>CM068487.1:16425000-17905833 GCA_034769265.1 Remorina albescens
ATTGCAGCCAGAGAGTATATGTTATGTCCTTACTAACACAAGGAAACAATTTTAATGACGGAACACTTGTTGATTCTCTGAGGCATCACACTCCAGCTAACTGCCCTCAGCTATACTCTAACCTTGGTCACTTTTTCAAATAATTACACTCTGTCGGCTTACATATTTCTCAGGGATTATTTATAATTACGTTCACTTTGCATAAAGTACAGTCTGAAAGCCAGTGTTGTGGAGTGGTCTCAGACCTTTGGATTCCTTGTATGCCTGACCACACATATTTCTCAAATAAACATATGTTAAGTCACAGAGGTTGAAGTACAACATCACCTGGAAACGAAATTAGTTTCTTCAAATTTCTTTAAATCTGTATGGATGATTAACCAACCTGTGAGACTTTTAAACTTCACTACAGACAGAGATGGATTAATTTATCAGAGTCTTATATTAAATGCTATGGAAAAAGCCAAGTGCAGTATTATGAACCATCTTCAGAGGAGTTACAGGTAAATAGCTGAGTATTTTCTCAACATTATTCAAATCATTTTATTTAGGTGGCAAAAAAGTTGGGCATATAAATTCTTTGCATCCATCTTTATATTAGAGATTAAACCTCCAGGACATTGCTGCAAGGCTGCATAAGAGTAATAAAGCAAAAACGACTGACATTAAGTAGAAAGGTGCAACAAATCCTGTATCATTTGTCCTTTGATTGTTGTTATCCTCTCTTAGACTGTTGCTGAAGAAGCCTTTTGTAGCTAGTTTCTTTGCTGATGATGGGTGATGGGTTGTCTTCTTTTTATATATATATATATATATTTTTTATCTGCTATTGCAAAACAAGTTTCCCCCCGAGGGGCAATAATTACGAACTGAACTGAACTGAATTTACCAGACAATAGATTAAACAATATAATTAAAATGTGTATCTGAAATTACCAAAAGTTAAAAATAGAAATGAATGTTAAGAAGAGATTTAAGGCAGCTCTCAGACCTCAGTTAGGCACATACAAACATCCAGAATCTGAGATGTAATCATGGGCATGGTCATTTCACTCTTTAAAAGTCAGCAATTAAATTTTTAAATTAGTCTGGAATCAAAACAGGGAGCCATTGAAGGGAGGCGAGGACCTGAGTCATGTAATTTTAGCTCCTAAAGCCTATAAAATGATGAGCAACAGTGTTTTGAACTAACCGTGACCTGGAAGGTGGTATAGTAACACCTCTTCTTGTCTTTCCCCCAAAGCACTGGAGTGCCATGACGCTGCAGAACGAGACTCTGGTCCTGGACTCCTCCTCCACCACGACTGGAAGTGACGGCATGAATCTGGTGCTGCGACAGGGCGCCCTCCGTCACAGAGACTCTTACATCTTCACCCTGCATGTGACGGATGGCAGTCTGGATGGCGAGGGTGCTGCCTCCATCACACTGCATCACAACATGCCGCCTGCTGGTGGACAGTGTCACCTGAGAGGGGGAGGGGAAGCAGGTGTGGAGTATGGGGATGGGGACACGGAAGGCTGGAGAGTACGCACTCTGCTGGACCGGGTGCACTTCAACTGTTCAGGTATGAAAAAGGAAGGTGTGACTCCTCTTTCATAAACCTGACACATACAGTAATATAAGTCATCACCTTGTCAAGTCTCTTTCCTTCTTTCCTTTTTACACTTGTCCAAGCAGCACTAGTTCTTATCACCCCTTTACATTGTGGATATTTTGTTCTGTTTGTTTTTCCCCCTTTTTCACCTCCAGGTTATAGTGATCTGGGGGTGTCAGAGACCCCCTTACTCTACAGTCTGCTGGTGACACGCTGCAGAGAAGACTATTGCGAGGAATTTTGTGTGTACAAAGGTAGCAGTCCGGAGCACTCGGCCTTCCTGCCCCCTGGCTTCAGCTCAGCCCGACACCGTGTAGCTGCGTCCATCACAGTGGAGGACCATCAAGGAGCTGCCATCACAGCACTCAACAAGTAACGACTATTTGCTTTATTGTTTGTTTCTGTTAGGCAGATGTCACAGGCTCCTTACACAACAGGAGAACATATAACAGCACACAAAGACATGGATGCCAGGAAAAAAGATGTAACAAGTATGGGGACATAAACTACATAAACTTCAATTTTTACATCAAAACTGCTACAGTCCACCAAACCTGCACTTTACTGACGTTTCACTGAGTAGTTACAAAAAAAAACCAATTCCAAGGTTTTTCTTTCTGCGTTTCTGCAAACTTCTCACTTTTCTAGATGCCAAAAAAGCCCAGTTAGTTCTCCACAGGGCTTCCTAAAGTACAGCTCTGAGGCAAGTTGCGCTTTTGTGCCTTGTAGTAGCTCAAGGTTAAAAACAACTCATATAATTCAGTTGTTCCATTAGTTCTCCCCAAGTAGCTTTAGAGTTGTAAAAATGATTTTAGCCCACACAGACAGACAGCATCACGTCTTATATACCCTGTATTAATCTCAGTTGGCATTGATGTAAAAGTTAAAGTCAGACCCAAAATTAGCTTTTTACTGGCTGCACTGACAACTTGAATACCAACTGAAAGTGTGGTGCTCAAGAGTAGCCTGAAGCATTGTTTAGAGTTTCAATGTCTGGAATAAGTTGAACATGTCCATGAAGGAGCATACTACAGGAATTCTGAAGTTATGGTATAATTGGTTATATTTTTTAATATATCTGCTGGGGCCTGACTTGCACACCATCAGGCCAGTTACGTCTAAAGATTAAAAAATTTAAATTTATTAAACTGTCAGAACTAGAAAAGGTTTATTTCTCTGCTTTCCCAACATCTTGGAGTAATTTCTTAAATTTTGACACCAACATTCAATTAAACTTGATTATGATGTAACATGTTTGTGGCTACTAATTGTATATAGTAATTGATATTTAACTAGCAATGAAGAGTGAGGCAAATGACAGATTCACCCTCCAGCTAAGGCCCAACAGCAGAAGATGCTGCTAAAAAGTTTGACACACAATTTCCAGTAGCATACTGCATTTTGTTTTTGTGTTTGTTTCCAGATCAATTGAAGTTGTCTTGCCAGATCCACCTCCTGAGTATAGCAGCCTTCCCCACTGGCTGTCTGAGCTGACTGACAGCACGCTCAAAAAGCTCCTGGAGCAGGGAGACTCCCAGAGGGTCCGAGAGTTATCGCTAGCCCTTATTACCGTCCTAAATGAGGTAAGAGTCACCCAACATCAATGAATGCATCTTCAATGTATACCCAATCCTCAATTCCTTTATAACACAAGAAGCATACTTATCCCTGGAAATACTCTCTTACAGTATGAGCAGACCAGACAGTCAACAAAATGGGTGTCTCAAAATGAGCGCAGTTACAGAGCCAGAGTCCGTAGCAACATTACCAGAGCGCTGACGGCTCTGGACCTTAACACTGTTAACGACATCCAGCAAACCTCTGCTGCCCTGGCACAGTGCACAGTGAGTAAAGCAAGAGAGAGGCAAGTTGGGAAGGAAAGGATAACAAGCAGGAAAATAAATAAACAGGCAGTTGGGAAAATGCAAAAAATAAAGTTTAAAAAAAGGAACCACTCAACAAACCACGCAAACAAATGATCAGTTGTGTGTGTTTTCCAGGCGTTGAGTCGTGAATTCATCTGTGAGGAGTGCCAGAACAGTACTCTGGACAAGCTGGAATCCATGCTGGAGATTTTACAGACTGACACCAAGCAGGGCACCGTCACGCCTACTGAGATAGCTGACAACATTCTGAACATCATGGGTAGGAAAGAAATTTGATGGTTAATTAATTAATCTATGAAACCAATGCTGGTGTCAAAATATGAATGAAAATAAAAATAAAACTAATAAGGAGCTATCAAAAAGTTATTCATTCATGTATGTTTATTAAGTTGAGAACAGATTACTTGGTTTTTAAGGGAAAAAAAACAATTCTTCTTTAACATATAGTGTAAGAATCTGCACTCATAGAAACTTGCTCCTAGCCTTACTGTACTGATGCCGCTTGTTTTGTCATATCACTTAGTCTACTTTAGTGCCCCAATGTCTTATGTATTTAATGTTTATTGGCTCTGAAAGGATTTTGGGAGAGCCTTAACACCATATAGACTAGGGGTGTAACGGTACGCTAAAGTCACAGTTTGATATGTACCACAGATTTGAAGTCACAGAAAAATGCAAAAAAAAGACCAAAATGTGATCAATTAAAGTAAGAATAATTTACAAAAATTTGCTTTGGTAGCTCAACCTCAGTGAGGCTGGTCTTTGCTGCATGCTAAACGAGGTTGCCAGGGTGGCTCGACAACAACATATGGGGCTTTGCGATTGTGTTCCGTCACTCAGGGGAAACACGGAGTGGTCAGTGGTTCTGCTTTGCTTTAGCGTGGTAACATTTTCGGCATGTTCAGTACAAGTGTGTATTTGTACCATATGCCCCGTACCAAACAATTCAGGATGAATACATGTACTGTTACACCCCTGATATACAAACCACCAACAAAAGACTGGATTTATTACAGAAAACAAACTGAGGTCTAACTCTCACCCACCTTTCCTCCTTTCCCCATCTTTCTCAGCTATTAACCTTCATCTTCTCCCTCCCTCCAGGTGATCTGATCCATCAGGTCAGCCAGTCTGCCTCTCAGTCTTATGTTCCACCTCCCTATGTGGATTCTCCATCACCCCCATCCACCTTTTCCTCCACTGAGGAGCAAGTTGACAGCTTGTTGGACCCCGTCCCCTCTTTGCCAGAGCCACACCCTCTGCGAGTAGCAGCCAAGGCCTACAGCCTGTCCTCAGTCCTCATGATGATCCTGATGCATGCCCGGGTGCTGAACGAGGAACCCCTCATGCTGGGAGGAACCGAGATCGCTGCCACAGGAAAGCTGGCAGACCCCCAGAGCCTGCTCTGCTACCATGACAGCAGTCCAGGTGGAGGTGTGTGCTTGGCGTCTTAGTAGGGGATAAGTTATGAAACTATAAATTAAAATGGAAATCCAAACAGGACCCTGATGAAGCGCTTTAAATCCTCTCTCAATCCCTTCATTGCTTTATTTCCAGATTGCCAACGGTTCTCCATCCCACGAGCTTTAAACGACAGCCTTGTCAGAGCTGCGGCAGGAAATGGCATTGTGCAGTTAATGTTTCAGGTAACATCAGAAAACAAATAATATGACTCAAAACACTCGTTATAAAATACACGTTTTGTTTGTCTTTGCATCTTTGCCAAAAACAACTGGAAGCATGGAACTCCTGTTGCTCTCACCATTGACAAACAACAAAATAATTTGCCTACAGTGCTTCTGTTTTGACTTTTCCTAATTTACCTCCAATTTCTATCCAATCTCATTTTTCTCCTCTTATGTATTTCTACCCCTCCTTCTTTTTTCCCCAAGGTCTATTTCAACCCCTTCCCCTTCAACTATGTGGAAAACTACAACATCTCCACTGAGGTGGCATCGATGGAGTTTCGCACAGAAAATGGCACCCAGATCCCGATCTCAGGGCTGGACGACAATCTGGCCATCACTGTTGCCATTAAAAACAGCAATAATGAAGTGGGTGTGGAGGGTTCTGGTCATGGGGGGTTGCCCACGGCGGGAGCTGTGAACATCAGCTACTGTAACTCAGTCATCGTCAGGGTCAGTGTGGGAAACACCAACAGGCAGGCAGGGCTGTTTATACAGCTCAACTTCACCTCTTTAGAGGGTGAGTGCTCCCTTCCATCACAGTAATTCGAGTTATTTGTAATTGTATTGATTCTCATTCAACATTATGCCTCTCCTCTGACCCCCAGAGCCAGAGACATAATGTTTTTCTGAATGCAATATCTCAATAACAATTTGGCTCAAACTTTTACTTGACTCAAAGATGAACTGGTGAAAACTAGAAAGTAAAAGTTCAAGGTTATGTTGACCTCATGTTTAGTAACAGTAACAGTCCAAGGGATGTCATTCCCTCAAGGATGAACTGAGCAGACATTGGTGGATAAAGGTCAATTTCATATGGTAATCATGACAAACTTCGATCTGTGTAAACTTGAACTTTTAAGATGCACTTCACTGTGATCATGCTAATAATTTCCAGCAACAACACTTATTGCATTACTCAGTGCTGAAACTCAGGAAGGGGAGAGTGTGACTATATTTCTCATAATTAAGCTGGTTGATGGTAACTCCGGTTTTCCTTTTCTTTATCCAGATGGTAGAGAGAAGGATAAAAGGGAAGATGAAGAGGAGCCATACATCACAGCTTACCTGCATTCCCATGAAAGACCAAGCGAGTTAAACTGCACAGACAGAAGGCGTATCACACTTAGTATGACCAGGGGGCAAGATCTGGACCACAGGAAATACACCTTCTTCCTCTCGCCAGAGTAAGAGCCCTTGTTGATTATCTTCATCATGCATGATGTGTGCTGAAAATGTTAGCTTAGACTCTTACATGTGTTTGCAACATTTGAAGATGTCTATTCTGTGATCATAAAACTGGAGGTCTCTTTGTTTTTGATATTGTTTGGTGTCCTGTCTAACTAAGTGTTGTGTCTGTCCTGTGTTACACAGGTTCTACGACACCACACTGGACTACTTCCTTAATGTGAGTACGCCCTGCAGTGGCTCTCAGTCTGCGGGTGTTCACGTGGAAATCGGGGTCTTTGCCTCCCTGTGTCAGTACTTCAGTGAGAGTGAAAAGCAGTGGCGAACAGACGGCATGGTCCCCCTCGCAGAAACTACCGCCACTACAGCCGTTTGCCGCACCAGGCACCTCACAGCCTTCGCTGCAGGCCTGTTTGTACCAAGCAATGCCATCAGCTTTAAAGAGCCAGTCAGTATCACACCAGTGTGCACTCTCTGAGCTTATCACCACACACACACTTAAACAGTTTCCCTTCTCTTCCTTAGGAGCATTCAGGTCCACCAAGCCTGGTTGTGCTTTTGGTGTGTGTGTTGGGTTTACTAAGCTACCTTGTTGCAGCACCCATCTTACACAAGTTAGACCAGCTGGATTTACGTCGGGCTGGTGTGGTTCCTCTCTGTGGCCAAGATGGACTCTTCAAATATGAGATCCAGGTCAAGACCGGCTGGAGTCGAGGAGCAGGTGTGTTAGGGTCAGAGTTACATGGGTATCAAAATGATAAAAAGGTAGTCAATGTGCTGTTTATGAAGCTTAATATTAAATATTAAGTCTCAACTTAGTGTACAAAATGCAGCAACCAAATATTAACCTACTGTGAATAAGAAGTATTAATTATTCGAAAAGTTAATTTATGTTGCTCCATTTGGAAAAGATTTAAAAACAGGAACCAAAGTAGAGAGCTGATAAAAAAGGTAAGGGCCCTTCATCTGCAGATTCTCCTGTGTTGATAGAAATTAAATGTGAATAAAAGTTGACATATAGTCTGTTGTCCATTAGGCACTTCAGCGCATGTGGGAATTAATTTGTATGGGCGTGAGAGCCGCAGTGGACACCGCCATCTTGACAGCAGAGGAGCTTTCTCACGCAACACTCTTGACATCTTCCACATCGCCACGGACACCAGCCTGGGCAGTGTCTGGAAAATACAAATTTGGCATGACAACAAGGGTATAGACATATGCACACACACACACACACACAAAACAGAGCCCTATAATCACTGAAAGTTAAAGCTGCTAGTATTTGAGCCAACAATCATTTCATGACCCACCTTTAGGACTGTCACCAGCATGGATGCTGCAGTACGTCTTGGTGAAAGACCTACACACAGGAAGGAGCTACTACTTCCTGGTTGAGGAGTGGTTATCAGTGGACAATGAAAGAACTGATGGGCGAGTAGAGATTGAGGTGGAAGCATCGGGTAAGAAACTACAATGCAGTCATTCATGATAAATGAGGCTGGTTGGCTGACGTCACTCTGATGCTGGTCCCACTTTGTTTCCTTCAGACGAGGCTGTACTTCGACAGCTGCCCCGTCTCATGTGTTGCGAGCTGCAGAGGGCGCTGTGTGAAGGCCACCTGTGGCTGTCACTGAAGGAAAAGCCCCCCCGCAGCCCCTTCACCCGCTTGCAGAGATCCACTTGCTGCGCTTTGTTGTTGCAGCTCTTTATACTGGCTAACACACTGTGGTACAGTATTGTGGTGGACAAGAGATACAGGTACAGGAATGGGTGACTTTTGTGTTTTTTAGTCCTCTCTGCCTCTGCCACATTGCATCTGGTGATTGTTCCTACATTTGAATGGTGGCATGTGCTTTCAGCCCGCGGGCCGTGTCAAGGCTTTCTTTGTTAAATGGAGACACTGTGGCAGCAGGTGTGGTGACCTGTCTGATTGTCTACCCGCTGTACCTGCTCGTGTTTACTGTCTTCAGAATGAGCCGCAGCAAGGTAATTAAATCTGATCAAAAGTAAAACAGGATCAAGGTTTTTAGTGCTTCCCTGAGGCCACTTGAATATGTTTTCTCTTTGTCTCTGTGTGTGGGTGTGTTTGTGTGTCAACATTAGTGTGTCTCAGTGGAGCAGGTCCCAGCACAAGTGGACCAGGAGTCTGTGGAAATTGATGACTTGGACAACTCTGTGGCTGGTAGTTCCTTCCTCTTCTTCAATGACGAGGTATACACTGATGGGAAATTACGGAAATTTAAAATTGAATGGTGCCTGATGTCAAAGTAGTGAAAGTTCAGATGCTTTGATGTATTTTTCAGTTTATTGTGGAACCAGTTTGAAATTAAAATGACTCTCATGGTTCTGGACAAGTGGTTGTTAAAGAAAAGCAAGAGAAAAATCGAATGCTTTTCCCGTGTGAGGTCATTAGTACATGTTTGTCTCCCATCCGTCTATCTATCTATCTAACTATCAGACGAACTCAGAAGAAACCAACGTGGATCTGCCTACCCCATCAACAAAAAGGTGAATTATTTCACTTGCTCCGGATAATGCATGACTTCTCTCGCTGGAATAAAAATGCCATGTAATTGCCAGCTGTCAGATGAAGTTAGTATAATTAAAAGAAAAGTCAGACACTCGTAATTTAGAAAGTTTTCTGAAAGTTTCCTCTGCTCAATATGAAATGAGAAAAATAATATTTTGTTTCCTGTCACTTGTCTCAAATACAAACTGAGTTCAGTTTGTATTTGAGCATATTTCAGCATATTGTTTTGTAAAGGTAACGCGGAAAACACTTTTAGAGTAACTGAATAATTTGCCAAAGTCCTGTAAGATAACAAACATCTCCCACTGTGCATTGCAGTGTGGAGAGCTGGGGCATGGCAGACGAGGAGACAGAGGACAGGGATTGGTCAGAGCTGTTGAGTGATGTGTCTGTGGTGGGAGGGGCGGGACATGGAGCAGGAATGCCCCGACTGAAGAGGGGTCAGGGGAGCAGGCACTTGGGTGTCGACATGACCTTTAACCCTGATGAGGATGATGGAACTGGCCAACACAACAAATACTTCACCTCTTCAGGTAACCAATTGAAGACACTTAAACTCTGACACAGGAGACTCTCAGACCTTTGGTGGGCGTCATGAAGTCCAAACTGAAGTCATGCTTCTTTTCACTCTCAGATGAGGATCTCATCAAACACATCCTGGCAGATAAACAGAACTTCTTTCCTCAGGCTGATGAAAGTGAGATGGCTGACCTGTAAGTTTGACCTCTGAAAAAGACATAACAAATGGAAAGAACTAATACATTAGACACAAAGGAACAACAAAAGTACATGTGCAGACTTGCTCATGTCTAATTGTATTGTTGGTCAGGTCGAGCATTTTGGGAGATAAGACTGAAGTTATTCTGCTCCATGAGCCTCTTCCTCTAGAATCTGACAGAAGGGACCCACCAAAAACAGCTTTCACCTCGAACTCAGGTGTGTGTAAAAGTGTAACCGTCTGTGTGTGTGTGTGTGTGTGTGTGTGCGCATGTGCGTGCACTGTATATTTATAATTTAACTAAAATTTGACTTAAAGCAATTTTAATTAAAATGTATTAAAGTCCTTAATGTTACCATCATTCTCACTACTGAATATATAGTTGAATGAATATAATATATAGTTCTCATTTCAGTTCACAATTTTTACAAACCCATTAGCATTTCTCATGTTCATATAAATGTCTTTGAATAAACATGTTTCACCACTGCTGTTACGAGAAGGATCAGTCTCATTCAGATGAATGTTTTGAAGGTACATAAACCTTCATCTTTTACCATTTTCATGGGACAAACAAACTAATTTCCTCTGTACTATGGAGGGACTGGACCCCAGGATCAGAGGAGAGTTATTGCAGAAGAATAGATCTGTAGCTGGCTTTGTTCTTCCTAACTTAAGAAACTATTATTGGGCATGGAGACTTGTTTTTTGGACCAAACCTCCATTCGCAATAGCTATCTCTTCCTTCCTGTCAGCACTGATATTTGATTTTTCAATATTTGATTTAAATTTTTAAATTGTTATTTTCTCTATGGTTTTGTGAAGTTAAGGGACCTTTTGCATTCACATCTTCTGTAATTTTAATGAACTGTGTGGAAAATTAAAAAAATCTCATGTTTTCATTTATCCAGTTTAGACAAAAAATTGTGTAGATACATTTAAACCCTACCAAACTCAATAACTGACAAAATTTTGGCATTGCAACAAAACAGAAAAGCCTAATTTCAAAAACACCATAATCTCTCATTTTACAAAGGCCTTTATTGATTAAATAAAAAAAAAAAGATCACAGAAGTTCCAGATGACAGTGACTGAGATGGTGCATTAAGCCATAACGACAGCATCTCTTGTTCCACGTTCACTTTACAATAATGCCATTTAAGGTTGTCCAAGACATCCATTTTACCAACAGTGTCAGTGTCTCCTCCTCATCATCTAAACTGTTTCTACTTTCAGACTCTGTGCTGAGGATTTAAAGACAGTGAGAAGTGTGATGATTATTTAAAAAAAAAAAAAAAGTTTGAAGACCCATAACAAAAATTTGTAATAAGGGATTAATAAGAAAAGCCAGTCCTTTGTTGTCAGAGAAAAGATATATCGAAAAGCCAGCGTTGCTTCAGCATGGGGTCAAAACTTCTCAGGGGATTGTTTATACTGATTTAGCTGATTATTAGTTTGTTTAATTATTTCAATCCCTTCCGACTCTTTATGATTAAACTTTTAAAAAGCTTTGGAATTTATTTAGCATTCAAAGTGTGAAATTACCTTCAACTGTTATCTTCTATCAAATAATATAATTAAGATGCAAATTCATTACAATTACATAGTCAGTCCTGCAAATTGAAAATGTGTCTGTTCTCAGAAGTGCCTTTCTTTATATTTTACTCTTTGTTGCTTTATCATTTCTCTCAATCCCCCACTGCTCTTTTCATTTTTATTTTTCAGTTTCCTTTCACAGATCATTCTTGTTTTAACTATCTCACTCCCCGGCCTAATTTCTCCCCTCCAGTCGTGACAGACGTGTGTCGTCCCAGACGCTTCCCTCCCTGGTGTGGGCGTGCTGCATTGTGGGGCAGCTGGGCAGTGATTGTTTCAGCCAATGGTGTTTCGATTTGGGCGGGTCTTGGGTTCAATCAACACATGGCCATGATGTGGCTCATCTCTTGTTTGGCCAGTTTCCTGTGCTCGTGTCTGCTGTTGGAGCCAATCAAGGTAGACACATGTTTATACTCAGTCACACATATACATGAAATTTTTTATCACAGTCAATGTTTTTTTTGTTTTTAAATTATGATTATTTATATAGTATTAAATCACAAAGATATTTGTTAGATAGTTATGAATTCACTGAATTAACACCTAATTCTCTCAGCACTAACAGCAGGGAGCAAAAGCAACTATCTGGTGGGCACAGTTGGAAGAATTAAGTGAAGAGCCACCTCTTTCCGTATGAAGGTGGTGGAGCCCAAAACATAGATGAAAAAATACATGAAAGTTATAAAGCAAAATGTTAAAATTGAACTAAGCAGTTTTTTCCAGGTGTATAAATAAGAACTACAACCACAGTTGCCATAACAAATTCTATAAATTGATTATATTATCTTGTGTTTACAACATCTTGTGCTGTTCCCATGTGCCCAAAAATAAAATCAGCTTACAAGAGCTTTGAAAAATAGTCCGGCTGCACATCAGGCTGCTTTTCATTACTTTTCTTTATTCACACAAAGCTGACGTTTGATATATGCACTGGAGACACTCAAAAATCATTTTCACTTAGTTCCCATCTGGGTGTGATTATGTTAACATGTTGCATCTTCCTATTTTCATTGTCACACAATCCCCTGCTCCACAGGTGTTGTGTGAGGCCTTTTATTATGCAGTGTGTTTGCGTCGGCTGCGGCCAGAAGACCAGGATATCCTTGTGGAATTTCCCCGCGTGGAGAGAGTGGTCCAGCGGGTCTCTGAGGTTAGACCACCACAGGGCTTTGCTCTCTCCCAGGCACGGCACCAGGCCCGCAAGGTCCACATGCTGCACACCATGCTGAAGGTGAGCCACAATACATGGATAATGCTGGAGTCTCTTGTTATATAATCTCCATGTCTCATTATTAACAGAATATTTGTTTTGCATTTTCAGAATTTCCTGGTTTACATGTTTTTCCTGCTAGTGGTTTTACTTCTCAACTACTCTGACTCAGCCAAAGACACACACAGCCTAAGACTGCGCAATCAGCTCCAACAAGTCCTACACACACCTGAGTATCACAACATCAGCAGGTACACACACACACACACGTTTTTGTTTGCTTGTTCAAATAAAAATGTGTTCGTGAAAATGTTAACCTTGACCTTTTTTATTTGCTTATGCCTTTGAGAGAAATAACTAATTTTTCAGTTAACTTCGGATCATCTGCTCGTAACATTTTTTCTTTTCTTTTTTTATCGCCAAACACACAAAGAGCCTATCAAGTCATTCAAAAATTGTGTTTTTGGCTGCTCCCATGACTGACGTTTTCTCTTGTTGGCTTTTTCAGACTTAAATCATGTGCTATTCAAACCAAAAGAGGCAGAGTTTGGGGGGAAAAGTGTCTTAAATTGTGTTTATTTAGATGTGACTGGAGTTTTCTCAAGTCTATGGCTGTCCTTTGTGCTATATCTATCCAACATGATTTTCTTCAGACAGCAATGTGTGTGACAATTACCATGATTTTTCTTAAAGCCGTGATAAAATTTTAACGTGGTTGAATGAGTCCCTGTTGCCACGGATCGTGGACGACTCTGCCCTCTTGAGAGACACAGGATGTGTATTACTTGGCACACCGAGGCTGAGACAGATCCGCGACACACAGGGTGAGACTCAAACATGGTCACTGAGACTTAATTGATCTGACAGACACTCTCTCTAACTTATTGAATCTTAAAACAAAATTAAATTGTAACTTTGTTTTTTCCTCTGATAGTCTTTCTTTAATTTTTTAACTGCATCCAAATTTTATTGTGTGGTATTAAAAGTACTTGGGAGTTACTTCGGTTATTAGTTTAATTGAACCTCAGTTTGATCTTGTTGACTTATTTTCTGAAGGTGATACCAGGGCAGGTATTTGGTTTAAGTCCCCAACTGAAGATACTGAGGATTTCACTGCTGTTGGTGCCAGTGATGCAAACCGGTAAGAAAGAGATTTCTTGAAGATTTCACTCTAAAAATGGAGGCATGAAGTTTGTAGGCTAGATTTAGCTTTTGTTTTTTTCTTCTGGTTTTCTTTAAAGTCTCATGTTTCCATCTTTATATCCTCCCAGCCATCTTCCCGCAGTGTGGCCTTTTGGTCAATTGAGGGAGTACAATGGCAGCAACATGGTCCACCAGCTGAACAGAAGCCTGCAAGAGGCTTCTTCCTCCCTACAGCAGCTGCAGGAGCTGCACTGGTTTGACTACAGGTAGGAAATAAGGAAGGATAGGCCTGTAAGTCGTATAAAAACACTTAAGAAATTTTAAGTCAAAGGCAGAACTGAGCATAACATCATAGCATGCAGCCATAGATCACAGCAAAAAAAAAAAAAAAAAAAAAAACAATCCATAAAACCAGGATTTAAAAGAAGGGTTTGGTCTGATTTCATTGACCAGGTTTATCCAAAGACCAGGGGCCAGATATAAGGGAGTGGAAATGGAGCGTGATGTGCAAAAGTGTACTCTGTTTCACAATGACTGGAATAAAATAGAACAATGCAAACTCAAGGTTTAATAAGTCCCTGCAGTGCAATTTGCCCAGTTGCTCATGGTGAGACACAAGACATCAAACTTTACAGTTAAAGGTAGAAAACAAATCTCAGAAAACAGTAACTGTGGACCATCCTGTTCTGAGAATTACTAATGGTAAAAAACAAACCTCCAGTCCTGTTAATACAACAAAACTGAGTCTGTTTTTGTCTTTCACATGAAGGAAACATTCTCTGAAAGCACTTAATCTTTAAACTATTTAAATAAAATTTTCAAAACAAGAATTGGCTGCAATATTTTGACTCCTGAATTGTGTTTTAATGTGTGTGCTCCCAGGACTCGTGCTGTGTTTGTGGAGTTCTCGCTCTACAACATCAACACAAACCTCCTTGCTGTCTTCTCCTTCCTGTTCGAGTTCCCGGTTTCTGACCGTGCCCAGTCCAACCTTGATCTACTTGTCATCACTCTTTGGCCAATCACAGGCCTGGATCTGCAAATCCTTCTCTTGGTAACCCCTGGCAACCTTCCTATAACTGCAAATAATTACTATAATAATCACTGTTAATACTATTGAGCCCTAAGACGAATCTGAATCTTTTCCTGTCTTTGAAACTTGAAACTTCCTTCTTTTCCAGATCATTTTGCTTGTCCTGGTCTTATATTTCCTGGTACGGGGGATCCTGGGATTCCTCAGGGAGGGCTACAGGTACCTGCTATCAGCCTGGAGACTCCTGGGAATATGTAAACTGACTTTGGCAGTGTCTGTGTGTGGGCTCCACCTTAGCCGCTCCACCATGGCCAATCAGCGGTGGGTGTCGTATGTGACGCGCCCGCGAGACGCCTTCATAGATTTCCAACCCGTGGCCACACAAAGTCAAATGTACACAGTCATGTCGGCATTGCTGCTGTTCATACTGGTGCTCAAGGTAAGAAAGAAAGACAGAGGGAGATGGATAGTTATATGGATTAGTTTTTGACCACTTTGGTTTTATTTAGTAGTTTTCCTCATCAGTTCAGTCAGTTATAATAACGATGTACTTGATGAACTGTTTAAAGTGTTAAGGATTTTGTTCATGTTGATGCCTCATATTTTTACTATCCTCTACAATTTCCATGAAAAGGTCAAAATCAACAATGAATTGATCTAACCAGTATCTGCAGCTTGATACTACTTATTCCCGGCTCCATTGATGTTCAAAAAAAAAAAAACAAATGTAAAAACACAATCATGAGCCTTAATCATTGCACCACACTTTAGTTTTTAGAAATTGGTGATTAAGTGTGCAGCTGAACATTTTTCCCAAACAAATATGTTTTCCAGCAGCACGGCAGCTTAGTGGTTAGCGTTGTTGCCCCAGAATAAGAAGGTTGTGGGTACGGTTCCCAGGCCTGGGGCCATGCTTGCATAGGTTTCCTCTGGGTACTCCGGTTTCCTCCCACCGCCCAAAGACATCATGTTTGGGTTAATTGGTGACTCTAAATTGTCCATAAGTCTGAGTGTGAGTGGTTGTTGGTCTCTGTCTGTCTCCGTGTGATGGACTGGTGACCTGTCCAGGGTGACCCCGCCCTCACCCAGTGTGAGCTGGGATTGGCTCCAGCACCCCCAGTGACCCAGAAACAGATAAGCGGTAGAAGATGAATGAATGAAGATATGTTTTGCTATTTAAGGAATTTGCAGCCCCCAAATGATGTATCCTTTAATTTATATTATTTGATGTTATTTCACCTCAGAAAAGTAAGTCATGGTCTCTTGTTGGAAAGAGGAAATACACAGGAAATGAACTCTGGAATATTCCTCATTCCAAGCTACACAATTTAAAGCATGGGTTTGGGAGTTTAAGGGATTTGACAAAGTATCTGGTGTTCAAATTTCCTCTCATGTTTTGCTTTTTTTTTCCTCTCTCTCTCTCGCTCTCTCTCTCGCTCTCTCTCTCTCTCTCTCTCTCTCTCGCTCTCGCTCTCGCTCTCTCTCTCTCTCTCGCTCTCTCTCTCTCTCTCTCTCTCTCTCTCTCACCATACAGGCATCCCACCAGTTGCGGTTTCTCAGAGAGTGGGCCGTGTTTGGCAGAGCGCTCCGCCGGTCCTTCTGGGAGCTGCTGGGAGTCGCCCTGGCATTACTGCTGTTGATGCTGGCTTACTCACATGCAGGACACCTGGTCAGACTTTTTCCCTCCCAGTTTTTCTCTCACTGACCCTCTCCTACACACAGACACAAAACAAATACTAAAATTTGCACATAATACTCAATGTACCAGCAAATAACCTTGTGTTTGTTCATCTTTGATGTCTTTTAGATTATTTTAAATTCTCACATTTACAGTCCATTTTCTTAATAATCAACTGAATTTCCTAGAAAGCCTGTGTAAGCACAGAATGCATAACATGACTTCATTTTTACTATTATAACAATAACTGTTTACTGAAAATAAGACATTTATTTAGTGTTTGCTAAATTAATCAATAGCAAACAAGAAGTCTCCACTATGTAAATAAGTAGATGGCACCCATAACCTTGTTATATATTAGCAATTTCCACAGATTTTCAGTCAATCCTCCCACAATTGATTAAACTGTACACAAACTAACAACACACAAAAGATAAACGACAGAGAGGGCACTTTTTCTCATAGCAATAAAACAACTTACTAAATAATGATAAATGATAAATGATTTGAAAATCCATCAAAGAACCAGAAAAATGTGATTCCGCTTTTCCACAGATCATTTCCACTTGCCTTACTTTTGGTCTTTGGTGATAAGTAGGACAGTGTAAAACCTGGTTTCATAAAGTAGCCTTAACTCATTAGGACTAATGAGAAGAGAACGATATCTTATCTCTACAGCATTTGAAACAAATACAGTTGTATACAGAATCCAGAAACTGCAAGCGTTTCTACAGTATATACACATAAATCAATAAAGGTTTAAAATCAAATTTTATTTTACTTACTCATCTGTTTCAAACTTTTTCCTGCTCTCTTGACTGCAGCTCTTCCACTCTGTACTGGACGGCTATGGGAGTGTGAGCTCCACTTGTCTGTCTCTGTTGGGCGCTGGTGGCCTGTTATCATGGCGTCCTGGCTGGACAATGACGGGCCCCTCTAGCACCGTCTCATCACTGGTGTTCCACATGAGTTTCGCTGTATTTCGTCTCATGTTGCTTTGGTTGGTCACTTCTGTGCTGCTGAGGAACTACCGCCGTGCACGAGCAGAGCTGTACCGTCCAGCTGTGGATCTCCAAGACTACGAGATGGTCGAGTTGTTCCTCAGACGACTCAAAATGTGGATGGGACTGAGCAGGGCTAAGGAGGTACATTTCCTGTTTCATATCTACAACATGTTCTCATCGAAGAAACACAATAGTTTGACCAATATTTATGAAGATTTTAGAAATTACGATATAAAAAAACTATAAAATAATGGTAGTTGACACTCTGTCAGTGACCATGTCTCTAGCTTTACATCAGCTCCCATAGTTTCCCTCTAATCTTCCATTTTCTCTTTTATGGTTTTAGTTTCGTCACAAGGTGCGTTTTGAAGGCATGGAGCTGCCACCGTCCCGTTCATCCTCTACCAGCGACTGTAAGTCCCTGTGCTTGCCTCCGCTCGACGGCCCTGATTGTCCACCCACACCAGACAGTGTTGATGCCGGCTCTGAGGCCTCGTGGCGCCCAGCCTCCTCCAGCCCATGCAGCCTGACAGAAGCCCCAGGGATGGGACTGGGGCTTGGGCTGGGCGTGAACTTTGGCCCGGGCCCGGGAATGGTGTCAGGTGGCACCAGTTGGAGAGAGAGGGAAGAAACTGAAGCCTCCAGGCTGCTTCCTACCCTTGATGCCCTGCTGCAACAGATTGACCGTGTCACCATGGCAACAGAGGACCTGTACCACATCGAGTGTAGACTGGAGAAAGCCCAAAGGAAAAGGAGGTGTCGAGGGAGAGAAAGGGGAGGTGGTGCTAGGGGAGGTGGTGCTCGGGGAGGGAGGAGTGAGGCGGGACAAAGGGGAAAGAGGGATGAAAGGGACTCTGGTGGATGGAGAGAGAGAAACAGTGGCAAAGAAAAACACAAAGGGAGCAAGAAGGGTAAAAAGATGGAGAAAAGGGAACCTTCAAAGGACTGTGGAAACACTGATCCAAACCCCAAAAAGACTCCTGTAGCCACACCTGTTCCCTTTTCAAAGCCCAGAGGAGCCTCAGCCTCTACACACACCATCGCTCCTCACTCATCAGCTAAGTCTGCAGTCAGCGCACTTCCACCTACATCTGACTCTGGTTCCTGTCCCCCTGTCTCATCAGCAAACACTCTCTCAACCCAGGTGCACCCAACTGCACCTCCATCTACCCCTGCGCCCTCTTTGCCTCCTACTCTTGCCCCTCCCCCAGAGAGAGAGACCCTGCCGTCCTCTAGCCTATTCAACCACCCCGCTCACACCACCACCATTCCCACACGAAAGCGCAAGCGCAAGCCCCCACCGCTCAAAAATAAGGTACATCCCAATTTGGACAGGCATGGCACTGGACACCCCAAGTCCTGAGGAGAAAATGAGAGAATGTTGGGTTAAGGACGAGAGGAGGACGGGGACAGCAGGTTTTGTCCTCAGGTGCTCCTCTCTAAACCCAGGGGAAGAAAAAAGTGATCCACCCAAATCCCAGTTCAGTTCTCTTAGAAACAAGGTGCAGGTCACCAGATGCAGAGAGAGCTGGTTCAAACGCCTATGTAAAGGTCAACATTGATCTCTTATTTTCCCCAAACCAAAACTGACCCCTGGCCCCATGTGGCCCTGGAGGTCACATGGGGTCGCTGACCGGAGCACATTAGCGTGTTCACCAGAGGACTTAATCAGCTGACAGTGCAGTCAGTCTTTTTGTATATCTCAGAAAAAAAAGTGTTGGTTTTTCATTTATGTTGTCCGTCCACATATTTTTATGTTTTATATTTCGGTTACCATGGGTACATGTGGCCTGTCTGAAAACGTTTAATGGCTTTGAACCCAAATTTGCATATAGGCACACGGATATATGCGCACATGCAGGTTAACGTGTATAGAAATAACACTGTAGGCACAGACATGCTAATCCTAATGTGTCATACACTTCAGCCCACTGAACGAGAAGAACACACAGACAGACACACACATACTTATATGACTGTTGGGATCCCAGCAGCCAGTTCTTCAGGGTACGGATTTAACCATCTTCTCCATACTGGTCCAGAGAAGGATGGATGACTAATGAAAGGAAGCCATGAGCAGTGACAAGTAGCAGGAATTGGTGGTAGCAAAGGACAAAGACATGTAGATAGACAGAGGGAATGAAGGAAAGGAACTATGGTGCTCTGTGGTTTTAGAGAAAAAGACAGTTGGGGGTCTAAGAGGGTTTTTCCTTCACTTATAAATCGTACTGAACATTTACACAAGTTCTCCCATCATAAAGCTATAATGTCTCCACCTCTAAATGTTTTTTTATCGTGTTCAATATTGTTGATTTGAAAGCACTTTTTTTCAGAAGTAGATAGTTTTTTTTAATGAGTGTAATGTAGTGGTTTAATGGTGTAAAATAATAAGCTTGGTATCCAAACCAATAGAAAAGCTTCACTCATACTGTTTCTTGACTATAAACATTGCCAAAGCTTTTGCATCATTTATGCATCCTGACTTATTACCATGCAAACTAATTCATTCATCCATTGTGTACTTAGCACTTTATTTTCTGATGGAGCTGATCCAATGCCATATTTAACTCTCATGTGTCAAGTTTTAACAGTGAAATTATACAAGTATTCCTGTATTATTATGGTATTGAGTCAATAGTTTCCAGTTGTGTCTTGAGCTTTTGTCGAGTCTTTGTAGTGTTGTTTTTGTCTCTTATCGATCCAACTTACTTCCTGTGTGCAGTGGGCAGATCTCAGGGAACCCACACTTTCCCCAAAACCTGGAAAGATAACCAGGAAAACCAAAAGGAAATGATGTATTTTGTAATTAAATTCTGCCACTGACAGTGACGTCAGGCCTGTGTTACACTTCAGCTCCGCTCTTCTCTCAGCCAAAATGTGTGAAGTTGCATTGGATGTTTTTATATTTTCTACGGATATAAAAGAGGACCAATTTTGCAAAGGTACTAATGGGTTTACCAAAGTGTGATTGGGGCCCTTTTTTCTTCTCTATTCCAAGCAAATCCCCTAATTTTGAACCTTAATCACACGTTTTTCTATTTCAGGATGTTATAAAAGAATGGAAAAAAAGGCCCATCTTCTCCTGTGTATGTTTTATGTATATATTGGTGCTCTGTTGTGTATATATTTTTGCTTTTCAGGATCAGTATCATTTGTGCTGCAGTAGCGTTTTAATAGGTCAAGCACTGGTGTTGCAATTTCCAAGGTTTTATATTCTCTGCAGTCTAACTGAAAGCACTACAGCCAAGGCTATCAATGCATTCATGTAAATCTTTGTACACAAATCGATAGCTAGAAACAGGAAGCTCAGCATTGTAAATGTAACACGTGCACTGGCCTTCATATTCCTGCTCCGTGTACCATATGTAATAATATAGTGCCCAAGCCCACCTTTGTCTTCTAGCTGCCTTTTTTGTGTTGCACGATGCCATTTGTTTTAATGCAATGTTACATTTTTGTCTTTGAAAATCTTTGTCTATGCTTTTTTTTTTTTAAATCTCATCTGTATTTTGCTGTTGCGGCACTTCTCATGCTTTTGCACTTGACAAAGTCAAATAAAGAGTTTGACAGCTGAATTGTGGATAATGAAACAGTTCTAGTGCTACATCACAGATACGTGTTCTCCTGCCCTGTGTCAAAGGTCTGCTAGTTGGTGTACACTTAATGTTATTTAAACCCTAAATGTAATTTTACATTGATATTGTGAACTCATTAGCAAGCAGATATTTTTGCTATTACAAAATAATATAATTAATCGCATATCTAACAATTACTCTCATTTAGCTGTTTTTGGCCTCCACCAACTCCCAGAGGAAATATTTGGTTTGGACGTAACACAATTATTACTGTGTCTGCTGTTAAACAATGAGCTGAGACTCTGTAAAGCTGTGGAGTCAGGTGACACTTCCAGACCTTTCATACTGTAACATTGTTTTCATATTGCCATGATCCACTGTTCATACATTCATTCATCTTCTACTGCTTATCTGTTTCCGGGTCAGGGGGGGTTCTGGAGCCAATCCCAGCTCCCTCTGGGCGAGGGCGGGGTCACCCTGGACAGGTCGCCAGTCCATCACAGGGCCAACACACAGAGACAGACAGAGACTCACACTCAGACGTACAGACAATTTAGTCACCAATCAGCCTAAACATGATGTCTTTGGACAGTGGGAGGAAACCCACGCAAGCACAGAGATAACATGCAAAATCCGCACAGAAAGCCCCCAGGCCCGGGAATCATGCTGCCCATGATTTGAACTCGGATCACTGGATTCAGAGTCCAGAGTTCTAACATTACACAGTACATTACACCAACGACCCACTGATGATCCATTGTTGTTCTAACAATAACAACTACAGATGCTTTGACTACACATAGCACAACTGCACTATTACATTTTTCATGGTCACTTTTTATTGCACACACAAACACACCCTGTTTATGATTGTGCAATTTTGTGTGTGTGTGTGTGCGTATACACACATGTGCATGTGTAAGTCTGCCAGGATGAGAATTGTAATCAGACAAAATCTGTGAAATCATCCACTGTTGAGACAAGTCTCTTTCTCTGCCCAGAGGCTTCTGGGTTTGGTGCCGGAGTGCTCGGCTGAAACGACTTGTTCTGTGGAGCATGGCCTTGTGTAAGCAAGATGCCAGGAGTTGAGCGGGACTGAATGTCTTCTTGAGCCTTTGGTTCAGAGCAGAGCCAACAGGATGGATAAAGTTACGGGAGGAAACTGAAAACATCAACATCAGCGAAAGCAATGGATTGGATCCATTTCTCATGTGCATTGGTCTTACCCTGGTCCTGATCCTCTTAATGTGTCGTAATCTCGCCAGCCACTTAGAGGCATAAGCATCAGAGGGGTTTGCTCTGTACTGATGCACCAAAGATGCCATCTACAGAGAGACAGAGTGAATTTGAGGGTGGATGCGTGACTGGGTATAAAACACGGAGATAAGGGGAAGACTTGGACTTACATTTGCATGCAGAGCCATCTGTCTGACTAAGAGCGGAAGGTTGCGGTCTGAAACGATTTTTGCTACTGATGTGTCAACTAAGCCCTCCAGGTCTGAAAAAGATGAAAGTAATAAAAGTAAAACTAACCGTAAAAAAAAAAAAAAACCCAGGAAAAAAAACAAACACTGATCAACTCACCTTTTCGGCACTGGAGGGTGACCAGGTTACATTCATAATCCAGTGGTTTTATAATGACTTCTACAAAGTTAAACTGACCCTGAAGAAAGACAAGAAAGGATGAAATACAAATATGCCCTGCAGATTCTATTTTCTGCTTCAGTGTGTGCATGTACCTTAATGGTTCCCAGTTTGTAGTCCTCTCCAGAGTCATTATAAACCACCATGACAAAATCGTTGCCAATATGACGCTTTTTGTTGCAGCAGCCCTTGTCACTCTCCCTGTTTGGCATTAGTGTGGCTATGTGGAAGATGGCTGCAGAGACACAATTTCATTATTAACAAGCAGAGCCGGCTGCCTCTGGAAAACAAATAATTACCATACACAGCCCCTTTTCATGTCTCATTCTCTCACACTCACTCACACACACACACACACACACACACACACACACACACCCACACACCCACACACACACACACACACACACACACATACCCTGCATGATGTCATCATGCCAACAGTAGGTGAATTCGCCGTCATCACCATACTGGTCAAGTCCTCCAAGGAAAATCTGATCAGGGTCACAGTCTTTAAGATGTATTAATTTGCCGAGGCCTGTTAGGAAGGTTGCGTAGCGGTTTGAACCATATTCGTTTGACAGGATCGAAACCTCATTGTTAACCTGAAAAAGCCAACAGAGACATAAACTATAGGAATTTTCTGGCAACAATTATCAATTAAGACAGAAAACAGGGTTCATGTGTTTTCACCTGGCCAGCTCCAACAAACACCACTCCAATCTTATGGGTGTCATATGGAGGCATCTGATCCAGGACCTTCACAGCGCGGTCTATCACCTTACAGAGATTGAAAACACTGTCAACAGCACTATGCATGGCACAGGAGTGTTCAGGTAAGCCAGGCACAGACAACAAATTACCTGAGTTTTGGGCAGCAGGAGTGGCTTGTTGGCTTCATTCCCAAAGAAGGGCGAGTGGTACAACTGGAGGAAGACAAAGCTGGAGGAGACAAGAAAAAGTTGGGCTGAGGCACAAGAATTTTAAAAAGGCACAGGTGCCACATTTTGATGTTTGCACAGGTCATTGAAAACATCGAAGAAATTAATTAAAATATATGAACAACTACTTAGTATGAAAAGATAATAGAAAAAATATCACAAAAATGTAAATCAAAGATTTCAAGGCATTCATTCAATAAGAAATTTTAAACTAATCTGATATTATAACTTGGAATTTTTCATGCCCAAAAAATCTTTTACATTTTAATGTGGTTCATAAAATGTAATTAAAATTTCCTTCACTGGCAAGTTGCCATTTAGGGGAGAGCAGAAATTGTCTTTCTGAGTTGATGAACTGCATCCCTGCCTTGGCAGAGACAGATCACAGAGGCTGCAGTGGAAATAGTGAAGTACCTGGGACTAAGTCCAGAAATCTTCTCCATGTTGCCAGGTCCAGGCCGACCATGGTATGAGTCCCTGTCTGTCCTCCTCTCCCTCCTCGAGGAGGGGGCCGATACTGAGATTGTGTGACCCCGGGGTCGGTGACCTCCACTGGGGGAGATAGGACCAGGTTGTGCCGCTGCTGTTGGAAACTCCAACCTCATCCTTGCTCCTCCACTTTGAGATGACACTACGCCTGGACATTCACTGCCTTGACTCTGATTTCCCAGTGCATTAATGTCCACCACTGTGCTTCCTTCCATCTTCTCTTTCTCAAACTGAGGCTGAGACTTGCCATCTGAAGGTGCTCTGGGCCTCAAAGTGTCTGCCAGCACTATCTCTGACTCCATGGCAGCTTTGGTGAAAGCTTCGGGTAAGGTCTGGAGCTCTGGAGAGGAGCTTGACTTGTTCAGTCCATGACTCTGGGATTGAGAGTGACTTTGAAAGGGAAGCTCAGGCCCCTGGCTGCCTGGAGTGGAGGGACCAATGGTGGGCTGATCAATAGGAATTGCTCCCTCACTTACTTCCTCCAGAGTTGACTTTTCATCATCTTGACTGGAAGTGGAGGAGGACTGCAGGAGAAAGATAAGTGGAGTTGATTTCAAGCTCTCTAAATTACCGTAACAGTAGATTTTGCATTTTTTAGCAGCAAATCTTATTACTAAAATGTGTAAAACCACAGTATGGCAGTAGTAGTATTGTTTACCATGTTTACCATGCTGTAGTATATGCAGTATGTGGTAGTCAGCGTTCATTGTGGTATATTGTTTTGTGTGTGCAAACTACACACCCTGCTGAGTGTCCCAGGAGGCGGAGTCTTTGTGAACTTGTCAGCAGACATGAAGATGGGGTCGGAGGTCATTGGCTCAAACTCCTCACTCTCCAGCCAATCAGGTGGGGTATGGGGTGCGGTGACCCCCGTTCCTTCTTCCAGTACCACCACAGAGTCTACAGCAGGAAACAGTAACAACCATGTGGGTTATAGGTGGGTGTATAAAAACACATCCTGGTGCTGCCCACTATTAGTTACATAATCAGAGAAACATTCTAAGACTCCCCAAACAAACACTTCCGATTTCAGCCATGAGCAGCGATTTTGAGCAATCAAATCACATGCATGCTCTCTAAAATCTGAGCTCTAGTATATAATAAATCAAATGACTCATTGGCCCATGAGACAGAATTCGATTCATTCACCTGATCAAACAACATGCATATGAACCCAGATTAAGATCATTACCTTGATGGAATCAGACTTACAAACACTGAGATCAAAGACACAGACAGATCAACACTTTGCGCAGCGTCTATCCATCACTGCTTCCTCTACTGATTTCCATCAAAACACATGCATTTGTTTAGTCAGCTTGTTGAGCAATACATCAACCCTGAGGGAATATTGCAACTAAAACACACTGCAGCTACTGCAACAGCATCCCAGACCAAACCCTTCAGCCCTGTATCTCCCAAATAACACTTTCCCTATATTCATAGAAGCAGCAGCGGCGGCCAACACATTCAGGTGTATAAGACACCCGAGTGTTATCCTTCGAAATACAGCACTAAAAGAATTTTCATTGACCTACTGGTCTATCAGTAAGGCAAGGAAGAGTTAAAAGTTGGATGAGGTCTGGGCTTTCCTGTTGACAATAACAGAAGGCCAAAGGTTAAAGATAGACCTGGGACTTGATTTGAAGAAAAACAAGAGTTGAAGATGATGGTTAAGAAAGAAATCAGGATGTGGTCAAAAAATTCTTTGTCAATGGACTGATTTATCCGAGTGCAGGCATGTTTTCAGCATCCCTTGTAGTGGACCCTCCCTCCCGTGTTAACTGTTGTTAAAAACAGAAATGCTGAACTCTTTCACTTGCACAGTTTTTTTTAGCATGAACATAAAAAATACAAAAAACTCTCTCTCATTCTTATCCATGTCCTCTCAGTGAAAATTGTATTTCAGTTTTAGAAAATAATGCATACTAGAAAATAAAATCCTCCATTTGCTCTCTTTCTAAAGTTAGATGATAAGTTCAGCACCACTCTCATAATGTAGGGCAAATACACTGCTCAAAAAAATAAAGGGAACACTTAAACAACACAATGTAACTCCAATTCAGTCACACTTCTGTGAAATCAAACTGTCCACTTAGGAAGCAACGCTGATTGACAATCAATTTCACATGCTGTTGTGCAAATGGAATAGACAACAGGTGGAAATTATAGGCAATTAGCAAGACACCCCCAATAGAGGAGTGGTTCTGCAGGTAGTGACCACAGACCACTTCTCAGTTCCTATGCTTTCTGGCTGATGTTTTGGTCACTTTTGAATGCTGGCGGTGCTTTCACTCTAGTGGTAGCATGAGACGGAGTCTACAACCCACACAAGTGGCTCAGGTAGTGCAGCTCATCCAGGATGGCACATCAATGCGAGCTGTGACAAGAAGGTTTGATGTGTCTGTCAGCGTAGTGTCCAGAGCATGGATGCGCTACCAGGAGACAGGCCAGTACATCAGGAGACGTGGAGGAGGCCGTAGGAGGGCAACAACCCAGCATCAGGACCGCTACCTCTGCCTTTGTGCAAGAAGGAACAGGAGGAGCACTGCCAGAGCCCTGCAAAATGACCTCCAGCAGGCCACAAATGTGCATGTGTCTGCTCAAACGGTCAGAAACAGACTCCATGAGGGTCGTATGAGGGCCCGACGTCCACAGGTGGGGGTTGTGCTTACAGCCCAACACTGTGCAGGACGTTTGGCATTTGCCAGAGAACACCAAGATTGGCAAATTTGCCACTGGCGCCCTGTGCTCTTCACAGATGAAAGCAGGTTCACACTGAGCACATGTGACAGACGTGACAGAGTCTGGAGATGCCGTGAAGAACATTCTGCTGCCTGCAACATCCTCCAGCACGACCGGTTTGGCAGTGGGTCAGTAATGGTGTGGGGTGGCATTTCTTTGGGGGGCTGCACAGCCCTCCATGTGCTCGCCAGAGGTAGCCTGACTGCCATTAGGTACCGAGATGAGATCCTCAGACCCTTTGAGGCCATATGCTGGTGCGGTTGGCCCTGGGTTCCTCCTAATGCAAGACAATGCTAGACCTCATGTGGCTGGAGTGTGTCAGCAGTTCCTGCAAGACGAAGGCATTGATGCTATGGCCTGGCCCGCCCGTTCCCCAGACCTGAATCCAATTGAGCACATCTGGGACATCATGTCTCGCTCCATCCACCAACACCACGTTGCACCACAGACTGTCCAGGAGTTGGCGGATGCTTTAGTCCAGGTCTGGGAGGAGATCCCTCAGGAGACCATCCGCCACCTCATCAGGCGCATGCCCAGGCGTTGTAGGGAGGTCATACAGGCACGTGGAGGCCACACACACTACTGAGCCTCATTTTGACTTGTTTTAAGGACATTAAATCAAAGTTGGATCAGCCTGTAGTGTGTTTTTCCACTTTAATTTTGAGTGTGACTCCAAATCCAAATGTTTTTATACACCCACCTATAATCCAAATAAATTTGATTTCCATTGATAATTTTTGTGTGATTTTTTGTTGTTGTTGTTGTTGTCAGCACATTCAACTATGTAAAGCATTTAATAAGAATGTTTCATTCATTTAGATCTAGGATGTGTTATTTTAGTGTTCCCTTTATTTTTTTTGAGCAGTGTATGAAGCTGGGATCAAGGGTCAATTAGCATCGTAAAGCATTGCATCCCATCCAAAAGACAACTCCATTAAACTGCAACCTGTCATTTATAGGATTATTGGATTAAAACAGAACATTTTCATTTTGATTATTAAAAGCAATGGTAGACTTTATTTACATTTGTACAGAGCTAGCCTGTTTTCATGTATTTCAAATCAACCCTGTTTATGCTAAGCTGAGATTCCTGTTTTCGTACTACTTTATAAAGAACACAAAGTATTAGAGTGGTGCTCTTCACCATTTAACATTTATCAGAAAGCAAATGTGTCCAACTGCCCAAAATTGTCAGACTACTTTACTTTTGGTCTCTTAACATTAAATTTTTTAACAATGTGATAATTAATGTACAGCTTTTTGTTGCTTACAATTTAAACTTTCATATAGTATGAACATAACAAATGTCACTATACCGTCTGCTGACAGAATATTATATTCCACTGTACAAGTGAGAAGAAATACACTAAACCAGGGTTTTTTGAGAGGGGTCAGGGAGATGTGGGGTCACACATGGTGGACAATACCTGCCCAGGAAATGCTCCTGTACAACCTGCCAGGGGCTGGAGGCCCTGAGGGGGCAGAGCCCAGACCCAGAGACCAGAGGGAGTCGCCCACTGCAGGTGGGAGGCCAGAAGATAAGTTGGTGCACATGATGACACATTAAAAACTAGCATGGTGGTGAAGATAAAAAAAAAAAACAAAAAACAAGTAAAAAAACAAAACACAAGCACAAACCAGGGGAAAAATCTTCAAGGCTATGGGAAAATGAAAAAAGAAAGGAAACAAAAAAAGAATTGAAGAAAGACGTCCAGTTGAAAAACGGAAGTAAATGGGCCTCCGGAGTGGGAGAGAAAATTAAGAAATGCACAGCACACACTGTGCATCACTGAAAATGGCATTTAAAAAAAAGAAAAAAAAGACATTTGACTTTTCAAACAAGAGTATGTTAAAGCAGTGACCTTTGATGATCACTGACCAGAAAAACCTTCTCTTTGATCACCTTTTGGTTCAAATAAAGTACAGACAATGTGGCACTTAGCTCATTCCATTCAAAGGGACCTAGGACAAGCAGTCAGGCGAACAGGAGGAATGCATTCATGCATTACATTTGATTTGCTAGTTGATACTGATTCTCTGATCTGCAGCTGTAACTATTTTGAATGTGATTTATTTCATTCATACCTCAGATAATTCAATGACATTTTTTGATCCTAAAATACTGGGAAGCATGACACAGTTACATTGATCAACTACAACCACTGAAAAGCTAAAAACAAATCACAGACTTTCTGATCTTTCAAGCTAGCTCTGCCCAGATTCTCAAACTGTTCCTCACCAGTGTTAGAACGCTGGATCAGGTTTGACTTCCCTGCAACACTGCTGTGTGTTTGGGTTAAGGGCTCAGAGATGGACGATGGTGCGGGAGCAGCAGTACTGGCAGGAGCACTGGCCGTCTGGGTAGGGGGTTCCTTCACTCCCTCCATCGCCATCAGGACACTGGAGAGCTCCTGCAACGGCATGTTGCCGAGCTCAGAAGAGAAGGGACTGGGTGGGTTCTCCAGACACATCAGCCAACTCGTGTTGCCTGTGACAACAGATAGAGTGACATTTTATTTAAACTGGTGTTAAATTTGACAAAGTACATCAATTGTTTTTCCTCAGTAGTTCAAGTCATAACAACAGCAAAACAATGATTGAGATAGACAATTCATTAATTAAACTGCAGGTTGCCTCTAAGTAGTTTATAAGTTTCCATGTTTCTCCAGCTATAAGCAGAGACCCTTGTATCCACATGTCCATTTTCTGTGACTCCTGTGCTGATGAAACAGCTCATCTATTGTGAAAAAGGGCGTTACAAATACTACAATCTCAGTCCCAAACAGAAAGTGTGCCCCTACATTACTATACAAAATACTGACAAAAATAGCAGGTATGTTACCTGCTATTTTTGTTCACTGTAATGGACTACCAATCATCTCTAGGTTTCAAGTCTGTGCTAATACCTTTTCATTTTGTACTGAAATTTACATACTACATTTCTGAAACTCACTTCAGAACTCAATTCACTTAATGCTATAGTGTGTTCTACATACCCGATGGTCTCCGGATGAAAATCTCTGCCCAGCCCTGTGTGAGTATGGGAACAAACTCAGCCAGACTGGGGTTGTCTTTCAGTGGCGGGGGAGCAGACGAAGTGGCAGATGATGAGGAAGGCTGACCAAGGCTGTCCAGGGTGGGACCAGAGGAAGGAGAGAGAGGGGCAGCTAATTCACCCTCAGTGGGGGACACAAGAGGACTGAGACTCTGTGCAGGACCAGCACGTAAAGCATGCCCACCTGTAGGGTAAAGTCAGACAGTAAGAGGATGGTCATCACCAATCATTCATTAGCTCTTCATCTATGTCACATTATGTTCAGCACAGTTTGAAATGGAAAGCTTATCCAATAACATATCTATATGCAACAGGAAAAAACCCCAAAGGTCAGCTCGAATAATATAGAATACAGTGAGAAGGAAAAAAATGACAGAAAGACATATTTAAGTAAACATATTCATGAATGTCATCATTGACATGACATTTCCTATCTGGCAGATCTACCAACACAATTTCAAAAGCACTCAGAGGACAGACATGTTATTGCATAAAGCATCACAGTAATGATGTACAATTTTGAACCCAAGTCCCTTGAATTTATGCTAACCCAAAACAGAGCAATGACAATAGTACCACTGATCTTTATTTACATAACATGTATTAGGAGTCGGCAGTGGGAGGAGTGAGCTGCCATCTAAAAGAGATGTGATGTGAACACAGACGGGCAGGGATAAAAGTGTGGCTGCAAATTAATGGTGGATTTAACCTGCTTGATTATTACTCAATTCAAGACACCATGAGAGACTTCAACTCATCTTATCTGCTCTATAAAAACAGTTTCCAAAAAGGGTTTTGGATAATAATACTGAGCAAACACATTTTAAAAGAGTGGTATTTTGTTATTGTATTTTGTGTATATATATATTTAGTATTCATTGGAAAATTCTCTTCAGTACAAAAACAAAACTTGAATTTTAAAATAATGTCTATTTGAAAGTACAGAGCCCAAAGTTTACCTGTCAAGCATCTGGATATTTATTACCTGACATGGAGCGGACTCGTATGCGAGTTGCTCTGTTATGTTGCTGGCTTGACTGGGACTCCAGTTTTGCCGGAGCCTCTTTTGTTATTCGAGTGTGCAGTGATGGATCTGACCTGCAGGACCAAGAAATGGAAGGGACTTGACAACTGACTTCACTTTACTTCACTTCTTCATTCATTCTCACACACACACACACACACACACACACACACACACACACACTCTCTCACACCCACCCACACACACCAAAAAAAAACAAACAAACAAACAAACAAACAACAACAACAACAAAAAAAAACCTGGTCATTTCCCCTCCTCCTCCCAGGCGGTCAGCCATGTCCAGGCCTAGAAGTGCTTGTGTTCTGACCCCTCCACTGGTTGTTATTGTCACCAGTTTGTTTCCCACAAGCCAAGTCATACTGCGACCCCCTGCCAACAGGAACTCTGCTATGGGAGACCTGAAAGGACAGTCACAGGCTATTTCATCACTGCTATAGCGTCTCCAATGTTTCTAAAACTTCACCAGTTTAAAGTTCCACACTCACAAACACATACAGAAAACTCAGTTGCTAACCTTTTCGGCAGTGCAGAGAAATTAGAAAACACATATCGCGCCATCATGTCCAAACAGGTCTCAGTGAGCTCAAGATGTACCGTCTTCAGCCCCTCGTCCGCCTGAGTCACGGCGTTTTCATCAGCCGAACCCAGGCTGCAGGTGGTAGTTGAAGTATGCATCCTACAGCAGGAAACAGAAACAATGTTAAGCACCAGTGAGAGACGCAGAGGAGCAAGAGGAGAGCGCACAGGCTCCTGCTACTTTTCCACATGTAAGCAGTGCCTACAGAAACGTGCAATGATATATAAAGGTTAAGCGCGACAAATGCACATCTTCATAGGAATCAGACTAAGCACACTTGTGCACATCTCTCTATCCACATCACATGCAATAACACATACAAAGTAATCAAGCATCTATCCTTATGTGTGCATATAAGCAAATGGACCACACGATAATCATATGTTCTCAAGCACACAAACACTGACACACACACACTGGGACATGGCATAAGTGGCCACATGAGAAGGGACAACCCAATGGCTATCTCAAAGAAGCTTTTGAGGGAGGCTGAAGGGATCAATGGACTAACATGTTTTTATGCTCATTAAATCACAAGGATGCACAAAAAAATTTAGATTTAGTATTCACTGCATAGTGTGCGTCATCTATTTCTTTCCAAAACAACCAACCCTGCGTGCTCTACAGGCAGGTCAGATTGAAAGTGTGTTTACAGATGTGAACATGGGCCTCATTCAAGGCTGTAGAGATAACTAGATATGAACTGAAAGCTGCTCTGCCTCATTGCTCAAAGGTAAATATGCTCAAAGTGAGTCAATTACAAAACTGAGGATGACTGAACCCAACTGAAATGTCTTTTTTACTCCCATAGTGGGGAGTACAGAAGACAGGCACTGTTTCCATGAAACATCCTGACAAAAATCATGAATAAATGAATAAAATATATAAATCATAAATAACAAAACATGCCAGGGAGAAAATAATATTGGGAAGATTTATTTATTTAGTTATTTATTGCCCCCCCCCCCAAAAAAAAGAGAGAGCAAGAATTTGTCTTTGGATCTATTGTATTTTTAGCATAATTTGATTCATTGTTTTAACTACAAAGACCTTTTAATGGTGAATAAGTTTTTTTAACAGGGATGCATCTCGGCTGAATATGACTTGTCATATTCATATTTATGTATTTACAAGATTACATCCTCAGTATAAAATCCAATTTAGGTATCTTCACAAATGCTATTTCGAATGTTTTTATATAAAGGAAATATGGGCACAAAATTAGAAAATTATTAAGTCTGAGAGGTTTGATGAAATTTCTCACTTAGACCAACTCCCAGTATGTGAATAAATAACTCTCTCACCTTGACATTCTTCTACTGACAATATTTCATTTTTCACTTCAATGTGTAGCCGACAAATACTCCAGACAACATGACCATGAAATGTTCACGACAAAAACAGAGTGCAGCATCTTCACTGCTTCAAAACACCATTACCAAATTGCTATTCACAATAGTTCATTTCTGACTAAAGCCCATTTTTGCAGCATTTGTTACAAAAAAATTATAATTTTCTTTTTTTCTTTTTTACAAATCCAATGGTCAATGTTGTTTGTTTGTTTTTTGTAATTTCTTAAATGTATTTAGCTTTAACATCTTAAAGCCTAAAACACAGTCATGTTGTCTGAGGTGAAACAATTGTCCCTCCCAAGGCAGGCATCAATCTAAGACGTCACTCAGGTGGTACCATTTGAAAGAGAGAACCGGCTGGTCAAGAAAGAAGCAGATTTGGCAGCAGAAGCAGCTTAAACAGATCTAAACTGCAGTTGTTTCATCTCATCAAGTTTCATGTCTGAAACCATCATTTAATGTGTTTAAAGTCAAAGATTGGATTGTTGGGATTTTACTGCCATCTACTGGGCATGAGGTGTGTGTCATAGCCACATGAGCCAACTGCAGTGATAGATCACACGTCAGTCATCAAAGCAGGTATGCCAAGCAAAGATAAGCATAAAGGTATGAAGATAAGTGAGGTGAAGAGTATATACATATATATGTATGTGTATGCGTGTATGTGCGTTTGATGATATGAATGGTGGGTCTGTAATCAAACTGTATTTAAAGTTCACACCAGCCCATCTATTCCTTTAATCCCATGCTAGGAGATTGCCATGGTCATAGCAGCACAGTGTATGCTTGTGAGTGGAGCAAAACAAAAATAAGTCAAGCAAGCAAACAAAGCTATTGTGTTGCTGTTGTTCCTGTCACTGGAACTGGAGGAAGTAGACATGCCCTCCCACCAAGAATATCAAGGCAGAGGTTTTGGTTGCAGTTGTTGTCAATCAAGACCCCGTCCCTTTAGATATATAAATGCTTTCCACCAGCCCCTCCTGCCACTCATTTGGTGTTAGCCCCATGAAAACATCTGGCAAAACAAAAATATCCAAGTCATACCAAAGATTAATAAAACTAATGATAAAATAGTCAACAAAATAAAAGCAAAATCTTTGTTAGAAGAAAAATGTCATCAAGAATCCAATGTCTTCTGGAAACACTGCATGCAAAACCAAATAAGAAAACAGATTAAAAAAACAGCATGAGTGTGATCACAGCCAAAAACAAACCAATGAGGTTGACACACAAACCTTCCTCCAGCATGCACCACCCCTCCAGGTGTCCCTGGCAACAAACCACCCAACGCCGCCCAACGTCCCGCATGACAATGCACCTACACCCCATCAACCATCCCATGGAGGACACAAGTGTTTTGTTTGTTTTAGTTTTGTTACCCAGAATGCTCTTCTCTAACCTGCGAACCGCATGTTCGGAGACACTGATGCTGCGGGAGCGGAAAGCGTCCATGGCTGACAGGTCCCTCAGCTCTTTAACAGGAGAGCTGCTGCTATTGGCTACTGCTGCTGCCGCCTTCGCCACTTTTGCTGCCCGCAGACTGGGCAGTGATGATAACCCATGGCAAAGGGTGAGGGGAACGGGCCCGGGTCGGTAATAGAGTGGTGTGGGCAGTAAGGGGGTGGGTCATCGTGATGGTGGAAGTAGTTTGGGAGCGTCGGGGTAAAATGTGGTGTGAAGAGGTATACCAGGAAACAGCAGGAATCGTCACACGAGCACCAGAGCAACATGAGCAGGTCATCAGGGGGTGCACACCACGCAGAAAGGGGGGAGAGGAAAGGGATGGATGGGAGTGGGGGAGGTAGGTGCAGGATGCAGAGGAAAGGGGTCACAAAGGTCAAAGGGCAGAGGTCACAGGAGAACGGAGGGGTCAGGAGCAATGTAGGATGGATCCAGGATGATATGACCACCCCCCAAAACCACAACCACAATGCAGCACCCAATCACAGGAGGCAGGGAGGGGTCAAATGAAGAATTGAAAGAAAAACAAAACAAGGTGAAAATTAACAGCAGTGAACACTATGAATCAGATTACAGCAGAGCCGAGTAAGAAAAAGAGGACCAAAAGAAATAAAGGCTAAACATTGACTAAAAGGGAAACAGAACAGACAAGCTACAGCAGAGGGTAAAGCTGCTATTCAGAAAAAAAGAGAGCAACAAAATAACATTATTTCACACAGCAGGTACATAGGGAAGGCAAGAACTAGTACAGGAGAAGTAAAATAGTAGGGATGGACTCAGCACAGGCCTGATATCATGGGAGTTAAAACACAAGAAAAACCCAAAATGAAATGCTGGGTTAAACCTGAGGGGTTGGAGCAGGGCAAGTCTGGACTAAAAACTATGGATTAGATACAGGGCTAAATGCTTTTAGAAGCCCCCAAATTTAATCTGGACATTAACCCTGCAGATTGTGACATGCAAAACTCCAACCCAACAGAAAGCAATGAGCAGGATAAGGTCAGATCACCAGGTGAATGATGGCACAATGAGGAGCTCTGAAAGTGGGTCGGTACAGAATTTCAGTAAAAACGCAAGTTTCTACTGAAGTTGTGTGTGTGCTTGTTTTTGTTTTTTTTGTTTTTTGTTTTTTTTAATAAATGATCAAGTATGGGAAAAGAAGTCAATCTACAGAGGCTGGGCTATTTTCCTCAAACATATTCAATTGAACAACAGAGAGGGTGGTTAATTAAATTAAAGCATAGGGAGGCATTGTTAAATTTTTTTAGGAAGTGTCCAATGATACTTTGAAACAATTTTCATAAATTTTTATTTCATAGTGAATATTATCATTTTGGCTCTTCAAAATATGCAGTGTGAGGCTCTGTGGAAATACTACTTTGTAAGATTAAGCTAAACAATAAAATTTAAAAACAGTTTTTGTGTGATAACCACATTAACGTTTCTAGGCCATATTTTTGAAGATCATTCACTTTTGCACATAATATAAATACTACAGTTACACTTGAGTTGGTAGCTGATTACTCTTTCTCTCTGTGTTCACCTGTATTATGGTGCAATTAGCTATTTTACTGAACAATGTAAAGGCAACTAAGACACATACAACGGACAGACAATCATAGATGAATGACACCTTGCTGAGAACAGCTTCCATATACCTCTGTGTGATAGTACTTGTGTATTTTGATTTGTGAAAGTGTAAAGTCTATTTTTTCAAATCATACGATGGCCAAATGTGACAGCAGGAGAAAAACAAATACTTCTTCCCTATGCTTTCACTCAAAATGTACTTTAGAAGCCTAAGGTGGTAATATGAGAACAAACAAATTGTGCCAGAAAAGGAATGAATTTGTAGTGTAAAAAAACATAAACAATAAATAAAATGAACTAAAGATCACCATGGCAACCTGAGAAGAGTCACTGCAACCATCACGTCACATTACCAGTCATGCTGAGTCTCCTGTTACCTTGGCAACCCCTACCCTCTTACACAACATGGGAAGTGTGTGTTGCTGCTGTATTGTACATGAGCCTTTGCAGCCGTGTGTGAGCACATGCTTTACCTCTTGGGTCGCTCGTTAAGGCTGGTGCTTCGGGCGCGAAAAGGACTTTGTTCATTGCCATCGTCAAAGGGCAGCAAAGCGTTGGAACGCAATCCCTGGAGAAGGAAACAAAGATGAGGATGTAAAGGCATAGAAAAAACACAAATTTTGACCGAAACTGAGAGGCAGTGACCTGATGTGCATATCCAAAGCCAAGCCCACTTTCTTTTAAGGAAGAAACCCAGAGCACCAGGAGAAACCCAATACACAGATGGCCCCTGTTTGAATCCTGCACATTCTTACAGTGAGATAACAGTGCTGACCATTGAACTACCATGCCACTCAGGAAAGGTTGCTGCAAATTAAGGAAAAACTCTCCTAAAAGTGTGAATACATTGATGATGCATATACTATTGGGGAAGTTGTGCTTTTTCCATTAGTAATGTGTTTGTGTGTTTTTCTTAGACATGCATTGTTTGTGTGTTTGGGTGGGAAAGAAGACCTGACAGTTTGGCTGTATTGTTTTCTGAGTTACAGTGGTAATGTCACATTTAAAGAAAAAAATCATCAAGCCATAGATAAGTCAGTCAATGTAGAAAGAAACACCAACACCCACCTTTGTGATGTACTGAACAAAGTCTTTGCGGAAGGGGAGTCTGCAGCGTATGAACCACATAGCGATCACATGGTGGGCCAGAGACACAATGTACTGATTGAACCTAATGGGAATGGAAGAAACAAAAAGGTCAGAGTTTGGCTGTGAATCCGAGAATCGTCATGTTATTGTATTTGGGTGAGTACTTACTTGGAGGGGTTAGTATATGGTAGAGAGATAGCAAAAACACTGACATACTGCTCAGCTACAAAGTTGGCATACAGATGGGGCAGGCGCACCAGAGCTATGAAAATGAAATTAAGTAAGAACAGGTCAGTCACAGAGTGTGCCCTGTCACAGAAAGACTTGTGTAAATAACTGACAATGATCATTGAATGTTAAAGAAAACTTCAAACAATGAACTTAATACATTTTGAAAAAAAAAAAATCTTTTGGGACTCACTGGACAGGAACTCAAGCATAGGAGATGCCATGGCAACAGTAGCAGAGATGTGGGTGAGCTTGACAATAAGAGCGGGTAGGAGTTTGATCATAATATCAGGCATTTCCACTGTGCACATTGTAAGAGCCACAACACACTGCTTGGCACAGCGGTAAATGAGGCCAGTCTCAAGGCACTGAACCAGCTCTCTCTGCAGAGGGGAAAGAAAATTAACAAATGTTAATTATGTTCTATGGGCTAATTGTGTGTCCATGTCAATGCATGTAGGTTTGTGTGGTGGGCAGTTGATCTAACAAATAAGGCTCTATGTGGGAGAAATCAGCCTCAATGGAAGGATGTTGCCTAAATGTAGATATTCTTGCTCTAAATCCGATTCTCTGAAACAGAATGATCTTAAGTTTTGCTTACACTTACTCCCAAACACTATGGTTTGTACCTGTCTTGACTGCTCAAGAAAGTTGTGGTAGGATGTAATCGCGGTGAGGACAGGAACCACTGCCAGCTGAACATCAGTGCGAGAGAACCCCTCTGGAGTCTTCTTTAAGCGGTCTGAGATAAGACGATCTGTCACCTTCAATTACAGGGACAAAGAAAATGTCGTAAAATTTTATTTAGTGCTATCCACAGTAAGATATTCACATCTCCACAGATTTGTAAACACGGATGTGTATGCATGTGTCTTTATTTGTAATACCATGCAGCAGAGTGTAGAACAGAGCTGGTCCAAGCTGCATGGTGATGTCCGCAGCAGTACTTTGTACTGTAGGGTCCACGGTAGCTTGTCGAGAACTAGCTTCAGCACCTTCCAATCGATCTCCTGTGAGAGAAAAATCAAGCCAACAAATGTCTGATACCTTTAAGGATAGCAGGAACAACTGCATGCATTTGTGTGTGTGTGTGTACCATCTTGAGGCACTGCAGAAGGACACTGAAGGCAGGTGCATAGGGCAGGTAAGCTGAGCGTATGGAGGCTGCTGAAGGGGGAGGAGCAATGGAGGGAGCTGGGCTACCAACAGGAGGAGATGCTGAGCACGTTGGTTTCTTTTCACTGACTCGTTTCTCTGGCTGCCTAAAAGAGACAAAAAAATTAATTGCATTGTTCATTTAGTTGACTGAATATATAGAGAAAAACAACTGCAGGTAAAAAGGCTAAAGTGTGGCTAAAGTGCCATGTGTGTGTCCTCACTCTGCATCACAGTAGCAGTATGGGCTGAACCTGATGGCCCCATCTTTGATGTTGGGGACTCCAAGTCGGTGTAGAGAGTCGGCCCGCATCATCAGGAAGAAGTCAAACACCTGAGCAACAGACAATTTTAAAAGGAAAGAAGGAATATACATTACAAATGCCCCAGGAAATACACAAATCTGCACAGAAAATTATCCCTACCTGTAGTCTAATACTGGAAGCAATAGGTGAACAGTACTTGTTCTTGTAGTGAAGCTGCAGGTGGCTGATTAACAATTCATAAACACGACAAGCATGGTTGGCTGGTAGGCTGTAAAGCTTGCTCTAATGGGAGGGAAAACAGGAAGATTATTACAAGATTCGATGTCTTGTGACGTTTACATATTATCATTTCAAATCAAAAAAGATAAAAGTCAAGAGAAAACGTTATTAGTTAAGTTAGTATTTATTGTCCTTCCTGCTGCATTTACACCACAGGATATGGTTTCAAATTTATGGTGGTAAATACAGTATGAATATATATATGCATGTGAGGCAAGTGTTATAACTTAAACTGTTGAAAAAGGCATGTCGTTTACCTGCAGGATTTCCAGCAAGCCCAATATGGCAGTCCTGACATCCTCTACAGGAGACTCCGCTGTGGGGTCTCTCTCAGAAAGCTCCAGGGGCCCTGAACACACCAAAGAGCGACTGGCCACCTAGTAATAAAACAGCCATTAAAATTATTACATCATGTGCATAAAATTTTGAGAATCAGCAGGCTGAAATTAATATTGCTTGCCCGCTCAATGATGTCAAGCAGGCTGGTGAAGTGATGCGTGGTGCAGCCCTCAGCAAGGTCAACAAGTAACTGTGTGGCCTGTTTTCTGACAGCCAGGTCTCGGTCTTCAGCTATCCCACTGAGCTGGGGGATGACCACCATTTCAATCAACTCATCCTGGAACAAAGAAAACCACAGAGAAGATTTGATACTGAGGAATTTTAATGATCGCTTCTTTTGAGAAAACTGCATCAAACAAAGACCATTGCAGAATAGGACTTTCACAAAAAGACAAGACGGACATAAATAAGAACTACATAAATGACAGCAGTTCAATAAACACATCTTTAGTTGTTATATTATGGGATGAAACTGAAAATTAGATTGGCCTTTATCACAACTGTGAGGTGTGAATACAATATACAGAATTACTAACCACAAACTTGACAGTGAGGGTGCATGCGTTTGTGTGAATGTATGTGAGTATACACACCTCATACAGCTGTCGGTTGGTGCTAAGAACAAAGGACAGGATATGAAGCACTTTGATCCTTATCACACTGCGAGTCTCATTTCTTCCAGAAAGATGGTGGGATCAAAGAGATGAATAGGAAATATTCCAACACAGCAGGGATGGGACAAGATAGAGATCAAGGTTATGACTAACAGAGAGGGATGCAGAGAAAATACAGAGCACCTGTCGACTCAGCTATTAGATATTTCCACCACTATATGTGAGTATGTGTGTTGGTGTCCTACCTGAAGAACTTCTCCATGAGGCGATGCAGACTCTGAATCCAACCGTCTTTGGCTGGCTGGATAGACTGAGCCCTGTATGAGATGAGGGTCAGCACTGAGGCATCCTGTCAGACACAGAATAGCAGGATAAAAAAACAGAAGCAGCAGCACGTGCAGGGACAAAATCATAAGCCACGACAGCACAGAGAGACAGACACTGAGAAGAACTAACAGGTCTCTTATCAGCACATTTCTCGACCAGACTGAAAAACTTCTCTGTGGAGCCATGGTATCCATTCTGCTCATACAGCTCCTCTACTGTGGTCAACAGCTCATAGACAATGGCCTTCAACTCTGCGCTGCCTATTGTCTGTGAAAACAGATGAGAAAAGGCCACAGGGTGAAATGAGAACTGTTAATTTACTGTGTGTGTGTGTGTACGTGTGCAGTATGTGTCTGTGTGTACCTGGATCTGCTGCAACAATCGCTCTATGATGCCCAGCAGGATATCCCAGGTAACCACCTGCAGCTCCTTTCCATACTTCTTGATCAGTCTGGTGATGGAGAGGACGATTTCATAGGACACCACCTCATTGGCACATGACATGGCCTATGGCAGAGGGCAGACAACAAACTGTCACCAATGTTTTTACATTCACAGAGACAAATACAGTCATGTTTTGCACACTGCCAGCTGTTTAGTTATTTCTCACCTATGTTTACTCATCAGTTGTCAGGATTAAATATTTTCTGAGAGCCATCTTATTGCTTACTGTACATATACATAGAAATACTTCTAGTGTTTTCGTTTGTTTTTTTATGTGATTCTCTGAATATTTATGGAGTCAAACTTACCTCTAAGTTGTTGCATTTCACCTTTGGCTTTTAAAAAAGTGTGACTGGCAGTTTTCAGTGTTTTTCGATATTTTCCAAAACCAAAATAATCTCTTTTGCCCTAGACAATGCAATTGGTTTTATTATAAAATCCACAATGTTTTCCATGACTTTGTGCCAATCATGCACTTCTGTTTTTGGTAATTTAGATACATATATTTGACATATATATAGATATATATATAAAGAAGTACTGTATGTATACGTGTGTTTTACCTTGTAGAACGATGGCAGAACCAGTGTGGGTGTGTTTTTGAGGGCAGGGAGTCTGTAAGCGCCCCATAATGCCATCCCAACGAAAAACACAGCTCCCCTCAGCAGTGGTGCATCTTCCATGTACACCCTGGTCAAGATTGTACATAGAGAGAGACACACAAACGGTCATAAACTAATTCTCTACAAGAATATACAGACACTCCCCAACTTACGAACAAGTTCCGAACAACTGTTCATATCCCATATTGTTCGTAAGAGAGCACATCTTAACGCTAACGCAAGTACAAAGAATTGAACTGCTGGTGTGGTGTAGGATACTGTGCTGCACGGTGTGGGTAGCTGGAAAATTTACAATAGGCAGAGGAGGCGTGCCGGACAAAATTTTAGCTCAGGGTCAGCAAGGGGAGCGTTCCGAACGCAATTTAAATTGCGGCTCTGTCTGTTCGTATCTCTGAATGTTCGTAAGTAGTGATTGTACATTTATAGATGTGCCATATGCTCAGAGATGTGATGAAACCTGGGACTATACCTCTCCTCCATGATGCGACACATGGTGTAAATAGCACTATGGCCAAGGTGAGTCCCCAACACTTTCCTCATCAGCTGCACAGGCAGAAAGCGAAAATTAATTATGCTTCATCAAAAGCCAAATGTGTATATGTTAAGTGGGACTGTATGTATATATTTTGTCACCTTCCAGCAGGATTCACAAAATTCCTTGACATTGACTGTGCGACAGAGTGTAATGATGAAGACTGTGAGAGAATCTGAGGGCAGGCAGTTGTAACACACCACTGCATCCAAGACTTGTAGTGCTACCTGAACACAACACGCACCAACACACAGACGGTAACACAAGTTAATAACATAGGTCTACATCAGCAGATCAGGGTCAAAGACTTGCAGTCTAATTTCAATGACTGGTGTATTACGGTCATTTAAGAAGTTGTCACAATAGTGTAATTCATTCAAGGTACTCCTTTTAAGTTGTACTAATGCTGCTGGCAAATATTAAAACATGGTGCAATGGCATAATAAACAGTTTCTCAACTAAAGTATTGAGCATTCACCAAAACTTTGACATTACTGTAAATTTGTGCATGTTACTGCACATTAATAAGAAAGATCCACAAACTCAAAAGAGAGAAAAGCAGAGAAATGCTGAAGAACAGTTTCTTAAAGGACAGTCTGCTTTGGAATATGGTGTCTATTCAGTACATTTACCAAACAATGTATGCATGATAAAAACATTTTTCCTCTTAAGCTCGGTGTCATTTAAAAAAAGTTCATGAATTTTATTTTTCTGCAATGAAGGCAAAAATGGCCTTGGATAAATTACTTCATCGACATTTGATAATATTTAGAAAAATTCTCAAGTTATTTTCTTAGATCTATGATACTAACTGAGGCAGTGAATGACACAGGGTCTGTGACAACCAAATTGAGGTTCTATTACCAGTAAACAACAGATATGACTTTTGAACAGGGCAGCATGTACTGTTGAATGCTAACGAGATGACTAAAAGAATGTGTTGATTGTTCCCCAGCTGACACTTGAAAACATGTTGTTTAGCAGTTACAGTTTCTCGAGGTTAACTAAATAAAGCAAATTAAAAAAAAAAAACTCACCTCAATATCTGTTGAGGATGTTGTTCTATTGCACAGGAGACAAATTTTCCTGAGAAAGCACAACAGAACAAGAAGAAAAATAAATTAATTTCCTAAATTTGAGTGAAAAAAAAAAAAATTTCTCTGAACATTTCTGTCGGTTTGACTTACTGGACCATAATGGACACATTTTGGTCCAGGTAGCAGCTGTTGAACTTCACCAGATTTACAAGAACATGCAGAAAGTCAGAGGTAAGACCTATATCCATCCACAGGAGGACAAAGCGTGCTGGGGGAAGAGGAGGAAACAATGAGAACTTACATTCATAAATGTAATAACAATGTTGTCTAATATTAGCTTAAATATCACTGAGTAGGATTTGTTATCTGCAAACAGGGCATATATATATAAAGGAAGGGGGAAACTGCAAAATTAGCCAATGTCAACACAGACACAGTTCATAAAAAAGGCAACAGTGATCACAAATCAAAACGAATGAGCTAAAACTAAACATAGACATGCCATATGAAGTGTTAGCATAGGTACTTTTTCAGTTTTAATTTGAAATCAATGAATGTAGATTTTAGATTCTAGATTCTAGATCCTAGTTAACAAAAATAAAACCGCAATTCATAACAGAAATAATCGTGCTATGTGACATAGAGGAGCTTGAAGTTAACAATTTTTCAATTAAGTTTTACCTATGTCCTCTTCCAAGTATGTGATGTCTTTTCCATTCTCTGTTAAGGCCTTGAAGACTTCCAGCCTATCAGAGAGGTCTTCGTTGCATGGTTGGTAGTCTCTGATCACCTTAAAAAAGTAGGCTCTCAGAGGGCCAAGACGCTCACCCTTCACATAAACAGTGAATATGCTTTTTTTTTTTATTACAATAACTATAACTTCATTATTATGTGTGAATTGTGCCCTGTAACTGTACCTGTCCTTGTATTATGGCCCGAAGCAGCTGCAGGACAGCATGTCGGGCCTCAGGTGGCTGCTCTGGAATCAGCATGTCCTCTACAGCTTTCCATACTGCCTCCACTGCATGCTGAACACACGAACATGTATATTCACACACAGTTTTACAAAAAACACATAATTGTTTCACAATAGGACACTGGGTGCAGACTCACCTCCTCAAACTTTTTTGTTTTGGCAAGATCACAGACATGGTTCATCATGCGAACGCGGTTGCTTAGACCACAGTCTGGGTGGAGCTCCTGAAAAGGCAGAGAGGTGTTGAGTATGGTCAACAAAACATGATAAGAAAATATTCTGAGTCATGTGATTAGATTCTAGTGTGTGTGAACATGCACAGTGTCTTCTGCACACCTTGATGATGTCGGTCGTAATAATGAACTCCGACGGTTTAGTGTCACTCTGTTTGCTCGGTGGGCGTGGAGTTCCCAGACCAAAGATACCCTTCACCTTGTCCCTGAGAGTCTCTTTACTTGGTTGCTTATTCATGGTCTGGATAGGAGAAGTGATTGCACAGGCTGGGACTGATGGCTGCTCAAAGAATTAGCAACATGCATTTTTTTTTTTAAAACAACAATCATCAGAGTTAGCTTCTACTAAATTGCAGAAAATACATGTGACATCCTCAAGCCCTGTCAGGCAGCAACTGGATGTATGGTCACAACAGAAGATAAGTATACTCAGGCAAAAGTCATTGCAGTTTAAAATTACTTTGTTATGAGCTATTGAAAATACAGAAGCAAAAAAATATGCCTCTGTCCAATACAGTACAACACTTGCTGTAGCTAGAAATAGAAAAGTAAAATGTTGACAGTACAAAAGTAGCAACAACAGTAAGCACCTGTGCAATACAGCATTATTAAGCTTGGGACATAGGGGGTCCTTTCATCCAAATATAAAGTTGTCATAGGAACTGTTTTTTGGGTGGCAAGTGCTTCTAAACTGTCCATACAATGGAAAGTTTTGATTATTTCACATCAAAGAAAGTCTGTTCACCTCCTTTGTTTTTAGGCTGGCACTACAACCATGGCCAATACCTATGCACACCAGAATGACAACAACAGCAGCATAGACTAATTACAATTAGGGGGAACTGCCACATATATTTCACAGCTGAAATATGTATATAGTGGAAGCAGATGAATTATAAATCATACACCTTGTTGTCTTTCTCTAATTTCTTGCTTCTTTGGATAGTGTGAAATAGCCAGCTACTCACTACTGTATTTTTGTGGTTATGTGTACATACTGTACACTCAATAGCATGCCCTTTTTTATTGATGCTGTTTTCCTCAGAATCATCTCCAATTTCCATTTTGTTGTGGCCTGCTAAGCATCAATAAAGGATTTTGTTTTAAAAAGGTGTTTTTCAAATTTTTTCAGAAGAACACCAGACAAAGGTTTAACTGAGGTGGTCAGACAAATCAGTTCATTCTGATGACGACAACAGTCGTCACATTAGTCTCATGAGTGCTTTTACTTACTTTTTCTGCTCAACAATATTTGAATAAAGAAAAGGGTATTCTTTTTTTTTTACAACGGTGTGGCATAATACAGCTCCTAAGGAAACAGTTATTCTTCTGTTTTGACTGGATTAATTGGATGGCAACTGGTTTATATCCACAGCAATTTAGAAACTAGCCAAATGAAGCTAAAACTAGTGGGGGAGGGGGATCAGAAGAGGCCCTACACCTCTGTCCTTGGATATAAACTTAATGCAGTTATGAACTTAATATCAGGATAGGGTTGTATAGCATGGTATTACAACACTGTTAGAGTGCAAATGAAAATGATGCTCCTCGGTGCATTAGAGTATGTACATAGTAAAAATGTTATATTATGTCATTTGGCTGAGCAGATCTCATCTATAACTATCCAGCAGTGAAGTCTGGAGTCCCAGTCTGTTGATGTTTAAACCCAGAGCTGGTTGGGGGGGGGCAGGTTTGAAGAATTTGTCTGTCATGTGGACTTGACAGAGGCAGAGGGGAGGGGAGGGGAACAGACAGACAACGACTGCTCTGTTTCGGTCCAACAACAACATTCACAGCGGTGGAAGGTAGCCCAGGCCGGAGAGACAGGAGCCGTGAACGCCACACGGGAAAACCGACGCACAAACAGGAGAAAGGTACAATGGCGCTACCGAACCGTTAGCGACGCTTTACATTGGCTTCAAGGTCCGGGAACCCAAACACACGACTCCCCATCCTCCCTCTCGGCTCTCACCTTGTTTAAGTTGAGTCTCTTTCGGGTTCATTCACTCACAGCTTCGTCCCTGAGCAACCAACAGAGCCGCCTGTGCAGTGACACAACTCTGAGTGCAGCTCAAAGCTTGTTCCCGTCCAAGCTCAGTCCTCCACTCTCAGACCGGATGGCACACTGAAGCTGTGACTGGGGCACTTCCTATAAAAACACGTTTGCCGCGGTCGCTCATGGGGAATGTAGTTGTCACCGAGCTAAACCTATGAACGGCGCTAAAACTCGTCTGATGGTTTTCTATGTTGTGACGAATTCAACATTTACAGAAAACTGACCATCCACTTTCCACCGACGACCCAGAGAAAGTGCTGAATGGTCAGACAATGTTTATATTTGTGCACGTTTGTATAACTGAGACGGTATCCAACAGCTAGCAGCTAGCTCAACAAGGGGTTGAAGTTGGTTCCTTATTGGAATGAGGATCTGCACCTCCATCATGCTGCCTGTGAGTGAAGCTGTTGGATAACTTCAGGCTTTGATCGACTAAGGTTACATTTCGTTACTAGTTTAGATTGATGGATAACTGTTAACAAACTCCCTTACACCAGGGTTTTGTGGCAAAATTAGAGAGAAACAATTGGATGCAAATAAGGAGAAAGATTGTGTCAACATTTTTAATTCACTCATCTGACTAATCTGTAAAAACAACACCTAATTTTATAAATTAAGACACTCGGGTTGTGACTATTTTAATGGTTGTATTTTTTAAATTAGTGTTTGCATTGTGTTGCATTCCATTTGTTATATTTCTTTACAACATGTTTCAACATTTAGTAGTAGAAACAGTATAGTGAGAAATGTTTGGAACTTTTTGATATTTATCATAGATTTTTAAATGTTCTTGCTGTCCCCTGGTGTTTGGTGGGAGACTGGCACATATGTAGGCCGCTGCATGAGCCCGTTAAAAGTAGGTGGCTGAATCATTCATCTTAGTTTGTGTTTTAATTGGTTTATGTTTTGACTCTCATTTAGTTAGGAAAGGGTTACAATGAAAGCATGAGAGAAATAATAGGAATGAAAGTCACTGACTAGTTGGTTCAGGGAGGGTTTTAATACGGAGTCCATTTATGACCAGTCGTGTTTGCACATGATCAAAACTCGCCTGACTGCCAGCTCAACACATCATAGTCTTTTATATTTTTAGCCTACAGAACAGCGATTTTGATAATACTTGTTTGGATCCTAAGACATTTGATCTCAGGACAGTATCCGAAAAGCACGCTTGAGAGAAAAGTTAATAACTTTTTCTGGTGGTTTTAAATGTGGCCAATGTTTTATTAGCAAGAACACAGTCTAACCGGGAATGTGCACAATGAGTATTAGCCCTCTAGCTTGTTTCCGATCGGAGAAATCCGAGGTGTTAGAGCGGTCCCTGGTCTCCCCTGTATTATTTATTTAAACGGGAACTTTTCTCGTGACTGGTAAGAAAACGACGAATGAGAAGCGAACTTCAGATTCGTGTTATGCCTGGCTTCCGCCGCAGCATTAGGGTCCTCGGTACGGTGGCGTGTCCCATCATGACCGCTCCTTACTTCAGGCACGGCAGGTCTGTGGTGACCCGGACTGGACAGCGGGCTGCCGGCAGTCGGTCTGCGGGCTCCATGAGGTCCAAACTCACCAACTCGCTGAGGACCGCAGACCCGGTTCCCTCTGTGGCGCTGAAGGTGGAGGCGGAGGAGGCCAGGGTCTCCGAGTACAGAGCGTCCTCTGGCCTTTCGTCGCCGGGTAAGGTCGCTCAGACACCGGGGACAGCTTTCAGGAGGCCGGGGACCAGCGCTCATTTCTCTGCTGTCTGGCAGGCTGCTGCGCCTGCGCACGGGCTTGGAAAGTTGTTATTTGTTGCCTGCACACTGCTGCATCTGAGAGGTTAGAGGCAGTAACAGGTCTGAGTGAGGCAAGCCTCACAACCAACATCATCGTATACAAAGAGTATCCACCACACACACACACACACACACTGTGAGGCCAGAAATGTATAGACAGATGCAGTTATTTTTGATCTGGAGCTGATTTTCATCAGCTCGGCTCATTAGGTTGATTAGACTCCACCATACAATTATAATATTCAGTTTCTCTGGAGAGATCTCAATGGAAAAGAGACAAGTAAAAGAAAACGGAGGCATAAACCAGGTGACACTGCAGTATGGTTTCCTCTTGTCTTGTTGTCTTTTTGTTCTTATTAAAACGTCCCTCTGTGGTCTCAGAACATTAATGCAACCAGACAACGGGACCCACCAGTAGATGTTGCTTTGAATCAAAAGGGACCCGGCTACAACATTTGGGAACTACTGCTTGAGATAATAATTTGTTTACAGGTTTGTGGTAAGATTTTGGTGAGTCAAGGTGTCAATATATGAACTCAGGTACATAAAGAAAAGAATTCTCCCAGTTTAGTGTTAAAGAAATTGACTGGCATGAGCAAAGCCCTAGACCTAATCCATAAGCTTTGGGTTGGACCAGAGCTATGTCATCAGTGCTGGTAAAGCTGTTGTTGGGGTCAAATCCATGCATCCACAGATTTTCTTCTCTTCCCCCCCCCCCTTTTTTTATTTTATGGACATGTTTTTGTATTTGATGTTCTGTATTCCAATGTGGGCTTGGATGTTTCTCATTCACCCCTCTGACTTTGTCTAGGTGGGTGCCATGAACACACAGACACTCTTCCACTACCTTCACAGAGCCGCAGGAGGAGGCAGCTGAAGGTGGAGTATGACAAGGATGAAGTTGTTTCACCAGTAAAAACAGAACAATGGGAACCTCCTGACTGGAGGAAACAATTGGGATTCATTCGTGAGATGAGGAGTGGCCGAGACGCACCTGTAGATAACATGGGTGCAGAGAAATGCTATGACACAGAAGCCCCTGCTCATGTAGGTTCATTTGGCATGATTTAGATTTTTTTCTACCAAAGTTTAAAATAATCTTATAGTTCAAAGTAATGACTGTTGTTTTTGCTGTTGGCACAGGTGAAGCGCTTTCAGGTGTTGGTGTCCCTCATGCTATCAAGTCAGACTAAGGACCAGGTGACAGCAGCAGCTATGCAGAAGCTCCGAGCACATGGCTGCACCGTGGAAAACATACTCAACACTGATGATGAAACACTGGGAAAACTCATCTACCCTGTCGGCTTCTGGAGGGTGACACAAAATATCAATTTGTCCTTTTATGTGTTGTTTCACTAGTCAGTGGCAGGCAATGTGTCCACCTTCACACCCTCTGTCACCCATTCTCTCGACCATGTTCTGCACCTGAATGAATCACGTTCTGGTTTGTCCCATCCACTCTCCTCCAGAATAAAGTGAAGTATCTGAAGCTGACGTCAGCAATGCTGCACAAAGAGTTTGGAGGGGACATCCCAAATAGTGTGGAAGGGCTGGTCCACCTACCGGGAGTTGGACCCAAGATGGCTCATCTGGCTATGAGCATCGCCTGGGACCAGGTGTCTGGAATAGGTAGGGCCACTCTGCTGAAACCAGTCCTGTGAATTAATGATTTGCTTGGTCTATAAAGTCCAGAAAATATTAGCAAATGTCTGTTAAAGTTTCTTAAAGCCAAGGAGATGTCTTAAAATTCTTAGTTATATACAACCAACGATGCCAAAATTCGATGTAAACTGTTTTTCTGGGAAAGGAGAAAATTTTCCTTATTGGTGACTTTATTATTCTACAATCAACATAGTTGTAATATTGATTATCTATATAATGACCCAGGTGATGGATTTTCAGCTCCATTTGCATTAAATGACTGAAGTCAGTACCCTGGTAGACACTGCACCGAAAATGTGTTTCCCAGGAATTTGAGGATGTAGATGTTGCGTAAAAAAACAATTCAATGGAAAAAATATCAGCAGTATATTTGAAATGCTGGGAACAGAGTGAGTGTGTAATATAGTGAGTCCACTGTTACATTTTCTCATTGTCTTGATCTTTCATTTAGGCGTGGACACACATGTGCACCGAATCTCCAACAGGCTGGGCTGGCTCAGGAAGCCAACCAAGAGCCCGGAGGAAACACGCAAGGCACTGGAGGAGTGGTTACCAAGGTAACAGTCATTTACTGCTGCTGACCCATACAACCTGATTAGGCGGGACTGACCATCTTTTCACCACATCATCCGTCACAACATGGCACTTTCCAATTAGTGCAGGTCAGGACCTGCCCAATATAGAGTTATTGTTAGAGACACTACAAATCCCACCAAGAAAAAACACTAGGAGAGTGGATTTGGATTTGGATTTGGACTTGGACTTGGATTTGGTCGGAATGGACAGACTGGAAAAATGTCCTTTTTAAGAGGCAGACACCATGATCGGAGCAGGATTGAGAAGAAAGCGAGGATGAAAAAGGAGAGAGAGAGGGACACGCCAGGGCACTCATGTACCTGAGTTAGAGAGATGCTGTGATTTCACAAAGGGTGAATGCAGCTTTCTGGCCAGTAGACTACTTTTTAGCTTGGGTAATAGAAAGTCCCTAATTTTTGAAAGAGAGCACTGATATTAAGTAGCTTCTATCTTATGCCCTCCATTAAGTGGAAGACAACATTAAAACTTCTTAACAGCTGAATTGCAAGTTATTTCCCTCAGGAGTTGGGTTCCCTGACCATAGATGGTAGAAAATTCAATTATGCAAATTTAAAGTTGCCTTGAGATGTTCCTGTCACACTCTTTTGCAGGGAGCTGTGGCGTGAGACCAACTGGCTACTCGTAGGTTTTGGACAGCAGCTTTGTCTACCTGTCAACCCTCTGTGCTCAGTGTGTCTGAACCAGCACAGCTGCCCATCAGCCCACAAGAACTCCCCTACAAAGAGACCAAAGGCTAGATTGCCACGGTCTCCAAGCCCAGTGTCCACCTTGAAAATAAAAACTGAACCTGGACACAAATCTGCTGTTAAAGGTGAGATGACAAAGGAGGAGTCAGTGCCCACACCTGTTTCCCCCACCAAGCAGAGAACGAGGTTAAAGACCAAGGTTAACAGCTGACTCGGCGATCACAAGTGTTCATCTGAGCTGTGAACACATGATAAACACAAAAAACACATACAATGCAGCGAATAAGCTAAACGTCCTGCAATTGGTTCATTTGTATATTAGGTATTTTGATATTGTTTGTTTCTTAGTTTTTATTTTTTACCAAATAAAAAAATATATGGTCTCAAACTAAATTCAAAGGTTTTTCATTTAAAAATTTCAACTGATTCCTATAGAGGGGATTTGAATTTGTTGCACACTGAGCAAAAATAACGAGAATATAAACTTAAAAATTATATTATTTGCAGTGCCGCAGCAAACCCATTTCTGTCAGTCCTGTATGTTCTCATATTGATATGTACTGTCCGTCATAAACACTGCACTACGGTGTGTTTAAAAAAAACTTAAAATGAAACTAAATACAAGTAGTTTCAGTAATTGATTTCTCGTGGATTTCCTTGACATTATCATGTTTGTACAAATGCTGGGGGGTTTTATGATGGCATGAATGAAACTGCAGCCAGTTACATGATACTCAACAGCACCTCTTAAAGTATATAATCACACATTTTCGACCTTTTCCAGCTACAACAGTCAGGTGCTCGGGTGAACATGAAAATACAGTTTGTTTTTTTCTCTCAGTGCTTCATATTAAAGCATCGAATGCGCTTGCAAGTGATTGGGGACAAAATCCACGATCTTTCTTCTGTGTAAAAATACCATGTGATTATAGTGATAATATGCAGGTCTAGTCTCAGTTATTAATGGGAACTTACCTTTTAAACTATTAATTCTCATGAGATAGTCATAAAACCTTGTACAATGATGAGCATGTTCTCTATGGCAAAGACTTTCATCACTGTGCAGTGGTGGTTTAGTTAGTTATAATGTCTCTGTACAGAGTATTAGACTGTTTTGCAGGAAGAACACAAATGTAATTAATAACACTAAGAAATGCATCCCATTAGGTGCACCTGAGCTCTTGGTATTGTGCATGTTGGCCGACTGCCACAGTTCACTGGAACAAAGCCATGTTAACCCTATTAGTTACACCTGTCTTAATTTGCTAACAAATGTCTTGTATAGAGAACTCTGATACACATCAACCAAACTGGATCCTCTGTAAAAGTGTTAGACACACATAGTTGGGGCTGAGTGGTTATCTTGGTAACTTAGATATTTGGAATTGGTTGTTAAATTGTAGTGATGTTCTTAATTAAAAGGGCAAGCTACACAAATTTGCAATGATCTGGCAGCTGAATGAGCTCTTTGTCTAAAAGCTGCCGACAGTGGTGATCATGTCATATTTCAGTCCTTGTGTATATGGATCTGATGGATTGATCCATCGACAGTGTGGAGTGTTAAAGGATAAATCCAGCTTCAGGACAGAAATCTGCACAAATGTTTACCTCGTGCATGTCTCATATTTCCTGTTACTAGAACACGCCCTTGCACTTGGTTGTCCTCAATTTCATGTTTCTTTCTTGAGGTGTATGAGTGTGTGCATATTTGTGCCAACGTATTAAAAGGATAAGGAAAGTTGATATATGAAACGATTAAATCCCCTTTACGCAACTGCCCTTTATTGATCTCCAGTGCAGAGATAGAAATGCAGAGAGATGGAGAGATAAAGGGCGGATAAGGAAGATTTCCGTTCTGAGGTCACAGTCTGGTTTCACCTCCACCATCCGGGGGGGGGGGTGATCCCGCCTCCAGAGGGGCTGTAACAGGAGCTGATGTGCCTGGCATTACTGTTTGTACCATTTCAGTGTACTGTCCCTCTGCATTCATTTAGATTTGTCTGTAGTTGGCTGTAGTTGAACTCCTGCAGGTTGTCTCCCTGTGCCGGCCAAGGGCGTCCGCTCCGAGCCGTCAGGTGCGCTGGGGAGGGAGTGGGGGGAGTCGGGGGGGGGGGGGGCGGCATCTGTTGTTGACGCCTCCTCACTTTCACCGGGGCGGACAAGAGGACAGAAGCTCAGATAGTGGGGAGAATTAAGTCTTACGTGGGAGGAACATCTTTCTAATCTCTGATCTCTTGGATTATACCTCCCATGGACGGGATTTAGAGTTGTTTGTCGGTTTTTACGCGCCCTGCGTGTCCGAACACAATCTACGGCCCCCTTTGCATTCGCAGGATGGATTAAATACTAATTACTTTTAGTCTACTTCTGCTTTGCTCTCTCCAATCAATCGTGGATCATTGATGGACTCGCCTGGTGCTAAATGATGAACTTTTTGTCAGTGGAGCGCGCTGCCGTGTGTTGGATTAAGAGCCGCAGACTTTCCACCGCTCCGGGACCAGCCACCTGTTTATTCCCCTGAGGCACCCTGACCTGTCCCCCTCAGCCCCCACTCCCCTTTGAGGCGCAGGGATGGAGGGGGAGCTGAGGCCCAGGCTCTGTTTCCTGACCATAGGAGAGCGCGGATATGGCTTCCATCTGCACGGGGAACGCAACCGAGGCGGACAATTCATCCGCAAAGTGGAGCCCGGCTCCTCAGCTGACCTGGCCGGGCTGAGATCTGGAGACCGGGTGGTGGAGGTAAACGGGGAGAATGTGGAGAACGAAGCCCACCATCAAGTGAGTGATGGCTCTTTGAATAAAAATAAATAAATAAAAAAGAAGCCATACAACCTGAGTGTGTGCTTGTGTGGTGTGAGAGAAGTACACAAACTCTTTGAGGTACAAACAAGCTCCATACCTGTTAGACCACTTTCTGCTGTGCCTGAGGATGTGAAGTTGGGTTGGGGGTTGGTATACTTAAATGGGTCAAAAGTGTTGAGTAATGGGAATGACAGGATGTCTTTGTCAAGCTTAAAGTATGTTATTATGTGGACAACACAGTTTAGTTGAATTTTCCTTAATCCTCCTCCCTGCAGGTGGTGAACCGTATCAGAGAGGTGCCTCACCGCACCAGGCTGCTGGTGGTGGACAGAGACACAGATGACTTCCTAAGTAGCCAAGGCCTGGCCTGCACCGAAGGCCTGGCAGTTGAGATGGGAACCCTCTCCCCCCGTCCCTCACCTATGCCCACCCCCTCCTCTTCTCCTATACCAGAGAGTTCATCCGTATCACCCAAACTCAACCAGACTCAGTCATCTCACCCTCCTGCTGTAGACTCACCCACTCATAGGGTCGCTCAAGGCAACTTCAAAAGATCCTCAGTGACATCAAGTACAGCAGCTGACACAGAGGTAAGGCTGGGGTCAGGACACTCAGACCCTCTCAAGCCCCAAAAAATGCAAAGTGCTCTCATGGATTTTTTTTTTTTTTTTTTTTTTTTTGTAGTTCCCGTTAGAAGCATTCCGATGGTAGTTGGTAGTTGGTGCCAGCAGTGAATCAGTGTGTTACTGTGTTAGGATTGCATGTGACACTTCTAACTGATGTCTGTCCAGCACTAATCTGGATTTGAGCACTTGGATTCAGACTCATAGCGCTGCTTCAGTGCTTTTAGAGAGAGTCTGATAACCTCTTATCAAGTAGCACCGAAAATTCAATAACAGGACAGAAACAGACTTCTGGTGTGTCAGCACAAACCTAAAATCAACTGAGGAGGAAAAAACAGAAGAAACCATAAAGTGAAACCACAAAAAAGATTCAGAAAATAAACAACCATGTTAAACCATTTAAGTAGGGCATTGCAAGTAAAATCAGACTCATGCGAAAGGAAATTAATCAACATTTGAATCAAACACCGTGAGCTGCACAGCCCATACAAAACGAAAAGCCATTTTGCAGAGAATGGAATGTTAAACAATGAGTAATGGAATAAAATAGTGTAATTACAGCAGGTGTAGGATTTTTTATCACCTCCTCTTTGCCACAGTGGGTCCATTTATCTTATTGGGAGTCCCACCCTGTCATTCAAACATAATTTGAACCCACTGTCTTCCATTTACAAGCCACTGTGGTCGGAGGTGTCAGTATTTAAAAGGCATATTGTATTTAAAGGGAACTTCCACTTTATGCAGAATGATATTCAGCACCTGTTCTGTTGTCACCTGGCTGCAAACAGCAGACACACAACTTTGCCCAGTGTTTCGTGCCAATACACTCCAGGTATTGTTTCACTTAACTGATTGGAAATGAGACTGGGAAAGAGTGAGTGCACAATGGTGAGGGTGTAAAAAACCCTTAAACCTTTATTCCCCCTGTTTTGTATACAAAGCTACAAAGAAATTCAAAAGCAGTTTTGTCTTTGATCTGACTAGTTAGTATCTTGGGGCAGGCTCATGCAGCAGGCTCTGATTTTGACAGTCGGTTCTGACAGTGCACTCAGGATTTTGTAGCAGACAGTGACTGTATCTGACTGTTCAAGGTTAGAGCTGATTTTATCATTCATCTTCTTTGAGATAGCAATGTTGTACAAGCAAATGCCTGTCATGGGTTTTGTAATCTATTAGTGGAGTTTATTTTGGCCAGCGGCACATAATCTCACTCTCCTGCTGTGGCGCACAGCAGGAGAGAGCACATCTCCAGTAGCTAAACAATAAGGGAGGGGAGAATGTTTGGGTCACTCAAAAAATTTTGTTAATGTGCACAAAATACACAAAATTCTGAAAATTTTTGATGATTTCCCGTCAGATATTGCGGTGACGTTTGGTAGGAAATAACCAGGAACTGGAGCTGGAGCTCAGTGTTTGGGCTCCAAACACACTGGACCAGGATCCTCAGGACCAGCAACTCCTGTCAATTTGCCATTTGTTTAGCTGACGGCTGGGTAAATACAGGCCGTGCCTTGGCTGGCTGTCACAGTTCTCATGAATCAGCATCATGTGCAGTAACAGCAGGATCAGTACAGTGTGGCGTAACCTGTGGTTTCACCATCATGGGTCAAATATGAGCTATGCGCTTATCTTTGGATCTTTGAGGAGTTTTTTTTTATGTTAAAGACAAATTAATCATTGAAAATACAATTAAGTTTTTTTTAAGAACATTTTAAGATCCCTGCAGTTGGTTCTTCCTCATGAATTCAAGTCTTTCTCACTTTCTAAACCCATTGAAATTATAACATAATTAATAATGAAAAAAATAATGGGATCGCTCCCCATCATTACTCATTTTCAATGAGTAATGATGTGATAGATTATTTTTGACATCTAATTGAGCAACTCGGATTAGGGAACCTTTATGGCATATTAATCCCAGACCAACAGCACTAAAGCCTTGTGCACACACACACTCACACACATGCACACACACACCTAATGGGACCGGATCTCTGCCTTTTCTTGCCTTTCATCTGGTGACTGACATTTACATCACTGTACATATAAATAGAGATGAAAATCATTGTTGCATGATGTTATTATGTCACCAGACTTCTTATGTAGGGGCTTTGTTGGCTGCTGTTGTTGGCTGAAGACACACAATCATCGCACACATTTAACTTAGACACAAATTAGGCACTTCCACTAACCTCAGTGTGTGAAAGTGATTTCCCCAAAATGTTTTTGTTTTATTATCGTCCTAAATCCACACATCTTCCACCGCTTTTCCATTTCCGGGTCACAGGGGGTGTTGGAGCCAATCCCAGCTCCCTCTGGGCGAGGGCGGGGTACACCCTGGACAGGTCACCAGTCCATCACAGGGCCAACACACAGAGACAAACAGAGACCAACAACCACTCACATTCACACCTACAGACAATTTAGAGTCAACAACTAACTCAAACATGATGTCTTTGGAGGATGGGAGGAAACCGGAATACCCGGAGAAAACCCATGCAAACACAAGGAGAACATGCAAACTCTGCACAGAAAGGCCCCAGGCCGGGAACCGTGACCTTCTTATTGTGGGGCAACAGCTCTAACCACTACGCCGTGCTGCCCTGTCATCCTAAATATTCGCCTCAATTGTCTTTAATGTGAGTTTCTGGTGGAAAGTCGTGGAAAGAAAGATTTATTAAATTTGAGGTCCTAAATTGACATCATTGCTGTAACTAATAATTATTTTTTATCATTAATTAACAAGCAGATTTCTGTGTTCATAGAATGATTTATAGTGTGTTCTATAAAATAGTGCCTGTCATCTTTAAAAGGCTTGTTTTATTACCCTAAATAGATTTTTTTTTAAGTATTTGATTTACTCATACTATTATGAATAAAAGTTGGGCAACAAATTCTCACCTTTAAGAGAATTACCCTGTGAATGTTTGGACTTTCCTTGGAAAAGGATAATTTGTCACCAAAAGAAAGTCAATCAACTAAAAAACTAATCAATTCATCTACTAATTGTTTAAGCATTACCTGTTTTGATCAAGACCATCAGATGGAAAATCTTAAACCTGTAGAAAATGGGGTGTGTGCGCAAGTATGTGTGTGTGTGTGATTAATTTGAGACAATAATTTTAGTAAACAGGTCAGAGATATAAACAGAGATCTTAAATCAGTGACATGGTGACCCATCACCACAGCGACCTGAGCTGGAGCCATGGCGATACGTTACCAAGGTGCTCTGTTCCACTACGACAGTTCTGTTCACTCTGTGTGTGTGTGTGTGTGTGTGTGTGTGTCTGTCTGTGTACGTGCACCTACATGCATCTTTCTTGATGGAGCATAAAGAACAGAGAGATCTGTAAAAATGCCCTCAGGACAACTTACCCATGAAAACGTAGTCACAGCAGTGTCACTGGACAGTCTTTATCCTGGGCTGCCCTCAGACCACGGACTAATCCATGGTCCTACCACAGAACACACACACGCACACACAGACAGCCAGCATGTATTCAGAGCACAGGCTCAGTCAAGCAGGTGAGTCATGCAATGTGTCAACTCTTGTCAATGGTCATTAGGCACAGAGTTGATCTTAATGTGTCTCAGTCAGATCTACTTAGCCTACTCTGCTCAGCTCTGAGACCACCAGCCACTTTCTCCTGATTAACTATTATTACACTTGTTGTTTGTTTCATTTGCACACCAGTAGAAAAATAATTTTCCTACTTAAATATGCATTTCAGTGTTACTGAATGCATTACAACAGACAAAAAACTGCAATGCCTTCTTTTATTTGTTGAGCTCTTAGGGCCACCATAGATTTAGTAATTTTGTTAAAAGATAATATGATGCAGTCGCTAACGTCAATGTGCAGTATTTCATCATGTAGCGCTGACCTGCACAATCACCTCCAATCCACCAACAGCCCTGCAGTAACTGTTTCACAGTGTTTGCTGAAAAAGTGCTGTAGTGCATAATCTAGACATGACAGCGGTGCTAACAGTTCAAGTTAATCAGCCCTTTTAATGTTACCACTGATAATGCGTGTCTGCTTGAAAACACACAGCCTGGTAAGTGGTTTAGTACCACATGGAAATGAAATAAAGGCAGTATATGTTAAAGTATATTGTGTATGACTTTTGGTAAACGAATGAAAACATGCCAAATCTCTGGTTTAAACTTCACTATCACAATGCTGAGTGTTTTTGTCGTTTGTATTTGTGAATGTTTATTGCAGGCGACTGGAAGTCTTAATTTCTCTTAAAAATTGTCTTTGTCCATTATAGCTGCAGGAGGAGCCCTCACTAGAGCCGACAACTGAACTCGTACCTCGACTTTGTCACCTGGTGAAGGGGGAGCACGGCTACGGCTTCAACCTGCACAGCACTAAGACGAAACGTGGACAGTTTGTACGGTCTGTGGACCCCGAATCAGCTGCTGAAAATGCAGGCATCCGGCCTGGAGACAGAATAGTGGAGGTTGTTGGTTTGAATTCACGCACTACGAACTGTTCATACAGTATACTATGGCAAAGCTATTCACAGACGTTACTTCTAAACATTTGATCTGCTTCAACAGGACGTAACACGGACATTATCAAGTCCATGTTGGCTGAAATCAATCAAAACACAAAAATACACTGAACTAAATGGGACTTGGCTGTTTACTGATTGAGAAAAGATACTGGATCCCACGGTTAGATTTATAATTTTAGAGACTTAATAACAAACAACACTAAACAACAACACCATCAATCCCCACGTTAAGGTAATGTGACTGGATTAGAGCAGATAAAATGGGCTGAAGGTTAGAGTGGGTTGGAGAGAGAGGTTTTGTTAAAAGAGGGAAAGAGAAAACAAAGGATAGTTTTGAATGGAGGTGTAGATGAGGAAATGGTGTTCCTGTCTATGTGTGCTGGTATCTCCATCTGTATGAGACGTACAGTTACCGCCATGTACAGGCATGCAAATAAGTTCCCTTTTACTCAAATCAACGATTCTATCTGTACATGACGCACGTTACCTCTGGTTTGTCATGTTGGGTTATGTCTGTTCCTTCATCTTCACCCTGCTCCTCAGGTGTCTCATTTATTTTCTCTGTGTTGTTTGTCTCCTTCATGTTCACTTTACTCCATTGCTTCCTTTGACGTCTCCTTTTTTCTGCAGGTAAATGGAGTGAACATAGAGTACCTGAGGCACTCAGAGGTGGTGGCCCTCATCAGAGCAGGAGGGGAGGAGGCCTGCCTTCTTGTGGTCGATCAGGAAACGGATGAACTCTTCCAAAGACTGGGGATCGCACCAACCAGCAGCCATGTTCAAGGTCTGGTCATACACATGCACAGACTGATGCACACAACTCTTTCTACTCTCCTGCCATCGTTGGAAATGAGGAATTATCTGTTTATTTTCTGACAGAAGTCAATGAATCAGCCACAGAGAGCGCCCCAACCACCCCTTCTCCTATCACTGAACTCCCTGCCACAGATCCACCAATCATAAACGTCATACTGACAGACTCCCCAATCACAAAGAGGTCTCCAAAGTCCCGCACTAATGGGAGCTCTGCATCCCAGTCCTCCAGAAGTTCTACCACCCAGTCAGAGATCAGCAGCTCAGACATGAGCATCCAGGTAAGGCAGTTGTCTGTGTGTGTGCGTGTGTGAGAAGAGAAATCAGAAGTTGGTTAGTGTGTGCACAAAATACATATGCTTATATGTATATTGTAGGTCCCTGATGAGGACGACAGTCGTGTGTCAGACCCGTCCGTGGACAGCGGTCTGCGTCTTAGTCCCACGGCTGCTGAGGCTAAACAAAAGGTCCTCGCCAGCCGCAATAAGAAGAGAGCGCCGCCTATGGACTGGAGCAAGAAGCAAGAAATCTTCAGCAACTTCTGAAAAAAAAATCAGGATTAGGAGGAGGAGGAGGAGAATGGCAAAAAGTGAGGACTAATGACATGATTCCTTACTTGACTTTGTAATCATAGGTACAGTACCTTCATCTTGCAAGCAATAATATTCATATAATATTATTAATTCTATTCTGTGTAATGACTCATTGAGATATCAAATAGTATTCATTAGATACTTTATTGTATCTGTAAGGACAAGGACATGAGTGGATGTGTCATTAACACACTGGACTAAGCAAAAACATTAATGACAGGCAGACCATCAGTTTAGAGACTTTCAATTGAAAAGGTGGATGGTCACTGCACAGCATTTCTTTTCATTAAACATTAGCTATTTCTGAGCCACAACTAGTGACAATGTCTCTGCAGCCACAATGCACTCCTGCTCGTCACTGACATTAACAGCATGTGTCTAAATTTAGGCCCCCCAAAAAAACGGCCCCATGCTTTTCTGTTGTAACCTCTATAGGTGTAACTTTTTTTTTTTTTTTTTTTTGTTAAAGTTTCTTGTCTTTCCATTTCACCCTGAGCTCATCGTCTTGTTGTAGTTTTCATTCTTTTGTCACTTTTATGTAGCACAAACCTTTAAATGTAAACACAGGGGAAGCCGGAGAGGCTAAGATATGTTATGTTACATATGATCGATCACCTCAGTGCTTCTCTTAATTGTCAGTGATTTCTGAAAAGGAAAATATTTAACAGACAAATTGCTAACTAGATAGAAAACGAAATGTAAACTTTCTGATCACTTCTTGTAGCTCTTTAAGGAATTTTCCTCCAAATGTGCTTCACTGTTGGGACTTCTAACAGCGTGAAATAAACTTTCAGAAATGAGTGAATTGCCAGAATAGTTATCAATACATCAAATAAAATGTGGCGGAATGTTCCTGCGGAGGTCTGTTCACCAACCACTGTGCATCAGGGTGTGTCATCATAAATGCATTGGGCCCTGACAGATGACATTATTCTGTAGCACTGACCTAACTTATCTTTAAAGCTGCCATATTTTGCTCTTTTGCTATAGCAGCTTTCAGGTAAACACCCAGAAATACCAAATCTATGGTTGGGCTGGGCTCTGGTATCTGGTTTGTTGGGACATCACAAACTTTCAGAAGTCCCAACAGGCTTTTTACATTTTTAGTCTGAGTGTTTGAGCACTTTCACACTACCCAAACCCTTAAAAAAAACAACAAAACATGGAAATGTCACTTTATTGAATATAGCACTGGAGCTAAGAGCAGATACTCTGCAGCATAACCAAGCTTTTAATTTAGATTGTATCAGATCAGGTTAGACTATATTACTTAACATATTAGCCAGTGCCAGCTTTCATCTGGATTCCACAGTCCATTAAGCTGCCAAACCACTATTGGTGTTTCTCCAGCTCCAGCAATCTTAACATTAACCACTACTTAGCAAAGCCTGTGTTATGACAAGCCCTCTGTAAGCCCTGTACCTTGTTTTATCAAAGAAAAGCTGTTTTCAGTGTCAAGTCACCTGGTGGACACTCACTCAAGTCATATGAACTTTTACAGCATCACCAGCTACCATCCTCAGCTAGTACCATGTTAGACATTGAAACTGGCTCTCTGATTCCTGTCTTCATGCTGTTTGCATCTGTTTCTAAGTAACCTGCCATAAAATATCAACCTTTCAAAATCCCAGCTAAGGACAGAGATTACTCTCTGTTACTTACTTTGGCACTGTGTGTGTGAGATTATGACTCATATCAGAAACATGAAGTCATCTTTGATCACCTGGAGCACAATTAAAGAACCTTTTCCTTTTTACAGGCAGTCCCATCCACTGGGACATGAACAAAAGGCCTAATAAAGACACAGAAGAGGAAAAACCTGTTTTTAAAAGTTAAAAAAACAGAAACATGCACTATAATCACACATCCCCTCTCACTCTATGAACTAAAGGTTTATCTCTTTTAGCAATGCAGCTCTGTCAATGTTTGTATCAGATGCACATTCTTTTCTGGTCACAAACTCTTGTACATGCGATGGTGCTTTAGTTATTCATATAGACATTATAAAGAGATGGTGACTCAGAACAGTGGAGGATTCAACTCAGGGCTTTTTCTGAACTTGTTTTTGCCCGAGTTCCACCCAAAGCTACAGGGTAAACAAGCAACATCGAGGTAGGGACAAAAAGATGATATCCATTGTAACAGAAGCCTGCAATCATGGTGCTGGAAATGAATGAGCTTTGTGACAAGCCTGCATCATATTCTAATTGTTTCTGTGGAGACTAAAGGAGGTGACTCATAGAAATTTCTCTCTCAGAAACACATATGCTGTCTAATATAACTGGAGAATAATAAGTTTCCTTAGAAAGGCAGCTGCAAATGTCGGCTATTCCGACAAAGTGCGTTGCATTTATGACACACTCTGTCACACTCTTTTTAGTATTTAAATATAAATATTTGGATTCCAGCTGCTTTTTTGGCCATATACAAGTCCTCAGTGGATAAATGATATTGTTCGGTGCAATCTCTCTTATGCTTATTCAGTTACTAACTTTCAGAACAGAAATTCAGTTTCAGACCCTAATTATGTTTAGTTGTCTTTAGTTTTTTTCTTTTTCCCCATGTCTGTACATTTCCCAAAGAAAAGATTAGCAGTGGTGCTGACAACACGCACTGATTTTGCATTGATTAGTAATCTGCATGTTTAGTAACAAGTCTTGAGCTTGCCTGTATTCTCAGGACTGAGCAGGTGATTTTTCAGGAGAGTCAGGATTCAGTCTAAATATGGAGGTTTGAGTCTTTTCATCTGCAGAGACCATCAGCCTGTCTCTCTCTCACATGCACAGACATGCACACACACTGAGCTTAAGGTTCAGTCCAGACTTCACGTTACCTCCAGGTGATCTGGGCATGACGTGGATTCAGTCAAAATTATAGTGATATCTCAGTAAAATAATGGAATAATGGAAATGAGAGTACCAATTGGAGGCAGCAGCTCAGTTTTGTCATGTTTCAAAATGAGGATGAATGATGTGGATCAGTTGCTAAGAATGTGCAGAGTCTAATCTCAGTATAGTTTGATAATTTCATTAAATGTGTGTTTGTATGGTTTTTTTTTCCCCATAGGGACCAACACAGGAAACATCCTATCTAACTGTACTGCCACTTTGAATGGTATTATGATGATTACTACTTTTTAAATAAAGTTACATTTCACCCAGGACCTATTGTCTTCAAAAGACATCAGACTCTCGGGATCTCTAACACCCAACTGTCAGCATGCATGACATGATTTATCTCAAGAATCCACGATTCAACTGGGCTGTTGAGATTTTACAAATGTAAACTCTTTCTCATACGATGAAAGAATTTTATTTCCATCCCACACCTCCATAAAAGGATCACGACTCATGAAGGGAATCCACAAAAAAACGAAAATGATCAAAGTCTTTGTGCCAAATTGCGAGAATATCATGCTTTTTATTATATAAACAGAATTTAGAAAAAATTTCTCCATCACTTTTCATCCCTCCATTGTTCCCATCTTTTTTTTTTGCACCATTCTTTCCTTCAATCTGTCACTAAAGCAGACTACAACAGCATCCCCTGAAGAAAATGTACACTGACCTTTCAGATACAAAAACCTTTTTAATGAAACCAAAAAAATCTGTTGCTAGAACTTAAAAAAAAAAAACAACACTAAAATGAACAAGCAATCAAGGACATTCCCCTCGTACAAGCGTCAAACAAGAGACTGCAGAAATAATGCTGGACTGTGGTTCAGATTGTCTTCATATTTAAAGTGATAAATGATTGGTTTGATTATCTCAGTGGTCACAGTTTAGGTCAAATCAATTGTTTGTTTTCATCTCCAAATGTCTACATATTGGAAAACAACGGCAGAATATCAGTGAAGAAATATAGATCCCTGTAGCCAGTTTTTCTGGCAAATCCATATCCTATAATTAATCCTAAAAGCCCTACAGTGCCTGTACTTCATCACATCACCATGATGTGAATATTGAAATCTTGGAATAACAGCCTTTCTATCCTTATTGTCTATTGTTAAATTTCAGTGAGTGTTCCTCTTTGGCAGTGTCCTAGCTCTTATTTTAATAGTATACTGTGTATACTCCTCTCGCTCTGAATTGAGGTGGTGTGTTGATGTGTAAAGGGCCATCACATTGCTCTGAAATATACATCAACCGTACACCACTGCATACACACACACACACACACATCACGCACACAGACTGAAAACAGACAGAGCATGCAAACAAGAGTAGGTTGAGGCAGGCTACATATCCCTCCAACTAAAAAAACATTAAGCTGCACCTGTAAAGTGTGCACGCATCATATAGACTTCATCTAACTATCCACAACATGCTCATAGGCAGAGGAAGTACTCATGCACGCAAATTCATGCAGGATTTCTCTCACGCACACATTCACACACCTCAGTAATATGGCAAGGTTAGTCATTGTAAAAGTGCGGATTAGTCGCAGTTTCACAAAGTTGTTTTTATTTGCCATTTAGTATTGGGATATTTTTGCCAGTCAAAGACACTTAATTTCACAGTGCAACACAGTATGACAAACACTGACATTAGGGTCAAGACATATCATATGGGCGAGGATAAAAAAAAAAGTCCATACAAAAAAGAAATGATAAAATAAAATAAAAAGTGCAAAAACAACTTAATAGTCACTGAAAATAGCATTAATTCAAAACATTTTGTATGTTAATTGTGCGAATTTAAGTCCACTATATAAACAAAAATCAGTAGCAGCAAAAAAAAAAAACCCAAAATGAATATGGACCAATTTTAAAATATTATAAAGATCACAATGACATTGCCAATCACTGTTTTACTTAAGATATCAATATGGCATCAAATGGATATCAGTACGAATGTAGACATTAACACTTACACACCCACTCTCAGCCATACACACATACACAAACACTTGGTCACAGTTAACAGGTGCCAAAGACATTGTGGTGGGAGTCAAGTTTTTAGCTCGGTACCATAACAAAAACAATACATATTTCACACACTGTTAACACAGAATGCCAAAGTAAGGATTTACAAACTGCAGATATACGCACAAAGACGTAAGAACACACACACACACAAATCCTCAAACAGACAACTAAGGATGTGATTTTTCTCTCTACATTTTCCTCCCCTGTGGTGAGAAAACAAATGTGTTAGCCCTAACTCTCCCTTCCTAGAGGAATGGTTTCTGTGAAGCCACATGGAAAGACACTTGCTCTTATTTTTTTTTTTTCCTTACTTGTGATCAGATAGAAAATGTGACAGGAATATGTCAGATGGATTGCTCTGTGAAGCAGCACTCTGGTAAAATCAAGGTAGGAAACATTGATGCAAATAGCAAGATTATCTTACAGATAGGTAGAATTCAGTGACTACAGATGAAGTAATTCATATTGAATCCTATTCCCCGAAAAGAAAGATATCACCCAGAAAATGAACAGTTTAGACACCTGTCTGTCCCTAACTACATGTAGTAGGTCTCAAAAAGTCTAAATAATAGTGCCACCCACAGTCATTTCCATGTACTGCATTACAGCATGTGCAAGTGTAAGTATAGTCTGTGTACGTTGGTCTGTCTCTGTCGGTCAAGCTATTGTTTACTCTTAAGTTTAAGATTCCCATTAAAATCTCCACTGTCCCTATCTTTTTAGCCAAGCAACAGACTTTTAGACTGGAGTTGTTTTCCCCCTGCCTTGTTATTGAGTTCCCTCCCTCTCTTTCCCTGAACTTCCTCTGTGCTGATCTCTTTCCCAACTTGTCTATCCCTCCATCTCTCCTCCATGTCCTTCTCTCTGTCCCTACCAGTTAGTTTTTCTGTGTCGGGTCCCTGCCTAGTTAATCTAGAGGTGTCCCCCCTGTCCCTCCCTCCCACCCGCCCACCCTCCCTCTATGGACAAACACATAGGGCGTGGGGACCGTCCGTCAGGGGGAGCGGCCAATAGCGTCCCTTTCCCTCCCCCCAGATCAGGGCAGTGCAATACACAGATGGATGAGTTTCCCATTCACCCTCCTCCTGCTGGCTCACCTGGGAGGACGGATTAAGGGCATAAATTAGCTACAGCATAAACCTTCATCTTTGGTTTGGCTTTAAACATGAGTGCGTGTGGGGGGCTACCTCTTGGGTGGGTGTAGAGAATCTAAACGCCGTAACAAGCTGCCAGTCTCTCCTTTAGCAGTGGGGGGAACTGCTCTGAGAACTGCTGCCAGTTCTCTTCCCCAACCTGCTCCTTAAAGCCATGCAGGATCTGTGGGGAGGGGCAGAAAAAAGATGGGATAGAATTGTATTTCAGGTACACTGTCAAATACTCTTCAACTTTTTAAGTAGTTTTTCCACATATTACACTCTCACAGCTTCAGGCATTGATAAATTCTTCTTCACCTACCTAATCCTTTGACAGCTTCCTGAATGGCTCCATTATCATTAGCTATATAATAGATCAGGACTCACAAAAGTCCAGCATTTGAGTGTTTGACTCACAGCAAGAAGGATGACTTACTGGGAAATTCTTTTGTTCATTTCAACTAACTCAATAATAAATTTTGACCAATGCAGTTTAATATCACCTAAAAAGGACCTTTGTGTTCAGTGTCAAATTTTGTTTCAAGACCTTCAGCATTGTAGTTTAAATTGCACCCCATGTCTCATTTTATTTCATTAAGCGTTAGGGAACCTTTTCACACACAGAAAAAGCATCATAAAGATCAACACATCATCTCCTTTTTTATGTCGGATGTGTTGGGCATCATATTTCTTTTGGAAACACAAATCACATTAACTTCCCTTTTTATTTTTGAAGGAAATGTGTCCATCGCTATGTATATTTCAGACTTTTAAACATTGTTGATTGAACCATAAAAAGAAGTGAAGTGAATAAATCACATTTAAACAACAGGGAAACACTGGCAGAACTCTGCAGCAAATCAAGCCAGTCTATATTTGTATATTATATTTACTTTGTTTAGATATAGCATATTATCACCGTGTTAATTTGTCATACTATCAATTTACTATACCATCAAGGGACTGGTTAAATATCCAAACAGGCATATGAGATAACTCAGTTGTAACCATAAATACAAGCACTTCTGATTGTGAGGTCTAACCATGTTTGACTTACAGCTAACATAGTATATCTCATGAAGCCTACACTACAGCGATGAATTTCAGTGTTCACATTCCCTCCAGGTTGTCATCTTCATGAAAGTGAATTTGACTCAAAATTTGTGCAGAGATTATTTTGGCGTTAACGTGCTGAGCCCATGAGGGTGAGGGTTTTGCTTTATTTCTGTACAGAACAAGTAGTAGCTTCTACATTTCTGTTTTTTTCTGAAAACTAAGATGGAAATCACTCTGCCTGTGGTCTCTACACCACAGTGACCCACACAGCAAGGGGGTTAAAATCAGCTTTTGGATGAAATTAGATGTGCAAATGTAAGAACTCACTCCTAGACATAACCAGGACCCTCACCTTGTAAAACATGTCTCTCAGATCATCTTTTGGGTTCACCCAGGAGGCAACAGCATCACAAAAGAAGATGAAGTCCTGAAAAAAACACAGAGAAAAAGGTGAGATCTTTTGAAAAGTAAAAAGATCTTACAATCAAGCCCCAAAACATCCATGGGAGTCTCACCTGCACCACACCCCCTGGGTTCACACCAATCATCATGCAGATCCCACGGAAGGCCGAGTCTTTCTCCTCATTGTCTCTAATGTTCCGTAGAGAGGTACACCTGCCGCACGTGACAATAAACCAATCAGAAGCTGGCAAGCTGAATGCTGTCACTACTTTTCCTAGATTTTTACTACCTTATCTTAGCATTTTAAAAATATACAATATGCATGAAAAACAGGAGATCTAAAACCAAAGGTAAAGACAGCTGCTGAGATAGGCTTGAGGATACTGATAGACATCAGCATTTCATTCTCACTAATAATTTGAGGGATTCATTTAAAGAATTTAAATACTGAATTGTCACTGTCATTGTAATGCTGTGATTGTAATAATGTGACAACACAAAAAGGAGAAAAACCCCAAGTGTGTCTTGCAAGTAAAAATAAACAAACGTGAGAGGATGGAGAATGGGTGGAGGAACAGAATGGTCATCATGTGGTGTGAAGGGAGAAGAAAGGGTGAGAGGAAGCAAGCAAATCTGTCTGCTGAGCGTGTAATATATGTAAACTGCCAATGCTGAAAGTTTATGTGCAGATGCTGCAAATTAAAATGACACCAAAAGGGTAATACACCATGTGCAATGAGAGACACTGAAGCAGAGTTTCAACAGTCTCTCACCAAGGTCGGATAAACTGCGGCAGCATTGGAGCAACCTCCTGAGGGCACACATAGCCCAGTCGACCAATGGTGATTGCTGGAAGATGAGGAAGATGAGTCAGGACTTCTGTTAGGAGCTTGTGTGTGTAGTGCTGAGACACTAACTGCACTTTCTTCTACCATGTGAACCATTAAATCCCCCTTTGACTGTAACATATACTGGTTTTCAACAATAAATCCTAATGTCTAATTACATACTATCCACTTCCCTTTGATAATCAAGAAGAAAAATATCTGTATTCACATACCGGTGTTCTCAAGTAGGGTCTTGGGGGTATTAGGTCGATTAATAATTTCAACTAGCTGGTTCAGAACCATAGCAATGTACGGCTGCATCTCCACACCTGACAGAGCAGAAAGAGACACAGCATCTCATACTTGACTGCACAAGCAGTCAGCAGCATAACATAAAAATAGAATTGCTGCAACTCACCCATCTGCATGCAGATCTCTCCGATGGCCCAGGTAGCATTGTTGCAGACGGAGATGAACTCTGGGTTCAGATTTGTCCCAAGGATTGGCATGAATTCAGCTGCAGGACACAAAAATTTTTTTATATATTAAAGATGCAGAATAGGGGGGATGGTCTATTGTTGTGTATGTACTGTGTAAATGTGTGTATAAGTTTTAGGGACAACAAGGTAACTACCAATGCATGGTTTGACATGAGGGAAGCAAGCCTTGGTCAAGTCACCCAGCAGAGCAAAGGAACTCTGTCTTACTTCAGGCATCGTATCCTGGGACAGAAGAGGCAGAGAGACAAGGAGAAATATAAACACACACTATCAACGGACCCCAAGATTTTCATTGTCTGTGAATACATCAGTAAAAGTGACTGCAACAGTCATAACTGAATTGCGTAGCAGCCATGAGACCACTGACAAAAAGAAGGGAAATAAAACTTAGAATTTAAAAAAAAAAAAAAAACTTACTCAGACCCACTAAGAGCTGGCTTTAGTCGGCAATTAAAAAGAATATATTTGACACCTGGGTCAAATAGGGGTGGTTTACCAGCTCCGATCAACAAAAACATTGGGGCGAACATGATAATTTTCATTTGTTTTCCATGTTTCAGTGTGCACAACATACTGTAAACAGTACTGAACAGTTGAACCAGAAACACCACAGGAACACTGTGCTCAGGCCTGCAAGAAAGAGTTGAAACCCCAAAATAAGTTATAAAAATGTGCACCTGTTGCAAAGGCATTAACACTGACAGAAGTTCCAACCAGGGAATGAATCTGCCCGACAGCCAACACTTCACTCCTGTGTATGTGTGTATGTGTGTGTGTGTGTGTGTGTGTGTGTGTGTGTGTGTGTGTGTGTGTGTGTGTGTGTGTGTGCGCGCAGGCGCGCACTGCCACTGTTTGTAATGTCCCTGCAGCTTTGTGTATCCCCAGTCCATCAGTCCAATCAGAAAGGCAATTTTTGCTGGCATTATAAAAGGTGTTCAGTGCCATTTTAGGGGATTCATCTACATTTTAAAAACCTGCAAATTAGGGTGTACAACACACACAGCCTCTCCTCACCTGCATGCACTGGAAAAGAAGGGTCATGATGTTACTGCGAGCCACAAGCGTGTCCACATGGCCTCCAAGTCCCTCAGCCAAACCACTTAGAAGATCCAGAGCCACAATCATGAAGTCCTTATCAGGTGCCTCATACTGGTCTGGCTGTTGACTGTACATCTGAGACACACAGAGAATGGGAAGGTAAAAAAGTATGATGGGATTAAGTGTGAAGCAGCAAAAACATGAATTGCCTTTGCATGAGACAAGTCCACATGGGACTGAGTGTTTCACAAACCATGGCCTGAGCCAGTGTCTTCTGGACCAGGGTAACACAGCGCTGGTAGACAGGCTCGCAGTATGGGAGGAAACCACTCTGCAGCGCCGTGGCAACTGATGAAAGACACTCAAGCAGAGGAAAAAGATCTTTGTCTTCGTCCTTCAACTCGTTCCACTTGGCTATCAGTGGAGGCATCAACTTCTGTATGTACTCCTAAAAACATAAGTGTGTGAGTTTGGCCTGTGAATATATATTACACATATAACAGAGCTGTGTACAGATGTGATTGGGGGGCTCACAGGCTGGTTGAGATGGTGTCCCACAGAGTCTGCCAGTGTCCCTATGGCATCATAAAGAATGAGCAAGTTTTTGTGCTGATACTTCCCAAAAGCAAAAACTAGTGTGTCCAAAATGAAGCTCAGATAAGGCACCAGCTCTGTACAGGCCTCTTCCTCCAGGGTGGCAAAGGCGCTTTAGAAAAGACAAAGTCAGTGAGGATAAGCATAAAGTGAGACAACACAAGAGATATGAACATGGAAAAAAGTAAGAGCAATACCTGCATGCTGCCTCCTGCACCCTCTTATTGCCATCAAGGATGCGTTTGAGCAGTTCTGTCATGAGGGGTTTGAGATGGGCATCAGGAGGCTGGCTGACCACCCAGTGGGCATAGCGGCTGAGGGTCCAGCAGGCAATGGAGCGGACCAGAGCTTTCTTGTCGCACAAACACTGAATAAGGTGGGGGATGAGTTCTGGCAAGTAAGGTACCATGCCTTGCATGCAGCCTGGGAGGACAAAAAGATTTATGACAGCTTAAAGCCAAACTTTCCAACAGCAGAACTATCAAGAGACATTCAAGGGTTTATAAATGTAGGACTTAAGGATCCCTTTGAATGGACAGTAAATATTTTAATTTTTCATTTATATAACATGTATCACCATTGTATCACATTGAAGTCAGTGTAAATATAAACTAAATAATATAATAATATAAACTATATAACAGTTTCACACGCACAATATGTAAATGGAAAGTCTTACCCTCAGCGATAGCCCCAAGGACCAGGATGCCAGACTCCTTGATTACCCAGTCAGGGTGGAAAAGCAGGCCTTTGAGCAGGGGTAAGAGATGGGGAAGCAACTCTTCACGAAATACGTTTGCGAGAACATCGAGAGCCGCGGCAGAACATTTCCCTTGAAAAGAGAAGGCACCATAGGGATTAGACAACTTTGAAATGGTGATAATACTCTGCAGGAAAACTGGCACAACACAGCTTAAAGGAGTCCTTATAGGCACATGAGACAAATCATGGATACTAGAACTAGTTAAGAAACAGTCTACCTTATAGATATAGCTATCAGACATAGTATGCAGTATAGCTGTCTAGATTTACAGCATTTTAAACACTGAGCAATTGCTCAAAAAATGGTTTTTAGAATGTACAAGTGAGAAGAGCCACTTGATTACCATGGACGTATATTGAAACTGCAACTTACGCAAATTCCAGTCAGACAGTGTATCATCATCATCGTCCTCATCTTCATCGATGTCTTCCCCCTCCTCGCCCTCCCCTCCTTCATGCTGTAGAGTGACAGTGCGGGACTTATGGAAGCGAGGTTTAATATCTTGCTCACTGTCTGGAATCGTTTCATCCTCTTCAACGTCTCCCTGGAAGATGAGAAAGGTGAATGTCAAAGGGTGAGTGGTGAATGAAAAGAGGAGAGAGGAAAAAGAGAATGCATTTGTATTTATATTGTATATAGCTGGATATATTTAATGTGTCCAGGGGTGTCTAACCTTCAGAAGGATAATGTCAATCTCAGAGTACTTCATCCCATTGACCAAGATAGGAATCAGTCTGAAACAGACAATCACATTATCAATGAGATCATCTTGTCATCGTCACTCTGCAACACTTCATTGGCATGAGAGCACTTACTGGACCAAGTGACCAGAGAGGGCCTCTTTGCAGATTGGCTGTTCAGCCAGGGTCAGCCAGAACTCACAGGCCTCCAGAGCCACATTCTCATCTGGGTCCTGGGTGCGCTGCAGCATGTACTGGTGAACAACAACAAGAGGTGATGATGAGGAAGAGAAGAGTAAAGTCAAATGTTTTCTGTTTATGGTGGTGTGTTTGCGCGAGTCACACCCTCACCTGAATAATGCTGTGCATGTGTGGAATAAGGCGATCAATTCGGACTTCCAGCAGCATGACCAGGGCCCTGCACACATTCTTCCGCACTTCACTGTCCTCATCACCAGCCAGTGCAAAAAGACTCTGGATAGGAAACAGGCCAACACAGAAGGACAAAGAGGAGAAGGGAGGAACAGACAGAATAAATAAACAGAGTGAGACAAGAAATGCAGTTGGAAAATGGTTATTCATTTCTATTTATACTTTTGCCATATTTACAGTACATCTGGACATTATGTTTAAAAAGGGCCTGGACAGCAGATATTTGTTAATAGAGGTGATAACTGCTGCTCACCGAAACTACCACTCCCACCCTCTGTTTGTGGTCTGCTACATTACTCTTGTTTTGACAAAAAAGATCCAAAGGACAACCTGATAAAACTCCATCCACTAAGGAAGACAGCAAGATGCAGCTGATGGCCCTGGTAAAAATTAAATTCTGGTGCCAAAATGATTCCAATTCTCTCCTCCTGCACCACCCGTTAAATGAAACAACAGCTTCGCAGTATGTTGCTGAGAATAATGGTTTTTTTTTAAACTAAACATAAATTCCTGCAATGCTGTTTTTTGTATTGCATAATCATTTTAACGCAGTTAGAAGCGAGCCCAGGGAGAGGTATTGGAAAAACTGACTATAAGCTCCTGTTTCCACACAATGACAGGAGGAATAAACTGTCAAAACTTTCCTCAAGTGTTTGAAACACATGCTTTAGTGCTCACCTCAATGAAGGTGTCTATATTATCCATCAGAGCCTGAGCTCGACCAATGATGAACTGGTTTACACACGCTATAGCATGGGACCTGAAAAGGAAAAGAGCTGAGGATTTTAACAAACTCTAGTGGTGTATGCTGAAAAGGAGAAACCAAATGATAGCAGGGACCAGGTCAGCCAGATAAAGACTAGTGTTTTACTGACCTGATCTTAGGGCTGCAGTGTTTGAAAAATTGGAGGAATTTTGGGATCATAATGTTGAGAGGTCTGTTTAGAGCATCACTATCCAACAACTCAGATGAGTCCTCACAGATTTTTTGCAGTGCTCCAAAAGATCCCTGAAGAATAGAGAAAATCATAAAAAAGAGCTTTAAAAGAACAAAAGAAACTGAAAAATCTAAATTTTACAACAGCATTGCAAAATCTATGTGTGGGTGCAGGCATGTGGGTCTGACTTCGCAGGTGTTGTAGTCCTCTGAGTTAAGCAGATTACAGAGCTGAGGCAACAGTTCTGGCCAGGTCTGTAGCTCTCCTTTTGAAGCTATGGTCGTGATCAGGATGCCTTCATGATAAAAATTAAAAAGATTACTCACAAATAAATGGGAATCTAAAACTCAGGACCAATTCATAACACATCATTACATTCAGTGACTTTAAATCACTTGAAAATATAGTGCTTGATCCCACCTTACCTGCAAAAATTCAGCCACCTACATATTGTTCTGACTCACGCTGTCTAGAAAATACAGCTAACACTAGCTTTGTAATTTTTCCCTCTCTCACTGTAACACCCACCGATTGTAGCTCTGATGAGCGGCGAAGGGTCACCGATGTTGTTGAGGCATTCTCGTTTAATAAACTCAGCCACATTGGAAGGGAAGTTCTGGTAGTGAGCCTTCACATTGTTCTTAAGTATCAGGCCACTCAGGGAGCGAGTGGGCTCATCTTAAAGAGAAAGGTAGCCAGGTCAAATCATTATTATTATTATTATTTTAAATGGGAGTTGGAATGTTAGAAACAGAAACGTTAATTGAAGAAAATCAAAGTTAACTAAGTTATGCAGTTAATACTAGTTTTGTTTTACAGCTTATTTGGACACGCGTATACATACCCTCCGACTTGAGACTTGTGAGAACAAAGATAAGATAATTGTTGAAATCTGGAAATTGATTAAGTTGCTCCAGTTTCTGTAGGCTTTGTCAAGGAGTTCAACCAACAAAATACATATGGCAATAGCTCACAAACACATTGTGTTCCTGCTTAACGTGTGCAGTGTGGGATAATACACATACAGAAACACCCATCTATCGCATTGGCTTGGTGCAAGCTGCACATAACACACCTAGTCAATGACTGTCATCCACTATAGCACGTACAGGAAGTCAAATTTCTCAGCCTCGTCATCAGCTGTCTTTTACACACACACACACACACACACACACACACACACACACACACACACACACAGAGGTGAGGATACTTCTTGCACAGCTCTTTGTGTTGCTGTGTCCGGGGACTGGGAATCCTTGAGTAGCTGAAGCACTTGCTGCAGACCCTGTTCGTCTGGCTGCCACTCCATCCTTCAGGAACACACACACTACTTGTTTATGAAACATGTGCACCAAGTCGGCGGCCACGGCCAGAGGGCCCTGCCTGTAACCTCGGCGTTCTCAGCTATACTACTCAAATCACGTAGATGTAACGTCTACTGCGCAGTAACGACCACACAGCATGCTGCCATTACCAACAGCAATAACGATCTGACTAAATGTTAACCTCACCGGTTGCTTCGTCCATTTTAATTATAGTTAAATGCAGTCATTTTAAGAAATGAATGTCATGGCGCAAACATTGCAGCAAGCATCACTGTTTATGAACATTTCCGTCTCTGGCTACACTAGACCGAGAGATACCGCAACACAGTCGTCTCCTAGCTAGTTCCAGCCGCATGAATAAAGCGGTTGCAGGAACTATCCACAACAACCCGACCAGCCGTTTTCATGAGGCCCAGGCGGCACAGGCGCTTGTGTCTGGCTCATTCAGCTAGCGGGCTAGCTTAGCGTCTTTATGATGCTTAACACGCACCAGATTCACACAGAAAACGGCAAAAAAAACACCATCTTACACTAACGACCGGAACACCGCGTTCCGTCGTCAAAGTTGCGTTTTTAAATAACATAACAGAGACACACGAACGGAGCGCATTAATATTCATAACACAGCAGTCGCATATTAACCCCAGGTAGCCAACAGTAGCATGACTAGCTAGCATCATCTTGAAAGTGGCGCGAAAGGTTTTACCTGGTCTCTCCGATGTGGTAGATCTATATTTCTATAGACAACAGTGTAGTGACGCTGGAACAATTAACATTAAATAAAATGTGACTTTGATCTCTGTACCCCAAAAGCAAACTTCTGATCTCAGTAGATCTGTGTGGTTGCTATGCTAGTTGGTATGTGACAGAGATTGCATGCCTTGCAATCAAGCCGGGTGATCATCGGTTTGACCAATTTCGGCTTCCGTACTGGACCTACTGTTGGGCAAGTTACTGGGTAGAGACACAAACAACCATTATTATATATTCCATATACAGTGCGTGTGGGTATATGCTGTTGTTGGAAATCGTGTTGATTGATGTGAATGTATTATTCATATTTTGTGAGTAAGAATGATATGTGCATTGTTTTGTGCTGTGTTTGCTTTCTGGCCACCAGATGGTGTCAGCCTGAAATTCCTGCAGAACCAGAGCTCTGTGGAAATTAATTTGATGAACTGATGTTGGGCGTGGATACAACAAAATGAACATCAGTGCAGATTAATAGCATACCAAAAAATCCAACTACTGTGCAGTCTGTCCTGTACAGATTTATTGACACTGTTTTATTTATGACTGTAATTTCCCTTTGGGTAGAAGTAAATCCAACATACCATGAACATCTTGAAATAAACAAATCCAACATCATTAGCCTTGCAGGTATTAAGATTTAGGTCTGTTACTCTGGGTGTCAGTTCGGTAGATTCACAAAAACCAACCAGCTCAGGACACTGTGTACTCAGAGTCGCTAGCACTTCCTTCGTTTCGAAACTGTCAAAACTGTTTCTAAAACAAGGGTTTGAAAAAATTGGAAGTGTCACCATGAAACATATTTTTGTGAGTCTTATGCAAGACAATCAAAGATTTCCATAATACCTACACAAAGCTTTATTAAACACATGTGTCAATATGTCCTAATCACAGTAAACAAATGTGAATACATATTCATATTCCAGTGCCAATAGTTAACACATATACGGTGAGTTGGATTGAATAAGGATAAGAAAGCTATATGAAAAAAGTATCACTCTGCAGTAGTGACAGCAAAAGGGTGCATATTATAAAACCCAGATTCAGCACAGAGAGCTGATTTCACTCTTGCTACAGCCCCACTTGCAGCAAGCATTGGAAAGTCCAACCACTACATCCCGTCCTTTCCTATCTGCACTCCGTAGAGCCTCCAGCACCTCCTCTGAGATTGGTGAACGAGCAAAGCGGCTGAATCCAGCAGCCACAGATGCTACATCCAATATTTGACCTTTCCATGCTTTGGATTCTTCAGGATCCTGCTGACTGGTGAGTTGAGGGATGGGACTTTTGACCCATGAGTCTAAACCCTCTTCCCCAATAAGAGCTGATAAAAAAAAGAGGTATGAATTGGTTAATATTTCATTTTGGCTCTAGGAAAACATGAAACAAATTTTCACATATATATTTCTTACCTGAATCCCCTAAGCTTCTTCTCCAACGAGAACCACCACAAGTGAATATGACTGCTCGTATGAACTCTCTTCCACACAGTTTCACCCCATAGAAGGAGGGATGGCTGTCATTGCAGCCCACCTTGTCTACAAGTACCACCAACAAGCACAGGGTAAAGAGTGCTGCCTTCCACATGGTGACAGTGAAAAGGATGCCCGGGCTGTCTGAAAGACTGGAAATTTGTTGAGGTGTCTTTGTGGTTTGTGATTCTTTCAGAACAGCTTATATATGCCTCTGCATCACAGAGAAGACCTCAGCTCACATACACTTTTCATCATGCCCAAAGATAAGACCCGAGACCTTTAGGGGCAACAATGAACATAGAAAAAAGAAAAGTTGTGATTAAGTGACGAACGATGCCAGAGGTGATGTAAGCAGAACTCTTGGCTATCTAATCACCTGTGACCTTTTGGTGGCCTTTCTCTTCCTTACATCATTTTGGTTGTGCTTTGTGTCACCAACAAGCAATCTCCGTCATGCTATCTGCTTTGCTGGTCATTGGATGGAGATCACTATCCATTCACCCAAAGGATGCTATACATTGTTGTTCACTACAGACACACACACAGATGCAGATATATTTCTGAGGACATCTGGTGATAATGCATTGACACAGGTCAGTGATGGTTAGGGTTGGTGCACAATATTTCATAATTATTTAGTGGAGCATAGTGGAGTGTGGGTGAATTATATGCGACCATATCAATGCTTTATTTGAAAAGAATGAATTGACATGAAATCACATTTTGTGCAATCAAAAAAGTCACATTAAACGTGATAATTTGACGTTAGGCTATAGCGAATGTGACAGACAGGGACTGTCTACCAATCAACAAGCAGTAGTTTCGATGACGCAGCGACCACCTCCCAAGTCAGCCAATCCGCATATAGTGTAGGGCGGGGCGATGACGAGAGGGTAGCAACAGTTGCCCCGGTGAAGGCAAGGCGCCATAGTCACGGTAGTCCTGGCGACAAGAACCAAGCAACGGGAGTCAACAACAACAACGTAAATTTGAGGGGAAAAAAACTTTAACGGCTAAAAAGGACAATACTGGACAAACTAGAGGTGAATCAGTAAAATATCCCAGAATTATCACTTCATTTTCTGTGAAATGTATGCGTGTGCTTGTTTGTACAGTCGTCAGCGTCAACGTGAAATTGGTCGTGTCGCTGATGAAAGTGGTTGCTAGCTTCTTTCCAAACGTAGACCGTTGTTATGGCGATGTCAGACCTTTGATAAGAGCACAAGATGGCGGGTGTGTTGTACTGCCAGCCTTACTTTTTAAAGCTAAATTACCACAATGTTGAGGGTGTTTCTTGTAGTTTCGATTATATCTGTATTAGAATGAGACCTGATTGGTGGCGTCGTCCTAAATGACTGATTATCCGAGTGGAGAAGCTAGCAAGTAGCTAACTCGCCTAAACGTCACAAGTCAACGTGAGCTGTTAGCTGAGGAAGCTATCACTGTCGTTCTCCCAACTCACTTTTTCAGCAATCAAGCCAGAAACATTAGGCACAGAGAAGTATACCGAACTGCTCACCCAGTAAAGTAATTTATAGGATGCAAACACGGAGACACAAGTCTAAAATGTTTCATATTGTTTTAGCGACTTTGAAAAAGTTTTTGGTTTGACATTGGATTCAGGAGCACACTATCGAACGATCATCTGATTGTCTTGTTGCCGTGTTGGTTTACGCAGGAGTGGCTTATCGCTCAGTGGGATGGCCTCAATTCCCGAGTAATATCGCACCCAATGATAAATATGAGAGTAATATGAAGGACTCTTTGTTTTTTGTTTTTTCACTTGAGGTGCCACGCATACATTGAATTATCCCTGTTTTTCAAATTTTAAGTGCTTGTTTTGTTAATGATTATTAAATTCGTACTGGCTCATATTGGAAAAACAGGAAAGACTCTAGACTACTGCTTAGTCTCGAACAAAAGCCTTACTTCCTCCCTTGGTTCATGTTACATACACATACACAAAAACACACACATATACAGATAGAAACACAACTTAGCGTGCATACATTAGATCTATCTGGCTAAAACACAGAAAGATAAAATGATATACTGACTCTTTCAATCTACAATTTTAGCTTTTTCAATAATGATTTCCATCTCTTTTTATCCACAGAACTAGTGCAACGTATTGGTTGCTATGGCAACTTCTGGATACTCCGAGGACCTTCAGCCTCAGCAGGCCAACACAGTAACCATAGCAACATCTGCAGCCACCACACCCTCATCCGCAAAGACAGCACGCTTCCTCTCTGAGATACCACCAACCTCTGGAACCGCTGCAACAACTAACCAATCAACTGCTGCCTCAAAAACAGGACAGGATGCACTTTGTTCTCAAGCACCGCCCGCCCAGGCCCAGAGCCAGAAAGCAGGGGTTCTGACCACTCCCACACAGCACTATGTAACCCCTGAAATCCAGCACTCTACAGTCCAGAAGAGTAATGGTCAGGGTGGTTCACCTCAGTACATCATAGTAACTGTTACAGGTGAGAGATCCAGGATTTATGGACACATACCTACACACATACACCTAAATACACGCATAATACACACTGAGCAACCTTCAATCTGTTTAATAGTAAGTATCTAATTACAGGCTGGGTCATGGCCTGAGACTGGCAGTCGGTCCAACATTGAGCATTGAATTCTAGTTACTAATCAGTTCAGAGGAAAGTCATGTGTATCTTTAAAGCCAATGACAAGTGCTTGTCAGTATTTTACAGGGTTGTGTTTTGATTAGCTGTTTAAAAAAAGTTAAGTGGTTAAGTGGTATTAAATAGTACTAAAGCGAGTCGTCAATTAGTTATTAAACAGTAATTAACAGTAATTAATTAATTAGTTAATTAAGTAAGTAAGTAATTAATTTAAAAATAATTCTAAAATTATTCATCATGTGAGTATATCAACATCAAAAATCGAGATAAAATGCCCCAATATTTGCAAATTCATGGTTCTCAAGTTGAAGGATTTTCTGCTTTTTGTGCTGTCAGTTGTACACTTGGAATATTTTTGTTATTTTTTTGAGTCTGACAACATCAACTCGAACTCTAGTAAATTCACTGAGTGGATTTCACAATTTTCAGTTCATTTAACATGTTTATAGACTGAACACATAATGTTTTCTTTATCTCTAAGTCTAATTTTCAATTTTTAAATATAAAATGTGTGCCCATTTTGGGGCTCACCATTGACAACTGTAGCCAAGGTTGACAAGAAACATGTTCCTGTTATATTGACAGATATTTTAAGAACTATTTGATAGTGTTTGTTACCCATGACAGAAGTAATGATGATATTTAGTTAGTTCATTGCTTCTTGGTAGTGATCACCGATGACATGTTTTCTGCCTGATCAGGGACTAAGATCCTCCGTGGATCAGATGGCTAGAATGAAGACTGACTGAGATCAAAATCGCACCAGTATTGAAAAAACACTAATCTAGTTTCATTTTTTGTTTGCTTGGTGCACATAGTATGAGGATAAAGTAAGCTGATGGTCTTGGTTGCTAGGCTGCATAGTCCTAAAGGTGGTAGCATGGATGGCTGATGGATGGAGCCTGATTTGTTTTTTACTGTGATTCTTTTGCCATTCTCGAGAGACATAATGTTGATTTTATTATTATTATCATTATTGTTGTTCTTGTTTTTGTTATTGTTATTATTATTATTATTATTATGCCAGCTTAGCGCTAAGTTGGCAATTTGCATAACAGAAAATAAAAGCAACCTGCATCTATGGTGGCTAAAATAATATCTGATATAAAGGCTTTGAAATTTTTAGATATTAGTTAAAATACATTTTGGCAATTGATCTTTTGAAATCTCTTCAGAGGAAAATTGGCCTCAGTCACAGGGAAACAAGCTGGTATTTTAAGATTTGGTGTTAACTAGTGGAAACACCAACACCAGAGTACATCTGTATGTTTATTTTAGGGCTATCTATTCGTAGGTCTTTTTGCTTGCCAGTATCAAGTAACACTATGTACTCTCACCCAGAGGCAGAGAGACACAGGCCCAATGCTTTTGTCATTCTCATTGACCTGGCCTGGTCCAAAACCTGAATCCATTAACTGCATTTCTTAAAAAAGTTTGCCTCATCTGATTCATTGAGTGCAATAGAAAAAGCTGGGTTTTACTCAGTCCAGTTAGGTAGTTGACTCATACAAGTTCCTCACTCAGCATGTGTGCTTTTCTGTTTTATGTATTCACATTATTATCGCTGACTGAAATGGTGTATTTCTCAACACTTCTGTAAATCCAGTGATACAGTATATGGTGTGTTACCATTCTCAATGTTTGGACAAGGTAACAGCCTGCATTTATTGAAAAATGCTAAATGGAACAGAAATTACCATATAACATAGTCTGTGAAGGTTGTCCGTCATCCAGATCATAGTTCTCACAGAAAGCTGTTTCTAGGGAAACTGGACTGGGTTGCAGATCCTTGAAGATCATTCACTTCATGTTAGAGGTTTTCTCAGTTTTGTTCTGTAAATAACTAAGAATAATAATTATTAATATTACAATAATAATTATAATAAAATGTTTTTCTATTCATTATTAGTAATGACCATTTAAACCAATATTGCAGCAAGGATTCCACAGAGGTGACCTTTACCTGTTAAACTGGGAGAAATTATTGTTTTGTAATTTATTTATTTAATTATTAATCTATTTATCATACAGTTACAGCTGCAATAGAAGTCATATTCATCATCAAATGACATGTTTTATTTGTTTAGTTTTAGTGTTCGAAACAAGAAAACACAATCTCCACACAAGATTGGATATACCTGGTAAAACTAAACAGCTTAGAAAAGTGGCTTGCACTTAGCTGAATCACGTTTATTGTTTTATTCAGTCTGTAGCCTTCAGCTTTTCCTCACTCAATACAGAAATTCAACAGCATTTAGGTATTAATGTAACTACCAGAGGGAGGAAGTTAGATTTAATTTAGTCAGCTGCCAGGCTCTGGAAAAAAAAATTGCCTTATTTAAAGAATTTAAAGTTGTTTTTAATTATAATGCATAATGCAAAGTTATAAATCTGGTAGGTAGAGGCAAAAATGTAGAAATATGTGAAGAGAGATGAAACCCAATCTCATTTTCCATCAGCTATTATAATGCAAAGTTGAGGAGTTATGCTGCTTCCGCTATGACTTGGCCCTACAGGTATGTATAACTTAGGTAGAGCGGAGTGTGGACAGTGGAAAACACTTAAATCAAAATGTTTCTCACATGGAAGGTATAGAAAAAGCTCATATTATCCTCTCCTTTGCCCACTCTGCTTCCACTGTTTCCTCTCTCCATCCGTTATCCCCTGTGTATTTCTCATTTCCCTTTCACATCTGATCTGCATGTTTACAAGATGTAGGGATTTTTCTCTCCATCTGGGGAGATTAGCTGTCCAAGGCTGTCCTTCTGCATGCAACATATAAGAGAGAGTCACCATGTTCTTCTACTTCTTCAGTATCAGTCTCCTCTCAGTCAAGCAATCAACAAAAAGAAACTTAGTTGCAACATGTTCTGTGCTTGCTGTTATTATGATTTGGAAGCAGCTTGTCGTGAGTTCTGAACTTGTGGTTATTGTGTCTGGCTTTTTTAAACTGAAGTTTATTCGATCAGCTGATGACACTTGTCTCTCTCTTACTCCATGTTCTGTCCCTAGAGGGTTCTGTCCACTCCAATGACAGTCTATCAGATTCCAGCCCGTCTGCACCCGGTGTTCCAACTCAGGTGGTTCAGCCTGTGCAGACCAGCCCACAGGTAAGATGCACACAGACTTAGAGACCCCATGAGTTTGTCATTTTACCACATAAGAGCAGCTTACAAACACAGGGTTGACTGCTGATAAAGTTTATCTGAAACTGTGACTCTACTCACCAGCAGAGGTCAGTGTTGCAAGCGGTGTCGCAGGCAGCCAAGAGGATTCAGACAGGCCATATCAACAATATACAGTCTGTGCAAATTAACCAGGAGGTAACCAGACATACACAACACATTTCATCTTACCATGTAAGAGAATATAAAATAAACGCATCAAATCCAAGTGCATGGGTACTATCACCATGTGGTCATTGTCAAGTGGTACCCTCAACAGCAAGCAGCTTTCAAGAGAGGGTTGTGGGAGACTGTCATTTGCAAAGCTTTGCAGCTTTTTCCATTCCTATAAAACAGACAAAAACAGACAACAGTCACGCTACATCTTTAAATTATCATACATACTAAATAAGTCAGTAGCTAAATTTGACTTCCATTAATGTATAAGAATAATGATGGTGAGCTATAAAAAAAGTTTCAGATATTGTGGCTTAACAGAAACCCTGTGACCTTGTTATATGTTGCCTGTTTCCAGCCTCAGCAGGAAAAAATGCTCAAAAAGACCACAGCACAATGCCCACCCATCACAAAAAGGCACAAACACAATTTTAGTGGACAGCTGGAACATTGTGCAGCATTTAGCAGATTAAAAGTCAGGTGTTTCCCTCTGGAGTTGACAGACCCTAAAAACATGTGAATATTGAAGAAAATTTTAGTTTTCATTCAGTGGCCATAAGCACAGGTTATAATTGAAGGATGCAACAGTGATTGCAACAAGTTAAACATTTTTCACATATAATATGAGATTGATGATATTGTCTTTGGATCATTTTGCACTAAAAACTGGTGAAAGCTGCCACAAGTCTTCCTTTTGCTTTTGTCCAGGTGGAGCATGTGTACTCTGGCCAGGTGCAGTATGTAGATGGTGCTGGAGATACAAGTTTCACCACATCTACTATGTGAGTTGAGAGCAACCTGCCTTGGCCTGCACATTGCATATCTCTCACAAAATGATCACTCACAAACACACACACACACACACACATCTTGCAACTTTCCTGGTCATAAATGTTGTGTATTTATACAGTTTCTGTGTGCATGTATTTGTCTTTTCTTGTCTAGACGATCAAGCAGCTACCCTTTTTCTGATTCGCCCCTCTACTCCCAGACACCTCCCACTTCCTCTTCCACCTACTATGAGGCTACGCCCAGCTCTGAGTCAGACATTACTGGATCTGTGACCTCGCAGCCAGTCTCTGTGGCAACAGGAGGCGCCAATAGCGGGAGTGCTACTGGCGGTGGAGCAGGTTATGTCATTCAGGGAGGTTATGTGCTAGGAGGGGGAGGAGGAGCAGCAGGTGGAGGAGGAGGACAGAGTTACTCTAGTCCTAACTCTCGGGCCCCACCGGCCACTGTGAGTACTGAGTGACAAATGTACTAAATGTATTCTCTATAATCTTTGACATGAAGGTTCAGAAAGTACATTCTTTTGATCAACCATCCTCCCTAGGTGCAATGGCTATGTGATAACTATGAGGGGGCAGAAGGTGTGAGTTTACCTCGGTGCACCCTCTACTACCACTACCTGCTGCACTGCCAGGAGCAGAAACTAGAACCAGTTAATGCTGCATCTTTTGGCAAACTCATCAGGTCTGTTTTCATGGGGCTACGTACACGAAGACTTGGGACCAGGTACGAATGCACATGCACGTGTACATGAAAGTTGGAAGAGGAGTATCTCGCCTCACTGTAATAACTTTTTTTTTGCGTTTCAGAGGAAATTCTAAGTACCACTACTATGGCCTTAGGATCAAATCTGGGTCCCCCCTGCTGAGACTGATGGATGAACAGCAGCACATGGCAATGAGGCAACAGCCTTTCTCACAGAAAAACAGGTATCAACACTTGCTCAAGGGAAATCAGCAATTTCAGAATTAGTTTTGGGATACTGCAAACAGAACTTGTAACTATTTTCATTATATATCACCACCTAAATGCCTTACCCACGAGTTTAGTTCTTTAAATTTGGACCACTTATGTTTTAAATGCAGCTGTTTTTATTAAACAAGTAATAAACATGAAAGAAATGCCAAGTATTGGATCACCTAAAAAATTATAAGTATATCCTAAAGGAAAACTTGACAAACAGCAAGATTGTGTTTTTCACAGGATTTTGTCCTTGCCTGTTTTTGAGTGTTTTTTGTTTTTTGTGCTTCAATTACAACATGGCCTGTATCATTCCTGTGCCCCGTTCCCTCTTTCTCTGAATGCTGGGTAAATTGTCCATTAGGATAAAGCCACTTCAGAAAGCACAGGGGATCACCAATGGGACATCGGGTGGGGCAGGTCAGCAGCAGGCAGCGGCACTCTGTGACATCTCAGCCCAGGTGCAACAGTATCAGCAGTTTCTTGGTGAGGAATGGCTGCATAATGTGAAGCACTGTTTTACACTATTGCATGATTTGATGAATATAAACCAGGCTTTCATTTCCTTTTGCTCTGTTGCCTATAATTAGCTGTGGTAATACTGGAGTGATTGATTATAAACTCTGTGTCTAATGTATGAAGCTTAAGACCTTACTTTATCCCCACCTTCCCTTTGTCTTTTCTTCTCACTGTGCTGAATCATGTGTTAGAGGCTTCCAGGCCCCTACCAGACTTTGTGGAAATTGATTTGCAAGATCGAACTCTGCCTGATGGAATCCTTTTAGAACATCTCAAGGCTTTTCAGACCCTTTACAGAGAGCACTGTGAGGTAAGTTGCTGTGACAGGGAAAGGATAAACACACCGATCATAATTATCTTAATTTTATGCTTGCATCCTTATTAAAATGCAGCTTCATTAGCAGCCAGTAGCCTGATATCAAAATGTGAAGACAATTTGTTGTATAGCTCAGCACATATAGCTTTCAGTTGCTAAAAAAACACCAAGCTCCTAGTGAAAACACTTTGTGGTGAAAGATTTGGTAACACAAGACGCCATAATTGCTAAGAAGGTTTTAACACTGTGGTGCGTTCCCCACAGGCCATCCTGGATGTGATGGTCAACCTTCAGTTCACTCTTGTTGAGACACTGTGGAAATCCTTCTGGAGGTTCAGCCAGAACAATGACACAGAGTCACTCAACCTGTAAGCATCACACACACACACACTCACCCAAATAACCTGAATAAGAAATGATAGACTACTATAAATGCCTATGAATGCTTTCCTCCTCTGTAATTTCTGTCTCACGCACTTCTCCAGGCACAATGAGTCAGAGAAGCGTCTGCCCAAATCCTGCCTGGTGGTTTTGTGTAAGTTTGAGCCAGTGTTACGCTGGACAAGAGAGTGTGACAATCTGCTGTACCAGACCCTTGTGGAGATCCTCATCCCTGATGTACTGAGACCCATCCCTAGTGAGTTATTATACCTCAAAGAGCTCTGTATACAAAACTGTTCAGTGAGACAATTGAGACTTATTCATAGATTTGCAGCTTCAGTTTGCCTAGAAACTGGGGGCAAGGCCATGGTGGGTTTCCTCTTTTACAACCTTTCACATTGATATGCAAATGTAAATTATTATCCCTCCTTTCCTCTCTACATTTCCACCACACCTACATCAGGTGCCTTAACTCAGGCCATCCGTAACTTTGCAAAGAGTCTGGAGAACTGGTTGACAGGTGCCATGATGAACATCCCAGAAGAGATGGTTCGCATAAAGGTATTTATATGTTAACGCACTGATTTCATTCAAGGAAAAGCTCTGCATTCTTTTCTTTCCATTTTTGTCAGTTGTCATGGTCAGCTCAATCAGCTGATCTCTAGATCAATTTTTACAGTTTGAATGTGAATTTTCTTTAAATGTGTGTTGAGTGATCACACGTCCCATAACTAACAGAAACTGATTGAGGTAAAATACACATTCACTGTTCGCCTAGATGTTCAGTCGACTTTACTTGTATGGTGTTTTTCTCATCTTATAAACCAAACAAAGTGCCCAACACACATTCAAACACCATTCTTGCATTAGGATTAAATTTGTGATTTAGAATTTTTCAGAGCTGAGAAATCCTTCTAATTAGTGGTGTAGATGAGAAAATACAATATTTGACAATGTCATGTCTGTAAACACATGTTCCTGACCACTTCCTAATTGAAGTGCATTTCAGCAATGTCCTTGTGAGATTCTTTGCACCTAATTTCCAAGGTTGAACTTGGCCTTATTCTTCCTACATCCAAACATATCTTTATTCACATTTCCCATGCTCCCTTTCCTCAGGTGGTGTGTATAGGTTCCTTCTCCCAGACGCTGCGTCGCTACACCAGTTTAAACCATCTGGCCCAGGCCGCCCGTGCCGTCCTTCAGAACTCAGCCCAGATCAATCAGATGCTCTCTGACCTCAACCGAGTTGATTTCTCTAATGTGCAGGTGTGTAAACAGTACTGCCTCCCTCCTCTCCCCGTCATCTCTATGACTCCCCTCTGTTGATGTTGAAATGAAATAGAACAGAGCCCAGACAGTGTCAACCTGTACCCTCCACAGGAGCAGGCGTCCTGGGTGTGTCAGTGTGATGACCGTGTGGTCCAGAAGCTGGAGCAAGACTTTAAAATGACTCTGCAGCAGCAGAACTCTCTGGAGCAGTGGGCTACCTGGCTGGATGGTGTTGTTTCCCAGGTCCTGAAGCCTTATGAGCACAACCCTGTAGCCTTGCCAAAGGCTGCCAAGGTCTTCTTGCTCAACTGGTCCTTTTATAGGTGAGTGGAGATAAAAGAAAAGTTTTGTATTGTAAAGTTGAAGCAGAAAAACAATTTGACATTTTGTTAGATAACAAAGTAACATCTTAGGCCAGTTTTCTATAACTCCTCCGCTTTCTCACCAGCTCTATGGTAATCCGTGACCTGACTCTGCGCAGTGCTGCCAGTTTTGGCTCCTTTCACCTGATCCGCTTGCTGTATGATGAGTATATGTACTACTTGATAGAGCACAGGGTGGCTCAAGCTAAAGGAGAGACACCTATTGCGGTCATGGGAGAGGTATATGCCTGCACACACAGTCACTCATATGTTTCCACCTGATTCACAACATATCAGTAACAGTCCATTCCTGACTCTGTACTGCAGTTTGCCAGCACTGTGAAGAGTAGGACTTCTCCAGACCTGGAGAAAGGTGAGCGGTTCTTTAAAATATATTTAGTGTCCAGTTATGATTTAAAGTCAGTTCTTATGTCACACCATGCCTTTTTCCACCAGAAGAGGAAGATGATGAGGAAGAGGAGAGCGAAGAAGAGAGTGGAGAGCTTGTGCTGCAGTCCAGCTCTCTGAGCGCGGTCGACGAAGAGTCTATGGAACCGCCTGCCAAGCAGCCCAGGACAACTTTAAATCTGCACACACCTTAGCTACCCATCTGCATAACCCACATACCACTTCACATCCATCGCTGCTTGAAGTTGTAGGTCATGCCATCCCATTCTGTCACCTACTTCGGTTTTGGAAACAGATGCTGTTTGAGGTTGGGTGTGAGGTGTCTGGTGTGCGTGTGCGTGTGCAAGTGTGTGGCAAAGTGGGAGAATGTTTCACCAACTTTGTATGTTCTACTTGTGCTGCCATTCTTCTTTTTACCTGATCACCTGATAAATTTCTATCCCTCCCTGTGCCTTTCACTGTCTGTTCAGTGGCTAAATGCCAATAGCTGCTCCTATCCAGCCTTGAGTCAACAATATATACAGTATAGTCTCAAATCCCTCCTGTCCTGCCTTAACCACTGACCTGATTTCTGTGGAGAGATGAAAAGTCTCTGGCGTTCTTCATTTTACGCTAAACTCAAAATTATCACCTATATAGCCTTCAGAGTGATGGCTATGCAGGGGAGTCGGACTGTAATGAATAGCACTGTCTGAAACCTACATTTTTCCTTTTTTTTTTTTTTAAGAGTAGCATCTGGTATGATACTGCATCATTAAGTACGTGGGCACACAGATGATGATATACAGCTATTTGTGAATGCCATATTTTACTTTATTTTTTAAATGTAATTTCCTATTAATTTGGCCAGCTAACTGATACCCTGTGCCTTTGAGAGATTTACAGCCTGAAAAAGAAAATGCTTGTACTCCATATATTCTGTCTTCGTGGGTCAATAAATGAAGGTCCTGTAAAGTAGTTTTGGTGTCGTCATGAACTTCTGCTAAGTGTTTAAAGAAAAATACAAAAAAAACCAAAACTGAGATAGTGATCGTAAGCCTTGTTGTGATGAGTCCAACCAGTTCTTCATCCATCCATCCATCCATCCATCCATCCATCCATCCATCCATTCATCCATTCTTTCTTTCAGGCTCAAATTGTTTTTTTTACATACACGCCGTATCCCACTGGACACACTGATTACTCAACCACACACACTTTGATAGATGGAGTGCAGCTTAAATCAGCCACAGGACAATGCCAAAGTTTCCCCCACCAATCTGCACTTACTACACTGTATCCATGGCAACCTTTGTACCAGTTAGATGTACCAGCAACTGCTTTTTGTAGTGGAAAAGTAAATGTTTATTTTCTGGGTTTTTTATGTTGAATATATTGTAGAGAACCTATATTGAGTACCTTTTGTGAACACTATCATATATCCAAACTATTTGTATGTTGTTTAACCATTATTGCCTTAAGAAATATGTTGTGGTTTGTCCACCATCCAGAGTATTGAGCTATATTTTTATTGTGATGCTGATGATGACACACCGAGCGTGTGAACATGGTGGCTTCCTGGATGGAGCTTTTCCAAAGAGAACATGCTCAACCAGCAGCTTCTCACATGATATGAGCTGATGTTGATTTTATAGTGTTGGACTTTGGTACTGAAGGGAAAAAAATAGAAACGATTATAGTTTTAGTGGGATGTCTTTAAGGCCAACCTGTCTACCTAAATCCCATGAAGAGCACCAAATAAAAAAAAGTGTATGTGCATTAATTCATATCTCAAAGGCAGATTATTAAGTCTGCCTTGAAAAATAAAATAAACCGCTAGCTACAATGTCACTATCATAAAAATTGTGACTTGGATTCTCTACCTAGCTTGTGCTGCTGAATGTTTCATAAATGAGGTCCTCTTGATGTCATTCTGAAGGCATTTGTACTTAAATCTGTGATCAACATTTGTAGCTTTATTCTCAATGTTAACTAAAAGGGTGTGATTGCTCTCAAAATGTGCCAGAATTTCTGTCTTTCTTTTCTCAGTCAAGATCAGCCGAGATATTCTTGGGTGTTTGGTCAACCACAGTAGAACTATCTTAAAAATAATGGAAGCTATAGATATCCTTACATTCAGTCTTGAGTGTGGGTCAAGCCCCAGAATCACCAGCTGCCTCAATTCCCATAATTATAATCAAAAGTATATGTTGTTAGACCCTCCGTGCCTGAATTGCCATTTGCTGTTGTGTAACTCTGCCAACCCATCATGTCAAAGGAAGTAAGGATAATGGCCAGAGGTGTGTTTGCGGGACATTATATCACAGTGAAGATGACCTTCAACCCTTTGGCCTCAGAAAGTCATTATTTTCTCCTGTTAGTTTCATCTTGAGTCAAAGTCAATGTTTATCCCAAATGCAGTAAATCCCCTCTGGACATCACAGATTTGTTATGTTCAGGAGAAATGGACAGATGGACAACCTGAAAACATCTGACTCCAGCCTTGTCGCTGGAGTCGCAGCTATGAAAAAGTGCAGTTGCATAACAATTCACGCTATTTACATCAGCTCATGATAGGTTAATAAAACTGGGTGTTTTAAATTGAAGCACCTCTTTAATATAAACCCTTCAGGGTCTTGGTCCTCGCTTCACAGGTTGCACTTGTCTGTCAGTTACTAGTACCACCAAAGATTTGTATGATTTTCCGGTTTTTGAATAACCTTTGAGGTTTAGCTTTGGGCCTGGAGTTTTAAGTTGATCTGCAACAGAGCTATTCCTTTAAGCTAAGGGATTTAAAACACCTGATCAGATCCATGAAAACTAATCAAAACAAACACTTTTCTGCCATTATGATGCATTTTAGCTCATGAATGTATAATGAATCCCCAGCTAAACTTAAATCACACATTTAAATACACGAGTCCACCTGAAATGGAAGAAACTATTACTCACTTGCAGTTTGCAAATGTCCTGGCTCAGGTGTATGTGCTTAAAAGCACCTGGGAGTGTGAAACATTTTTAAATCAACCACCCATAACAAATCTTTTGAACATTTTATTTTAACAAAATATCCCAACCTAAAATAGTCTTATTTCCATGTTAGGACAACTAGATGACCTAGTGACTCCAACACTTATTCAATAACCTTGAGAGAATAAAAAAAAAACTAAACAAAAACTAATAAAGAAAACAAAAGGAGATGAGATTTAAGTGATGTTACTGTTTTCACTTTGTCTCATTTTAAATACTGCAGCCTTATGAGTCAACACAGCCAGACTGAACTGGTCCAAGTCATATTCGGAAAATTGTTCAGAAGCAGCAGAATGTGCCAGATGTTACATACACATTTAACATATGCACACGTGTGTGTGTGTGTGTGTGTGTGTGTGTGAATACACACATGTATTCTTTTGCTTAAATTCCTGTTGGATTACACAGGTAAAGATATTGCATACGTTCACAAAAAAAACAAAAACAAAAAAACACCACCATAACAGCATGTCTTTATGTATAAAAACAAAAAGTAAAAACTTAAACTTTGTTCAGCACAGCTCTAGGTTTTTGGTGGTTGCAATAATATAGTACTCAAACAAAAAAACAAACAAAAAAAATTTGCCTTTACAGCATTTCATCTAGAGTGTTCCTTGTTCAGTTTGACACGTTTTTACATATTACCAAATCACTCAACATGTGCAGTTTTCCTCGTGTTAATGTCGAAGATGAGACCGTGTTGATGCTCTCTGTTCACCTCTGCTTTTGACCATTGTGGCCTCCTTTGTCCTTCATAATACAATCCACGTGCATCGGTCACTATCTGCCAACACTTGCAGGGACGAGCCTGCAGGCAACAAGACAGCAAAGACTCAGTTTTATGACACCTAATAGTATTGAAGACCAGGCCTTTTTCTCACTGAAGAGATTTTCTATGTCTCAGTAGGGAAAAACAGACAATAATAAATGAGTAAAGGTTTCTGGGTCCTGGTTTTCTGTCTGACATGGCGATCTCTTCCCGTTTTGTTTATTGGTGTTTCCTGTTGACTTTGTTGCTCACTTGATTGACGGACTTGGGCTGAATCGATTTAGGCCAGCCACTTGTTCATTTCACACTCCCCCTCCTGCTGCTGCAGTAGCAGCAGTTTGAGGCGTCAATAGTTCTTTTCGGTTTCATCCAGTTATTTTCAATAAAACTTAAGGTAGAACTTTCCTTCAGGTGTTTGTGTCCATTATTATATTCAGTATTTGAGCAAGCCATAACAAATAGTTTGTGTGTTACATCCTGAGCCGCAATCAAGATAAAACTTGTATAAAAACCAAATAGTTATGTTGTAGCGAGACAAAGAAAGGGGATGACATGCAGCAAACGGCCACAGGTCAGACTTGAAGCTGGGCTGCCTTAATGGTACTCACTCCACCCAGTGAGCCACCAGGGTGGGAGGCTACATAATACAGGTGGCTGGAGGCAACATGTGGGGTCACTTTCACAAACATTTGTTGCTTATTATTTCTGATTGTTTGGGCAACACTTATATTTGGATCTAGTTTTTAATAACAGTTCTATAAACTTCAAAAATAGTCAATAACTGTTCCAGAGTTGGACATAGGAAAGAGAAGCAGAAAGAAACTAAAGAGGCTGATCAGGGTGCATTTGGCCATTCTCAGACACATTTTAGGACACTTATCTGTTTATATCTTACCTTTGTGTAGAGCTTCATTGGTCATGCGATTGATATAGCGAGAGCTGCTCTCCGGAACCAGCCACTTCATCACTGTATTCACACAGGACTTCCTGTAAGAACTCCACACACTCCCACTGACGGGAAGATAGAGACCAACACATTTATCAAAACAGAACTAAACACAGGTCAACCACCAACATGGACACAGACAAAAAAAGTGTGGAAGGGTGGCAGCAGATCCTCACCTAGTCTGACCTTTAACCTCTGTGAGATCACCAACACCCACAGTGCAACACACACCTGTGTTAAGGTCCCAGCTAACCTGTAGGTTGGAATGGTAGGTGTTTGGCCTGCAGATGAGAAAACACCATTAAAATAGACTTAGTGATGATCGTTGCTGAAGATGAAGAGTCAATAAGGAAGAAATGGCTTTCAGCAGAGCAGAGATGAAGATAAACACCTGCAGTGTTCCTCATCCGAGTTGGAGAACGCTAGTAACAGTAGACCAATGTTGATCATCACAGTGTTGGTTTCTGGACACACCTGACACAACAAACACACATTATCTATATCTTCGTTGGTTTAGTGTGGCAGAGCTTGGAAGAATAGTATATATGTACTGACCTCTAATATCACGACATCATAGTCACTGAAGGAACAGAACTGAGTGGCCCAGGCAGCATCGCTCCTGATCACTTCATTGATAAGATACTCAAAGTCCAAAGTCAACTGCTCAACACACACACTCTGCAAGAGACAAGCACAAGCTACAGTCTTTTAGGTGACTGAGCATTACTGCGGTATGTAGACAGATATTATGTAACCACAGCAGTATAAAAACAAGCACAATGAAAGGACAGAGATATATTTAACTGAAATGTGTTTTAGAGTGATTAGCTCTTTTGGCGAGTTGTTCAATATTTAAAATCAGACTTGTAACTGTAATTAAAAGCTTTTTTGTTATATAAACCTGAGAAGAATCCCAGCACAAACTTGACTGTTAGCGAGACACCAATGACAGAAAAATGCAACTGCCAAAACTTTGACAAAGGAAGACTAGACTAAACTAAAAGAGGAAAAAGAGAAATTGACCTTCATCTTGAGGCTTTGATATGGCGATGACTACTTTTGGGTGCTATGATTACCGCCATATGCTCAATTGGCAGAAATACTCACCTGTCCATTGTGTGGCCCAGTGACCAACTGCAGGTTTCGTCCTTTCAGATCTGTGACTGTGAAAGGGAGTTGGACTTTGTCATCTTCATAACCTAGAAACAGAAAATACTGGTCAACGCCTCCAGAGTCGCATGTTTAAAACCTGCTTCCTCTGAGTCCTCCCCTTTCTCTCACCTCCTCCATTCTGATCTGCTGTTCCTGGCTGTTGGAGACAGTAGTGCAGGTGTGAGTAGTTTACATATCCAGGTTCACTGGGACCACCCTCTTGTGATGAGGAGGGGGTGGGGGGGGAGGACGGTGCTGAGGAAGACGATGCAGGAGACATCACCTGTTCTGGGCACTGATGCAAACTGTGGCACACACTTGATGTTGATGCTTGTGGTAAACTAGTCCGTCTCTCCTCATCCCTCCTCCGTCTACTCTCGTCCTCCTCTCTCCTCCTCTCTGCAGTTGTCCCTTTGTCTCCTTGTGTCTGTGCTGCCTCTTTTTCACCATTATCAAGTGTTCTCTTCTCCTGCTGGCCCTCAGTTTCTTTCCCACCTCCTCCTCCAGCCTGTGCCCGTCGGAAGAGGTCAGCAGCAAACTCTCTGGCTCTCGCAGCTGCCTGTGACTGGCTAGGAGATGAGGGGATTGGAGTGGGCCTACTAGGTGGCAGTCGACTTTCACTTGATCCATGAGGTACTAAAGAGGACGTCACCAAGGTGTTGGAGGGAAGAGAGGTGGAGGCATGACTTGAAAAAGCTGCTCTCTTTGTGTAGAGGATCTGTGATGACTGACCCTGCTTACCTGCAAGAGACATGAGGAAATAGAAATTTACAAAGTCGTGTTGCTGACAGAAGCACAGACAAGGATAGTGTGTGTGTGTGTGTGTGCGTGTACCTTGGCAGAGTGAGATACCACAGGCCACGAGAGAGTAGCTAGTGTTCAACAGGATCACCTGATCCTTTTTCAGCTGGAAAGCCGGCTGGAAAGTGGGAAATGGATACACCACTTGGTACCTGCTGTTGAGCACATAGCCATGCTCAAGACACTCCCCACTCCCTGGAGAGAGATCAAAAGTATGAATGAGACAGAGATGGAGGCAGTGAGGCCAGCAGATCAGTGTGGGTGTGTGTGTCTTTACCTGTGCGTATAGTTGTGGCTGAAGGAACTGGGCAGCAGTACGAGCACGGCTTAGGAGGAGGCATGGAGGCAATTGTGATGTAGATATCTCTGTTGTTCTCATCACTCATCATCAAGTTCATCAGTACAGAGCTTGAGCTCCGCGTACTTGGAAAAAAGCACCACACATGCACAGAAATGCACTCATTATTACATCCACACTAGGGCTGCACAATCTAAAGGGGGAAAAAATATATTGCCGTTATTGTAAGAGATATTGTGATATCATAATAATTCCATTTTCAATGAGACAAATTTTAAAGTAATGATAATACCATTTTTGTTGGGGCTGGTACCAAACAACAGAGTGCCTCTGGAACACCACAATGCTTACAGTGCAAAAAATGCATGACAATGTTCTGATACAGTTGTTTGTATCAGGATTCCATTGTTCTAATTCAATTATTTGTGCAGCCTTACACCACATTGTCATAACATAATTGTGTTTGGAAACGGAATCGCTCCATAATGCTACTGATCTGTGTTTATTATTGCTTACTTGAAGCCAAAGATGACAATTTTGGAGTGGTCATTTGGCCACTCACACACAGTCAGGTACAAGTCACTGTAGATTTCCTCGCCTGCAAACAGACGCACATGATGGACCTAAAGACATGGAACAACAGACAAGATAAGCATATACTCAGTTGACACGTGCAAGTCTGCAGTTGAATCTGTTGGCTATAACATAGTTTGGGTTCCCTTACTTGTTTGAGTCTACTGTGTAGGTTGAACTCCCACCAATAGAGATGGTAGGTATAGAACGAGAAATCGTCATCTTCTCCACAGTCACTGGTGTAGGACAGAACGTAACGGCCACACTTGGTGAATCCAAGGAAGATATGTCTGCAACCATAAAGGTGACAGAGTATGCACAAATAGAATATGTGTCTCAAACAATATTACACATCAAAAATCACAGACAGGGATGCAAAAAAATCAAATACTCAGTGTTGGCTCTGCTCTGGTACTGAACCTGTGGCCTGCAATGGCAGACATGTCGAACTGTAAAGTAAAAAAAACCAAACCAAATCAAATGTATTTATGTAGCTCTAAATAATTAGAGTTAAATCAATACTTTACATCTAGAGCAGGTCTACACCAAACTACTTATGGAGTTGTTAAAGAGACCCAACAAATCCCTCCTTAACCAACAGTGATGAAAGAAAAGGTGAATCAGTGCATCCCTATTAGTATTCATATCCACATCCATTACCAAATGGGCCTCATTGATACACCAGTGATCTCATGCTGTTTAAGTGTTTTAGGTGCTTTGTCAAACTAAAGCCAAACACTAACCCTGCTCTCAGGAACTCCTCACTGACAATGTTTTTCAATGGGACACACACTCGAGGTGGGAGCTTCCTGAAGAGCCGCTGGGAAAACTGTCCCGAGAGCTGCAAAACAGACCAGACAGACAGATGACAACTGAACAAACACACCCAGTACAAGAAGAAATGTGTGGACGACAGAGCATTTGGTAGACTGGTAGAGCAGATAGGGATAAAAACAAACCAGGGAGATTCAATCTCAGTGCCAAGCACGGCAAAATTCTTAAATATCTGATGACTTCCAGCTCACGTACAGCAGATGGGTTGTCAGTGAAGTAAAGCTCTTCGTGTTCAGTCAGAAGACACAGGTGGCCTTTATGGGCTGCGGTTCCCTGCAAGTTGCTGCTGCGGTTTAGCAGAAGATCAAACCGACTGAGCTCTCACACTACAACAAAACCGGCATTTCCCTCAGACAGTAGAAACTACTCTCCTAACACCGACGAGGTGAGGGCACGCGAGAGACAAGAAGGGGGACAGACGCCGAAGAACATCGCTAAGAGCAGGGGAAGACGCATATATAGCAGCATTAGCTAATTAGCCACCATCCAGCCATTAGCTGTCTGTTGGTTAGCTGCAGAGCTAGTTAGCAGCTAGCTACAGTCTGGAGGCTCCGGAGAACAGGGAGCCGCTCACAATATTTAAAAGCCGTTTTATTGTGTCTTTGTCATTACCTTCCCACGCATGAGGAGCTTCACGACATGGTCTTTACGTTTCCGCTGAGCTTTCTGTTTGCCGTCGTCCTTCTCTGATTTCGAGCTGGGCGCCATCTCTCTCTGAACTGTTGTCCCTCGTCGAGGTCTGGGCCGATGTGATTGGTCCACAGCCCGCACGAGGCCGCCCTCACTCGCCGGCAGAGACATCCATCAAAACCAAAACAAAGGCAGAGGGAACATCCTGCAGGAGGACCCACACAGGGACAGGGGCCAAACAAAGGGGACATCCTGCAGGAGGACCCACAAAGAAACAGGGGCCAAACAAAGGGGACATCCTGCAGGAGGACCCACAAAGAAACAGGGGCCAAACAAAGGGGACATCCTGCAGGAGGACCCACAGACAGACAGGGGCCAGACAAAGAGGACATCCTACAGGAGGACCCACAGAGAGACAGGAGCCAGACAGAGGGGACATCCTGCAGGAGGCCCCACACAGAGACAGGAGCCAGACAGAGGGGACATCCTGCAGGAGGACCCACAGAGACAGGGGCCAGACAGAGGGGACATCCTGCAGGAGGCCCCACACAGAGACAGGAGCCAGACAGAGGGGACATCCTGCAGGAGGCCCCACACAGAGACAGGAGCCAGACAGAGGGGACATCCTGCAGGAGGCCCCACACAGAGACAGGAGCCAGACAGAGGGGACATCCTGCAAGAGGACCCAGACAGAGGGCCAAAGAGAGGGACCAGACCTGAGCCAACAGGGACAAATTTGGGATCAATATTAATATATTAGTTATAATATATATATTTATTCTTTATCTGACTCATGAAACAAGTCTGAAATAAACTCCAAAACACAATACTGGTGATGAAGACACTGGTAATTTGAATGTTTTTATTTTAATTATTTAAAAACAACTTGTAAAAAAACAAAAACAAAAAAAAAAAGCAGCATACAATAATAGGACCTATTGAGAAAAAAAAAATCTTCCAACAATGAAGCTATGGAAATTAAACAGACGGCAGCCACACATTTTTCTATTCAGTAGCATACACTGTGTACACGCACACACGCACACACACACACACACACACACACACACACGCACACACACACACACGAAAATAATTACAATGAATAAAATCTAAATAAGAAATAATGGTAGCAGGAATACACCTGCAACTCAAAACATTTGGGAATGTTTTTTCTTAAAAAATGAAGTTTAAAACAAGTACCAAGAATAAGAAAGAAAAAACAAAAAACACATACCTTGCAACTGTCTTTCTTAGAAACATAATATTTGAATATATTCAAAATACTGCTTGAAAGTTTTTACCCTAAAGAAATTGAAGGGGAAAACCATTTGAATGTGAGTCAGTGTTGAGATGCAGTTGTGCTAGCATACAAGAAAAATGCATATTATTTCACATTTTTAAAAAACTATCTGATGTATTACAAGGTGTGGGTGAGGTAAAGGGGCAAATTGGGGGGTGTGGGAAGAAAAAGAAAAAGTAATTGTTTAGTGCTTTGTTCAATGCATGGGCAAATTCCCTTTTTCCTTTCTTCAATTTTGACATAAAAAAAACCAAAACAAAACAACAAATAAACAAAGAGTTTTGTTATAGAAAATGTCTGGGTGGATGTAGACATTGTATTGTCTTAAAGTCAAAAGGGGGGGGGGGGGGAAAAGCAACGCAACACCATTCCAGAGAAGTATCGAGACCGTCCAACAGACCAAGCCACTTGTTTACTGCGCCTGAAAAGAGACAAAATGTAATCTGACCAGCCTTTATGAAGAAATTTAACAATTCTCTCAAAACTAAAACTTGCATAAAAACAAATATTTGGTTTTAGGTGTTCTGATTGAACAAGTCAAATGTAAAACGATTAGTTCTGTCTGTTGAAACCCACATGATGTGTATTAGACAGGTTTGCTTCTTGGTAGGTCATTGTTCTCTTTTTTTGGGCTGAAAAGACCTTGAAAGCTATATTTCATTTTCAACAGTGCTTATGCATATGGTACCTGTTGTCCCTGCTGTTGACCAGCTGCCTGTCCAGGCGCCTGCCCTGTCTGTCCATAATAGGCAGCCTGCTGTCTGTAATACTCAGCCCAGGCAGCACTGTAGTCCTGCTGGCCACCAGCTGGAGCTCCTCCTGCTGTGGCAGCTGTGCCTGGAGCAGCTGCTGCCCCTGCAGCTGGTTGGGCTGGGAGAATACAACAACCTTGATACTTGCACACAGTTATGTAATGGTTTTATTTTGCAGCATACTACTGTTGTCTGAATGAATCATTGATAGAATTAACACAATTCCATAGTATGATATGGCAATCGTCCCAGCCACTGTTTAGCCTCAATTTACTCTTTTAACAACACTTACAAATTGTAATTTGTTCTATAAATTCTATGTATTTATTTCAATTTATTTTCCCAGCTTAAGCTTTGCTCCTTAGATCACTCAGAAAATTTGTCCATATACATTCTGACAAGATAGTAGTTTTAGTAGATCTCACTTACCCATGCCCATCTTCTTATAGTACTCCTCCCAAGCCTTCGTATAGTCTGGCTGGCCCCCAGGGGTCTGTGCAGCTTGGCTCTGCTCCCCAGGTGCTGCTGCTGCTGCAGTAGCTCCTGGAGTCTGGGCTGGCATGCCCCCACCTGGCTGTTGGCCATAATATTGTGCATAATATGCTGCCCATGCTGCATTTGGGTCTGCCACTGCTTTATCTAACAACAAAAGGGGTGAAAATTATGAAATTTACCATTTTTATGCCTGAAACTGTTCACTAAATGCCTTCTGACAATTAAGATGCACAAGTAGGTCAAAACATAGCACATACTCACATGGTCTGAATTCATAATCATTAAGCAATTAAACAAAATTGTGAAATGCATAAATTAAAGACTAAAAGTGGGCTTTGATTTTTGCTACATGGAACTGTTCATTACTTGGAAACAAAGTTAACGTTTTCAAAATAAAAGCCATTGAGCAGGCCCATACTTTTTTCATAATGGGCCTAATTTCTTTTATTGCTGCACTCAGCATATTGTCTCATTTATGCAGTTTCTGTTTGAATGCTATTCAGATCAGATAGGTTCTTTAACAATTGCCAAGGAGGAAGGAACGCAAGCGCACAGAAGTAGTAGTAGTACTTACTAGGGTCATGTGGACCAGGGGCTTGCCACTGCTGATAGGCATTTCCCCAACCCTGAGGACAGTACTGGGGACCACCAGGAGCTGCTCCACTGCAGGGAGGGACAGGACTCTTTAAGTACTGAAACTCATTGCTAATTTATATTACAGCTGCAGTAAAAGTCAGGTTATGCATTAAAATATTATTGTTATGGGCTGTACTGACTGGGGAGCACCACCAGGCGGTCCTGGATTGTATGGGTTGGGATTATAGGGACCCATTGGACCACCTGGGCCTCCTGGACCAGGACCACCACCGACTGGACACAATGGAGCCTGGAAAAAAATAGACAAAAAGACGCTAATTTTAAGAATGAGCCAAGTTGATTATTGTGCAGCCCTTCCACCCACACATCCTTTCCTGTTATTTGAGTCACTTAAGCATACCTCAATCTTTTCTTCTATGAGCTGTTTTGCATGGTCTATCTGTTGTGGGGACCCTCGAATAGTGAACAGTTTGAAGTTTGGGTCACCGTTTGGTGGCGGCTGACGAGATATTTCCACAAAAGCACCAGTCTGTTGGTTGATTGATTTGACATTTTCTCCTCCTCTGCCGATGACAAGCCCACATTTGTGAGCAGGGATAGAGAAAGTCATCTCTCCCCCAGGAGGACCCCAGTTCCCCTGGCCTCTTCCCCTCCCTCGCCCACCAGGTGGCATCCCTGCACCAGGACCTGGGGGGCCCTGTTGAGGAAACAAAACACATGTCAGGTTTAATGTTCAATGTGCTCTGACGCTGACAGACTTCAAGATCGACTCTCAACAGAAGCAAAATTTCCATCTTTGGCCTTTGTACTTACCCCCTGCCCACCCTCCTCCCTCGCACGGATACTCTGTAGCAAGTCGGTGATGACGGAAGCAGCATGCTGACACTGGTCTGGTGGACCCATAATATGGGCTATTTTTTCAGGGCCTGTACCATCATCTGGAAGAAATGACCAAAAAAAAACCAAAAAAAAAAAAAACCAGTCTTACAGATAAGGACTTGTACAGGGACTGAAAAGCAGCAGATGCAAAAAAGCTAAAAAACAAGAAAATAAACGACTTATTCATGATGATGAGAAGGTGGAAGTTACTTTATTTGGACATTATATATAATATTTTGTTCCCCACAGAGATTATGCAGTTACATTTGTATTTAAAATGTATGATACTGCATAGTATTAGTTTACACCATGTAATGAAATATAATCAAGTTTAATGTGTCTAGAAAGCTTACCTGGTTTAAACTGTATTTTCACTCCAGCATCACTCTGGATTTTCTTAATCATCTCACCATTACGGCCAATCACAACTCCCACAGAGTGGCGAGGCACAGATATCTGTAGAATTAAAATACAAGTGTGACTTAATGGTTTACTTAAAAAAAATAAAAAAAAATAAAAAAAATCATAGCATACATTTCAGCATATATTCAGCTTTAACTTCATATCCACACACAGGCAAAACTTGCCTCAATGCCACCTCCTCCCATCCTTGATCCATATTCATTCCTGTCCCCAAAACCTGCATGATCCCGCTCTCGTAGAATCTCGTTGACCATCTCCTTTGCTTGCTACAAATGAAACAAAAGGAAGACATGTTGACATGATGCAACAGGACACAAAAAAGACTATACAGAACAATCTAATCTCTATCAAAACTCCACAGTGATCCGAAATTACCTGAACTTTGTAGGGGTCCCCAATGATGCGTAGGGGTTTATCTATGTTAGGTGGCTGGGATCCATCTTGAATAAGAATCATTTTAACTCCAGCACGCTCCTGAAAATTTGCAAGGGAGATATGCTAAATTGATTACAATGACATGGCATATTAACTTCATCTTTCTTGAAGCATTTAACACTGTTGACTCATTGAACAGCGCTTTTCAGTAATCCTCACCTGCAGCTGTTTGATGGTCTCTCCTCCTTTGCCTATAATAAGGCCAGCCTTGCCTGCAGGGATGATCATCTCCTGCATGGAACCTGACTGCCCATTGGACGACTCATGACCCCTGGACACTATTTCATCTATAAGTGCTTTGGCTCTCCTTAGGACAAAGTTAAAAAAGGGTGATGATATGATTAGAAGAACACCAGGCTAACACAGGATACAAGCAATTACATTAATGGGTCACACTAGTCTGATTCATTACAGGCAGTGCATGCAGCTCCAACTGCCATGCAAAGCCTGCCTCAGTCCTGGAGAGTTGCAGTTTTAAAATAGCAACACTTCAGACAATTATTTTTAATAACTGGCAAAATTTTGGTTTAATTCAGAAGAAATATGAAAATGGAAAATTGATGGCTAATAGCAAAAAAAAAAGTCTTGCAAGATGTTGATGTTTGTCACAGCTGAACCAACACTGAAAAAACAAGGGCTGATCAAGACGGTGTAACATTGTGTATCAAATAACCAATTACAAAAATAAATCATAATTATACATAGAAATGCAAGAAAATCCTAACATTTTATTTTTAGGTTTGCCCGTTCACATTGTGGTTACAACACATTTGTACCCTCAGGTGAGCTCTAAGGCCTTTATTGCCCACCTACTTCTATCATTCACACAGCTATATATGGGGTAGAAATAGCTAAGTTTAGGGTAATAGTTGTGATTAACTTAAATGATCTCTTGTATATAGCCTAAGAGGAAATGCTTCTTTATGGCTAAGCTTTGTTGGTATGAAACTACCATTTAGCATTGCACAAGTAAAAAGAAAATAGTGATAAAACATTATATTGTCTTATTTTATAAGGCAAGGCTAAACTTGATGGATTTAACTCTCCATGTGTGGTTTGCTAAGCCAGTCATGAACCTCCAGGGAAGTTTCCACCTTTGACAAAAACAACTACTTAACAGCTCCCATAGACATCCATGAATGAAAACTCCCAAGTTACCAAACTGAAACTGGTGTGGTCACATTGAAAACTTAAAAATACTTTGATTCAATGAAAACATGAACACAAACTTACTGTATGGAATCTGGTGACCCTGTCAGAGAAACACTTCTTTCTGGAAGACCAGCACTGTCTGAATTGATAGGAAAATGTGTGTCAAACCAAGTGCAACTGCAAAACCTATAGCTTATATATATATAAATGTAAAAGGTAGCACACAGCTCACCATGAGCAATCTGGACTTTGCAACCAGAATCCTGTTGTATTTTGTTTATCTGTTCACCTCCTCTGCCGATAACTTCAGAGACAACAGCAAACAGACAGATTTTAGCTTGAACACAGTGATACAGAGATTATCTGTACTGTTAAAGAAATGTATGCACATGTACTCACTGAGACCGACCATGCCATCAGGCACTCTGTACTCTTCTGTCATCGTGGAGGGCCGGACACTGCAGACAGGTAGAATAAAATATAAAAGATCATCATTCATCATAATGATGGTCAGAAGCGTCCACTTAAAAGATAAATACAGCCCTATACCTTTGTTGGGAGAGGGCAGCCAGTTGAGCTCCAATGGCTGCAAGAAAAGTAACAATTGTAACTAGTTGGACACTGAGCAGAGCGAGTGTTTGTAATAAGACCAACGATAGTATTCAACGTACACAACGCAGAATCCCTTTCACTCTGTGATGCTACCTTCTTAGCATCAGGTTCATCTGAAAGCAAACGAAAAAAAAATATATATATTAAGTTTACCCATGTGCACAAACAAATACAGACAAAGTGACTGATCCTCTGTCTAACCTGCTTCTTCCAAGGATCTTTTCTGTGCTGTGAATGGGTAACTCTCAGCTCCTCCGTTGTTACTCGCTGAGGGAACACCGTCTCCACCAATTTTAGCTGCAATCTACAAAGAGGTTAACACTGAATGAAGTCTGCAATACACATGGACACGAGTTTTAGTAGAGTATTTCAAAAACACCATCATCATCACATGACTTCTTAAACCATAACAACATTTGAATTTTGACTGAAACTGAAATACAACAGTCACGAGAAGTATGACTACAGAAAGCAGCTTTTATCAGGGCTCAGAATATATTCACAAATAGATGTATAATAATCAGCCAAGGAGCACTGAAGTAAATGAAGGACTGAGCACAAAGCAGTTAGTATTATGGAAAGTGCAGTATTTAGTACTTTTAGAGCTTGACCCACTTGGATAATAAAAAGTCTGTCTCTTCATCAATTTAAAGCATTGGATTCCTTATCTGTGTCTCACATGCACTCCTACCTTCTAAATTTGCATTATTAGTTCATGAGAAGATGTGTAATGTGTTCATTTGTATTCAGTAATATAATCAATAAAATTCTCAACGATCAATAATCGATTTGTGAAGTCATTCATCAAGCCTAAACGTTCCCTACTTTTATTTATTATTCAGACGTTGAACTTGGCGGCCTTTTTTTGTTGTTACTTCACTGTGAATGAATTATCTTCTTGCTGCCCCTCAGACAAAACAAACACGTTGGCCATTTTCAACACTACACAGACCAACAGGGAACCTAACAAAACGATCACAAACCTTAACCTTGAGAGATACAGATGCTAATGTGGATCACTCCGGACAACAGCAGTAAAAGAAATCGCCTCTGGGTGCTGAAATTCAAGCCTCTAAATACCTTCAGCTACATTTTGTTTATTTATTCCCACCTATCGCCATAATATCCGAAAACAGTTAATGAATCGCGGCAGACGGAACACCATGACTCTGTGGTCAAAAGTTCATCTAAAATTAGGTTTAAATTAAAAAGGGGGAGGGCGAAAGTTCATGTTCTGGTTACTGTTGAACATGCCCAACCACCGAGGCTAACTTAGCTTCAGGAGCTAGCCCATTAAAGTAAGACCCCAAATTATATATAATTATAATGTTTTGATCTAAGAATGACCTACCTTGTTGTAGCTGTTCAGTTCATCTCACAGTCCTACTAAATTGCCCCTCAAGCCAGGGAGCGTTTACAACAAATAAACAGCATTGCTCTTAGCCAGCTAGCTCTCCGGCTAGCGTTACGGCCGATGAAGCTAGCCGCTGAGCCCCGGCAGCTAACTAGCTCCCCGGCCGGCCGTCTGCTCCCTCCGGCTCGGTCTCGACTTACCTGTCTGGCTCGCTGTACAGCATCAGCAAAGGCGTCATTTTTCATGCCAGCGCCGACTCCATTGGTCGGCAGGCCGCCGTACTCAGACATGCTGCTCACAAGGGGCACGACACACAGGGGGGGCAGGCTGGATGGCTTCGGCCGGGTCGAGCTGCGCAAAAGCGGGAAGGCTGAAAAGGATCGTCGCGGGGGGACACCAACGTGAACCACGCCGGCAAACTTCCCTGCTTAAAACAACCAATCGGTGCGTCCTCCACCCGGGTTTTCTTCTTCCTCTTCTTCCTTAGACTGTGGCGGGCTGAGCCCCAGTGTTGTCCGGGGAAAACACCCCCACCTGGCGGGCCGGAGTGTGGACACCAGACGGCCCTTTGACCCGAGGTACCAACACCCGAGGCCATTTCTTATTTAAAGTCTATTTCACAATGAAAACCCTTTGAACAATTAAATAGGGAAAATCAAAGATGGGCAGATTAGGCTTTGGTGTATTATTAGAGGCAGAGGATTTTATTTTTTCCTCAAATTCATATGGACAAAGGCAAATAAATATATACATATATGACATGGATTAAAATTACGAATGAATTAAAAAACATAAATTTTGGCCTGAAGTCACGCAAGATTTACTTGATTACTTTTTGACACATCCTTTGATTCATTATTACTGCATAAGAAAAAATATTGCACCATGCATGCATTTATTTGCATATTCCATCATAAATTTTGCCATCCAAAAAATATGTCTTGCATTTAAAGTTACTTCATGACAAGACACGGATCTTTATGTCTTTATTATAAAGTTGAAACTTTCATTTGCACAAACATTTGATGAAAATAGTATGTGGCACTGGACCCTGTGCTATTTTTCAGACAACCGCAGTACTCCGTATAGGAGGACCTAAATAACATCACACAAGCATTTTGCATGAAAAGTTATCCTGAAGTATCTGTGCTTCGTGATGTGGCTTGTGCAGTGTCATTCCTTACTAAATATATACTGCATATATAGTGTGGTGTTTTTTTTGGGGGGTAGAAGTACTTCCAGAAAAGAGAAGCATTTTCACCATTTCCATTTCAATTCCATCCATGTGATCTTTCAAGAGTTACATTTAGTAATTACCTGCTGTAGTTTGGTAAGTGTTTCTGTGCTTTACAATCTCTAACATTTGTTGGAAACATGTCAATCAGTGTCTTGACTCTGTAGCTTCAATGTCTGCAGCAACTTCAGGATCCACTTAGACAACAGGAAATTTGAATCAATCCTTGTGTCAGTCCTTTATCTTCTCTATGTATCACCTAGGAGAAAAAATAATGCTGTAGGAATGTGAAGTGTTTCCCAAATTTGGTTGCACCTTTTACCTGTTTGGTCTCAGGCAAGTTCATGCAGGTTTCCATCCATCCAAGTCAGTGGTAGCAGGAGGTTAATTGGTTAGCTTTAAATCGACTGCTGGCATGCGCTGCAGTGCAATATATCACACTTGAAACCTCTCGATTTCTTGCAGCTGTTGCCAGTTCAGGTCTGGCCATCAAAATGTGAAGCTGTCACAAGGGATTATAAATAAAGCTAAATTGATTCAATCTGAAAATTTAAGACTTCTGATCACAGAACGGATATATTCATTCATCATCAAGGTCCATTTCCTCTGGCTCTGGTGGTAGCGTGGTTAAAGCACATCCCATGTAAACACAACACAGCGTCCTGGATTCAAATCTGTCTCCGGGCCTCAGCTGCATACTCCCCTGCCCCATTTCCTGTCAGCCTCTCTGCCAAATACTAACTAAAATAAATGCACCCCCCCCCCCCCCAATATATTTATATAAAGGCCCATTTCCTCATGCACTGCCATCAGGTAGATGGAGTGCACTTAAATAATGTTCTTACTAGTCTTACCGACTATTCAAAGAACTTAACAATGGAAGCCACATTCACCCATTCACACATCCATATAGTATCTCTAACATACATACCCACACTCATGCACTGATGAAGCAGCCATCAGAGGTAATTTAGGGTTCAGAATTATTCACCTGGACATTTCAACATGCAGACTGGAAAAGCCAGGGATCAAACCGACCTTCTAATTAGTCAATGATCTAGTGAGTCTCAGCCGCCTCTGAACGTAGAGAAAATCCACCCCAAAATGAACAATCCATCCTCTATCCTTTCCCTTTCCCAGCCCTCCTACCCTCAATATCCACTCCCAGGACTATCCTTGTGTACTCATACACGACGTAGGACAGGCTAACAGCAGGGATGATCTTTAGCAGGTTGGGGGAGATTCCTCTATAAAGTCCAGCCACGCCTTCCTTGGTCACAATGTTGCAAAGCAAGGCCAACATGGAGGGTTTAGGAGCCCCCTTCTCTAAATCTGAGAAGAGAAAAAACCAGAGTACTCTGCTCACTCATTAGAAATAGTCTTCCTACCTCTGCCACACTATAGTCATCTAACTGTTGCTCACTCAGTTTTTGTCTTGTGTTTTTTTTTTTTTAACTTGTTACTCATAAATGGGATAAACAATCTGGTGTTTGATATGTTATATAGAGAGAAAACGTTTGGAATTATGTTAGTGCCAACTATTTTCCAAAAGGTAGCATACATTCTAAGTGGCCTTGGAAACAATAGTTTGATTAAGAAATATTATTTCAAAGTTCACTTAATAACTTATTTAGCAGCATTTCAACCCCAATTTGCAAACTTCATCACATTCCTGAGGAGAAGTAGCGAAAAAGGAACTATTAGACTTTGCCTTTATTATTGCTTTGGGAACTCATATTGTGAATGTTAGGCTCAACCAAGATTCTTTTCACAGTGTCAGTGTTTGTTTGAGTAAAGCCTGGACTGGTCTGCCACAAATGCAATCAAACAACCACATCTTTATATAGCTTATGCTATGCTTTGGAAAAATTTTCAAATAAAGACAACAGTCTTGTCACAGTTTACAACATACTTTTTTGTATGTGTAGGCAGGAGACAAATTAAGGGGGAAAATGAACGTAGTGGAAAAATAAAACAAATCCACCTGGAGTAAAAATGTCAAAGAACTGTGTTCATTCCTCCAGTGGAGCTCATAGCACTTTAGCTGTCCCACAGGCTTGGACACCTTACAAATATGCTGTTTTGGATTTCTTTTAATTTGCTACATATATTTTTATCACCCTTACCTAGTGCCTGCATTTGAGTGCGGATCAGTGCCAGCGGGTAACTTGCCAGCTGTCCACAGGTACCGGAGACGGCACCACATCCGACCAGCACCATGATCCCCGGGTCAGCTAAACCTCTGTTCCTGTTCAGCCAGGCAAACTTAAGAGTCTAGCGAATAAAGAAAGCGAGAAGAAGGTAAACACTGATGGGATAAGTTTTGTGAAAGATGTGCACTGTCGTTTGTCTCTGACCTCGTAGACAGCCAGGTCGATCCCAGCATACGGGACAATACTCAGCATGTTGGGCAAATAGCCCTTGTAAAAGGCTATGACACCTTCCCTCTGTAGGATCTGTTTAGCACAGTCTGCTATTCCTGAATACTGGCCTGTTTTTCTCAGTGTGAGACGAGTCTTCAGTACCTGGGGGGGAAACAAAGAGGAGAGATGGAGAGAAAACAAGAACAAAGGCGATCAGAAATCAATCATTTAAGAGGTCATACAAAACCAGGAAACGTGTTTTCCTGATTGCATTGGAACATTTTCATGCCTATTGCCCTGATATTACCTCCAGTGGATAAATGGCTGTCTGAGCTATAGCTCCAGCCAAACTGCCAGCAAGAAACCTCTCATGAACCCTCAGATTTCTGGTTTCATTACCGCCACGCATCACATTCTTGATCTACGCAGAATAAGAGAGCAACAGAGAGAATAAATAAAACATGTGAGAAAGTGATTCTTGAAAGATTATCAAGTTAATAAACAGAGCTGAAGTATTGCTTACAGACAGAGTTTTCATATCTGTCTGTTGAAGAAAGGACTACAGCCAGCAGCTGTCAGCATAGCCCTAAGGATGTAAACAGGGAAACAGCGAGCTGGGCCCTGTCCATGAGTAAAAAATCCACCTGCCGGCTCCTCTAAAGGTCACTAATTAACATATTATTACACATACAACATACAAATATGTTGTTTTTGCCACAGAAGTTTCAGCTCAACCAACAGAGTCTCCAGGATATTACATCCTTCAGCATTTATGCTAAGATAAGGTAACCAGCTGTTTACTCCACCTGCTCATAAGCTGTGAACTTGATTGCAGTTTCTGGGGCGATTTTAAGAACATTCATCCCGTTGCCTCTCCACAGTGAGGGCAGTCCACCTTCTTTCATCATAGACTGAAAACTGCTCAACATGTTCCCTTTAAACTGAGAGAAACCGTGAACCTGCCAAGATGGTTACAAATTTGTGTAAGGCAGTAATGGCTGGCTGAAACAGAAACACTTGTATCATAAGCAGTAACACACATCACATTGACCTGTCTGAAGACTTTTAGACGGTCCAAAGGGGCGGTTCCAGTCCGAGACACAGACCCAGCCAGGGCTCCAGCCATCAGCTGCCGCCACACATACCCAGACTTCTTCTCCTCTTCTGAAAATTCATCTGGGACTGTCAGATGCTCTCCTATGTCCAACATCTACTGATGAAAGATGTTTGAAATAAGAGCAAAAAATGAGGATGATTAAGAGAAGAAGACATACACAGTTGTGAAGTATGCACACGGCTCTGTTAAGTGTGTGTTACCTCACCACTGAATGTTTCCAGTAGCGTGCCACGTCCTCCATATTAGTGAGAGGGTTAAACAAGAAATGGTCTCGCCACTCATTCCAGTCAATGGTCAAGGTGCCATCCTTATCAATACTGGGTGACAAATACATATAAACAAGTGTTGGCAGTGTTGGAAAAAGAAGAATCATTAAAGTTAGCACAAAATTTGTACAAAGTGGGAACAATATCTTGCTTATACTTGTATATTTTACCACAACTTGACTTAACAGAGGAAGTGAATCTGCATCTTCAAGACACAAAAGTAGGAAAAGAAGTACCAACTTTTTCAAAAAACTTTGCTAAGATGCAGTTCAATGACTGGGCACCCATGAAAGTTCAGAAAGTCCTGACCTTTTCTTATGTATATGTACATGCAACAACTTGACTGTACAGTGAGGAAGCTATGATGGCAGGGAGCAGGTGATAAAATGGTGGGAGGCGGCTGGATAAGCAGACACATTGTCTAAGTAATGTTATAAAGAGATTCCTCTGTTGGAGAGGGGACAAACATGTAGCAACGTCAGGTGGACTAAATCGTCCAGGATTTTCAGCCATGTCCTGTCATCACAGGACACCTGCTGGCCTAGACCTGGCAAAAAGAGGCCCAACTTGTCTTTAGAATTAAGAAAGAGACAAAGTTTGACGTATCATATCAAAACTCTGATATGTGATAGTTTAACGGCCAATTTACTCACTGCAGATCAAAGCACCTGACTGGCAAAGTCAGTGTGTTACCATTTCCTGAACACATTCAGAGGACAGTTTTAGTGAGGCAACCAAATTGTTTTTGTTAAATTCCGTTCACAAATTGGAAGAAGAATTGAATAGTACCTTGGCTGTCGTAGCTGTGCAGCATTAACATTTGTTGCTGGAATATGGATTGTCAACACTAACTAATCCTCCAGGCTTTTTATGTTTGTATAAATATTTTTCAGTTAGCAGACCTTCGCAAGATTCTAGTGGCATCCTCGAGGCTGATGTCCACACCGAAGGAGCGTAGACAGTGCTGGATCTCTGCTGCATCTATCTTTCCTGCAAGTCAATTGCACATGAGATATAACACTATACAGATTTTTCAAAATGACCTCATAGTATGATTTATGATTTCAAGTGTATTCATACATGTTTACAGACCATCATTGTTTTTGTCCAGCCTGCTAAAAATGAGTTTGAGCTGTTTTTCATGTGTGCGGAGATACTGTGTGAACTCCTTAATGTCCAGGACTCCATCGTGGTTGGTGTCCCCGGCCTCCACAACCTGAATGAGGTTATAGACAAGTCAGTATATGGGATATAGGCAGATCCAAGAAAAAACATAAACATGCTTTAGCCAACCCACACACAAACATGAGACATTATATCATGTTGTTGGATTCCTGGCTAAGAATGTACAACACACAAACTGTTCAAAAGTGCAAATACAACAGAGGGGACTCAGAGAGCTGCCACATACCAAAAGTTGAAGATTACACGCCAGTTGTCTTTAAATAGATGGAAATGTCACCTCTACATTTCCATCTGTTGGACAAATTATGCTACAGCATGGTGTAATTGAGGAATGACTTACATAAAAAGTTAAATATAGTGTATTTCTTGTTAATCTAATTAATCTGGTCAAAATATATGTATGTTACAAAAATGCAGTGTCCTTTGATGTCAAACTGTTTTCATGCTGTAACTAAACGATCTTTTAAGATAGAAAATTATCTCCTATTGAGTTGCCAGCCAAATTTATTTATAAGGTGTGTTCATTTATTACACTGTAAATAGTATTTTAAATACATGATGACAATACAACTTTTAATTTAAACACCAAACTGAACAGTCAAAATCTCATTCATGATCCTTTAAAAAGCCAACTTTCATTTCACTTGTCATATTGTATGTAAATAAGTGGTATAACAGTTTAGAAATGCAGATTATTGGAGATTATTATATTATTATTAGAAATGTTACTGAGCAAAGGTTTGACAGTTCTGACAATGAGCTACATGAAAAGAGATAAAGTCTGGGACCAAGGAAAAGGTTACCATTCTCATATTGCAGTCCTGCTCCTTGTACCAAAATAGACAGCAACGCTCTGTTTTACACACACACACACGCTCACATTACAAAAACCTAACCTTAAAGTCTTAATTTTAAAAATGGGGACTTGTACTTGGTATTTGGTCCCTGGCAGACAAATCTCCACAATATGACACATTTCACACAAACACGCTGACACACAAAGGAGAGAACAGGGAGTAGAACAGGAGCAAAATCTTCTTGGTGACCCGCACACTTCTTCCCAACATAAACAGAGACACACAACCTGAGAGAGGTAGGCAGTGTGTTTTCACAATAGTTACGCTGCTGATGTTCTTGGCTGCTGCTGGAGCACAAATAATAGGAGAGCAAATAGGAAGTTCTCATAGGCCTTCATGATGGAGCTGGAGAGTGATCACTGGTTCATCTAATTGATAAAGGGAGAATGAAATCCCTGGCAACACCCACAATACAAATGTCACACACATAGACAATACGACAGTTTAAACCAGCAGATAAGTGTCACTGGTTTAGCAACAAGTTATTGCAAATAGACTACTTTCACCTCCTTGGTTGGTAAAGTCTGTCATCATCCATACATGTGTTGCTTTACACAGTTTCAGTAGACATCTGCATGGTATCCCTGATGACAGACAGGTGTGTGTCATACAGATGTGTTGTCCTACCTTCTCCAAGGACCTTCTGGAAAGCCCTCTGCCTGCCAGCCCTGTTCGCAGTTCAAAGATGTCGATGTGACCATCTTTGTTGAGGTCCAGCTGATCGAACAGTTTGGCCCAGCTCTTCTCCCTCTCATGGTCTGGACCATTGGATTCACTGTCCTTGCAGTGCGCCCAGGGGATCCACGCCCGCTGGGCTCCCATTCCTGGTGCTACCCTGAGTCAGCTACACTACAACAACAAAACAGTCACACAGTCATTAATTCTTTTCAAGGTAAACATTCAAACTGGAATTGGATTCAAGGACCTTTCAGAGGATTTGCCCTTGGAAGGTTATCAGTAGATGCAGCCTGATCTAAACGTAGTGGTTCTCAACCAGTGGGTCAGGGACCCCAGAACTGGGCATGAGTGTTGTATTTCTATAACATTGTCACTATGAACAGTTTGTTTAATTCTTTTTTTCCCCGATAACCTACATTATACATATTTCAACTTTTGGTGTGTTGTGCTAGGAGCAGTTTATATATCCTGTTTGCTTCAAGCCGAGAAGCATTGCAGGCCTCAGAGGTCTGATAAGTACACCTTTTTGTCTCCACCCAGATGTTTTTTTATTTGAACACTTGCAGTGATTCGTGACTCAAGTTGACTCTGGAGCCCCACAAGAGAGAGACACTTATACACACATACAATTTTTATCAAAAATTAAGACCTGAAAACAGACATGGGAGTTTAAAATCTGTTGAGTTCATTTGGGTAATTAAAAATAAAAAAAACATTTCATTTGGATCGTTACCAGACATTCCTCTCATTTTACCCATTTTTTGTGTTATCGTACTGTTACCTTATGTAAGTAGACATCATTTTATTATAACATTAAATTGGCTAAAGGTTTAAGGTCGTCCCATAACATGGACACTGGAGACATAAATGAATATCACAACCAGAGTTGAGTTGACTCACTTTAAAGTCAGATTGCATTGCAGGACAAGTTCTGATTTGTGATATAGGATACAGCTGTTTCTGTGTTTACCTCCTTAATGTGATCACTGAGACAAACCCCAGTCATGTGCGCTCTGCAGACACTGCTGTTGTTGATAAAAACGGGTTTATTTGTGGACACATCTGAATTTTCCAGGCCTGTGAACATGTAGGAGCAGGATCGTTTCTGACTGAACTACAGATAACAGATAACATCGTCAGGACCCCGACCGGGTTCAGGAATAAAAACAAGAGCATTTGGGACTCACAGCGCTGGCGTTGATCCGCAGACAGACCCTGGTGGGTCCGGACCTCCGGGGAGGAAACCAGCCGACTGAGTCTGATACCAGGTTTGATCCCAGACAAGTTCCTCCCTCCGGATCTGGCGGGGCTCCGTGTTCACCTCGGCCTGTCGGCGGGTCCTGCAGACTCTCGGAGAGTCTGGTTGAGGAAGCAGGAAGCGGGAGACTCACAGTGTCCTCCCCGCCAGGGACGGCTGAGAGGCGGCCGGTCCGACCAGTCTGCGGGCTGGAAGACGCACAAGACACACACACGAAGCAGTCATTGATAGATATTGAATACTGGTGATTAATATGGATCTGTTGACATGTGACGAAGCCTACTCACCAATGACGTCACGCCAAAAGCCTTGAGCGGAGCCAAGGCTAAGATGATTTAGAGATGGCTGAGGTTCATATGATCAGTGTGTATACGATGTTTATTTTTCATCTACATCTACATAATTGTATGGATATAGAAATTCATGATTATCCTGACAAGACCTTATGTGTTGTGTTGATGCACACAGCGGTTATTATTAACTGACCTAATTTAATGCATTATCTTTGGTAAATTATATAAAAAAAAATAATCGGGAGAATAGAAAGAGAATTGGAAAACAGGTAAACAAAAGGTTAGGTTTTCTAAATGTTTTCTGACATGAAACATAACCCTGAAGAGAAGTTCCAGAAAGGTTCCCTCAAGGTGCTCAGATTGTTGAATTCTCAGCATTTAGTTGAAGAAACTCAATGGTAACATTTCAAAAGCAAATAATTTTGTCATAATACATTATATTTAGATGTGGCACACAGATTATTCTGGCCAAACTAAAAACTGTTAGGGCAGAAATGCATGATTTAAAGAAAGCCATCGATAATTAAAGAGTCTCTAAAAGAGCGTTCTGTCTGACAAGTATTTTATATATGCAATTGTTTCCTGTTGATTTTACCGATACTGCTGATTAGCAGGGTCATAATGCCCTCCAAACAAAAATACTCTGTCAAACATGAACTGTAAAATAACAACACGCACACAAACATTTAAAGACATTCAACATAATTTTTAGTGATGCATACACATGAGTGATGACTACGGCAAATAGAAATTTAACCAAGCAAAACAATAGAGAAGAAGAAAAATATACTCGTGTTACTGTTATTGCAGATGTGCCGAAGCAGTCTTTTGCCTTATCCTTACCTATCTTATCCATTTCATTATGAAACACACTCCTATTCTGTCTGCTTTTATCTGACTCACCTCAGATGAGTGATGTTGCCAGCCCACCTGCTGCTCCCTCATCGCTTTATTCTCCTGTGATAAACACACTGAACAGCAGAGTAGGTTTTGTTTAAGGCCCACTGTTAGGACTCTTAATGATCCCTGACCACACACAGTGTAGAACCCCTTGCTTTAATTTTCCAATCCTAAATGCTGACCTGTTTGCATCTGCCTGTTGATAGACGTACAAAGACTTTATGCACATATGCCACATCTGTCATTCAGGCCCTTTCATCTCTGTTCACCATCCCTGTACCTGTTGCTCTGCTAGAAACAGATTAACATATCAGATCTGGGGAGACTATATAAGAGCAGCTCAGTGCAGCTCAGGAGGCTAACTGATGGAAGAATAAATAGTCTACAGCTATCAAGACCAGCTCAGGTTGTATATTTCCCCTTTGCCTTTACATTAAGACTTTCAAACTCAATGTGTAAGGGACTCTCCTCCCTGCCCTCCTCATGTCTGGAGAAGTAAGTATTCAGCAGAGTCATCATTTTTGAGCATGGATAAGCTATTTTCTAATCATGGAGTTTGTATTAGGAAGTGTGATTTCTTGCGTCTGTGCGTCTCAGGGCAAAAGAGATGCGGGTGAAGTTAAGCCACCTGGCTGAGACACACCACAAACAGAAGTAAACCCCCTGAACGCTGAATTTCAAATTTGTAGTACATCCAGTCACAGTGAAGATGAATCTGCTTTTTCTGTTTCTTCTCTCAGGAGTCAGGATGGAAAAACTCTGCAGGACCTGGAAACTGTACTAAACAACAAAAGTGAGACCCTCATTTTGTTTTCATTTATTAATTTCTCAAGTCACTTCATCACTTAGACAACAGATGCTTCACTTTTTTTCACATATCACATTGGTGAAACACAGGCGTCAATAATAAAATGATTGCGCCATTTAGCTGCTTCAGTCTGGTATGACAGTGAACTGTCACACTATTGGGACTTATTTGGAAACTCATTACCCTGGTTAGGTTTGCACAGCAGTTACATACCATTGAGGTTTGCACACTTTGTTTTGCATCTTTGCTTATTACAACACTAATAACTCAGCTGCAGTATGTTGTCCTCCCAAATATATAATTATTCATTGAAATGTTAGAGACTAACTTTGCATTTCAATATAAATATACTGTGAATTACAATATTCACAGTATATAGAAAGTAATATAGAAAATAAATATAATTCTTAATCTGACTAACTGATTTAGAATAAACTAAACCTGTGTTCAGTACACTCCTTTAGGTTTTGCTGGCATGACCACTATCTAACTGGTGTGCTGTAATTGTGAGTTGCTTGACTTGTGTGATGATAACACATTTAACAGCTTGCAACTAATATTGCATAACTTTGCCTGAGCATTACATATAAACAAATGCATCCATGTTCAATGTATTGATACTCATAAATTGTGGAGAGATTGTAATCTCAGTTACCAACTTTAAAGAAGTAGGCAACCTTAAAGTGGACTCCTGAAAATGTGAAAGCACCCATGGGAGGTTATATAATAAATGGCTCCATGATTTACCATGGTATCGCTTTTTGATTCGTGTCACCGTGTTTGTTCCCTCTGCTACATTCATCCCTTTCTCCTTTATCTCTCTTCCAGGTGGTCTGCAGGCATTTCGAGATTTCCTGCGCTCAGAGTTCAGTGAGGAAAACCTGGAGTTTTGGCTTGCCTGTGAGAAGTACAGGCTCTGCCCTTTAAACCTGCAGAAGGCCAAGGCCAGCAGCATCTACAGCCAGTTTATTAACCCTGATGCTCAGCAGGAGGTTGGTGCAAAGGACAAGTGGTGTAAGAAAACCACAGCAAAAATAAATTGAAGATGTCAGTTAACACATGGAAGGGTGAAGTAACAATCAATACTCAAGAGCTTTTTTAATACCGTGCTTTTTCCTGTCTAGGTAAACCTGGACGCAGGGACCAAGGAGGCTTTGTTCAGTGCTATGGACTCTCCATGTGCCGACACATTCAAGGGGGCACAGCAGAGGATCTACAGTCTGATGGCCAAAGACTCGTTCCCTCGCTTCCTGCGCTCCCATCACTGCATGGTGGCCATTAAAGCTTTCTAAAAATATACACTGGTTATTACCATCAACCTGCTTTAGAAAGAAGTGCTGATAGAGCTAGAACAGAATTCATGATTGTTGCTGTTGTGACACTGAGATTTCGGCATAGTTCAAATCAACATAGAAAACCTTGCAATAATGAAGCTGAATAAATGCAGCTACATTTTGCCTCTGACGTTCCAAGGAATGTTTTTTTCATGTTTGTTTTTTTTACACTCAAACTGGATATAAACTATATTGTTTCCTATAGCAGCTTTCAAAAATAACTGCAAGATGTCCCAGAGTGTATAATGAAATTAAAACACTTCAAACAATGTTTGGCCTGACTGTCATCACTGTCACTTGCCTTTGTCTTTTACACAAACAGCAATTTCAGGAGAAAGACACTTGTCAACACTGTTATTGTGGACTGTCGTCTACTGCTAGACTTTCTGGATGCTTAAAAATGCCCAATTCCCTACCAAATATCTGAGAAAAAAAGGAAATTTTTAAAGACATTCAACATTCAAAATAACGTTTACTTGAAATACTCCATAGGGAAAAAAAATAGAGCACTTACAAAAAATTTTCACTCCAATAGATAATGGAAAGACATTAAAACGCCGACCAGGAGGACACTGGTTGTCTCTCTGTTTGGAAAAACCTTTCCATATGTCAGATTATTTCTATATAGCAGAAACTGTAAGTGAGCTGAAACATATAACAACAGTATAGGTCATATTTAAGTTGAATGTAGTCCACTGATGCCTAAGCTCAGTCCTTTACTTCTTAACGCCGTCAGAGTTAGGCCTGCAGGTGTGAGGTGTTGTGTCTGGTCCTATTTGGTGCTGCTTCCTGGTCTGGTGGCTCCTGCATTGCCCTTTGCATCAGACCCTTTAACCAAACTCAGCGGTTTGTGAAGGGAGGAGCTGGCCTTCTGGGTCACTTCCTGCTCAATCTTGTTCCTGATGGCAACTTCCAGACCCTTTAGGAAGCGGCAGCAGTAAAGTTAATGTAACCCAACTTGCCAACTAACATATTCATCATTAACATAAAATTGAAAGATCTTGTTAGAGACAAAATAACCCTCACTTTTGTTTAACTTGCGCTCACCTTTTTCAGTTTCTGTTGCTGAACCACTTGAGCCTTCTTGGGTGCGATAATCCTCCCTTTACAATGGGAAAAAAAAAAAAAAAAAGGCTCAGTTTGTTTCTCTAATAAGTTAAGATCCAGACATCGAACTACGAAAATCCTTCACCAGGTTGAAAAATTGAAATAGTATAATAAAATTTAATAAAAAATTTATTAAGAAAAAGAACAAACTGCAATCGCAACATGACTGAGAAGCAGACAAATGAAATGGACCATAAATCTAAATGATAATTTTACAGTAATTACAACTGCGATATTATACTACAGTTTTTTTATAGATATGGACAAAGACAATTTGGGTACTGAAATTTCCTACCATTATTTTTATCATCTGGCAATCCAACAGTAAAAGGCCGGTAGTGAGGGATTTTCATTGGGAGCTTCATGTGTCACATTAGAAAAGCTTGACATTTCAATTTGCATTTCATTTGTCACTATAAAATCCTAAGAAATTAAAATATAAGAAATTTCCGAAATAAATATCAGCCCTGTTGAGTTTTCGGGTCACCCATGTTCCGATTGTTTTTTACACCATTACAGGCTTTAGTTCAGTCACCAGCTGGATAACATTCAGCACAGAGCAGCAGATCTGTGGTCAAACAGTCACAGGCAGAAATCAGCAGTGGCCTCTGAAACAGCTGAATGCTGTTTCCCTGCGGGTCACGTGTCGACCCTGTTCGGCTGAAAAAAATACATTAAAAAAGCCTTCTTCGCCTTTTCAGCGACTCAGAAAACGGGAAGTCGTTTGTGTCATACCTCCTTTCTTTGGTCCTTTCTGTTTGTTTTGTTGGTGTTTCTTTGCGGCTCCAGGCCGCTGAGCTTTGAACTTCTGTTTACCCTGAGCCATTCTTCCTAACCGGAAGCATACGGCACGGTTCTTCTTCTGCTGCCCTTTAAAGGTAGTTCTCATCCTCCTCCGTTTCCCTTCCGCCACCTACTGGCATTTTGTTGTTATTGTTTTACATAATATTTATAATTCAGCTGAGACGGAAAAACAAGTCTTTTCACTGTGGTTTTATTCTTCTTACTGTATTGATGTGAAAGAGAAATCTCTTAATTCATGACTGCATTTTACAGCATTATACTTTTATACATATATATAAAAAAAAACCCAGTTTTGAACCGTATCCACGTTACAAAATTAAACCCAAATCAAGTGATTATCAATAACAACAATAATATACTTGCACCTAAAGAGGCCATCTGAACAACACTCCTTCCATGGTAACTGCAGGCCACACTAATCATTTGATAACACACAAGCACCAGCTCAGATTAATCAAATCATTGTGGAAGTAATAGCAAGCAGCGCTGAATTTTGGCACCTGATTATTAGGCATGGGTTGGGCTTCTCCAGTGGACGATGGCTGAAGCTTTTTGTTCAATACAGTGCTGTATTAATGTTGCTTCAAAAGTATGGTTTAAAAACATGGCATAATTTTGACACAATTCAGGTGCAGCCCAACAAAAAACACTAGCCCAAATGTAGGCTATTTTGGAAAACTAAGTTCACATATTGTGCCACTTTGGATTCAAGATACAACCAAATAGTGAGATGTGTAGAATTTTAGTCCAGATTTTTATTTGCTTCAACATTTCAATCTGCTCTGTTGCAGCCTGCCACATACAGTGCTTGTTTTCATGCGTTTGAGTGTCTGAGTCTGTGTGGGCAGACGGAGAGGTAGTGTGTATGGTTGAGGAGGTCTCCTCACTGGGGTGTACTAATGGCCTAGTCACTAAAAATCACAATGTCGTGAAATAAAACAACAAACCACAGCCAAACAGGTATAATAGTGATGTACAGACAAAGTGAAATCTCATACTGCTTAAAGATTTAGAAAGAAATAATATGTGGCTGGTCTGACGGCCACAAAGTTGCTACATAATGTCTGGAACACTGTCTAACATTGCCCCCAAAATGTGACGTGTTAAACTGTACAAAAAATAAAAAATAAAAAAATAAAAATAAAAAATGTAAATACATAAGTGTTGTTTATGCTTATATGTGACCTACCAGCATCTTTGTGAATTGAGGTTTAATGGGTGGACAGAAAAGGAACATGGAGAGATGGATGAGGGATGAGTGAAGGAGGGATCGAGCTTATATTACAGCCTTTTAAAGATATTGAAAATGTCACTATGGATACAGCAAATTATTATTATTGGAGCTGAGCTTTTTTTTTTTTTTTTTTTTTTTTTTATAGAGGCATTTTCTCTGCACTGCTCAGTGGTCCTGTAAGTACAAAGGTGGATTTGTGTATTGGCAAAAAGTTTAGAAAGGTGTTGTGTGAAAAAGTCATTGGAAGGTAGGAACCTCTATCTTGTCAAGCTCACTGAGAAATACAAGCATAGAGTCAGTCAGGTACATTTACATGTTTGTTGATTTGATGAGGAATGATGAGGAGTTTGTATGAAGACTGTTTAAATATTGAAGTACTAAATGTGTGATGTGCACTCACTGAGATTTTCTGCTAAGAGCTTGATGGTATGGGTAGATATTATTTAGGGTGGAAGAGGGATTGAAGGTTTGCTGTTTCTCTTGTTATGACGCTGTATTGGTGCTGTACCAGTAAGGCAGTGAGGGCCCTGTGACATTCAGCACAGTGAATAGGAGCATCACATACAGGTCAAACAATCAGGATCCCACAAAAAAATTGTGGTTTTCAGGTTCAATCTATGTTTCCAAAGTCATAACAGTCTATTGCTTATGAGAAAAATACAATGCCAGTACCTGGTTTTAAAACCGGGTTCTGCAATCTTAATGTGGAGGCATGACGGTGGTATGACTACAATGAATGATTTCTTTTTTCATTAACTGAGTAATAGATTAGTGTATGAAATTTCCCAGAGGTTAAGGTGAAATCTTCAAATTTGATTAAGTTCTAATAATGCTATCCCTGCCCCCAATAGAGTTTCCCATTTACATGGTTACAAGACTAAGAAAACTTGTAAAAGTTTAACCTTTCAAGTCTTGAACAAGTGGCTGTTCTGCATTTTGTTAAAAATTAAAGAAACAAAACTCAAATGATTTTGGTGTTATCACAATCCTCACTAATTATTATATTTTATTTATTTTTTAAATTATATTTCTGTTTCAGCATTAGGTATATATGATAAAGCCTAAAAATATGGATTTAGTCTCCCATTTTCTGTTTTTGAGCTTGTTGTTCCATTGTCAACAAGTCTGGGAAAAAAACCCTTTGTGTTGTTCTTAATGTCCACCTGTCCTTACCGGGCCGTGGCCCTTAGACAGTAGTCTAATGGGGGGGAAAGTCGGTCCGGAATAAAACAGCATTTCATTTATGAAACTGAACTAATTCAAAAAGTCAAAATACATTCTGAAGTGAGCACAAAGGCAAGAAGTGACTGAGTGTCTGGAGTCTGGACTGATCACAGCTCCTGACTAAAGCAAGTTCATCTGAGTTGAATATTACATTCTGAATGTTGTGGGCATCACACCATGTGTGGTTTACTGCTGACAGAGGGACACTGCAGTATGGACAACACTCTGCCAATCTTAAAGGAATAGTTCACCCCAGAATAAAGGAATGAATTTGACCGAAGCTCGCGCCTAAAGTTTCTGTTAAAGTTGGAGCCAGTCTGGCCTCATATTTGTTTCTCAGACTTCTGGGTAAACTTTAAAAATCTATTGAGACAAATAATGAAGTCTTTAGCTTTTGTAGACATTTCCATAAACTCTGCATCATATCAGTACTGTGGGTCTTACACCTGCAAAAAAGATTTATCACATTATATGAGGTGATTAGGAGGAGTTTGCCTGAGGGCTGGAAGTCAGTTGGTCATAAATGATTGTAAACAGTTGCTTATTTATCCTTTGTGTGGACACAGACAACAGAAACATTCATGTTTGTGTCCAACTGACAATTGTAAGTCCAATATTTACTCCCCCTCCAGTTTCCAGCTCTTGGGGGAGATATGGGGCTTTCTACCTGTTAAATGCACCAATTTGTTCACCAGCTAATCGCCTACTTTCTTTGTTGGTTTGAACACTTCTGTGGCGATGAAATATAATGGATATATAAGGTTTACATACTTTTTAATCTTTAGGCTGTAAAACATTTGAACGTTTTTGACAAGCCTGAATTATAAGAAGAGCAACAAGCTATATGGGTATTTTTTAGAGAGTAAAGTCTTCACGTGCAAGTGAGCAGATAACCAAACTTTCATGTCAGGATGAACTATTCCTTTAATTGTGATACCTGTATTACAGAAATACAACTTCTCAGCTCACAGCAAAAGTAGTCATGGAAAAATGACACTGACTCCTTTTTAGAGATTGTTCAGTCTTACATAGTGTCTACTGTGCAGTATGGTGAATATCTGTACCTCTCTGAAATAACTATGTATTCATACGTATCCATGTATATACACAAGTGTGGTATGATGGTGAAACTGACAATGGTGAGATAAAAATGAGGAATGAAGCATAAATGCAGCCATGTATTGTCACAGGCATCAGCTGACTCATTAGGACTAATCAAAAAATTTTACTTGTTCAAAAACTTTGCTGCGCAGGGTAAAAAGAGTGAATGAAATTGGATTTTTAACATCGCTAACTTGTTAAATCTATGAGCTATAAATTTGGATTACTTCTCTATAAAAGATCTAACATAAAACAAAAGAAAATAAATGGGAATATAACATTTTTGATGTCAGATTGAATTTCAAATCACCACATATTTGGTTAAAATAGCAGTACCTTTTCCTAGCATGGTTAGTTTTCTACATATGTACACATTACCAGCAAGGATATGTATATTTACAAGTGGGTAGCAGCATTTTAGAAATCATGGCTAATCAAAATTACTACTTTGAAAATCAGTCATGTCTTAGCCTTCGTGGAATTTATTTATTTTTTTTTAGTCTGCAGTTGACGTTTTTGTCTGTAGTCTGTAGAGACTCATAAAAACAGACTACCAAACAGAATTTAAGGAAACCAGTCCAGCTGTGTTGTTCCAGAAGATGGAGAAAGAGGTGGTGAAAGGAAATGAAAGACAGGATGGAGAACTTCAGGCAAAGTAAAATGGAAAGGCAAAAAAACCCCAAAACAAAACTAAGAAAGAGACAAAAGACAGGGGAGACTGCACATGTGTGTCTGCTTGACTCCCTGCAGAGAATTTTTTCCTTTGTGCACATGGAAATGCACAGTGACTGTGCATTTATCAAAACAAAGTTAAACAACCACCATGACTGTGCGTGTGTGCGCGTGTGTGTCTCCTGTGGTGAGATGAGTGTCTTAAGTGTCTGATGTCAAGGTGCAGTGGTGCACACGGACCAGCAGGAGGGGCTGAGTGGCTCTAGAGGGCAGTAAGGCGACCAGTGAGTGCCGCCTGGAGCTCAGAGGGGAGGAAGACTCCCAGCTCTGTGATGATGCCTCCTGTGATGAGTTGGTGAGGGGTCACGTCGAATGCTGGGTTCCACACTTCAATCCCTGCAGATGAGAAGAGAAAAGGTGAGAAAGTTGAGCACTACGTGTACATGTACAGAATCTATCACAGGCAACATTTGTTATCACAGTCAGTTCATTGATGGTTCTGGTCTGTTTGTGGGATTTGTTGGCTGTGAGAAATAACAAATAACAGCAGCCGTATACTAGCAAAGGATATAGCTTATGCTTTGTAGCATCGCTCTACATGGTCAACTCTCATGTGAATCAAAAATTCCAAACATTATTTTAAGATGCCATTTATGGGAAGGACCTGAGTGGAGGAAAGCAAAAGAGCAAAGTTTAATAGAGAGAGAACTGTAACCTACAAGCACACGTCCTCCTCTCCTCCTCTCCCGGGGCCAGTGTGCTCATTAAATGACTTCGCCTTAATTACTATGATGTCACAGAACACCTCTCCGCTCTGGCAACATAATTATAGATCAAATGAGTCTATTCTGCTCTCGCAAACTCACCTAAAACACACGCCCTATGTCCACTCCTACAGACTCAGGCTTTGAACTGCAACATCCCTGATTTCAGTCTGGTTTGGGACCTTTGTGTCATGTCATGTCATGTCATTCCGCATCTCTCTCGTCTTCTTTCATTTCTCTACTGCCACCAAAGTCATAAAACACCCACCGACCCACAGACTTTCCGACCCCCCAATCCCTCAAGAACAATTGTGCAAGCTCCTAGCAGAGAGCACTTTCTGAAATCATAGTTCAGTTATTTTATATTCTTTAAACAGCTTTTGTGGCTTTGCTTCCCCGTCCAGTAAAATCCCCCTAACGTCCATTAAGTCTTACCCGGAGCAGCAATGGCGACTCCGTTTATACTGGTGAGCTCCTCTGGGGGGCGCACCTCAATGATGATGTCCCTGCCGCTCTCCAGGCTCAAGTCGCATGACGTGCTGGGTGCAGCTACGTAGAAGGGAATCCCATGGTGCTTTGCAGCAATAGCCAGCTGGTATGTGCCCACCTTGTTGGCTGTGTCACCGTTGGCAACCACCCTGTCTGCACCCACTAACACAGCTGAGGGAGAGAACATGATATAGACAAAGTGTTAAGCAAAGAGAAAGAGAGGGTCAACTTGAGGGTGAAGGTTGATAGACACATACCAGTGATGTCCATTTCTCTCATGGTGAGTGCTGCCATGCTGTCTGTAATAAGTGTAGCAGGAATTCCCTCTGATACCGCCTCATATGCTGTCAGTCTGGATCCCTGGTTGTACGGTCTTGTCTCTGTGCAATACACTCGCTTTAGCCTGCCCAGTCCATGGAGGCTTCGCACCACACCTATACGCAGACAGCCATTAGTACAGTTACAGTACTACTACTGTACTAATACAGTACAGCCAGAAATATTTTTACAATCACCTTTTGTCATTCACATCCACAGCCGCAGTCTTACCCAGAGCAGTCCCGTATCCAGCTGTGGCCAGTGAGCCTGTGTTGCAGTGTGTGAGGATGGTAACAGAGTCCCTTGGGACGCCGGACAGGATGTGCTGGGCGCCATAGTTACCAATCTTCCTGTTGTCATTGACATCACGCTCCAGCATGTCTTCGATCCAGGAAATTACACTGTTGTGGGGGGGAGGCAAGAGGTGGCAAATGAGAAGTCTGCCACTGTGAACTTCACATGACTTCCATGTCTACAGGCACAATATAGCAGAATGTACCCAAGGGTCCTGGCTCCCTTTCACCTAACAGACCCTCCCATGTCTGAATCACATTTTTATTCATGTTATCCTACATTTTCTTTACTCATGGTGAGTCTGTTCAAAGAACCAAAAATCATCCAATCAACCAACTCATAATACTTCACATGACCCATTCACTTTGTTGCATTGCAATTTTTAGCTACACATTATTCACCCCACACATGTACTGCCTTTGATGGGAGGGAAGGGAATTCCAAGTAGAGATAGTTACCCAAGACAAAGATCAATCCAACTATTTCTTTCCCCAATACTGACTCTCATGCCTCAGCTCATGGTATCTTCTGCTATGAATTCCTACTCTGACAGCTAACACAGAGCAGCACAGCAGCATAGTGGTTAGTGCTGTTGCCCCACAATAAGAAGGTCATGGGTTTGGTTCCCCGGCCTGGGACCTTTCTGTGCGGAGTTTGCATGTTCTCCCTGTGCCTGCGTGGGTTTCCTCTGTGTACTCTGGATTCCTCCCACCCTCCAAACACATCATGTTTGGGTAGATTGGTGACTCTAAATTGTCCGTAAGTCTGAGTGTGAGTGTGAGTGGTTGTTGGGTCTCTGTCTGTCTCTGTGTGTTGGCCCTGTGATGGACTGGTGACCTGTCCAGGGTGACCCCGCCCTCACCCAGTGTGAGCTGGGATTGGCTCCAACACCCCCCAACCTGGAAATGGATAAGTGGTAGAAGATGAATGAATGAACACTTCACATATTTAAAATCATTTTCGGGATAACATGAGGACAGATATTCTGAGGCATGGACTCAGCAGCCTGCTATGACTGAATGACCGAAATCAGTCTGACTTTTATTTTGATATTGACAAAGAAGCTGTTTTTAATGTGGATGAGTCATGTCTGGCTGACATCCGATCCGTGTCTCTACAGTTTGCAGCAACTTTGCAGCATCTCTCCACCTGGTCCAACAAACACAAGTACCAACATTGCTCCGAACCATCACATTTGTTGTGCTTCTTTCCTGTTTGTCTGCCTGCAGCTCTGAACTACAGTCCTGTCAAAGATGTGAACACTGTAAGAACAGCACAACTCAGCCTGTTTCAGTTGGTCTGTTATGGTATGTACACCATATGAGTCTCCCAATTTTCACTTTCTAGGTTACTTGACATGTTTCACAACTCTTCCTGAATGATGGTGATTAAAGAGCTGCTAAAGGGCATTGAACGCTCACTGAAAAGTACAAATTGAGAATATTTGAATTCACTATGTCAGTTTTTACTATAAATAATATAGGACTCATTACACAGTCAGAGACTGATAAACTGCTTATTTGCAGATGGAGTGTCTGTTGGCATTAAAGGTGCCCTGTGGAGTTTTATTGAAAATAAACAAAGTTTGTGTTTACATGCAGAGAGTCTTTGAGGTCTAAAATGTTTTTTTTCCCATGCAAATCCAGTTCCTCTCTCAGAAACCATTTGCACTGCCATTTTTTTAATAAAAGTTTGCAGCTTGCATTGTTTACATCTTTGTATTGTTGCTAAAAGTCTTCTATGTTTTTGCTGCCTAACTACCACCGGTACATCAGTGAAATGGGAATGTGTGTCCCTACTCTAAACTCAAAACATTCATACAAAGGTTGCTCCATAGCAATGGTTCTCAAACATCCACTTCAAGGACTCTAAACTGACACAAAGACCATCTGGTAAGAACTCATTACGTAACGTGTTCAAACTCATGACCAAAGTTATACATGCTGTCATTGTCACTTATGGATGGAGCTATTGTGAAAATGAATGATTCCCCTTTTTCTATAGTGTAAACATTCATAAAAAACTCAACACACAGTGCTTTTAAATGGGTTTACAGACAAACCATAATTAGTCAATCAGACTTGATCGGTATGAAGACAAATGGAAAAGCTGGTTATTAAATTTTGTCATGATACTCAGGTCCTCTGAGCACAGCTGCATTTAGCAACTTAGCTAAACCCAACACATTTCGAGATATGCATCATCTTAAACCAAATTCATTCAACTGGTTTAATTTCCACAAATGAACTGATATAGCCAACGAAGCAGCACTGAGGCTTGTGGATCCCTCGAACCAGCTCACCTTTCTCTGAGCTGCTCCGAGTTCTTCTCCATGCTCTCATTTTCAGCAAACTCCATCAGCTCGCGGGCAGCACGACCCATGTTGACGGCTGTGGGCCTGGCTGAGGTCAGGTGGCACAGAGACTCCCTGATGAAGGTCACAGGGTCATCGCCGCCAGCCCCTGCCTGCAGCTCCACAGCCAGGCTGAGGCAGCCGACAATGGCAATGGCTGGGGCCCCACGCACCTGGAGGAGAAGGGACAAGACACAGTCACGCTTACGGTTACACACTTTGGTTGCTCTCCCAGCTGGTTTATATCCATTACAGAGTTTTTAATGGCAGATCACAGAGGTAAAAGTTGTCCCTGATAGCTTTGGCTGAGATGAAATAATCTGTGTTGGAGTCATTCATTCCTCCCCCCCCCACTGCTTATTGAATATTTCTTCACTCTGTCTCTCTCAAACACACACACACAAACACATATCTACACAGAATCAAACGTGTGGCTGCTGTGTTGTGTGAATAAGTGAACAAACAAAAGAGTGAAATGTCTACTCAGCTCTTACAAATTAATATCTGAAAATGTTCATGCTTTCACAGAACTTGAACATCAACTATCTGAGCAGCTCAGCGTGTCAAAGCTTCAGCTATAGAGATAAATGAGGCGGAGGTGTCACTGAGTGCAGCACAAGACCAAAAACGGAACAAAAACCCTGGCAAAGGTCATTAATAATTCATCAATAATCTCTCGCAAAGAAAGAGATGGGGGGGGGGGGGGGGCATATTTCATGGGTGGGTGCTGTGTGCAGTTCCCCGTTTGTCGCGCTGGCACATGATAACGTGAAAACTATAAATAAAGGATGATTTTAGGGGGGCAGACAATCGGGGGATTGTGGATCTGCCGGGAGCTGCAGGTGCATCCAAAAATGAGATATAGGCCCACAGGCGACGAGCATATGCCAACACATGCTTTACAGCGGCGGGAGCACAAAAGAGCCGAGAAAAAATGTATGCACGACGGGATTAAATGCACATGCAGCAGGCATGCAGCCTGGGCTGGGGAGTGGGAGAAAGCGGGTGGTGTGGGGGTCGCGAGGGAAACGGGCTCCGTACCTTCATGGACTTGATGGCCTCGTAAGCGTCCTGCACCGAGCGGATCTCATCGTAAGCGGTCTGGTGTGGCAGCAGTAGCTGGTTGAGGATCTGCAGAGACCCGGCCCGGTAACGGATCGCTTCCAGCGTCATGACCGAGAGACGAGGCGGGATACTGGGGGGAAATAAGACGGACGGACCGGTTGCGGGGGGGCGGGCAGTTGCGCGCGCGCGCACACACGCACGCACGCACACACTCTCTCTCTCTCTCTCTCTCTGAGCTGGTACACGTTGAAGACACGGCCTCGCTGTCCACAGTCCCGGGAGCTGCCGCAGAGAGAGGACGGGAAGTGTAGCAGAGGGAGGAAGAGGAGGAGGAGGGGGAATTCTGTCGTGCTACTGGGGAAAAAATGGGGAGAGGAGTGAGAGAAGGGCAGGAAACCTTCACAAACTGACAGAGCAGCAGAGGCAGACAGACGAGGAACCACGTGTTCACCGAGAAGGAAGCACGCGTCTCGCTGGCCACGCCCACCGGCGTCTCACGGGTTGTGCAATTTTAGCAAGATTCCCCTTTTCAGGCCGAGCACCATCCCCCCTCGTATCCGCCCTTTGTCAGGGAATCTCACATTCAAATACGATATTAGCATACCAGCAAACCCCCAGAGCCCCCCAACAACAGCACACACTGACACAAAGATCTATTTCTGTCCTCAGCTGTGTTGTCTGTGCCACCTTTAGGGGACACCACCCTGCTCCCATAGGCCCCTCCGCTGTATGGGGAGATAAATAACTTGAATAAATGCTGAATCCATCCTCACATCTATTTTATCCACTCTTACATTTTAGACGCAAACTGTGCTTAACTGAGGTGACCTTTGGTAGAGATTACATAACACAGAATTGACCATGAAGCATAGTTGCATACTTTATATTGATTCTGTCAGCCAAAATTTCTCTTGCTGGGAATCTACCTAATGTGGAGACTTTATTTGTGCATGCAATCGATCCAAAAATCAGCTGTATAAACTCATCAAAGTAGAAAAAGCAATGATGTATTAAAGCAGATAAAAGCATGTCAAGTATGTTTTCTTTGTTCTGGCCAGTTCAATGATGACAAAAACTCAGAGCTGTTACCATTTATTCATGTTAACACCAACCTCATACATAAGATACTAAGGCTAAACAATCAGGCCTTGATACATTCCCACTTTGAGCTACACAAATCATCATGAGTTACAGTTGAAAATAGAGACAGAGTATATTATGTAGTATATTTACTGTATATACAAGTTGTATTTATTTAAACTGATTGCCCTTACATGACTTACAGATAAAAAAATAGAATGATAGATTCAACAACAGCATCCTCCCAAAGCTAGATGAGCACATTCATTGAAGTCGATCAAGACAGGGATATTGACACTAATGATAAACAATCCATCAAAAAACAAACAAACAACCCCCACCAACTTTTTAAAACAGAGTGTAATGAATAAAAGGAGTGTATGGGGTGTGTTGTACATGTGGGGAAAGATTTAAGCAACCAGAAGGACAAACTTTAACAATATGTCACTCTGCCCGACTTCTGACCATCCAACCACCGTACTGCATGCTGATGAGCCTGTTGTCATGACAACATGGCAGCCAAAGAGGCCATGAGGTTACTCGAGGAGCGGGATAAAGCCGCTGGAGTGTGTGTGTGTGTGTGTGTGCATGTGTTTGGAATAAACTTTCTTTTAGCAGTAAACTTGGCTTCTATAACATTTTTAATTAAAATACGAAAGATTTCACGTTTTAGCTCAAATCATGTACTTCACATGACAGATCATTTGTTTCTGAACCATGTCACTGTTTAAGAAATCTAAGGTAGTTTTTTGACATGTGAAATAATTTGTTTGATAGTTTTAATTCTTTTAAGAAAAAACAAAAAACTAAAATGTATTTCCAGCCATAACTTATCCCAACAGTTAGTATTCACACTTTTTCCTGTTTTCTGTGATAGTGAACCAAATATCTCTGGTGTTTGGACTGTTGGACTGATTAAAAACAAGCAATTTGAAGCTGCTGCTTTGTATTTTCAGGTTGTCCTGTCTTCAGGCTTTCTGATCATCCAGAAAATGATAGCAAGATGAATCAGTGATTAAAATAATCATTGATTGCATTAGTTCCCTATTATTTCCATACAAAAGGAAAAGCAATTTGCAGACAAATTTGTAATCCACTGAGCTCAAACTCCACATAATTTCAAGAGTCTGCTAAATCATTTTTGAATTGCACAGAAATAAAAACCAATGGCTGCTCAAAAGAGCAGGAAAAATACCCCCAAAAATCCAAAACTGTGTTGTGCAAATTGATCATCTCTGCAAGACTCTTATCTGAAGTAAAGATGCTAAAAACAGCAAATGCACCAATTAGGTATTTTAAGTGTCAAAGGTTAACTCTAATCAGAGTTCCATCCATTATCTCCATCTAAAATAAACGTCAGTTGATAAAAAAAAACAATATAATGCACACTTTATAAGGAGTCAGGAAATATCATCTCCTGACATAAAAATCACACAGTGTATGGAGATCCATATCAGGTCAACCATAACCAGGATTATTTGCTAATGGAGTGAGATGGGGGGTGGATTAGGGCAAACACATGAGTCCCCGCTCGGCCAGGTGACCCAAAAAACTATGAGTGGAGTTTGCAGACATCATCCACACAGAAGAGTCAGATATAAACACACAGTAAAGCTCCTTACAAGTAACACCATGGCTATATGCACCAATATTAATCAACAGTATCTGCAGCCAGAGAATTAAACAGAGCTGAGAATACAGGGCAAAAATACTGTTCTGGTAAATATGGTGTTTTTAGTCAGTGGAGAGTTATACCAGATCCCCTTGTCTTTACAGTTAAAAAAAAAAAATGGTGTAATGTAGATGGGCTTGATGGGCTTGCTGGTGTATGGGAGAGCAGAATTGTCTACCTGTGGGCAGATTATTCAGCATCTGCTGCTGCTGGAGTGGAACAGTCTGCTTCTGTGAAATATGTAAATCTGTGGAAAATAGTAAAACACTGACAGCAGCTGCTAATTCTTTTCTAATCGACAGCCAATGACTTTAATATTGTATAAGAGTTTAAAGAGAATCCAAGTGGGGCAACATATTAGTCAAACTGAATAATCTCATAATGCAGCACATGCAGAGGAATTAGTGTGACAAAAGTGGAGATGAAAAAGACAACAAAGAAGGAACAGCTGATCAAGAAAAAGAAGCAGCAGCACTCCTTTGAGAGGGCTAAGCTTCCAACACATTCATGGCATGCTGTTTACACCCCCTTTCCTCAGCCCAAAAGGCAACTCTACATCTGATCTAGTCATCTCCTTAGTGACACAAACACTAACCCTTCATTATGGGATGTAGGCTGTAGCCCCCACCCCCTTTTTTAAAAAAATTCCCATATCACACCACTCCAAACTGCAGATTACTGTAATCTGGGAACTGGAATAGACAGATTAGATTAAGATCATCACACACATAAAATATGGGAAAAGGGGTTAAAAACACCTCAGCCCATTGGTTAAACACACTTCAGGGCAAGCAAGCACGCACACACACACACTCACTCACATTCCCCTTTTTTGGTCATCAGTGAAAACCAAAAGACTCTGAGCTGGTGTCAAGATGCACGATGTTAGTCTCTTACAGCTTTCTTCATTTACAACCCACAAAGGAAAGATGGAGGTATGAAAAAACCAATTAGCAGAGGTACAGGAGAGACCTGTAAAGAATTTTTCTAGCATCTTTCTTGTTTAAGTGCAAATAAGTCTGCCTCTCCCTTAGCTCTACAACACATTTTAATGCTTGCTGTCATTTACATCCCTTTGTGGTTATACTTTTATTTTCAACTATTGTGGCAGGTAACTAACCACATGTGTCAGATGTTATAGATCAACTGGCAAAATTAGCAGGTTGGTTCATGCAGTTGTCTTGGGCATGAGCAGGATAGTCATGCTAAATGTGCTAAGTATCAACTGTAGTGTTTGTATTTGGGTATGTAAGAGACAGAGAGTTGATAAAACAGTACTGTAGCCAAGTCCCTGCTCTTTTTTCCCCTCTTATCTGGTTCGTTTCCTTCTCAGTGATTCCAGCTGAAACAGAGAGAAAAGGAAGATGTCCAGTAAATGCCATATGTGCATATAGGAAGATGATGAAACATTATTTTCACTGGCTCTTACCTCACTATCCACCATCTTCAATCTGCCCAGTGCATCCTTGGCTGCATCCTATTAAAAAGAGAAAAAAAAGAAAAGAAAGATAATTTTGCACAACAGTGTAGGTCTATGGGTATTTATATATACATATATATTAAAAAAACCACACACACACACAAGCGGACCCCAATAGAGACGTTCAGGTAGCAGCCAACCCTGACCCTGTACTCACTCTGTTGCCTTGGCTGGAGTATTTCCTCACAGACTCAGAGAGTCCTTGGCTGAAGCGCTGCAGCACATTTTCATATTCTATATGGGCAAAGGGATATGTGGTTTATGTGTGTAGGAAGTTGAAATGTATATTTCTGGGTGTTGGTAAAATAAATGCAGGTGTATTTTTTGTTGTGTGTGTTACCTGTCAGTAGAGCTGGAGAGGCTCGCTCCAGCTGTGATTTCTGCCACTGAAGTCTGTGTGTGACGTCTTTGTGTTGATGGATGAGGTCAGATGGAGGATCCCACCGATTCTTTCTGCACTCTGCAATCTGAGAGAAAGGCAGGGTGACTGACAAGATCTTCACACTTCAGGTCATTACAAGTGTTACGCACAGACACACATATGCACAGACACGAACACACACCTTTCTCTCCAACCGTTCCCTGTCATAGTTGAGGAGGCTGAAGCTGTGGAGTTTGTACTGTGGAGGAGAGTTGTTGAGATGACTGTTCCTGCTGCTTGCTTCATGTCTGGGTTTAGACCGAGGAGAAGGAACCTGGTTAAAACAAACACACATACTGAGACGTAACTGAAGTGATCTGAAGTGACACATTCAATATTTTTATGCTAGTGGCCTCAACTTTCATCACTCACAGGCTGTCATAAAAGGGCTGCAAGAGGAAAGCATATACGAATCCTGGGGCAGCATCTCAGGTTTCTCGGACTTTACAAAGTTTACAAAATGTTTGAAACTAACAAATGAACATTAAATGTTCACATTTTAACCTTCTTTTCAGAAGATAAGCAGGAAAAAATCTACAACTTTCCATCCACTATTATTGGTGGTTTTAATTCTTCAATCAGGTGCTACCAAACTGTTTCAAAAGACAAAACTAGTGGCAGTCAAAACACAAAAAAGCCTTTTATCGTTTGAAGTTAGAGTGACAAATAAATCAGATGCTTCATGTATGTCATTATTTTTATTTGCCAAGTAATTTCTTTTGTGTTTTGTGGTATTCTGTTTTTATTATTAAGTTGTAGCCACATCCATTCCATTTTTTAAAAAAGTACAAACTGAAATTGCATATAAAAATATGTGGTATAAGATGTGATAATTGTTTATTTGTGTATAAATTTGTGCACTTTGGAAACATTTCTCTTCAAAGGCATTCACGTTGCTGCACTTAGGTTGACTTAAAGAAGAAAAATTATATGATGCTGTCCACAAAGCTAACCTAAGACAAATAAGTGGTGCAATTTCAGGTACTGTTTGGTAATCTGACAAGGACTTCTGACACTTTCTGTCTTGACAAATGCAACCAACAATTTTTAGGATGGTTCGCTGCACGGACGCATCACTCAGCCAGGTCCTAAGGACAAACCTGATCTGTCTAGCTGGAAACTCTGGTAGAGGTTTGTATACTCTTCTGTATGAATCCCACTGGACTCAGAGAAAGGGATTTATTCAGCTTTAGTTTCCTTCCACAGTCGCTGGGCATGCAAGTCATGTAAAGAGCAAACTTTACTCACACGTTCTTTCTGTTTCTCTGGAGGAGAAAGGGAGGAAACTGGTTCGAGCACCAGCCACTTCTCCGTCACTGGCTGGAGATCAGCTCCTGATAAAGGCTCTCTGATCTTCACCCTCACCTCCAGCTTGCCCCCTGTGGCCTTACGTCCATCCATGACCTATGAACCATACACACACTGTCAGACATATATAAGCTGTATGTGTGCGTGCATTTGTGTTCTATATTGTTAGCACTCACCTCTATGATATCTCTAAAGTCGCAATGGTTTTCTAGAGCCTCTAGCTTCAGCTGAGCTGTGCCCACCAGTTTGTCTGTCTTAAACAAGCCACTGTAAACACACACAGAAGAGAATATAACTGATGAAGCTTCAGCAAACATGAGACTGGCTGAATAAATCAACCCAACAGATTTGTTGTTTTTACCCTTTGTGGATGATTTCAAACTTGATGCCTTTGGATTGGATGACTCGTTTAAAGCCTCGATGGGCTCGGTTGATGTTCAGTTTAAATTGCTCTTTAAACTCTGGACTGTTGGTGTTCTTTATTGTGCTGGTTTTGTCCCTCTGTGCCTCCTCCTACACACACAGATGAATTTATTAAAACACAACCAACTATCAACAGAGTCAAACATCACTAATCTTACCACTGAGTGTAAAATATTCTTACCGTGCTGGGAAAAGGAAACTCAAATTTCACACTGGCATCCAGATCGTTGGGTGAGACACCTGAAGGCAGAAAGGTAGGTGTGAGTGCACATATATTTGAAACATCAGCACCTGGTTATTTAAGACTTGCTGCTTTCTTTAAACTCTTGCCATTTAACACTTGCCTACCTGATGGAGCTGGTAGGTTGATGCCTTTGATTATGTACAGCATCAGGTCATTAGATGTCAGGGTGGAGTAGACCCTGCAGAACAAACAGAGGTCAATGTCATTCAGAGTCTTCATCATGAGTGACAGAAAGCAGTCAGCATCACTGAGCACTAAGCAACTGTGACTGTTGAATGAGTCAGTGCCAGAGTCAACTAGCTGTTAGCTTAGTATGATACTGGAGCTGAGCCAGAGTGAGTCATAGTGAGTCACTCTGACTCATCTACTGCTCCAGTCAGGGAAATAAATCCCTTTGTTGTCTAAATAAAATGCTTTTAAACTCAAACGATGGATGTTGGGTTTGAAAGCAAATATAAAGTTTGAGCTTGGTTGTGTGTGATACAATGCAAAGATTATAATATTGTCAAGTTACAATACATAATATAAATAACAATAGAATTTTTGGTGATCTATTGATTGATTCTGGTATTCCATGTTGGGAGAGGTGGGGCACCGACAGCGTAAGAGAATACACATCAGAAAAACCTTGAGCCACCACAAGTAGAAGAATCAACTAATAAGTAATTTTAATTATTTGCAGTACAAAGACTGCTGGTTATTAAACTAGAGTCAGAATTTTACTATACTTGAGGCAAATATACCAATATTTATTAATTAAATAACTGTTATGGTATATCAGTCAATTTTTTTTTTACATGCAGTCTACATAGACTGTTTATACTTCAGTTACTTCAAGCATATTTTTTGGATTCATGCACTGTAATGTTTTGCTGTTCACTGACTTATATAAATACTAATAAATATACTGTTCCGTAAATTAGATGAGCTGATCTCGGCCAGCCCGTTAGCCCTAATGATTTATTGGTCATGCTCTGCATTACATTATTAAAAGGAACCAGGACTTCAGGGATCAAACCCAGCAGCTTCAAACTCCATCACTACTTTAGCTGCAGCTTATATTTAAGCAAACACCTGCTTTGTTAGGTGTACAGAGATTGCCAGCTGCCAGAAGTCAGATTTCCATACATTTTGCTTCAGTTATCACACTTTTGAAAAATGCATTATAACATATCATACATTAAGAATGAAAGCACATTTTATGAATTTGTTGCTGACTTAATGGTATTGAAGGTCCTCTCCTCTGTGCGACACTTTGGGACTGGATGGCCTTTGGCATGGGCATTTTTTAGGATCTCTATGCTCTTCATAGATTCATCAACAAGTTTCTCAAACCTGGTGAGACACAGACATGTTTTTTTATGCACAAACGGCCAAACATATCACATTCAGAGGTCTTATGGATGATTTTATAACAGACAACAGTCATGGTACAAAGAAGACCTCTATGATCTAAAAGTAACACACATCACCTGTGAAAGTAAATTTTGTTGTTGCAATGCAACGACAACTCTTCTTAAAGTATAATGGAATAAAGAGAAGGGTGAGGATCCTAAAGGTATGTAAAAAGTGTAATACATGATGTTTGTCAGATACATATAGGCACAACTATGAGAAAAAATGCAAAATGTGCACAAACAGCAGACAGCATCCTCCAAAATGAAGATATTTTAAGTCATTTAGTGTGAGTTATCTGTTTTCAATATCATAGTATGAAAGTACGAAAGTACGATTGTTGATTAAGTTACACTTGCCTTGACAAATTCTAACAACAGTATTAATAACCATTATGGCTGCAGATAACACAATTAAAGAAATTTAATTTAATATAGAAATGAAAAATGTCTCTTACTTCAGAGCCTCTGCCACATTCCCCAATAGTATGAACTTCTGAGAGTTGTCCAGGCATTTCTGTAGGACGTGATCAGATCAAAATTTGAAACATGTATTGAAACATGTATTTCAAAAGCTGTGCAACCAAGAAAAAGTGTAAACAAGTTTTACGGCGATGATAACAACTCGACATCAATACAAGATGATTGGTGATGCACAGCAAGATTTTGAAGGTGCACTGTGTTACGCATGCATCTCCTTACCTCATGCTGCTTTCGTAAAAGATCCATGAGACCACGGTACTGTTCACTGGAGCGAGGAGAGAGAGGAGAGGTACGGGAACGAGACAGCGAATAATCCTCCTCACCCACTGGGGCACTGGGAATCTAGTACAAAGGAGACAAACATTATACATTTTTTAAAAATCTTGGGCATAAAACAAGAACAAGGCATCACTCAGAAAACTCTAACTTCTCCAACTCTTAACTTTTCTCATCACTAAAAACTATGAATATCTGTTTCATAGTTTGTGTGACATCCAATTGATTGACAAGAAGACAAACACCAGCATAATATTCTTGGGATTTACACTCAGGGATTCAGCCACAATTTTTATGGGGCAAAAATGAATAAAAGTGGTGGAAATGAAAAAGTGTCATATGGGATAAGAGGCAGCTATATGAAGAATGTTCAGTGGAATGATGCTGAAAATATGCAGAAACATACACAGACACAAGTATAGACACAAATATACACATGGTGAGACAATGATGAACACAAAGGTGTTTGGATTTCCCCTTCCTATCATTGTCTATTTTCATCACATTTAGTGTTAACATGCCTCACACATTCATTTGCTCCTGTGACAACACTGCAAAACACACACACACACACCCAAACTTGCTCTGTGGCTCCTTGTTTGTTATTCATTTGCACATATTTATAACCTTGGTGATATCAACAGGCAGGCCAGACTTGGCAGCCGTTATCATGGGGTCGAGTCCCTTGGCATGTCTGAGATGTTGTGCTGCTCCTGTCATGTCCTACAAGCAACAAAACAGCAGCAGGTGAATCAATCGAAGCACAGCAACACAACATGTTCCAATAAGACAACAAGCTGCTCTGGTGAAGGAAACCACAAATATTCCAAAAGAAATAAATAGACAAGGAGGACAAAGAATCTATTTTAAAATAAAGAAACATAAAGAAGATGAAGAAAGGTGAATGAAAAAAATAAAGTTAATAGTTTACCTTCATCTGTTTGGAGCGCAGCGCTGCACGCAAAAATGCCTGTCGCCTTAGCAACAGGAAATCCACTTGCTGCTGAGCTACAAGGATAATTAAGAAGAAAGAAAACCTAAAACAGTGTCTCATGTAACTCACAAAAAACTTATGACCAATTCCGTATGTGTAGGCCTGTGTAAACCCATGCTGAACACACCTTTAGGTCCCAGTTTTAGAGCTGAGGAGCTTCCAGGGGCCTGTGGCGCTGGAGACTTTGCTTTCTGGGCAGGTGGACGTACTGCAGGCTACAAAGAGGAAAGAAAATGAATGAGGCTAAGATCATCAGACAAATGTAACAAAAATGAAACAAAAATATAGTAAATATAAATACTATGCAAGTCTCGATACACACACACACACACACACACACACACCATAGTCAATACTATATAAAGTTTAGTATCGTCCTAACAAGCTCAGCTATTTCTATTTCATAATGAAGTCTTGCATTTATTAAACAGAGAATTGCTGTTTCTCTCCATTACTGCATTAATATATTTGAGTACAAGGACAAAAGTAAAACAATAGGCAGGGGGTCCAGTCGAGAAAACAGCACTAACTGCATAATCTGCCACAAAATTTGGCATGACACATGACAAAGCCTTTTTAAGTTTACCCCAAAAGACAACCAGATTCCTTGCCTGCACAATTTGAACATTTGGTGGGGCTTTTATTTGTTTATTAATCTCAACCTTGGCAGCCTCTGTTGGACCATCCTCATCTTCTGCATCTGCATCCTGATTAGCTATTTTCATAGCTGTTTCCAGAACACCCATGAAGTTTTGCTGACCCTCCTCTGAGCCCTGAAGTGGTGGACAACCTAGAGAAGACCCACGCACAAGCACACATATGAATTTTCTTTGAAATGTACTGTAGAAGTGAATCCTGAGATGTAGTTACCTGGTGGCACAGGTAGATCAGATAAGTTGACAGGTCGTCCAGCTTTATGTGCTTTGATGGCATCCTGGTATTGCTGTTAGAACAGAAGGAGATGCTCAATCATTCTGTTTATATTTTTGTTGCTAACAGTGCTATAATTCAGGCTTTTTTTTTTACTATTAATCTCTCCTTTTACAAATAAATTGTCATCACAGTAAATAGAAAAAAACAAAAAACAAAAACATTTCCTAGCTCTCCATTTCCACCCCACAAGAATAACAGGGATCAATCATAATGAACTTGCTTCCACCCCCCCCCAGAAAAAAAAATACATGTCCTACAACTACTTTTACTTTTTTTTTGCACCAGTCTCCTCACACAGCAACACAGGCATCAATGCAGGTTATTCTGGTAGGTGAAATGAGCAACAGCAGTAGTTACAGTCAAAGCAATGGAGGGCGTTTCCAGTCAAAATAGAGTGAGTCACACAAGTTATTTAGGGGAGCCACCGTGTATCATAGGTATTTATCGAGAAAATCTAATGGTTTTCATTTAGTTCTCCAATATTTATTTAAAATCTTTTTTCAGAAACATTTTCCAGGTAAATTTTAAGTGAGTGGTGTATATTATAGCATAATTTTATGTGTCACCATATTTTTAATGTGCATCCTTTTCTTATTGATGTCTGACTGGTTTCAGATGACAAATTCTGTTCAGGGCAATAAAGGCTTCATTCATTCCTTTCTTTTATCTACCTTGACTATGCGCTGGTGCATGCGAGCCTTACGATCATCTCCTTTGCTCTTGGCTCCCTCTGCTGCCGATTTGTAGATCTCCATCCTCTGTTGCAGGGCTTCTGCCAGACTGCTGGGAGTGGGGAGATCTTTGCAGGACACACACACAAACACACACCCTTTATTTTTGGGGATTTTTAATTCAGTAATTCTTGCTTTTTCAAACCACTTGCAAATGCTAATTAGATAGAGGAAAAGATCGGTGCTACTGGAGGCTTACTTGCAGTGGCCACCTGGGTTGATGCTGGAGCAGCAGGGGCAGCTGGCTTGGAAGAAGATTGAGGAGGAGGAGGAGGAGGTGCACAGTTGTCTGCAACTATATCTTCTGCAAATGATCAGACATGAATGGGGAGTTGGACATGGGAAATCATAATCATCATCATCTAATCAAGCAAGCAGACAAAATAAGATGAACTGACACGGTTATATATAGAGACCAACAGCCCCAGAAACAATCACAGACCTCTCTAAAACAGTTCAATAAATTTAAATTCAGATGGGTAAGACTTTCAAACTTTAAAACTATGTGTAATTTACTCTACCCAAGTTCATGGGATACAAAGAATTAGTCAGTCCAGTCAACCAGCAGTATTTTGAAATTTTAAAGATAAGTGATATTTTATTCATAACATACTTTGGTTTCAGCCATTGTATGTGTACAGTTGGCATAAAGATCTAAGACAGATATGTGGTTTGAGATTAAAACATTTTGTATAAGCATTCAGTGCAAATTTGAGACTGCAGAGATGTCTGAAAACATTTAGAAATCGCCTGGAGTTTGAACAATGTCCACACAAAATGTTGTCATCTATAACAATAGTAACAAAGTAAAAAATAAAAAGCTATTCCTTTTCTAATGGTAAAACTGACCAGGTGGGGGAGGTAGAGAACTCAGGTCTACGGGTTTGCCTCTGTCCACTGCCTCCACCAGAGCATCCAGTTTCTGCATAGAGGGCAACATTATAATGATCTAATTATCTCAGAAGCCTTGCACACAAACAGTGCACTTAGAGAAAAAGACACTTCTAAGTGATAAAACTTAAGGTGGTGGTGTTACCTTGGCAGTGAAGTAAAGTTGTTTTGCCTTTTGGATGTCTCCACTTTGTTTGGCGTTTATGGCAGCCAACTTATATTCCCTCTGCCTGGATAATACTGCCTGTTTCAGCTCTGAATGAAGCAAAACAAAAACAAGGATAATGTGGTGGCTTTTTGTTCTTTTTTATAATTCATTCATTTATTCATCTTCTACCGCTTATGTGTTTCCAGGTCATGGGGGGGGTGCTGGAGCCAATCCCAGCTCAAATTGGTGAGGGCGAGGTCACCCCGGACAGGTCACCAGTCCATCACAGGGCCAACACACAGAGACAGACAGAGACCAACAACCACTCACACTCAGACCTACGGACAATTTTAGAGTCAACAATTCGCCCAAGCATGATGTGTTTGGAGGGTGGGAGGAAACCGGAGTACTGGAAGGAAATGCACCCAGGCAAACCCCGCACCGAAAGGCCCCAGGCCCAGGAACCGAATCTGTGACCTTCTTGTTGTGGGACAATAGCGCTAACCACTATGTCACTGTGCTGCCCCAAGAGAAAGTTACTTTAACCTATAAACCTTGGCTATTCACACCAAACTGCTTATGTGAACTATGTCTTGCAAAAAATTTATGTTACAATGATATTTTGCAGGAAGTAAGGTTCTGCGGCTACTTTCCCTAGAAGTGGCTTTCCAGCTAAAATAGCTCCAAAAACACAACAGACAATGTTCAGTCACATTTTCAAGAAGCTCAGAGAAAAAGCTTAAGGCTTTGAGGAACACTTTAGCATCTCATTCCCCAATTAATCTTGACAGTGCACAGAGCTACTGGGAAAAGGTTTCATAGGTTGATGAAACTGTGTTTGAAATATTCAGGAAGAACATGCAATATTTCAAATGACTTAAAAAGGGAACACGATAAAGCACCACCCCCTGTGGTGAAGCAGGGTGGAAGGAGCAACATGATTTGGTTTTTTAATGCCTCTTGGCCATGTAGATTGACATCATTCAGGGGAAAATTAATCCCCAAGTCTACCAGGGTGTCTTACACGATAGTGTCAGGGGGGCTGTCCACCTGCTGTATCACGACAATGACCCTAGATATCAAGTAAATCTACCTCAGAATGACTCGGTACTGACGAAATCCACATTTGGGAGTAGCCCAGCCAGAGTTTAACGTTAAAACATCACAAAATGACCCAAAGAGTTCTCTGTAAAGATTATGCAGGTCTGATTGCCAGTTCATTTACTATAGCCAAGGGTTCACCTACTTTGATTTAGATGAAGATCAGATCCTAAATCCTGACTAATTAATGCAGAAACCCAGGTAAGTTAAAAGGAATCAAATTAAATATACAGTTCAAAGCAAATGCACTTTTACGTCTTCATATATATGTTTACCTGAATGCTGTGAATCAGGCTGGTTAGGAGTGAGTGGAGAGATCAATGGTGTTTCTGGGGTGATGGCAGGAGCAAGATTTTGGGGTGGGTTCAGATGGAGCGGTTTCGTGTTAGGAGCTGATGGTGGAGCCTCCCTCAGAGGTCTCTGATTGGTGGGAGGAGAGGGGAGCACTGCCTCTGGCAGTTCTTGTGTCTTGACTGATTCAGACTCAGTGTGGATATTGGTATTTCCACCCAGAGCAACAGGAGGTGGCATCTCGTCCTCATTGACTGGTTTTCCTTTCTTTACAAATGTCAACATGGACTGTAATGTCTAGGTTCAAAGAAGACAGGTGGTTGAGTGGACACAAAGTATGGGAATACATTTAGATTTACCTTCTACCCTTTGTAACTGTCAATTTTACCTTCAATCCACGTTCATATCTTCGAACTTTACTGGTCTCTCCTGACGTTTTGGCATTAGAAATGGCAGTCTTATACATTTCAATACGTTCCAGTATGCGGGACTCCAGCCCAGTTGCACCACTGGGACCAGCAGGAGGAAGAGAATGGGATGTCACGCTCACTTTGGGGGCAGATGGCGTGATGGCAGGAGGGGTGGGAGCAGGTGTTTGTTCCTCCTCATCCTCCAAAACTTCATTCAGTTCTGCCTGTGTACATAAAGACAGAAATGTATTCAGTCAAGAGGAAAGTCCTGACATTTAAAGCAATTCATCACTTTTTTATATTAAGGTATATAGGTTTATAAGGTATAAAAGGGATTAAGGTGGCAATTATATATATTTATATTATCAATTGTTCTCTTTATCACTTTATTGATAAATCGATAAATGATTTTGCCTGTGAAACATAAAAAAGGGTTGACAAAAAAGCCCCAAATTGAGAATTCAAAGTCCTTTTTTGTACAACAATAAAATCTATTGTTCCTTTCATACAGTACTTGATGACCCATGGCAACTCCTTCCACAAAATAATTTGGAACGAGCAAATGTCATCTGGCAATTTTGCTAAAAAAATGACTGACAAAGCAAATACAAGTTTAGGTTTGTTACCAGCAGATCTTCATCATCCAAATCTTCATCCCCTATTTCATCATCATCTAGGTCTTTCATGCAAAGAGCTGCCATTCGCTCTATTTCAGCCATGTGAACTGGAGCTGAAAGAGACAAACACATCAGGAGAGTACCCTATACTTTATCGTTCACGCAATATTTAATTTTGAGCACTAGTGTGGACAAATCGGTGAAAGACTTCACTGAGAAATATATTGGTGATTCAACGATCTCACCTCTCCCTTCACTTCTCTTCCCTTGTGATCTCCCTCCTCCTTCTCCTTCCATCAGATTCATCAGCTCTGCTTCAAGCTCTTCATCATTTCCCTCATCATCCATCCCTCCATCTGGGGAAAGGTCAAGGAGGAGCCCCATCTGAGATGCAGAAAGAAGGGGAGAGGGAGGGAGGACTGCTGAATCATACCTGATGTTGACATATAAATAGTAGCCATTCAGTAAATCACGAATCTTATTATCAAACATGAAGGGTGTTACCTGTTTGGCTCGGGCTGCCCCTTGACCCCGTGGAGGGGGGTTCCGACTGCGACTCATGGACTCTTACCAGCTGAAAGTTAAACAGGAAAGAGATGGAAAGAGCTTTAACGAGGAAAACAGGAGAGAGAGAGAGAGAGAGAGAGACGATAAGCATATTAAACGACAGTGTCCACGGTTTCAGTCTTTACTTTTTGTGTCGTGTTTTCACCTTATTTGTGTCGGGTTAGCTTCACTGCGCGTGTCAGCTAGCAGCTAAATCAACCTACAGCACAGCTCAGATAGCTAATGGGTGTGCAGACAGGCTGTTTTCTTTACCTCGCCAGCTTCACCTACCGTAAAGTCCGTTTACAGCTTGTCCAGTCGGTTATTTTAGTCGAATGCTGTTAAAAAAAAACTACGAGGACAAGCAGATGAAAAAACATAGACAGGTATTTACTCTGTGTAGTTCGGACTGTCAAAACAAGAAAGGCAAACTGGAATTTACTTCCTATATTGCGTTACCAATGGCAACGCACACCGCATTTTACGGCGAGACGACACACGCCCGTTACTGACGTAAACCCTGACAAACGTTGCGTCTCCCAATTTGGGATGACGTGCGCAGTATGAACAAGAAATAAAACATTTAACACTTTCCATAAATTACAAGATTAATCTCATCAGCAGAAATTCATTATTTGAACCTGCGCAAATTTATGGGTCATACATACAAAGTTCTCAATTGAGTAAGTGTAACTTCTTCGATGTTAGCTAGCTAATAGTTTTATTGTGTTTTTTGGTTAAAAAGATATAATAAAGAATTGATAGTTGACTATAAGCTAACCATCAAGCTAACAGCAATTGGAAAGACCTATTTGTGGGGTCTATATGTCGATATATCTGATATTTCACTCCACCTTTTATTAAATAAACACATTTTTCTTTTTAAGGAAGAGGAGATGGCTAAAGGAAAGGGGAAAATCAACAGCAGTGGTAAAGGGAAGGCTTATGTCACAAAATAAGGACTTAGTGAATTACAATTCACTTTGATGTACAATGTTTTCTCACTTTATTAATGTGCTGAGTTCAAGTGTCAATCAGATTTTGTGATTACCCATCATAGTCTAAATTCACTTACTTCTGTTTTAAGACAGCTTAGGGCCTCCCCAGCCTCAATCATTGAGGTCAGGGATGAAGGAATGTCCGAGTGATGAAACTGCTCATACTCAGGCTGCACTCCATCAACAGGTGATTTAGGTGGTTGAGGATGAACTCACATTTTCAATACATCAAGGAAAATCCTTCACAGGCCTCTTCCTCTTCTTCTTCTTTTTTTTTATGTCAGCACACAGGAGAAAACAATACAACAGTGGCTGACACATCACTACTGCGCCCCCAGTCCCCACTACATGAAAATCAACAGGATCAAGCAGTCGGTCCGTCCTGTCTCAAAAACAAAGAAGAAACACATGGAGAAGAAACAAATGTGTTCTTAAAAAATATGGTTAAAGCATTTGAGAGGCAAGAAGACACCAATGTAGCTAATGCCTGTTATGATGCTGAAGGGAGGAGCTTTAAAGTACAGATTGATAATGATACCAACAGGCATGGGATGGTGGGAATAAGTTCACAGGGAGGTGTCAGATCATCATCTCAAACATACACTGATAAACTGGACCTCTTGCCTACCGCTGAAGAGGGTGATGGATCCTTTGCATCTGTTTTGAAGAAACAACTGGCAGCAAAGGACAACTTTCAGTGTAATCTGGAGAGAAACCATGAAGCTGGCCAAGAGGAACCTTCTAAAATCTGCATGGCTGATGTCAAAGAAATCTCAAATGAAGCAGAGACAGGCTTGCCGCCAAAAAAAAAGCGTCGAATGGGAATGTGTGGTCTGACAGAAAAGGAGCGGAGTCATTTTTTACAGACACAAAAGCGTGAAAATGGGCAGAACAGAGGCGAAAGGGTTGAGAGGCAAATTTCTAAAGATAACAGAGCTGACCATGTGGCTCAGGAAGAGATTGTATCATCACTGCTCTCTCCATCCTCCTCTCTATCCATCCCGCTGAATCGTAATGCGGAGCAAAGTGAAGCAGGGATAAAACTCAGCCTTTGTGGAGGAAATGACAGGTGAGGATCATGTTATGAGAAATCCAAACTGCATATTAAATATCTTACATTTTATGCTCTATGTTGAATTTTTGATTTATTAACAAGGGGCATCTTTATCTGCAACTGTTGGAGCAAAAATAAAGTGACATTATAGTGATAGGTTAAAAATATGCTTGAGTCAAACTGGATGTACTGCTCATTTGAAATTTACCTAGGATGAAGTTTACTGAGTAATGTTTTTACATGAAATGTTCATAAGGCCATGACCCGGAAACAGATAAAGTGGTTAAAGATGAATGAACGTACATAAAGATAGAATTCGGTTTAAATCGTTGCTGTTTGAGAAATTCAGGAATGAAAAATTAAATGCAACATTTTATATTTTTCTGTTTGTGATCTTCTCTTTCATAGGCTTTTGAAAAGTCAACATCTTTACTCCAGGGTTAGGTTTTGCGATAACTTTAAGTGAAATAACTGACTTAACTATGACACTAACAGTGTAACTTGTACTTGTAATGTTATGTTAATTTGTACCTTCATAGTAAAATTTTGTTTAACACACAGGGCAGAGACTGAAGTCCAGATCACTGTCATTACCCCAGATGGAACTGGAACTGTGTCTGATCCAGGCTGCTCAGAGACAAAAAGTGAGGCTGAAGGAGACACCAAGTTTGGTACAGAGCAAACTGGTGCACCGAAGTCAGATCCACCCACACAGGATGAAACGGGGGAGGATTTTGGGAATCAGGATCAAGAACTTAACATTACAACAGAGATTATAACCAAAAAGGCTGAGACACATACGAAAGATGGAGGCAATAAGTCAACAGAAGTGGACTGTAGTCCTGCTACTGTTTTTTACACTAATCCAAATCAGAAGGATGGGAGTGAGACTAACCCTCAGAAGAAGGAAAATATAATGGCTGATGTTGGTGCTGAAGTGGAGCCAGAGGGGTTTAACTGTGGCGCTGTGGAGCTTTGTGAGGATGTATGGACACCCACTGGCTCAGAAAGGAAGGAGAGTGTGAGTGTTGGTTTGGGGCTTAATAATCAGGGCTGATAGTGGGAAGTGTGAATATTTTACTAGTAATTCAGTATCTGTAAGTTTTAACAGACAGCTGACAGTCAATTGAATGAGTTTAATTTTGTTTAAGGCAAAATTTTCCAAATAGTAAATGAACCGTGGTAGTTCTCTTAGTGGTTATTTTTGTATTATTTTACTTTTTAAATTTAAAATTTTACAAATTTTACTGTATATTGAAACTTTTTCTTTGTTGCCCACAGGGTGATCCTGATGATGAACCTAGTCCCACTGTGAACGCTGATGTCATTCAGACCAAGGACACCACCGACCCATTTGGATCTGGATGCTTAGAATATGTGTCAGACTCGCAGCTGAACACAATTGTTATGATGTAAGGAACTAAAGAGGTGGACTTAAATCCCATAACAGTTAACTTGCAGCCAATTCATATAAACGGGTTTAAATGATCTTATTTTAACATCTAGAATCTAGAATAGCATTTGTTACATGATTATACATTGCTCAATTTTCAATCAAACTATTTCACTTTCTCCCCATCCAGCAAGGATGAGGGGATGGAGAGGAAGGAAGAAGCTGGTTCATCAGGCTGTCAAGAAGATGCCACCGATCTGATCTGTGGGCTAATCAGAGAACTTTCCTCTCTGAAGTTAGTAAATCAAATTGTCTGCTTTTCATTTAGTCTTTTAACCCCCCCTTACTATTCATTCACCTCTTTATTAACTCTCTCTATACCTAATACACTGCTCCACTCCTCCCAGAGTTGAACTTTTGACTTGTTATACCATTGGCCAGCTTCAGCCTCTTTAAATCTTCACTGTGCTCTGATTGGCTGGAGTCTGCCGATGTCTCTGTCAGCTGGAGACACCTTGGCACCTTTTGCCAAAGCTACCAGAGGGGAGAAATATACAATTTTGCTTTGATGATAATGCTGTACCGCTAAAGGCTTAGAGCATATGGTGAATACTTAATTCTTGGGGTTTACTCACACTTTATATTATACTTTACCCTGAAGTAATTTACTTTCTCTTTACTTAACATCTTCAGCACTTTCTATTTGTTGTCAAAGCCAGAAAAAAAACACATCCAAATGCTCTTGATAAATCACGATTTGTCCTCTTGTTGCTTTCTCCTAGTCGAAAGGTCATGACCATGCATAGGGAGCTGGAGAACCTGCGACGTGGCAGTAAAACCGTTAGGAGCGCCAATCACTGAATATTTCAGTGAGGTACCTGGCATCTTGAGCCTTCTGTTGCCCTAGTAGTTCATGGGTAATAAAATCACTTTATGCCCTCATACACATCTTTAATATTTAAATATGAAACTATTTTCACTTTTAGTTAGCAGCTGGAGGGTTTGGTTTAATGCCCTCAATGTTCTGCTTTGCACAAAATAAAGCTTGCTGTTGTTAAGTCAGCAACTGAGTACTGTTGTGCAATTATGACGTAAACCTGCTCTTTGAAAAAGGAGAGTGAGGACAAAGAATGGGAACGCAGATTTACTCATTTTAGACTTGTGTAACATCTGGCATACATAAATAAGAAAAGCTGAAATGGCATTTTCACAAGAGCCACACATACAGTATTCAAAATAAAACAACATGCCTCTGGAACACTTTAGAACAAGAACAAGTCACTCATATATAAAAAATTTTAAAATGTTGGCATGGTCACATGATGTTTTCATGCAATGGTTAAGTCATTACTGACGAAATAGGTCTTAGAGGTTTGATACGTCAATGCATGGGCAGGAGATATGGAGGTGGACATCATTCAGCCACGTTTTAAAATGTGTAAAACAAACATACATTTTCCTTAGAAATATTTTGTGGTTTTTTTCCCCCCCTTTCTTTTCTTTCTCTTTTCTCTCAAACATGATATCTGGTAGTCGTCCCTAGAAAGTACCTCACAAAAATCTAACACATCGGAAACAGGCGCTGTTGATTGAAGCCAGGCCAACCAGACCAGCTCCGGAGCAGCTGCAATCAGCTTCAGACAGGAAGCATCACGGAAAACACACAGGAGCATGCAAATATAAACCAAACCACACAAAAGCAAAAACTACCTTTGATAAGCAGACAAACAAAAATAAAATACAAATCACACATGAACAGGTTTCCCGTCTGTGCTGTGTCTTATGGCCACCTGCAGGCTCAGCGTCTGGACTTGGCGTACACGGAGCTGTACGCGCTGTCCACCTTCGGACAGAAGCGCTTGGTGTGAGCTTTGGTCCCCGTGGCACCGCATAGGGGACACACGTATTGCTGCAAGTACGGACACAAAACTTGCCCTGCCTTGTTCTTCAGCCAGTGGGATCCGTAAACCCGCTCGGACTCGCCGTTGTGCCTGCAGAAGGTGCAGACCATGCGATCGGAGGACGGAGGGGACGCTGGAGGCTCGGGGGGGTTGAAACGAGTGTTTTTAGCCGTCTTCTTGCGGTCTTTTGTCCGCAGAAATGCCGTCGGATTTGGCACAGGTTTAAAATCCACACTCCCCTCCCACAGACTATCAGGCCGGAGCTGATGAGTGAAGGAGAGCGGCGGTGTGGGTTCACCGGGCGCACGGTCACGTTGGCTCAATGCGTTAAAGCGCAGCGATGCCAAACTCTTGCACAAGTCATCATACTCGGTGTGCGCAGGTTTGGGGGTCGGCAGCGAGGACTCAGAGGCGGTGCTCCGACCCAAGATCTCCCTGACTGTTTCCGACAGACCCATGTAGTCTCTCCAGGGCTGGAAACTGTTGTCAGACTCCATGAAGCTCCTCGGGTGATGAAAGAGCCCCCACACCATAAGGTTCATTCTAATACCTTCTTCCCGTAGTCCTTCGGCGGGAGACAGCTGAGTTGTTGCCTTTGTAGTAAAGATGGGAGTGGGACCAGAAACACGGCGCCAGGAGCGTGTAAGAGTTTTGATTGATAATTGAGTACAAGTGGTGATCACAGTCACATTCCCGAGGTGGCTGCGTGTAATTATCGGAGCTCGTGCACCAGGCTTGCACCACAGCCAACTCCTCAACTTCCTCCACATGCAAATGGGCATACCCAACACAATCGAAATGTAGTTTTTCAAGTTTGGCTTTTTTACAATACATAAAGGATTAGTTTAAGAAGATAAAACAAAGGGTTAAATGGATTTCCAAAGATACACTTATGAAGCATCAGAAGTTACAGGTCTGTATAGAGCTGACACCACAACCATAATAATTTAACACAATTAAAGCAATAATTTTATACTTTACAATAATTAATAACATTAGAGCTTAATAACCCCATTAACCTCTATGTCATCGGTCTAAAATGGACAATGTGTCAATATGTTGTGTTAAATTGACCTTGCATTTGAATTTTGTATCCTGCTTTAAATGTTTTTAGGTGGAGGAGGAAATCCTTAGTGGTCAAGGAAGCTTATTCTAATGGCAATACTATACTGAAATTGAATAATTACACAGTAGTATCATAGATAGTATTTATTGACTAATTTAAAAAGAGAAAATGAAGTACACTGTGATTCTAAATGAATGTTTAATAAGCAAACTGCAGTGTTTTAAAATGACCAGTCTGGTTGTGGTGTGTGCACCATCCTATCTGCCCCCCTCTCCCATGTCTCTGACTGGTGATCAACCTCTGTCGCTCTGAAGGAGAAGAGAGAGATGTCAGAGGGTCAAGTAAGATAGCAATAACATAAAATCACAAGTTGCTGTCAAAGTTGGAGCGGAGCTTTGAATATATGAAGCCAGACTTAAACCTGAATCTATATTAATGTTGACCTCAATGTGATGAGTTAACAGTCTAACATTATGTCAAACTGGAGCATGTAATATTCAACTCAGCAAACTTTACTGCTGAATAAATATTCCCCCACATTCCTTTAGTAACCCATCTGATTGTTAGCAGCAGCTCTCTCAAAGCTATATACAGAAGCTATTTATTTTTGTTTTGTCTCTGTGCAACTAAAAAGTAAATTAACCTTACAGTAAATATAAGAACATAAGAGAGCACAGATTAATCATTTTTGTGTTAGTACAGATAAAGATGGGTAAAGCCAGAACAGATTTAGCAGATAAAGCCTTAAAAAAAAAAAAAAAAAGATATTTGTCCTATTTCAGACTGTTGGCAGCAGGGCCCACTCATTATCAATTAAAAACATAGAAGTTAATACTAGAGTTAATACCATGGTTTTAGCTAACCTGCAGTTATAGGGCAGATTGAGGGCAGTGTAGAGTTCAGGAGTGCTTGGAGTTTGAACTCTGACCCTTCCCTGATGTAAAACTGACTCAGTGGACAATGGTGTGATGGGAAGACAACCAGATATGCTGGTGGGCCCCAAAAGTGAGAAACCTGGAGTTAGATAAAAATTATGCTTTAGGGCTTTTCACCATTTTCAAAACAGCAGCATTTAATTCATGCCTGTACTCACTGAAAGCTGTACTCTCTCTTCTGTTGCCATTTGCTGCTTCTTTTCCAAACAGTGGTGAGTCACTCAAATACTGTTGCTTCATAAGAGAGGCCCTCTGTTGCTCAAAGTCAAGGCGCTGTAGTCCATGAAATTTAATTTACACAGTAAAAATGCATCCATACAAGTTCAAATAAATGCTTTGTCTTTGGATTGCTTTACTTAAAACATCAACAGTACCCCCAGCCTTGCTTAATTCATTCACTATATCAAAGGACTTCCAGCATTAGACAACATGATCCAAGCAAAACACACACACACCATTTAACAGCAGTCTCTATCGAATTTTCCTCTCACCTCATGGCTTAGTCGGATGGCAGCGTCAGTGAAGGATTGCCTCTCTCTTTCAAAAGTCTTCTTCTTATGATCGAGCTCTGCCCATCCCAGCTGAAGACGCTCCCACTCTTCCAAAAAGTATGAGTTGGCAAGTTCAGAGGGAACGGGTGAGGCAAGGCTACCCTACAGACAGAAACATGGAAGTGTTTTTCTAAGTCTGACAGAAGTTCATATGACACAGTATTTCTGACTGTATGATGCATAGTTGTACCTGTAGCAGTTGCTGTTGTAACCTGACAAGCTGTTGACTTTCTTTCAGTTCAGTTTCTAGTTGAGCCAAGAGCTTGTCATGGTCAGTGCCAACTCCAGTGTGCCCTACACCCAAGAGAGACACGTTATACCTTGTGTGCTACAACCCCCAAAGCCTATAAGATTTTTATTACAACATCAGAAAATAGTTTTTGTGAAGTTGGTATTTACCTTCAGAGAGGACGTCACCCAGTCTCCTCTGGACCTTCCTCCAACTTTGGACCACACCTCCTGTCACATGGTCACCAAGCGCTACTTCTGATTTATCCAACATTTTCTCTTCATTTTTGTCCTCATTGTCAATGTCCACCGAGTCTGACAGTGTCTTCAAAAGATGAAACTGATTTGTTATGTTTAATAATTGAGTTCAGACTATGACTCAGAGGGCATTCTTCTAAGTAGTGCTTAGCAAAACAATCCTAGAAGAAAGTCCTTTTAGTGGTTGTGAAAGAGAATTTGATTTATGTCCACAAAGCTGCAGATGTTTACTCAGTTGTCATGGACCTTCAGCTGTTCAAATTTATATTTTTTGGGTAATTTAAAGACCTGAAATTTATCCATCATCTATACCACCAAGGGGTTGTTGGGGGGGGGCGCTAGACCCTTAACTAAAAATATGCAAAGGTTGGGTACATCCTGACATGTCACCAGTCTATAGCAGGGCTGACACAGACACAAGGAGTCACCAAGCAATAATGTCATGTGATGGGATTGTGGGAGGAAGCTGCAGTACCTGGAGAGAAACAACTCCTCACTGGCCCAGGAGCCTTTACACCAACCTGTCACCCACTGATTATTTATTGTTGTTTAAAAGGTTTGAACGGCTAATAAATTGATCTTGGTTTGGGAATATGTATATCAATATCTGTCTAGAAGTTCAAGAATGAGCTTTTGAGCCAAAATGCCTTAGATGGTCAGGGAAAAAAAACTTTTCATCTACATGACAATTTCTGATACATTTGAAATTAACGAGCATATGCTAAATAGAGGGAGACATTACACAAATAATAAATGTACTTTTTTTATGGACCAATGACAGTTGTTAACCATCACTAGCCAAAGTGAATTGGCATCTTTTCCTCACCTCCTCCATGTCGACTCTAAGTGCATGAAGTAAAGTGGTGAGGCTGTGGCGCAGTTTCATCGCCTCTCTGAGCTCCGCTTCTCTTCGCTCCAGCATTACACGTAGTGCTGCTTCTTCTCGTCTACAATGTGGCGAAGGCAAGCGGTGATTATAGAGAGGTGAGGGGTGGCAGGCAAAGATGATAAAAGCCATGATGACAGGACAAGATAACAGCCAACTTACTTTGCAGCAGACCTGAGTGATTTGATTGGTTGTTCTCTTTTACTTCGACTTCCAGTTGGAAAGTTCAACACCTCTATAGCTGTATAGAATAATGGAAGATGGTAAAATGGGTGTTGTTTCAGTAAATATTTCATATCTAAGCAAACAGCTGTGTTTGGGTTTAACTGAGTGACTCACAGGGTCCCTTCTCCTTGTGTCTGTCAGTCAGCTGGGACAGTCTCTCTTTCAGTCTGTTGCTTTGCTGCTCTCGGCGCCTCAGCTCGCCTTCCTGCCGGTAGCAGTGCAGCTGCAGACGAGTGCACTGGCAAGCAGAAAGAGATGCACTTGAGAAGGGGGGTGGGTGTAATATTGAACTCTGTTTTCAGGTACCTACACCTTACTTTGGCCTGCTCAGACCGCAGCATGTCCTGGAGCCTGGCCACATGCTCATCCATCTCCTTCAGTTGCTCCTACAAGACACAAGTTTGTTTTTATCCTTTCAAAATAGCAGTACTACTTCAGTCACTTCTTCAGTACTTCTATTACTCACTCTGAGGGAGTCACCTTGATCCCTGTGCTCCACCCTGTCAGGCCACCAGCAGGTGCTGTTTGAGAGCTCATTCAGAGAGTTAGGGCTGGGGTTCATGTACAGATGGGCTGCAGATGACCAGAGTAGATGAAGAAAAGGGCAGAACAACATCGGTAAATGATTAAATTGATTGTTTTTCCAGTATCCATGGGCCATATGTGTTGGACCATGCAGCTAGATTTCGGGGGAAAGAGTATGTTTTTACCCGAGTAGCCCTGCTGGTGCCCTGCAGCTCTCCTCTGGCCAAACCTGGAAGCCATCTAATTGCCACATTCACATGTAAGCAGCAAAGACACCGTTTATTCCCTGCATACAAATCAAACATCACAAAAAATATCAATTTACACAAAAGGTGCACAACAGTACTGTACAAATATGTACTTTAAATGACAAACATCACAGTAACAGTGGATCAGTTCACATGTACCTTTCCAGCAGCTCACCTGAACAGTAAACCTCCCTCAGACAGAGGCAGCCAGCTGAGGGCACTTCTGCTGATTACAACAACCATTGGCTGAATACATGGCGGGTTCAGGATTTCAAATGACTCAGTCCAATTGCTTCATGCCAACTTTACCCTGTGCTCCTTGAGATACATTCAGCTCTTATCCTCAACAGCATCTGATTTAGTTTTAGCTTGGCCTTTTTAAATTTTTGTTGCTTGAACTTGTTTTATGTCTTAAATTTAACAAATTGGCATGTGGCGTCACCTACAAAGGGAATCTGAGTGAATTTGTGCTATTTTCAGGAAAATAAACGTTGCAAACATCCAACAAATCAACTTTTTCCTTACAAATAAATTACAAATCTTAATCAATAAATCAGTTTTTGAATTCCTCCAGGACCCTGCTTGTTAATGATTCAGTTTCTTGAGATTCATATGCATTTATAGAGAGTTAATAGTGTTGTCTGTGTGTATCATGTAGATTGGTCAGACATCTGCCATAGTCATTAATTTTGGTTTAGTATGAATAATGACAAAATAAATTAAGTAATTCCTTTCACTTTACTCAGACCAGATTCGGATGACTTTGCATGATCAATATTCTTAAAAATGTTTACATCCTTCACGTGAGGTGGTTTAATATCATCTAAAAACTGAGTAAGAGTCTAAGAAACTATTGAAAGGTGTTCCTTGAGAATATTTTCTTTTGTCATTTGCACAATGAGGTGATATTCAAAAATCACACAACAAATTCTAAGTGTCCAAAAAATTTTATTGTCTAAAGGATGCCCACAGTAGCAAAGTTGAGAGAGATAAAGACTAGCAGTAGTAAAAGTTTTGGTTGATCCGAACATGATTCCAGTGTGGAAATTTATTATTGCAACAAGTCACTGCAGCATGTTTCATTAAATACACACAATATTTGGAATTTTTGGATCTGAATTTTGTTGTATCTAAAGTGATAAAAATAATACCGGGTTTCACTTTTAAAATAGTGTAAGGCTTTGACATGGTTTCTTTAAATTAGAGACATGAACATATACAGGCTAATAAAAGCAACCTCCACGGGCTGTAAATATATACAGAAAAAGGACTGGGTGAACAGTTAATCAACAATCACACAACCTGCATGGAAGGTGTTAAAAGTTTGTACCGTGTTATTGTACCTTAATACACCAATTACACCAATCATTTTAGCTCGGAAGCTAAGAGTACATCTGTTGGCCACAAACACAGTGTTTTGTAAAGACAACTTGAAATACAGTGTATTTATGTATATAACACAACATGCTCTTATTTTCAAACAGCACCTGGTTTATATTAATATTTGATAGTTTCCCCACCTTCCAAACAAAATACAAAAGGAAGTTGTATTTCCATTAGCCAGTCACATGGAGTGCATTTCACTTACTGGTGACAGACAATGTTAGGTCAGTAAACTGACAGTGGGCATTTTAAGCACTAGGTAAACTAAGAGCAGCTTAATCATTAGTCAGGCTAGTGTTAACAGCATTTTTTGAATATGCAGTTTGGCTCTGCTCTAATGTAACAGATGGGAGTTATGATACCATTAGTTTTGGCAAACGAGTGGACCCATCCCAACCACACCACCAGCCACCCCACCCAATTCCAATGTTGCATCATCCCAAGATGAACTGATAGGTCTATAGGTACATCTAGTAGTGAAGTGAAGTGAAGAAAGCCTTTGAGGGTGCAACTTCATGAATTGTCTTCTTTTTTTCTGTTGTAGACAGAAAAGAAGAGACGATTGAACAACAGTTAAATTAAAGTTTCATTTTAATTGTCTTTGTTCAAAGGTCCTCGGACTGAGGCCGAGGTTGATTTTTCACCATTACTTTCTGAGTGAATGGACAAGTTTTTTGGTTTATATTGTATCGCTAAACAGTAAGAAAATTTCAGTGATGACATCTTAAAGCACAGGATGGCATCATTAAATAACAGAAATAGAAAATGCATTAAACTCACATTTGACAATGACATTATCAAATTGACAATATCTTTACTTGAAAACAATTTAAATGATCTGACAATAAGTGGAACATTGAAATTATTGATGATTAATCACTGCAGCTTTAATCCCAGCGAGTTACTTCAGTTTAACAAAGAGATATAATATTACTATACCTCTTTCCTGAAATGAGCTGACTGGTTTCAGTGTAAACTGATTGTGGTTGTGTAATTCATTTCCTCTCTGGTGTAATTACTTGTGAAGCTCATCTCCCCAGCTGGTGCTTCAGCGAGGGGAGAGGGCAGACCCACCTCAGAACAGGGAGCAGGATTTGGGCGGTCTGAAGGGATTATCACTGGAGGGGACCCCAACCAGGAGAGGGTCCTTGGAGGCATTTTGCAGACAAAAGTTTCTCAGCTCGGCAGCAGCCTGGGACACCTGCGGAGCCAGACACAGGATGATGGCGTGCGTGTGCATGTACGCGTGTGAACACAAAGGGGCAATCACATGTACAGTATTTCTAATGCCCCAGGTGGCCCGCTGTCAAACCCCAACACCACCCATTTCCCATCCAATGGCACGGACTAACTGGGACCTTTTTTTTGCATAACATTTGCAAGCAACGGCGCAGTACAGCAAAGGGTGCGTCCACCTTGATCCCTGAATGGAGAGTTCACATGCTTCCCTCAGACACCCAGCACTAGTCGGTTTAACCTTTAACACCGCGTCCCCTGTGAGTCCGCTGACTCTCTAAAGTGGACTCTTCCCAAAACAGACAGGCACAGCCGCCACAACGCGGAAGAGGCTTGTCGGCTCTCAGATGTGGTCCAGTCCACCAGAAACCGGTTCGAGTGTCACACGTGTGACTTTGTGGGCCTCCTGGCCGAGGCTGAGCTGTAGGAGCTGACAGTGTGTCATGTCTGGAAGTTTGTCTCCGCCATTCAACAGTGAGCGGGCAGCTCAGTCTTCCGTGTTTGTGTGTCAGCGTTGAGAGGGCTCGTACCTTGATCCTCCGGATACTGGCCTCTAACCGGAGCTGCTTCACGGCCCGCTGGGCGATAATCAGGTTGTTGCTGGCGTTGTTGTTGGACATGACGGCGGCGGAAAAGTTGACGTCTGTTTCGAGTTTGCAGCCACCACCGAGCGGAAATTGACCCCAACTTCCCTAAACCCGAGTGAGAAGGTGGGAAACTTTGGTCGCTCCTTTGCCCGGCCCCCCTCTGGCCCGGCCAACCCGTTCTATTGGCCGATAGGCCTGTCAATCAAAACGTCACACCAAAGCCACGCCCCATACATCCACTTACCATTATTTTGACTTCTTGTTTTTTTTTTTTAAGGCAGAGCAGCTAAACTTTGCTGTGACCTTCAGCAACAGGACATTGGATTTAACTCACAGCAGTTAAAGTGCTTTCTTTTGGCATCTCTAAGCACAAAATGAAATGGTTCATTTGTGCTGGGATTGATTACACTTCAATTCGAAACACAGTTAGAAGAACTCATACCATCAGACGAGCAGAGCAAGGAAAAAAAGCTGAGGGAAACCACAAAACTTTGGTTTAAAGCTGGTAACATGTCACGACAGGGCCACAATTATCGATAACAATGTTGAAAATTTATTATTTATGCTTCTTATTTACAATTAGTGTATTTTTAACACAGTATTGTGCAAAGGGGAGAAATATGACATGATTTATGAGGTAGTGCATCACTAGCTGGCTACTTAATAATATCTTGTGTGTTTCTCTAAATACAGAACAGTCTCCAGTGGCAATAACGAAAGGTCTGTGTAAATCCTCTGAAGTAAAGAAGTGATTGCTGCCACATACACAAAGAGCAGCGGAGTTCCAATTATTATATTATATTTTCTGTCACAGAAAAAAGAACAAGATTTTAAACGTTTTCTTCTCTGTTTATTACACATGAAAACGGACTCTGATACACCATGTTAAAAGGATAATGGTTTTAGCCCAAAGTCAATATCCAACATTTTCCCAGTTGCCAAAAGCTGGTGAGATATTTTGCCTGATCAGGCTCATTGGGGTGAAAGAGGAAAAGTTGGGACATCATTGGAATTCATTCATTCCTCATGAACATGAACCAAATAGCAATGCATCAAATGTTTCCATGAAGGTGAGTAGTATTCCCATTTCATTGGGTTCGCCTTGAACTTCAGGCATAGTTGCATTAAATCCAGTAGTCCTCAGACTTTGGATTCTGCTCTTGGAGTATATTATTATTACACTGATAATAATCCAATAGACATTTTCATATCACAGTTTTTATGCCATGGAATGTTTGATGCTTTACTTTTCTATTCTGAAATACCTACTGAATTTTGTGAATTATTTCTTTATTTCAGACTCTCTTTGTCTCTTGTCCATTGTGAGGCATATGGTGTGGAAGGGGGGAGAACCTGGAAATTCGCAAGCTGCCTCTGACAAGCTGTGTATATAACACTCCTCGTTTGTCAGTTCACTGTATGGACACTTGACTTTCCTTTTGAGTGCCTCTCAATGAGGAATGAAATACAGACATTGTAGGGTACTCTGTCGATTTGACATTTAATTGCCTTGAAACAGAAAAAAATAAATAAAAATCAGTGGTTGCAAATAGTCACTGACGGATTAATTTACTTGATGTCGGAAGTATTTTAAGTGAATTACATGCTGACACCATATAATGTGATAATTGCTGCTATTGCAACTCTGATTGAGAGAGCGTTCATGGATGAACTTTAATGCAATACTCTCTTTTTTCTCAAATATGAAAGAAAGCTTGAGGTCACACTAGATACTTGTTTTGTCAGATGGCATGTCATGTGTGACATTAATCTGTATCTTATCATTGGCAAAAGTGAACATACTTTCCAGCTCTTACACAATGAAATGATGCTGTTTTGAAATTTCACAATAGTGAAAACATGAAGACATTCAAATGGGCCCATCGAATCATTTGAAAATTTCTTTGTGGTTCATTGGGGTGTAATGCAGAGGACTGGACTGGACAAGGTTTGGCACCAGGTAATACTACATATACTGAGCAAAACACCTGGTAGGAGAGCAGAGAAGTGAACCTGAAGGAGGGAGTTGGCACTCCAGCATCATCAACATTGAAAGGATATTGGTGAGAGAAAAAAAACCTTATTGTAATTTTTAAATTAGATCAATTGGAATGGGTTATCCATAATTCATGTATGAATAGCTATTATTACTTGTGTGAAGGAGAAATCCTTGGTATTCATCAGTCTTTTTTTAATTTGTGTTTATTTGTGTTAGTTCAGCATCAGTGACACATATGGCAAAAAAGTGCTTAGACGACCTGAGATTACTTTTATTAAAGCAATTATGCGACACAATGCCCTTTTTGTGTACTGGCACACTTTCTTCCACATCTTTTTCTCGCAATTCTGGTGATCCACCCTGACCTAACACCTATGCCACAAACACAACATATATCTTATTTGTAATCTTGTTTTTCTTTTTCCAGTGTCCTGCTGAAAGTAGTTTAATACCCTTCCTTACAATTGGCAGTGATAGGATACTATAGGGTCTAATTTGTGCCAAAAATATAGCCACATATAAAGTGACCATGTTGACTGCACATGGAACTAAACATTCGTTTGTATCAATCCAAATTTGAACTGAATTTAAGTCTGACTGTATTAGATGGTTTCTTTTGCCACCCTCACCTAATACAGATGCCTTAAACAGTTACAGGGGAATGGCATTAAACATTTTACCTCCATCTTTGCACAGAGCTGAGATTTTTTGAGACTTTTTTCAAAGAGAATAATACATTAAACATACATGTACATAGATCTAACCAAAATGGAAAGTACTTCGATAACAAAAAAACAAACAAAAAAAAAAGCTGTTTGGAAAAAAAGGCTAAAGAGTTGGCGCAAACTGAGCCAGCAATACCACTGAACATCATGGATCAACTAGATATTAACATTCAGAAATGAGGGGATTTGATGATGCCATCACAAGATCATTGAAGAAATAATAATAATGTTGATAAAAGAAAGACACAGGATTGTCAATATATGGCAAGATTTATTCACAATATAACATGTTTTTATGATTTTATGTCTTCTTTTCATTTTATTTTATTGAGTTTAAAGGGAAAGTCTGCACATACATTAATCATTAATCAAATTAAAAGATGTGTGCACCAGATTTAGCAAAAGCTCATTTCCATCTGCAGTGCCAACATAAAATACAATGAGTGAAAAAAGTTATTTTAGTACAAAGTGATCCCACTGAAGACCAGATGATTATTTTATTACTATGAGTTACCATCTCACTCAGGTCCCTTCTCCCCTGAAGATAAACCAGAAAACATAAAAACCTTGTTAATAATTTTGCATTAATCACTGTGATGAGATATCATTCTTTGGGCTTGTTTGTAATTGATACTCACAAGTGATTGGTCCAATGGTCAGAGGCTTCAGAGGAGCAGAGCTGGAAATGGAGCGATACGTCCTCCTCCTCGTGCAAGGCTATGAGGCGGAGAAGATAACATAAAAACTAGTGTTCAAGCAGAACTGACTATTGGTTGAGAATGCTGTCAATATGGTGAAATGTGTGACTTACTGGAACACAGCTTGAGGTCCTCTGGTCACACATGCTGAGGCTGCAGTGAAGATAAATGTCTCTGTAGTCACCCTGGAGTGGGAAGAAGAGGGCAGAGAAACGGGCTCGGAGGGATGAGCCGCTCTCGACCACTGACACCTGCCGGCGGTCAGAGGGGCACCTGGCAGAAAGGATGCAGCAGGTTATGAGGGCTGTCAAACTTCACATCACAAGGCATCTCCTGAGGATTAAGAGGCACACTTACTTGTTCTGGATGAGAAAATATCGTGAGGGATGATCAGGGTTTATTGAATGAGTAGCATAGCAGTCTTCCAGGACGACTGCAAAATTTGGATCACTCTCCGCCACAGAGATGCCCACGTGTAGAGATGAGCCCACTGGAAGGGAGATTAACCCTGCTGGGTAAGGCTCAGTGAAGTTGGAGTTACGGAACAAAGTCATGGAGGCTCTGAACTTGACACCTGAGCCTGAGAAGCCAGCATCCAGCCTGTCAAGATAAGATATATGATTTTTATCATGATTTCCAATACACTGCCCACACAGATTTTCTTTTTATTCTCTTTATTCTTTTATTTTCTTTATTGTTGCTTTTATTGTTGCTGTTGTTATAAAATCCCCCCAAACTCCAAATCTAACTCTGGTCCTGACCTTGTTTTTCCTTTCAAGACATTTAACTGACTAATTAAACTGAACGAATTAACAGGTACTAGTTTGCATGTCACAGAACATGACACTTGTGTGATATGTTTGAGTCTATTCAGGCTTCCTTGAGAAAAAATTTATAATCACATAACAGTTACACAGATGGGCACTACAACTGTATTGGTGATTTTAAATAAAAGCTACTTACGGCAGGAATGGCTTGATAGGTACATTCAGGCTGGTGTTCAAGTCAAGGGGATACACGCAAGAGAAAGGAAGGCTCACAGGATTGCTGATGGACTGGTTTCTATGGTAGATAAATAATCTGTTGTAGTAGATGGCATGTGTGCGGTTGGTCTGAAAGACAGAGCGTGAACAAGGTATAAATTCTGGGATTATATCAATTTAAGAGGATTTATTATCAAGGTGGAGGATTTGAGTTTGAAATGATTTCCATGATAATGGTTGATTTACTGACCTCCCTGTAAAAGAGCATTTAAAAAGAGATTTCCCATATCGAACCAAGAACACAGTCCAATCATAGTAGTAATAAATGTTCCTACATAAAAAAAATGCTGGTAGGGGGTGTGGCGGGGTTCCTTAATGGGGTTAACTGACGTAAACCTTTCATAAACTGAAAGCTACACCTAAAGATGGTTGCAGACTTTAGTGCAACAATCCACGAAATGGGAAATTGTGACTTGGATGAATAGTAAGCATTACGTAGACATGATGGAGTTTCAGGAGGGGAGACGCTGCCGGGTGCAGTGCCAGAAGTCACTCTGAGGGGAAAGATTAGAGCCTTTAATTTGATTTGTGAGGAAATCAGAAAGCAATGTAGGTCATTGAGTAGGGAACTAACATGTGCCCTTTGGGCTGAGGACCAGACAGGATGAGGTATCCTGGACCATGTTTAAGGATTTCACTGTGCACAAAGGAAAGACTGATGGGATTTAATATTATCAAGCCTAGAGCCTGCCATCAAGTTCAACACTAAGGGGCCAACCTTGAAGGCCACTCAGGAAATCATTAGGGCTGCTAAAACACGCTCAGCCCTTGACCAAAACCTGACCCCAGGCTTTTGTAGTAAATGTGGAAGGTGCTACAGAAGACGTGAAATGAAGTCCAGCATTTGAGATTCATAGAAAGCATTTAGAATCCCAAGGTACAGGATTCAATTGTATAATCTTGGAAGATGATCCGCCAGCATTCCAGTGCAGGAATTTTCTGCACGAACCATCAGCATGGCCACCAGTCTATTGAAGGGGATCCATGAAGTTGTGATCTGCGTCTGAGGAGGCTCTCTATCAGTGGGATTCTGCCATCAGCTGAAAGGTGTTAGGTGACTCATCAAACAAGGGTAACTGGCTTTGTGAATAAAAGTGGGAAGCCATTCAAGATCATCCAATGGCCTTCTTGCCGAGGAGCATGATTAATCGTAGGAAGGTCATTGGGGCCACAGAAAAGGGTAGCCGTGTGTCACCGAAGGAACACATGTTTCCACAGGAGTGGTGATTATCTGTAAATGGATCTGAACTGAAATACATAACACAAAACATGCTGTAGTGATCGATTAGAGAAGTGCACATCTAAGTGAGCAGAAAGTAGAGATTCAAGGTGTCTGTAGTTAAAGAAATGGAGCACAGAGACACATTGTATCAAGGAGGCCAGGATTTGTAGTTATGCTAATCCACTGCATGCATAGACCAGAAAAGACATGCTGCTAATTAGGCTTAATGCAAAAAAGAAAAAACAAAACAAAAACAAAACAGTAGTGATGTATTTACCCTCAGTATGTTTCCACAGGCACCTGCCTGGGCCTCCACTTCATACCAAACTAAATCCTGACTCATGATGACCCGGGAGCAGTTGCGAACTGCCATGTGTCCAGAGTTTGGATCCAAACCTATGGATGTCATTCTAGCCAAATTCAACCCAACCCGGAATTTCTCAGCGTCACAAATAAGGCGAGAAGGCTCCAGAATTGGCTTTGCTTGAGAAAAAACATATGAAGGTATAAGATGAATAAAATAAGGGGGTGAGTGTAATAATTACATCAAAACAATGAAACATATACAAGGAAACCTACCTTCACAGATGACACTGGCATCTTCGTTGTGCCCACAGTTGTGCACCCCAAACCCCAAATGTCTGCAGTCAGTTATGGACAGTTCGCTTCCTGAACAACTAACATCGTCCAACCAGATGGGTCCACTGCCCTGTCCAAAAGCTGCAGTGTGAAGTGCTGAACGAGCCCTCCCACAGTCCAGCTGTCTGCACACCACATTGGCATCATTCAGGTCCCAGCCATCGTCACACACTGTCCCCCACTGTCTGTTATGGTAGATCTCCACTCTGCCAGAGCAGCGGCTGCCAGAGTTGACCAGCCTCACTGGTGAAGCAGCTAACAGAAACACAAGCAGCAGTTTACCATTGATTAGGGACAATGATGCCTTTCAAAAACTACATACAAAACCTGGAGACATAAAAGAAAGGTGCATTACAGATATTTTCTGTATTTGAAATGTTTAAGCAAAGAGGCTGTAAAAATTTGTATTTACCTTCACAGACAACACCAGCATCCTCATGGTGACCACAGTTGTGTGATCCAAACCCTAGGTGGCGGCACTGTGTGAGCTTTGATTCACTGCCTGCACACACGACATCATCCAACCAGATGGGGCCCCTGCCTTGTCCAAAATGTGCATTTGATGTTGCTGACAAGGCTGTGCCACAGCCCAGCTGTCTACACACCACCTGAGCATCAACCAGGCCCCAGCTATCATCACACACCGTCCCCCACTGCCCATTGTGGAAAACCTCTACTCTGCCAGAGCAGGAGTTTTTTCCGTTGACCAGACGAATCTCTCCTTCATCTGCTGAACTGTTGTTCGCTGGTGTTGTCAAAAAAATTTCAGGTTCTTGTGTTGTAGATCCTGAAATGATCTCAGTGACAGGAATGGTCTCAGGGCCAGCAGTGGTCTTAGTGTTAGTAGTGGTCTCAGTGACAGGAATGGTCTCAGGGCCAGCAGTGGTCTTAGTGTTAGTAGTGGTCTCAGTGACAGGAATGGTCTCAGGGCCAGCAGTGGTCTCAGTGTTAGTAGTGGTCTCAGTGACAGGAATGGTCTCAGGGCCAGCAGTGGTCTCAGTGTTAGTAGTGGTCTCAGTGACAGGAATGGTCTCAGGGCCAGCAGTGGTCTCAGTGACATCAGGGCTGTCAGCGGTACTTGTCATTAATGTCAGTTCCTCAACGGACGTCAGTGGAGGATTAGTTGTGGTTGAAGGAAATGGCATGTCTGATTTGCCCACATCTGTTTAGAATGAGAAGGATCAAAATATTAATGCTGAGCTAGTGTGCTTAGAAGGATACAAGTATCATCCTTAGTTTTAAACTATGAAATGGGTAGATTTGAATTAGTTGCAATGGTTTGAACCAAACAATACCTGCACAATATGCAAGATAGCATGCTGATGGTGAGACAAGTTTGTAGACATAGTACTCTCCATAGCATAGCTTGACGTGGATGGGGTTTGACCTAAATGTGCAGCATTTGTTGTTCCAGTTACCACACACACTACGAGTTACAATTTGACCTGACTGTGTGGGATGAGGTTGTGAAATCCAAAGAGTAGCATGGGTTCCACATCTATTCTCCTCCACACATGTCTCTGGGATCTGGGCATTAGTTTGTCCCAGAAACATACGATACCAGCCTTGCCAGCTGACATGTTGGTCACAGCGTTTATTGGTAGGTGATGTGTTATTTACTGAGCGCCACTCATTGTTCAGCACACTGTAGTGTTGACAGGGGTCACTGCAGCGGGAAGCTCCATTAATAGTGATGCAGTCCATGCCTGAAGCGCAAATAGTGTTTCCACATCTGAACTGGACAGACTGGGGAGAGGGACCAGATCCGGTCTTGAGGGAAGGCTCCTGGCATTTGAAAGAGCCAGGTGTGTTCTGGCAAAGCTGAGGTGGCGCACAGGGTGATTCTGGGAGGGAGCACTCATCAGTGTCTACGCAGCCGCTGTCTGGTGACCAGTGATAACCTTTGCTACAGCAAGAAGAGTCACTGCAGAGTTTCGTATCATAGCAGGTGAGGCCGTCACCTACAAAACCATCTTTACAGGAGCAAAAGAAGGCCTCGCTGGCAAAGGTGTCTCCTCTTTCTTCTGATTTCAGGCAGTTGGCTTGGTCGTGACATGACTCACAGGAGAGGACAAGTGTCCCTGTGGAAAGTTCAAGGAGAGTTTGATGCAGGCTCTTGCAAAAAAAAAACAAAACAAAAAACACTGTGGTAGTTTTTACTCATAAAACTGAAAATCTTGCAGCGCCAATCACATAAATGAATCACACTTTTATCCTGAAATTAAGGTTAAATTAATTACACAGAAAAAAAATCTTTCAAATCTCATTTAAGAGTGATTTCTGTAGATTTACCTGTTAAGTTCAATTTCCATTTTCTTATTTTAAATTTGGTGAATGCAACTATTTTACTTACATAAATTAAACAACTGGAAATTTATGAGAAAATAGGAATGGCATTTGTGAAATTACATGCAAGAGATCTTTTTTTCTTATTTGTTTTATTAGTGTTCTCTGGAACAAATGGTCAAGAATATGTGTCAAATAAAATTCTTTTTCTTTAAAGCAACTTAACAAGATATTAATGAAATCACTGACAACATGTCACACAAACATGGTCATATCTATGAGGGTGTAATTTGTGTAACTCTTTGGTTTCTGTGGTGGCAGCAGCTATGATTTGCATCTAAAAATAAATTCAGGGTTCCATATAATTATTCCTTGAACCTGAGAAAATCCACGAGACAAAAAATGGTGAAAATAATTACTCTAAATTTGAGTTTAGTAATAATTTTTCAAAATGGGAACTACAAGTATCAAACTTTTACTTGTAGGGTGAAACAACATAAGACAACCTACCTGAAGTGTAGGAAACCTGCAAAATCAGGAAGAATAACAAAACCCCTGGCACCCCCATTATGGACCGCACACACAAAACAAACTTGCTGAAAAAGACAAAGGACATGGTTTAAGATCATATTTTCAAGTGATCTTTTGGTAATCCCTTACCTTGATTGTCTCTTCACTTACCTAGGAGAAAATATTTGGGAATCCAGCAGGAAGTGAAAAAGCTAAATGCGAAAAATGCCTGGCGAGTGTGTGAATTTATAGGCCTGTTACAGTTGGCAAAAGATCCAGAAAAGGTATAATAGATCATTGGTAAAACATAAAAGTGTCATTAACATTGACTAGCATTGATTCATACACCATCAAAAGAGTTACTTATTAATCACATTTAAAAAAGGCAAAGGCAAATCAGATCCAACAGATCTGGAACACAGACAAAACTCTGAGTCAATATGCTTTATGGCGCCACAATCATTTCAGGTCAGTGTTAAAACATAACCGAAACTTCCTGGTCCAACAAGTTTGCACATTCCAAAACTAAAGTCCATTTCTGTCCGCCTTTTGTCAACACTAGCAACAGAAATGTTTTGTTAACATATGTGTTAAATATGCGTGCATTTTTAGGTGCAGCTCACTTTGAATGTACAAAGGGAACAAACTGTGCAGTGTACAGTGCATGGCCTTTTCCAGTAATGCAACCTGATTTATTGTATCATTACTATATTGATACGACACTTCTTATCACTAGCTCTATTATATAAGATTTAATCTTAGCTCTTATTTCCTCTTATGCTCATTAACCAAGGTTAAAGGTTTCAATGCTCCACAAGAGCACTGTGCTGATAAATCTTCACATAAAGAAATCATTCAATCATTTGGTTTGCTTTTCAAAAAAATCTTTGACTTTAGGACACTAAGGAATGAATAGTTTGTTGGTTTATACAAAAGAGATTTAAGTTATGATTCAACATGGTAACAAACTGTCTCTCAATGGAAACTATTTTAAACTGTTGCTACTTTGTCCAGATTTTAAGATGATCCCAAAGTATAATGATCAGTCATGTACCAAAGATCCTCACTGTAGGAGCTAAAGGCTTTTAGGGGAATCAATGGAGCTGACAAAAATTTCTGTTCATGAGTCGTCGGTATAAAAATCATGGCATGTTTACATGGCGCATGTGTATAAGAGGCCACTGTTGAAAAAGCTGGTGACCTTGACAAACACATTGCCCCCCTCCACTGAAGAGCAACTTGACTCGCCACAAGGCTAATGGGAAAACTTGCATGTCGTGATGAAACCAGGGAGCATCGTGATTTGGGGCTTTGCTGCCTCCTGGCCTGGACAGGAGGTGTTCCTTTCAGGATAATGCCAGGATGGCCAGGTGTCCTCCTACTGAAGCTCACTGATGCAGCAACAATGACTCTACCTGGTCTCAAAGAAAATCCACCTGTTTGACTGGTCGATGAAATGACCCAAACGGACGGTGGGAGGAAAGCCACGCAAGCATGGGGAGAACATGCAAACTCCACACTGTAAGGCCCCAGGCCCAGGAACTGAACCTGCAACCTTCTTATTGTAGGGCAACAGTGCTAACCACTATGTCGCCATGCTGCCCTTCAAGTGTACAATTCAACATAAACATTTCCATGTGCAAAGACACACACAAACACAGGCCCATGAAAATGTAATTTTTTTTATTCATTTCAAAAAATCAACTAGAAATCCTTTTAGAAATTTGGTGATCTAATTTAATCAGCATCCCAGCAATGAGTTAGTCATCACTCCTTAAATTCAGATTTAGTCTCTGGAGCTCATCTATCACTATCACTAGTTCTAAAACAAAACAGTGAATGCTCTGTTTGTAAAAGAAAATCTACATTTCATTATATATTTTAGTATTTAGTATAGTTAGTTTATCATATCCCTCATTACTTCATCTCATCTGAACAAAATGCTAAGTGTCCATGAGACATGGTCCCATGTTATTATGCAATAGTAATCTACAATGGTAGTGTTGTAACCTTGGACATTGCACTATAATTTTCGGTCATCAATCATCAAAATAAATTTGCCAGATATAAAGTTCAGTGCAACAATTATTTATTTTCAGTAGGAAAGGGGTGTTTTTGTGGTCACTTTGCCACTGGCAGTCAATGTATACGTTACTGCTGATAAAAAGAGGTGGTTTATCACCTGTTACAGCCCAATAATGTCAGATTGGAAAAATCGACGACTGCCTGCACGAGCCTGATGGGTGGTTTTGGCTCGCAAGCAAATTTAGCTCACATAATGTGGGTGCAGCATGCTGGCCGGTAGTATTTAGCCAGTCCCTGTCTTCCCCTCTGACAGTAACACAGCTCTGGTTTGTTGTGTTTTTGGTTGTCATTAGAATCACTTCCTACCCAGTTATGTAGAAATCAACTTATTTTGATATATCTCAGATCTAGTCATCTCTCCTTTGTCAAACCGTAAGCTGGGTGGTAGCAGTGATGTCCAGTATCAAACATTTTTTTTCCAGACTGTGACTGGAAAATTTCTCAGTCATCGAGCCGGTTCCCTGACACCATCTGTAGCGCTGCCTCCACATTGTCTGTATACTTGAGGCCCTGCAGATCAGCTGCCAGAAGAACCTTCAGAACTGAGGGCTAAAAGAGAGATGGGCAAAAGACAGACAGAAGAACATTATATTCATTCATTCTGTTGTTAGACCTGGATTCTGGCCCCAGGTAAGAGATAGTCATACCTGCAAACTGCAAAAGACCAGTCGTACACCACGTAGTTTGAACTGCCTTAGCAAGTCCCTGAGCTCGCTTATCACTGTGTAATCAATAATGCTGACGTGATGGCAGTCCAGCACCACTGATCGGGGAGGATTAGCTGAAGGAGAGAAAGGCGGAGACACTCAGGTAAAACAGAAAAACTGAAAGAGGGGAGGTGCTGAAGCAAGACAGATGGCACACAAATCTCACCCTGCAGAGCCTGGGTGTGTATAATGTGGCTGGCATACTCCATGGCAGGAAAACTGAGTCCACTGTTTAAATTCATCACTAGGGCGCCGTGATCAGTTACCTGGAAACACCGGATGCACAGTGTTATCGCAGACACATGCTCTTCCCTGTTGAAGAACACTGTTGGAGTTCTGTGTTAATGTACGTTGTAGAGGCTGGTGACTAGAGGATGAACTGGTTGGCTTCTGTGACCAAAATCTTGATAATAATATTTTTTTTCCTCTGTGGCATAGTAGTTAGAGCTGTTGCCCCACAATAAGAAGGTCGTGGGTTTGGTTCCCTTTCTGTGTGGAGTTTGCATGTTCTCCCCGTGCCTGTGTGGGTTTCCTCCGGGTACTCCAGTTTCCTCCCACCGTCCAAAGACATGCATGTCTAGGATGATTGGTGACTCTAAATTGTCCGTAGGTCTGAGTGTGAGTGTGAGTGGTTGCTCATCTCTGTCTGTCTCTGTATGTTGCCCCTGTGATGAGACATTTTATATCATGGTATATGTAATCTTAATATCAATTCCTTTTTTGAAACTGATAAATTACTTTGGCAAATCAAGTGATTTAAATTGAAAACCCCCTATGTCTTTTAAATACAAAGCTATATTGCATTTGAACAGTCAGTAGTCAGTTCTTTCGAGGTTAATGACCATTTTTAAATAGCTATGGTAGTAGAGCTATTAAAAAAGGGGAACATACCTTGGTAAAAATGTTGGTATATTTCCCAACTTGTCCATCAACCAATAATAGGGACATGCAACCTTTTTCCCTGACAGTCTTTCAGCCTCAAAATAGCAAGTTTAAACTTAGTGGAAAGAAGTTTTCACTAAGCCCGGAGGAGGGGAGAGCTCAGTGGGAGGCCCTGAAGGTCAGAGAGTCCTGGTGCAGTAGTAAATCTCACAGCCGCAGGCTGTGCCCATGCTGCTGATATGACAGATTTACGACAGACTTATGCTTTAACACTGAACCCTTCACTGAAAACAAACGGCCTTGAATGGGCAACAGCTACTGTTTCCGTCTCTCAGAGCCTGCTCCTGAACCAGTGGATATTTTTGGTCAACAGACCAACAGGATTCCTGTACATCCCTCTTTGAGACATGATTAAAAAGGGTTGTAGAATATTTGGGGGAAGGGCAGGAATTGAAAGACTTTGGGGCTGTTCTAGTGAGAAGTGAGATGTTGTCATACACATCACAGAATATTGACAGTTCCTTTGTTGTGCTCCATCAAGCTTCAATAAACACCCTCAGCATAAGCCAACCCTGGCTGTTGTGTGCTTCTCAGTTGCCTTTAACTGTGATGAAAAACTCTCCCTAACAAAAAGCTCTGATTTTGTGTAAAGATGCAGTCTGCAAAATTATCTGTATAATGGAAGATTTCTGGCCTTTGCAAGCTCAAACTCTGGGGTTTGTCTTATTAACGACAACAAGACGCTGCTCCATGGCTTGAATTTATCTCCATGTTGAATTTTATTTGGAGCTCTGGTTGGTTAAAGGCTCATCCATTTACTCAAGCATCTAAATTATTTTTGGAAAATGTACAAACACCCTGTGAACATGCCTCAACAGCACTACTAATGTTTCTTTACAGAAAACACTAACCAAAGTTTTATCTATGTGTACTAACTTTGAGATACTTAATGTGTTTCACCATTGAAGTCTCACACGCTTGCTTCCCACAGTCCTCAATAATGGTGGTTCCAAACCTTTAGGCTGGGGCCCACTGGTGGGCCATGAAGGTATAAATATTGGGCCACAAATATTTGTAAAACAGTATAATCATAATGAAAATTTTTATTTTTTAATGAAAATAAATGTTTGTAATTGTTTTAAAATTAAATGTTCCTTAAAAACATGTAAAATTATTGAAAATATCTTTTTTTTTCTTCTCACTTGTGTTAAGTTCTTTCACTAAGAGCTTTTATGTTGTTTCTGGCTGGACCACATCTTATATTTCTTTTTTATTTAAGTCTGATTACATGCTAAACGATTACATCCATGCCAAAACTGAAGCATCAAAATCTTAAGTGGTTAGAAACAGGAAGAATTAAAAGGAAAAAGAGTCAATTGACAGATGGTGAATAAAAAAGTGATTTAGCCTCTGTGTCTTTTAGGAATTTCGAGTGTGATGCAAGTTGGAAAACCATATATGAAATATAATACAGCACCTTTATCTGAGGTCTGGCCATGTTGTACAGCAGCAGGACTGCAGATACAGCTACACCTCCTAAAATGCCGTACTGCACCTTCCAGAAACTCATCAGGAACGTCACCACAAAAGGCAGCAGGTCCAGCTCTGTGGACAACAGCACCACACTTAGTTAAGCAACCAGATACATGCAAGGTAAACTCAAGTACAAAGCTGAGCAAAGACGTACTATGTATCTTCCACATTTTAGCCACAATGGGATAATCCACCATTGGAGCCACCGCACAGATGACAACGGCAGCCAGAGAAGCTTTGGGGATGTAGTAGAAGGCCGGCATAAGGAACGCCAGAGAAAGCAACACAATCACACCTGCAAAAACCAGCAGAAGGAGAAACCAAGAAACATGAACAAAGAAAGACAGAGAATATAAAGTCACATAATATGTACAAATATATGATTATTTTCCGTCCATCCATTTGTGAGTCAATAATTTTATTTTGGAAAAAAAAAAAGAAGCTATTGGTTTTCATTGATTAGAAGAGATTGAAACCCAGAAAAGACACTTTATAATAATGAATTAAACAAAAAAACAAAGATATACAGTGAAGAAGTTACACTGTATTTTGCCATCAACACTTGATATGGGGGTCGTCCTTAAGACTGATCACACTAAATCCTTCTGTGACTCCTCAGTCATTCGCTGGTGATAAGCCTAAAAGGGTTGGGAGTATGTTGGTATGTTTTACATAGTAAAAACAAAGTGTTTTATGAGAGTGTGCGCTTTTTTAATTCAACAGTAATGCACAGATTCCCTGAGCAAAACTGTGACATTAAGGTTGTCTTTTATTTGTGTTTTGTATTGTGTCATGTCTGCTGAAGCCTGTGTGTTTTTAACACCACCAACAACATGGAGATGGTGACAGACAAATAGTGAAAGCTGAGTTGGCACTCACTGGTAATGATTCCTCCAGCTGGAGTGCAGACTCCAGTCTGGGAGTTCACTGCTGTCCTGAATGTGAAGAGAAAACATGACAGTGTAAATATTTTAATGTCTGAGCGCTCTCTCTCTCTCGCTCGCTTTCTCTCTCACTTACTCACTCACACACTCACTCTCTCAGACTCACACACGCACATACACGCGCACACACGCGCACACACTCGCACACACACACACACACACACACACACACACACACACGCACATACCTCCCAAAGCTGCCAGTGACAGGGTAGGCTGACACAAAGGATCCCATGATGTTAGTCACACCAATTGCCAGCAGTTCCTGGTTGGCGTCGATCCTGTAGTCGTTCTGACTCGCTGATGAAAAGTAGGAAGTTAAAAATCAGTCAACAGTCTGATGGAACCTCTTTATCTGCCTGTTTTGCAGAAGGTATAATATGTAGAAAAGTGATTTTGCAACACGACAATGGAAAGGTGGCTTCTCCAATTCTAATAATAAGGATTGCATGAAATAAGTTTGACTCATTTTAACTTGTTGATAGAGATTAAAATAAATAAATAAATCCAGGACATGCTAACACACCGATGTTTAATGTGTATAATTCAAAAGTATAAACCGATCCCATGTTAGCAATTGACAGCCAAGATGATGGAACTAAAAAAGTTATAGGATCCATTACGGATAGGAAATCTTCTCCAAAGTTTTGACAAATTATCATTGTAAAGATCCCCAAAGTTCATCCTCTGGTGACCAAGAATGTTTGAACCAAATCAGTGGAAATCAGTCAAATAGTTGTTCAGATATTTCAATCTGGTCCAAGCTGATGGAATGACCAACATGATAGCATGACTAAAAGCACTTACCAAAAGCCTTTGCAATAGCAATGCTCTCCAACAGACCCATGAAGGGAATCACAGCAAGCCCTCCTCCAAAGCCCTGCACAAAAGAGAAAAGAGAGACAGACAACAGGACTGAGTCCGCTGTATTTCCAAAGAACTGGAGAGATTTTAAGAAGGAAAAGTTGCAACTGAATAATTTTTCTAAAAACTTTCACTTCCTTTATCTTGCTATCTGCTCTTCACCTCTACAACCTCCCAGAAGGAGACAATGGTGCCGTTGGCTGTGATGTCTGAGGTGGGAGGGGGCCTGAATGGCGGGAGCCCCTGGGAAATTTCCCCAGTGATTGTGAACACATTTTGACCGTAAGAATCCCAGGAAAATGCAATGCAGGAGGCAGCCACAACCACCAGAGCGTTACGCACTGACCACAACAGATAAGTGGAGAACAAATAGAAAAAAAAAAAAGGAAAAATGGAAAGTTTTACTGTCATTGCCATCCATTCCTGCAGAGGGGATAGATGCAAACACACACAGAGCACAGGTACTGACTGGTAGCAACAATCCACACGAGCTTCCTGGCGAATCTGGAGTTTCTGGAGTTGGTTTCTGACGTCGAACCATCGAAAGAAACCAGACTCTTCTTCATAAGCATCAACATGACCAGCAGGCTGAGACAAAGTAGACCTAGAACCACATCACCTATCCTGGCCTCTGAGATCCTGTAGAAGGTGTAGTAAACCTCCAGAAAGAACTGCTGGGGAATCCCTTGAAGTCCCAGAATATTCTGCAAATACAAACAACAGGACCATAAATAATATAATCGATAAATTACACATAGAAAATAATTCATTGATTACAACAGTTCTCAAGTTCAAAAAAAAAAAAAAAAAAAATATATCATTTTTTGGTGGGGACACAACAAACTATTATTTTCATTGTTGATTAAACATATAATACCCTGTGAGCAGTGCAACATGTACAGGGCAGACTAGAGACTACAACAGTGAGTTGGGTTAGAGTTAAACAGGCTGAGGCAAGTGGTTTGCCATCTAGAAAAAGACAGCTTACCTTGACCTGGCCAAAACCAATGGTTATTGCAGCAGCACAAGTGAAGCCTTTTATTACAGGGAAAGAGATGAAGTCTACAAGGAAGCCTGCAGGAGACAACACAGGCAGTGTTTCGTTTAAGCAAGTCAAAAGAGCATGGCTCTCACAGAAATTCTGTGCAGTTAAGCTCAGGAAGTTGTAGATGGGGTGGCAGAAAGTGGCAGTCTTGCATTTGCAAACTGAGAACCTGCTTGCATTTCTGCAGTTCTATTTCTAAACCTTTGTCAGTTTGTACATGACATTTTTGTGAATAAGATGTTAATTCTGTTGCTTAGGGTTGTCATATAGAACTCAAATTTCAGATCAAAATATTTTGTCACATTGTGAAGAAAACTTTTATTTTTATTTTGCTGAAAATTCTAACTTTGACAAAATGATCGAAACCACAAAATGGTATTGCACTGTTTCCATGTGACTTTGGAAGATCTCACCTAATCTCAGTAATGCCATTCCAGCCTGGATGAGTCCACAGAGGAGGCTGAGAAGCACAGCGCGGTGTGGCTCCCCCCCCACCACGGAGAAACACAGGAGGGACATGATGGCCGTGGGACCCAGCGTCACATCCTTAGAGGTTCCCAGGAGGGTGTAAAAGAACCCCCCCATGAAGGCAGAGTACAGCCCGTACTGTGGAGAGAAGACCTTTTAGATTACTAACGATTAAAGTCTCTGGCCACTCACTGTCAAATCACTTGATTATGTACAGCGTTGGTTTTCATATTGATCTGCTAAAGGGGGAACGTTTCTCTATGTGCTCAGTTTAAAATGTGTGTACCAATAGGACTTATGACACCACAGCTAGTTTGTAGGCCAGTTGTTCAACTCAGTTTAAGTAGAACCAGATACTTCTAGCAACTGAATGATTTAATTTGAATGAGAAGATGAACATTTGCAGAGAGCCGATACTCACCTGTACAGGAAGGCCAGCTACTTCAGCATAAGCCAGTGCCTGTGGTACAGTTGTCAGCCCAACAGTGAGGCCTGCGAGCAGGTCCATCTGAAGCCACCTCAGGTTGTAGCTGGGCAGCCAGGAGAGGAAGGGCAGCCAGGTCTTCAGGGTGCTGAGGGAGCAGCATTTCCGGGCCAACCCTCGTCTCAGCAGAGGCTCCTCCATTGTATGGTAAAGATTATGGGTGAGGCAGAAGAGCCTGGAGGGGAGAAGGGGGGCAGAACCGGTGGAGAGACAGCCAAGTGTGCAGAAAGACGTGAAGTTATACATCTAAACCTGTGCAGGAGGAAGCTGATTACAGAAGAAAACACACTTACGCGAAGCAAAGTTTCTTGTCTCCTTGAAAAGTCACTCACTGACTTGTGGGAAGTGTTGCTTCATTTGGCTTTGGCCTTGATTCTGGGAGTCGTGTTTCCCCACAGCACATGGACAAATACACAGCTCATCGTGGGGAGAGGGTGCCATAGCTTCAGATACATGTTATGTTCTGTATGATATAAAAAAACAACAGCAAAAGTCAATTACCTGCTGCTTCCAGTTCAGACAGACAATAACTACACCAGGATGGTCAGGTATTCTAATAAGGTAAGCCTGACCTGTTTTTCTTTGACCTTTGACCTTAGCAAGCTTTCAGAGCACAATAATCGTATGATGATCATATGATAGGTCAGTGCTTTAGATACTTACCTCCCAGCAGTGATCATTTTACAACAGCCACAACCTTTTTCTCCACAGGCACCAACTAACCATAAGAACTCCCTGACAATGAAACATTCACACATATGGGACAAAACTCTGTGTAGGACAAAACTTTTCTAACTGGGCAACAAGCTGCTGCATTAATGGAGCAAAAATAATCCACATTTAAAGCTATGTGTCTGAGACAAATAGGATAAAACAAAAACAGGAAGGTTCATTCATCCATCTTCAACCGCTTATCCGTTTCCCGGGTCAGGGGATGCTGGAGCCAATCCCAGCTCACACTGGGCGAGGGCGGGGTCACCCTGGACAGGTCAGCAGTCCATCATAGGGCCAACACACAGAGACAAACAGAGACAAAGAAGCACTCACGCTCACACTCAGACAGACAGTTTAGTGTAACCAATCATCCTCGACATGCATGTCTTTGGACGGTGGGAGGAAACCCACGCAAACTCTGCACAGAAAGGCCCCAGGCCCGGGAATCTAACCCGTGACCTTTTTGTTGTGGGGCAACAGCAGGAAGATACAGAACAGAAAAATATTGAATTCCAACAACTCAAACACAACGCAACAGAAATAAATAGAATATAATAGAATGGGAAAAATAAAGCAGAATAAAATGATAAAATAGAATAGAATAGAAAATCCAGCCGATAGTCTCACCGTATCTCTCCTCCTGTCCTCCTGTCTCACTGTCCCGGCTCTGCACTGATTTTTCGGGTCCTTTCTCTCCAACTCTCTTTCTTCCACCTTCACCACTTCCACCGCTGCAGTGAGAGAGCATTGAGAACTTCCTGTTTTCTCTCCTCATGTGACCTCCATCATGTGATCACGAGCTGTAGGCGGAAGACGATCTCCGTCCGCTCGGTTTGAACAGTCCTCACTCACAGTAAATGTTCCTGAAACGAACCCGGAGTCTGAGTGGACACACTCTGTCTGTGTAGAGTCTGACGAGAGGGACTCATCATCATGCTGCTGCGGTTGTTTTGGCTTGTTTTGGCATCTTGTCGCACGTTGGAGGCGAACAGAAGAAATGTCCTCCTCATCATCGGTGAGTGAACTTCTGTGTCTGAGGTGGACGATTATAACGATCAATCCAACACGGCTGTCACTTCATCAGTCACAAAGCTGCAGTGAATCCTGTCAGCCGTCATAAATCCTCCTCCGTGGGGACTGTAGTGTTGGTTTTTGATGGTATTTATCTGTCCAGGCTCCTAAACAACTATTAGGTTTTAGCAAAGTTTCAACAAAACTAAACTGGATATTATAACCTGCACTTGTCACAGGATTGTTATTTTTGATTTATTTAACCTTTTATTTATACAGGTAATTTAATTGAAACATGGCTTTTCATTCTGAGGAGAGAGCTGTTTTTGGACAGGCACTCACATTAATCAATGAAGTGCCAGTTTGGCTGCACTGGTTCCAACTAAATGTAACTAATAAACTGACAAAGTGTTTATTATGGATGGATAAAGTCGTGCAATTGAACTTAAATATTAGACAAACAGAAGTACCTCATCTATTGATGTGAAACATGTTGTATTGTACGTGATAATTTTAATGATCTCAAAAATAATTAAACATGGGTCATAAGAAGATCTTCCTCTGCTCATACACAAGTGATGTATCCTCAGTGTAACATACAGCGCCCCTCTATAAAAACTACAGGAATCACACCTATACATGACATACTGTACTTACAAGTAATTTGTAAATGAAATAACATTAGATAAAATTGCTTGATGTCAATGCTTCAAAAATCAGCCCAAACTGATGACGTTTAGCAGATTTAAAGTATAATCAGCAGCAATGCAGCAAATCTGTGATTACAAATTTTCACCAAGTATCAGTTACATTTTAATTTGATGATGTGAAGAGTTCTCTTCATTCTGTATTTGTAAGACTTTTGCTATAAAATTAATCCCAAGCAAAAGTTATCAGTTGTATTTAAAAAACATTTTTCCTGATGTTGAAAAAAAAAAGATTGCTTTATTCTGAAATACTAATTTTATGAATTAAGGAATCAGCAGTAATGCCTAACTTGACATGTCAAACCGTACATGTCATGTATTTAAATGTCAACGCTGATTATGTCATGATTTTAAATGTTGATGCTGAGCTTGAGCCCATGTAGTACCCAAAGCAAATTCCACTGACCTGGAGGTGTGGTATTAATAAATGATTGATTGATGTCAACCTGCATGAACAGTTCCTTTGGTCAGGGGATGGTTTTCATGGTTTGATTCAGGATCATCCATCCTATTGAAGGGAATCTTAGTGCTGCAGGTCTGTACTGATCCCTGGCCTTAACTAGGGCTGCACAATGAATAAATGTGATTAAAATCGCAGCATGGCAGGGTGCTGTATACAAAAATAACATCATCAGCATTAAAAAACCAAAATCGCACATCACCATTGCAATAGTTGCCAAAATAATTACAGTATGAATGAAGTGTGGTTGTGTTTTCCTTCCTCCAGCTGATGATGCGGGCTTTGAGACGGAAGTGTACAACAACTCTGTGGCACACACTCCCAACCTGCGCTCTCTGGCCCAGCGCAGCCTGGTGTTCAGCAACGCCTTCACATCTGTCAGCAGCTGTTCCCCCAGCCGTTCCAGCATCCTCACTGGCCTGCCGCAGGTAATAGGCGCACACAAAAACACAAATACACAAGAGGGTGCCTCTCATTCATTTGTTCAAAGTGCAGTGTTGATGTGTGCTTGTTTCATGTTTTCAGCATCAGAACGGCATGTACGGACTTCATCAGGGGGTGCATCATTTTAACTCGTTTGACGGCATACAAAGTCTGCCCCTGCTCCTTAGCCAGGCTAATGTACATACAGGTAAAAACAAACAGAAGTTTAACTCGAGGCTTGGCACACATACATTCCACCTTTTTAAATACTTACTTTCTTCTTCATGCAGGTATAATTGGGAAGAAGCACGTTGGCCCTGGATCCGTATACCCTTTCGATTTTGCCTACACAGAGGAGAACAGCTCGGTCCTCCAGGTGGGGAGGAACATCACCCGCATCAAACTCCTGGTACGCAAGTTTTTTCAGACCCATAGAGAGGAAACCTTCAAGCAAAGGCAGAAGAAAGAGGAGACGAAGATGAATGGAGATGAAGACAGGCCGTTCTTCCTCTATGTTGCTTTTCATGACACCCACAGATGTGGACATTCGCAGCCCCAGTATGGAGCCTTCTGTGAGAAATTTGGAAATGGTGAAATGGGAATGGGAAGAATACCTGACTGGACACCAGAATATTACACACCGGAACAAGTAAAGGTCGGTGATATGAAAAGCTCAGTTACATTTACAATTGAAACTAAGCCATTAGCTGTTATACATGAAAACATTACTTTTTCTACAGTTACAGACCTGGTAAATTTTTCTTGCAGTTACTCATGAGCTGTAAACATATAAATGTCAACCAAGAAAACCTTTTACAAGAAAATTACACAAATTAATCTGTCAACAAAATAATGACATAATGGCAACACAAGTTAAATGGGTCTGTTTTCATATTGTGCACTTCAGGTTCCTCATTTTGTGCCAGACACACCTGCAACGAGAGCCGACTTAGCTGCACAGTACACCACGGTCAGCAGGCTGGATCAGGGTGTGTGGCAATGCCAACTCATAAATGAAGAGGATGGAGGGAAGACATTCTTGTATGACACTCGGCTCTAATGCTGTAAATTTCCCTCTGCAGGTATCGGATTAGTCCTGCAGGAGCTCAGGGAAGCTGGTTATGAGAACAACACTTTGGTCATCTACAGCTCAGATAACGGCATCCCCTTCCCTAACGGCAGGACCAACCTGTATCACTCTGGAACAGCTGAGCCCATGCTGGTGTCCTCTCCAGAGCACAGGGAGCGATGGGGGGACATTAGTCAGGCCTACGTCAGCCTTCTAGGTAAGAAATTGATGGAATAAAGAAGGTGAAAATATTGATTAATATACGAAAAAAGGCCTTAAGAGCTTTTACAATGCAGAATGGCTTTTGGTGTTTACACTAGAGGCTCCCATGGATTACTAAGTGTCTGTCATTCAGGAGATTTTTACCAGGAGCTACAAGATTTTCGGAGGTGTCCTTGTTCCTATAACCAACAGATCAGATGATTAGTGCCAGAAAGAAAACCAAATAAAGCTGTTCCCACTTTAAAAAGAGTGATTCACTGATTCTGCTTAGTGGACACAGGATGTTTTCAAGGGTCTTGGCGCTGAGTTTGGCCAAAGAGCATTTGCTTGGCCAAAAAATGCCAGTAAATATAGAGTTGAAATGTATCAAATGTATCTTAAAGATGTAGCTAGTATTTTTTTCCCCAGAAGCTCATTTTGAAACCACAAACCAGTGCATGAAAATATGATGTTGGGTGGGCAGATGAAATGGAGCATTATCATGTATTTCACTAGGTTTGTCAATTGCTGGAAACATTTGGGTTAATGTAGGTATACAACTCAAAAAAATAACATATGTCACTTTGATGTGGGAAAGTGACATTTTGTATTTAATTCATCAATATGAATTAAATGACACCTTACCCAGAAACTGTGAGTAGTTCACAATATTGTTAATGTCAGCCTCTTTAAAAAAGGCTGAACGATCCAATAGTTTGTGTAACATTATCCTCCTGTCCACCTCAGACTTTTCTTGGTTGGCTCCCTGTCTGTCAGTTGGGAGCCACAGGTTTACATACAATCAGGGAAGTCATTGTGGTTGTCTATGCTGTGGCCACAAGAGGGAGTCCTAATGATGCTTCAGATAAAACAGGACAAACTGAAAGCAACTACAAATGAATGTAAATCTGAAAACATCATAAATTTAAACAATAGTACCAACTCAAAACAAATAGAGACGGACATAAATAGATGACAGATGATAGCAGATAATAATTACAAAGTAAAATGTAAAGTAACCATGGCAACTATGAAATTTAAAGTGTAACACGTAGCTGCTGTCCTTTGCAAACAGTGTATCTCACATATTAATTTATTAAATACACAGTACGTGGTTTTTCATTGGGTAGACGCACTAAAATTTCAGGCGTGGGACTAATTTCTCTCCCAACTCTCTGTTCTCTCTTTTCTTTCCTCCTCCTTTTCTTTTGTTGGCAGACATCACCCCCACCATTCTGGACTGGTTCTCTATTTCCTATTTGTCCTACAGCCTCCCCGGCAGCCCTGCCACCCCGGTCCACCTCACTGGCCGCTCCCTGCTGCCTGCTCTGGTCACTGAGCCCAGCCACTGGCACACTGTCTATGCCAGCCAGTCCATCCACGAGGTTTGTGAGCGTTGTTGTGCTAAAGCAGGATGTCAATGCTGTCCTGAGGGACAGAAACCGACTCTGATGAGGGAATCAAGCCCAGGGCCTTGACTGCTATGCCGTCATTTTTATTTCAGGTAACCATGTACTACCCAACCCGCTCAGTCCGCCAGGGGTCGTACCACCTTCTCCACAACCTACACTACCGCATGCCTTTCCCTATAGACCAGGACCTGTATGTGTCACCCACCTTCCAGGACCTGCTGAACCGCACCAAGCTGGGTCAGCCCACGCACTGGTTCAAAAGCCTGGAGCAGTATTACTACAGAGAGCGCTGGGAGCTGTATGACTCCAGGTCTGTTAGAGCTGCTAGCAATACACATTTTCATGTCTGTCTCAGCTCAGGGAAAGAAAAGTGTTGGCTGTGATGATTCAAAGATATATATATAGAGATTCCATGACACTTTGCTGCACAACACCAAGACCCACTGATTCAAATGAGGTAAACATGCAACACAATAGTTTAGTGATCTAGGGAAATAACCGTCACAAAGGAGAAACAATGCCCTTAAATATTATGATTAATATTCACTAGGGGAAACAATCGTGATTGATTGTTCTGCTTGGCCTGGTGCCCTCCTGTAGAGTATATGTCTCCATAATAATAGGAAAATGGCAGCACTGTGGACATCAAAAACAGCAGCAGCAGCATCTTCTAATGTGTTGCTATTTTGGAGGGATTTTTACTGACAATCACTGATCAAATATGACCCAGTCAGCCCATATTTAGCCTCAAATATTGTTAATTTATTGACGATTATTTGACACCTTAAATTATATATGAATGTATAAACACTGAAATATTTGAATTTAAATATATTTTATTTATCAGTCTAAAGTTTGTCTTGTGATTGTTTACTGTACCCATCAAAGATGCTGTTTTTAATTTTGATTTGAATGCTAATGCTTAAAACAAACACTAAAGCTAATGCTTGCTTAATGCTCAGATAATAAAGAGCGTACTTATCGACTGAAGTTTGGTAATTGATGAAATGTTTCAGGAAAATTGGCAAACTTTTTACTTGTTACAGCTTCTCTTTTATGCTACCCTGAGTTTTGGACCATTGGTTTTTAAAGACGTCATCTGAAGCTGCAAAAGGCAATTCTGATTATTCAGTCATTTTATAGACTAAATGACTAACTACTTATTCGAAAAAAATGCTGTTGTATTACTTGATAGAAAGATCATTTATTCATGTTAGTGGACACTGTAGGGCCACCCAACTGCCCAACGTCAGCTGGGTCTGGCTCCGGTCCCCTGTGGCCCTGATGGATAAGCACTATAGAAGATTGATGGATGTATGGATAATATTACTGGTCCCTTGCTTCCTCTGCCTGATCTGATCAAAATGACAGCGAATGAACATGTTGTCTTTGGTAAAGATCTACGTGAACCATTCACCTCTGTATTTTATCTTTTTATTTTCTCTTGGGACTGTTATACTACCTTTAGGTAATAGAGAATAAGAGCTGATTCAAGGTTTTGTGTTTGAATCACAAATTAGCAGAAAATTCTCTTTCCTGGCAAATGGAACTTGTTTATCAGATATCTTTCATCACAGTGACACTTGCATTCAAAAACATGATGTAAGTATTTCATAAATGAGTCATAACATTCTGTAGTGGTGTTATATTAAGAACACCTTCAGATTAAAATATAATAAATTATTTAGATTCTTTATCTGGTGTACTAATTAAGCTTTGTTTCTAAATCGTTAGGTGTTCTATTATAATTACATTGAGGCGGTTTGAACCATTTGTTCAGTGTTAATAAGAGTCATTGTAAATGCTAAACAGGTGACATACAATAATAACTTTGGTTATGCTGTTTAACAGTGAAATTCTTCACCAACACAGGACGGACCCACTGGAGATGAAGAACCTGGTTTCAGACCCATCCTACAGCACCGTGCTGGAGAGCCTGAGGCAGAGTCTGCAGAAGTGGCAGTGGGAGACGGGAGACCCCTGGGTCTGTGGACCAGACTATGTCCTGGAGGACAAACTGCAGCCTCACTGCAGACCTCTCTACAATGGACTCTGATGGACTGTAATGGTACTATTACTCATCCTGATTGACATAATGTCCGCATACATGAACTCATTCATCTTATGTAAATTATGTTTATTTGTATTTATATTTGTATATGTCACTACTGCTTTTAATGCTCAAAAATGAAGTGGTGTTTATTTCTAACATTAGCTTTTAGTACAGCTTCCTTTGTCTTGGATAAATTCATTATTCCCGTCATTGGTCTGTCTTATCTGGATCTATACATTGAAGGTGCATTTCCCCAGTCATAACCCCGTGGCACAAAGAGGCCAACCTGGCTGTTGAATTGTTTGATATTAGTTATTTAAGCGGATTATGTTAGTCACCATCAATGCTTTCTCACTGATCTGCTGATTGAGGACGTGGTGGAGTTGAGGACGCATGACCGGCCGTGTCGGTGGATCGATCAGGAAAAGGGGTTTTATTGATACAGGCTTGTTTCTAGCTCGGAGCTCCACTTTGAAATGAGACTGATTCACAGTCCGTCCATCCACAAAGCTGCTGAAACTTAACACAATTTGGATCAATCAATCACTGACCCATGTTTATTGATCTCTCCTCCTTTAAAAATCAAACAACAACAAAAACAACAAAAAAACTCCCAGTCCATTGGTTAAAAGCCACGCACAGTGATTGTGCTCTTTTTGCAGACAATGTTTTTAGTCCTTGGGGATATCCTGAACCATTCATACCGCGATGAAGAGGAATTTTTGTTTATGTGTCATTAGTTTAACAATCATCTCAACATCTATGTGTTTTGACCGCTTTGGCTACACTGATGGTCCACTGATGTTAATTCAGGTCACTTTCACCTCAACCGATGTCAGAGAAGGACTGACATCTGTATAACCTGTCCAACCTCTTCATGCTTTTTTCCCACTCGCTCGCACACGCACACGCACATCCCTCCCTTGTCTCCGCTAAACCAAGAAAGGCGGATCGATTCGGATTGGTCTTTTTTCTGCTCCCGCATAAAGTTGCATCATCATCCGCCCACCTCAATTTTGATTTGACGAATGTCCTGGATCACGATAGCGTCGCTCAGTCAGCCTATAAAAGCCCCAGAAAGTTTTTCAAACAGCCAACAAAGCGCACAGTAGCAGCCAGCTGAGAGAAGCACCGTTTTCCTCTGCGTAAAAAGTGCCAGACATGGAGAGGTCGGTCCGGTTTGCCGTGGTGTGCGTCGGTGTGTCTCTGCTCATCTCCTGCCACCCGGTGGAAGCCTGGTACAAGCAGTCGACCGGGCCCAGTTACTACTCGGTGGGACGCGCCTCCGGTCTGCTGTCCGGCATCCGGAGGTCACCGTACGTCCGGAGGTCCGATTCCGAGGAGACGCTGATGGACAGCGGGGAGACAGCAGGTAACAACGTGATCACAGAGACCAACAGACAGGTCTCCATCCTCAAAAGCATGGTAAGTACAGTTTATATACTATTCACTTTATTGCTGTTTTTTTTTTATTCTGCCTTGTTTTTTTTTTTTACACTGGAGATAAAATCAAGAAGTGGCGCGTAACGTGCGCTTTCCATTCAGCACAAGACCTGGCCTCCATTTATGGCCATGCGTGAAACAAACTTTTAGTTTTTTTTTTGTTTTTTTTTCATAAGGAAAGGGAAACAAACTGCGTAGACCCAAACTGGCGAACGTTGGATTAAACAAATTGTGCGTAAAAGCGGAAACCGGTTTGTGCTGCAGGTCAAAACGCAGCCGACAACAAAGTTCATGTTCACAATTTATGTGCACCAGTTCCCGAGGAAAACACTCAAATAAGAGCAATAATGACAACAACTGTAAAACTAAAGAGTTTTAATAATTTGGTTTCTCAATTAAGGCATAAATGAAATTCAGAGAGGGAAGAGATTAAGACCCTGCATTATATGAAAGTGTAAAAGCCCGTTCAGCAGAGTTTTCAGATGCATTAAATTCCATCCCTTTTTCTCACCTCTTGCAGGCCATCTGCGTGAAGGACATCTCTCCAAACCTGAAGAGCTGCGAGCTGCTGCGGGACGGGACGGGCACCTTCCAGTGCAAGGCGGACGTCTTCCTGACCCTGGACTCCCTCGACTGCCTGTCCACTTAAGGCCCGGTCAGACAGGCGGGGACAGTCCTCGTCCTCCACCAAGACCCCGGGAGCGTCTCTCTACGAAAAAACAAACAAAAAAACAAAAACAAAAACAAAAAAACAAACAAACAAAAAAAAAACAACGATGAAATGAAGGAATGAATGAGTGTGTTTGGCTTCGGGGGTGATGGTGCCCATGAGATCCCGATCACCACCGCTCATGGACCGCTGACTCTGAATGTTCTCTTATTAAAAACAAAACAAAACAAAACATAAAATATACAAACATTGTTCAGTTTTGCTTTGGTTGTGTAGACAGGAGGATAAAAGAAAAAAAAAATCAGTGCCAGAGATGTTGGTTGAAACCATTTTCTTCCAGATGACATCACATCTGTACTGTTCATCCCTTGTTATGTGCCCACCGTTGCCAAAATGTATTAAATGTCCAGAAAGTTGACTGCATAGCAGATTCCCTGTAAAGTACTTTTATTTATTTTATCTATTAAAATGAACAAACACAGGTAACTTCCTGCTTGGTCTACATTTATCTTGAAATATTCAACTAGTGGAAGGTGAAAAAGAAAAAATAAGTGAACCAGTGCTGAACTGCTATCTTCAAATGAGTCAAGTCAAATAATTTCAATTATGAGAATATTAGACTTAGAAAAAGGAAAATTACACATGCAGTCTAGAAGTTTCATACATGTACAACGAATTAAATTAAACAATAGGCAAATCACTTCATCCTAAGGCACTTGAGGGTTTTTTTCACCTTCAGCATCCATATCAGACATTAGCATATCTTGTTTATTGCTGGAGTCAGAGAGGAGCTGGTGTGATAGTCAGTCATTCGCTCAGGGGAGCCTTTACAACAGCCTGAGCCCAATAGAGTTAACGCCACACAAATCACACAGAGGAGGCGTCATCCTGTTCGACAAATCAGGGTTTGTGGCTGTGTGTCTGTGTGTCTGTGTGTGTGTGTGTGTGTCAGAGAGCTGAAGTAAGGAAATGAAAAACAAGTCAGGAGGCTTCAGGGATGTTTGGTTACATAGACCTCTCTCATTTCCAATTTTAAAGTTTACTGGTGGGAGTGAGGGGGATACATGAAAGTGCAGATTACCATCAATGCGTGTGGATGATTTCAGCTGAGGAAGAGTCAACACAAACTAGGGTGTTTTTAAAGTGATCACTGCCTCATTAGGAGGGTGTGACGCACAGGATGTGCATAGCGGCGACACAGTGATGAATGAGCGGAAAGCACACAACGGTATGTGTGAGTGAATCCTGTGCCAAGGAAGGAACGGACAAACAGTAAATCCTCTTCATCGCGTCCGTGTCCTGCCCACAACCACACGCAGGAGGAGACAAGAAAATAAATGGCACAAAAAACATCCCTGCTCATATTCTGGCTTCCCTGTACAGTACAAAAATAAAAATGCCCATTAATCTCAATAAAAGTCTCCAAGGTCCTCCTCCTTTAATGCAATAAGTCTTCTGAAGCTACAAGAAATCAAGCATCACAGAGGATAATGGACAAAGGACAGACAAAGACCTTCAGAGCTCCGTCTGTTCTTAAAGAGGAAAAAGAGATGATCTCCATGTTCTGCTCATGCCTTTTTGTTGGATGTCTTAGTCTTTTGAAATTACACATCCAAAGGCAGACAGGACTGACTGACTGACTGTCCAGCAGATGTGTCAGTCTGCAGGCATCTACAGAAGGGACACTGCCTCCAGGTTCTCTTTAATTATGGTGTCCATGACCACCTGGAAGACAACCTGGATGTTTGAGGTGTCGGTCGCTGTGGTGAAGTGGTGGTAGATGAGTTTACTGGGCATTGCGTTGAGGGAAACAAAAGTGGCGGCGATGAAGCGGGCGGCTGAATCCACATCGCAGTCTGCACCTGAAAGAGAGGAAGCAGTGCAATCAGACTGTAATGTGAATAATTATTCACACACACACATTGAGCAACCTGAGATTGAGATTTCGTGTAAAGTAGTTAAATTATTTAGATCTCTATTATTCAGATTTCAGGCAATGTCACCCAACTAAGAAACTGATCCTGTCAACTTTCTGGGACAAGGCAAAACAAACCCGAGAGTTTGTCAGTACAGAGAAGGAAAGTTTGCATGAACACGTCCACAACACCTAGTCAGCTACTGCCAAATGTGTGCAAACAAACGGTTTAAACAAATAAAAGATGCTAGTTATGTTAAATGTACATCTGGTAGTTGCCAATTTTGAAGACTGACTCAAAAAGGCTGGGGCTCTAACATCTCAAGCCAAAGCCATGGCAGTGGGCAGGGCATAATATCCAATCTGGTTTTCTCAATGAGGATGCAAGCGTTGATTTTCTTTTGATGCCAGTTTATAAGTGGGATAACCATGTTGAAAAAAATATTAATATGAACAAAAGATCATTGGCTATGCTCTTCACTTCCTGGAAGAGATGGCAGAAACCAGATATCTCTCAAGAGCCTTGAAAATCATAAAAGACAGTTGTCACCCTGGTCACTCGCTGTTGGCCCTTTTTCCCTCTGGCAGGCTTTCCAGGTCCCTCAAAATAAGGACTAATAGAGTTAAAAACTGTTTTTTCCAAAACCAAGCTACACATTCTTGACCACATATCAATAATATGCGTTGCTTTACTGAGCAGTAAGTCAAAATAGAAACCCATGAGCAAATTTGTCAAACATCCACATCCAAAGTGGGAATAAAACAAACCAAAAGTGAAGTACTGCAGACCAGAAGGACATCCCTTTGTATTGAATTATTAACAGCATTGTATGAACAGACTCTGAGTGTCACTGCTTGTGTTGCTGAAGGGGCACAGGAGCTCTTCTGATAGGGCTGTGGGGGTACATCTAACACAAAAGGTCGGGAGCCACTGTATTAGACCAGTCATCACATATGAGGTCAGTGTGAAATTGCCACTTGCTCTGTGGCTGACCCCAATCCCAAGAGTTTTAGCATTTAAATTGACATTTGCATGAGAGTAGAGAGGACACAGCTCCTGTTGAGCGAATGAGATGTGGGGAGCAAAATGCTGAGATGATATGAAAACCCCCCAAAAAATAACAGTCTGTGTCATTGTGTGTGTCTGCCTGTATGGCAGACTGATTATCTGTCTGTTTGAAAGGTGCGCATGGCTTGTTTTGATACAGATTGCCTGTTTTTGTCAGAAATGACATACTCAAAACATACGTGACCGTTATGAATATTTTTAAACGGAGACTTGACTGAGATAGAAACATAGTGAAATTCAGATTTTTACAAGATTTATTGACAATTTTTTTATGTTTCAGATATATAATGAATGAGAGTCTAGCGCAACAGCTATAACTTCAATAATAAACATACAGTTAAATTAATCGCTCTCTGACAACCTCACTCAAACATCATCAACTTTGTAAGTCAAATTTATGGTTGAGCTGTGGTATTATCTTTTACAGGTGTACCTCATAAACTGACCACTGGGCCTAATATCATTTATAAAGAGTTCATGTGCAGAGGTATTTTCTGGGTTTTAGGTCTGTGTGTGTACGTCAGACGTACCTTTAAACTGTGGCAGGTATAACCTCAGATGTCGTCCAGAGTGTAAAATCTTGTCTTGAAAAAGGTCGATCTTGTTCATGAATAAAATCTGCAATTAGAACACACGCAGAAACACACAAACAAACAATCAGAGTACAAGAAGCTCATCGCAAATGAAAGACTTCTTCTCCAGTGAAAAACAAAAATCAATTTGAAAGATCAGGAGAAAAAGCTGGTTGATTTGATTTGGTGATTACCGTAAGCACTGGAACAACTAACAAAATAAAGCTAATAAATCAGTTTGAAACGTTACAGTCACATGTACTGTCACTTTATAGAAATTTACGTAAAATGCAAACAATCAGTATCTGTGTTGACACCAGCATGTGTTGAGGATGGCAGATCAATGACCTCACTCCACGCATCAGTGTGCAATCAATCACTCACATCGACTGCCAGAGAAAGAGCTCAACAAATTCAGATAGCACTTTCAGAAGTGTCTGCTGCTTCCTTCTACTGCCTCAAAAATCAACATGCGCCCAGCTGCCACTGCAATTCACAGGTAGTTCTTCTTTTGAAGTAGACCAATTAAAAACTGTGATCAATTCTCTCTTTGAGCACAGAAACGAAAACACACAAACACACACACACACACTGCTGTGATTATAAGGAAAGGGATGAGGTAGAGCAGATTTTCAATGAACAGCACACCAAGCAACGCTTGGTGTGTAATTATCACTGACTAGCCACAGTAAAAAGTTAATTGAGGTGGAAGTTACAAATTTCCCTCCCACGTTACAAAAGGTATCATTAAACACTTTTGTTTAATGAGCCTGTTAGCCATGTTAACGTGCAGGCCCACACACATCCCTGCACATAAACACGTCACACACACAGACATTTGATTGCCCATTTGATTCTAATGAAGCCTTCAATAAAAAATGTTCATGGTTAAAAATTGAACCATGTACTGAAAGAGATGTTTTGTGGCACCTTGGAAATTTTTGGCCATAAACCACCTGTAAATTACTGACCCTCGTGATCTCAATAAATTAAGACTGAGTTTTCCTGCAGTACAAGCGAGGAGGAAAACACTGTTCACAGTAAAGTGCAGAAAAACGGTGCCAAGCAGACAGCAGCTGACACTCATGTCAAAATGCCGTGACTTGTGTTTAAAAATGGGCTTTAAATGTAAGTTAAGTGGAATAAATTGAACAAGCTCGTTACACGGTTGTTCTAATGTGATCATTTACCGGAAGCAGGGACTGGAAAATCACGGAGAGGGGAAAATGTCACCTCGCCAATGCTCACTCTAATTACAACTCACTGTTTAATTATGAGTGACAGAGGACTCAGACGAAGGGCCAAGGCTCTTTGTGTGTGTGTGTGTGTGTGTGTGTGTTTTCTGGAAACAGCATTAGTGTTATTTTTGCTTCATGGTGTCATTGAGAGCAAATGGCAGGCAACAAAGAGATTTGGCTCGTACCTCTTCCATTAGCTCTGTCCACCAACTCACCTGTCAGAATGAACTGTGGTTCCCACCCTCTCTGGCTGGACTCTACTGTCTCTACCTTTTTGATGATGAATAGTTATAATGCAACTACTGCAGAACTAACTATCCTGTGTGACCAGTCTCCCCTTCCTCAATCACAGCAGTGAAAAGTTGTGTTGTTGCAAGTCATTATAAAGTGCTTCATGAACTTGACCTTTGACCCATCAGATGATCATCAGATGTTGATGGTGAATCAAAAGGGTTATGAGGGTAACACTGCCTTCAACATTACTTTGGACAAACTCTCATGGCTTTGGTGCAGTGACTAAATGATTGCGGTTTAATTTTGCTGCATATTATTAAGAGGCAGCTTCGTGAGTCCTCCGGCTACTTTGGAACCCAGTTTGTTTTACAACTTGTGTTTTCCCTCCTGAAGTTTAAGGAAGTGGGTGACTGATGAATTTCTCACCATGGATGTGCTCCGGAAGAAGATGTTGTTGCAGATGGAGGAGAAGAGTTTCATGCTCTCCTGCAGACGATTCTGCAGAGAAAAGACACCATCAGACAGCTGCAGCGGTTCATCAGGACACAAATTTATAAAACACATTCTTAACAAGTGGTCTTTTGTTACTTTGAGCATTTGTGAGTTCAGATCGTACCATGGAGGGGTCCTCCACCAGGGACATGTCATAGCCGCTGAGCGACACTACGAATAACACTGCCCTCACATCTTCGAAACAACTAATCCACTTCCTCCGCTCAGTTCTCTGGCCGCCAACATCATACATCCTATACACAGAGATGGAGACCACAGGAGTGATGACTCAGTAAGAGATGTAATGAACTAAAAGGGGGCAAGTCAGAGACATGAACATAAGAAATGAAAAATATCTAAACACAAAGACAAGCAGAACTCTGTTCTTTTTCTGATCAATTAGCTGTTTGAGCTTAAACCTGCTAGCTTTCTTTCTTTTAAATTTTTATTTTTTTATTTTTACAAATTTAAAACAGAATTTGTTTTTTGTTTTTGTTTTTTTGGACTATAGAGCACTTGATCACTGGGGTACACATAATTACAACAATTTCTAATTATCACTTTATAAAATGGATTCAACATTAACCTTGATTTGATATCATGTTCCTGGCCACTTAAGAAAAGTAAGTGCAATATTCAGGCTTTTTAAGCTGTGGCCCTGTGACCAGGAAACCACTGACTGTGTTTCTGTTGTTTGGTGCTGGTCCGAGATGCTTAGAAGTAAATGAACATTAACAAAAACTGTTATAATGTGGGCAGTAAAACCAAAATCACAAGCTTAAAGGCAGTGAAATGCTTATCAGAGCTGGAGGGAAGTGGAAATGGTAATAATTCGACATAAAGAACATTATCTTTCACACCATCACACATGGGCCCCCGGAGACACATGGTACATTATTCTCTGGATTCAGGTGAGGAGGTTTGTGTGCTTAAATCCGACTTTCTTTGAGCCTAACAATTTTATTTTACTGGAAGCCCATTGGTCATGACAAAACTGTTGAGGGTAGCAGGCTCTCAGTGGCCGTTGAACTGTAGCAGTTACACAACATACTGAAAAAGCTCACATGATTAACTCACCTGACACTTCCCCTTCCCCTGCAACCCACCAGCTCAAGTCTTTTCACTGGTTAAACATTCCTCGTGGGTCTACACAGAATTTGACTGACAACACTCTTCTGTTTCTTATGGTACACAACTTCGTAACAGGAATGAATGCTGAGTTGACACGACAGAGCAGGGAAATTTCTGGAAATTAAGAACAGTGATAGTAGCTGCATCCTATTCGCTGTGTCTGATTCAGGACCCATTTGTGTCAGCAGGATGTGTTATTGGTGCAGCTAAATATTACATTACTGATGATTACACTTGTGCTTTCTCTCTTACGACAAGTGTACGTGTTCTCATTTTTCATAAACCCAACAGACTGAGCCCAAGATGTGGACACTGCTAGACTAAATTATCCTGAGACAAAACCCATCAGATGCTGTGTAGAAAATGTATTTTCAAAGTAAAATCAAGCTATAAAAAATGTGCGGAGAGATAACAGAGCTCCCCACTGTGATACTGAGCTCAGGTGGCCCTGACTGAGCTGGTCAACTCACTCCAATCAGGGACGTTGAGAGTAAAAGAGTAAACAGAGCATTAGTCCTGCCACAAACACACACACAGATTCATGAACATTGCAGCTGGTCTCACACCACAGAGAAGCTGCTGTTCCCATGTTAAGGATCAGAACAAAGTCATTTTTACAAGCAGATGTAATTTGTCCATGTGCCCTTAAAATCTACTGTTAGACAATATTTGGCCTTTCTTTGCTACTGAGCTAACAAGACACTGGAGACATTTCCTTCTGCCACTGTTTTGGAGGAGAATTAGTGTTACATTATTATTATTATTATGTATAATAATATTTTATTCCAGATCTCTGTTGTAAAAGTGTCAAAGAAATCATCCCCAAATGCAATAATGAGGGGAGAAAGTCTGTCTACCTGTCAGTCACCACTGTGTGTGTATGTGTGTGACATCTCGCTGTGACTGTCATGTTCTTTATCATGATTCAATTTCCAGTAGAAAATGTAAAGCTGTATTTCCTCTGTGTTCATGACCTTCCATACTTATAGTGGAGCCCACAGCAGCACTGAGGGTTAACTGTAATCAATACCAGTTTATATTGGTCCTGGATAAGGACAGATATAGTTCCAATGTGTGATACACACACACACACACACAGCAATTTCCCTGAAACAATAACAACACAGCAGCACAAATATCAACGTTTGTCCAAAAAGGACAAATCAGAAATAAGAGCAGAGACACAAACCACTCAGTCCCATTTCATCCATTTTCAAAGCCAGATGTGCCATCTCCCACCTCCAGTCTCCTCTCTCCGTATTGAGACGAGAAATGAATGAGGGGAAATACACAAAGCATACACATGGAAACAAAAAGCAAAGGCACAGCAATGTCAGAATAAGATCAAATTTCCAAAGGACGTTTTCCATGGAAATTGCATCCTGCCAGAGAACATTCCAGGAAATTTGCTGCTTCATTACACAAACCTGGTCACAAGCACATGTGCACAATGTCACTGCAATAACGCACACACAGGTGTGCGAGTGTATAAAGTCAAGCTTCAAAATGATCCAAAACTGTTAAAACTGAGCAACTGACAGAAGATTCAGCAAATAAATCCTGTGATTTATTTCAAACAGAAGAAATCGGAGATCTGGAATTAAGTCACATGACTTGGACTTGAGTTACACTAATACATCCAGGGACAGGTTTTTACCGGGATAGAGATTTTTAATCACAAATATTAGCACAAAGGGATTTGGGTGGATGGGTGGGGGGGTGTACTGTTCACATTACACTGGTTTGGGATCACCTCATGACCAAAATTTTAAGGCTTGCAAAACGATGACCTAAAATCAGTGTTGGGCAAGCTACTTGGAAAATGTAGTGAGCTAAGCTACTAGTTACTCTGACATTATATGAAGCTTAACTACATCAAAGCTATTACCCTCAGAAATGTACCAAGCTAAGCTACAGCAAAATGAAAGTTACTAGTGCAACTACATTGAAGCTTTTTATGAAATTGAACCAACTTCATGCCAAGTCAGTATTATCTTACTGATCAATAAAACTCAGTCAAACAGATACGCAGGCAAAAAAATTAAGTTCAATTGTTTACTGAACAGTGAGCTGCGCTAACTCACAACACGACCAAACCACAACAGCAAGAATGAAGACTGCTTCAAACAGTCACAACATGGTCAAAAACGTGCATGTGTGTATATGTATGTACACTGCAAAAACTCAAAATCTTACCAAGAATATTTATTTCTAGTCAAAATGCCTCATTTCTAGTCAAAACAAATCTCATTACACTTGAAATAAGACTCATCATCTAAAAAAAAGTTACCTGTTTTTAGACAATTTTCACTTGAGATAAGTAGAAAAAATCTGTCCGTGGAGCAAGTTTTTTTTCCTTATTACAAGCAAAAAAACGTTGCTCCGTGGACAGATTTTTATACTTATTTCAAGTGAAAATGAAATTGAAGTATTTTTTTGAAGTGTAAAAAGATTAGTTTTGACTAGAAATGAGACATATATTCCAAACACACAAAATAAACAACACAAACAAACAGAACATTCCCATTATTTTGACATATGTAGCTTGTGTTGATGCTACCGCGCTACGTGATCAATGAAAGAGCTTAACTACTGAGAAGTTACTTGATTCAGAAAACAGCGACGCTACCACCAAGCTACTGAGAAATGTAACTACAAACCTCCACTACTGCAGTGATGCTACTGCAGTGATGCTACTGCCCAACACTGCTTAAAATAGTAAAATTATCTGTGAACAGAGATAAAACTACACACTTTGACCTTGTCTATTTAACTTAACTGTTAAACTAAAAATACACCACATTTTCATGTTGAATCACTCTCTCGTTCCCCCTCCGAACTGTGTGATGTTCACCCTCATCTGCTGCATTGTAAATGTAATTATCATCATTATCCGAGCAGTTGACATTAATGACAAAGGCAAATACACCGCTCCTTATAACATGGGGAGGTCGAAGGTCAAGCAGGGCATTTCTATGCAAACTAGGCTGTGTCTGGGTGTAAAGTTGTCAAAATGTGTGCACACGCACACGACTAAGGGTGTCAGATGTTTGCTTGCGTACAATACAAGACTACATTTGTTGTTGAGACAAATAAAGGAAATTGGATTTGAATAACTGCTGACTCTAAATTGACTGGCGAACCGTCCTGGGTGTCAGCTGGAACTGGCTCCAGCCCGCCTACGACCCTGACGGATGAGATATATAGATAATGGATGAATGGATAATAAAATGGATGATATATGGATAATAAAATCTGATGTAAATAATTTATAGAATAGCATAGAGCTACCACCACATGGTTTGTTTGCCTCCACCAACTAACTTAGTGATTAGTAAAGTTGGTCTTTGACCTTTTTGATATAAAATGTAATCACTCATCATTTTACTTTATTAGACTTTTCTGACTCTAATCAGTTCCCCCTTAGGTCAAAGTGAAAGGTCTTATTTGGATATTTCATTCACAAGTGGGGACGGACAGCCCAACTGATGGATGGACAGACATTAGTCTTAATGCCTCTGACTGGGAGAAACAGAGTAACAGTCTTGATCAGTCAAGGTGACTTATTCAGGGGAACTTTACAGTTTGTCTGCCCTACTGCCCCACACAGCACAAAGCACATGTGATGGCAAAGAGGTACAAGTATTGTCAACAAAAGGCTTCTAGTCATCTATGTCATCCAGCGAGAAAAATTTTGGGGGAAACACAGTAACATACAATTACAAGAGAAAATAGACGATTTTAAAAAGTTAGGTTAATGTGCATTTTTGTTTTTGAGACCAAGAGAACAGCAGGGGAGCTGAGCTGAGTATGATGATATTCAACAAAGGTCCCTGATAGGAATCAAAGTCAGAGTGTTATAGTTCCATGATCTGGATCACCAACCACTAAAACCAAAGTGTCTGCAGGTTTAACGCACGGAAATGATCTGATTTAGTGGAGCAAACACATTGTGCAGAAAATCTAGAAGAGCGAAGATCATTTCAAACAGTCCAGGTCAACACTGAACAATTAAATAATATAGTCAGCAGTGAAGGGAACAGATGCTGGCTCAGATGAAAAAACCTAGAGCAGAGAAAAGTGATGGAGACAATTTCACATCGAGTTAGCTACAAGTGCAGCATCAATATTTTCAAAACGAGACTGAGCTCAAGCGGAAACCTCCATTTCCGCTGCAGTTTCTGCTCCTTTCTACACAATCTGATTAAAAAAAAAATACAACACAGGGCTAAGATGCTAAGCTCCTCAGCAATTTCTAAGCCTGGCTCTTTTTAAGTTACACACACACACACACACACATACACACACAGGGGCACACACACAGTGGTGTCATTAACTAAATCTCATTATTTATTTCCTGAAAATTCAGGAAGATAAGACAGAGGGTGTGTGAGGACAGGGAGGTTGGGCTCTGTCCTGCAGCACCACCCGAGACTCTGCTCCGACACCTTCGCCACCAGTTTACCATCACAATGATACACAAGAACAGACGCACCAAGAGATTAAGAAAAAAGAAAAACACTCGACTTCTGAGTGACTCAACCGTGACGCAAACACTAAGACTGTGAAGAAAAAGCAGCATTTATCTGCACAGGGCAACAGATATATTTGCGATCAAAGCATTTCTTAGTTGGTGAAAGTTTCTCTGGTGTGAAATACTTCACATGGGAAATACTTTGCTGTGAAATACTTCACTGCCACATACTCAAATGAGTATCTGACATTAGATGCAATATCACACACGAGTCAGCGTCAGACGTACGGGCAGCATTTAGATGTGACACATGCTGACAAACTGGCTCTCTCTACAATGTTTATATGCTAAACAGAAATAGTATTAAAAGCTGAGGTAATGTGTTTTATTATTATAATTTCATATGCAATGTAATGTTGAGCAAGGATGAGGGACAGGCTGATATTATGGCAGGATGATGGAGGAGGTGCTCTCCAGGTAGATATTAACAGACAAAGGGACAAAGTAATCAGATTTTATTGAATATGATGACAGATACACTGTCAACAGCCTCTGACACATTCATATACAGAGAAAAGGGGATTAAATAGACTGTATCCCTGTTCAACCTGCATTATACTTCCAATAATTACAAAACTGTAAATTCATTCAGAATGCTTCCTGCTTCCCTGATGAGCCTGCTTCATTTCTTTTTCTTCAAATGACAAATTTAAGAGATACGTATGAAATGACTGATTTGTGGTAGACAAGAACTATTTCTAGCCATCTTTTTCACATATCCACTGAAATATCACTACATTGACTGAGTGGATGGGTTCAGACATTAAAATAATTACTGGGGCAGCACAGCAGTTAGTGCTGTTGCCCCACAATAAGAAGGTCGTGGGTTCGGTTCCCCGGCCTGGGGCCTTTCTATGTGGAGTTTGCATGGTCTCCCTGTGCCTGTGTGGGTTTCCTCCGGGTACTCCGGTTTCCTCCCACCGTCCAAAGACATCATGTTTGGGTTAATTGGTAACTCTAAATTGTCCGTAGGTCTGAGTGAGTATGAGTGTTTGATTGTCTCTGTGTTTTGGCCCTGTGATGGACTGGTGACCTGTCCAGGGTGACCCCGCCCTCACTCAGCGTGAGCTGGGATTGGCTCCAGCACCCGGAAACAGATAAGCGGAAGATAAGAAGATGAATGAATGAATAGCTGTAAAGCTAATAGCATGTTAGTTCATCAGACCTAGAGGGGTGAAGACGGAGAGTCATTAATGCTGAAGCCTTTTAATCCTGCTGTACCAATCTAGCATTAGAAAACTACAGCCATTCTAGCTGACCTTTTATGTACCCTGTTCTTCAAAATATACTTACATTTTTTCAATACTATTGGAGATTATTATTATCATTATGATTATTATGATTATGCTTCTGCTTATGATAATGATGCTAAAAACAACAACAACAACAATAATAGTACATATTATTAGTGTTGTTTTTGTTACAATTTTATTAATATTAGCATGGTTGTTTTTGTAATTAAGTCAGTTTCTCAAATGCTTTCCCCCATGTATCAAAATCTGCCACCAAACTTTGACATCGACTGAAAAGCAGGTAATAAAAACTGTCAAATGCCAGAGTTGGCAGTGAATGACCGAGCAGACATTCATTTTATTTTTTTATTAGTTGTTTTGTTCCATGTGATTGCCTTGGATAAGAGAGAGATGATTTAAATACAGATCAACTGACACTTGAACTTTAACTTTCTTTCAGTTCCTCCACTTCCACTGGCTTCCATTCCACGTTCAGTCAACTCAAAGTGACACTTTATTTAAACTTCATTCAGTGCTTACAGTTTAACTGGCTAAACCTAATCGAGCACTTTTATTACTTTCAAATAATTCAGCATTGGTATTGAAGCTATTGAACTGCAGTTTTAACCTTTCAGTGATTTATCTGCATGGACCACATTTGCTGTGTTGCGTTGTCACAGCGATGCATTTAAAGTTTTGTTTTTACTCCTTTAGTTATTGGTACCAAAACCGAACCCCAAACCAAAAACCACTATGAAATATAAATGAATGAGTAGCATAACTGTTTGGTTGTCAGAATTCAACTTGAAACTGGTTTGAAAGCTGATCTTTTTTGATGTTGCCATTCTCCACATCCATGTCTTACTGTGGAGAAATCAGGTTCATTAATACCTTTTGCACTGTCATGACCAGCAGCGGCATCAGGAAATGAGTTCAGTCACTGGAAGACGATAAACCAGGTTGTATTATGTGACACCAGCTCATTGATCAGAGATGAATATGTTCATTTGACATCACCATCCTGAGCTCAGATACCTGTCTTCTGCTTCTCCACTGATAAGACTGAGCCAGTGATGCTTTTGACTGTATGTGTGCTCTCAGTAGATGAGTGTCAAGCAAACCAGTGGGTGCTATATTGGCGTATTGAACGAAGCCACCCATCTCCATCTCACATCACGGGCCTATCACATGGCTGTAGACAGAGATAAGAGCGTCACAGCTAAAGAAGTGAAATAAGTCGGTGCGACAGGGGTGCCTGTAGCAGTCAAGTGCAAGGCATGACAGAAGCTTCTCCAGGTCAGACGGCAGTTGTGAGCACTCAGCAGTACGTCTAAATAAAAAGCAAAATGAAAGGTGAGTACCTGAATATGAGGTGGTTGACTTTGAACTGGGTCTCAATCACACCTGTCGTCCTCAGTCGGACCCGCAGCACATCAGTCTCTGTGGGGACGTAGTCTGGAGATGTGATGCGAGTCATGTTCTCAAAGAAACTGAAAAAAAGGAAGAGAGAGGGAAGAGTGCAAAAAGGTTAAAGAGAGAGGAGAAACAAGGTGAAAAAGACAGAGAAAGGCAGGATAATGAAATAACCCGCAGACAAACTTGACATCAAAAGAGAATAAAACCAGGTATCAGTTATGGATGTGCAGGCTCGTAGAGGCTCCTGACTCCTGGCTCGTACCAGTAGGAGTGTGCAGTGATAAGACTGGAGCCCCAGGGAGCGCAGCAGCTCGCAATGAATATTCACACTGTGGTTTACCATAATAACACACTGAGGCTAAGCTTTCAAACACAGATTAGCTATTAACACAGCTAATGTGATCAACTGTATCGTGTGTGTGTGTGTGTGTGCGCACAGTGAGATGTACTGTCTTTCTAAACACACACGCACACAGACATCTGAACCTACCTGAACTGCCTCTGACATTCTCAACAAGTCATCCTGAATCAGTTTCTTAAACAGCAACACACATCCTGCTGCTTGAAAAACACACTGCCTGGGAAATGCAGACAACGTGTGAGCGTTGAGTGAGTGTGGGTGCTTCTGTCTTTGTGAGGACCACTCATTCAGTTTTAGAGAGAAGGTACATTTTTTGACCAGTCTACAATTCTTCAAAATGAAACACATGCCAGATCATCTGAAAAACCAAAGGTTAGCACACCTTAGGCTCAAGTATTTTACAATTCATTTATACAAGATGAGTAAGATGACTCATCTTGTAAGATGACTAAACTTCAAATTAAGTTTGATTAACAATTGAGCTTGTTCAAAATTTGTCTGATGATTTGATCCCTGCCTATTGTCAGTTAAGTTGACATGTTTCCAGAGCACATCAATTAACTTCTACACAGACATTACCACTGATAAGAATTACGGCCAGTCTAGAATAAATTGTTCTGCTGGACCAGAATTCCCTTTGAGGTTATAAAGGTAAGAGCTTGAAGAATACAATATGTTAATATGGGTCCTCACCAACATAGCAGAACAAATGTCTGTGTGTGCATGCGTGTGTGTGGGTTAGTGAGTGAGTAAGTGTGTGTCCATGGGGAGTGGATAGTGATGGTGATGTACGGTGTTCACAGTGGGAACCAAGGGGCCTGTCGGTGTAGATAACCCCAGAGTGGGGGCCTCTGGCTAGGGCAGAGGATGAGAACAGACAGCCTCCTGGTGGGTCCCAGCTCTGTCTTCCTTCTGCGTCACCCACACCATCCCCGCTACAATCATATTTTGTTCTCAGTTGTCTTTACTCTTATTAGTCTGCCTGCACACAGTTGAAAGTATCTTACATCTTTAAATATTTTCTCTGAACACATTTGCTCATATCTGTAAGTTTGAGGATTTGTTTATGTATTAAGGCTTTGTTTTTGTACATAGAAAGCCAAAGCCAATATATATGAAAAATGCTGTATGGGTCTACAGTGCTCAGCGTAAATGAGTACACCCCCTTTGAAAAGTAGCATTTTAAACAATATCTCAATGAAGACAAAAACAATTTCCAAAATGTTGACAAGAATAAGTTTTATATAACATCTGTTTAACTTATAACATGAAAGTAAGGTTAATAATATAACTTAGAAAACGTTTTCAGTTTTACTCAAATTAGGGTGATGCAAAAATGAGTACACCCCACTGAAAGTCTCTGGAGCAAAGCTACATTTTAGACTGCAAATGTCTAATTTAACAAGAATCAACCACAGGTCAGTCTAATTATTCATTACACAGGTGTCCAGCAGACAGTTGACTATAAAAGGGTGTTACTTAAAGAAAAGCCCTTCCCATTTCATGTTGTCATCAATGGCACCACATGGAAGAGAAATGTCACAAGACCTGAGAAAGAAAATTATTTCTTTACATAACAAAGGTGAAGTCTACAAGAAGATCAGCAAAGCTTTACTTATCAGTCAGAATACTGTCGCAAAAGTGGTACAAAAATATAAAAAAGATGGAACTGCAACCCTCTCACAGAGACGTCCAGGTCGTCCACGGAAGTTAACACCTCGACAGGAGCGTCTTCTGATGAGAAGGGTTGAAGAAAATCGGCATGCAAGTTCACTGCAGTTATCTAAAGAAGTAGAAAGCCAAACTGGGGTGACTGTTTCCTGTGACACAATACGGCGTACACTGCAGAGGAATGGCATGCATGGGTGCTGTCCACAAAAGAAGCCTCTCCTAAAGCCCAGGCACAAAAAAGCCCACCTACAGTTTGCCAGGGCCCATGCTGACAAAGATGAAGAATACTGGGACTCTATACTCTGGAGTGATGAGACCAAGATAAATGTTTTTGGAACTGATGGCTTCAGAACTGTATGGCGTCGCAAAGGGGAGGAATACAGAGAAAAATGCATGGTGCCTACAGTGAAACATGGTGGTGTCAGTGTCCTGTCCTTATGCGGGGTGTACTCATTTACGCTGAACACTGTATATAATAGTCCTGGAAGTAAAAGTGAATTATAATTTATAGTAGTCTCTCTCCCTCCCTCTGTCTTTTCCACTCCGCAGACTCTGACTCCTAGTGACAGTGAGCACACGGCCAAGCATCAGCTACTCAGTCAAGCTAATTGGACCCCTGCATCTCCTCAACGCAGCATGGGTGTCTGTTGCAAGACTACTCACTACAGTGCCGAGTCATTAAGCTCGTATTCGTATCCCCGGGCTGCCGCGGCTCTCACCCCCTGGTCCATCCACAGACAGGACAGGGCATGGCTCAGGAAAGGAAACAGCACCTGTTCTTCATCAAAACACCGCCCACACGACAGGACAGAATGGGCGTGGACCTGTGAGAAGAGACAAAGACGGAAATGTGGATGGATAATAAGGGAGGAGCAGAGGCCAGATGGAAAAAGGATGTGAGAAAAGTTTATGAGTCTCTCTCTGTTCTCTAGACGAGCTAATCGGTATAAATGCACAAATGAATGGATATGCACACAAACTCATGCACAAACACACACACTCTCTGCTGCGACACTTAATAGAGGAAACACTTTGGTCATCAGCTCCCAGCTGATGTGCAGAGTGGGTGGATTGTGTATGAGCCCTGATACTTTTGACAATAAAGTTCAAATCATATTGAACATCATAATCACACCACCCACCTCTCAGCTAACTTTCTAATAGCTAACTTGCTAACAAACTGTTGCTCTGTTTCTGTGTGTATGTAATACACTAACTGTGTACATTTCAGTGTGTGTGTGCGCGCTTGTGTTAGCACGTGTGTGTGTGTGAGGGTGCTATCTTAGCAGCTGTGACTTTAATGCTCAGATACCCCTCTCTAGTGGTGATCTGGGCGCAGCGCAGGGAAACTAGCATAAACAAACAGGCTGAATGAACAGAGGAAGAGAAGGATGAGAGGGACGGACAGACTGAAAATAGGAGACACATAGTGGATACAAACATGCAGACACAGATTACCTTGTTCCTGCTGTTTGCCAGGTTGATCCGAAGGATGCCCATGCCATGGAGGACAAACTTCATGGAGGTCAGGAGGTTATCCAGCACTGCAGGCTGCCAGAGGACAAAGGTCAGAGGTCAAGTTCAGAGACAGGTATGACAAGAGAACAAAACACATATACAGACATACACTATACAGTGTGGTCAACAACTTGATTGACTGAATCCACAAACTTTGTAATTGTTGTGGACATTGTATTTACGGACAAGTAGGTTTTACTTCGGTTTGACTGATGACTGCAAGTTCACTAAAGTATAGTTTAGGTGCTTCAGGTGATACCTCAGACCTTCATACCTGAGATGAACATGACAAGACAAACCATCAAGACTTTTCAGAAGGGGCATTACATTTCTACACTTAAAGGAAAACTTTGAGACTTAAAAAAAAAAAAAATTAAGTAAAATCTGTACAAAATGTGATGATGATGTTATCTGTTAAGTTGGTGAAGTTTGAGAGGCCTAAAATCACTCATTTCAGTTTATTCTAATCCTGTGCCAAGATCAGTGGTTGTCTGGTGGATATGACACTCATACATAACAGCTCTAAACACAACATTTGCATATGATCATCCAATAGTGTGGATGTTGTAAAGAAATGTGCACAGGTTCCACAAGGCACAGAGCAATACAGGCTTTTATTTGGAGGTGCTTCTCTTACCTACATGACAGATTTATTCAATTAAAACAGCTGTTTTCAGTTTCCTTTAAGTTATACTGACAAACCAGACACTAATTTTGTCATTTGGTGCTGGAAAGGTAGTGTAAAGGAGGTGTGTGTTAGGTTTTTAATATAACGAGCTGCTTGGTACAATGAACTGAAACATTGACCCAAAGATTAAAGATGCAGGCTGTAAAACCAAAGTGATGAGCTTTAAAGCACTAAAACGTTCAGTTGTAATGAGACAACTGCACTGTTGTGTGTCCAAAGGTGTGTCACTATAATCAACACCTTTCACAGTTATTTGATCTATTGTTAACATAAAACTATTCTTTAGTGCAGCTTTAAGATGCATGAGCTCTGTCAACATAACCTGTTTATGATATTTGATTTAGTGATGAATAAGAATTCAAATGTGTGAACCAGAGAGTGTGTGTGTGTGTTTACATCCATCACACTGCAGGGATACCCATAAGACCACAGAGAGTGAGGGATGGTGAAAGCAAAGTGATTATTGCAGTAAATAAAATCATAACTCTGTTTTAATGCTGGCAAACCTGGACGACTACAGTGACTGAGCAGAGTGTCTCCCACAGAGGGAAAAGTGTGAGTGTGTGTGTGCTCTCCGTCATTCTGCTGCCAGCTACAGATAAGCTTCACATTCCATCACGATTCAATCACAGTCTGGTTGCTCCTCTCTTTGTGTTTGAGCGCCCAGGTTGAGATGTGTGAGGTAAGATAAGTGTGTGAGGTGACAGCACTTCATCTTTCGCACAGATTTGGGCTCATGGCTGCTGATATTAGGACCAAACTAGTCTCTTTAGAGGAACCCTCGCTGACAGTGCTGTATTGATTTGTGTCAGAAATAAACTGCTCTGTGTATTTGTCTCCCCCTTCCTGACCATCACTGTCACCAGCAATTTTATATATGCAATTTTTTATACCTATAATTTTGTATTAAAATAACAACAAAAAAAAAAACAACTGGTGTGATGGCAGCCTTGAGGTTTGAGTAGAGCAAATGTGTCCCAAGGTATCAAATCCTGCGTCAGTGGAAAAACAGTATATATGACAGAGAGGTTCTCAGGTACAAATCTATGAGCAGGAATAAAATGCAGCTGAAGAAGACTCCTTCATTCTTCCTTTGAAAGGTCACCTTGGTCTCTTCCACTGAAAAAGTGTGCTGGTCTAAAAATGCTCTGTTAAAGGAACCATTTGTACATTTTTTTTAGGCTCTTGCTCCATAGCCAGCATTGGCATTACCAGCTGTACTGGACTAGAAGAAATGTTGATTTCAGCATCATTTAATTTAGTCCTTGTCTTGCCAAGAGCTGTCGTCAGTGTTGGAAAGCTGCCTTCTTGCTTGGGCACCTCTATTAAAGTTAGCACGCTAACCAGCCAGCTCCCCTACAGCGCTGTGGTTTCACTGCGATGTCCAGGCTGCGCTGAAGGGATGAACTATAATGTCTTTAAAGGCAACAAAAGCTGAAGCTCACCAGTAACTAAACAACTGGCTATGCTAATGCTGGCTATGTAGCAAAACTTACCACTGGCTCCTTAAATAATGTTAACTAAGGAAGTACTTAATCTGGACTTTATTCACTTCGTATTTTTGCCCTCATGAGAACGCTGATGCATTTTTGAAATTACCATTTCAAGTTTAAGTTATTTTTGACCAGCTTAGAGGATTTCCTGTGGCGCTTCTGACCACTAGTGGTGTTGGGTTACCGTTTTTATGAGTGCCTCTCCATCTGTTTGCATCAAGACACATGTATGCACACATTGAAACACAGGCAATGTTCCCATGATGGTAATGTGCTGAGAAATACTGAAATGCGTCAGAGGAAGCAGGCAGAATGAGGAAGAGCTGGATGTCAGGGTGTTAACCGCTGTGGGTTCCAAATATTCAAACGACTGGCTTTAAAAAAGGATGATCAGGAAGGAAACACATTTATCAAGCCTCAAGAGCCACTATGTGGCTTAGTGAGTGATCGAATCCAGGCTAGTTCACTTGAAGTAAGCCTGCTGAATGAGTGTCTGTTGTACCGAGGCCTTTGAACCCACTTTTGAAAAGCTTATGAAAGCTGCACATAACTGCAGCTCTCTGTCCAGATTTCCCATGTTTCTGCACTGTCTGTTCAGAGGAAAAGCAACAATGCCAAAAAAAACATCTATCAAAAAAGGCTTATAAAAAAAGGCCTTGCAACTTATCTCGGCCTAAAACTGTTTTCTCATCGGCAAAATAATGAAATACAAACTACACAACATTACAACATTCTGAAAATGATTCTGGAGCTAAATCAACAACATTGTGCCAAATATCACAACCTCAGTATTTATTGCAGGTCTAAGGTTAGATTGTGGGTTTTTTGTTCGGGTGCTGTTAGACAATTTCTGCTCTTCGACATGTCACAGGTTATGTCACTGATCCAGGGTCTGTTCCCTCATCTCTGTCTTCAGCTGCTTCATTCTCCGTCCTTCCTTCCCTTCCTCCCTCCACCTTTGTCCTCCTTCTCGGCTGTTTCCCAGCTCCTCCCCTCTCTGACTCAAGGTGGAAGACAAAAAGGGGAGGTGGAGGTCATTGTTTTATAACATGAGATGGTTTATATGTGGACAACAAGTCTCTGCAGCTGTTTTTCTGAGTGATAAGCAGTATGTGCAGGAAAATGAAACATATTTTGGAGCAGTCAACCAGACTGTAGCTGCTGTTACATCTAGACCCACTTTCTGCCAAATGGGTACACTACCCTTGATACAGTAGCTTATGACAATGACACACTGACACACACACACACACACACACACACAGAGGGGAGTGGGTAAAAATGTCTTTTTACTCTATAATTATCCAGAGAGGTGACGTATACGGTAGCTGATAGTGGATTCAGATTACCACACACCAGCACACCTTCAGGCTTGTATGTGCGTGGGTGTGTGTGTAGGCATGTACTAACCGCAGATCAGTTTACAAGGACGTCCAACGGAAACACAAACCACACACAATTCCTTTGTTTACTCCATCGCCACCACATTTTAAAGTCATAATAGGACTTTGTAGCACCCTTTGCCTGAGTGGAGATATTGCAACTCCCCTTACAGCAGTGTAATCTCTAAATCCTTCCAGACACACTGAACTATTGTTCTATTACTTGCTGTCCAGCTCGCCATTTGGATTGGTTCTCTGGGCACAACAAACTAACAGCGTTCAAACACTGTTGTCTGTTGTAGCATTTCCTACAAAAACACAACATCAAAGAATGTGGCTGAACCAGTGCTGGCCTGATGTTTAATCATTAACCAAAGATCGTTCTGCTAATATCGCATAACTAAATGTGCATGAGTGTGGCCATAGGTTGTGCTCTAAAATATTCACATAAACACCTGAATCAATAGAGAAATTCCAAGATGAAAAATATGAATTCCGTTCAGAAATGTTAACCATTGCCGCAACAGCATAGATACACACATGCACACAAACCATCCCTTTTGTTGACATAGAGCTGTGTGCATTGGAAGAGAATGAAGGGAAAAACCTCAGCCCGTCAGCTTATCCACAGGAAAAACAACACCACAGCCTGGGGCTGCAAATAAAGAAGAGATGAGACAAAGAGGAACCCCCTTCCTACTTTTCTTCCCAAGCAGGTTCTGTCATGGTCCTAATGCAACACAAATCTGGCTGGCAGAGTCACAAAGAGCCAGACTGAGAAATAAAGAGATGGGGCTATCTCACTGTGCCTTCAGGGGGCACTTGAGAGGGTAGATAGCATGAAGCAGGGATAACCTGTCCAGTTCAAGGCAGGGTTCAGATATTCACCGCATCGCTGGTGGACACAGACATTTGTTCAAAACTGCAGGCAGGATGTCAAGAGATAGACAAAAATACATGTGTGTAAAGATATTCACTGAGGCCCAATGTGTGTAAGTTTGAGAAGAGGGCGTGTCTGCGTTTGCTGTGGGAAGTTTGGATTGTCAGGGAAGGGAGGGGCTGGTTTGTGGGTTAATGTCATTTTTTTTTTTTTTAAATAAGGGCGTTACCTGAGAACAAAGGAAAACCCAACTGACAGCCGGGACAACAAAAGATGCCTAGCTACTGGAATTAAACACGCGTTATTGAAAGTGTGCATGCTCTTTGTATTTGGACTGTAGAGCTGTATACATACTACACGGGGAGTTCTGTGAAATTACTGTGTTTAGAGCTCAAAAGACAATGGATACATTACAAGACTCAGTTTTTTATTTTACTTTTTTCCTATACGTACCTAAATTAAAGTGCTGTAGCCCTGAGAAAACTTATGGCCATTTCACCATGTTATAACAATAGCTGTAGGGCTGGAAATGTTGATTGACCAAACTGTCCACCAGGCTGAAATATTTCTGCAACCACTGAATAAATGGCCCTGATATTTGACTCAGACATTGATGCTCCCCAGAGGAGCATCAATTTATCAAGACTTTTTAGCAAGACTAAGGTTCTCCAAAACTAATGACATCCCCATTAGCTTCTCCTCTGGGCTCAGACATCAACGTAACATCAGAAAGATGTTTGACTCCAACAACCAATTTCACACAGATGCTGAATGTTGGTTACAAATTGAAATGGTGGAAAAAGCCAACACTGGCTAACTGACATTGTGATGTTTCACTGACATTCAGTGGATTTTGGATTTTGCTCACGACTACAATACTGTGAAAATAAAGTCATTATTACTTTGACATTCAACAGACATTGGAATTTGATTACTTACTACAAATTACAATGAAAAAAAAAAAAATCCAGACATTGAATTTCAGTACCTGAACCTACCTACGACCTACAACCAACCAAATATCAGCTGTTGTTTGTTTTAGTGTAAATCAGCAAATATTAGCACCCTAAATAAGCTGGAATAATGTTGAGCCAGTTTATTTGTATGCATTTAATAATTCACAGATATTGGTTGAGGGGAATTAAGGTTAAGTTCAGGCCAAATCTTTCTGATAACTGATAAATTGAACTGGTGCTTGACTTTCTTACTTACTGCACACAGTCCAATAAATGAAAGAACGATGCCTTCAAGGGTTGATGGGACAGTGAACTGCACACATGGTCATTGCAATGAGCCATGAGAGGCAGCAGAAGGAACAAGGAGTCAAAAGAAGGAGATGGGGTTTCCTTAATATCTTGGAATGCATTGAGAAATCCCAGCTGCTTGTACAAAAAAAAACTGGGATTTGCATTTGTCGTATCAGTGTGTGACCGATGAGCATATGCCCAAAAGCAAAGTTTGATATATATAAAGTCACTTCTGGTTGTATATAGGTGCCAATTTTATGGTCTGCTTCACAAAGGAAACACAATGTGGGCTGTGTTTAGGTGGATTCAAACTTTGCCAGACGGAGCAGGTATCTGAACCATGACGGAGTCAGGAACTCTGTCTGTCATGACCTACTCATTATGTTTATGCAATACTGAAACATGGAGAAGGAAAGGAGAAAACGAGGAAAAGAAGGGAAAGAGGAGAAAAATCTGGCAAGAGCTTTGGGTGGTAGTGGGGGGCTAAATCTTCAATAACAACAAGTTTATGGGGGGTGAATCTTGTGTGTGTGTGTACTGTCCTCACCTCCCCCCCCCCATCCATCCCAACTCCTGGTAGAAAAGAGGAATTTAACTGTGAGTTGCTTACAACACTCTCTCATACACACATACAGAAGAGCAGATGTGGGCCAAACCACTGCATACCAACATGACATCTGTGGATCAGTGGATCTGACCCTGGGTATCATGAGAAGTCTCATTCCCCCAAAGGAACTAAGCATCGCCTCCTTTTCCATCTCATCTCCTGTTCATCTCCATCTCTGCCTCCAATTCTTTTATCTCATTTTCATTTCACAATGCATCCCTATGCCTGCAGCGCAAAATGACCTCTTGACTTCTTTTATTGGAATCACCTGAATTTAAAATCTGACAAAACCCAAACCTAAAGAAATGTCATATTGGGCTATTTGAAACTAATTAATTTCATTTTTTAAGCTCCCCCTTCATGAGATAAAGGACAGATGTGGTTCAGCTCTTCTGGAAACCACAGCACAACAACCACTGTATGCAAATAGACTATTATCTGATAAAGGGAAAAACACAGGTAGGGTGAGGCAGGCTAGAGTCTGATGGAGTGTGTGTGTGTGTGTGTGTGTGTGCGTGTCCAACCTTGAAGCTGGTGAGCTCCTGTAAGGTGAATCCATTACTGTGGATGATCTTCATTTGTTTGACCAAAGTGCTTTTACCGCTCTCTGCTGCACCTGCATGAGGTTGGAAATCAGAAATCAGAAAACTTCTATTTGTCCATCCAGCACTGGAAATTCGTCTTTGACGTGACTAAAATCCAAACACAGATTAAAGTCAAAACACGGTGAAAACATAAAAACACGGACAGTCAGAACATAAAACACAGATAAATACATTAAAATTTCTCATTTCACTTTGTTAACAATGTTGATAGCAGTCAAAATAAAATAATAGTAATAGCAGTTAAATCTGCATCAAAGATGAAACACAGTAATTTGGCATCTTTTTATCTGTGGTGGGAGTTTCATCATCTACAAATCAATGTCTCCCAAACAGAGTTAGAACTCACTCCTGTCGACCAGAGTTCCCAGGAGAAAGCAGGAACTGAGCCATCTCAACCAATGGCAGCCAACCAGGTTCAGACAGGTGTTTGCAGATGTTTGCAGATGTTTACTGCTTCAGGAGATGTGTGAAACAAACACAGTAGAGAAGACAGACAGATCAGCTGAGTGAGTGTCTCACCTAGCAGGAGGATTTTAACCACATTCATCTCCCGTTTGGCGGACTCATACAGGTCCCGGTCTATCTTGGCGCTGTGTGTCCTCGCCTTCTTCTCCTCCTCCGTGACTTCGGTACCGAGGCACAGTCCCATCCCGAACTCTCATCCCCCCCCGCCGGGCCCCGGGCCCCGGCCTCACACCGAAACAAAGGCGGGGAGTCCAGGCCGGGATCAGCCGGAGAGTGTCCCTCCAGGCTGCATGATCCGGGCTCTCCTGCTCCTCCTGAGTTTGGTCCTGTGCATAAAAGTTCACCACCTCCAAAAAAAAAAAAAAAAAAAGAAGAAGAAGAAGAAGAAGAAGAAGAAGAAGAAGAGGTGGAAAAAAGTTCAGAGCAGCTCAGAAACATCCACCAAACGGCTGCAGTCGGACTGTTGTTGGGGGAAAGCGGCTGAGCGCATCGCTCATGTCGTTCCTGTTCACTTTCACAGCAGCGACAACACAACAACACAATTGTTGTGTGACTGAATGTGCGGTTCAAACTGAGCTCTGCCGCCTCAGTGGGTCCATCCTCTCCGAGCCTCCTCCCACCAGACCGGGGCCCACATGGAGAAGTTTCGGACCTCCCTGGGAAGTGACGTGCCGGCAGACTGAAGTGCTGATCGGCCGGATTCACGTGTTCACCTCCACCTGCGGAGGAACCCGGATTCCGATGATCCGGATCAGAGTCTGTCCGACTGGGTTTATGTGTGGACCACAGCAGTGGAACGACTGAACACTGTACTGGGACACAGGCCAAAACACACCCGGTACAGCTCCGTTTATATTCCCACTGGAAATCCTCCCATTTTAACTTTCATTTTGAATACTGATGCATTTTAATCCTTCTATCTACTTATATTACTTTTCACCATTACATCAACAATTAGTTATCCGTGTTTATTAATGTGGGATTTTGTAAAAATAAAATAAATAAATAAAAATGTCTAAAGGTAGAGGGAATATAGTTCCCAACAGTCTAATACATTATTTAATTTTTCTATATGTTGCTATATCAAGCTGTAGGGTTGGAAATGCTCTTCTGGATTCTGTAGGGAAAAATAACATGCTGACTGAGAAAAAGTGCTTGAACACTGAAGCAGCTTTTGCCGTGTGATATCATTTATTAATCACACTGTATATCTACGAGTTGTCAGCACCTCGTCAGTGAAAACAAAAGACTTTCATCTATGAGGCACAAAAAGGTCAAATTATCCAATATCCACAAAAGACCACAAAACAAACATTAGACAAAGGTAACACAAATAGTCTCACTCCCAGTGATGAAATTTAGCTCTGGGACATTGAAGACTGAGGACTTCTATTTTTCATTTTCCTGATACATTTGGGTATGATTTTAAATGGAGGACTTGTAATTGATTACTTATACTACTTGCACATCCTACTTGTAATGGAGTATTTTTACTTGTGAAAAAGATGTTTAAGAAGAAAGCCCAAACTCTTCTCAGTTTAAGTTACCGAGAAGTAAAAAAGACTGTAGAGGACAAAAGTTATTCTGCCACTGTGAGAGATTTTTGGACCTATAAGTATAATTCTGCACCATCGCTCCTCTTTACTCTGTAACCAAAACCATCACAGATGAACTGGACCCCATTCCTGCCTTCAACAGTCATAATCACAGTAATTATGACTGATGATTCTCTGTACATATACTGGAAGATAATAAAATTGTAATCACCAACATTTATCCTGGCTGTTCAAATTCTACGTAAAGTCTCTCTGTGTACATTTACTCTTCATTTTCTGCCAAATGCTCTATTATTTTCAAAATAATAGGTTTGCTGGCCATCTTTTTACTTTTGTTTCCAATGTTCTTATCTTTTTATCTTCTATCTCTTTCTGCTCAGTGTTGCAAAACAGGTTTCTGAACTAATACTGGCCCAGAGCTGCGAGTTCCTCTTTTCTCTGGCCTTCCAACAACAGCAAAAAAAAAAAAGAATGCTAATAATAATAATAACAAAAAGGACTGTTTAATTTTTCTTATGTGATAAATAAATACAATCTAAGTTAGGTATTAAATAGAATTGTTTTTTTACCATACTGCAAGCAAATCTTTCTCCTCTGGGTCCCTGAGTAACGCTTTTATCTTTGCTATTTCACCACAACACCACAAAGCCTCTGGTCTGTTGAGTCTCTCAGATAAGTGACAGGATCCTTCCTCCGTGCTGCTCGGGTTAGCAGATTAAAGACTCTTTGTGTTCGTAATGAGGTGACGGTTTGCAGTTTTTGTTCAAATGCGAGATCAGCTTGAATGGGACAGGAGCACTGGGATTTAGTGGCTTCTGAATGGCCGTGGCCTCATTTCACCAACTCAGTGGAGTGTGGCTGTGCTGATCCAACAAAGATTTCTGTCATCAGGCTGCACACATCACGTTGTTGCTGCAAAATACACATCAAATGGCACTTTGCCATGTTTTACCCATTTATTTAATAAAGGGAAATTTACACATTGGAACACAGTGACTGACAGGCTGTGAAAATCCCACTGTATAACATTGAGAAAGTTATTTCTCAGGCTGCCACCATCTCACCTTCCAACCAACACACACTCTAATGTCCCATTTATACGCCACATATACCGACAGGAAAAACAACAGGCAGGTAACCTTCAGCAGTTTGAGGATGAAACTAAGTCCCAAATCTTTAAGTTTACATTGTCTAGTGACAAAGGAGTAGAGGACATAATTTTTTCAAATATATTGCTTAAATCCAGGCTGAAAAAACTGTCAGTTTCTAACTAATATTTGTAGAGACTGCAGTAGCTCAGACTTCTTGATAAAATTCACAGCTTTCACTAGTTTTAGTTTTGGGAATGAGGCACTACTGTCATTTACAGCGCAAACTCACAGTCACTGACTTCACTTAACTCTCTCTCTCTCTCATACACACATACACGCACGCACGGTACAAACTCAGGTAGATAAAATCCACAGTAAGAATTAGAGGATTACCTCACAGGTGATTTAACATACAAATTAAGATTTTTTTTGGCGAAACAAAAGCAATGTAATAAAATTAAATCTACATTTAATCCAAAAGTGTATTAAAAATATTCAACCTCACTTCTACCAATTATAAGTGTGATCATTAAAAATGAATTTGGTTTCAAATGTAAAACCATAACTGAGGTTACTGTTTGTCAATAAGTTATGGATAATTGAAAATTTAACATACCACTTTAACACCTATACAGGTGAAGTGTAGTGTGTGAATTCATGGACACAAACATACATACAACATGACAGAAGATTAAAAAAGTTTTCTGTGGAAGATAAGAGTGCTAAAGGGAATTTGGGTTAAAAATCATGTGTTAGTTACTCTTGTCAAGGCAGATCTAATCTAATCCCATTTTGGCTGGAGTAGTCCACATACAAAAGAAATGCGAGAAGCTAGGCCAGCAGTGTGTCAGCAAACTGCCTCACCAAGTGATAAAAGCAGAATCCTGCACTTTGAGGCCTACGAGAGACCGACTGCCCCCTTCAGGGTTGTTTTCCCAGGGAAGGGACCCCATACTAAGCGCAGTCTTTTGGGTCACTTGAGTCCAACCTTGAGTGTACCAGAGCTAAGTGAGACAGAACCAGCTGGATCCAGGCCTGAGATCTCACTAGTGAGCATTCTGAGCTGCAGCTTCACTCTGCTCCAGCTGGTCTCTCTTCTTCATCGCCTCGATCACCGCCATCTCCTTCGCCTCTTTCTTCTGGTTCCTGGCTTCAAACTGCAGCCTAAGGACAAGGAATGGGACAGTAATAAATATGGAGTGAAAACACAAAATCTGATCTACACTGAGGATTAAAACATAGATGAAGATGATGAAGAAGTACAATTAAATAAAGAATGACCTGTTTTCAATGATCCTCTGGACGATATCATCAGTGGTGAGATTGTTCCCACTGTCGATGGTCCTGAATATCCCTCTCCTCTTTGGCTCCTGAAGGAAGAACACACAACTGGTTACTTCAACCCAAACAAGGTTACATGTGCCCCTTTGCCCCATGTGGATGAAGACATAAGCCTTGTACCAATCAGAGCAATGTAATGAAATCAGAATAGTATAATAACACTCGTCATTCACATTTTTTAACCATTTACCATATTTAGCCCCATGCCAGCACTTAGGTATGTCAGAGTTTCTTTTGAAACAAACAAAACAAAAAACAACAACAATGAACAAATAAACAAACAAACAAAAAACCAAAACAAAATAAAATCCCCCACAAAAACAGAAAATCAAAACAAAAGTACTGTCTGTTCTTTTTCTGACATCAAGTTTTTGTTCTTGGTAGGGTTCCAGATAGAGTGGACCAGAGGCAGACTGTAGTCCTCACATTATTGATAGTATTCTTATAAAAGATTATTAGAATTTCGATATTTAGATTTTCGCCTGCTCCCTGTCCAAAAGAAGAAGCACCTCAGTTTGTTTCAGCAAATTTTTAATAGCTGTACTCTCAGAAAAACAACACACTTAACATAAATGCAGTATAATCATGAGGGTTGCTGTCTTTGATTGGAGAATTGAGGACCATGTACTCACGGCATAGGGATCAGACTCATCCTTGTCAGGAAACACCTCCGTCTTTCCATGGCACACCAGATCCACCTACACAAAAAGACCTGGTTAAAGTGACCATCATCACATACACAAAGACATAAAATCATTCCTCCTCCAGGCACGTGCCTGAATATCTACAGGAACATTCAGATGTAGGGGCAGGTCCCTGTCACTTTGCATAACTGCTCTCAGTGATGCAAAATTTAACTTAACTTCGCTCTTATATATTTATAGTCACAGATAATTTTCCCAGAAAGGTGTGTGAGTAATGTTTTATTAGTAAAATGAAGAAATCCAAGCTAATAAAGTGCAGCACTATCAAGACTTCTCCCACTGTGCATTTGAAGAAATAAGTTTGTTAACTACCTGCAGTCTATATGACAGAACTTCATGTGTTTAAATTGATGGTCTTTAATCTGATATGAAAACCTTCCACAAGAGGGAGCCACAGTGTTCAGTAGTGAACCCTATATTTGTAAGGACAAATAAACCGTCTTGTGGTGAATCTTAAAGATGCACCAACCACGCAGATTTTTTGTTGTGTTTGAACTGTCAAAGACATTTGGGAATCTGTGATTCAATTCATTCAAGACGATATAAGTAAATTCCATTTATCTCTAAATGCAAAGTGACGTACTTCTCCAAAAAATCCAAAGACTGGCGTTTACCCAACGTAGTGACAAGCTAAATACTGTTATACACCCACAGTGTGAGGTGGTTTTCAGTTAGTCATAAGGACTGAAATGGGCAAGCAGGATTGGTTTTTTTTAATGTAGTTGGTCATCTGGATTGAGATATTGTGTGTATGCTTCCTCCTCCTCCTAACCCTTTCTTCTTGGTTCTTTGTGTAGTTGTGCCACTATTACACTTTCATTTTTGCCCAAACTTTTTAACTGTATTTCATCTTGACAAACTACACTAGTAAAATAAAGCTCTAAATATACTGGAATATACATGACCAGACCTAAATCTACTCAGAGACAACTCACCTTAAAGTGATCCAGCAGGTCTTTGCCCACTGCATACGGTGCACCAATCACCACCTCTGACACATACTAAAGATGCATAAGAAAAAAAAATGAATCAGTTTATATTTAATAATTTTGCAGACTGTTGATGCAACCAAAGACTGAAGAGCATCTTTGGAGCTCAAAGATGATTTTTTTTTTTTTTACTGCTTACTGGGGAAACTCTGCCAAATCTGTTCCTTGTCATCAAGCATTGATTAACACTGATGGCAGAGTGAAGCAATTTAGCAGTTTTAGGAATATGTAACATGTTTGGTTTGTGCAACAATTATTTCAACTTCACGCCAAAACACACACAGTGCATATGGGGGCACAGGGGCCCATTGCACCAGACTGATATCTGACCAGCAGGAATGAGGGGCACAGAGCCAAGTTCAGCCTGGAGCACAGTGAGTTTGTGGGGAATAAATACATCTTGCTGTGTTGAGCATATTTTATGTGTGAACTCACCCGACAGGCCAAGACACTCAGTGTTCTCTCGTGAATGTTCATGATTGGATAGTTTTTCCCTTTGTACCAATTCACTTCCTGAAGAGATCAAGAGCTCAGTGACTACTTGAACATTTGTATACTTTTCTATGTTGCCAAAACACTTTTAACTATAAGACAGAGTACAGAACATTTAATACCATTCCACAGCAGTGTCTAACCATGAAGTCTGAACTGCTCTTGTATTAACTTGTCCAATATTTTTCATGTGAGGACCAGTAACACAGCAGGAAGGGGCGAATTTTCACAATGTGCTTTTTAAGAAGTGCATGTGGGTGCATGTGTGTAATTAGTCATACCTGATCAAAGTGCAGACCTACAATGACATAGGGCCTCTCAGCCTGTTTATACACCATCTCCAGGAAGTCAACATGGCCGATGTCTGCAGGAATTTGTTGTCAAGGCAACAACTACACCACATCTAGATTTTATAACTTCGTACCGTTCATCTGTATGTGCTAAGGATACGGAAGAGGTCAAATGCTCCAGCCACATAGATGATGGTGTCTCCAGGTTGTGGCTCCTTTCCTGAGGCAAACTGGATAATCTTCTGGGAAGTTTGAAGGAACTGAGACACCCCTGTCCATGGACTGTGTCCTTTGGGGCCCTTAAACACAACACATATAGAGTATTGACATAAGATTTACTCATTTTTATCACTGGGACAATGTGGAATAGGGCTATGTGTTTAAAAAAAATATATCTACATATTAAAGTTGTAGTTGCATAAAGGGTCAAGGCACATACCTTTCCAAAATTATCTGTATGCCGCTGGTAATCTGGGTTATCCTGTAGAAATGATCAGAGTGGAATAGATTAGATCAACAGCAAACCTCAGATATTTTGCACACAAAACACCTTCATCCTGACTCACAATGTTACTGTGATGTGCTTTGGTCATGAGAAGCATACGTCCCACCAGGTCAGTGGTGGACACACCCTGTGTACGTCTACATTCCCGGTAACGGCCTGCACGCTTCACCTCTTCATATGTATCCTTGCCATCCACAGTTAGTGTGATGTCATCTGGTAAACAAACAATAACATTAGTCCATCATCAACACCACACTTTCACCACTTTTGGAAACCTGTTCACTACCCCAAAAAGGACTCTGTGAAGACACATGACACAAACATGAAAAGAGCAGATTTAAACTAACTCACCTCCATGCACGCAGAAGTCACAGTTGTACTTGTCCAGAGTTTCCAGGGTGGTAACGTAAGGTGCTCCCTCCACTATCTCATCCACCCACTTGATTGCTCGGACCATCTTGTAGCGCTCCTCCTGAGTGAAGACGGGAGGCCCCTTGTGTTTGGAAATCTCCGCTTTGAAAGTGGGATGGGGAATTAATAGCACATTTCCACTAACACATGTGCAGATGGTGTTAATCTCTTTCTACTGGCCTCCTTTTATTTATTATTACTTTTTGGCTGAACTGGAATAGAGAGGCTAACCCTAACTCTGAGTTATCATGGTTTTACAGTCAGTCCGCCAAATCAGCCTTGGATTATTTGGAGTTCTTCCATAGGACATTGATATTGGGGGATATGGGGGGGGGTTGCATTCATCCAATGCATTAAGTTGTATTGCATTTGGTGTATTAAAGAAGTATTTAGGACAAACCATGGCTACTTAGAAGAACGTTGCCAGCAATGCTCCCTGAGAGGCAAACCTCTGTTCGTCTGTAAACTAACAAAATATGAGTCTGTCGCTTTACATTTCTTTATCAGAGCAATCATTTAGCAAATGTAGCCAAAATCATGGCACAGTTTTAAATTATGTGGTTGGTGATTTGGCAATTAGCATTGGAGTTATAAATTCAGGATTTTAGCAGCAGCAGAGCAGCAGATTAGAAACAGCTTAGAAGTCAACATGTAGCCTTAATAGGTTGCATCTCAGCCACTACTTCAGTCAGATGTCATTGCAGTCACACATGTGGTCAAGCAATGTACTAGACATTGACCTACTCTTGTTACCCTGTTACCCTACAAACATTTATTATCTTACATAACGCATGTTTGTAGAATAACTAAAAAGGAATTTGTTTCGAACAAAAATCTTAGAAGTGGGAGATTGCAGATTTGTTTTTCATGTTATTGTAAAATGTTTCTCTTAGACATGTGAAAATTGACATCCAGTTCAGTTTCTGGCCAGCAATCACTTGCTGCTTGAGAAGCTTACAAGCTACAATGGAAAAGTCTACCTTTTGTAGTATTGTCCCTGTGGCCTTGTGGCACAAGCTGTAGTGACCTTGACTGGAAATACAGTAACAGACAGTTTGGCCACACTTTAATAATTAATTTCCAAAAAAGTTGTCCAAACTTTTGATGGGTACTGTGCACAATAACGGTACTTATTTGTGGCGTAACAGGAGTCAATTCAGTCATTGTAATAATTAATGTATTTTACCATCTGTATGGACTCCAGCTATGAGGTAATCACCCATGGCTTTGGCCTGCCGCAGCTGATTGGAGTGTCCATAGTGCACCATGTCATAACTGTGGAGACAGAAAAAGAAATGACATCATCTTCAACGAGGAACACATACAGTGGATATAAAAAGTCTACACACCCCTGTTCAAATGCCAGGTTTTCGTGATGTAAAAAAATGACAGCAAGACAAATAATTTCAAAACTTTTTCCACCTTTAATGTGACCTATAACCTGTACAATGCAATTGAAAAACAAACAGAAATATTTCAGGGAGGGGAAGTAAAAATAAACAACTGATATAATGTGGTTGCATAAGTGTGCACACCCTTTTATAACTGGGGATGTGGCTGTGTTCAGATTTAACCAATTACATTCAAACTCATGTTAAACTGGAGTCAGCACACACCTGTCGCCAAGTAAAGTGCGTCTGATCAACCCCAAATAAAGTTCAGCTGTTCTAGTAGGCTTTTCCTGACATTTTTGTAGCCACATCTTCTAGCACAAGCCATGGTCCGCAGAGAGCTTCCAAAGCATCAGAGGGATCACATTATTTAAAGATATCAGTCAGGTGAAGGCTATAAAAGAATTTCCAAGGAATTAAATATACCATGGAACACAGTGAAGACCGTCATCATCAAGTGGAGAAAATATGGCACAACAGTGACATTACCAAGAACAGGACGTCCGTCCAAAATTGATAAGACGAGAAGAAAACTAGTCAGGGAGGCTGCCAAGAGGCCGACAGCAACACTGAAGGAGCTGCAGGAATTTCTGGCAAGTACTGGCTGTGTAGTACATGTGACAACAATCTCCCGTCTTTTTCATATGTCTGGGCTATGGGGTAGGGTGGCAAGACGGAAGCCTTATCTTACAAAGAAAAACATCCAAGCCCGGCTTAATTTTGCAAAAAGACATCTGAAATCTCCCAAACGCATGTGGGAAAATGTGTGATGGTCTGATGAAACCAAGGTTGAACTTTTTGGACATAATTCCAAAAGGTGTATTTGGCGCAAAAACAACACTGCACATCACTTAATAACACCATATCTACAGTGAAGCATGGTCGTGGCAGCATCATGCTTTGGGGCTGTTTTTCTTCAGCTGGAACTGGGGCCTTAGTCAGGGTGGAGGGAATTATGAACAGTTCCAAATACCAGGCACAAAACCTTCTGCCTTCTGTTAGAAAGCTGAAGATGAAGAGGAACTTCATCTTTCAGCACGACAATGACCCAAAGCACACTTCTAAATCAACAAAAGAATGGCTTCACCAGAATAAGATTGAGGCTTTGGAATGGCCCAGCCAGAGTCCAGACCTGAATCCCATCGAACATCTGTGGGGTGATCTGAAGAGGGCTGTGCACAGGAGATGCCCTCGCAATCTGTCAGAATTGGAGCGGTTTTGCAAAGAAGAGTGGGCAAATATTGCCACATCACAATGTGCCACGCTGATAGGCTCCTACCCAAAAAGACTGAGTGCTGTAATAAAAGCCAAAGGTGCTGCAACAAAGTATTAATTTAAGGGTGTCCATATTTATGCAACCATGTTATTTTAAGTTTTTTATTTTATAAAAGGCAAAACAGAGACACTTTAATTCGTTTTTTCCCAGTTAGTCTAAAAATTTCAAATTTTTTACTCACAGGTTCAGTCTGACTTCAAAGCTTCAACTACAATTAACTCTTAAAACTGTGCCTAAAGGTTTGACTGCTATAATAAAACACTCCATCTGCCACTTCCAATGCATTTCCAGTGGCACGACCTCTCCTCTATAATGACATTAGCACAAGCTGCTAGTCTGAATTTAACAGTAATCCTCCAACTTTACTCACCTGCTGCTCGGGATTGGGTTGGAAAAGATGCTCTCAGGTGTAAATCTGTTTACTTGGGAGCGATATATATATATTTATGCAGACCAGTGGTTGCCTTACTTTGACAGTGTTAGTATTCCATGACGAAAAAAAAAATTCTGAAAGGTGATGCCAAAAGGTATTTTATGTTTGTTTGTCTTTGTCTTCTTTACACACAGTATATAATCAACTACCAATCATCTAAATAAAATTTCATATTTCACTAGATGCTGTCAGAAAATATATTTATTTATATTTAGCATGTAAACATGTTGAATATTTGTACATTTAGTTTAAAAAGCAAACAGTCAAATAGAGACTGTTAATATCAGCAGCCTTGTTATAATACTTCTCAGCTAAGTAAACACGGATAAGCATTTTTTCCAAATAATTTATCTGCAGATGCCTCAGATGGGTCACAAACAAGTAAAAATCCCTTGGACCCAGGATCTTGCAAAAATTTCATTGCTCTCTCCAACATGCTTGTCTTACTCTCCCTCGTATTGTAAAATTCCTCCATCATTAAATTATGTTGTGTCTGAATGCTCCCCATTAATCTTCAGAGGGGGGAACCCTGTCCCCTGCTTTTACATCACACTGAACAACATGTTCACTATGTTTGTTATTTATAGTGAGCACATGAGAGGCTGTGCCAGACTATGCATCAGTAACCTGGCCATCTTGTTGCAAAGAGTGAGTCCAGGAAAGAATATACACATCATATATCTGCTGGGAGTTAGTTGTACCTTCAGCTGCAGCTATATCATGTGAAGATCATTGTGTTCCCCCTCCCTGTACAATGTTGTGACACTGAGTTTAAAATAACAGCAGAGACCTTATGACCGTATGTTGCTCACAACAGATGTTATATCAGCATAATAGAACACTATCCTAACCACAGTATAAACACAAGCCAGTTGTTTACACAAATTAACATTGAAGTTGAAGGTTATTTGGCAGGATTTCAAATAAGAAGGTGGAGTAAAGAGAAAAGATGTAGTTAAACTGTGGTTTGGAGGTCTCCTTTATTTTAATGCACTTTAACTACATGCATATATTGTCTGGCATTTCCTGTGGGTAAATGGTTACATATTTTTGTGCCTTTGCAACCTACATCTGCAACATCCGTGTAAGAACAGTTAACGTGTTTTAACTTTCAGGTTCTTCCTATACTATAAATAATCGAACTTATGGGCAGGAAGGACCTTGTACCTAATATATCTCGTGGCAGGGCCCAATAAAAACATGATAGTTAGTGCACTAACGCGTAGGTGCTCTTTAAAAACACTACACCTTTCTGAAGGGACTGGTCTTAGAGTTTGGTCTTATTAGTTAAAGGCAAAATTACATTTACAAACACACGCCTTAGTTATTTGGGTCGGGTTGCTGACAAGAGATTGAAAACGAGAAAGGTTTGTCTGTTGAGAATAGGACAGTTGATAAAGTTAGGTTAGCCGGGGCCAACACAGTCATCAGAGTCCATATTTATAATGAAGTGCTTAAACTCCTGTTGCTAAGTTACAAAACTGCTGATCTAAGTAGTTAGCTAAATAGCATTAGCATGCTAGCCCACCAATGGTTCCGGGATGACGCTAATTCACGTGACAGCACCCAGAGGAGAAAAACTGTAAATAATTCAATAAAGCACCACGGACAGTCTGAAAGTCAGTCAGTAGCAGGCAAGGAGACTCACCAGCCGTCACACCACAGTCGGACGACGCGCTTCCTTTTTTCCGGGCTGTGCACTGAGCTACCCGGCTTACTGCAACCGGCTTCATCCTGCTGCTCGTCTGCGGCGTGGTGGCCGTTTTTGATCATTTGGACGGATTCTGGCAAATCGATCAGTAAAATGACAAATAAAAACCACAGGGAGACCGAGTTTAAATGTTTTTACTCGGTCCAGTCCGAGTTTTTGGCGGAGATTAGGAAGGAGGACAGTTTCTTCTCGGACTGACACCGCGCCGACCAACGCCTCCTGTGCTACGTCACATCGAACGAACCCTCACACTGACTGGAACGAGCTGATTGCATAATCACGCGTGTCACGTGATCAACAATACAGTGGCGCTTTATTGTAAATCTAGTTAATTCAAGAAAAAAAAAGGACAACTGTAGTTTTCTTAAGTGCACGCTGTATGCCTCTATACCTCTGAAGGAACTGAGCACTTTCATTCAGATGGTGTATTTTAAACAATTAGTCAGCAGATAAGGTTTTAAGGACAAAGTACGACTTATTTACTGGCTATGTTGTTTTGTTATTGTTTTACTGCCCAGAAATATATAAAGAACCTAAAATTGGCTCAGCCTAAAAAGTAACATAAGTAACACATAAAAACCTTTACCCATTGGAGAACTCAAAAAGCATCAACCAGCTATTTAATGTGTTGAGCTACACTTTTATACAAGACTAAAAATCAAGTGTCCTATTGACACAGAACATAAAGCCATTGGCAGTGAACAGGATGTTTAATGGAAATCATGAAGACACAATTTAAAATGAGGAGCACTTTATTGTCTCACATCACAGTTTTTGCAAAATATAAAGACAATTAATGAGTCTTCACATCCAGTTTTGCAACTGGTTTCAGGAATGCTTAAAACTAGCTTATCATGGCTAGTTTGGCCTTTGACAAATTGACACTGTCTGGTTCAGGATGTCATTTTTAATACTTGTGGATTTTCCTGAGACAGATTAATAGACACCTATAAGGTGGTTTCCTTTCCCCAAAGTGAACAGTAACTTAACCTGAAAAAACTAACAACTAATCAAAATGTAAGTCAAAGTTCTTAACTGTGCTTTTCCTTTTTTAGAGTTGTAAACAAATGGAAATACAAATGTAAACAAACAACTTCAGTAAACCAATGTACACAAACAGTTGTACTACAAAGCCTGCAAACCTGAGGATGGATTACAGCAGAGTGAAGTTTGAGTTCGAGTTCAGGAAATAATTTAAGAAAACCAAATTAAACTTAAATTAAAGATTTTAAGATAAAGATCAGTTGAATAAGATACATCCAACTATGAAAGGTTAGAAAGTAGGGGAAAAAAAGACCACAAAATATATTTTAGTTGAAAAAATAAATGTAGTAAATGTTTTACCTGCTCAATTTTCCTTTGAGTGAAAGTTATGGCAGCACAGAATCCAGAAAATGGCATTTGGTATTCTGCTGTTGTTTGCTGGCATTTGCTGCTTGTAAACACTAGGCCACTCACACTGATGGATAACATAGGTACATAGATACAGACCTTGCATTTTAAACACCTGTGTTTTGTGGCCATCTGCACCTAGCTAATCCTCAATCCAGCAGCATGTTGCACATAATAGTTGCAATGTTCCATTAACAACTTGGTAAAAAATACCCATTTAACAGAGATTAAAGTAATATTCCACGAAAAAAATCATTCAGCACTTCTAGGCTTCAAACATGAGTATAGAACATTATGAGCATACGGCGCAACAGCTGAGAAACCGATAATACTACAGGAGTGGTTTCAAAACCATTGTGGCTATCTGGATTAAAGCTGACTGCAGAAGTTGTGCATTGAATGAGGACACTTTCTGAGATACACAAAGCTCTTTTTCAAAAAAATGTCTTTCGTATAATTTTGTGGAATTGTTATCATCTTATTCACTGTCATATATGCTATGGTGACTGGGCCCTGACTAACCCAGCTATCTTAGCTGCCATAAATACATGAGCATAAGAAACAAGGGTGATGAAACAAAAACACAACTGCTGTTGTCTAAAATATTACGTTTATGGTGCCAGTTTCAAATGGCCAAAGTTACTTTTCCCCATCACATTTTCTCAGTGCATGGGACTAAACAATACCAATGGAGTCAAAATAACTGAAAAAAACATGTGTTAATAGCACCCTGAAACTCAAGTCCAAGTTTACCCCATCACGGGACTGACATTTGAAAACCCCATCGAGAATGATCACTAGGGGTTGCAATACTGTATGCTTGTACTTGATGTATGCAGCTTATTAACTCCCCTTGTTATGCAGATTTTTTCCTCGCCTTCCTTCCTTTACCATAGCCTCGCCCGAACCAGCCGCCCTGCACAGCTGTGGCTTCTTTTACTTGTCGCTCAGAATTGGATGAGCAGTCCTGCTTCCCATCAGGGGGAGCTATGACTTCTCGGCTATGGGTGTTCACCTCCTCTGCCTGCAGAGGCGTGGCCAGACTGAAGATAGGGTCCTCTGTCCTGATAAAACAGATTGAGGAAAACTATGAGCTGGATGGCAAAAGCACATTTATTTTTATTGTAGTCTATGTATGATGGAGTATGGCAGGGTTATTCCACAACGTAAGTACTGTTGACAAAACTCAAATAATTAATTTTATATTAATATCTGAATCTTTTTTAAATATTGTACGAACCCTTTTATTTGTGTTAGGGTTAGTTAATTTCTTCATATGGTCTTTACCTGTCATACAATGGAATCTGTAAGTTAAATTCTTCCATGAGGAGCCTCATGACATCGTCACACTTGCCATTAATCTTCAACATAGCCAGATCATCTTTCGGTGTCCACTAGGAAGAGCATATTATCAGCCAGTCAGCAGTCAGGGCCTCATTTTCATATTATCAACCTAAAATGCTGAAATGTACTATACCTGGAGGTTGACAATATAGAGTTTGGGCCTTTTGCTTGCCGGTCTGTTCATGCACCACAGACAAGCATATTTCTTTAGCACCTAGAAGTAAGAAGACAGAGCTCGGTACAGTGAAAAACAAACAACAACAAAAAAAGACTTCAAATAAACATTGTACAGTTAAATATAGTAGACAACATATAAATTATCATGTGATATCCATCTTTCAATACAATTCCTTTAAGATATGATAAACTGTAATGAAGCAGACATTTTCTGATTTCTCTTTAAGGTCATCCCATTGATGACATTCAAATTGTAAGCCTGAATGGTCACAAATTTAGCTGTGAAATGTTTTTGCTTAGCACAAAACTCTCTCGGCAGGGCTGATGTAGTGGTTAGCACTGTTGCCTCACAGCAAGAAGGTTCTGGGTTCAAACAGTGGACCTGGGGCTTTCCTGTGTGGAGTGTGCACATGGTTTGCTCAGGTTACTCCAGTGTTCTCACACAGTCGACAGACATGCATGTTTAGGTTAAATGGTGACTCTAAATTGCCCATAGGTCTGAGTGTGCAGCTTAAATGATTGATGGATGGACAAAACTCAATAAAAAGGATCCATAGCACAAATTGCCCATGCGAGCAACAGAATCAAAAGAATAAAGTCAATATTGGAAATATTAGTCCACAAAATGAAATAAGATTGATGATCATCTGTTCAGGGGCCAGTCTGATCAGTATATGACTGGGTTGCCTTACATTTACAGAAGCTCTTGTGCTTTAAAAACCTACCTTCAGACTGGAGCCCAAACAGAGGATAACATCTGCTTTCTTGGCAGCCTCTGCAGCTCCCTTCCAGTTGAGAGGCTGCTCCAGGGTCCCACGTTCCCCAAAGTGCACTATGGTGTCCCTGAGTTCGCCAGAACAGTGGCTGCATCGGCGGCCTGTCCCGTGTCGATGCAGCGATGTCCGCTCTGTCACATCAAATAAACGGATATACTCCTTTAACGGGGAACAGGATGCGCACACCTGAGGATGGGAAACCAGGATGTTGGGAGAGCTTACTTTCTTTTGAAAGCAGGTGGTCTATTATCCAAAAACAACCCCAGAGATTTCTGGGGAGTTTCCTTGTAACAGCATTGTTTGTTTATTTGTATAGATATGTATAACTATAGATATCTATATCTGTATCCATATGAGGTTTTCTTTATCATACTCATTTATACTATTGTTCTCCAGGGGTGCCCACTCTCTCTTTGCTTTGTAGTTTTTCAGACTCAGTTGTCCTGTCTGTGGGGGCACTAATTTACATTTTCATATATAAACCTGCAACCCGGAAACGGATAAGTGGTACAAGAAGGGTGAGTAATATATGAACTTGTAGTTTGGCTTTACATAAAAAATGAACAAACATCAATATAGTGGACGACAACAATGTTCACTCATGAAGATGTTGGAGGAAAAATGTCTGGTGCAGTGCACATTGAAAATGAATGTGGACATAACAGTGAAGTATAGAGTATAGTTATGAGTAAGTATAGAGAAAACCTACGCTCATAGATCAATATTTACATTAAATCTTATCAATAAGCTGAAGTTATCAAAAAACATCAAGTCCAAAATGTGCCCACATGGACAAAGGGCAAGTAGAAACTGGGCATTCAAGAAAACCGCAAAGTGCAGAAAAGACACAAAAAACAACGCAAAACTCCTAGTTTTTTCCAGGAGTATCTGACAAAACAAATGCTGCTTCCCTGTATTTAATCAGGATTCAGCATCCACCTACATCTGAAGGACTGGGGTCCTTCGTTTGAGGATTGTAATGAACACATTTTGGCCAGAAAATAGTTCTGAAGTAATTGGTCTATGATGCTACTTATCAGCCACTTCTTATGCAGTCTGGACGGGCCTCCCCACACAGCCTAACACTATCCATCCATCTTCTACCACTTTTTCCATTTCCAGGTCACGGGGCTGCTGAAGCCAATCTCAGCTCACTCTAGGCGAGGGCAGGGTACACCCTGGACAGGTCGCCAGTCCATCGCAGGGCCAACACACAGAGACCAACAACCACTCACACTCAGACCAACAGACAATTTAGAGTGCATGTTTAGACATGCATGTCTTTGGATGGTGGGAGGAAACCGGAGTACCCGGAGGAAACCCACGCGGGCACAGGGAGAACATGCAAACTCTCACAGAAAGGTCCCAGGCCGGGAACAGGACCTGCAACCTTCTTATTGTGGGGCTACAGCACTAACCACTACGCCGCCTAACACCAATTCAGACTATAGCTTTCAATGTCTCACATGATGCCTCAAAAACTCTCAGGGTGTTAGTAATCCTGCAAGGAGTGAAATATCTAGGAATGAGTGCTAGTCAGCAAAGACTAAAGAGACTTTCTTATGGGAGATAAAAAGTCGAGCAAGCCCAGCTGCTTTGATACAGGACTTAGGAAAGACTTGGATGAGTGAGACTCTTCACACACAACCTCAGAGTTTGCTTCTCCCATCCTGGGATTTCCCCTTCTGACTTGTTAGCCATTTGTGAAAGTGATGCAGACCACATGAAGCAGTTTTGACAACTCATATCTTCACAGGAAACACCAGATTAGTAATGGATTAGACCTATATAGTCGATATTGAACACTGAGCATCAGTAGCAGAACAAATAAAAATCACGGGGTGAACGAGTTTAAATGTTTTTACTCAGTCCGGTCTGAGTTTTTGGCAGAGATTAGGAAGGAGTACAGTTTCTTCTCAGACTGACACCACGCCGGCCAACGCCTCCTGTGCTACGTCACATCGAACGAACCCTCACACTGACTGAAACGAGCTGATCAGCAATACAGTGGCGCTTTATTGTAAATCTACTTAATTCAAGAAAAAAAAAAAAAAAGGACAACTGTAGTTTTCTTAAGTGCACGCTGTATGCCTCTATACCTCTGAAGGAACTGAGCACTTTCATTCAGGTGGTGTATTTTAAACAATTAGTCAGCAGATAAGGTTTTAAGGACAAAGTACGACTTATTTACTGGCTATGTTGTTTTGTTATTGTTTTACTGCCCAGAAATATATAAAGAACCTAAAATTGGCTCAGCCTAAAAAGTAACATAAGTAACACATAAAAACCTTTACCCATTGGAGAACTCAAAAAGCATCAACCAGCTATTTAATGTGTTGAGCTACACTTTTATACAAGACTAAAAATCAAGTGTCCTATTGACACAGAAAATAAAGCCATTGGCAGTGAACAGGATGTTTAATGGAAATCATGAAGACACAACTTAAAATGAGGAGCACTTTATAGTCAAAGTTCATAACTGTGCTTTTCTTTTTATAGATTTGTAAACAAATGTATTAACCTCCCCTTCTGCCATTTGTGAAAGTGATGTAAACCACATGAAGCAGATTAGATTTATGTAGTCAATACTCAACACTGAGCATCACAAACTTTGTTTCTCCAACTGTTCCCCTTCACAATTTTGAATCCAACTGTGCAGCTGCTTTTGGAGGCTGGACTGAAAATTTTGCCCCAAAATATCTGGACTTTCTAGCAGAGCTATCTTTCATTTCAGAATGATTAAGAGGAGGATGCTGAGGACAAGAGCTGAAAGTCTAAGGATGTGTGTCCCACCTCAATAAACATGTTTCCATGGAGCTCAGACAGGGCACTTCTGGGTAAACCGCTACGCAGGTGAAGTCCATCACAGTTTTGAGACACAACATGTTTCACCTTCAAAGAAACACACACATTTTACAATAGATAGTATAAATACCAGTTTCCACATTCCCAACAGAACAACTAACAGAATAAGTTATGTATATGGCTTTCACATACCATCTTTTCCTTATGTAGCATCTTGATGCACATGTGTGTGAGAGTTGGCTCTGCTTTACTCAGGTCTGAAGAACTGCTTGTAAAGTTAAACATGTTGTGACAAAACAAAAGGAGTTTAGTTAATTTTAGAGGAAATATGTTGCTAATTTCAAGTCATCAGTGACTGCATATCTCACCTGACTGTGTGTCCCTTCTGTAGCTGTGTCCACACCCCGTTAGGACCCCTATAGTCTGGAATAGAAGCTGCCTAAAAAGACAGAACTCATCAGCCCCATGATAATAGAAGAAGGAAAAAGAAACTTAAGATGCAGCATTTGGCGTACCGTACTGATCCCAGCTCCAGTATAAACCACCAGATGATTTGCTTGTTTGATGGCCATAGCCAGCTGCCTGACTTTATTCTTCAGCTCCTCAGCATCATCAAAAACCTGCAGAATTTCCAGAAAATTTGAATGTTTTAAGTTTATGACCACACGTCTGTTGTATAAAGTCACAGCCATGGTAAGTTTTTATTATAAATGTAATTTGTACAATTCTTTCCGAATTTTGTCTTTTTCATAGCAAACAAAAGTATAAGGTAACAGACATGCCATGCCCTAATCGCTGTCATGTTTTAGTATCACCTCATCCATTGCTTTCAAATGCAATCTAATAATTAATTATGTTTTGTTATTTCTTGTGGATCAGTGGCCACCGTGGCCTAATGGTCGTGCAAGACCAATGGCAAAATGATACAGTGCTGAACACATTGCTATAGACATAGACACAGATTCCTGCTTTCTGCGATACAAACATTTTTAGCTTTGATGGTTCACTGGTTTTTCCATTCAAGTAAAACTACCTTTACTTACACAAAGCAACCAGTACAACCGGGGCCATGTCTGGATTGCGAACAATGCAGAATAGGAAACAGCACCACTTTATGAAGCTACAGACTGAAAAACGTGGGTCTCATTATCAATTAACCTTGGCACCTTGTTCTATGGAGGAGCCATGCATGATCATTTAGTTTGACTTTCAGCTCATAAGTTTGTATGATTTACATGAAAAGCATCACTGTACATCACCATTTCACAAAGGATGATTTACTGCTGCTGAAGTATATATGCAACTATATTTTATATATTTTAAAGGATCTTCATTACACACGTCGGAGCACTTAAAGGACGCATACACGTTAAGCGTTATACATTACTGTACAATTAACAATTTACTATATGTATCCTAACATTTTGAATAGTGGATTCTTGAAGGTCTTCAACTTGCCAATCTTGTGAATAAAATCAAGGTATTTAATATTTTAGTGCAAACCACTGAAATAATGCAAGGAGTGATTTTTGTCTTTCAAATTGAACTGGATCAGATAAAGTAAAGGAGGACAGAGTGCCTGACCAGGCCCGACAGTCTCACCTCTTCCTGTTTCCTCTTGAGGACATTTCTGCGGACTTGTCTCTTGCTCAGCTCGTCCACAGTATCTCTGTGCCGCAGCAGCATGGCGGCCTCCTCCTTGGACCGCTCGGCCTCGGGTTTCTTCAGGACTCTGCCAACCTGAGGTGGGAGGAGAAAGCTGGTCAGGCTCAGGCACGCAGCCCACAGTAATGGAGAGCAGCTTTAGCCAGCTAGCTCGTTACCAGCAGCTTTAGATGGACTCTTTTCTTCATCTCACCAGTCTGAATATCTCCTTCTCGCTTTCCCGCTGCTGTATTCTGGCCTTTTCCAGTGCTTTTCTCTCAGTCCGTGAGGAAACACCGGTGGCTGCTTCCTCTGCCATCCCGTTAAACGTCAGATCGGAAGTAGCTTTCTATTCAAAACAAAGCTCATTTCACCAGCGGCCAACGACCAGCAGCCGGGCCGGAAGTTGTCAGTGTGGCCGGGACCGGGGCAGCGCCCTCTCCCGGCGGGAGGCCGCTGGGGCCTCCAGCCAGGTCCGAGCTTTCACACCTCACAGCAACAGTAAAGTCTTAGGAAACATTTATTGCCAATAATATACAAATAAATAACAAATACAACTGATCCATAATAATAAAGGGTTAAACGTATTTTGGCCAATATGTGAGTACAGAAGTGTAGGACACATATTAAAGGCAACTATTAGTGATAAAACACAGCATCAACACTAACCCATTGTTATTAACTTTTGGATATGTGTAAGTATAAAAGTAGGAAACATATCCTGGTAAGTGGATACAATATGTGCTAATACATCGGGACAATAAACCAGGCACATAAAAATGAAAGAAGTGGATGATTAAATGTGGAAGTTCAGCCTGCTATGCTCAGGTTTAGATATCCAGATAACTGTATAAACACTGAAAGGTCAATAAGTTCTTTCAGGGTGGAGATTTTACAGAGGGGTTAATAATAAACTTAAACATGGTTGCACTCTAACTAAGTGAGCTATTTTAAGTTGTAAACAATTTGCCAGAGAATAATTTTTCCATGACTCAATAACATGAAACATTTAGAATCCTGGTCCAGTCCAGTAATTCAATAGAAATCCAAAGGCTAAAAGAAAGTATGGGGAAAAAACAAACAAACTATAAACTCGTGTTGCAAAAATATAATTGTTGCAAGTTTCCAGTACCAATAATCTTGTAAAAGGGGGGGTTGCACTTTATGATATTTTCAACATGAGTAACCTAATAAAGGACTTCTTTCGATTGCAGTGAGGTTTTATGAACGGAAGTCTATAATAATGTATACTCTGGTTGAATAAGTTAACCATTTCCTGGAATTCTTGATATGAAATACAAAAATACGTACATCAGCAACAGGCATCACTTTGTGTCAAACTAGATTCTTGATTTAGAAATTTCTCTAATGTTTAGTTATACAATATTCATGAAATCGCTGGAGGCCTTATTAGGAGTGCTCATGTGGGCCAATTGGAAAAGTATCATCGGGGTCTAGTGGAAAGAGTACTCTTGGGAACCCTTTGAGGATTTGCTCTGAACTGTCCTCGTTTGACTTCCCGTGGCTGCTCGATGGAGAATCCGGTCTTATGACCGTTCCTCGTTGCAACCCCCTGATTCCTCTCTCCTGCCTTTTTTTGGATCCTAAAGGAGAGAGAAAAAATGATTTAAACTGCTATCCAAGCTACTGCCCATGGAAAAAAATATTTCCTCACCCTACAGTATATGATATTTGGTTAATCAAAATAAATGAATTTGAATGTGGGTGCTTCAGCAAGCTGTGAGAATCTGAGGAACAACTCTGAAAAATGCATGATCAGGAATTTTACTTTTTTCTACATTTTTTGTGAAGAGGCCAATCAAGTTTGGGCAGCTTTGTCCATTATATTGTGACTAGGGGATCTGAACTGATTAAATATGGAGCACAGGGTTATATTTACTGTATACACATTTTAATGAGGTGCAGCAACTAACATTTTAGCATAAAGCCCAACATCATCAGATTGCAGGCCTCAGCAGAGTTGAGATGCAAGTTATTTGATGGAAAGAGCTTCCATCATAGAGTGACTATAACTGTACTGATAATAACTGTATAAATGCAAACATCACAAGAAACACAAAATATTCGCAGACTTATAGTACACAAAACTTGGAAACTCACATCATTCCTCTTTTCCTCTCCAGTGATTTCTGTGTTGCAGCTGACAGGGACCTCTTTCCATTGGCATGTCCTGAGTTTCTGTTCTAAACAAGCACATACACACAATATAAAATATAAACATCTACGAACAGATTTGCCTTTGCACTACCCAGTTGGTCCATTGTAACACTCATCACATTTGTAACATGTATATATTGAAAGGACATACACATAGAAACATTACAACCTCAATCTCCTTTTTGTCTCCTTGAAAAAACTGGATCATATTGCTTATTGCAGTGTTTACACAACATGTTCAAGGTGGTCATGTGTGTTTATTCTGCCTCAGAGTGTATACAAAGGTACAAACACAGAATGGGGGAGGACATTTTTCCACCATCATGCTCCCAGTGGGTGTGAGAGCCAAACTCACACGTCATGGCAGCAGAGCGTCAGCACTGTTGTGTTACACGTTACACCAGCATGCTATCTTAAGATCACACACTGAAGTTGAAAAATGTTGGTGAGTAAAGGGACTTTTCTAAGATGTTGGAGTACAAACATGTTTCATCTGTACTTCAACCTTAATGGTATTTTGAATTTGAATGACTCAGACTGGATTATAAACAATGTATAGTGTCTAGTTTAGGCCCATTGGTGCACAATCAAGCCATTCTGTCCCTGGCTATGATGTAAAGGTGGTTTAGTCTAAAAGCCTGTAATTCTGCAAATGTATTTTTTGGCATCACTTGTTATGTTTTCACTATCTATAGTGAGAAACCCCCATTGTGTATATATTTTTTCTTGGTTGGAGTTCCTGAAAAGGTTACCTGTCTTCTGAGCTCTCTCTCCCTGGCCAACTCTCTGTCCCAACTGATGAGCTGCATCCTCTCTCCAGCTGACAGGCTGAAGAATATGTCGTAGACCTCATAACGTGCTGCGCGCAGCTGGAGGGGCAAACAATTACAGAACTGATGATGCCTTGAATGAATGCATGTAATTACAATCTCTGTTGTGGTAACTGCTAATGGAGGGAGTAATTGCCCAGTTGTCAGTGTAGAAGTGAAGTGGAGAGAAGTTAACAGATGTTTACAACATGTATTTGCCTTCATACCTGCAGAGTGACTCTCTCTTGCAATAAAAGGTCCTGTCTGCTACAGAACTCTCCTCTGCCAGGGCTCTGCTGCTGGAAGGCAAGCAGGAGCTTCTGAGTGTCCTAGAAATCCAAGCAGATACAAGACACCTGTGATCTGCATACGTTTGTTCATTGGATATAAGAGTATCACTATAGATAGACATGACACTGATATCTCTACTTACCCTGATGGTGCGCACCAACTGCGCCACCCTGTCTGTCCTGAGCAGTCTGCGAGTTAGAAAACCTCTGATGGCTGCAGACAGCAGGGGGCGGTAGCGCTCTGATAGTGTGCTGGAGGACTGAGGAAAATGATAAAGAGGAGAGAGCAAGTAATGAGAGGGGTGAATAATGAGGACCAGAGGGGAAGACAGAGGAGAATGCTAATTCCATCAATGACAACCAATTAATTTCCCATGCAGATTCTCAAGGTCTTTTGGTTGGCATCTGTTTAGTGCATCAACACAAGTGGACTCACAGCTCATCATTATAATAGGAAATAATAAGGAGAATATTAAGCAGCTGATGTGCTGTCACTCACTTGTTGATTCTAGAGCCATTGCATTAAAGGGACATGTTTGTTAAACAAATGTAACCTAAATGACGCTGAGTTGTTCTGTGGTAGATACTGAGAGAAATAACAGATGACGGGGGTTACAGATAAGGGATCAGACATCAAGGGGAAACTATCTGTTTCGCCTGAGCATGTCAGTTAACTGGCGATGAATAAAAATCCCGTGGATACAAGTATCAGCAGGACAAGCTTTTTGCATCACTGGCATTAGTGAACAAATGTGATGGTAATACCTGAGAGAGCGTAGAAAAGGTCAGTGTGTCCCTGAGACGTGAAGTTGACATGGAGCAGGGGAAGGACATGCTCTGGAGGAGACGGTAACGCACTGCTAACGCCTGAGAGAGAGACAGACAGAGGGACAGAAGGGTGGAGGGAAGTAGTGTGTGTGAGTGCACCAGCACACAAACGCATTTGGGAGAAGGCAAGGTTGGAAAATATTGAATTGGAATGACAGCAAGTGAAGCAGGAGGAAGAAATTAATTGAGGGTAGAGAGAAATAGACAGAAGGGGAGAGATGGGGTATAGAGGCAAGAGGGATGAAATGAGAGAGGGAGCAGGGGAGGAGGAGAGGGATGGGTAAAATTAATACACCCAGAGAGTAAAAATGATGTTGGAGGAGGTATGAGACAAAACAAAGAGAGGGATAAGAGGAGAAGGAAAAAAGAGAAAAAGGATAAGGGACCATTAGTGGTGGCACTCGGCGGGACGATCTGGCACTTAACCACAGACGCTCATGAATTAAACAAATTATCCTTTCCTTTTCTGTGTCAATTCCCTCAGGCCCCTCCTCCCTCTACCAGAAAGTCCAGCCAGCTAATACTCTCATCACATCACAAATGATTGAAGGACAGAGGGGAATCGAAAAGAAGCCTTTTTATGAAACAGCTTATGTCAATTATATTGTTGTTAAGGATACACAAAGTAAGCACAGATTGTGATTATCAGGGCAAAGTCACTGGCCAAGAGCAAATACAGACACGAGCTCAAGAAACAAGAACTGGCTGCCAGTGAACAGCAGACGTCCTTGAAGTCTCTCTCTCTCATACACTCACACACACACACACACACACACACACACACACACAGGCAACGATGCCAGCTCGCCGCTTAGGGATGTAATGAAACATTTATGGTAGAATCCCTGTGTGTATTTTTTTTTCTTAGGAGTTTGAGGGTCTCATGTAATGAGCAGATGTCTGCAGGCTGCCCACGACCCAGGTCTCCAAAGGCACAATCTAACAGGTAGGCAGACAACGTGTGTATGTGTGTGTGTGTGTGCGTGTGCGTGCGACTGTCCCACAGCCTTTCAACGTCTGCTTTCAGTTTCAAAAGAACATTAAGGGACAATGTTGTTTCCCTGAATTGGTTGGAAACTCCATTCTCATTTGAAAATGATATAAACATTGGGCTGGACATTAATTCTTAATTTCTCATAGGTGACTTTGTGTGGAGTCAAAATTCCTGGTAGAGTGAGTTATGGCAGCTGTACAGAAATTACATACTGGTGTAAGTGATGCAATCTCATGCAAGAAGCAGACCAATGGGAAAAAGGAAATGTCAACCACTGTGTGTTGAACGATATTTATAGTTATGATATAAAAATTTGGTAGATTTAAGAGACATTTCAGGTTTTCTTTCATTTTGTTTGCTATTATTTTACACTCAAAACTTGTCATTTGAAGTCGCAAGAAAAAGATAAATGTTGTCAAATACTATTCATTTCCCCAAAAAAAGCCTTTTTATAATTCTTTTACTGTGTGTTGGATGCAGCTTCAAGCCTATTTCTGCTGCTTAAACATATCTTCAAAGGCTGACATTTTACTGCATAGTATATTTAATTTCAAATGCATAAAATTGCCATTTTTGTTAATTAAAGCAGTGCCAAACAACACACATATATATATATATATATATAGAGAGAGAGAGAGAGAGAGAGAGAGAGAGAGAAATTTTTGAAATATTTAATTTCCAGAAGATGCAAAGAAAAAAATGCCACTGAGCATGTTTATTGTTGCTGGTCTTATTATGCTCAGACACAAGATCTTCTAACATGGGCCTGCAACACTGTTTTGTAAGCTGTTCTGACTATATCCATTGGCTACAGTACATGCCTTTTTTTTTTTAGTTCCAGATTTACCATTTTATAATCTCTACTTCTAAACTCTGTGTATTTGCTATAATCCTTACTACTGTCTCACCTGTAGTAGTTCCTCCTGCTGTCTCCTGTGCTCATCTTGCAGGGCTCTGACCTGAGCAGCATAGACTTGTTTCAGTTGCTCTTCCTTGTTCTTTTGATTTTCATTGCCTTTGTACCACTGCACTGCAGCTAAGACCAGTAAGTACAACAAAAGATTGTCAAAATATAAAAAAATTGTTAGCAAAACAAAATCCTGCCAAATGCAGCAGAAAGCCTTAAAGAATTGTGTCATGGAGGGCAGAGTTTTCCACTGCAAAAACCCTCGATAGCCTCAACCCTTTGTAACTCACTTTTTGCAGACTCCTGTCCTTTCCATTCCTGGTCTTACCTCTAGGGGTGCTGGAGCTGGGTCTGACCACACCATCTGCTCGTCCACTGTTTTCTGCACCTGTTTCCTGGGTCTCTTCTGTTGTGTGCATGAGCAATCTCCGTTTCACCTTGGAAACCCCACCCTGACCTCCACCCCCACTCTCAGGTGTCAGGTGCTTCTCCTGAACAAGGTGACCTTTAGAGCCCAGGTCGGACCCTGGCCCTTCAAGGAGCCACAGGCCAGATGGTGTGTCCACATCATACGACAGGTTGAGAGATGGCGAGTGAGTAGAGTCATGACCTTCCACAGCCATCTCATTTCTCCTTTCCACTGGATGGTTACTGGTATCCAAAAGCACTGACACATTACATGAACCCAGGGTTTTTGATGGAACATTTCTGAATGCCTCAGGAATACGCATCTGCTGTGCTGCAGACAGGATACATTTAGCTGGCGGCAGCTGTGTTCTACAGCTGCCATGGAGTCCAAAACTCCTCACAAGTCCTTCTTTACTTGGTCCTTCCTTTACTCTCTCTGCAGCTATGGTTTTGACTAGCCTAAGCTCTCTTACATCCATATCCTCTTTTCTTTTTTCTTGCAAGAAAAGAGGAACATCATCTGTGTCACCGAAGTCTGATTCTGATCCTATATCTTCATGTGTTTTTTTGGTATTGTTGAACATTTGGGTTCTTGGCCACTGCCTTTTCTCTGCAACACCTCCATCAATATCCCCATCCCTCAGCTTGTCCTCCAAATAACCATAATCAGTCTGACTTGGCTGCATAAGTTGATTATTTTTACTTTCCTCAGAGGATGTAACAATAAAACTAAACTTGCTTTGTGCGTTTCTGTCAGTTTGGCTGTGGTTCTCCAAATTTTCCTTCACTGTGGACTCCAGATCTGAGATCAGAACTTTTAGACTGGACAAACTGGAGTCAAGCTGATCGATGTGTGTTGAACTCTTCGTTAACATGTTGGTAACACTGCCTTCAGCATTGAGATTCGCAGTGGAAGGAATTGTTGTGTGACTATTTTGATGTCTTGTGTTACTTAATTCTTCAGTCATGCTATTATCCACCACAAGATTCCCCTTTGAGGGCTTGACCCTGTCCAAAGGTTCTCCATTTGCGATACCAACTTTGCTTTTACAACGAACAGGACTCCTACAAAAACTAGGGGCAGGGATAGTTTGATATTTCCCCAGTACTTTAAAATTACTTTTGGGAGAGGTGATATTCTGCTCACTGGTCAAGTGAATGTCTGTCTGGACTGGGGAGGCCTCTGTTGACACAGGCTGTTGTTGGATGAAGGGGCAGATTTGTTTAGATTCTGTTATTGCTTCTTGTGAACTGTTCACCTTATTATTTTGAAAAGTTCTTTCTTCCTCAGTTCTTGTCATTTCTTTAGGATTGCCACCCTCTATTGTGTGAGCACTTTTGGATTCAAGATTAGTCTTCTTCTCCATTAACTCACTTTCAGTCATCCTCTCATTTTCACAAGAGTTCTTTAATGAAGTTTCCTCTGTCAAAGAATAAGTGCCTTTACTCTCTTTCTTCTCTGCATTCGGAGTTGCCTTGTAAAGGGACTCATCATTCTCCTTATCAGAGAGGCTGTGTTCCTCTGCCCTTGCTCTTGGTCGTTCTTGAGTCTTAGTGTTTTTAGCTTGATTCCTAAGCATCCGCTGGCGCCTCCGATACTCCTGAGATTTCTTCAGCAAGGCCTGGAGGCTCAGACGATAAGGCTCCTCAGATGGCTTTGCTTCCTCTACATGGTTGTCTGCTGGTTGTGCTTCTGTGGATTGTTTCTGACTATGCAGTTCTGATGCTGGATGGCTATGCACACTCAATGTCCCTGGAGTTTCTAGATTATCTGAAAAGCCAGTGTTGTCTGATGAAGAGACTGGGTCCTCACTTGTGTGATCTTTGTTAAGGTCAGCTACTGTAGAAGAATAAGAGTTATCTTCACTCTCCGTGCTGTCCAGACTGATTTCAGATTGTTCAAATGGTAAATTATTAGATTTGTCTGAATCTTCCTGGAATGAGCAACGCATGCTTTTTACTGCTGGGAAATTATTACAAAGCATTGGCTCCAGTCCACTCCTCTCCAATTCTTCTCCATCAATGGGAGGATGGCTAATAATATTTGGTACCTTGGCAATTCTATTGGAGGTGCCGTGAAGGTAAAAGCCATCAAGACCAGGAGCTCCCTCTGACGAGCCACAGCCATGGGTCTCACTCCCTGCATCAATCATTTCAGAGACATCAGTGGCATTTTTAACATTCTGCTGGGATACGTAACCTGAGCATGGTGACTGGTGGCTTGCAGCACTATGTGAACTTGGCTGTGATTGCTGCTGGCTATCATGTTGGACATCAAGACATCCGTCATGATAGGTTTGCTGAAGTGTCACATCAGAAGTGAAAACGGCACTATACATTGTTGATGTCACTGGAAGAAGAAAGGACCCATCTTTTTCCTGTTTTAAAAGGGGTGGCGAGTGCAACAAACTATCCTTTGTGCCAATGAAAAAAGCACTCTCTGACATTGATCTTCCTGTACTTTTCTGAGAAAATAAAGATGTTCTGTTCTCTGACTCCTGAAGCAACTCATCCAGCGTTGGTGTCTTCCTCAGCTACAAGAGAAATGAAAGAATATTATGTTTGATGATGACTCCTTTGATTCAAAATAACTGCAGTAATGTAGAAACAGAGAGGAAGCTAGAAAGACCGATTTCAGTTACCTGTACACTGTTCAGAATGGTTTGCACAACGGTAAACCTTGGATCCTCTTTCAGCTTCCTGTGGTCAGCTGCCTTTTGTGCTGCTTCTCTGTGTTGCCGCATCTCCTCTCTCTGCTCCTGTGAGAGCTGTTATCACCAGAAAGCAGACATGGTATGTCATGCACACTCCCCAAAAAAGGCTCCCACTAATTACTAGTCTTTAAAAAAATATTTATAATAATGAAAAATACATATCACAAATTCACAGAAACCCGGATGGCCTCTTCAAAATGCATGTTTTGTCTAAACAGTAGTCTAAAGCCCATATATGTTCATTTACAACCGGTAGGGGCCATTTCTAATCTAACACCTGACACGTTAGAAGAACGGGTGACATGGTCCCTATATCTGGCTTGTATTATCACAATGATGATCATTTCCTTTCAATGGGCTATCTGTCTCTGCTATATTTAACTAAAAACAACTAGCTGCGCCATCACTGTGCGACTTGATCACAACATACAGAGCCAGCACAGAGGTGCAGCCTTCAGTGGTGCTGATGTGTCTTGTTAGCTTAGGTTAAAACCATCATCCCTGATGAATTTATTCTGCACGACATAAACTCGAGCTCGTACCAGAGGTGGAGGGATGGGTCGGCCATGAATGCGGATGAGAGAGGATGCCAGTGAAGGTGATCCGTGTTCCTCTACCTCACTTTTCCTCAGTCGGGAGAGACATCGCTGGACAAACTGGTCGTAGTCCTCCATCAAGCAGCATCGGGATGCGTCGGGCAGTAACGGTGGGCAGGTGAAGATCCAGCTACCGTGAGTATATTGTCGTGTTGTTTTTGTTGAGGTTAGCTACCAACATGTCACACTAGCTGGCTAATGTTGTTAGCTAAAACGCAGCTGGTTAAAACTGGTAAGGGCAGGATACAGTAAAGCAGAAAGAAAGCAAAAGCAACGAGAGAGCAGCTGTGTAAAGTTGGCTCTGGTGAAAAAGCTGCAGAAAAAGTCTCACAAACTCCGAGAAAAGCCTCCAACAGCCGGATGAGCGCTTCCTTTTTTTTTCTTTTTTTTTACCGCCTCTGATCCCGGAGCAACCGCCTGACGGTTGGTGAGCACCAAGGCGCTCGGAAAACCTGGAGTGGATTTTCCCACACTGGATTCGCCTAAGGATTACACAAAAAACATGCAAATTCCCAACACAAATCATAAATTTATCTGACATTTTGCGTTATTTGCGTTAACAAAACACGCATGACGTCTTCGTCTTTGGCGGCGACATTTCCGAGAAGCTCGTATCAACGACGGATGACATCAAGCCGCTCCATGTTTTCCCAGGATCCAGACCGAATAGAGATAAAGGAAGATAGTGACAACCGGATACTGCCACCTACAGACTGGACTGGACAACAAAGACCGGATCACAGTGACAGTCATTCTGGATGCATACTACAATGACACAGTTTATATATAGACACATACATACATATATATATTTATTATTATACTGTTCATATTCAGTCACGTCCTAAATGCATTAACTCCGTGTCAATATGATTTCCCCACAGAATCGTGTTGTTTTTGGTATTTCTTGGTTGATTGGCTCCTGACTTCTATTATTGGTGCATTCACATACATCTCCTCTTCAAATGATCATTTGGTCTTTAGGTTTGAAAGCTGCCACACATCAGATCTTTTTTCACAGAGGAGCTGCTGCAGAAAATGCAGGTGAAATGAACAATTTTAATGTATGAATGTATTGAAGCAATTACCAGTGTTATTTGTTTTACTGGTTTCTTTATCATGTTATATCACAGACCTGTTAATTGTGATAAATATTTATGTACATTATTGTGCATGTATCAAAAATAAACATTTTTTGCCATTCTGTCCATTCCGTATTAAATTGTCTCTTTTCAACTATTTTCTCCTTTATAATACAACAGCAGAGACTTGATAGTAAGACAGTTTATATTGTGACTTAAACACTGTTTGTGGCAAGTGATTCATTCTGAATATTTTAATCTACAGCACATTTGCTTTACTGAATGTAACTGATTTAAATATGTAAAAATATGATCTACATTTAGTGTTGCACAGAGAGAAAAGCAAAATAAAGGCAATTACATAAGGGACTGAATGAATTGTAAATGCTCTTGTTTTCCTTGAATTACCCTATAATTCATATGTTTTTTTAGCTCAACAACATGTTATTAGAAAAAAAAAACAAACAAACGTGGAACTATTAGGACATTGTGCTTCTTAATTATACAAGACAAAGAAAAGCTGTTCCACTTTAAAACATGTTTATTGGTCATATACAAAATAAAGTAAGCTGTTTATCAACAAACATACAGTATATACATCAATAAATTAAAAGATGCATCAAACCGATGATGAAACAGTTAATTTCATGATTACCAGTACCTTGTCATCATCACTTACATATCTACAAATTGCAAAAAAAAGTACAATAATTTAGTTGAAGATAAATACTTACAAAGACTGTCACATTTTAAGTATTTTCCCATAGAAAGTACTGTCGTAGAATAATTTCTTATACCCCATACAGAAATATTACAAAACACAGAATTTCCTATTGCAAGGGCTTATCTTCTATAGCTTTAAACTGACCATCATAAACTTTAAAAACATCAAAATATCTCAGCTTCCCAGAGCAACCTGGCCAAATGTTCACCAGCAGACACGTGGTTTGATGGGAGAAAGTGTTCAATTACACTGGCACATTTACAGAAATGTTTATCAATGTGCATTTTCCCTAAAAAAAAAAAAAAAAAAAGGAAATGAAATTGGGGAGACTGTTACAAAATAATAATAGTGAGTAGATCTAACGTGTTACCTGGGATCTGGGTATAACTGTATGTTAGAAGTTAAAAGATACCTAAAGTGGGCAGGGGCTGTGGTCAGGGAGTGATGAAATAAACAGTATTATTGATGAAACCCCCTCCTCTCCAAAAGACTGAAAGAAAGAAAGAAAAAAAATCAAAGGAATCCTTGCTTCATTTACACTTATTGATCTGCAGTAGAGGTGGGTTATAGGACTCTTAGAGTCCAGTGGCATGATTTACTTGAAAGGAAAACAACTGTATCCTGATTGGCTCCACAGCAAGATAAGGAGTTAATGATTTGCATCTTCCAGAAGAATCAGATGTTTTGAAGTAGGGGCTTGCTGAGTTTAGAAAGGGATAGAATCAGTGGGGTGGGAAATGGGAAAGAATTTTATCAGATGTGTCTCCACCATTCCTCTCTGCCTCTGTAAAATATTAATAGATATGGTTTAGAAGTGGTTGCTTGGGTTTGTGATGAAACGTCTTTTCATGAAGAGGGTATGACCTCTGTACAGGCAGCAGAAAAATAAGGTCAGCATGCCTGGCAAGCTCATAAATTCTGTTATGAAAAGCCACCAGGCTTCCATGTCTGAAGATCACTAAAGGTCACTGCCATCTGATCAGGTCTGCTGAGTGAAAATTAGGATTAAACGTCGGTAACGCTTCACCTAATTTGTTTCACACTGGAGAAAGAATAAAACCTAAAGTTATTGGAGTCTGGAAGACAAAAATAATGACATTGTTAAGTTTTAGGGAAGGCTTTGCATGACAGATACAGCCTATTTTACACCCGGTTTTCTTCTGAATTGGCAAAAGATAAAAACATATTTCATGATTTCTTGTTTTCGCAGTTAATTGTTAAGCAACACTGAGAAAAAGCAAGGTATGCCACAACACATAAGCCAGATTTAACAGAGACAAACTGACGCTGCCATTTGTAACCCAGTTTATAAAATGCTAGACACTCTATATAAGCTCTTTAACCTTTTCACACCACACTGTACCTGCGATTATAAAACAGACAACTTGACACAACGACTACAATAGCATCACTCCTCCCGTGTGGCAGGAGTTCTAATTTTGCCCTACACAGTTTGCATAATTAGAGATGTCTATTTTACAGCAGCCACAATGTTGACACGTTTACACAGTATGCACCCTTTTAAACCAGTAAAGCATAAAAAATACAAAGTAGTTGAAAACATATTGTCTGACAGTGGCACATACAGTAAGTACAGGTTGACAAGTTCCAGGTTTCATATTTTGCTTCAAATTGTCACAAACCTAAATTTAGCACATTGTGCTTCTCCCTAGTTCATAGCACATGACCACACACCATACATGACTTGTAGGAAAAAAAACAAAACAAACAAACAGAAAAACAACAATTAATAAGTAAATATTAAAGATAGACAGAAAGCAACTGAGTGACAGATGATAAGAAAAAATGAAAATCGGGAGCACAATGTCAATTAAACACAGGACAAATCTTTTAAAATTGAAAGAAACATATAAATACAACAGGCATGATACCTCAATATGTTTGTGGCTGAATACCATGTAGTATATTCCTTTGATAAGACATTTGAAGTTCTGTCTGTTTCACTATCGACTGAACATACAAATGGGCATCAATGTAAAGATTATGGAGAAATCATTTTTGAAAATCTCAAACCCATCCCATTCCTCTATGCCTTTACTCATTGTTCACCTGTTTGAATTCTGCTTTATATGAATGTACTGTACAGATGAAGACATACCTTACTAATCTTAATAACTGCACAGCAGTAGGACTGTTAATACCTTTTTCTTCACAGTGGAAAAGTAGCGGTCCAGGTAAAAGACTGCTTCTATGTAATGTTTTTGTCATTGTAAATTGCTTCTGGTTCAGTAAATGACTCAATTTAAATCTGGTTTTCCTTGGTTAGAAAAACTGTTTGAGGCAATTGTACTTGATAATAATAAACCTCACTCAGAACAGACAAACCATTAAATAGCAGAATAGATTTTTTTTCACTTCATATTACACCAAATACAATAACAAAGGTTATTTCACTTCCCTGACACTTAAAGAACAGTTCAAAAGGAAATAAAACAGGAACAACATTAAATATACATAACTATATAAATGTACACAGCAAAAACAAATTTATCACACACTACAAAAAATAACTTACTGAAGTGGGGGGGGGGGGGGGTGATATACAGGCCCATTGATGAGTTTTGCATCTCAGTTTCTAGATGTCCTGAATACACGCATTATGAAGCTTGTGACGTTAAACATAACACTTCCTCATCTCATTGGTCATGCTGTCTGCAATTATGAGCGCTGAACACGTGCAAGAACCGAAATACAAGTGCCTGTCTGTTCAGAAATACAGAAAATGATTTGGCCATAAAAGAACTTTACAAATAATTTGCATGGATTATGAGCAGATGAAAAAATTATCTAACACGTGTGCAGTGTTGGAGCAGAATAATGGGGCCAGGGGGACAAAGATTTTAAGGTTAGAGAAAGAGTGCAGTCACCAATGGTGTAATCAGCTGCTTCAGCCTGAAATCAAACAAGGAACAAAGTCATATCTATGAAATAGTGAACATTATAGTTACCTCGTCACATACCTACACAGCACACCACACGCTAGTTCACGGTTACACACACGTGCCTAGTCACTAGAGGAAAAAACAAAGCTATTCAGTAGTTAAGCCACTTTTGGTACAATTGCAAAATAGAGAGATACTGTATATCAAACAGATTTCGACTATACCTTTTTTTTTTTTTTTTTAACAGGTTGTTACAAACAATGCAAAGATAATTGTCTTTATAAAACTCCAGACTCTACCATACATAGACAAAGATTCTTTGAGTATAGAACACCACATAGGACTACTTTCATGGTAAAGCTCATGTGAGATGACAGCCCATTTGTGTGAGTGGAAATTCTGAGAAATATCTTTGTTATTGTCAGTAGCTGACCGTACTGTCAGTAATCACATTTGCTCTTGCACAGTGAGCTTAGTGGTTAAAAGCAAGAGGAATGCAACGTAAACCACTCTGTTTTGGAGGAATAATCATGCTGTAGGGGTAATAACCCAGATTTCAGAGTCAGTCAATTTCATAAACATAATTCATTAAGGAATTAACATAAAACAGCTACGTGGATTTTTCCTCATTGCAGAATAACACTTTTCCAAAAGGCATATTCTGTGCTAGAAAATGAGGGTAAGTATGGGCAGACCTTTTTATTTTCTGAAGTGAATGAGCTGCCAAGTCACATAAATGGGTGTTATTAGTATTGTTATTAATCCTGCTGGCTACTACACAGCTCATACAACAACGCACAGCAAGCATTAAATGCTGTCACAATCTGATTCCTGATTGGTCAGTGTGTCCCAACAAGCACATAAGCAAACACCTGCACTGAATCTCCACCGTCCTTCCACAATTCCTCCTGTCCTCTTGACTACTTCATGATGCATATCATTAGGAGACCAAGGCACTTGCCCTTCCGAATTTCTCAAACATATACTTCTGAGAGGAACTCAAACAGAAAGAAGATAACTTTATCTTAATTCAGCTTAAGTGTTCAAGCAACCATTTCCCTGAAAATTCTCATAAACTGAGATAAGGTCACTGACTTTCAATAACTTTATTTCCTTTTTTTTATGTTGTATGTCGCTTTGTTTTTGGTAAATATCAATTGTCCTTTTCCCTCCTCTTTACGTTAGATCCAGGAAGTACTGTATCTATTAATGGAAGCCAGTTGGAATTTAAAAAAATGGAAGGACAGAGAAATAATTGGTGGGTGAGAGAGAGAGAGAGAGAGTCAGACATAGAAAGTGAGGAGACTGTAGAAAAAAAAATACAGCTAACTAAATATAGCAATACCAAAACGGACACGCGCCACAGAATTTCACAGAATTCCTGATATATAACAATTCACACACAGAGAATACACTTTGGACCTCATGTGAATGACAACACAGTACAAAACAGTAGAAATACAGTTACCACCATTGTGTAATATATATTTTTTTATAGTACTTTTCTGAAAAAGTTCTTGGCTAGGTGGATCAAGATGGAACTTCTCTGCAGCCACTGAAGTCAGCAGGTTACATGAGATCTCCTGTATTCTTTTGCAACTCGGGGACCACATGTAATCTAAGTTTCTGAAAACTGAAGTTGGGGTAGTTAATCCAATTAGCTTTAATTACCTGGTTAGACATCTTGGTTCAGGCAAAGGAAGACATCAAATCTAGTGTGCAAATGTGTGACAGGGTGTTTGGATTTACAGATATTGAAATCAACCAGCAGTAAAACCTCCTACTGAACATTTGACTGATTTAAATGGCAAATGAAAAAAAGTGGATGATTATTCCCAAGATGCATTTCTGTCTTGTTTTCAATTTTTTTAAGATTCTTTCCTTGGCCTGGAATACCCAATTATCAAATTCGTAATCATTTCCGGGCTTTCAGTGACCATAGGAACCCTGTCAATCTGTGCTGTGCTAAATGATCACGCACTGACAAAAGGCTTACATCTATATAGTCTCAATCAGTTTCTTTTGCTTCCATCCTTTCCTTCAGCTGCACTGATATGACACAGGTTATAGGAACAGGCTGAGACAAAGCGATCGAGGCTGTCCAGCTATTTGAAGTCAGTGCAGGTGGAGGACAGGGGAGCAGCAGAGAAGAAGAATTAATCTGATTCAGCTGAACTCCATCATGGCACACCCTCATCTATCTTTCCCTCCCTCAAGACCGTGCATCTGTTTTTGACTTCACTATTGTAATCACACTGGTCGCTGTTGCCACTTTCCCTGGTATGAGCGGACCGATGACTGACGACGCCACCCCTCCTCCACCACCTCCAGCCCTGACCCCGACCCCAACAGTGGGACTCCGTGCCACAGTCCTGGCGAAGGTCTGTAATGCCTCGTACTTAGACCTCAGAGCGTCCAGCTCAACACGCATCGACGCATTCTCATTGGCCAGTTTGTCCACCTCCTGCTGCAGCTGGGCCTTCTGCTTCTCCAGCTCCTCCTTCTGGGTGACTCGCTTCACCCGGCAGCTGGCAGCATAGCCCCGGTTCTTCAGGGTGCGCCGCCGCTGTTTCAGTTGCAGAATCTCTTCTTTGGAGAGCCCTCGCAGGTGCTGGTTCAGCTCCCGCACTGACATGGTCACCAGCTCCTCGTCTGTGAGGCTAGTGCCATTCTCCCCCGGCTCACGCTTCACCTGGAGGAAACAAGGGTGAGGAAAGAAGTGAGACAGAGACAAGCCAATATATCAGACATAAACAATACAGGTTTAAACATGCATGTGCTCACCTTCAAGGCTTTATTTCCTTTGTTAGGCGTCGTCATGCCCCAAGAGCCTTGCTCTTCTGAACAGACCTACAGACACGTAGGAGAGTAGAACATAAGCGAAAAAACAAATAATAGGCCTAAATAATAGCATCAAAAACAAAAACTGTCAATCTGTTTCAGTAAAATCAAAGATCCATGTGATCAATCAAAACATTAATCACAAATCAATACCTACCTGGCCCAGTGGAGACATGATAAATCTGAATCTGCTGTTGGAGCCCTGTTGTGTGAGCATGTTACAGTATTATGCATCAGTAGTTTGTATGTATGAGTGAAAGTGACTCAAACTTTTCTTAGAATTTCCCTGACTTCCTGTTTCCTGGTGGTTACACTGACAGTGCCCACTACCTTTGTGCTGAACTCTTATTGGTTGGCTTCAGGCCAATAGTAATGAAATGAGCGTGAAAGAAGAAGGAAGTGGTAAAATCTGTGGGAAGAACTCCAGGGGAAAACCAACTGTTAGAGGTCTGACACACATACACACCTAACTACTGACTGTCGCATAGAGACTGGAGGGGAATAGAAAAACAAACACACACACACACACACACACACACACACACACACACCGGCAGTAAAAGAATTAATACTTAATAATGAAGCACATCAGATAAAGTGATGTGTATTCATATGCACCAACGTGTGGACAAGGGACAGAAGGATGGAGACACAGCAACGTGAATCAGAAGTCAACAAAAAGTGCAAAAGATGAGATCAGTCCTCAGAGCACACAGCTCCAAGGATGAGCATCTCCACAAGCGCTCAATGAGATGCTTTGTGTGGAGCATTGGCTTAGCTCTCATCTCTCAGACCTGTGTGTGTGTTAAATAAAGGGCGGCTATTGTTGCTGCTGCTGAGTGATCATCATGAGACCAGTCATGATGACTCAGCAGATTCCTGATCTCACTCTCACCCCCCTCCCACCCACCCTCCTCTCCTGCCACGCAAATTTCTGCTCTCCTCTCTCACTTTTTTATCCTCTCTCCATCTCTCACTCTCTTTTTTATGGTCCTTGGAACCCTCTACGTTCTCCCTCAAACTGTGATGGTCTGCCCAAGAGGGGTTAACATCATGATTGGTGATGGTTTTATGTGATTGGTGAAATGAATTTGTCCTTAACACATAACTATTTGTCCACCCAAACACAAAAGCAAACACACGCACGTGCACACACACGCACACACGCACGCGCACGCACACATGCACGCACGCACGCACGCACACACACACACACACACACACACACACACACACACACACACACACACACACACACACACACACACACACACACACACACACCCTCCTGCTCTCCATTCCAACTGCCACACCTGATACTGCTGAATCAGAAGTTTAGTTAAACCAACCTGCTGATTAAAGACGGGCTGTTCTTTCATCATATATTTCTATACCCCGTTATGTACAGGACACCAGGACAAGTTCAGAAATGTAAGAAACAAATTTTGAATTGAATTTCATTTCTTCAGCCCATCACAAGATGTGTGATTAAAATAAAAAACCTGCTTGTTTAGGAAAGAGATGACATTTAACACAACGTAACGAGCCTGTTCTTGTTCATTCATATTCCCTTCTGTCAAAAGAACCTCCCTGACAATGCACCTCTGTCTGTGAGTGTTTGTACATGTCCTACAGTTATAAATAGTTGTTGATTGAAGAAAAACATACCAACAGGCACATACAAGTCATCGTGCACACAAAACACATCAAACACATGGCAACTTAAAAATTCTGTTAAGATTTCAGCGAAATGACAAACAATGTGGGAAATGAGCAATGGGAGATTGATTCATGTATGAGGTTTGCCAACCAAAGCTGAATTCAGAGCATTTGACTTAAGCACTTCGAGCATTCCTTAGTAGGTTTGGGACAGTCAGTTACATACACGCTTGTATAGACACTTGATTTAACCCTTTCCATGGCAAGCTTCTTCTGAACGACTTCCTTACTCATGTACGACCACACTCAGGGTTTGTGGGGATGCAGCCTCCCAGAGCTGGAGGTGCATCATCACACAATAGATAAATCAAACACATGAAGAGTGAGGGTGGGTGTTGGGGGTTTGGGTGGAGAAGAGTGGGTTGACAGTGAAAGCAAAGGGTGCAAAAGGAGGTGTTGGTTTCCTGCCAAGCACTGGTTTATTTCCCAAGTGCCCAAACCCCAACCCCCCAACCCCATCTGCATACAAACAAAAAGCATGCCAGCAAGAACATACACGCACATTCCCTTGCTCCACACCAGCAGGACGCAATAAAACATGCATGCAAAACAGTCTACAGTACAATACATAAATGTGTAAAAGCAGCCAGTTTTAAAGTGCTAGATAATACATGATACATGCACGTATCAGTTTATGCATGCATGTTTCAGAGGTTTGATTCCTTATTTGCCAACATACTTGAAATGGTAGGGAATTGACTTAACAGCAAACAGTATTGTTGCAGCAGCACAAGTGGTATTTGTAGCATCTGTAGCTGAACTTGTACAGCTCCTGTGTAGTCATCTGTCGTTGTCTAAACATGTACAAGTGTGTGTTTAGTAAATGTGTTTAATAACGATGAGAAAAGTGTTGTTTATACAATGTGTTTGATTGGCTGTGAATGAAGTGAACAGTAACTGGACCATGAGTTGAAGGCTACGTAGCCCAACCAATTGATTAAGAAAACAATGCTATCAGTGCTACAACAAAAACAAGGTTTATTACTGTATCATCATCATTTAATGTACCATTAGGATGCATTAAGAGGTAGATCAGGAGAATCAGGTTTGACTTCTAAATTATGAAAGACTATATTGTTTCTTTTTCCAAAAATGCCATCACAGTTTGCCAGAATTTTGTCCAATCAACAGTCCAAAGCCCAAACTCATTAAGTATAACACACGTTAACTATTAGATTCGAATTTTAGTGCCTGAAACCAGTGAACTTTTAGATTTTCTCTAACTGATGAATCTATTATCAAAATTACTGAGCATTAAAAGGCACCATGTGATGTTTCTTACCTCTGTTTGAGCTACACAACCATTTTTTTGTATGGGTCCCTGTTGTCTCATACACAGACATGAGGAAGTCCATGCATGCAGTCAATGGGATATATGGTTCTGTTGGCTTTTTCACCTTGTTTTGTTGGTAGACAGGTAACACAACATTAAATTCAGCAGTGCAGAAGTACACTGTTTACACTGGTAAATATGGATATAAATGAGACTGGATCCAAAATGTTCAAAAAGACTGCTGCTACATTCCTTTTATCAGAAAATATATTTGACATTGTGTTAGTTGTGATTTCAGAACACACAGGGGATTTTGCTGAGAAACACTGGCTGTCAACAAAATTTCTGTTTGTTTGCAAGAAAACTCTGCAGGGCATCTTTAATATTTGTTTCACCAACTAATCAGTTCATTGTTCAAGATCTAATTGGTACATCTGTTGTAGCTAGAGAGAGGGAGTGTTGTCGTACTGAGCAGGTCTATAAATTTGGGTCCTATTTCATCAAGGTTAGATGACAAAAACCTGACTTACACTGCAGTGTAACACTGCAATAAACTAGTTTGTGTGTATGTATGTGTGTGCCGGCCATGTGTAAGTCACCCAGGTTAAGGATCATCTGCTGAGCAAAGGTATTGCCATTCATCTAAGGCGTACACACACACACACACACACACACACACCCCTACACACAAAGTGCCAAAGGTGTCCTTCCCATAATGCTTGTGTGGTGGTCGCTGCGGTGTGGTCAATGCCACAGCCACTGTTGCTACAACAGACAGCTTTTTTGCTGTGGCAGGCTGTATTTTTATGGAGCAACCGAAAGAATGCTGACGACTCAAGAGCAGAGCTGCTTACGGTTACAGTGGAGAAACAATACACACACACACACACACACACACACACACACATACTCAAAGAGAGATGAAGGGACATGGGAACAGGGGTGGAAGAAGAGGTGATAAGCAGTGGAGATGAGTAAAATATGGCTGGAGGAGAAGAAAAGGTAAGAAAGGAGAGAAGAGAGTGAGGAGTTAAAAAGATAGCAAGTTACGAACAACTAGGTAAGAGAGGTGGAGAAGGGGGAGGAAAGAGGGGGGTGCTGGTGGTGGTGAAGGAGGACTGAAAGAATGCTGACGTCTCCAGAGCTGATTAGCGTTACAGCGGAGACATCACACCCACAGCCGAGAAAAATGCTGAGTATGGAGATAGGACGGGGTGGGGAGTCCAAATGACAAGGGAGAAAGAGGAGAAGAAAAAAAGAGGCAAGTGAGAAGGGGGGAGGAAGAGGGGAGGTGGAGATGGAGAGAAGAACACCGATGAGGAGGAACAGGACGGGGAGGGGAGGGAGGCACAGTAGAAGGAGGGGGTGGGAAAGTGTTTGAGTGAAAATGCATCCTCAACACATTTGTAAGAGCTTAGCTGTTGGGTTGAGAGGGGACCAAGGAGGGAGGAATGGATGGAGGGGGATTGGGGTTGAAAAAAAAAAAAAAAAAAGTCCTTAACTCAGCAACGACCACAACTAAAACCTCCAATTAGAAAAGTTCTGAAGCTGATCCAGTGCAATGAAACTACTGCTGACCATCTCTCTCGCTCTCTCTCACTCTCTGCCCTACAACCGTCTTTCCATTGCAAACACACACACACACACACACACACACACACACACACACGAGCACACACAAGAGCACACACGAGCACACACGAGCACACACGAGCACACACATAAGAAAAGCTTCACATCCTGTCCTGTTGACAAATCAAGTCCTGGAGGAAGCATGAAAACAAGAGTAATAGGGAGGAAGAAGGTGAACTTGGTGATCATGAGTTTTACAAAGATAGATTGAAGAGCACAAGAAACAGCACGCGACATGAAGCAGGGCTCCTTTTATTGCACAGACAAACAGGATGACCGACTCCCTCTGTGTGTGTGTGTGTGTGTGTGTGTGTGTAGCCTTAGACAGAGCCCTAATTAATCCTGTTTGAGAGAACTTCTTGCTCTGGCCACTACCACCACACAAAGAGGAATTTCTCAGAAAAAGACTTCCTACTTAAAAGGTGGTTGGCATGCTGCATAGACACAAACACACACACACACACACACACACACAAGAAAATAAATAGCCAGATTAGACGCTTCAAAATTGACCTGGGGGCTGGTGTGTGTGGGTGTACGCAAGCATAAACAAGCCAGCATACAGAGAATGATCAAGAATAGATTGTAAAAGTCACAAGTCATTTGTGATGCAGTGGCAAGTCTGTCTTTATTAAATAATCCGACCATAACAACTGCTTTAACTGCACCTCCTCCCACAGGCAACTCTCTGAGCAATAATGAAGAACACAAAGGATGGCAGCAGAGTGAGGCAGTGAGGACGCGCGTTAGAACAGAGCAGACATGATGGGAAGGCACAAAGTAGAAAAACGTCAGGAGAATGAAAAGCCACAAAAGTCAGCTCCTAGCTGCTGTCCACCTTGCCTTTGTTTAAAAAAAAAAAAAAAAGAGGAAAAAGGGAAAGCAGTACCTGAACTCATTGATCTACTGTGGGTCCAGGATGCTGAGGGAGCCGGTAAATAATTAACAATGAGCGCTGTGTGGAGGCTAATTGAGAATTAGGAATCAGATCAGTGATAATGGCAACCTGTGTATGGAGAGAGGGGAAGAGATACAGGACCATGGAGAGAGGGTGAGAAACTGGAGGGGGGGTAGTTTGAGCTGTGTGCACACGTGTGTGTGTGTGTGTGTGTGTGTGTCTGTTTGCGTGGAGAAAAAGCAGGAAGCTATTAACTGGGAGGTATGCAGAGCGTGAAATAAGCATGATAACAGACAGAGGAGAGCAGAGGAGACAAGGAATAGTGGAGGAGAAGAGTTTGGTGCCTCATATACAAATTTTAATGTATGGAGAGGAAAGAGTGATCACTTTCACACTTTTCTGAGAGTTCAAAAAGGGTACTCTGTGTGTGTGCAAGACAGTGTTTGTGTAAGTGTGTTATTAAAGGCGAGAAAAACTCCTGGCGTCAACACGTTTTTCCCATTCCAGGTAGTAAGTCGGAGTGTGATGACAAATTTCCCAACACAAGCAAAATAAAAAACTGCACTGTCAGGCAATTGAGCTCTGGCTCCTTTTTTTCATAGTGCTTTTTTTTCCTTTTGAAGAGGAGGAAAAGCATGTACTGTAGGTTAAGTTGGTTCTCTCTTTGTGTGTGTGTGTGTGTGTGACTAATAAACAGAGGGCTGTGAGGGAGACAGGAGCAAGTTAAAGGACATGTTACATCTATCTCCCCGGGACACAGCACATCCCTGGTCAGCAGGACTAACCTGAGATGAAGGGAAAGTTAGAGCACAACAGCAATGGAAGCATCATGTAACTGTGGCAGTGCATTTGTCATCATCAGTCACATTAATGGGCATGTGTGATGAGAAACTCCATAAATATACAATGGAAAGCACACAGGGTGATGAGGGGTGAGGCACCATGAGGGGCAGAAACATGTTGCACTGAGACATTCTTGGTGACCGTTAAGATAATGGGCATCATGCCTCAAAGTGTGTGGGTATGTGCATGTTCTGCTGTAGTAATGTTGCCTGATTTTCTTCATAGATGTGGACTTTCATCATACTTCTACTTTTATGTTTATGCAGAAAAATTCAGAAGTGTTGTGTCTCCAAAAGCCAAAGAACAAAAGCAAAGTTAAAGTTTATCCCAACGAAAGATAATTTTCCTAATGATCAAGGCTTTTTCCAAATAACTTAAATGTTTTATGTATCAATAGTCCACTTAGTGTTTGTGCATCATCTAAATGCTTCTAGTCTCCTGAATAATATATTGTGCGGTTTCCAGCATAAAAGAACATAATGGAAATCAAAATGAAACAAATTTTCTGGGTGACTCATATGACAAATGAAACAAATCAAATTTTTGTCTTTCAGCCTTTAAAAAAAAAAAAAAAAAAAAAAGAAAATCGCTTGAATTTTGGCTTCTTAGGTGTGAATATCTTCTTTTTTGTTTATGACAGTAAATTATAAGTCTCTGAGTTTTAGGCCATTGGGCTGATAAAACAAGATATTTTAAGATGTTAAACTGTGATGAATATTTTGTCAAGCTTAATGACATTTTGCCAAAACAATTTATCATATGTTTGTGTTTGCAGATTAGATCGACATGATCGATGAAAATAAATGTTGCAGCCGTTGTTTAAAAGACCAGAATAGAAAACACAAAAATGCTTCTTTTAGAAGGATAGAAAAGAAAGAAGAGCAACATGTGGTGCTGCAAAAGTCTAATCAGGTGTCATATGGTTAAAAAGTTCATCCTGACTGCAGATGTTAAAATCCTGTCACATCAGTTCAGAGCAGGTCTGATGTGGAGTTTCCAAACTGGACTAAAAATTATAAGTCAGTGGAGAACTGTCATTGCATGGAAATAATTCTATGCCACAGGTGAAGGCAAAGAGCTGGTGCTACATTTGAGGCTCACTCATATCTTTGTTCCCTCTCTTAACTACTTCTTGGCATTGATCCATACTTTGTGTGTGTGTCTGTGTGTGTGTTTTTTTAAAGGTTCAACTCATACCACAATCCTGGGATCGTCACACTGCAGTTAAAAAATGCGGCAAGTTGGCGCATAAAATGATGCAACTGGTAGACAACCCCTGGTACGGATGTTCCTGTTACCAGGGCCTTGCATCTGCACAGCTACACGCCATTCTCAATATCTCAACCCTGCATGCAAAACGAAATCCTTGCTATGATAGATGTGTATATGTGGAGTATGTGTGTGTCCGGTGGTGTGTGTGTGTCTGGCAAAAAGTAGTTTAGTGTGTAGTTTAGTTTTGAATCAAGGAGTGATTGTTGATAAGACCAGCTGAATATCTGAACACACCACAAGCATTAAAAGGACTGAAGGGTGGATCAGTAATGCGAGCCACTTTGACTGAGCTTAAACTTGTTTTCCATTTCCTAATCCTTTTGACTTTTTGTGCATGTTGCAATGGGATTTATCTTGAATTCATACGTTTTCCAGTTCTCGGGGAGGTTATGTAAATAAAGAGTCAAGACAGTTTTGGAGGGATGGTACATTGAACACACACACACACACACACACATAAACTCAAAATAACACAAGCACAAGCAGCACATTCAAAGAGAAGCAGGAAAAAAAACAAAACAGTGGAGCACAGCAATGATTATGCACCAGATCTGCTTACACCATATTTCATCATTACTGTGGAGAAAAAACACTCAACTATTGATCTGCCCCAGTGCTTCCTTTTCTCTCTGCCTCTCTCTAATACCATCTTTTATTCCTGTTTTTACTTCCCTCTTTTTACTTCTCGCTTACTATCAGAAATTTGCAAGCATAACAAGACTTTTCTGAAATAGATCACAGTAGTAAACAAGATCATAAACACACAGACGCCACTTAGAAATGGTCCCCAAACATTGGCTCTCTAACACACAAACACATACACAAAGATGGTGGACACAATATTGTCAACACCTGTGCAATCGAATGCAATCCAGCACTATCGCCCTGCAATAAGCGCTGCCTTTGTAAAGCTTCTTATTTAATGTAATCCAGGAGCTGTAAAGGGTTTTGGGAACAACACAATGACAACACATTACAATATAATGGTGTACAACACCAAAACATGATTAACTATTAACTACCACCTCAGGATTAAAGACTTGAATGAACACCTTTTTGAAATTGAAGCCTAGGTCCTTGCAAGTGGGCTGATCCTTTGTAAATTTTTGCTACCGACTGCAGTGTCAGGTTGCAGTGAATGCCTGCTGAGTTTGTTACGGTGGTTTATTTCTTAATTGCGTTTCCCGAGTTGTGTTATAACTTTCCTTAAATGTATCTATGTGTTATTCCTGCATGGCTGATCAGACAAAAGGTGAAGACAAAATCAATGCTTAAATACTTTTATATTTGTTATTTTAAGGTGTTTTAAGGATAAAATATTGCCTTGGTATCTGTATCGCTACCAACGCTCAGGTACCTTATCAGCACTTATGTCAAAACATAACCATAGCCCACATTAGTCAGTGAGACCATAGCTAAACATTATTAATAGGACAACGCCAAGGCTATAGTATTTTATTATATCTTCCTCATAACAATCTAAAATGAAAATTTTAAAATCAACAAGAACTGGAATTCAGGTAATAATTATTTTCATTCATGATTACAAGGTCAAAAAATGTTCTTTAATATTTCCTAAAGCCCAAGATTACACGTTCAGCTGGTGTGATCTGAAGAACTGTCTATAACCCTAACATATTTAGCTTTACTCTCATGTAAGACAATCACATATTCCCCTTTAGAAAGCCACAAATATGTTTGTGTTTAAAAACTAAAGCAACAATGCAAATTGTTAAAACAAAGGGTAATTTGTATCTTTGTTAAATGAAGTAATAATTTTTGCTATCAAGTAAACACCTCTCTTTCCTCTGGAGTAAACATTTTTCTTAGTTCAATAGCTTCCCTCCCATCACTCCTTCCTCACACAGCCAGACGAAGCTTTACACAGTGTTTCATCAACTTGACCCCTGCACATGCAGGGAATCAAACAAGTTTATACAACCACGTGCACACACATATACACACTTCTGATGTAGTATGATGGTTCAATCACTCCTGAGGAGAGAAGCTTCAGTTTGACACTATGAAGGGATGGAAACAGATCAAATGCCAAGTGCAAAATGTTGTCATGGCAAAATAGTAATATTCCTCCACATTGCTGCTAAAAACTCAGTGTTTTTTTTCCAACACACGCATACACAATCCCTACAGCAACTCAATCTCAGCATCTTATAGGTGTTTTATATCTCTTACTCTCTTTGCACGCTGTCTCACATGCACACACACGCACACAACAAGGCAAAGAAACTAGCTGTGGTAAGTAACAAGTGAAAACGCCATCTGTCAAGCGAGAGCGCATTTGCTTCGCCTCAGCATTTTCAGGGGAATGCCTTGAAGACAAAAAGGTCCTTGTTCTCAATCTCTCTGCAAATCCCATCTCTCATTCTTCCTCCCTCTTCCTTCATCCCTCTTGCTCTGCGCGCCTTGCCGCTCCGCCACCATCAGCAAAGTTGCACACATAAGCATTGGTCAGCGTTCAATTACCATGAACACCAGGGAAGTGGGGAAAGTACTTGACAGAGAAATGCACTTCAAGCACTGATCAAATACTGATACCAAGTATAAAAAGCTTAGCCCCTAGGTTGTGTGTGTGCATGCTCGCAATGTGAGAAGGAAATGGGAAAAATGTGTGTGTGTGTGTGTGTGTGTGTGTGTGTGTGTAAGAGAGAAGGAGCGAAAGAAAGAGCGAGGGATGGGGGGTTGGGGGTGCTCTTCTCTCCAATACTGATACAACTGTTTCATCATTATGACCCTCTATTACAGTACTTGCCAACCTGCTTACTACATACTTTTGATACTCTCCGCAGAGTGCTGACTCTAACTAAAGCTGCTGATATGGAGTCATTAGGGGGTGAAGTTTCTGTTTTTCTTGTGCCCACAGTGCTTCCGTATTACTCTTCTGTGTTTAAGAGTTGCAAAACTCATAGGTTGCTACCAGGCAGCTGATAATGGCCCATCCTGAAGAGATCAATCTGAGGATATTCTGTTGCAGGGCATTATAGTTCATTGAGGTGCTTTCTTTTTTTAGCACAAGCCTGTGTGGGTATAAGAGCAACCAATGTCCAACATTAACTGCCATGACGAGGTGTCCTTCCCTCCAGCCTCCATTTGTTTTTGACCACATATCCTTAATTATAATAAAATGCAAGGCTAATTTTTGATTTGTGAACTCAATAATAAAAAAAAATAAAAATGAGCCAGGCCACTGCAGCAGCATCAATGGTAGCAGGTGTCATTGTTTGTCTGCTTGGGACTGTGAGATCGTTGCAACTCAAAAGTAAAAACAACAACAACAAACAAACAAACAAACAAAAAACTGGCTATACAAATAAATAATGTAGTAATTTTTTAATTCATCATGCCTGTCTGCACATTGTCTCCATGTGTTTTACATCCACTGACAGAAGGTGCAGCTACCTGGATTGGCTGAACCCTCCAGAGCTCACCGGGAAAACGGGCATGTTTATCATTAGTCACATTTTTAACAGTCATCCGTCGGCCCACACCAGGGGACGCGTCAGCGGCCGGGCCTGTTTATTTCAGAGCCGGCTCCCCGGTATCTCCCAGCTCTTCCTTCTCTCGCGCCAGACCTTTGTCCGCCCGTCGGTGCCATGTTGCCATGGCTCCCTCATGCCTCCGCTGCGCTCGCGCTAACGCTGAGAAATAACAACGTTGTGATGAATCAGCATCTCCGTCGCGAGCGCAGCCGGGCTTTTTTTTAAACGACCAGGCATGGCAGGAAATAGACCGAGTCCGACGGCACAACTCCGCTATCATCACCTCCCGCCGAGACAAACACCGGGAGCGGAGGCCCGGGCGGCGTGTGACACAAAGCAAATGTCACACAGAGTGACTCCGGCAGACGGAGTCAGCGCTGCCCCCTCACGAGCGGCCGGGACATTTCCAGCCGCCGACCGCCGGACGTGTGACAGTTAGAGCACAATGACAGCAGGCTCGGTGCTGCCCTTGTCCCCCTCCCCCTCTATTTCTTTTCTTAAAAAAAAAAAAAGAAGAAACAAAAACACACAACACCACCTTACTTATGTCACACGACCAGCTACAACAGCGGCAAGTAGACCAAAGGTTGCCTCAAGAGTCAATAAAGCTGGCCGGAAAAAGCGGCTGATAAAGCCCAGCATAGCTGGAGAGCAGCTGGCGGGCCGTCTTACCTGAGCAGCGGCGCCAGCAGCAGCAGCAGCACTGCGGTCAGCTGGTGAAGCGACAGCGGGTCGCGTCAGCTCGAGTCCGCCGCTGCCGCTGCCGCTTCAGCCGCCGGGGGGGAGGACGGGGGGGAGGACGGGGGGAGCACTGCCGGAGGAGCTAACGCCGATGTTGTGTGTTGTTCTCCGCCGTTTCCGCTCTCCCAAGTTGTCGCTCCACGTTCAGATTCGCCCCCTAGCTTCTGCTTCTTTCACCTTTCTGTGTATTCAGTCATTTATCGGGCAGAAAACAAGGGAATCCCCGGCCGTACCAGCAGCACAGGCTCGCTCTCCAGGTCCCGCTCGGTCCTCTAATTCCGACACATGGCTTCTCTGTCAGCTTGACAGCCGCACGTAACGTAGCGTACAACCCCCCCTTTGTCTGTGTTGTTACGAAATCTCCGGCTGCTCGGTCGGCGTGGCGGTCGAGCGACCGACCCGGTTTCGGCGGAGTGTGCAAGGAGCTGGATGACGACCGGTCGGTGATGATTCAGCACTACCGGGCTGCTGCCCTTTAAACAGCAGCTGCGCCGCTGTGAGCTCGGCAGATCCGGACGGCGCAGCAGCGGCGGCGGCGGCGGCGGCGCACCGGGGCAAACGGCAACATAAGTGCGACCGCACTTGGCAGCGACTATAGCTTAGCAACGGCTATGACCGTGCACATTCAGCAAAACAGCAAGTCTTTATTCAGCAGTTTGTTTGTTTGTTTTCATAGAAATTTTAGTTTCTTTTTTTGAAGAAGGAGAAGAAGAAAGCTGACTCACCAGAAGTCAAACCGGCGCGCCTTTCGCCCACCGCACCTTCGAAGGCTGGGGGTCCGCCGATGGTTGGTCGACTCGGTGTGGAGGAGAGACAGTTGGAGAAATGTTTTTTCCGCTCACGCCTTCTCGCAGAGATCTGGATATATCCACTCCTTTATGGTCGGAGGCGCCAGACGTCAAATGATGTTTGGATCACATGGTTTCATTCATGAAGGATCTACGCAACCTGCATTTAAAGAGACATGAGACACTACTACTGTGTGATGGACTGTCCCCACGACAGTCAGTGTGGAAAGTGTGACAAGGCAGCCCCACCTCTGTGCAAATGTCTAAACATAGAGCAAACATTTGAACCGCTGATTGGCTCCAGTGAGAGTGAAGGTATTAAGCAGAAACTATAAATAAAAAGTTAAACATCTGACGCTGAACCAATAATGCTCCCACCTTCACTGAATCCTATCAGCTTTGGGAAATGCCAACTTTTATTTGGTGTTGTTGTTAGAATATGACGCCAGAGTTGGACACAAAGTGATGTGCATTTTCCCCCATCAGACTTCACACATCTAATTGTATAAAAGCTGCACTAAAACCCACAGCTCTCTCTTTATTGTCTGTTTTTAAGCTGTTGAAATTGTTGAAGTGGTCCAACTGACATGTAGATTTCTATCACTGTATCACTTCCTCTAAAAGAAGGACATGAAATGGCAGTATCAGAAATGGTGAGTTCTTGACTCAGGTTCCACAGAAGAACTGTACCACTGAATTTTTATATTTTCCTCCAGGCTTTAAAGTGATAAATAATTCTCATTTAGAGATAATTTTAGAGGTTGGATATGGAATATCAACTCTGCATTGATAATCCTAAATGAGAAATTGTTTTAATTAAAGTTTTATTTATTTTTGACAATCTCACAGGTTTGCAGCCAAAATAAAAACCCAACATCCCCAGGCTGTCAATCACGGAAAACATATAAAGACAATTGCACCAGAAACCTCAGAAACCAATCACAAATCTTACACTATCCATACTGATTTAGAATGCCATTATAAAATAAATCAAAACATTAGGACGCCTTTACAGTAATGCATCAATATTCAGTTTCCAAGAAATAAATGATTTTCCACAGAAGATTAAAAAAAAAAACTCAAATCCTATTAGCAGCCATTTTCCAGATAGTATCATTGAGCTTATAAAAATAGTTGCATTTACATATTCAGTGACTGATGTCTCCATTCGGATGTCCACTTGTCTTTGAGGAGTCATAGTCAATGTCTGCCAGGATGCTGAAAGTAAAGACTCATTTTGATATATCACTTGAATTTGGTTTGATATTTATAAGAAATTACTAATACAGAAATTAAATATCATACAGCAAGTTATGGCATCTTACAATTGGATTTAAACGAGGGCCTTCTGGATAAATTCATTGCATTGCCCCCTGAAAAGCATCTTTAAAAAGCAATTTTGGCAATTTTTCATCCAAAGGGGATGCAAACAAGAAAGGCAATGTGCTGGATTTACTGAGGAAATGCAACAGTGTAAATGGTCCTTACTGGCATGTAGGGAGTTCGAGCTCGTGTAATCTTAGAAATGGGGACTTTGGTTACTCTACAGACTCAAACCATTAATAGATGATATCAACAAATTACAAGTATATAAGTGGTTATAAGCCATTATTTCCTTTAGAGGAATAAAGTTTATACCTCCATCCCAAGAGATCTGAACTGTGCAGAGCATCCCCCCACCAGTTGACAGTTGATTGTTTTTACATTACATTATACCCCACCACATCTTTTTTTTCTCTGCTTTGTAGATCTCAAGAAGGAAGGTGGATTTTTCTTTTTAAAATGCAGGTGTTAATGTTGTGCTAATGTTACATGCTTAATTGTAAATGTTAGAATTGGCACCAGATCACCTGCATTAACTCATAAGAACAAAGCAAAAACGTGTACTTTTGTACTGAAACAAATATCTTCAAAGAGAACATACTTCGAGGAAAAGGTAATGACGATGCCAATGGACTTTTAAAGCACTTAGCATGAGGCAAAAAGATTGTCTGCTCTGATTAGAAAAAAAAATGTAACTCTTCGAGCAGAACACCAAACTCCATGTGTGAACACCAAGCACTCTGCTCATCATTTGGCTAATACCAATCCCTTCAGTGGAACATGGTGGTGGCGTTCATTGTGCTAAGGGAGGCATGCAAAACCTAAGATATTAATCAATAAAAAGAAGATTCAAGGCTGTAATTGCACTTAAAGACGCCAGACAACCTGCTCAGTTTTTTACATAGAAATCTCAATTTTTGAGTTTTTAGCATTTTTTGCAATGAGGTGTAAATTAATCAGAGAACATTAAATTAATCAGTCTAAAAATGAAATCAATTATTATCAGCAACACAGTAGAGCATGCTAAAGGAGAGGTAGTCTGAATACCCTCTGGAGCCACTATACACTTTGTACATGCTTTATTCCCAGATAGACATCAGACATCATGGATGGATGGACGAATAGATAAATAGATAGATAGATAGTTAGATAGATAGATAGATAGATAGATGGATAGATGGATAGATAAATAGATAGATAGATAGATAGATAGATAGATAGATAGATAGATAGATTGATAGATGGACAGATGGATAGATAAATAGATAGATAGATAAGAAGAAAAAAAAAAACACAGGTGAATCCTGTGAAAAACTGCAAGTTTGCATTAGAGAGAAGCCCATACTGCAGATTCACTGATGGTGTGGAAATCATCACAGTTTCTGCTTTTCTGCAACCGTTTCACCAGACAGCTGCATCAAGCTGATACTCTATCAGCCCAGAGATCACAGTTGTGCACAAGTGTGAGACACACATAGATTCACTGACACCACTGCAGTGCACATTCAGCAAAACAGGAACATGGAAACCTGACTGGCCACAAACAAACATCTCTTTCCTTGCTTCTCTCTGTAAGTTTTTTTCATTGTTGGGAAGATTGCGTGGATGTGTGGCAGAGGTATGCAAGAAAAAGCCTCTCCATATATCCCCTCATCCTGGTTTCTGGCTTTCCTCCTGGCCTTGATACGATATGCAAACAACCATGTTACTGCAAAGGTCAGTGATTACATTGATTGAATGGAGATGACAGGTAGCATCTGGCCTACCTGGGGACAGAAATCCCATGCTGGGCTGAGGTGCACACACATTCGTACACACACACACACACACACACACACACACTGTCCAAACTTTCCACTCTAGTAAGATTATCTGCCACTGAACTGCCATCTTAGACCCTCTGTCAGTGTCAAGATGATTGACACAGAGCACATCCTCTTCACCTTGGTGGGAAGAGATGCGCTCAAAGCGTTCGACAAACGAAAGGTAACAGAAGTCTAATAATGAGAGGCAAATGAAAGTCTCTCCAGGAATGGTTAATCTTAACAGAGAGCGGCGGGAGCAAGCAGCGAATAACCTTTTGGCATAAAAGAGGGATTACCGAGACACTTCAGTGGCGGAGGAAAAACCATTGCACGCACAAATAAACAGCTTGAGAGCACTAAGAGCATGTGGGTTGCAATTTAATCAAGGGACACTGGTGTGTGTATTAGTTTAAGAAAAATAAACTAATCCTACAACAGCTATAAATTGCTCAATTATGATGAGGACATGGCTCTTCACAAACCAGCACTTTTCTTCCATCATTTTTACTTCACCATTATGCACCTGTGTACTGCCTGAATAGACCCACAGGCCTATCTCATCCCAGCACAAAGTGGCATCTGTTAATCCAAAATGTAACAGCCTGGAGCACAGGAATGGGCCCAAATATGTAAAAAGCATTTAACTGGCTTTGAGTCTGCCATAGCTACTGTCTCTTAATATACCCACATGTGTGTCCTGCACTCCAGCCCTCTGCTATCACGCTAACTCCAAACCTATTGATATTGGTAATCTCAAAGCACCCATGGTAGAAAGTAACATTCATTTGTAGTTTCTGTATTTTACTGTATTTCCATTTAATGTAGTAGTTGTATTCTGGTGCTTTCATCTGATGGCTATAGTAACTGATTCAGATTCACAAAATAATTGACCAAAACATGTCTAATAAAATTAAACCTGTGGTTCTTTGGCTTATAGAAAAAAAAAGGTCTAGCTGGGGTTTCTTGTTAGACTTTATGTGAGTTATCAATAAGAATGATTTCCCTTCAAAATTGCTCATGCAGTTTAATTTAAACCTGTTTGAAAACCACAAAGGTCAAGAAAAGAGAGAAGTGCCAAAACTCATAAGGCAGGACTTTGTTTTTTTCTTTCTCTCCTCTCTCATTAACCATCTCACAAGCACTCAGATTTGTCTGTTTGGGATGAGGGGCTGTCTCCTAGAACCACTGACCTAAACTATCAAAGCATAAAGTAATTTCTGGCTCCACCTCAAGCAGCCACAACAGTTACATGAAACTTATACATTGATGGATCAATATTAAGTGCCACACATAATATATACATCACAAGGGATTTTCTGCTTTTTCTAGAAAAACAGTACTACTTTTGATACTTAGAGTACATTTATCTAATAATAGTATGATATTAAATGAATCATATTAAATCTAAGACAGAGGTAAAGGACCTTTCATCACTGAGCAAACTTGTTGACTAATGATGTTGTGAGCAAGGCTCAGACAGAAGAGCCGTGGGTTGGATATGGAGGGAAATCCAGGATCCCACACACTGCCACTGATCATATGACCCGCTGACAGAAAGTTTCTAAAATTGGCTGAGGAATTGGAATTCCTCTTTGAACAGCCAATCACAAAGCTTCACCAGGCCAGTGAGGGAAAACCTTTACCCATATTATTTATGGCACATACATAGTCTGAGTTTGCTGGAAAGATCTGTTTGTGAAAATGCTCTAGAGGCTAAGGGGACATATGAGGGGAAATAGAATAAGACTTTTGGCGGCTTATTTGACAACCAGCAGGTGACACGTGTAGCTGCAGTGCTACAGTTAATTCTCTTTACCAGTTAGTTGGGTGGTGTGGTGATATTTGATGTTAGACCAGTGCCAATTTTAAATAGTTCTGTCTTAGAAACTGGTTGAAGAGTGTAACTTGAGCTTCTTAGACATATACCAATTGGTCACACTGATCACATAGCACCACCTGCAGGCCAGGGTGGGACTTGATGGCCTGGTTAGTTGTAATCTAAGGAAAACCTCCACCTATAACTAAACCAAGACGGAACAAACAAAAAAGTGAAAAACCCAAAATAAGCCCAAAAAGGAGCAGCAGAGTATCTCATAACAGATCCAGTCTCAGACAAACTAGCATTGGAACAATTATATTGGATTCTGCTTCTTTAATAATGTCCGTTAGATGAGTACAACAGTTTAGATTTTGATCTGCCATCAATATACAAAACATCTGAATGTTAAGGATGGGATTTGGGGTTTAAGAGCCACCATTTCATGAAATAATTGCGCACGCGCACACACACACGAAAACAAACAAACAAAAAAAAAAAACAACAACCCAAAACCTATTAACAGAAGGTGAACAGTGAACCATGAGTAAAAAAACTTTGACATCATAGCTGTTTTAAACCTTTTTGTGTATGAGAAACAAAAATATTTGTCAAAGGGTCAAAGGCATAATGTTCTTAAAACCCCATAGTAACACACAGGGAGAGCATTGTATCCATGGAGACCATAGTGTACATTTATAACGAATAAAATAAGTTATTAAAATTTGTTCAATCCATATTTAATGATTAACAGTATAGTACTGTTTGCCAAACAAAGATAATGACTTGTGTACAAACAAATGGTACATGATGACTAACAATGTGGCTTCATTCATTTTATCATAAAGACATTTAAGACGTACACAAACAGCTTGATGGTATCCCAGCAGCCATCTGCTGCCTGTACCAGCAGCTCTTGATGGGCCATTCGGTTATTACTGTTCAACAGCTCTACATAGTCTAGAGCCCAAATACAGACAGATAACAGATTGTAAATACACTTTTGCTCTGCAGAGTGTATCTGGATTTGTGTTTGTAGACAGTAATCCTGCATCACAACATAAGGCTGCAACTCTGAGCAATGCACCCTGAATCCACCTGTTCTTGTGTGTAAATCATGTCTACGCATGTCATTCAAGTATGCATAAATAATTTGGCAAAGCAATTTGGATTTGATCTCAGATCAGTCCTGAGTCTGTTCTTTTAATTTCTACAGCGGATTAGTTTTAAGATGTATGTGTCCACATTTGTACGTATGTACACTTAAACCTGTACATGTTTGTGTGTGTCTGTCCCAATGTGGCCTCAGTTCTTCTTCTTGATCCCAGCGGTGCGATTGTTGAACAGGTTCAGCCCCGTTCTACCGTTCCCGTTAGCCACCCCACTGACAGAGACTCCAGGTTGCTGGAGCACCTTGTCCAAAGTTGTTTTCTTAATGGCTGCTGGAGAAATACGCTCTTGGTCTGCCAGGGACTGCAGCTCTCTGTGAAAGGAAGAGAAGCCTTGGGTCAGCCATCTACACTGTATTTCCTTCAGGTTTAACATTGAAAAGCATGAATATAGTAACAGCCCATAAGTTTGGATATTAGACTGGTTCACACAATATTATATGCCAGAAATATTAAGATTTTACTGTATTTTTTGAATTTATTATTGAATCCGTCATGGTTTCAAAGTAGAGCATTACAATATTAAATGTTCACATTAAGTGCTTAAGTCATTGATTGTTGCTTGTAGGAAACTGTTTCTGAAAAAAATAAAATAAAATAAAAAATAAGTATCCAGCCAAACTGCAAAATGTGGTTCCATCTTTTCAACAAAGGATTACATTTAGATTCACCAGGTTTATAGACATTTGTCATTTAAATGTTTTACAAAAAAAAAACACAACCCTTATTTGTTTACTTGAAAAGATAAAACAGAAATGAAAATCAATGACCTAAGAAGCCAATAATGGCAAGAGAAAACATGCAAGTGCCCTAACTTTGTCCTGATGCAAGAAGCTTCAACTGCGTTGATTAAGAGGCTGCGGAAGCCACCACTCTCCAGGACGTGCAGTGCGTGGATGGTGGCACCCCCTGGTGAGCAGACATTGTCCTTCAACTGGCCTGGGTGCTGCTCTGAGTCCAGCAGCATCTTAGCTGCTCCCTGAATAGAACCAGGAGAAAGAGGAGAAATATTAGAAGATCAGGATTTGTTTTAAGGTCAGCAAATTTGTTTGTTTCCAACATGGAACGCAAATACAGCCTCAGATATCCACATGTCGTCATGATGCGAATGGAAATATAGAATAAAGGAAAGGAAAGACTTTACATGTTGGCTTACAAAAGGCCAACATTATGATGATGCTACTGTAGTGCCTCCAGTGAGAGTTTCCCCACAGTGAAATGGATAAACAAGTGCAGACACAGAGCAAGGATATATATATTGTCCTCAGCATATAACAAAAGCTTAAAAGTTTTTTGCAGAAAAAGAGGGGAAAAAAAACAAAGCAGAAAAGCTCTGCTGAAGACGCAGAGAGAAGCTCAAACACACAAGTGTGTGTTTACACAATCTGAAGTGAATGATTTCTTGTCATCCACTGTGATAAATAATATAGTCAAATCAGTGTCTGAATAAAAACACTTAAGCAATATTAAAGTTAATTTAATTTGGTTTTCTATATGTTCCACTTATTAGTGAATTAAATACACAAACAAACAAACAATCACACAAACACACACTAACCAATAGGGCCTGAGCTCCCAGTCTGACAGCCAATCTCCTGGGTAGACCCATCTTCACTCCTCCATCTGAGAGAGCATCCACCGCCGTGAACGCCTGTAAAAGCATAACATTTTTAAAGCAACAGTGCCATCACATACTTAGCAAACGTACAGGCATTGTATAAGTTCATCATGGTGTTGGACTTTGTTTCTCATTTACTGATAACTTACTCTTCATTCTGCATGATGTAGAGTAGAACAATAAGTTGACTCTTTAACACTGACATCCACTTGGTTTAACCTTGCTGCTCCTCAGACAATCAAAAACCAAAAGTAGTCAGAGCCTTTCAACTGTATTAAAAATACCTGTCTGAGACTCAAACTGTATGCAGAAAGCAGATAAAACCCGACGGACCCAATTATTTTTAATTTGCTCTACCGCCGCTCACCTCTGTCTGCTGCACAGCACATTTGTCATGACTGTTTTAGAAAACAGGAAGGATAGAGATTTGGAAAGACATGCATAACAATACAAATCATGACCACAGCTGAGCTTCCTTGTATGTTTTCTAACAGACACATTCATTAGAGAGAATAACATGTTCCAAGTAAGAAACAAACAAACCAAAAAAGGCACTCCTTTAACCTGTTCTCCCTGCCACGGTTTGTCATTTGTCTTGGTCTCAAGCCTAAAAACCTCCCCAAAAAATAGATAAATATATTATAAGCAACTAACTGACAGAGGGAGGCTTTAAACTGACGAACTACGTAGTCTTGACCTCAGTATATAAAGCCACAATGAGATGTTAATTCAACCTAGTCAATGAACCCCCCCCACGCACACACACACACACACACACACACACACACACACACAATATTTTCAGTAAAAATTGCTAAACATTTGCTTCTTGTAGTTATGAAGTTTGGTTTGCCTTTCTCTCTGTCTGATGAGCTTAATATTGAGCTGTTTTGAGTTTATTTACTTCTGATTAACACTGTGATTTTTTCTGAAATCTTATAGACTTAATAATTCATTTTTTAAGTTGATAAATAGTGAATACAAATAATGTTTAGTGGATGTGGAAAGATGCAAACATAAGTGATGGAAACAAGCCTTCCAAAAAACAACACATAGGCTTGAAATGACTAGATGATGTAGACAATGGCTTTGCTGATACATAAGTTAGGAAAGGCATGAGAGGGAGGGAAGTTTCTGTGAATCCCGTGACACAATGTTGTGATTACCAGATGTGATTCTTTGCAAAAGATTTACACTGATTACTTCTTTCACATCAGGCCACACAGACACGTTTCACTCTGACTATAGATGGATACATTACACTGTTTTGCCCTTTCTGACAAACACACAACTATCAGTCACTTACATAGGCTGGTCCACTGCCGCTCAGTCCAGTGACGGCATCAATGAGATCCTCCTCCACCTCGGTGCAGTAACCAACACTGGCCATCAGCTGCTCCAGTAACTTGCCATCCTCCACCTGAAAGGATAGGACAACTTGCCGATTAACAAGATTAAAAATAAATCAATAGTTGGTGAGAGCAGAGAATCCACTCCAACCTTCACTTTCTGCTTTCTGGGACATTTATCTGAGATTCAGCTGGAACCAGACATAGAGAAAACAGTACAATGCGTGGCAGTTATTTAAGCAAAGACATCCAGCCAACAAATTGAAATCCATCCTTTTTATAAATGCAATAAAAATATTTTGAAACTGAACTCCACATCCATCCTCTTTACCTCTGCATGTGTCCCAGTGGCGTACACTGTAGCTCCCTCTTTCACCACCACCGGAGTATTTGTCATACACCTCATGACTTTGGGTGCTGAACGGTACTGAAGAAGCTTCTGTTAACATGATGAAAAACAAAACTACAGATCAGTATGTGTAAAACTATTGCTTTTACATTTAAGACCAATGCTAAGCCATTTTCATAAAATGTAATTGAGAAAGAATTGAGAAGAGATGAAAAATGTATAGAAAGGTAGAGTGCCTCAGAAACTTCAGAAGATTGATAACCCTGGATCACAGAGTGGCAGGGGAGGCAAAAGGGTGAAAGAGGCAAACCTTCTCTATGGAGCTGATGGTAACACCTGCAGCACAGGATACGATGAGATGACGGTCCTCGATGTCTGGCCCAATCTCATCCAGAACAAAGGGGATAATGTGGGGTTTCACAGCCAGGAAGAGCACATCACTCTTATTGACAGTCTCTTTATTGCTACTTGTCAGGTTCACCCCCATTTTCTGGAGCAGAAAAAGAGTGAAAGGGAGGGTTAGGGTTAGGGGTAGGGCAAACAAAAATAATTACAGTAACAAGCATCCATTATGACCTTTCCAACAAACCCATGAGGGCAAATACTTGTTCACAACAATGCTTTCACGATACAAATTTTTTTCCACACAACATCATTCATGCAGAAACTTGTCCTCTCACCCTCAGTCCCGACACAGTTGGCAGATCTGTGTCTGGAGAGCTGGCTGTAATCCTGTGTGCAGCAATCACACCTGAGAAGGGACACAGAAGGATAGGTAGAGTGCGGTATGAAGATGTAGACCCAAAATGATCCAAAAAGGGGAAATTTGCATGATACAACAGTAAAATAAAGAGGCTAAAAAGATAGAGGAGATATAAAGAACAGTTTTTAGTAGATAAATACAACTATGTAAAGGGTATTTTTTAACGATATTATATATCACAATATTCAGGCCACAAACATATGATTTGTGCATTGTGCAAGTACATGCGTGGAGAATGTGTCTAGTAGTGCAGCTCTGCAGGTCATACTTTATGTGTGGTGTATGTGTACATGAGCCAGCACTCTTATCGTAGCCAAGAGAGATGATAAGGGATTATGGGCTAAAATCAGTGAAGTTGAATTCAGTTCATGGAAAAGCCCACATAATGATGACGGCAGTCTAACCTGCAGCTGTGAAGCCTTTCACCAGTGCATGAGCCAGCTGGCCCGCTCCAATGAATCCAACACTCATCCTGTCAGATGATTTGGCGTCTCTGTCCTGTTAAACACAGTCAAACAGCTGATGACTGACACATACAACACACCTCTCGCTTTCGACTTGGACAAAGACACAGACTTGAAGAGAAGTCTTGGGGCAGGTCCAAGGACAGTGGATGATGAAACACCTCCTCTGACACTCTGGCAGCAACCGATGGGTGATTTTACTGGGATATGGGCACAGCCACTGATTTACAGCTGCTAGCTTAGTTGAAGACAAAACTCACAAACAACAACGAACTTTTTATACAAAATGCCGCTGTGTCTTTCAGCTTCGTGAGACAAGAATTTCTAACTTGAAATACTGGTTAAAGTTAAGTTCACATTTTAACAATGTCTGATGTTGACTGACTTTTATGAATTAAAAAAATAGCTTTTGCCTTGATGCCAGTCAGGACCACCTGTCCTTAGCTAGCTGCTCTCTTAGCGACGTTTCACATCCTGTAAGGAATAACGAAAGCGACAAATTTGTCACTTCCAAAACATTTATCTAGTTACCTTTCCTTAAATGTTCCCCCTGAGGTTCCTGAGCCGCTAAATGTGAGATGACAGTGTGTCCGGAGCTTGTTAGCGTCGGAAAAAACAGAAAACACCACTTTTTGTGTCAACGTGGCTTCCTTTTCACTCAGCCCCAGCGCGGTCCTTACACATCACCAACAGCGACACCGGCCAATCACCGCAGTGAGAACGTGAGCGTCTGACCAATCATACACTAGAGTTGAGAAACTGGGTGGGGTTTCCTTACTCTCACTTCCGGTTGCATCAGTTCTCTGAATTGTCGACGCCAGGAGGAAAGTAGGTCAAACGTATGAACCGTGAGGTAAAAAGTGGGTTACGTTTTTATCGGGAATAGACAGGATCCATTCACAGCTCCAGAGCGAGACAACACAGAGAAACTGGAGCTTCACACAGAGCTAATCTCATACTAAAAAATATAAAAACGCAAGATGTTGAATAAAAAAATTCCTGGTTCTTAAAATCACCCTTATATAACTACAATGTACAGGTAGATTCTATACAACCCAGGGATTATGATCCCATTGAATCCTACCAGCAAGGTGTCAAAATGTCATAAAATAATTTACAGCGTTTTATGAGACATGTTAATCTATGAGATGCCATCATCACTTCAAAACCACCAAGGTTTGTCAAAATATACTAAGTATGGTTCAATGGTATAAAGATTTGAACTGTCAGGAAATACGTTGTCATCATATTTACACAAAAAGAGCACTCACCACTAAAAATTAAAAAATCTTACAAGAATAGGTGAATAAAGTGCAAAAATGCACACAAGTTACTGAACTACAAATCACCCAAAATAGTGTGTAATCCATCATTGATGAATAAATTATCAGAGCTGATAAACTACAATAAATCATGTGTCTGTGGCAAGTCTTACTCTAGTAACATGTTTGAGTAGGTTAAGTATTAACACCCCAAGTTTTCTTTTATACTTAAACTACCAACGGGTTGTAAATTATTTTAAATTTGTTGTACCTGAACCAACTACATTATGCTGCCTGTATGCTAATAAATTAGAAAGAGTAGATACAGTATTTAGTATTACAACATTATGAATAGTTCATTTCTGCACAGTGAAGACATGTAACGACGACGACCCCATGAACATGTGATGGTGGTAAAGTTTAAAAGAAGACACATTATTTACAAAGGCCACAATGTTGAAGACCCTGAAGAAGAGCATGTTCCATCACTGTTACTTAATACACTGTCAAAATAAAGAAAGGAAGATGTTAATCAATAGTTATATATATATATATATATATGGACACACTTTCCTTTTCATTTGAATGAGAAAGTGTGTCCAAACTTTTGATTGGTAGTGTATATATATATATATATATATGCACATTTAGTGCTACCAGGTTGGAATCACTGTATGTTTCCTGAATGTTTTGTTTGTATTTTCCATGGCACCTTCTCTCCTCATGTTCTTGTTCTCTCTCCATCCCTCAGCTGAGTCCCCCTTCCTCTCCTTCACGCTTGCCTCTGCTTCTCTGCTGCCCCCCCCCCATAGACCTGCTCTATGGTTAAAGTGCCTTGATGTAACTTTGTTATGATTTGGCACAATATAAATAAATTTGATTTGATTTTTAATTGTGATACACCAAATTTCATTGACTGTATTTTCATTTCCATTATCATTCCAGCCAAACTAAATAAATAAATAAAATGTCAACCAGAATGACGTGGGATTGTATTAGGAGTTGATCATTTTAATTGCAAATGCATTGAGATTTGAACCTGAGTCAAAACATTTCATGGGACCAAAAGTGGCTTGTCATATTTGAGGCAGCTGAATTTGAATGAAGGATTGTTATTCCAACTGGAGACAGTAGACGAGTGCATTTTCCTCTCCCCCTTAGATTTGACAGAATCTGAAATAAAGCAGAGTTGGACAGCAAGTACAATAATGAGCTGTGGCATTTGAATTCAGTTTGATTTCTATTCCCACAGTAGTTCACCTCAACCAGCCCCGAAGCCCCGAACTCAACCAGTTGCTGTCAGTTTGATGCTAAAATCTCCCCTCTGCACAAGTTAATACAACCGATCCTCCACATGTCTATCCGCCTGCCTCTTTCTTTCATGTTTGTCATGCCTAACCAGACTAAATTTACACTCCACAAGAGGTACTGTATGTCTGCTCTGAGGGAACACATTTAGTTTATTTTCTCACTGTGCCTCTGGACAGGAATTCAGACTGAGGGATTGCGTATGCTCCTGTCTATATATAAAGCAGAATGCATGACCTGAGGTTGAGCTTCAACAGTACCAGCTGTTAGGATACACTTCCTCTTTAGTCAGCTGGGTAAAGTGATATATATCATTTGTTAATTCTTTACAGGTGTAGATATTTTCTTTGCCCAACCCATTGCCAGGACCTTTAAGATACTAACATGATTAGTTCAGGTGTCATGTCATTCTTGGGTTGTTTATCAATCAACAGGGATAACTGCAGATCAAAGGCATCTCCAAACATTATAAAGATATAAGTTATTTGTTTAATGTATGCTGGAGAAGCATTGTCAACTCTCATAAAATGACCCAGATAGTGTTTTGGATTGTAATAATGATGTGATTTTTTGGCCTCTTTTGAGAGTATATTGCAAAATCTTTGGAATACACTCTAATACTTAAAACCTCCCTTGCAGAAGAAGGATTTAATTTTGATGAATGATTTCATGAGTTTAAGTCCAAAATATCCACATCCTCAATTCAGAGTCAGTGTCAGAAAAAGGGGTCTGAAGTAATGGATAGCAGGTTGTCTTGTCCTCTTGAGTGACCTCATAATAAAACAGAAAATTTTAGGGAATTAGGGAGCAATATGATGATTTATTCTGTTCTGATATTACAGAAGGCAGCAGATGGAGTAGTGTATGAGGAGCTACAGAGCAGTGTCCCCTTCCTCTTGTTGAATCAGGTTGCAGAAAAATTATGGAAAAAAAACTGTTCTCCCAACCTAATTTCAAACAAGCTGAAAAATTTCACTGATTTATCCCTGCAACTCTGCCACTCAGTCAGAAACACACAGACACACACAAGTCAATTTACCACTGTCTGCCTCTGTTTTATCCATCAGTCAGACCCGGCATGTGTGCTGAGGTGTGACAACACTCATTCCCTCTTTCTTTTTTTGACAAAACCCTAAGAGGCTTATTAAAAGCAGATCTAGATGACACACTCACAACAATTTGTTGCTTTGCAGTGATTAGGGCGCAGAGGTGTGTTTCTGTGTCACTGTGTAAGAACAAGAGAGAGATTGTGAAAATCCAAGAGAGAGACAGAAAGAGTGAGAAAAGATGTGCATATTTAATATCACAGACATAAAAGCTCTCCCAAGTGTTCATACGTCTTTTCTCCTGCAGTCTGAGATGAGAGTGAGTGGCAAAGACACAATACAAAAGAAATGACAGCTAAGAAGTTAATGCAGCCTGTGTAGTGTCAGCTTTCAATTTTATGTCAACCCCAAAACTAATAAAGGATTTCCCACAGCATATCACTAAATCTCACAGACAAATCAGATTGAAAATCCCAAAAGAACCAGCAGCAGGAGAGAAGCTGAGCAATAAGTATTATTTCCTCTTCATTCCTCTCCTCGCTTCAGCAAGTATTTAGCACAGAGGGTGATGAAACAATCCAATGTAATTAAAGAGTTTTTGTTCACAATGTCCTCAACTCCAAGATGATGTTGCAGTAGTTTGAAAGTCGAGGCTGCAGGAAGACATCAAATGACTGTGTTCCTCTCTGATGGGTCACTCGTGACCACAACATGGTGACGAAGTACTTAAAGGTTGTTTAAAGGATAACTTGGGTTTTGGCGGACAACAAAGCGCATGCTATCTGTATGCGTGTCACAAGGTGCATGCACGGATTCAAAACACACAACTACTAAAACTTACTTGGTATTTCTACGTTCATGTGCAATGACTATGAAACCTTTGAGTATTATGTGAAGGTACATAGTAAAACTTACTCTTCCCACACAGTTTATTTATTACACGAATAACATATATGGTTTTACTTGAATAATTCCAGTTCTCACTGATACTTACAATTACAAAGTAAATATTGTGACAGTTAACCTAATAACTATTACTACACCACAAAATCATTTTCTTCAGTGTAGCTGTTCCACTCTGATCGCCGCTAGTGCTTCCAGCACGGGCCCCAATACAGTAGCCTCCTACAAGGTGCCAGACTTGGAGGCCTGGCACAGACTCAGATCCTCTAGGACCAGAGACTTGACAATTTTCCACAGAAGATTTGGCAAAACAAGAGCCAAGAGCTAAGGGGGAAAGCTGACATCAGCAACATGCGCCATCAGAGATTTGTCACGACAGAGAGCCAGCAGTCGTTGACCCTCCCCATGTCCTCCCGGCTGGAGAATCAGGAAAAGACAGTTATGATGGACACCTGTCGCAGCTCATCTCTGTCAGAGGAGTTCATAAACTGTGGGCTGTGTTGCGTGTGTGTGTGTGTTAAGAAACAGCTATGTTTAAGACCTGCAGGGAGGGAGAAGTAAAATGAGTGCCAAACATGGAACAGCTGCTAAATGGGACTCTGCTGAGGAGCAAGGAGTACACAGACCTTAATAAAGCTACAGATTTCTCTGTGGCAGCACTGTCCGTCACTCTCAGCTGTAACTTTCTCTGGGCTCTGCCGTATTTCACTGATGGAACATCACACTTAATATTTTAGTCAGAAGAATATTACAGTACAAGTGGACCAAGTGCTCCCTCCAGAATGTCAACAGGAATAATTCTGTGGGATGTACTGGAGGATTAAAATCTTCTCAACAGGAAGAAACATGCACAATATGTAAAAATGTTTCAGCAGCACAAGTTAGTTATGGTTGCAAAAAAATAAAATAAAAAGACTACATCATTGGTTTGCATTAATCCCTTTCTAAACCAGTGTTCATCTGCTTTTTCGATTTTTCACTTGTGTTTACTTACTAATTTACAAAAACCGTCACTATGGTTAAAGTCTCTAAGACACACAGTGACGTTTTCTCTGGTCTTAAGATAGATTTGGATCCAAAAGTAACCAACTGGTGTTGGATTTGCTGTTGATCACAGAGACAGTTTTGCTAGACGTATGCTGCGACACACTGGCTTCCAGAGGACTTACTATAATACATCCATAGCACTCACAGATGTGACAGGAGAATTCATTGATCCTGGATTAGAGAGATGAGATTCACTGAGGTGACCAAAGCAGAGAGGAGTGAAGGATGGAGAGGAATAAGAGGGCATGCTTATCGGTATGTTATGTTTGTGTGTGTGTGTGTGTGTGTGTGCTTTTTGTGGTAATTTTGCAGAGACAGAATTAAAGAGAGAGAATAATCAAGATAAGGGGGAACAAAGAGAGACCTGATCTGAGATCAGATCTGTTCTTCTGTTTTATTCCAGTCAAAGATAACACTATAACACTGCTCACAGTGGAGGTGGCAGCCAGGGAGGCCTAAGGACAGAAAGACACACTGAATAAATGAATGGGGACTAGTCTGAGCCCAAAGTTATACACTGTGTGTGATGGCTCATGTGTCCAGATTGACTCAGAATCATGTCCTGACCTCAAACTTGTTTGAAATGAATAACAATAAAGTAATGGCCATATACAAGAACCACTGTTAACTCTATTAATTATCTACCTCCTTTATAAAATAAAAACAAACAAAAACAAAAAACCTATATCAGGTGTCACTTAAGAACTTTCTTATCATCACAAAAAATTTGAGTCAACAAAAAAAATCCAACAGCTGAGTTGGATGTTTTCATCCGTTAAAGCAGTTAGATGGTTCCCAATGTTCTGATCTTGAACCTTACAGTCCATTTGTGGCTGAATGCTACAATTTGTGGATAAGCTGCAAATCATGCTGATGTGAGTGTTGAGAGTGAACCACCACAATAGTAAAGAGGTGGGAAGTGCAGCACAATGAGCTGAGTAATGTTGAAAAACAAAGAGCAACTGCAGTCTGACTGTAATGAATTTGTTGGAGGTTGTAACTATGAAGTAATTTTTTATAGCAATTATTTATTTCATTGTACAAAATCATAGAGTGGTTTACCCTGGAACATGATCAGACAGATCCTATTACAGTGTAAACCAGATAAAGTTAATGGTCTTTTGGCCAACAATCTATGAGTTAAGGGCATATTCAGGTCATATTTGATAACTTCTGTGAGAACCGGCAGTTGTGGGTCACACTGACCATGTCAAAATTGCGCAATTGTGTTTTCAAATTCTGAAAGGAAAATCACAAGTAGAGAGATGGCTGTTTTCTTTTAAAATAGGTTTCATTTTTTTTTATCAAACTGAGGGAACCATTTCGTAGAGACACAAGACTTGTAAATGCTGTCTCACAGCTTCCCTGTGAGGGCAGTCTGCTCTGTATAGTTTATTTTTGGCAGCCTGGGTAATGCCTGTCGACCTCTGGTGTGGGGTTTGCAGATGACAAGAATACCACAGATTCCAGTGTCAAATTTAATATTTATATTCAAGACTTTTATCTATTATTTGAACAGAAATACAAGTAGCAAGTATGTGTGTGTGTGTGTGTGTGTGTGTGCCACTGGTCAACAGCAGTGGGATTGGATTATTTTATGTGGATTTGCTTCAACGGTGGGCCCTGGTTTTTCCCTCAAACTCTCAGAGGGCAGAGGGGACATTTAAAAGGAAGCGGTGTCACATCAGCGGGGTGTGGCAAAAGAGTCGTAGTAAATTTGTTGTTCACATTCCACAGATTGGATTTGGAAGTCTGGCTGTCTCAGTGGTGAACCATGTGCAGCACTAGTAATGTTCTGGGCCTGATATCCATTTCTCCCTCTCGATCAGTTCTGTGGCTTGCAAATATATGCAACCAAACTCAGAAAGTGTGAAACAAAGGACTTAAACACTGTCAAGCCAGCGATGCCACATAAGGGCCCTTTGTGGTGCTATGCCCGAGAGTTATGTGAGGAGACAAATCGTATCCTCTGGGAGTAGATCAAGTCGACCACATACAGTCCAAAGTTGATGAAAGAAAACACCGCCACCACAACTTTGCTGTCCCACGGACACTTTCCCCGTGGACATGATGATGGTCTCCAGGGTGAGCCATATTTAGTGTCAAAGCAGAACACTGGCCACACCACTGATGCACTCAGGTAGAGCAAAACCTCCAGGAGAGTGCAAACCACCACAAACCGGTCAAAGGGCATGCATCGCATGGCTTTGGTCCGCCCACAAACAGTCATGATGACCACCACCGCAGTCAGAGCAAAACAGAAAGCATAGACCACAACGCAGTAGATTGTAGCACTATAACGGGAATACTCGCTCCCATTGGCCAGAGCTCCAAAGATGATGCAGGCAACAAAGCCCTGAACGACTTTGAGGAGGCCAGAGACGGTGGCCATGTAGCCCACCACAGCCTGGCCTGGTCTGGCTCGGCACCAAGCCACTTCAGCTCCATAGGCTAGGGCACCCAGGATGGAGCAGACAGTGACGGCAATGCGGAAATTTCGGACATCACAACCTGCGTATGGGCACTCAATTCGGACAAAGAAGAGTGGGTAGACAACAGAGGCTGTCACGAACCTGAGGAAGACAGGAAAACATGAGATCAGATACGTCATCAAACCAGAGCAAAAAATTTGTTGAGGTGTCACAGTGACACAAATAAGGGCACTGACTTGAACACCTTCTATATGTGTCTGAGGCTTCAGTTTTAAGTTTTTATTTTTCCATGTCAAGGTTCATTTTCTGGCTTCATCAGAGCTACAAATCAGGGTTACAAAGGGAAGAAATCATGACCTCAGTCATTACAGCTGTGTTATATAAGACCACTAGCTCACTGCCTCACTGATGAAAGACCTGAGATGTGTTTGTTCATCCACTGGTAGTAACTGCCCCGCCCCCCCGCCCATTTGACAGTATAACTCATCGTCATGTCATGTTTGTTCCAGCTGCACTTTCAGTTCCTAAAACACTCATGTTATAAAGTAGCAATGTTAACATTATTGAGTTCAAGGAGAACAGGTCAAAGTTCATTACCATTAGATTACCTGAAATGACTCTTCTTCTGACATCCACACCTCCCACTGACATGCCACTACCACACACCCGACCACCTGAGTCTAATATTCACTCTGCCTGTTTTTTGTTCTCGCTGCTGCTGGAAATTATGAGTGAAAAAAGTGGAAGAATTGTGGAGTGTAAAAAGAAAACGACGAGATAAAAGGCACTAAAATGAGATGAGGTGATTTGAGCTGAACCAGCTGGTTCTTCACACTCAATTTATATTACATTAATTCTTAATTAACTAGTTGAGACAGCTTCATAACACAGTGGTGGTATTGTTTACAACTCTTGGAAACCCCTAAATGACAATATATGTGTTTAAATTATTATTTTTGTATATCGCCATTGTTGTCAACTGATTGTGGCGCTATCAGTCAGTACTTATGCCACTTCCACTCAAGGCTTTTAAAGATTAAATTAGTTATTTAAAGATAACTAAATTAATAATATATAATATATATATTTAATTCTTTAATTAAGGATAATTAAAGGTGATTAAAAGTTCATCTAATATTTTGTGTTCCCTAATCTCTGGGGGTTATTTGAGTTTTGGATTAACAAAAAAATTATAGGTCCATGTAGGATTTAGAGAAAGTGAACACCACCAATCCAAACAAGTGTCATGAATCACACCTGAATAAGTGACTTACATGAGAGTCGCAAAGGCGGCGCATGTGACTGTCAGGTTGTCCCAGGATACAGGGAGGCAGCTGTGGAGACGAGTGGCATCGAGAAAGAAGACCACAACCGACATGGCGAAGCAGAAGCACCATGCTGCCATGCAAAAGACGCCATGTGAACCGCTGTACCCGGCACTGTGCGTTACCATGGCAATCACAGCACAGCCCATGGCTAACTGACAGAGACGGGCAGCACCCAGAGGTGAGCAGAGGGCCTTCTTGTTGAGGTATGGACCACCCTGTGAGTCCATGACTGGGCTTGTGTCGATGGAGTCAAGAGCAAAGTCCTTCCAGGTCTCAAAGAGCCAAACAGCTGTCCAGCAGTTACACAGCAGAGGATGATGTGGAGTTAATGCTAACAGGTTTAGAGCTTTAGCTCAAGCCCTGTGATGTAATCCAGCGTCTTGACGACATCTGTTAAACAAAAGTAAAACCAAAAGATCAATTGATCTCATTGATCTACACGTTAACATATTTCAAAATGAGCCTTGTGTGCCTTTACCTCACTTTACTGATGAAGCAGCTTCTCAGTTTGGAATTGCACTCAAGTAAACTCACAAGAGTCTGATGTTCCTGGAAAACACTGGGGGTCCTCTTAATGTTTTTAGCTCAAATGATGTTAAAACTCCTTCACGGACATGTGTCAGGATGCCCGGGGGCTGTGAGGCGTATCTTCTGGCACAGTGGGGTAGTTGGGCCCTGTTTCCCGTTGCTGTGGTAGATTCACCCTCCTTTATAGACCTGGTGGGGACTTTCTGAAACTCTATTTCCGTGTTGTTGAATCAGAGTATGTAACAAACTATGTTAAACACAGGGAAAGGTCTCTAAGTGAAATCTTCTAGAAGAGCTCGAGCTGCCCACAAAGGCACACACACTCACCTCTCAGCTGAGAGATCGAGCTGACTCATCGTTCACTGATATCCAGACTCAGTGCTGTGCACCCAGTAAACCAGTAAAGATGCGTTGAAACTCCAGTTAGACTGTAGTTTTGATGTCTATTATTGCTCATAAACAAGAACTTGATCCGTTCAGGACGTTTAGTCCAGTCAAATTGAGCGCGCTGGGAAATACCTCCGACAAAGCCACATCTGAGCCTGCTCCAGTCCAAGCCTTCTGATGAAATAGTCCAGAATCAGTTTCTCCTTGTGAATCCTCTTGGATAATTCAAAAAGATATGTTTTGTTTGTGTCTGCAGTGTTTCTACACACACAAAGCATGAATCTATGTGTCCACATGGGCCCAAGGCACCATCAGCTCTCCTTAAATATCAGCTCTCATCCTCTTACTCTCGCTCTGACACATACACTTCTTCACACACTTTCCCCTTCCTCACTATCTCTCCCGGGGCTGTGAGGAGGGGGTGCTGCTGCTCTGTCAGACCAGAATGGAAGTTATTTTGGGTTGGGCCATCACCACGGGTGTTGGAGGGATGTGTACATGTGCTTGGGTGTGGAGCTGAGGCATGTAGACACATTACAGACCCAGTGGAATGAGGTGAAATGACTGACCCCTCGACAAGTAGCCCGTATGAGACAGATTGGGTGATATAGGACAGTGAAGTCACACTTATTAAATTATAAAGACACTGTAGACTTAGTTTCTGTCACTGTAGGACATACGTGACCAGAGATATGTTAGATACATACCATACAATCTTGTTAAGATCCCAAAATCAAATTTTTCTATCCACACGCTGATTCCTCTTTTTATCACTGTTGGGATTTTTTTTAGGTGGCTTCCTTCTGCAACAACACAAGAGCCAGTAATTTCTTTGCAAGCAAGCCTGTCTGTATACAGTATACACAGCTCTGGGAAATATTAAGAGACCACTGCAAAATGATCAGTTTCTCTGATTTTGCCATTTATAGGTATATGTTTGGTAAAATGAATATTTTTGTTTTATTCTATAAAATAATGACAACATTAATCCCAAATTCCCCCCAATTTTTTGTCATTTAGAGCATCTATTTGCAGAAAATGAAAAATGGTCAAAATACCCCCCGAAAAAAAGTCCAGTATTTTCAGACCTCAAATAATGCAAAAAAAAAAAAAGTTCATAATCATTTTAGTAATTACTAATGTTATAACTTAGGAAGTGTTGAGAAATTAATATTTGGTGGAATAACCCTGATTTGCAGTCACAGCTTTCATGTGTCTTGTCTTTCACATTGCTGCTGGGTGACTTTATACCATTCCTGGCGCAAGAATTCAAGCAGCTCAGCTTTGTTTGATGGCTTGTGACCATCCATCTTCCTCTTGATCACATTCCAGAGGTTTTCAATGGGGTTCAGGCCTGGAGATTGGGCTGGCCATGACATGGTCCTGATCTGGTGGTCCTTCATCCACACCCTGATTGACCTGGTTGTGTGGCATGGAGCATTGTCCTGCTGGAAAAACCAATCCTCAGAGTTGGGGAACATTATCAGAGCAGAAGGCAGCAAGCTTTCTTCCAGGATAACCTCATATGTAGCTTGATTCATGCGTCCTTCGCAAAGACGAATCTGCCCGACTCCAGCCTCGCTGAAGCATCCCCAGATCACCACCGATCCTCCACCAAATTCCACGTTGTGGCTTGTAGGCCTCTCCAGGTCTCCGTCCAACCATTAGAGGACCACGTGTTGGACAAAGCTGGAAATTAGACTCAGAGAAGAAGACTTTACTCCAGTCCTCTGTGGTCCAATCCTTATGGTATTTTGCAAACTTTAGCCTGGCTCTTCTTTGCTTCTCCTTGATAAAGGGCTTTTTTCTAGCCTACACAACTTGAGCCCTTTGTTTCAAACTCTTCTTGCTGTTCACTTCGCCCCTGCCATTTGCCATTCATTTTCTAGGTCACTTGATTTCATCCTACGGTTCCTGAATGACATTCGAATGAGGTGACGGTCATCCTGGTCAGTGGAGAGTCGTTTTCGGCCTCTGCTAGACTGCAGCTTTGTTGTTCCCAATGTCTGCTTCTCGACCTTGTTCTTATGAACCGCTGTCTTAGAAATTTTAAGGATGGAAGCAACCTGACGCTCACTGTATCCCTCTGCCAGTAAAGCCTGAATTGAACCCTTCTTTTCCTCACACAAAGCTTTTCTTTTCATTTGGCATGGCCAATAGTTATGGATTTTTTTTTTTTTGTTCCAGTTACATTTCATGTACTACTAACACTGTTTTTGCCATCCGGTTGGTCCTATTGCAAAAGGATAGTGATGACCACAGCAATGGTTTTTATACATTTCCTCGTTAATTAAGATTTGGTTCAGGTGATCACCTCATCAGTACCTTATTAGGTAGAAACAGGTGTGCTTGTGTTGGAATTCAACAGACACTGGAATAAAATGACTGTCATATATGTAGAGATGCTGATTTCTGAAAAATTTGCAGTGGTCTCTTAATTTTCTCCAGAGCTGTACATACACTGTTCCTTGATAAGAGTATGGCCTTCATTATCTTCTTAATACAGGAGACTTTAATGTACCCTGCTAGCAGACAGTTGCTTATGTAGCAACATAAAACTCAAAAAAGCTCTCTTTGTGAAAACATTCAACTGCTGCAGCTGGAGAGGAGGAGCAGGAAAATGAAAGTGGAGTTTGGGGCCAAACACAACTGATGCACTAAAATGGGCTAAAAGCCTCAGTAGAGATGAGGGCAACAATGTGGGTGATAAACACTGTGGGTAATTACGAATGATACAATTCAAATTATTCACAGTCAGTCATGAAGTCTGTTTTTAAAATGAAACTACAGTAAGTTTGATAATGCAGCTTTAACTTGCAACTGCTGAAAAAGCCTGAAATAGGCTTAAAAATCCATAAAAAATAACATCATGTTAGTTCGTCTTGACAGTGTCACATTGCTGTGACATTTTAATGATGTTGGTGTAGAAGAATCTGGAAAGTGTGCCAAAATCAAACACAAACACGTGGCTCCCTGGATTTCCCATTTTTGTGAAGTGCAAGTTAAACTAACTTGACTTTACTTCACTTAACTCCAGTGCTTAAACACAATTTTTCCTGCCATACTATCACTGAGATTATCTGTTAACCCCCTTTATCATGAAGCTAGTTGTTATGATGTTGTACCTGGGAGGCAAACTGTGTACGCCCCCGTGACACCAGGTATAGTTCTTATAAGTGACCTTAACGTTAATGTTTCAGCAGCAGGGATTTTTTCAACAGGCAGTTTAATTCTATGTTAACTCTATGCATACGTGTATTCATTGTCTCCATCTCTGGTGCTTCTCTTCTCTAGTTACATTTCACAAATGTTCTCTGGTCTCTTACTCCACCTGCAGGTAAGGTTTAAAAACTAAACAAACACAAAGATGTTATGTAGTGACACCACGACTAATAAAAAGAGATCTGCACTGTAAATATGTAAATAAATAAATAAGGAAATAATACATACAAAATTACCACTCACTGAACAGTAAAAACACAACAGTAATGTGACTATAGGCTTAATAAGCAAAGGGGGTCCAAAATGAAGTAACTCAAAGTGTCCCTTTGTCCTGATCTCAGTTTGACTCATCAAAAGGAATATCATCCCCTCTCTCCCTGGGGCTGGACTGAAGGCATCATCTTCAAACAGATAAAACAACAACAACAAAAACAGTCTCAGGCCATGATTCCTCTCTCTCTGCCCGCACCATCCTCCATCTTCTGACCACAACATCATACAACAGGAATCTGCTACTTCATTTTACTTTGCTTAAAATATTACCTAAACAGAGACCTAATCATCTCCTCTCCTTCGCTTTCCTTTCTAAACTAAACACTAACTTCAAGATTTATAATGTCATCTGACAGAGTCACCAAACACAAAGACTGAATTTATGTTATCTTATAAAATGATCGTGTCCTTCTGGGGTTCACAACAGTTAGTCTGTTTCCTTTTCTTTTCCAAGGACATCTGAGTCTTCATATATTAAACTTTCCAACAATATATTTAACTCCACAACAGTTTAAACAGTTTAAACAACACATTTGAATTAATATATGGTAATAATATGTAATAATATAATACTTTGGATCTGTAACATATGAAGTACATCTGTCTTATAATACAAATGTACAACATTAATTTAAAATAAATCAGAATTGTGTTTCTGCCACGAAAGCATCAAATGATCAGCTTTATAGATAGTCAGTAGTCAGTCTGTTTATGTCTTTATCTATTCATGGCTGAGTCTCCTCACCAAGGCAGCATTGTTTCTAAGACCCATTAGTCTTTGTTTCCAGCAGGGAGCAGCAGCACAGCAGCTAAAAACACACTGAGGCTCCGTGCGCTGACACCACAGCTTTTCATCAGTCTTTCAACATCCAAACTATTTTTAACAGTAAGCGGCTTACCAGCAGCTATGGGCAGCAACAGGCTTTTGAATATTTTGACTTCAAATAAATTATAATAATAATAATACTGTTTGGGGATTCAAATCATTTTCAACTGTGGGTTAAACTTTTCACTAACAACATCCAACACAAACTCTATAAATGGCCTGTCGCTTTATTTGGCATCAAAGGCTCTGGGGGCAGTTGGAAGTAATTAATTTGCAAGAGGGAGGCAGAGTGTGAGTGAGGGAATGCGGATGGAATGTACTCCTCCCTCTCTCTCTCTCTCTCTCTCTCTCTCTGTCTCTCTTGCATGCGTGCATATGCACATGCACGCACACACAGCTCCCCCCTGTGCTCGACCTCTTTTTGAAGTTGCTCTTATGGCTAAAAGAGTGAATGAAGGGGCAGCTGGGCCAAGGAGCTGTGAGTGAGCGGCTGATGGTGACAACATGTGAAAATATGGCAGCACTCTGCTTGTTTATTCTTACCTGTAGATGGTCACATCAGTTGGGGCATGTGAGAGTTGGTGGCCTCATGAATTGTGAACATGAGGTTTCTTCTGTGGGATCAAAGCTGTGGTCTCCATGGATCCAGAAGGCACCTGAAAAATGTTGAGCAGCTCTCTAACATTCCTGCAGACAGACACACAATCACACACACACCGTCAGCTATGGCTCTGACAGACACATTGGCTGAGTTGTTTCAGGTGTAACCTCGGATACATTTCATCGTTCTTTCCATCACACTCTCATCGTCGTGGAGATGTAAACACAGTTTGTCTACTTGCCTTCTGTCAGATAAACTGACTAAGAGCTTGGAAAGGTCATTTAATGTTAATTCAGTTGTTTTGTGTTTTTTCCTCATCCTGGAACCTAATTAGCTGAAAAACATATCTGAAATCTGTAAATAGATCAAGGTTTTAGTTGAAGGTTTGGATCCAGTAGAAATACACTACAATCTATATCCACGTTCATCACAGGCCTGGACAGAAACATCATTTACTATTTTAGACTGCTTAGAGAGATGAACGTTGGTCCTGGGGCTGTAAAGTGAGGCCCAATGCTGAAGAGTCTTAGAACTTTACTCTATTTAAGCCACTGGTTGTAAAAATATTGAAGTGTACGGGAAAATTGTCCTACTACTCACTTATTAGGTCAGTAAACATTTTTCTAATAAGTTTTTGGTCCCAGTCTTTAGTTTGAAGTCTTCTTCAAAACAGCAATGTTCATTTTTTAAATGAGCCCATTTATAGGAAAATAGACCTTTAAGCAGGGTATAAATTAGGGGGTGGTTGACAGACTGTACCACACAATTATCCTCATGGACTACAGCTTCTCCTCCAAATATGCTTTCTTCTGGTTGTCATGATGAGTTGCCAATGGATACCACTGAAATATAAACCCTAAAAGTTGTAGTGGACTCACCGGTCTTTCTTGGGGTTCATCTTAGAGACCAACATGAATCATGGGTGCTGAATGGAGATTTAAACATTGGCTGCTGATGAAGATTTTAATACGACTCGAAGCTTTACAACAGTTATTAAATTTACTCAGAGGTGAGACTACTTTGCCAAAAGTAAGTAAGTAGAAAAAAAATAGTTTTTCAATGTCAATACAGACAAAGTACGGTGCATTTTACTACAACAATCTTTATTCACCATTTAATACATTTTGATCTGCTGAATAAAAGCAGCTTCATCACTCTCCTCCCAGAGAGAAGCCAGAATGAAACACATCAATCTTCATGGCAATGAAATACCAGTCATTTACAGTGGAAGTTTAGCTCATTATCTTCACTGTTTGAAAACCTAGTTGAATGCAGGCGACCCACATGATGGTGTAAGTCCACTTCCGTCACGATGCTTAGCCACTTTCACATCGCAGCAGAGATTTACTACTCTCTCCTCAGTCCTCCAAGTCTTACTTTTTACCTGTGTAGGAAAAAAGAGAGAGAAATGAATAATTTTAACAAATTATCAGTACCATAGCATGAGTATAATGTCTTTCTAGTTTACGCAGAACTCTCCTCAATGGCCAGAGTTTTTCTTTGCACCACATTCTATTCTAAAAACTGTTTAATCAAGTCCATTTTATTTCTTTGTTCTAATTCTAAAAAATTGACACTTCAAATGCAATGAAAATTGTTAAATATGAGCTCTGTATGATCTACTGTAGGTACAGTTGCTGTCAAAACACCCAGCATGATGTAACATGTAATAAATCCTATCAACACAGGGTCAAAACAACAGTGATCATCATCATGTACGAAGGAGAGAAGGAGAAGGAAAGTTTTGTTCCAAATCTCACAAGAAGATTGAAGTTTGATGGCTCTAATGTTAGTGTCTACCTAACATGCTAACTTATCACTGAAGACAATGATGGGACAATCATGGACAAACAGTCTTAGATGGAATGTGTGGTAGTCTACTGTGTTAGGTTGTGTGTGTGTGTGTGTGTGTGTCCTCTTCGACACGTAAGGTCTGTAAATCCAGATTCAGCCCCCTCTCCTCTGTCTTTGTCTTTTAACTTTCCTCATGAAGGAAAAAGCCAGCCACAACTGTTTTAAGAGACACACATGGACACACAAAAAGCTCATCCAGAAATAAAAGGCACGCAATAAGACAAATAAGACACACAAAAAAAAAGGAAACAAAAACATCAATACGCTGACCACCAGAAAGACCACAATAGACCAACAGAGAAGTGTCGTGCCTTGACTACCCACAAGGGCTGGTGCTGTGTGATGTGGCCCAGTAGAAGGCTCTTCCCCCGGGGGCCCCGAGTGTCTGTAGTGGTCTCCTGGGCCGGAGGGGGTGCCATCCTGAACTAATTGTTTCATCCTATCTTCTGAGTCATGAAGCATTCTGCCTTCAAAAGGCTATTTCCTATTGACTGTGGCCTTGGGCTTTGTGTGTGTGACTTTACCACAATAAGAATCGTGTGGTTCAAATCTGTTTCTTCACAACAGAAAAAAGGAAGCAATATCTGAGAAAAACTACTGCAGGAGTCAAACTGTTGATTGTGTACAAGTGCTTTCACACCTGGCCTGTTTTGTGTGGTTCACACATCTCTGCATTGTTTTTTTGTTTGCTTTGGTTGTTGGGGTTGGTGTGAAAGCTGTCAATCAAACTCCAGTGCAAAACCAACAACTAGGTGAAAAACAGTGGAGGAGGAACTTGAATCTACTGTTTGTGGTTGAAAGCAAAGCAGATCAACCAGCTGAACTTCTGATACTGGTGAACTGTCATTGACACAATCTGTTTCAGATACTGTAGAGACTTTTTAGGTGAGGTGACACGGGTCCCTACAGTGTGTTGCATTATGGGTTGTGCATAAGTGTTTCCAAGGTCCAGCTTGACTTTGAGAAGCTCAAAAGGACAAATAGACAAATAAAAGGCTAAAAGTGAAAGTATAAGGAGAGTGTAAGCATGTGACTAAGAGACAATCTACAAAAGTGCCGTAAAGCTTTTGCGGATGTATTTTTCATTTCACTTTAAAAGAAAAAATGGAAATGAACTAGGATGATGCTGAACTGATTAGACGATGTATTGTATGGAAATTCTCCAACAGGATTTTTGCCTGAAAGTGTTTACCATCTTGAGTGTAGTGAATAAAACATGACAACCTCAGAGTAGCATCCTTATATGCCCTTTAGCCTGTCATCATGCATTACTCACTCAAAATACCTGACTCTTTTGAACTAAAAAATGAAAAATGCAAAGTTCAGTTCAGTGCTGCATGACCCGCTCACCAGGTCACCACAATCTGATTTACACCTCTTAGTTTGTGTGTTAAAAAACTCTTAACTGAACCAAAACCAATGATTCATCATAATCTGACCTGTGGCTACCACGTGTATTGTTTTAAAAACAACTGAACATAGTGGAGTATCTGCAGGTGAGTGTATCTAGCATTGAAGCCTTAGTCATGTGGAAGTGAGTGGTGTTTCATATAAACTGGGCTGGAAAAAGGATAGATGCGCCCCATCCTCACCTGGAAGCTTGAGCCACTTGGGCACATTGCCTGGATCAGATTTGGTAGGTTTAGCAGCCTGGGCTTGTGCAGCTGGGTCTTTCTTTTTCTGTGTGGACCTGCTAGTTCCTGCCGCCTGCTCTGGAGGAGGTAGCAGCTCCTCCAAGTCCACTGAGCTGGACAACGGTGTGGGAGACCAGAAAATGGAACTGTTGTAGAAAGGAGGGATGAAGAGTGCAGGTTGTTGTTTTTTTTCTGTGAGAAATTATTGTCTGCATTAAGTGGCACCGTTTTGTGGAAGAGGAGCTGAGTCAGAAATCGAAAAAATTATGGAGATCTAAAACACAAGAGGAGTAATGACCTTGTTAAAGAAGAAAAATGACAGCAGGTGGGGGTTGCTTTTGGGAAATGGACTATCTTTAGAAGGATATGTGTGTCTGTGTGTGTTTGTATGTGTGTAGAGGAAATGAGGGCACATGGGGGCACCTGCTGTTTAGGCAGAACCTCAAAGGGATTCCAGTGATGACAGCTTTGTGACAGGAAAATAGGCTGGTTGCCGCGGGATACAAGTACATATATATATATATACACACCCAAATACATGCATACTCATGCGCTCATTGAAACACACAGAGACACGCATACCTGGCAATAGACTCATTTGCTTGTGAGGCTGAGACAGAGGATTGAAGGAGTTCCCTCTTTATGTAAAAAGCTGTGGAGGAAACACACAAACACAATGTTACCTATTGTGTTATTTTACATTCCTCAGTAATATACCAGTATCTAATTCAAATCAGCATACGAAAGAAAAGAACTGAAAAGACAAAAAACCTGTTTTAATGTCTGAGCCAAAGTAAACCAGCGCACCGGGAAACAAGTCGGCCTGCAGACAGGGAGAGAGAGGAGGAGAAATCAACGGAAGCACACAAGTCAATTTCTGCAAAACATGGAAAAATCCAAACAAAACTGCCTCCTGCTACACGCAAACCAAAGTCAAGTTAATTTTTAAGAATGATTCATTGCTCAGGGTAACCGTGGCTCTTTGAAGCAGACCACAAAATGAGCACCTATCAAATGGTTAGTTAAAACACTTTCACCCCTGAAGCACAACACTCCTCTACAGTGATTGTCTTAATGGTTATAATGGACCAGTCGCAGGCAGATATTATCAACCATACAATTATGAGGTAGAAACACAGACAGACAGGCAGAGCACACGTCTGACTCTAATAGAAAGGAGACAAACAAATCTGGTAAAAAAAACAAACCAAACTGTCTCCTGCATGTGTGCACATTCACAATCTTATGTAAGCATAAGTACAAAGTTGAGTTGTATTAACAATGTAAAAACAAGTGGTTAATACAAAGGATTTGTCTCAGCTGGTAATCACAACATTGTTAAAAACGACCACCAGAGAAAAACCGCAGCTTTCTTCTGAAGGAAAACATCATGAGTAATCTCTACTTTTCCCTTCTCTTTGTACAACTAACTTAGGATGACTAGGCCGTAGAATATATTATCATAAATTACATTTTACAAAAAAAGTGATTTAGTTTCTACAACTAACCGGTGAAGTTGTAGCAATTCTACAATCTCCCTTTTAGGGGAGGTTTAGTTTTTTTTTTATTATAGAAACAACTATGACGTTTATGTATAAATGAAACAACAGTGATACTGTTTATTCCTACATCTGCGTTTTCATAGAGACTGGATGACATTAATTCATTGGAATCCTTTTTTATCAATAATGGGACACCTGCACCCGACTGCCTGTGTGATGATATTATTTACTGGCCTTCCTGTCCAGTCTGGAAAGTATGAATATAAGGCAAGGTTGTAGACTGTGTGATTTGTCAATGTGTTATGTGAAAAACTATAACAAACCATCTATCTGACAATTAATTTCCATGAAATGAATTTTTTTTCAATGAAAAAGTGAAAAAGCCCACATCTACAGAGGCCAAATATGATGTCTCAAAAATTCAATTTTTTCTGAACAGGTGCCTCAAAAAGAAAGATATTCAGTTTACTATCTCATAAAACAAAGTTATATTTGTATTTAAAATTATTTAAAGGGTCTTCAAAAATAGTGGAAGATTAATTTGCTGTTGAGTGACTGTTTCCAGCTTTAATTATGAGTGACATATACATATGCTTACAAGCTATTGAACATTTGGACAATAGTCACCAGAGCTTATGGTGACCTCCATCACTTTACCTTCCCACATGAACACAGGAGCCAGATTCATAAAGGAGATAACTGCACTGCAGGAGACATTGTGCCTTAAATGTGTTCTTTACATTTAGATTTGTCAGACTTCCAAGAGGTGTAGATTAACAGTCATTTAACAGACTGATTAGTCATGAAACACCATCAGTGTGTCATCTGTGACATATTTTCCAACCTGCAGTGCAAAAGGAGGGGGTGGTGGTATTAGGTGTGTTGACCCTCCACTACAGCCAATCTTACACACACTGGCCTTTCTTTTTCTGTCTCCCCCTCATCCTTACTAACTGGTTCCTTAATTGGGACACGATGGCCTAATTGCTATTATCACAGCCCTGTGAGCAGGAAACAGTGTTACAGTGGAACAACAGACATTCCTGCAATCCTGCTCCCTGTGGCAGCTGCACTTCCACCCGGGACAAGAGAGGGCAACATAGTGTGATCTGTGTGTGATTGTGTGTGTGTGTGAGTGAGAGAGAGAGAGAGAGAGTGAGTGTGAAAAACACGTAAGCAAGGAATGGAGAGAGAGAGAAAGAATAGATCCTGATGGGAGACAGAGGGAGAGACAGATGAGGGAGGGGACGCGTGGTATCAAAGGGCTTCTGGGTTGGGAAACATTCCTTTCCTGACATGACACAAAGTGATTAAAGTGTGCGTCTGTGTGTGTGTGTGTGTGTGTGTGTGTGTCCATCAATTAGTGTGCGTGAGAGACAGTAATGCGCGTGTACTCATGTCTGTGGCATGACAAAAAAAAAAAAAGATTAAAGATTCTTCATGTGTGTCAAAGATAGATGATTGATGTATAGACAGAGGAATAGGGACAGATGAAATGTATGTGTGTGTGACACCAAGGGGATTAAAAATTTTGTTTTTGCGCACTTTAATTCTTTTAAGTCCATAATGGATAGAGCAGTGAGGCAATGGGGCTGAGGCACAAGAGAGGGTCGGGGAAGAGGGATAGTAGTTGTGGTGCTGGAGGTGGAGAGGGGGTGGGTTGGAGAGAGGAAAGAGAGAAAACTGAAGTTGGGGTACAGGAGAGGGCCGTGTTGTGAAAAACAGACGTGGAGGAGAGTTTAGAAAGGGACAAAAAGACGAAAAACAAAGAAACGCAGATGACTTGAGAAGATCAGATTTGATTCAGAGAGATCAGCAAACCAGAGGGACACTGACACACACACACACACACACTTCAAAGTGTGTTTTTGAGGATCGTTATCTTTTGTAGCAATCCCTCCAAGGAGCCGAATCTTGTTCATCATCAACACACGATATCACTTCAAACAGCTTTCTCTTCCTCCCCTTCTTTCCTTCACTTATTCCTTCGTCTGCTTCAGATTGAGTCAAAGTGTCAAAAAACATGAGCATGGCACTAACTGATGACAAAAATGTTTTATTTTTTATAAAATAATTTTTTTAATTGAAAAATAAGAGAACAAGGAGAATCATGTGTATGCGTGTAACAGACAACAACTTTTGTTTTTCATTTGTACCTCTTCGCTCTCAACTGTACGGATAGTTGTGAACTCAAAGGCACCAAAACATCAAGGCTGCCCATTGCTCTGTATATATCTGTGTGTGTGTGTGTGTGTGTGTGTCAAGATCAAAGCGGGGCCTGTATTAACCCCATGTGCCAGTCTGGGAAAAATCAAGCCCAGCTGGGGTCAAGGACAGTGGAGAGGGGGGAACAAGTGTGAGAGTGTGTAGGGGCGAGAGAAGAGGGGGGAGATTGGGAATGTGGTGGGGCTTTGAAGAGGAAAGAAGGACCAGCCGATACATTTTACAGTCAACCAGTCAGTCAGGATCTGTGTGTGTGTGTGTGTGTTGAAAAAGTTTCTAAATGGTAAGTCAATGTTTTGCAATTGTTGTTTTCTTGGGTTTGAGTGTGATGTGGTTTATTTGAGTCAAACCACTCTGGCTATGTCCACATATACAAAATGTTCATTCTCTGTTGCTGCTTTTTTGCCTCCTGTCCACACAACTCCAGGGTTTCCAAGCCCCAAAAATGTTTTAGAAATACTGCTGGCCCAGTTTTAATCTGAAAACTCTGGGGAAACGTTGTGTTTTAGTCTGGACAGGCTGAAACAAAGACCTTGTATCAGCCTCAACCTCCACGGGTGAAGTGAGTAAAAAACTAAAACTGTTACTGACCTTGTTGTCTTTTCTAGCAAGTGTTGTGTAGCGATGTTTTGCATTTTAGCACCACCTAAACTGTTTCTTGTTTATTAGTATTTTCTGCAACTAATCAGTTGTGGACAGCTAAAAGAAGACAATCTGCTTCCTATGGACCCACTGACTCGCACACACCCAATGCTTGTTATAAGTGGTCATGTATGTGTCCATCTTCAGGTGTGTTACTATGGGCATAGATCGTTTCTGATACGGAGCTAAAACATTTGTCTGAACGGACATCATTGTTATTTTAAACTGCAGTTTTGAAATGAAAGTTTGGGAATGTTGGCTATGTCTGGCTATTATCGAGCATTGAATATTTTGCTGCTACATGTTTGGGTGATAATGTGAGGATTCTTACCTGGAAAAGTGTTGCAGAGGGGTCATCAAGAATAGTTTTTGGAGGCGTGATGACTGAAAGAAAGTTTGGGGCGAATGAAAGGGTGAGGGTTAATAAGTGTTAATAAGGTGCTCATCGATTGTAGACATGTAATTTGTGCACATTTTTCTGATGTAATGGGATCTGTTTCCATCTAACACTGATGCTGCTGTGTAACAATTTTTTGTCAACATCATGAGACACTGTACACAAGGAAGACCAAAATGATTTCACAGCTTTTCAGGAAATTATGAATAACAGCAAGTCAGCTGTGGAAACACTCAAGACATTTTTGTACACAAAAGTACATCAAGTCAGAAAAGACCTGTGAGGTACGTGTGGAGAATTGGACTGCTATGACAATAAGGTTTGGCTATTGTCACCCAATTGGCTCTAATATACTGAGAAAGTGAAAAAAATATTTCACAAGCTATAAAATACAAGTAAGAAATGTTGACAACAGACAGACTTCAATCCAAGCAGTGTGAGTGACACTTTGTGCCAGATTTTTTTAGTATTGGTGGAGATTTTGTGGACATAATGCAGTTGACAGTAGACAAACAAGAAACATGGGGATAGATTTAGGAGATAACATGTAACCCACAAGTCCCCCAACAGAGTCAAACCAGGGATACTAGTATTGTACATGGTATTTTGCTTAGACGACTTGGTTTCAAGTATTACATAGTGAGTGCGTATGATCTGGGAATGAGAGGAGTCAGACAGGGGTTGAGGCAGGAGCAGTCACTCAGATCAGGTTTTAAACAAACATCCAGATTAGTTTAATGTCAAAAAGTCTAATGCAGACAATCAAATAGCTTATTTACAATTTATCAGATTATTCAACTACTGTTTTTTGTTTTTTTAAACTCAGGCGCTTCATTGCAGCAAAGTCCCAGGCCCCTAGATCACTACTGTAAGTGCCACATAATTATGATTGTTACAAATAATAACAAAGGCTATATATATATAACACAATGAATCAGAATAATATTTTAATCAGGAAACATGTTAATAAACAGAAATGGTCACCTTGTTTTTATGGTTTTATTACATCCTGTAGTGCTTACAACAGAATGACAGGGTGGATTCTGATGTGATTAAGAGTGAGAGTGAACACTTACACAGGTAGAAACTGAGCTGCGGATCCTCCAAGTGACTTCTCACAAAGTGCCTCACAGCACCAACTGGACAAAAAAAGACACGCAGAGAGCATCAAACAAAGTGATTTGTGAGCAGCTTCATCAGCCACTGTGTGAAGTAAAAATCATTTTTCAGATGGAATTTCCCTCTAATTTGTTGTTCTGATGCTTGTCGTGTTGCTGTTGGGGCTGAGGTGGATCTAATCCCTGGAATTATAGACCTGTCTCGTTCTTTCTGTCTCTCTGTCACTCTGGTGTGGCTACAGTCATAAATGTGGTGAGGGAGCCGCAAGTAGCTTTAACATTGCAGCCATACCTGTGGCTAGCCAGCTGAAATGAACACTTTCCGCACGCACTAACGCACGCACACACGCACGCACACACGCACGCACGCACTAACAGACCTGTCTCCAGGGGCCTGAAGAAGCCTTGTAGAATATTTCTGTCTGGAAACTGGACCCTCAGGACCACCTGGAGACACACAGGGGCAGCAGGTTATTTTAAACAAACACACAAGAAAAAAACAGGACTATGAGTATGTGTTTGTGACTTGCACTCACTTTGGGATATCGGCCCATCTTCTCTTTCATCTGGGCTTCTCTCAAAGACTTAGTCATCAGTGGTGCCTCCTCAAGTAACTTCCTAAAGCAATCAGGGAGAAAGAGGGGGACTAAGTGGCAATGAAATGAGCTGTGAAATAAAAAGCAGACTTTCAGTTGACAAAGGGAAAGGATGAGCAAAGGACAAAAAAAAGCGTTGATCTTTCTTCCCCTGCCTTAATTCGTGTGTGGTCGTGTATGCCTGTCTGCGTGTCAAAGGTAAAGATGAATTGCTGTGGTTGTTTTAATTCCACCCGAGGTAATTGCAGTCATTGACGTGGTAGTACCGCAGCCATGAGGCAGCCAGCTAAGTCAATATGGAGGGAGATTAAAGGATGTACACGGTGAGGTCTCAACCTGACGGTGTTTGGTTGATAGCTGGAAGAAAAATGACTACACAAAACAGGCTTACTAATTGCTCTCTGTGTGCCATATTTAGAAGCTTTTGTAGTATGCGTGGTGTCTTATAAATGAGAACATGTTTGCAAACACGCACAATCTCTCAGCAGCTGTGGTTTTTTGTGGCCACATCCAGAGAGTAAAGCGTAAACTTGTCCGCATCTGTTTCGAAGAAGCACTCATAAATAAATAAAAACTTCAAAACACACCCAGCGATGCCCGGCATTCTCCCTGCCTATGGCCTCTCATCACTGCTATGGCATTCTGCAATTAAGGGTTATACATCGACAAAACACCACAGGACCAAATGCCAAACGGACTAATTATCTGGAAAAGAACGGTACAGGAACACATCTCACCCAGCCATGTTTCTGCAGCAACAAAGCATTTATACTTAATATCACACAGAGCCCTCTGACCCACAGTCAACCACCTCTGTTAATTTCCACGTTCCCACCTCTCACTCTTGAGCTGGGCAAAGCGCTTCCGTACATCATCCATTGTTATTTCAAAGAACTCATCAGGCAGATCCCCATGCTCCTCGGGCTGATGGGATATGGAGTCCAGGTGGTAGATGAGAGGCTCCCTCTCCACTGGCTGCAGAGTGAAAGTGAGCACATTAAAGCACTTTGAAACATCATGGTCATGAACGTTATTACAACAAGTGTCCTGGATGGTAAACAAGCACGATACAATGTTTATTCTATCTCCTTTAAATGTGGAAATCCATTACAAGGGAAAACAGAAAAACTGAAATAAACAGGTTAAAGGGGCAAAAACCTATGACTGGAAACAGAGTGGTGTACCTCCAAAAACTCCTCCTCATGATCCATATCCTCATCAGGCTGATTGGAGGAGGTGTGGCGCTGTGAGAGGAAGAAAAGCTCCAAATTATACTCTATTGCATTTTCGACTGTTTCCAAATTCAAGAGTTAACTCTCAATCTCAAGAAAACGTTCATGAAAGATTATGTTGGAGAAATCTGACTGTGGGAAAGGGATAGATTGCTTCATAAGATTTTTCGAAATTTCCATAAAAGTTGTACGACTATGGGATCGGACTTAAAAAGTTGTATGGAAGTGTTTCTATGGGTGCACAGGTTGTCTTGTTGTTAAGACATAAACCATGTAACCATTTTCAGCTGGCATCCTCTGTTTGCATGTCATACCACTCACTCTGTTCCCGGGTTTCCATGACCATGCAATTTTTAGAAAGAGCCCTGAAAATGCTCACAACATTTACAGGGCATTCTGCTGGATGGACTGGGCAGATTGAGTTTCTTAAATACGAAATCATCTCAAAATGGAAAATATGTTGAGTAAGATCATGTATTTAAAGTTCTTCATATAAGATCGTAGGAAACTTCTTTTGTACTTCTTGTAGTGATATTGCTCACTTTGGTGCTAGACCCATGGCTTGGTTTGGCTTTCTTGGCTTTGGGTGATTCTATTGAAGCAGTGAGGGCTGACAGAGAGGAGGATGAAGATAATGAGCTTCCAACTGCTCCTCCCCCAGGGCCCCCAAGGCGCTGACCACCTCCAGAGAAAGGAATGAATGAAACCGATGGAGCAGAAGAGGAGGAAGAAGACTGCTGAGAGCTTAGTCCAGATGGACCTGCTTCCTCGCCATCTTTCTCTGCTGCACCTCTCTCAGCTGGGGGGGCCTTTGTCTGAACTGCATCCTGGGAATGTGAATCCTCTTCCTGTTGAAGAGAAGTGTGCTGAAGTGTGCTTGGAGCAGAAGTAGGACTTGGTGCAGGCAGGGTTTCCATTAGCCTTTCAGGGCTTGACTTTATAAATGGCATGTCAGATGTTGATGTCTCTGGTTGTGAGGGAGCAGGATGAGGACGAGATGACGAGCTCAGTGTGGTCTCCTTAGCAACAGGGGTGGTTGGTATAAGAGCTGCTTCGGTGACTTCTCTGCCATCTTCCTCTCCAGGAGTTTTGTTCTTTTTGAGCAAAAACCTTGAAGGGAAATCATAACAATAGTTTTACCATAAACTCTGATTTCTAGCGGTGTTAAGTTTACATGGCATGAATCACTTAAATATGTAATGTAGTTTAAATGGTTTTGTTTCAAGTATTTAGATCTCATGTAAAAGCTTTAAAACAGGCAGTCTACCTGACAATGGCACTTCCTCCTGTGAGACCCAGAGACTTCAGAGTGGCCTTCTTCAGTGCTTCTTCCCCACACACCTAGACACACACACACACACGCATCTGTTTTACTATAAAACTCACTTTCATCTCTTGAAAACAGGAGAGTTGAAGGACAATTCCATACCTCGTCTCTCATGTAGACGCACACTGGGGTGGATCCTGACTCAGACAGCTCTGACGTGCTGGAGTAAGGTGGTGACAGTAAGAAAAACAGATATTAAAATTCAGGGTGAATACGTTTTATTTGTTTAAGCTGTGACAAAACCCAGAAATGACTCTCTCTTGTTGAGGAAATCAGCTCTGTGATTTTACAACAAAACCTCATGCAATGCAGTGGCACGCTGTCTCCATGTGTAAACCATGTGTGCAAAATCCCTGTGTAGAAAGTAACTGAACCATAAATGTTTTACTATTGTTCTCCTCAATAGTGAAAATCAAAGCTTCCCCCTCTGCTTCACAACATTCCCAGAGCTTTGACACTGGCATGGAGTAATATTTGTTTCATGGAATGGTAACTTCCTTGGAAAAGGATTAGGATATGGAGTGATGTCATTTAGTAGAGATGAAATGAGGACCGAACGGACACACGGGCACCTGGGACCTCACAGCTGCAACTACTGAGCAACAGCTGCATGTGTGTGTTTGAGTAAGTGATGGTGATATGTGGGAAAGTTAAAACTTCAGTGGAGGAATGGTGAGAAGAAAGGATGTTATCTAAGACACTGCCGGCCTGTTCATGCACAATGACCACCAGGCAAACACATAAACACACACACACATCTGTTGTCTATACTTGTGAGGACAATACTGGGGCTGGGAGGGGGTATCAATATATGTTAAAATAGAGCATGCACACATACACACACCTGATCTGAGGGAAATGAGTGAGCAGGTCCCATAAACTCTGTCCACAAGAGAAGGATCCTTGGAGCCGAGAGCCGTCCTCCATCTGAAGTGCAATTCGCACCTAATGGATTTGAAAAGTCACACACAACTGTAGATGAGATGTATGGCGAAGACTAAAAACACACTACACACCTGCATCCACAGATGCTGATGATCCAGAAATAAACAGCATGTCTAAATTACTGAAGATCAGTCCCTCTACGCCTCTTGAGCTGGGTGTGTCACTGTACATGCTCTCGAATGACACTGTATAACTATAAATCTTAAAAGCCCAGTTCACCAGGACGTATTTATTCTTTAGGTTTTTCTCTCATTTAAATTTTTTTCATTGAGAAACAACTCTTAGATTTACACTGAGAAGTCCAAAAATTATTCACTTGACAACCACTTTAAAAGATGAATCACAATAAAAAACCCTGGCACCTACTGAGATAACACTAAACACATATTTAAATGAGTGTCCCTCTGATTTTTCGTCACATCATTAAAAAATTTGAGCTGCCTTTAAACACAAGAAAATACAAAAGTTCAAAGGAAGTGGGTGCAAACATGCCCTAATCTCTCATTGTGGGAATATGTGACAAAATGTTTCCTTCAATGCAGAAAAGGAAATGCTCTACATTAAGTATCATCTCCCTAGGTGGCCGTTTGCAAGTTTTTGGCTCAACAGTGTTGAGGCATTTCGCAGAGAGAAAAAACTTTGATAGCCAAACTTGATTAAGCTGCACATCTGGGCATTCCTTAGTCAAAAAATGAGTAACAACAGGCATCAGTCCGAGTCTCTGTTGTTCTTTCTTTCTCTGAGTCATTTTACAAGTTGTTTATGTTTACTCAACAACCGTGTTGCAGGGGATCGAAAGCAGGCTGCACATGAGCACACCAGGAGAGATGAAAAGAGTGTGTTGGCTGTCAATGACCAAACACGAAACACTCACACACACCAGTTTGGCTGACGTGAATGTTAAGAGAGACTGTGTGTGTGTGTTGGAAAAGTGAGTGGTGTGAGTGTATAAAATCTGTGAGGTATCGGCAGTCAACCATCCATCAAATGAACAAGAACAACAGATCAAACCCAGCCGTGATTTTACTGCTTAGATTATGATGCCATGAGGTCATAGGAAAGAGCTATGCTACAACAAAGTGCTTTTTTGGATACAAATCAGAGAGCCAGCACAGATGGAGAATTTATGCATTTTCAGGTACGGACAACAAAAAAGTGCATATACATCCAACCAATATACTCAAATAATGTAATTTAAGCAGTAAAGATATATTTTTAAATATAAGACTGTATATCATCTGAGATTTTTTTCCTATTAAATTTGGGCAGAACAAATAATACATTTCTTGATATGATTTCATACAATACTGACACTATGGCATAAGTATCTATATGTTGTGTTGCCTTATGTAACCAGAGTTTTTATCTCTCTTTCCTCTAGCTATTTCCTCTCAGAACCTTGGATTATCTGACACTGCACTTATGTTGCTTGTTGCTCTTTCTTTCAGGATTTCACTACACATCTCTGTATTTACCTTTGTAAATGTATATGTAAGAACGTACATTTTAGTTGATTTTCTGATACAATATGGGTAATACTGAGACCTAATTATCATACTATAATACGCATATGAACAAATTGAAGTCAAAGCATCAATAAATCAATGCCCCACACTGTGGCCTTCACAGTCATTAGATTTCAAATTAATTGAAGAACTTGAGAAGTTTTGGTAAACACATGAGACATTACTCTCCACCACATTCATCAAAAAGTCCAGTAGAATTCAGGGACTTCTGATTTTGTAATTTTTCTTGGGTAATATGGTGAAACAACCTCTTAGTCCAGACTCCAAATAACAAATACAGTATTTTGCCATTATTCCACTATTGTACCCAAAAAAATGCGTGCATGCATTTTCATCACAATACCCACATGATTGTCTGTCAGTGTCATCCACCTCTGCCTTCTAAGTCAGACCTGATATTCAGGCTAATACACTCAGGTGTCAGTGATAATGACTATCAGAGATAATCATGATACATACTCTCATATTTTATACTTTAATTGAATCAGAATCTGTATCAGATGTATCTGTCACTTTCATAATGTATTTGCCGTATAAAATGGACAACAAAATTGTTCCCAACCTGTCATGGATGGTATGATAGAATCATTAAAGCTTTAAAAATATACATTTAAAATGCATAGAAAATATGCATATTGATGAGAGACTTTGTTCTCTGTGAAATGTATAGTACAGCAACATAGATACTTTTATCTAAGTTTTATAAATACATGTATATCCTTTGTTATAAAAGTCTTTATTCAGTGTCCGTCCCAATCCGTGCCTCCCTCTTTATCTGTCACACACACACATCCATTCATTTTAACTAACCTGGCTGTTGGTAATAGCCTGTTTCCTTGAACTTGTCACCATTTCCAGTTTAGCATTGTTGGGTAAATTGGCAAACCTCCATGGCACCGTAAGGTCAACGACAGTCCTCTGAAACCTGTCACAAGGTGATGATAGAGGAAAACAAGTGACAACATCTCTTGTTCAGAGCTTTTGAGTGTCCTGTCCTATCCATAAAAAAAATAAGAAAAGAAAAAAAAAATGTTTGTTGAGTGTGTAAAAAGTAAAAACTGTCAGCTGGATTTTTTGTCCCAAGTCTATTCATTTCTTCCTGAGCTGTATCTCAGTTGTACAAGTAATATCTCTTTTCCTTTATGTTTATTCTTCCTATATGTTTTTTCTGTAGAATAAAACACAGCTAAATTCAGTTTTTGAATTCACTCAAACGACCCAGATAAACTGTGACAGAGCCCCGTTATTTGAAATAACTATAACACCGTTTCTTCACAACCAGTGTGTCGGATCAACCCTTATTGTTTATTCATTTAACAATGTGAGTTCATTCACAGAGTGGGATTATTGTTAGTTACAGTCCAGCACACTGATCCAGTTTATTTAAATGCAGCCTGGACTCAGGACTCTGGTCTTTGGACTCAAGTCTCTGGTTTCTGGTTTCTGGTCTCAGGACACTCGTTTCAGTCCAGTGACAGATGTATTAACGGACTGACAGTTTACTCACTTCAAACCGTGATCGTCCGGGTTAAATCCATGTTTTTTGCAGACGTCCTCCAACACCTGAGGATGGCGGATTTTAAGCAGAAAATCACAAGTGAACTTATGTCACACATTGAGTAAAGTGATTTGATTTAATCGGCACAAAAGCAAAACTGATCCGTCACCGGCTAACTGCTGTTAGCCAAACAAGCTAACTCAGAGGACGTGGTTTTTTCCGGTTTGGGAACAAAAGAGCAGAATGAAACAGTTCCAGTGGAGCTGAAAACAGAAGAGTTGTGAAAACACAAGTTACCTGCAAAAGCGGCGTATTTGGAGACACTTTAACCGTCTGCCTTCTCCCATTTGGAGTCAGAACCGTTACCGCTGCACCGCTGGCTGCCATTGTGTGTCGTGACGTCACCGTGTTTGTTTGAATAAACTTTATTGACTTTCCTCAAGCAATGCAACAGTTAACCACAATTATAAGAAAAAATTTTTTTAGAGGAGTGAATGAAACATATTCGTTATGTTATTATGTGTCAAACACAGACTTGAAAAATTTAAAGTACAAAAGTCTCTATAAAAATTTATGTATTAAAAAATTAACAAACGAGACACAAATTTAGATTGCTTGTGCAAAAACTATGACCATATCAAATCAAATCAGATTTATTTATATAGTGCCAAATCATAACAAAGTTACATCAAGGCACTTTACATATAGAGCAGGTCTAGACCAAACTCTTTATATCACTTCAACATATGCAGGTAATTACCCCACTAAATGAGAAACCTGAATAAATTTGTGGAGAGGCTTATGAGTGTGATGTATTGAACATATAGGGCATGATTTATTGGGTCCTTTTCACTGATCATACTTTGATGTGTAACAGCAGAAAAAGCACAGGTATAAATAATGAAATTAATAACAGCTGAATTCTTGGTGTACCATAGGTGTACCACTTCCAGGTTCCTGTTCTGTGTGCATGATGCCTCCCTGTCACGGCTTACTGAGATACTTCAATAGAACCGAGACTTTGCTATTTTTATTAATTATGCCTGTGTTTTTCCTTCTGCAACTATTTAAAATGTTTGTTACAAAAAATACATATCTTTGCAAAAGACATATCTTTTCCAAAGCAGCATTACATATCTACCTGATGAAGATACACTTTATCTATATAAATACCCATAGGGGGCATCAATGATGACAGAGCCCTGTACTTTTGTAATTTGTGGTGGTTCTTTTCTATTGCTTGTGCAAGTAAACCTTAACTTGATATTGATATATTGATTTTACTGTCTTTTTAAATTTTGAAACACTGTTTTGTGCTGTGCAAAACAGGATTATTTTTGTCCTCACATAAAACCTATTTAAAAAGCAAAAACAATACAATTATCTAACATCTAAACACAGTGACCGTCACAAGAGAATAGGTTGTGTCTGCAGACCAGCAACATTGCCAATCTGTTCCCCATATGGACAACTTCATATATGTACCATATGCAGTTTGAAAAAAGACCTTAGCAGAAACACAGGGAATCAAGGCCTTTTTGTCTCAGCAAGAATCAAATTGGATCAAAGCTGGAATCAGGCTGGATAGACAACTTAACACATGGTGCCAACAGATGGGAAGGTGTGAGGGCAGAGATTCAGAGCACATGAACTGACTAACCGACCACTTCTGATACGAGGCAGAGTCCACTCAGAGAAGGTAGGAGAGAGAAAGACTGAGGTGAATACAGCTCTGCAGTTCTAGGGGGAAATTGCCGCTGTCTGAATAAACAAACAAACAATCGGTTTCCTTCCTCACTCAGCAGGATAGAGACTTCAAAACTATGTCTGAAAGGAGTGCAAGAACATGAAGCCATCTGTGCAGGGAATTTTTAAAGCAATACACATTTTTAACAAAAAAACAAACAAACAAACAAATACCCCAAAACAAATGTGTATCAATAGTGAATAATAAAAAGTGGCGGACTAACTTATCTATCAAAGTCAGAGAACAAGTTTTTTCGCGTGTGTTTGTATTTGGCCAAAATTGAAGCAACAGCTGCACCTTCACTTTTAGTCTTTATGGTTTAAATTCCAGAAATAGTGGAGCGTACAATTTCTCCAAATCTTTCAAAGTTCAGGAGCCCAGTTCTCAAGCTTTCTGTTAGAAATATGTGATCCTTATACTCTGTAAACAACATACCCTAATATCATCATCAAATTTAACAAAGTTCTTCCGGAGAACACGTTGGGCCTCTGTGCTCACAGGTTCAATTGCAGAACATGTAAAATCAGTGGAATGCCCCTTTTAAGGAGCAGCCACAGGAACTGAGTTGTATCACATACAGACAACAGACAGGCCTTGGCTGATATTAACAGTCTAGATGACCAAATGGTGAAAAAGAGTCTAAAGACAGAAGGGCTGATTGAATTCCTTTCTTCTGTGAAGTATCCTCAGACTGATTGAAGCAGCAGTTATAGAGGAGCTGCTCTGGGCCTTTAATAAACTCATGTACAAAGTTAAAATTGAAAGAAAGACAGAAGTGACAAGAGACTGTGAGGAAATGCATCAGCTAGGCCTTTACAGCAGTTCCAGTTGTTATAGTGATGGTCAAACCAAATGTTGAGGTATACAGGTGATCCCCCAGTGGCGATGTGATGGAGACAACAGGGAAGAGTGAAACAGTAATATCACGTCTGTCACTTACTGTGTGCAGATTTAATATCTGAATTCTTTGGCTCAATGAAAATGTTTCGATTAGTTTTTGGTAATAAAAATTAAATGCATGTGTGCCGCAGTTGGTGTATTAGTGAAGCTCAAAGAAGCAGAGGGAGATCTATGGGCTGTGCATCAGTTTACACAATCCACAGCCATGATTTAAAGCCTTCCAGTGACAGTGGATCTCCTCCACAACAGTCACTCTGGAAGAAGCAGTTCTTCTCAATGAGATTATCTCAACCAGCCACAAACAACATGAAAATGCTGGACAGAGCCCCGAAAAAGATTTTTAAAAAAGCCGTAAAAAGGCGCGGCTGGACTGGCTGGACTGATTTGTCTGAGAGTGAGCGGTTTTCTGTCCCACTGCGGTGTCCCCGCACACACCGGCTTCAATCCCAGACACATCAAAGGCCGCGTGCTCACAAGATGACCCGACATCAAAGGGACCGCGTGTGCTGCTGAACCGACAGGAGGGGCGTGCCAGGCGCACGCGCGCGCTCTTGGTGTGAGACCAACGCCCCGCGAGGAGCAACAGCCAACGATAATAAAGCCTGGCCCAGGGCAGCGTGAAGCACGAGGTAGGGAGGGAGGGATGGCTGAAGGGGGGGGGTTCAAATAAAAAGCCCTGCAGCTTCTCCCATCACACTGGACTGGACGACGAATCTTTACGCGTGTGATGATTTACTGAATGAAGCGCAGCCAGTGTAACGACTGAAATGACAAGAGAGAACGCACGTGCATTTGGGGTGAATTTCTGAACCTGCCGTTCATCTTCTCTGGGCGCCATGGAGCCCTGCAGCCTGCATCAGCTCCTCCAGCACACCTGGCACCAGCTATAGTTTCCAAGAGGCGTCCGCGACTTTAGCGGGAACTCCCCAGCACTCCATCGCTTTGCAGGACATGCTGAGTTTTATTCAGACCTCTCGCACACACTTAAGAGACGTTTGCCGCTAACAAACAGAAATGCAGGGCCATTGCGCAGCCAGAAGCTCGGCGGGTCTGTCCGCAGTGCGCTCCTGCCTGCTGCTGCTCTTCATCCACATGAGCGCACCGGTGGAGGCGCGGAGAGTGCGCGGGGGACGGGCGCACGCTCGGCGGCTGCAGCAGCAGCAGCAGGTTCCGGCGTACAGGGAGCGGGTGGAGGGGCCAGAGAGCTTCCCTTTAGACTTTACAGCCGTGGAGGGCAACATGAACAACTTCATGGTGCAGATAAAGAACTTGGCGCAGTCACTGTACCCGTGCTCTGCGCAGAAACTGGACCAGGACATGAAGCTGCACTTTCTGAAGAATGTGTCTGTGACTTGTAATGACGGGTCCCCTGCAGGGTAAGTGAGCGGGCTTCACAGACCCAGACACCTAAAACATCCGCGCCATGAGCTCTTATGTGGACAGATTTGACATCCAGCCTGTTTTCGTGTCAGTGCGGATGGATCAGAGGCGCAACTCAGAGGGCGCAGTGCGCGCTCCCGTTAAACTGTAAGTGAGAGGGACCCTGCACGTTCCCGACAGAGGCAGAAGCTTTCCATTTTGGGACTGATGGGCTGAATGATGTCAGATGGACCAAAGTTGTTGGGTTTAATGTCTACAACATAAAAGTAGCCTGATACAGACAAATAGTGAGAGTTTAAAAGGTTTGTGGCATGATAGTGCACGAATCAGAAGAACCACGTAAAGTTGCTCCTTCAAAATAAAAGGGCTCATCACTACAGTTAATGTTAAAGACGATGGATTAGTCCTAAGCGTTGTGCCAGTCATCCCTCCCGCTGGAGTCAGGACCCAGCCACGGCCGATTTCTCATGAGCTCATTATCTCAATGGTTCTCTATCATTAGCAGTTTTATAGAGACGTTTTGGAAATAAGAACAATCAATTACCATATAACTGAATAACAGGGACCTCGACACATCACACTCAAGTTGTCAAACCTGTCTGTGTGTGTTCGTCCAACATCATGATTAGTTTCCTCCACTCATGTTTTTTGTTTGTTTGCTTTAATTGTTGTTGTTTTTAAGCAATCAGAGCCCCGAAAGCGTCTAAACGAGCTCCAGCAGAGATTTTTAGTTGTGGGATTTGAGCCAAATCTTTCATGTCTGCATCAAAGGTAGCATCCATAGCTTGTGTTGTGTGTGCTTGTGCATCTGCGTGTGCATGCCACACACAGACACACTGAGTGATTTGTTTTGGGGTTGTTGTGCAGGTACTACATCAAGGAGTCCCAAGGCAGCAAGAGGTGGCTGCTATTCTTGGAAGGTGAGTAAATAAATGTGAAAAAATCATACAGATGTTGTGCTTAATGCAGTGAAAGATAATTGTAGATGAACTGTGTAAATTTGTGTTTGTGTGTGTGCTGCTCAGGTGGATGGTACTGTTTCAACAGGCAGACCTGTGACAGCAGGTACGAGACAATGAGGAGACTGATGAGCTCCACCAAGTGGCCGCAAACCAGAACAGGTAACAAACCCAAACCTTATTTCTTCCGCTGAGCAATACAATCCACACACTCTGTGACTTGTACCCAAACGCACACTTGCATGAAAAGTGGTACACATTTGTGTTGCTTTTGAAAAATCTCTTCACAGCACCCACAGAGCTTTTACTTTCCTCAGCAGGAAAAAATTTCCTCTGAATGAACAAGATTCATAGACCTGTTTGTGTTTCCTCTTTAGCTGAGTTTGCATTAATTTTTTAAATGTCAAACTCTCTGGTTCTTTTCCTTCAGCCATCAGGGAACCCCTTGTTTGTTTATGACTCTTGGCCTCCACCACCTTCTCTGTGTACACTTCACACTGGTGGCCACAGCAGCCGCCGCAGAGCTCTTCAATGTCTGTGTGTAATAGTTTACCAAAGCAGGGAAACTTAATGACTTATTTACCTCAGGGAAACACACACATACAAACACACAGATACGAAGACACAGACACACATCAAGGTTTGTGGATTTTAACAAGTGGTTTGAAGCATTTTAACCCTGCAGGTTTCTGATATCTTTCCAGAAGTGAAGTAAATGTTCGATCCCACCTTCTGTCTCCCACAGGAACGGGAATCCTGTCCCCTCAGCCGGAGGAAAACCCACACTGGTGGAACGCCAACATGGTGTAAGGGAGAAAGACATGAAGATTGTGACCTTTACTTTGTTAGGCTACAGGGTTGAACATGGGAATAATATGATAATATTGATATAATGTACATATCAAAAGCGAGTTAAAACTTGCATTACTTTCAATTACAAATGTGAAGTATTCCTAACAGCTTAATACAGGAGTTATTGCATGAATCAGGAATTAAAAGGTTTATTTCTCAGTTTTTATTTTTTGCTGTAGCTACTTCCAGGTACAACTAGTTACTTCCACCAAAGCTGCTCTGATTTTAAATGTGCCTCTACGTGCTCATCGTTGCTGTTTCTCTGTCCCATAGGTTCATTCCATACTGCTCCAGTGATGTGTGGAGCGGAGTCACCCCGAAGACAGATCACAGTAAGACACACTAAATAAAACTGTGAGCTTTCAGCTGTACATATAGATGTTCAAAGAAAGAGAAAGGGGGTGGATGGATAGAGCAGACTACAAATGCAAATGTCTTAGATCAGACACAGGTTTCTCCTCATCTGATTCACTGAAAAAAAACTGTACCATCCAAATTGATCATTTCTTTTCTATTCTGATTTCTGAGACACTAAGTATAAATTTGCATTATCTTTGCTAACATTGATTAAATGAATCATCATGTAAACTATTCTTTTAAAAAACCTTAAACAAACTCACAAAGTATAGAAAGGTGGCTGTGCTAACGTGTGCTGTTTTGATGGTCAGGTGACTACGCCTTCATGGGCTCTCTGATCATAAAAGAGGTGGTGAACGAGCTGTTGCTGAAAGGGCTGGACAATGCAAAGGTTCTTCTTCTTGCAGGAAGCAGGTTGGTATTGGATGTAACATATGTTTGTACATATGTGTGTGAGTTTCTGACTGTGCTCTCACCCTACGCTTCCTGTCACCAGTGCAGGTGGTACGGGTGTGCTGCTGAACGTGGACCAGGTAGCTGAGCAGCTGGCATCACAAGGCCACATGGCAGTGCAGGTCCGGGGCCTGGCTGATTCTGGATGGTTCCTAGACAACAAACAGTACAAATTTACAGACTGCTTGGATACCATTAGCTGTGCCCCCACCGAGGCCATAAAGCGGGGCAGCCGGTAAGGCAGAGATGGTGGGAAAGGTACATGCCTAAGACAGCACAGACTTTATGCTTTGTGGTGACACTGCTGTTGTGCAGGTACTGGGGAGGACAGGTGCCAGAAAGCTGCAGGCAGGCCCATCGTGGAGAGGAATGGAACTGTTTCTTTGGATACAAAGTCTACCCCACATTAAAAAGTCAGTGACAAACCACAAAAACGGTTAAGACAGAGGGAGGTGTATGATTTAAATGCTGACCTGTGCTGATCCTTTGTCTCCTGTCCAGGCCCTGTGTTTGTGGTGCAGTGGCTGTTTGACGAAGCCCAGCTCACAGTCGACAACATCCATTTGACAGGTCAGCCTGTGCATGAGGGTCAGTGGAGGTACATACAGAACCTGGGGCAAGAGCTGAGGGGCACGCTCCGTGAAGTACCGTAAGACATCGCACTTACAGTACACTTGTTCGTATGTGCACACAAGACAAAAAATAAACAAGTCTGCTTTGTTGATTGTGTGTCTCTGTTTTGAATGGCAGGGCGCTGTTTGCTCCGGCCTGCTTGTCTCATGAGCTTATTACCAGAAGGTGAGTGATCATAACCTATAAACTGTTATTTCTGCTTCTAACTATCATTAACTATACTAACTGTCAGCTAGATGATTTAACCCCAACTTTGCCCCAATAGGAACTTTTCCATTTTGTTTATTAATTTTATTTTAATTATATTGTTCATAAAAATTATCTTGAAGCTGCATATGTTGTTAAATTTGCAGTTAGCAGGTACGCTGTGATGTGTCTTTGTTTTACTAATTTTACAAATGATCTGCAGTAGCGTTTTATTTAATACCCATCCCCAATGTCATACAAAAATGTTGTGAGTACGTTTTTTTTTGTTTTGTTTTTTTAATCAGTTCAATTGAAAACTGTTTATAGGTAAAGTAACAGAATTTAGCTTTTGGCAGGATTAATTAGCCGATAATTTGCCATATTATAATCACAAAACCGATCCTGTAGACCTGGTACCACCAAAAAGGCTGTTGCTCTTAATAGTCTATTACAATGAGATCTAGGCCAAGGAACTTAATGAGCCAAGATACCAGTTTGTATATATATTATTTTGGATGTGTATGTTGTAAGAAGAACATAAAATTGTGGTACAGAAAAGCTGAGGTCTTTTTATCTGTGTGGGGTCCACAGCTGCAACTATGGGCTTCAAAGTTGTTATAGTTTGGGCCCTAAATACACAGAGAGACGATAACACAGTATCAACCATATCATTCATTAAAATATCTCACAGTTTACTAGTACTGTACCAATAATTGTGTACAGCACTACAGAAACTTATAGAAATACAGCAGTTCACACAGTTCCTTCAGATTTGTGTGTCCTTTACCTCTGAGTCTCCATCCTGTGTTGTCCTGTCCCTGAAGTTACTGGATGGACATTCAGGTGAAAGGCACCTCCCTGCCCAGAGCACTTCACTGCTGGGACCGCAGCCTCAGGGACAGCATCCACATTAACAGCAGCCACGGCAACCACAGTCACCAAAAGCAAAAGACCCCACCCATGAGGGGCTGTCCTCTGTATTTGATTGACAGCTGTCCGTGGCCTCACTGTAACCCATCCTGCCCGACAATTCGGGACCAGCTGACGGGACAGGAGATGAGCGTGATCCAGTTCCTGAAGCACATGGGCTTTGATGTTCAGAAGATGGCTCAGCAGCAGGGGATGGACCCCAGGAAGCTACTGGGCATGCTCAATAACGGGAGCTGAGTCACATTTTAGTGTAGTTCCAGTAAGCCTTTGTGCACAGACGAGAGAGGTGCTGAAAATGATTCGAAGACAACAGCAACATGGAAAGAGCACTGATGAGATAACTACCTACAAACATATCTAACTCAGCGTTTGAAAAACTGAACTCAAATACTCCCGAGTACCTGATGAGTTTAAGACAACACAAAGGATCATTGTTTGAACCTACAGACAGATGCAGATATGCTGTTATTGTGACATATACGTTAGTGCAATGAACCGAGTACAGTAAATACTTACTGTTCACTGCGTATATGCAGTTGAGGCTGTCATGGCGGTAGTTGTCTGTAAATGGTTCAAAATAGAGCTGTGATGGGGAAGCACAGGACTGAGACCCCTCCTAGTTGGTTTCGTGGGGATTTGGTGCTCTCTTCAGTCAACTCTAAAAATCATATTCAGAAATCCATCTATGGTGCTGCTGTTTCTACCCTCCCCCAAATATGCTGCTTTCTCTCATTTTGTAAAGATAATATAATGGGTAATATTTACTAATAAAAGGTACAAAGATTAAAATTATTACATTATTGCTGGTGTCCAGGCCATTTAAAAGTGCTTGTATATTTATTTTTCTACTGAAAATATCATGTCTTAAAGTATCTTATAGTCTGATACAGTTAGTTGTGTCTCCATTTACTTTTTTAACTTGCATGTTTGTAAAAAAAAAATCCTGTAACAGTACAGATCATGTTAGCTGTTTTTCAGGCTGTTTGTAACAAGTATTTTCTTGTGCTGTTGTATTGCCCAGACTTTACAAAAGCCCTCATAAATACAATCATGCACTGATATGATAAAACATAATTTAATTATAAAAATATGATAACACAGTTTTCACATAAAAAGAACTATGTGAGTTTAGAAAACTAAATTAAAAAACAAAAGGCAACATTTACAGAAGTATCATACTCATACCCACAACACCCATGTTACCTACAACATGCACTCTGATAAAAACAAAAAAACAAACAAACAAACAAAAAAAAATTAAAAGCATTTAAAAACCTGTTCACAGTTGGTATGAAAGTGCTTATATGAGAGATGACTGAAACCAAATCAAATTTTTCACCATTATACAGTTTGTTTTTTTGCTGCTTAGCTTGCGTCTCCTTTGTAGCCCCGTCTTTCCTCAGTTCTGTTATCTATAAACGGTCAAACATACAGGCAGCATTGTCAGGCTTAATTTTCACACAGACATTTCAGCTATGAGGAAAAATACTCCAATCATGAAAATGATTTCGGTTATATTCAACGCAGTCCTTCAGTTATTCCAGTTATATTAACCGTGGTTTAACATTTCTCCAGATTTCTGGGTCAACTTTGTCAACATGAAGAGTCCTGAAAGAAAAAAAAAACACCAAACAAACCAGTGAGCAAAAGCCAGGTTGTAAGGTGTGTAGCTTGAGACAAGAATACCATTGTAAAGACAGCAAAACTGACCTGACTTCTGAGTCTTCGCACTGGGGTTCGATTTTGCTCGTGGATGGACTGGAGGCGAGTGATGAGAAACTTTTTATCTTCTCCCTCCTGAACAAAGAAATGAAAATAGAATGAGATACAGAGGAACACACATTTTCCCCTAGAAAGCAGCCACTGAGGTTTTATCGTCATCATGATATTTATATAATATTGAGAAACCGAGCTCTAAATGATGTAGCACTGTCTTACATTTTCTATCTGTTCCTGTAGCAAATTGATGATCTTCCTCTGACCATCCACCACCTGACTGTGGAAGTAGATAACTATCCTGAAGGAAAGAAGCCATGAGTGCATCTCATCAAGACAAACAGCAACTCCCCGAGCAAAACTCAATAATAATGCATGTTTATAATATATAAAACACACACTGGCTAGGTTTAAATGAGCACTCACAGAAAAATGCCTGCTCCTACAAACAAGAAGAGAGGGTTTTCCACCAGGAAGGAGTGAGCCCTGGCCAGTACAGACAGGTTGGGATTATCTTTTTCCAGTTCTTCCACCCAGCGTTTTCCAGCCTGGAACATGTTTTTGAGCCCGCGGAACGGACCACACGATGAGGATGGCGCTATACTGAGGATAGAAGACACATGTTGAGGTTGTACATGTCAATCCGTCAGTTGTGAGGTCATAAAATGAACAGAACCTGCAGTCCAGTATTTTTAATCCATATACTATTTATATTTACTAAATCATCATTTACATGTCAACAGAAAGCAAAAAGACTCCACATTTACTGTCTATCGAGTAAGTGAGTAAATGTATTTCCCAAAGATCAATACCTTAGATATCCACTATAGAACAAAAAAGCAGTCTCCATGGTATGTGGAGTACAATCCAAACATGCATAAGTACAAATTTCTAGTTAAAATAAATGTCTTTCTACTGTCATAAGTGAGGACAGAGAAGTCAGTGTAAGAAATCTCTATTTGCTGCACTCCGCTGAGTCCACTGATTTAGACAGGGAGCAGTGAATGAGTGATTTCAAATACAGCATTTATGGAAGGAAACACTATTTAAACTGTGCGCTGTTTTGGGGTGTGTCCATGTGTTTGTTTAACACTATAACAGTAAGTCATTTAGAGAGCTATTTTCCAAAACAGATGATTCACAATTGATGAAACAGAGAGCACATAGCAATTGCCTACAATGCCATCTGTTGTGTGTTGTGTATGGGTACCATCATTAACATTTTCTTTAGATCAGACCTCATACAGCATACAAAAAGTTGCTCTTGCTTTTTCCCTCAAGACAAATAGTTAATAGAGGTGTGTTTTCTTAGCATAATCTATTAAGACCAGTTTAAGCAACGATTTGGACTCATCAAACACTACACTGCACTCTTTGCACGAGATATAGTTTTGTAACTCTGGGAAGTCACACGATACCAATTATCTAAGTGCCTGCCATAATGATCATGAAATAAATGGTAGAATAGATTATTATCTTACAAAGTGATCTAACAGATTTGCTCATTTGGGCAATGCAGCTTCTCATCAGATTGCACCATATTGCTTTGTGGGAAAGGTGGAGCTGAACGACTGTGTTCTTTGGTTGGAGTCCACACAGAGGCTTCACTGAAGGAAATGTGTGGATTGTTTTTTCACGCATATCTTTTGGCTATCTTGGATTTGGTTAGAATCAAGCATTTAGTGGTTACATTTAAGAATTCAGTAAATCCACTGGGAAACAACAGAAGACAATGCAATGTGACCAGATACCTCCACATGGTGTACGTAACACACACGGAGGCACCAAGGAAGGAGGGGAAGCAGAGGAGAGTGATGAAGATGGTGGTCATCTGGCTGACTCTGTATGGCTTCCTGGGAGCCTGACAGTTCATCATCACACTGCTCTGTTGGGACAGAAAAAAAAACACATGCCCAGGTTAGAGATCATTTCTTCAATCCCATCTGTCAGCAGTGTCAGTATTAGGCAGGGAACTCTGACAAAAGTAAAAGACTAGTGAGCTTAACACTCACTGGTAAACTACTGTTCCCAAGGTCAAGAATAAACTTTCAGCTCAAGGCAAAACAAATAAATAAATAAAGACAGCATCTGGTAGATATAAAAAGATCACATACAATTTAACCAAGACACATATATGTACATAGTGTATACAAGACAGTGTGCAAGGATGCAAACATGTCCAGATGTCATCTTGATCTGATAAAGTGTAATAATGTGGGAATGTGGGAGGTAAACAACCACAAAGGATAATTTCACAGACAAGATCAAAAAATAAATCCCCCTATTTTTTTTATATAGTGTTTTGCATTTTTCACATTTGGAAAGTTCAATCAGAGCTTTAGTTCTGTGTGTTCTCATTCTGGTACCTTCTTTATGTAGAAGAGAAGCATGAGCTTCATAATCTGCACTGCAGGCAGGAGAGGTGAAAACAGAACACCCAACCTGAAAAACACAAAAGGTATTGTCATCATCCAAAAAACCTTGTGACTTCACTTGGTTTGAATGTGTGGACATGATAACAGTAACAAGTATAGTACCAGGCTAAGGTCTGTCCGTAGATGAGTTCAAGGACATTTTTTGCAATATCAAACACTGGTTTCCTCCTCCTCTTCAGAACCCTTGTAGAAAACAATCTGCAGAGAGGAAGAGAAAATCAACAAAGAGCAAGAGAGCAGAGAAATTTAAAGTGTGACTTTCATAATTTTATGTATTATAATGCAAATGAACAATATGAAAAAAACTTGTAAAAAGAATACACTCATGTCTTAAAGAGAGTGGAATGACCCACCTCCAGAGAAACTCTCCTAACAAGGTGTCCAGTAAAGAGAAAATGAAGTCCATTAGTAGGAAGCGATAAAGCTCCTGGCCGACAAAACTCTCCCAGCACTAATGGCAATGTGTTCAAAATAAAACAGGTGAGTCATTTAAAAAATACATTGTACAGTAGAACTCAAACAAGTATAGCTGTAAGGAAAGAGGTATCTGCTAATGTTAAAGTGAAGATCTCGTCATTATTATTACCATCAAGTGATTGTTATTACGGTCAGTGGCTATGCGACCCAGCCAGTGGTAACAAAGGACAGCAAGAACGCTCACTTTTAGCATCAAGTTCCTAGAAAAACACAGACAACAAACGTGTTAACAACAATATAATGGTTTTGCATCATTTTACTCTCAAACGTTAACTCCAAATCCACCAACCAGTGGTTCCTCTGCTTATACCTTGCGATGGCAACATATGTAGATACAGAAAGTGACTCATAGTCCTCCATCCAGGCTGCGAGGTTGAACAGGCCAGGCAAAAGCAGGTTGATGAGTGACACCACCATGGGCAGAGCCAACAAGCTGGCTTCGTACCTCAAGGGGTTCTGGGAGGCGAGGGGACTACGAGAAGTTTGCTGGAGATTCTGAATTAAGAGAGAACAGAAAGCTGAAAGTAAGCTACATGAAGTGCTATCTAATGTTAATTTTAATGTCTTTAAGTGAGCTGTGTTTCTCTGCTACTTGTCAGTGTCAGCTGCAATGCTACAGGCTAACGTGGTAACCTTTGTCACCACCAGGAGTCGCCAGCAAAGTGGAAATTTTTAAAAACCAACATAATGTATATAGGATTTAAAATCAAAAAGCAGCAAGACATCGTAAAGTGGTAGTTGTTTAACATAATGCAACCATGAAGTCAAGAAGCCACCTGCCAGCTGACACGAATGGTTATGGCCAGCACAGATACGAAAAAAAAAAAAAAAAGACTTTGTATCAGGCACAACAAACAAACAGTCTGAAATCTGAGGATGAGCCAACAAAAATTAGATCCTTCATAAATGCTGATGTCAAAACCACCCCGCCTCACCTGGTGCATGTGTTGCGAGAAGAAGTAAATGCTAATCACACAGGCAGTAGTGCTTGCTATGCAGATTGCCCAAGCTATGCTGTGAACTGTCAGTCTCCAAAGCCTCTGGCACAAAGTGTTCTTGACATGTTTATGGTTCACCTCTGCCAAAAGCTCCTGTAGAACGAGAAGGATGGTGGGACAGAAGTTATGATGAGAGAAGGAAAAAGGGTGAGGTATGTTGATACAAGAGGGTGAGACAAAAAGAGGGCTAAAGAAGGACAAGAATCCATTAGATCATCAGATTCCTGCTTTATACATGACCGAAAAGAAGGAAAAAGAGGTAGATGTGTTTGAGTCTATGTGTGTCTACATGTACCTTGAGTTGGGTTTGGATATTTTCAGACATCAGTTTGACAGAGTTTTTTTTGATGACCTTGAAGTCCCAAGAGCAGAAGACTTTCATGGCCAAGATACTGTGAGATTTGTCAATTCGGAAGCTCTGACCAAACGACTTGGACATGCTGTTGAGAAACATGCAGAATCAGAATCTGTTACAAAATTGTGTGTCTGGGGTGCATTTTAAGTTTCTTGCCAAAAACCTCTGTACCTATATACAAGGATGATACATGTGATGAAGAAAGCGGCTCCTATGGTGAAGAAGTATGCAAGTGGCATGTTGTAAGACAGGTGCTTTGACATGCAGTCCAGTCCGGTTCCATTGGAAACAGAGATATTCTGTCTTCCATCATCCCTGCAGCTGCTGTGCAGTGTGTAGTTACAGTAATATCCATAGTACATTACTGTGTCTGAAAAATAGCCCTAAAACAAAAGGAGACAGAGGAACACTCATTTAGGTTGGGCTAAGACTTGCCACCTGAATATGATTATTAAGCTTGACAGCACATTTTTAAACATGAGATCTCTCCAGATATGTTTAAGCACATATAAAATGCTCTTCTTTTAACAATAATTTGTCTGATATTGTTTTTTCCTGATAAGTTAAAAAAGTTGTGATGTCACAAAAATACAGAAAAAGCAAATGAAATCTTTCCCCCTTGATGAGTGTAAATGATGCACGAATCAAGGGGATCTTTAATTCCAGTTTAAAGACTTTGAAGATGGGTTTCTCAGGATTTGATCACATGGGACGGTTACAACCCCTCCCTTTCTGCTCGTCCCGATGCAGTTGATTACTTCTTGCAGGAGCTGGCAGTTAGGGTAAGGTGCTGACACCTGGCCATGCCTCTACCAAGGCCATAGATGCCAGCCTGGACTCATTTCTCTTCCGTAGGCTCCACACCTCTACAGGCTTTGGGTTCGTTTTGGCATTTCCTTTTGCAGCGACACACACGTTACTCACCTACACATTACATTCACTCCTGATGCCGCTACTACCCACTACCCCTCATGCTTTTTGTAATTAGTTACGTTAATAAACCAGTTTCATTGGTATTTAAACCTGACATGTCTCCCCTCCTTGTCACATACCTTGAGTTTGTGACAGGGCATAATGCTGCTAAACAGACTTCATGGATGTGGTTAGCATTTTCTAAAAATTTTTACTTTTTAATGTATGAGACATTGTGCAATAACATGTCAAAATGGGACCCAACATACCGCTCCAGTTATGAGCTCCAGTCCAGAGAAGGAGGGTCTCTCAGCATGCAGCCCTGGAGGGTGTGCTGCCTGAGGCAGCACCAAGAATGCACTTGTCACCAGGAACAGGAAGATGTTGAAGAAGAGTACGGTCTTCAGAAATAGGAAGTATGAGAGGACTGCAGTGCCAAAACGTCCGCTGACTCTCTTGAGTGCAACTTGCCAGAGCTGAAGGGAATGCAGGAAGGACAGCCAGCTGTACCAGCTCTGTCGCACTGCCTAAGAGGAGAAAATTATAATTTCATACGAAGTTGTATTGCATTGTCTAAGAAAAAAGAGAGAATGCCACAAAACTTCACATTTTACAAAAAATCCCCCCATTTCCAGGCAAAGTGTATTTTTGTTGTTTAGCTTTTATGTTAGTCTGAAATGTGACTCATGCTCTAAAAACCATATACACTTGGGTAACAGTGTGATTACACTGTTTTTATAGCAACACATACAGGAAATGTACTGTGACACCCATTTACAGCGTTAGACAAGAATGCATCTACATTCCTGTGTCACAATTATGATTCATAGCACATCTTGGGTATCTATCTAATGAAGGACGTTTTAAAATGCAACTAGAAAATACAAACTGACAATATCACCACACTTTGTACCAAGGTCAAATCAGCTAACAACTGATCATAACAGTAAAACGTATATTCGAGTCCAAGTTTGAACCACTAAAATTCACATGTAAAACAGACCTCTGGGTACTTGACTGTGCGTGCTATGCAGGATTACTCTAGGGGGAATAAAAACTTTGAGCTTGAAAAAGAACAATTTTAGATGTCACAGCTGCAGCAATTTAAATATAATCCATTATATAATCCAAATATTAACTAAGTTAATTTATTTTTCTTTGGCAAATATGCTCAATCTTTCACAATCTTTAATCTATCAAACAGGTTAATCAACCATGATTTTTCTAAGCTGCAGCTGTGTTTTACATATCACACTTCAGTGAATGAGGCCATTTCAGGAGGGGTGGTTCTGATACACATTGATAAGGTCAATTCATGCATAAGCCATTTCCTGTCACTGATTTCCATAAGCAGATCTTTTTCAGTCACATACAAAAGGGGGTAAAACCTCTGGACATGAGCAAGAGGATGAGGTTAACAAAGCGATCACTTAAGAAAAACTGCTACATTATGTAAGTTTGCTCTCAGGTCTCAGTTTCTTGGTTTGTATTAAAAATGTGAAAAGTGAAATGTAAAAAGATGTTGCTGGTTGCATTACTTACAATGATGATGTAATATTTGAGTCGACTGCAACAGGGGATGTGACTTCCTGAACGTGTGCGCCTCTCCTTTTGTAATGCTGATGCCCTGTGGGCAGAGACACAAGGGGAATTGAGAGTGATACATAGAAAACAACATCTAAATATATACATAATGGGAAAAAAACTGCATGAACCTGAGTTCCCTCTTCTCAGCCACACTGAGAGGTATTGCTCTGAGCAGCCTGACCCTGTCACTCACTGAAAGGTTCTGCAGGTTATTCACCAAACGCTCCCTTTTGGTCACTGTAACAGAAGTAATGTTATAAACACGCTCAACACAGATTATTTTATTTTCTAGTGTTTGAAGACTATAGTTGGTGGAAAAGATTTTCCTCACTTTCTGTGCCCTCTCCATCTATACAATCTCTCTCCATGCCATAGCCTCGTATGCTTGGTCTGGCAGAGGGAGAGAAGTCACGGATAGAAGGTCTTGTCTGCCTGCGTCTCCGAAGTTCCAGGCTCCTGTTGTAGTACTGGGAGATGATGGCCCCCCTGTTACGGCCTGACAGATGAGGAGGAAGATATTTATCAGAGATGGAATGGGCTAAAAAACTAAAATATACTCAATCCATTCTGAATACTTAAGCCTCTAGTGTACCCAGCTGAAGTTCAGTTCAATTGACAACATGCTGTAACTTCTAGCTTTCATTAACGTGATGCAGCTGTGAACAGAAGCACTGAAGCATTGAAAGATAAATAGTTATTGCCCTTATGTTGGGATGAATTCTCATCGGCAATTTTATGTCTAAGGGAGAAGCACCTGATGTGGCACATATGCTGACAGGAAGATGTCTAACAAACTGCTTCCCCATGAAGGTCTGCTCAACTCAAATGAGTCTGTTTTTATCTGTCCACATACATACAATATTTCCTTTGTAGTCAAACCAGCACTAACCTTTTTCAAGAATTATGCTAAACAGCTTGTTCTCAGCAAACATATATTTTGATTTGGTTTCAATGGATGTATGTTGCTAAATATTATTCAAACCTGGAGATCACATCTTTAAGGGAGGTTAAAACATTTGAGTAACTAAACTATTCATCTTTACCCACTACACAAATGCTGTACTTCCTTGTGAGATCATCAAGCTTCCCTGCTGCTCATTTTAAGGCTTAGCTGAAAAGCATGTTTATCCAAGAACATTTCGTTTTGTTAATTTGACCTGGCTTATGTTACCAGATATAACAGAATATCAACACTTCTTTACAAATTCACTAAAAACATACAAAAAAATAATTTTGTCAAGCAGTCATCCATACGCTCAATAGATATTCACATAAATTACAGAAAACACTATACATTTCTGTGTATATATTGTCCTCTCTCTACATCAGCATTTTCACTTCTGCAACCCACCAATGGTGCGACTGGGCATGGATGACAGGATCTTCATTGTGGCCGAGGACCAGCGTTCACCTCTGTTGAGGTCTGTCGGCATTCCATCATCCTGCCATTCATCTTGTCCTTGTCTTTGCTGTCTTTCCCTATAGTTATGTCCAGGGTCTGACAGGTAGGCCACGTTATCTGAAAGTAAAAAAACAAACAAACAAACAAACAAAAAAAAAAAAAAACCCATCAGTGACGTGGTATTGAAGCCTTAACATAAATATTCATTCATTCATCTTCTACTGCTTATCCGTTTCTGGGTCAGGGGGGCTGCTGGAGCCAATCCCAGCTCGCATTGAGCGAGGGTGGGGGTAACCCCTGGACGGGTCGTCAATCCAGCGCAGGGCCAACACACAGAGACCAACAACCACTCACACTCACAGTCAGACCTACAGACAAACCTAAACATGCATGTCTTTGGACAGTGGGAGGAAACCTGAGTACCCGGGGGAAACCCACACAAGCACGAGGAAAACATGGAAACTCTGCGCAGAAAGGCCCCAAGCCCGAGAATTGAACCTGTGATCCTTTTCTTGTGGGGGCAACAATGCTAACCACTATGCCGCCAAGCTGCCCATCATAATAATACTAAAAACCAATTTGTGGATAAAATATATTTTCTCCTGCAGGGATAGGGTTTGTTGGCATTTCAGCACATTCAAATCCAGAATTAAATTGGCTTGTTGAATGTGAATTCTTTTTTGATCCCTTAATTTAATAAAATTAAGGGAGAAGGAGGAGAGATGAAAGGATTTAATAAGCTCAGTTTAACAAATCTGCATATTTTGCTAACAGGACCAAGGTTTAAAATGGAAGCAGCTATTCTAATCCACCTGTTTTATATCTAACCATCCACATGCAGACATGCAAGTTTGTGCTGTTAAACACACACAGTACCTCGACCCTCCTCGTCCAGTTCTCTCTGCAGTTGCTGTAGCTCATAGGCGTCAGGTGGTTCATTCTGACTCTGCTCTGCTATCAGCTGATTGAATGAGTCATGAACTACCTCTTCGTCCACTGGGCTCCTGACATCATGAGAAAGACAGGAAAGAGGGGGATAGAAACTAAGCTAGATTCAAAAACACACTTCAAAACAGATCCAGAGTGCTCTGAGAACTGCTGGCCACTGAGGACAATACAGATCAAACACCATGACTTACTGACTCAAGTCACAGCTAATTCCATGGGGGAAAACTACAACCAAAGAAGTGCATGAAGTAATTTTCATTCTTTTGTGATCAAACAAGACTGCTATCTGTGTGATCTTCCTAAATCATCTTGATGGACTGTAATTTAAAGTCAACTGGACTGACTGCTCTTCTGTTAAAGCAAGGAGAGAAAAACAAACAAACAAAAAAAAAAAAAAAAAAAAAAAAAACATACAATGAGTCTAGGTTCTTGTTAAGTTTGCATTTTTACAAAGATTTCAAAAGAGAAGTGCCATTACAAAAGCAAATCCTGCCCGTCTGGTTTCCAGTTGGAAACATTTGCTCCCACAGGGGCAAATTTCATGCAGACACATACACATGTATATTGAAATGTGTCCAACGAAGTAAATATAAAAAATTATAATAATATGAAGAAACCATAAGAGGTTAGAGGTCGACCACATGGTGGAAAAAAGAAAAACATTAATGAAAGTACTGGAAAGGCGTGCACTACGATCCATCTTCCTGTTTAGAGAGTACCAAGACATCAAAGTTGTTTTTCCTGAACTCTGCTCTCTATTGAAGTCACATAGTTGAAGGTTAGTTGACAACACTTTACAGCAAAACTAAACAGGAGAAACAGGAGAGTTATGAACATTGACACTTACTCCAGTCCCGCTTCCATGAGAGGGTGGTTCAGATCAAAGTTAACATTTCGAGCCATTCTTCTTCACTGCTGGCTGTCGTTTTCCTTGTCAGCCAATTGCAGAGGGATCACACCTTCACCTGCTCAGACCTGCACTCAACTTCCACCATGGTGTTTACTTCTTTACCTGAGAGAGGCGGGGAAAGGAAATGCAGACAGAGCAGTGAGTGAGTCATAGATGAGGGGAAAAAATGCCATAGATAGACTTCCTCAGAATTCAAACACTCCTGTTCATGTTAGTGCTTGTCCTACACACATTTGTAACTGCATTTAGAGGAAACAAATGTCTGGGATTATATGCATGATCTCTGATTATGGCACTTAGATGCATAAGGTCCCATTTACAATTTTCATTAATAAGAAATCTGGATGTAGATAAGAATAAAAGCATAAATATGATATCTCATAAAAAAGTTTAAATATGGCTCTGTGTAAAACTTTGTGCATCATGTTTTTATATGTTGTCAACATTCAGCGGTCAATGTGAGGTACCAATGTCTCCCATGAAATGATCGGTAAATGAGGCATAACGTCATCCTGAGTCATGAGAGTTCCATTGTTGTGCTGCCTGTCATCAGGACTGTGGTCAGAGTCAGTCAGAGTCAGGCACATTGTCACCAGTGACATGAATAATCATAGACAGAGACAGACTGATGCATTGTCAGTCACCACAGTTAGTGTGGCATATGAAAGATTAGGAGGAAGTACGTTGCTTCCAGTGCATTTGTGTGTCTTTTCTTAAGTCCAATAATATACCCTCAACAATGTTCAAGAAGTGCATATAAAACTTTCATCAAAGACCCATGAGAGGACACCCTGTTGTTTTAAAACATAATCACTGAAGTCATAAAAAGAATTGGTGGATTTTTTTGTAAAATGTAAGCCAGATATCCATTAGTAACTTGTAAAACCAGGTTTTTCTTTACCAGGTTTATCCAAATTTCTCTTGATGAAGCAAACCAGAGACCGTGGATGAATAAAACATAGTTAACAACAATAAATTCTTCTCTTTGGGTATCATAGTTGGCTATAAACACAGCTGATCTTACAATTCATCCACAACACTTAACTTATAGTTATTAGTATGGTACAGATGAGAAAACATAACATTATAACAAAATGTATTAATTGATATTACAGGGGGAAAAAAATCCAAATTACAACTAAAGAAGGTTCAATCAATGCCCCCCATGCTTTAGTAACAATAAGCATCATATCCACTTAGTGTTTATATGCAACCACAACAGAAAATAGTGTTAGTAATGTATTTGTTGGGATTGAAAACATCTGTTAAGCTTGTTAATTATACAAGTCCAAACACTGGACTATTCATCTTAAGTAAAACTCTACCACTAGTGCTGCAGCTCATATATTATAGTACTTAACTATGTACAGTACTCTCTGTATGTACCTCTGAACAGAGCTGCTACTTGATCCCATGGACCTCCAGTAATTAAGCTTAAGCTCTTCATTCACCAAACCTTTAAAGCAAACATAAAAGGGTTCTCATAATTCTTGGTAAGTCTTCTGACTTACCAAGAATTAAATTACGCTGATGTTTACCAACTATCACCCTAATTTTTTCTCAGGAAGAGGCTCCTACACCAGTTGCCCTCGGTGCAAAGAACATAAAGTCACAGGTACAAACTTGATGTGGTCGTTTCATTTGAACACACTATAGAAAGGGTGCTCCCTGAAAAACAACATTCATAGAGCATATTGTAATCATTACAGATGCATTAATGTGAGTGTGCTTTAGACACCAGAACCTCAACTTTGGCTTGGAATGGAACTCTTTCTGGTGCTGGTCCCAAGTGAATAAAATATCACACTAAACATGAAGCAGGGCGTAGCTCTGAGGATCAGCCCACACTGAATAAATGACTAAATGGCTCAAAAATGGTATTCTACCACTGTGAACATCAATCCCAAAATCAGACCTTGTTCTTTTGAAGCTCTGTTAGTGCTATTCAAAGGTCATATTACAATAAGTGTTCTTTTCCGTATATTCCTTTAAGTTATTTATTTATTTATTTTTTACACAACTATGACAATGCCTGTTTCTCACTGCTGTAGGGCACTGAAACAATGTGGTTATGCAATATGTCGGTGCTGGAGTCCAAAGTCATTACCTATGTAACACTGTGCATTTGGTCTTGCTGTGTTTCTGTCTTTATTGTGTGTATGTGATTACTAGTATTGAAGCGGTCTTTTGAGACTGTACAGGGAGGGCATGCTTTTGTGGGAGTGGAACATACACTGAACAAGCTTAACACGGGGTCAGAGTTGAGCTGCATGACTGCCAGATAAAATATACTGGGAAAACAAAACAGGGGATGAGAAAATACAAATGGTTTCCATTTGAGTTTAAGTTTAAGTTGGGTTGGGTTCATTGGAGAACATTGTTGCTTCAAAAAAGGAAATACGTTTTAAAGAAAGCAGGATAAATGTACATTAGATTGAAAAATATAAAATAACAGCAGCATAACCAGGTCAACATGAATACACCCAAGTTTGCTTTTAATTACATAGGCTTTTAGGCAGTGTTGAAGCAGAATAAGTAGATGGACAGTGGAAACATACAAGTACAGTGAGGGGAGAGGTGTAGAGGAATCTGTCCACCCTGATAGTTCTCAACAACTGCAAGCTAATCAGTTCCCAGGGTGCTGAGAAAAGCTAAAAGGGCATCAGAAAGACAGACTAACTAAACCTAACTTGGCAGTGTCTGTACTTTAATCCACTGATATTTTGAATTTGCCATCTAGTTTTTCCCTGGGAAATGGGTGGTGGTTTAGAGAATGGAGAGAGAGAGATGAAAGCTGTGTTTTAGCACAAAGAAAACAATGGAAGAGAGATTAGGCAGATAGTGTAGACAATGACAGGCCGAGGATAAAAAATATACTCACAGAAGAGATGAAGACAAACAAAAATGTGCATTCAATTAGAACAACTTTGCCGCATAACACAGTCGTGGACACACAATTACGCTGTCATGGCACCAGTAGGACCGTTCCTCTGCACAACTCTCCGCCTTCATTCAGTAAAAGAGGACACACAATTAGAGGTTTACCATTGGCTACATCACGGAAAGTGGGAATGCCTGCACTCCAACAGATGTAGCAAAAATAGCTAACTATCTATTGGACTTTGTGGCCATAAAACACACTCTTACGACAACAACCCCCCTGCCGTGACACAGTATACAACAAAATACCTCTCCGGCTAGATTTGAGCCTGTAATTACTTTTGCAGTGTTTCTGCTCAACAACCTATCCTCTCCGAACCAAACAGGACAGAGTGACACAGTTTATTCCTTTAAAATCACAAATCTGTTGTGTTGCTGTGCGAGTTGGCGACTAGCTTAAAAGTTACCAACTCCATGACGACAAACGGCTGCCTCCGGGTGAGTCGACTTCATTTGAAAGTTTCATTAAAAGTTGGTTAAGGTCCATCTCAGAGGTGACAGCAGATGTGCTGTGTTATAAGTCAACGTGAAGCTAAACGGAGCGTAAAAAACAGCTAAAAACTTCAGTAAAAAGAGGTTTAAATGGAAAGGCTCACTCACCCGTACGGTGCACAGTGCAATATGTCTGGAATTCGCGACGCTGTCAGTCAAAATAGCGAGCACGCTCTTCTGGGCGACTGGGGAGAGGCCACCGTCTCAGAGGGGGGTTGGTTTTGGCATATTACCATTTTTTTTAACACCCACGCCAACAGCTGAAGTTTCGTTTCAGACAAAAGTCGTGGTAAGACTTAATACATTTGTGGCACTTTCAAAAAAGCTGTGCATTGGCTCTATATCCTTCGGTGACAGCAAGTTAACGTATAATTGAACCCCGCTGAGTTGGTGCTCATGGTATAGTCTGATTCAAGTTTGACGTCCCTCCAGACCGGTTTGTTTGTCGAACAATGACGAAAAACACAAAGACAAGCGGAACAAAAGACTGTATGGATTGAATATAATCTGTCCTGGTTACTAATGTTAAAGATAAGTGTGTCATATTTCCTAAAATATAGCACCAATTCACACTGAAAACAAACAAACAAAAAACAATGAGACTCTATATGTAGATGGACTACATAGTGCCGTGGTCCTTCCTTATTTTTCATCTGTACAGACCTTGCTAAACCTGGATTAGCTCTGAAAACTACAGTGAAACCTTTGACAGGCTGTTTTCAAAGTGACCAAGTTTTTCTTATTAAAGGTCATATTCATGGTTCGAATTAAGGGGGAGCTAAGGGGAGCTCGGCTCCCCTGAAAGCCTGCCCTGAGACATTCAAGGGGAGCTCTGAAAAATTGTCCACTTTAAGGTATATTTTATTTTACCTACATTGAGGTTACTGAAATGAAAAAGAATAAAAATGTCATGGCTGTGTGTGTTTATTTGCTCATTAATGTTCAATATTTCTAAACATTTGTCTCAACTATTTGGAGTAGAATTGCTACATTTACGTAGCCGCACCTGAACATCTCATTACAGTAACCCTGTTATTGGCGCACACTGTAAAATAGGGCTCCCCCGTGCCGTGTGTTTTTGAGCGTTTTGAGCGTTCGATTTCCGGTGTGGGCAATTAATTGGTGACTTGATGTAAATGTATGTGGTGAATTGAGGTGGCGTAGTGGCTAGGGCTGTCCCCCCGTAATAAGAAGATAAGAAGAAGGAGGTTCGATTCCCGGTGTGGGCACCTGAACATGTCTAGGTTAATTGGTTACGAGTGATGGAACATGGTGGAGCAACAGCGCCTCCCCAGCTCCTTGACCGGACCAGACCACACCAGAACTTTCCAGAGTCCGGATCCCCCTAGAGAACAGACCAGACTAGACCAGAGACACTTGGTGTGTCCGGTCTCACACCAAGACAGTCAGCGTTATCAGATAATCCATCCATCCTACCGCTTTTCCGTGCCCAGTCAACCAATTAACCAACCGGCTTCTTATTGTCGAGGGAAGTTCACTTACATGTATCATTCACACCCCTCCACAGACCTCCACGGAGTTTGAGACTGTGTTTATTGTGTCAATATAATTTCTGTTTTGTGACTGACTCCTGCTGGATAGGAGGCAAAAAAGCAAAAAAGCGCAAAGGCTAACTCCTGAGCGTGTCTTTTCACGGTAACCCTGTTAATGGCGGCACTTGGATAGTGATATGCTCATGCGCATATGGTCGGCAGGTCGTGGTGCACACTGTAAATCGGGCTCCCCCGAGGGCCACTGTGTAATTTGAACCCTGGTCATATTAGTGAATACTGTATACACCACTCCTCAATTGAGACATTTTAATATGTCATAGAGGGAAAAGAGATCTGTTAGTAGCATAAATGATGGCGGAACTGTGTCAGTGTCCTGGTATCCGGCTGGCTCTGTGACATTTTAACTGATAACCCCGTAAGAAGGTAAGGAGGTTTTGAATCCAGGGTTTTTATATGTAATGTGTTATCTTAACATTGAGGTTATTTAGCTTTTAGTGAAATCATTTTATCTGATTCTTTATCTACATCTGCTTGTTTACAAAATCTTCTCAAGAAAAACAGCTGAAATGAAACTAGACATGTTGAAATGGCATGAAAGAATTGACACCTATGCTCATGTGTCTGTAAATCGTACTGACTGGAAGCAGTACGAGTAAATGTTTTTGTGGTCAGGCCAGTGGGCGGAAAAAGCCTCTGTTTCATCATCCCATACATTAGATTGAAACATGAGTTTCCAAATGATAAAGCAATACCCCAGTGTCCTATCAGTCAAGTCTGTCTCATCCTATCAAACAAATGATAGTTTACAATTGAAAACCCTAGATGATGAAGATTTACCTGATGTTTTGAAATATGCTAGAAAGATGATGGAAAGATTGTGTAGAAAAGCAGTTTGATGCTGAATGGCTCAGTCATCTACACACTCACTAAATTAAATATGACTTTCAACATTTTCACATTTGTGTTCAGTCTAGCGTGTTTGTAGGGAGATTTTTTGTTATGTTGTGAAATTATTGCCCGTGTCAACATCCTGCCATGTGATTTCCTGTAAGCTGCCAAATTTAGCCACAGATTTAACATCTGCTCCATGTGCCAGATACTGAGCTGTGCCAACAGAGTTTGAATGACAGACCAACCGCTCACGGTTTTTTACCTTCAGTGTGCTGTAATGCAAGGAGCAAAAAGGAAAGAAATTTAGTGCAAATCGCAGAAGAATTTTTTTACATTTTGAGCAACGCCTTGGGTGGAGATGTATGTTTGATTGAATGAAGCGAGAAGATTCGTAGCTTAAAGAGGAAGTTCAAGGACAAAAAATGGAGGAACACAATGCCGTCAAACTCACAAGACTCTTATCAGGTAACCAAAAATAATACAAATGTGCTTATGCATTTATCATCTCTGTATAGATATGTCAGATAGAAAACATCTTTTTTGCTAAAAATTACTGACTCTGTGGATACATTATACCAGGACATAGAATATACTCTATTTCTGCTTCGAGATTACTAATAAATGAAACAAAGAGCCACGGTATACATAAGAGAAAGGCCTCTAGATTATGCTTATTATACCAAAATAAAGCCGTGTAACATTCATTTTATCATTTAGTTTTATCATTTAATTAGGACAGAAAGGTCACATTTTGCTTGGACAAAAGTCATCAAAAATACAAAAATAATGTACGGTAGAAATTATACTTTATTTTGAATGCACAAACATGCTACAATAACATAAGAACATAATGTCATGGTGCCATGGGAAAAAGAATTAATATGGTGTATGACTCCCATGAGCTTGGAGGACTGCTTCCATACTGTACGTCTCAGCAATGACTCAAATAACTTATTGATGAAGTCAATCTGGAATGGCAAAGAAAGCAGTCTTGCAGGACTCCCAGAATTCTTTGGTTTCATCTTCCAAGCCAATGTTTATATCTGGTGACTGGGATGGCCAATCCTGGAGCACCTTGAACTTTTTCACTTTCAGGAACTTGGATGTGGAGGCTGAAGTATGAGAAGGAGCACCATTCTGCTGAAGAATTTGCCCTCTCTTGTGGTTTGGAATGAAATGGGCAGCACAAATTTCTTGATATTTCAGGCTGTTGATGTTGCCATCCACACTGCAGATCTCTTGCACAACCCCAACACCTGATGTAACCTCAAACCATGATTTTCTCCACCAAACTTGAATCTTGGGTCCATGAGGGTTCCAAGCAGTATTTTCAGCGATTGGGATGCAGTTCAATGGATGATTCATCAGAAAAAAAATCAACCTTCTGCCACTTTTACACTGTTCATCCTTTCTGCAAGCTTTGGGCCTTGGCAAATGCAACACAATTTTTTTGTTGTCTTCTGTTTAATGCTGATTTGTGAGCACTGCGTGAGAGAATTCGACAAACTGTTCTTGTGGATACAGGAGTTTCTGGTGACCAGTTCTCATGTAGCTCTGCTGCAGTTGAAAAAGGGCTAGCCCTGGACTGCCAATTTTGGTATAATAAGCATAATCTAGAGGCCTTTGCATTTCATATAAGCCATTTCTGATTCCAATTGATCAACTACAAGTCAAGTTATTATTTGTTGTTCCTACAACTTGGATAAGCGACAACTTTTGTCAGGGACTGTATGTTGCTAATCTGTGTTTAACACAGTCATATACTAAACTACATGAAAACTAACCAACATGCTGTTAATGTCTATTTAGAGGGACCAAATGATCCTTGATAACATTCAGCTTCCACACAGAAAAGCCCAGAGGCAAGAAATACAATGCAACTAATGCAACTAATGCAACTCTGCTGAGGTCAACAAATCAGACCTGCCCTGGTCTAATTCAGGCAAATACATTATTTATATAAGTTTGTATTTCATTTTTAAATTTTGCTCAGAAATCTCATACACATGAACAATTTATTAATTTTGATATTTGTATGACATGAACTGTTGGCCTAAACGACAGTGCTAATAATAAATGCAAGAATAACAAAAAACAAAAAGGAAAGCAAGCTGAAAGTTAGTCCAAAATAATTTTCATTGTTGAATAATTGAGTCATTTTTAAAGCTGAGATGTCCCAACATTTAATGGCTCTCAAATGTGAAGACTTGTTGCTGTTTATATTTTTGGTTGTTGGATTATTAGTTGAACAAAACAAGATATCCCTTTTGCACTATGTTCTATCCTTTATAAACAAAGAGATTGATTAATTCAGAAACCAATCTGCAGATAAAACAAAATTGCTAGTCGCATCCCTAAATACCATTTCTAACAAATGCCCTAAGTGAAACACCTAGTATCAGGAAAGATATCCACAGTTACCTACATTCATGTCAGAAACCATATATTGTTCTCACCATAGATGAGAGCACTCAGTCCACCATGTCGCTGGACTCCTGTGAGTACTACCAAATGGAGATATTTGACCAGCTGCCCAGCATCCAGGCTTGCAGGCCAGGACAGAACAGACAGGGTGTTTCAGGAGCGTATGAACCCTTGGGCAGCCCAGAACCAGGGGAGAGTGTCTCCAATGCCCACCTGTCCAGAAGACCCAGATACAAGGCGTCCATGAAGCCGCTCAGAGAGCTGGCCATGTGTATTCAGGAGAAGCGAGATGCCAGGTGGGAGAGCTTATTATACACTCCTGCTTCTTCTCAGTTTATGTCTACAGGGAAAGGTCCATTCTATCACATAGTCCAATTGTAGCAGTATAAGAAAAGTGAGTAATGTCCGACCAATAATTTCCCATTCTATTTTGTTTGTTCCGTTACATTTGTTAAAAGTTACAAAAGTCCATGTGTTGTGGCCAGTTTACTGGTGAACCTCCTATCTTTCTTTTTTCACATCTACATAGAAAATTTTTTAGATTTTTTGTTTCTCTTCCATTTTTTAAAAATAGAAACACAACTACCAGAATTACTGCCTTTTGGTTATTTGCCTGTAGCAACAAGTCCAGTTGCAGTGAATTAGTAAGTGGGTACTTGAGTTATGGCAAAAAATCAGTTTTGTTTGGACAATGACCTCTGCTCATTGGGGGATATTACAATGCCTTTTTATACAGTTGGGGGACTTGTGGGACACAAATTAAAAAACTAAAATGCTACAGAGCAGAGGCTAAAACAAGATAAAATGGATAAAACTTTGAAAGTGCTGCAATTCCTACAGTAACATAGATGAAATGTACCCAGGTATATTTTCATTATTTATTTATTTATTTATTTTCAAATATTGCGTTGATGGTATATTCAGGTTTAGGACAAAGGTTTGAGATATTAAGATGCTAAAGAATTCATGAAATAGTAAGTTTCTGCTGTTTATTAGGGACTGGAGGAAGATGGAAATCCGAAATATTGGCTTCTGGGAGTCCTGGAGGCGGAGCCAGAGCATCAACAGGAAAAGGGTCTGGGAGCAGATGGGAGGGGCTCTATCAAGCATGTTGCCATGGCGGCACACTCTTCACACCATTGAAGGTAAGAAAGGCCTGCAGTAATTTGCTACATATGTTGTGTAATCCAATGAAGAGGTAATTTCAAGTACAGTCCAAACCCTGATGCCCGGTGTTGATCTGTTCCCAGGCAGGTTCGGAGTAGGTGTGAAGGCCTATTTTGTTTTCCTCAGGTATCTGATTTACTTGAACCTAATTACGTGTATTGTTATTTGGGGTTTCATCCTTGGCCCTACAACATTTTATGGCAGAGGCAACAGCAGTGGTGAGTCAGCGGAAAAGACAGGTTACAATAAATTTACCACAACTGGATTTATTCCTAAAAATAAACAGTTGTCTTTGTTTGTGTTTCACAGAACCTTTGAGGTTTGAAGGCAATGATTCAGTCCTAGATTTCTTTCTGGGATCGGTAAGTGTGTGTGCGCATCTGTGTGTGTACCTGATATGTTTCTTCTAATTCACCTCTCTCCTCTCTACAGGGGTATCTGGATCGTTCTCCAGTTTTCTATGGTTTTTACACACGTGGTTCCCTGAATTTTCCGTGTCTGAATACGCCTCTGCTATATCTTGGTGGAATCCTCACTATCGTCCTCCTCAGCCTCGTCATGGTGATCCGCAGGTCAGGGTTCCTGAACAACGCAGCAAAAAAAGAGTCTGGTCATATTCCTGAACATACATAGACATGTGATGTGCTCATCTTTGAATTTCTCTGATAGAACAACTGTTGGCTATAAGCACACTTGGATGGTGGGAAAGCGTTACAGGATGAATGTGAGCTATAAGATCTTCTGTGGCTGGGACTTCACCATCCAGGACCCTCATTCAGCGATCCTCAAATGCAGCTTCATTAGGAATGACCTCAAGGTGCATGGCCAGACATGTAGAACCTGTGAACACTGTTACATACGTACCAAGGCCATCATATAACACAAGCCTCTGATTTACCATAAAGGGGAATCAACAATTCCCTAAAACAGCTTTTAATTAGATTTTAAATTTTAACCTTATGAAGGCAGGATTGATTGCATAAATGTTGTTTTAGACAGTGTTCCGTGAGTTGTGCCTTATAAACTGGCAGCACTGTAAATAAAAACATATATAAAATATAACCTGAATAATTCTACGCAACTAAAAAGAATCTAACTTATGCTTCCCAGGACCTCTGTGCTAAATTGGATAAGTCAGCGGTTAAAAGGGACTTTGTGTCTTTGATTTGCAGTCACCAGCTCACAAGTAAAATATAAATGGAAAAAAAGACAACTTGTGTTTCCCTGATGCACTAAATCACATTTCAACTTAATCAAAGGTTTTTCTGTTTTTCCAAATGAAACTGGTTGGCTAAAGAAAATGTGTGCACAGTCTGTGCACTGTCAGCTCACTAAAACTCATTTAAATTTAGACATGTCCTTGGAATAATACCATATAGTCCTTATATCCATAATTTTTGATAAATTCAGAAAAATTAAATCTTAGCACTTTTTACAGCTCTGTGGCTCAACTATGAATATGACTCTTACTAACCGTAACTCCAATATTTGGTGAAATTTGATTTGATATATACACAGTCCCCGTGACCCGGAAATGGAGAAGCAGTAGAAGATTGATGGATGGATGGATGTACACAGTCTCAGTATAAAATCCTTTCTGTTTGTGTCTTTTCAGCTGTTCCTGGAGGAGCAGAGCTTTTCCCTGCGTGAGGCTCAGAGGACACTTGGACAAAGAGTGCGCCTCTACCTGCTCCGGTTCATCCTCAACGTCATAGTTCTGTCTCTGCTTGGCGGATCTTTCTACCTCATCTATTTTGCCACATACATCTCACTGAAGGAGGTAGAGCTGTGATGCTCAATATCTTCTATAGATCCTGAATTTAAATAACTTCTCTCATCATATGACCCTGACTTTGTTTCTTAGAATGGCTACTACTGGTTGGTCAGTCTGTTCCTCCAGTATCTCCCTCCAATCATCATCACCTTGGTCAACATGATTTTCCCTTACGTCTTCCATAAGATCTCATCTTTTGAAGACTACTCTTTCACCATGCAGGTGAATGCCACTTTGGTGAGGTGAGTGACACATACAGGGGAAACTAAGGCCCAAAAGCCTGCTGAACTTACAGTCATGTCACTTTTGTCACTTTTCTTCAGGAGCATCTTCTTGAAGCTGGCTTCACTGGGGATCTACTTATTCTTCCTTATGACAACTACAGAACAACAAAAGGTGAGTTGAGAGTGAGAGATAAGCCCTTATGAAACATTCTTACACAGTCAGTCTTTGATTCAGACAATCAAGATTTATTGTGCTTCTTTACAGCTTCATTGCAAAGAGAACCAGTTTGGCAAAGAGATGTACAAGCTGTGTATTTTCAACTTCCTCAACACTTTCTGCAATGCTTTTCTCTTGGACTACCCCAGGATGTGGGTTTGTAAGAGATGCAAGAGTCTCTTTCTGTCTTAGTAATCGTTGATGTTTGAATGGAAAGACTTCTGCATGTGTGATTTTTTTTTTTCTCCTCACAGAAACAGGGAAAGACTTTCTCTGAGTTACTCTGCCACCCTCAGCATTTACATTTTTACATCTCTCCTGTGTTTGACAGGTTGCTGCGGAAGAAGTACCCTCGATCCTTACTGAACCGTCTGTTGGGGAAACAATGTTTCCCTATCAATTTCAATGTGTTGGACCTGGTATACAGTCAGACAGTGTCCTGGGTGGGGATCTACTACTGCCCCCTAATGCCTCTCATAGGGACTGTCACATTGGTGGCCACATTCTACATCAAAAAGGTGGTTTGAAACTGGACACCTATCAATTTTATGAGCTGTTTTACCATAACTCTATCACTCTTTGTGTCTCCCAATGTTTCCAGTTCAACTCTCAGTGCCTGCATGAGATCAAAGACCTAAAAGCGTTCATTCTAACAAAAATCCTAAAATATAATAGTCAATAAAGCAAGATCAGTCTGACAAAGGCCTTTAAATGATGACGTTTTATTATTTGATGCAAGAATAAACAAGTTCAATATTTTGTAAAGAATTAGTTCTTGAAAAATTGGGAGAAATCACTGATTTGTTTGCCGAAGAGATTGACACCTAAACCCTCGAGCAACTGCACATTATATATGTGGCAGATGATTAGTTGGGGTGAGGGTTAGCCTGAAAGACTGGAAATATGGGGAAACCATTAGGCTGGCTTTTCCCAATGGTCACGTTTTGATACCTTTCTGTGGTTCTCCATAACCAACTTAATGGGTCTGTTATTATACAAATTTCTTTATTTCTATTGTTGCCCTGTTGTTTATGGCTTGCTGCTCAGCTGTGACCATCAATCATATTTGAACATTATCGATTGACGTCCAGTTCTCTCTCTGTCCAACGCTGTCTTCAGTTTACGGTCCTGCGGTGCTGTGTTGCAGAGCAGCGGACGTTTCGAGCCTCCAGTTCTTCAGTATTATTCCACTTCATGTTACTGCTTGGTCTTATCATGGCTGCAATCCCAGTGGGCTTCAACCTTTACCAGCAAGGCCAGACAATGAACAATAGGTATGTGCAATCTTTTTTAACTGCAACTCAGTTTTTTTTTTGTTTGTTTGGTTTTTTTTTTTGCAATAGTTATTGGTTCAAAGTACAACCCTGCATCCAAAACTGCCTGTGTGTTCATTTCTACTGCACCCTATTTGTTTCTCAAGTTATCATTACTTTTCTCTGTTGCATATTATCTGATTTGTTCATCCTGTTTCCCTCCCAGGTCGTCCTGTGGCCCATTCGGAAATGGAGAAACTGTGTTCAGTGTGATAGGAGTGTGTGTGGAGAGTCTTCCCAATGCAGCACAAAGCACTCTCCACTATATGGCCTCTGAAGCCTTTGCCCTGCCTCTCATACTTGCTGAAATGTAAGTAAGCAAAGAGAGAGAGCAAGAGTGATGATTTTTTACTATGGTGAAGTAAAATAAGTCCACCCTATCTTACTTTAATGCTGTCGATATTAGGAGGATGGAACTACAAGCACCATGAAGGCAGTTCCATGCAGTGACCAACACTTTTCATTGACACTACTCTGAACTTCTCCTCATGTCATGGTCTTTGAATGTGACATGAAACTCACTCTGTTTCCTCAGTATAATCTTAACTTCATATGTGTCACGGGGGCGGGCCAATCAGAAGGCCATTGAGAGGCTGAAAGACATGCTGGTGATGGTAAGTCAACTTGGATACCTAAAAATCCATCAAGAAAAGCAGATAAAAGAATTTTTGGTTATACTCAGTTGATTGAAAGACAAGCATTTAGACTATGTTAGCTTTTGTACTGTTTGATCAGGCTTTGTGTAAATCTGTGCATATCTCCCTAACAGAGTAGCTCAGATAAGCGTTTCCTGGTGAAACAGCATACCACAATGTTCCGGCGTAAGAAGGAAGCCCGGAAGGTCCCTTCTAAAGCCACCGGAGAAGACGCCCCTCCAATTGCAAACTGATCTCTCACTTTTACACTGACATGATACACGAAGATGAGAAATTTAGTTGTTGTTTTGTTTTGTTTTTTTACAAAACGTCACAGTGCTCTTAAATTACCCGTCATATGATGTGTATCTTAATATCATTCAAGTTACTTGTATGAGGTTGTAAATTCTGATGGACATTCTATATTGCTGTTGAATATATCAAGCTTGGTTTTTACTTTTAATTGTAAACAGACTAAATGAAGATTTTATGCAGATGAATGTATTAATAGACTCGTAGACACAATAATAATAGTTGTGTTGCACTTTGTGTCTGTTCCATAAACTGAATGTGCTTCATTAAAATCTTTGTGGTTTGTGCATTTTTTCATCTTTATTTGTGTCCAGCAGGCTGTTGAAGCCAAACACGCCATCTCATGTGTTATCTACATGGAACACATGTGTAACACTCCTAGCCCTGACACACACAAACTCAGTGAATTCACACATACACACACAGATAGACACACACATAAAACCAAGCTACAGACTCCTTGTAATGGTTAAATACATTGTACTGTTATGAAGAACCTACAGAGTCTTAATCTGTTGCCAATTCTGGGTGAGTTATCTGAATTTTATTTAAAGTTGGCACATAAATAAATTATTTAAGGGAATAATAGTCTACAAATATGTCTTGTTTTATTTCTGTTCAGCTCTGGCAAGTTTGTTCATCAAGATAAGTAAGTTTGTTTAAGTCGTGTTAAATAAATGAAACTCAGTTTTCTGAGATCTTTTGTTGGTCAAGCATTTCTTGGTTTTCTTTAGGTGGATCAATCTCTCTTCGTCCAGTCCTAACTGGCCCTGACATGGCCTACCTTAGCTCAAGGGTGGCTTTCCGATGTCATGCACGTGACTCCTCTCCACCAGTTACCTACAAGCTGATGCGGGACAGTGGTGTCTGTCTGGCCACAACTACTGATCACGAAGGAGACCGACCTGTCTCATTCTTCCTGAAGGTAACTGCAGCATCACAGGGGTCGTACCACTGCAAGGCAACGACCGGAGGAAACACAGCAGTCAGCAATACCATCAAACTGAGTATCGTCAGTGAGTACCAAAGACATTCAGACGATTTCACACACATTAAACATCCTCTCCTCCCTAACTAACATTCCCTCATGTCTAGCTCCAGCATCAAACACCAGAGTGACTTGTGAACCCTCCCCCCCAGTTGTCTACGAGGGCAAACGCATTGTCCTGTACTGCAACGTCACCAGGGGCTCACACCTGTCCTACACATGGTTTTTCAACAGGAAGGAGGTAACATCTTCAATCTCTCCTCGTTTCCACCTCACTAAAAATAAGCTTCTTGTGGAGAATGTGACTCCAGAGCACGCTGGACACTATTCATGCATGGCATGGTCCACGGTCCGGGACATCAGGAGGTTTTCAAGCAGCGGAGAGGTCAAAGTGACAGTCAAAGGTATCTATCAACAAAAATTATAAACTAACAGAGCTCATTAAAGATTTACCAGAGGGAGGAAATTCAAAATATTTCACATACACAATAAAACACAATATTGCAAATATTATATTATTATATAAAATTCCCACCTTGTATAGTGTGACGGGTTGTTTTTTTTTTTTTGCGTAAAGCAGGTGTAGGTTTTATATGTAAACTGTGAAAATATGAAAGTGCCACGAGCCATCTGGAGTTTTGCAAAGCAGTCACCGCTCGCAGTCATGCCTCAAATCTGGACCACCTGGACCCACTAGCCAACCTTGCAGAATTTAGTTTCTCTGAGCGTTTGCCTGAATTCAGTTATATTTTCTTTGAACACTCACAAAATAGTTAACAAGTGACTTATTATGAGGCAGAGGAGATGTGAAACTAAACTGAGACAAAAATACTTCAGATAAAACAAAAGAAAAGCATAATATATTAAACCATTGAAACATTTAAATTTCAACCAAAACAGGGAACTTTGACAATATGGAGCTTTTAAGTTCGTGCAGCACTACTTCTTAAAAATACATTATATGGCCAAAACTATGCCTACATTTAGACATTGCTTGTCTTATTCTGAATGACTTGAACACCCTTTCCGCATACTTTTGACCTGATTTCTAAACCTGCATGAAATGGTGGTGTTTGTTTCACTTTCATTGCTTCTTAACAAGTATGTGTACTTCCTCCACTCTCTCCCCTTTCTATCAGTTTTTATATCAAAGCCAAAGATCTCTTTCTCCATCTCCAAAGAGGGCACCATTTACCACGGCAATGTTACCTGCTGGTCAACAAGAGGGAGTCATCCGGCTAACTTCTCTCTTTCAGTAGATGACAAGGAAGTGGCATCCGTCATAGCAACTGAATCCCTCTCTGCCTGGTTCCTTGTCACCCTGGTGCCTGGGCTCGATATGGGCGTGGCTCAATGTTGGGTGAAAACTGAGATGCAGGAGTTGATGAGTGAACCTCTGTCTCTGGAAGTGGGTAAGAGTTATACAAGCTGTCTGGGATTCCTTACCTTTAATTCAATTTTCTACATTATTCTTTCTCTCTCCTTCGTGGTGGTCCAGTCCCAGTTGGAGGTGATGTGAAAGTGGAGGTGGATTATCTCTATGGAGCCGACTCCAGCCTGGCCGCTGCCAGGCTGAGCTGTCAAATCAGCAGAGGAACGTTCCCTTACATCTCCTGGTTCTTCAACGACTCTGTTCTTCCCTCGGAGGCGCCGATGGACTCTCACATTCAGCGTGTCCTGCCACACTATGCCCTCACTAACCAAAGACGAACCCTTGCCCTTATTAAGCTCAGCCCAGAGGACTCTGGGTATTACCGGTGCAGAGCCAGGAACAACTATGACGACTCCGGGCCCTGGGTGGAGAGTGCAGCTGTGATGGTTCGAGTTAAAGGTGAAAAGATCGAGACAAGGTGTTAGGGTCATGTGATGAAATCAATCTCAGAGGAATACTTTTAGGTTTGCTTCTGCATGGATTAAACAGAAGAGAGAATTAATATGTTCAATATTGGGCCCCAGATTTGGAGAGAGGAAAAGTAGCTGTTTCCCTCTGTTTTCAGTGTATACTCTGATCTAAGATAATTGGCTGCTCACTGTAGAATATGTACCGTACTGACCTGAGAGTGACAATTTTCTCACTTGGTTTTAGGCAAGAGGGCAAAAATATTATTCCCCAGAATAAAATGTCAAACTGTTCCCTCTTTTTAAATCCAGACATTTGTTTTATATTGTGTGCTTTTTGCTTTCTTTGTGTTGGGCCTCTGTGCTCTTTACTACATTACACTTTTTCACTTTCAATCAGACAGGATCCTTAACTCCATGTCTTCGACAACATCTTCCACAGAAACAGCACCAAGTAAAAAGCACATGTTATATTTTAAAAAGACTTACATTGCAACTCTAAAGTATGTCTTACCTCACTGGCCTCCCTTCTCCTCCACAGGGTTTTACATCACCACAATGGAGATTATCTCCATAACCTTCTGCTGTTTCCTTGCACTGATGATGGCAGTGTGTGTTGGCTGTGTTTTCAGGATATTTGCCTACAACCAAGGTGTGTGTGTGTGTGTGTGTGTGTGTGTGTGTGTGTTGTGTGTGTTTGTGTATGTGTAAAGGAGAACTTAACTGAATTTAAACATATCCCTTAATTTAAATTAAATGTTCCTCTAACCACCTTCCGCTTCTTTTGCAGGTCATGCCCTTATTGCTCTGACAAAGTAAGCTTTATTGTTACTGCCCTAACAAAGTTTGTTGTTTTCTGAAACCAACCAACCACTTCAACAATGTTTGTTCCTTTCCATCATAGTTCTGAAGTGCCGGCTCCATCTGCATCCACATCCCTGACAGCAGACAAGCAGGCCAGTGCTTCCACTGCAGACTACAACATCCACAGTCGGGTACACAAAACATTACACAGCACTGGAACACATCAGTTTTTACGCTCCTGTATGAATTAGGACAAACCCTACTTTACAGATCCTGCAGAATGCTATCACTTCTAGAGAGGGAATAATATTGAAATTCAAATCAACTGTATTAATACAATTTCATTAATTAATTTATTTTACAGAAAATGACTGTATAGTATGGCATTATTTAAAGATAAAATGGAAATTTAGCAAGAGTACCATTCCATAAAGAATAAACACTGATTATGATCTTTCATTCGTAAAGAGTTCATTGTCTGTAGTAAAATTTCACATTTTTGTGTTTTCAATTGGTTTGCTGGGATCTCCTTCCTGAAGTTAACAATTGATTAGATTTAGTCAGTTGAAAATTAATGGAATTGAGAATGCATTATTACAATCTAACACATTTTTTTGTTAGTTTTGAGGAATTTTTTGGTTTAATTTGAACCCATGAAATGAAGAGATTGGTGTTATTAATGAAACAACAGAATTCTGATTGGAGATGTGTACAATTAAATGAATGGGAAATTTTAAAAAAGCCGTATGGATGATTTGTTGTTTTAACAAAGTTTGATATATCCATCCATCCATCCATCTTCTATCGCTTTTTCCGTTTCTGGGTCGCAGGAGTTTGATATAAACATATATAAAATTAAATATAAAGTATTTGCTAAATATACTGCTAATTTATATCATGTATATATATATGACATATGATAACAGGGGTCTTTATATCATTTCATATATTTCTGTATAAGTTTTTTTCTCTCGTGTTGTGTAATGCAACAGTTCTTTCATCTTTTCTCTATATCAGCCCCAAATTATTTAGCAGCCTTTGTGACCTTGGAGCAAATGTAAACCTTTAAAAAAAGTCTTGGATATTTTCCTCCAGAACCTGTATGACAAGAACATTTCTTTGAGATGTTACCTACAGATAAACTGTAAACAAAATAAGACAATATCAACCTCTCTTCTGTTTCTCTCTCTCAGTTTCAGATTACAGAGACCACAGTATGACACGGCAGGAAAATGCTCATCTCCTCTTCATGCAAACTGCCTTCCTGCTATGTAAAATGTTACGCTTTTGTTGTTGTGCTGAAAAGTACTACATTTACCTGACCTGTCAAGTATAAGAAACCAGTGGAAAGTTTAGTTAAAGAAATAAAAACTACTGTATACCCTCTTGTTCTTCCAAATAAAAATTCACGTCATATCTTGTTGTTTTCTTAATTAAACCATTGAAATAAATGATTTATTAATTAATATTCATTTTAAAATCATAGCAGCAGGAGAGCAATGGCATGAGTGAATGAATTTGCGTAGTGAGGGTGGGTACGACAGGGAGCGGTACTACACAAATGCTATCAGTTATTTGCACATGTTTGGCAGTGCGTGTGTGTGTGTTTTTTTTTACCCGTAATGCTTCAACCGTCTTTTCTAGCCTTTCAAAACGTCTGAATTTCCACAGTGTTGCATAATCACTTGTGAAATCCACAGTTGCGTTATGGTCAATCGTTTCTCTTGAAGAATGTTTGCTTCCCTTTTTGCGATCATACTGGGTAAGATAATCAACACGTGCTGCACCACAGTATGTTCCAGTCATTTAAACGTGTAAATGAAGTGATTTTTCCTTCATCTCTACAGGGCTGTGCTCCTGTTGCAAGGAGAGCAGTAAGTTAGTTGCATCATTTGATTGTGTGTATGTGTGTGTGAATAGTTTTCTAATATACAGTACAAATATTAGCTAAATATTATTGCCTATTTATTGTATGTTTTGATAGGTCAGACTTTATTGGGGAAGCCACAACTGTCAGGCCCCTCTGAGGCTTTGGTGAATGAGATTATTGATTTTACATGTGATGTACAGTCACAGCTAAAGAATGAATCTATCCTTCTGCGGATATTTAAGTGAGTATTAGTACGTTAAATGTAACTATTGCATTATATTGCTTTGAGTAGTGACGGAAAATCCTTCTGATCATCAAACTTTTTCAGAAAGGGTCACCATGAAAAGCCGTTGGGTTTTTACACGTCAATGCATGGAGAGCCTGGGAACATTCCCTTTGTAATCAAACTTTACCATGAGGGCGACCTGGAGTGTGTGGCCAGACCCCAGAACATCTCCAACATAGAGCCCACTGTTAGCAGCACACACCACCTGAGAGTTGTTGGTGAGTCTCTTTACTACCAGGGATATATTTTCCATGTGCCCGTTTAACAGTAATTTGTAATTATCATTGTGCATTTGAGCATTTATATGTTTAAATGCTCAACACATTTCTCATAGGACAGGTCTGTGTGAGGTGTGAGTTCACATTGCAATTGCATCTTGCAAACAAGCTTAATACTAATCACAAAAATCTAAATAGCTCAGGTTAGTAGGACAAATGTGGATAGCATACATTTCACACACATTGCAAACATGAGCTAGTGTGGCTCCTTAGGACCTGGGTCACAGATCTGCTAACTGTTTCAAAGTGCTGGACTAAAATTCTGGTGAACCAGCTTCAAGTTTCCCTGATGAACTTACAGTTGAACTTAAGTGTTATAATTGTTTTCATTAGTAGTCATTCTATTTTACCGTTATTATGTTGTTAAAATATTTTATTTTACTTTATTCTCTCATTATTGTATAGTTGCTGTTTTTGCTAATGTACCTTATCAGTCATCTGTGAAGCACTTTGAACTATTATAGGGTATGATAGTGAATATTGAATAATATGAAAGGTCTATACAAATAAAATTTGATTGATTGATTGATGGATTAATAATTACTGTACGGTTTGAATTAGAACAGGATCTGAAGTCTGTTGCTGTGTCCATCCTGCAGAACCAGTGGACAATGCACAGCTCCTCATCCTCTCGGGTCCAAAGAAGTTCTTTGAGGGTCAGAGTCTGAAGCTCCTCTGCCAACTTCAGGCTGGAAATCACGTGTCCTACAAGTGGCTGCTGAATGATCGGCTCATCTCTCCGTCTCCTGGTGTTCACGTTTTCAATGACCATCTCTTGATCAAAAGGTCAGCAGATGATCCAAGCAGAGCTGCTGTTGCCACATTAATAGCTCTTTGCTCTGGTGCTTGCTTTGGTGATAACCAGGGTTGACAGCTACTACTGAGGATCAGATTCTTAGACGTTCTCTTTAGCTAACGAGGAATAAGAAAATTCCTGTAATAATATTTCCTGTCAATCTCAGAACAACGTCGGAACACAGTGGCTCATACAAATGTGAGGCCTCCAACGAGTTCAATAAGACCGTTTTCACTGCCATCAGCCCTGAGGTTGAAATCACAGTCATTGGTTAGTGGTCTTAATAGTTGAATAAACTGTCGGTGTCACGCGTTTTGTTGGGCAAAACATAACCCTTCATCTTTTTCCCTCAGATGTGGCGTCAGCTCCGGATATTTCCTTCACCGTGTTAAAGGAGTCGGCCCATGTCTATTCTGCCGTGGTCATCTGTCAGTCGACAAAAGGAACCCCACCTATCATGTTTTCCCTCTACAACAGCGGACACCTGGTTGCCAATATGACGAGTGATGACAGAAATGCCACCTTCAAGGTTCCTTTGGTCTTGGATCAGCACTCAGGATACCTCAAGTGTGCGGCAAACAATACAAACCAGACTGTATACAGTCACTGGTTGCCCTTGGATGTTGGTATGTGCTTCATTTGAAAGTGCTGGCACAGAACTGTGATATACTATATAAACATATAAGGACTACTTTTTGTAATATCTGTCCATTTTGCATTCCACAACTGCCTCTGCCAGTCTCAGTTGGGGGCCGTGTGAAAATTCACTTGGACTGTGACGTTGGAGAAAACTTTGCTGTGATTGGTGTGAGGCTGTACTGCAAGGTGGAGAAGGGATCTCATGCCCAGTACCAGTGGTTCCTCAACCAGACGCTTCTACACCACCGAGGAAGCTTCTACTACGTGGTCAACCAGCATCCAGAACAATCGATACTCCTGCTGGCTGTCGGGAAGCACAGCGCTGGGACATACCACTGTGAAGCATCCAATAGCTTTGACAGCACCACTGTCATAAGCAGCAGCAGGCTATATTTGGATAAAAAAGGTACAGTTCGTCCATTATGGTTAGTTATTGTAACTGTTTTAGTCAGACATCCGGTTTAATTTCATTCTTCTTCTCCTCCTTGCCCAGTGCTGAACCGTGTCCCTGTCTTTGTGGTGGCAGTCGTCTTCGGATGTTTCACAGTCCTGATTCTCCTGGTCTCCATTTGTTGTGGGACTGGAGTGGTGATCAGTGAGCTGACATGTTTTTACAGGAATCCTCTTTGTATTGGATGCTCATTTACTGCTGAAAAAATAACTCCTTTTTTTTTTAACCTCTTTCAGGACGGAGAATGTATGGAGAGAAGTCTCTGTGAGTTTTTTTTCTGTTTCATTCTGAAACCCACCTTACCAATGAAACTGTTAAATGTCAAATGTTAACCTGCCATCTAACAAGGGATGGCCATCTTTCTGTTTTCCTCTCCTCCCAAAAGGGGGTATTTTGCATTAAAGTAAATTTGAGCATCCACCCTCAAAAATAATAGTGCAAGGTTGAATTTTGGGTCTGCTGGGGACATAGCCAAGGGCAGTGATCATATAGCTGTGACATCACAAAGTTATAGAATTCCTGACTGCTTGTTCTTTTGGGTTTTTAGGAATATGGGCTGTGTGCACTTTTCTGTGGACTGAACACTGATACTTTTGCATGAATTTATCCCTGTTTTATAGTCCAATGAAACGAGAGATCTCACTTTATAAAAATCTGGGACCTTTAAACATGATGAATTTAAACAAAAGTGTGAAAAAGTCTTCATCATGTTTAGTGTGGATGTAACAATAAAAGAAAGTACTTGTGATGTTGAGGGGTCAACATTTCAAGAAACAACACTGACCACGGTATTTATACGTCCTCAGTCAAAGTGTTTAGATTTATGTTGCTATAAAATGTGTACCGTGGGTCTGTAAAATGTTTTCAGACAGCTGTATATGTTTTCTCCTCTCAGGGTGGATCTGGAGATGAAGAGAGCTTTGGCTGCATATGAGGACGATCTGGTTAGTCAGTATTTCTGCGATTGCTTTAGTCTGAGCTTCTTCTTTTTCATTTTACACATTCATTCCCTTTTCAGGAGCAATTAAAAGCATCGCCCCCTCCTGGTGTAAACTTAACTCTGACACTGAACTCCTCAGTCGTCTTTTCTTGCAGGATGTGACTGAGTACAATGAGGATGATGATATGATGAAGACAGACAGCGGGGATGAACTGGATCAGGTAAGATTGAATGAAAATCCCTGATAACTAAAGAAATCATGCAGGCAGTGAGTCCTCTGGTACCTGTGCTCTCCTCAGGCATCTGAGCCTTCTCTGGACGATTTCCCTCAAATGCTGGGGCAGAAGAAGCTGGAGGAGGAACCGGCGGAGCTACCATGAGGAGCGCTTTTCACAGATCTTTGTAACCAAATAAACATTTTTTCATGACCCCTGTCGTGTGTGTGTGTGTGTGTGTGTCGCTTATCTGAGCCAAAGTGAGGCGGAGGGGTTGAACCCTGATGACAGCCACACATGATCTGTCTCTAATCCGCCCCCCTTTGACGCGCAGCCGCTGGTGCGCAGCTCGGCGGGAGGCGGCGGTAGCTCTTAGTTTCGAGTTCGCCTTTCTCCGGGAGGGTCAGTCCTGTCAGCTGGGCTCATCGGTGCTCCGGAGGAACCGGCCTGAGCGGCGCACACATGGAGCAGACGGGCGGTGTCAGCGCGTACGGGGTTTCGCTCGCCGGAGGAGGCTTCGACTTCTTCAAGTTTGTCCGACAACCGCAGACCATCGTGCGGATACTGAGCTGGGTGAGTGGACCGTGGGCGGAGGTGGCTCTGTTTATTTGTATATTTATTTGGTAAAAGGTTTAAAAGAGGGGAGGGATATGATAACACCTGGCAGACCAACAGGTGGGTCTGGCCCGCTGCCACCTGCCTGCCTGCCTGCCTGCCTCTGCAGCGGTTCCTCGCTTTAAAATGGGTTCATTTTTATTTGAGTTGGCCACAAGCAGAGCCCTCCTCTGCAGCCAGCTGCTGTGTGACAGCACAGATCAACACAGCTGCTGGCCGAGGACAAGGCAGAAAAGCTGCCAGACACAGTGAGACCTCCGCTCCTCGGTTGGACACAGGGCTTTGTGATAATCTCAGGGATCTGTGTGGTCCAGCACTGCTTCCGTGACACATGTGAAGCCAGATTATTTACAATTTTCCAACTTTAGTAGAAAGTGTATGTGATCAGTCGCTTGTTATAGAGAAGTGATGCAGAAAAGGGTATTTCTATATGCAGGGGATTTCATGTCCCAGGGAAAGTTGTTGCACATGGCTGATCACTTGTTGCTAGGCAAATTTAATGGCACAGATTTGTTTTTGTGGTTCAGGGACTCATCTGGAAAGTAGAAAATGAATTTTGACTAGACAGGTCTCACCTGGGAGTATAATGTCTGGCCCTGAGTGATTCTGAGCTCACAGGCTGAAGCACTTGGCTTGAACTGCTCTGTCTGTCCTTGACCGTCCCCTTGGTGGAAGGTGGAAGGGCTGTGAACCATTACCAAAGAAAACATGCTGCTTAACCTGAAGAGTGTAGTATAACCAGAAGATGAGGAGTGAGGACAGATGGTGCCCTTGGTGACCACAAAAGTTTTTATTTTATATATTTCTGTTTGGGGAAAGTGTGTGTGTGTGTGTGTGTGTGTGTGAGAATATGTGAACAAGAAAGGGATTATGTGTGTGTCACTGGTAAACAGGGGTTGATGGGCAGGTAAGGTGATCCCCTCTCCCCACCGACCCGCTCATCTACTCTTGGTGAATGTGTTTGTCTGTGATCTCTCTCTCTCTCTCTCACACACACACACATAACGCATACTGAAACACACACACACTGCTCCACTCATCTCAAATTCACTCTAGCTAAATCCTCATGTATGTCAGCAGTTATTCTAGGAGAGAGGATTTTTCACTCAGTAACCCTGCCTACAGGTCCCATGATGCACCACACCTGCTCCTGAAACATGGAAAAGTCTACACAAAGGCTCTTTGTCACTAAAAGCACTGAATCACATCATTATATCTTCTCTGAAATGCCAGAAAGATACAAACAAAGTTCAGATTCTTCAGTGACACAGCTGCCCTGACTGTTGAACACGGCATATAATATTAAAGCTAAGTGCTATTCTAGTAGACTTAAAGTCTTAATACAACAACATCAGGAATCTGGCATCACAGTATTTCCTGTGTCATCTGATAATTTATCAAAAGAATATACTTCATGTACAACATGTTGGCCTGACATCCATCTGTCACTCATCACTTTCCATCCGTCCACTTATGAGCAGTCAAATCCATCTGCTCCTGTAAAAGTCCCTGTCTCAGTTATGTCTTTGTGTTTTGGAAGTCCCCCAGTTCACTTCTCTAAAGTCTACTGCTCATTTCCTTTACCTTTCGTCTCATTCACCCAGCAACGCTTTGGCCTGTCCTCCCTCCCAGTCTGTAAACATCCCCTCTCTATACCTCCTCTTGTTATGAGTGTTATTGGGGAACTGGTGGCATCTCGGGAGTCACATGGCAGGCAGCTGCACTCAGAAGTAGGTCATATGGTTAGATGGGTAACCAAAGGGGACGGTTACACACCACAAAAACACACAAATTGACACAAGAATTGGAGGTTGTTTCAAAAGTCAGCAATAAGAGAAGAGACCGTTTGTGACAACAATTAGTCTCACTGTTTGTCATGGGACGTAGAAATGGATAAGGTAGTTTCATTCAAGAGACTTAAGTTAAATGTGACGATATTTGTGCATGGTCTCTGCACATGGTCATTCATTTTCAGAGCAGTTTTAACTCCTTGCTAGACAAACTTGTAGTACATTATTTGAGAGAGAGCTCTTTTCCATTAGGCCCTATAGTATCATCTGTTTTCTGCTGGGGTTGGCATTGTGACAGCAGAGCTCCTGACTGACCAAGTAGTCCATATTCTCAACAAGACAAAAAAGTGACTTTGATGCTAAATAGAGTTGATTTTTTTTTTTGTCTGTGATAGTGAATGTTAATAATGCACAAGAAATTTGTGAAATAGGCATTAAATCAAACCCATATTCTAGGAATGAAAATGCACTCGAAGCAAACAGCTGGTTCCTTTCATGGAGACAGTTGTATCTTTGAAAATCATTAAATGTTTGGAGAAAGAAAAAGAAAAAAACTTTTCCTGATTTGCCAACTTCCTCTTTCCTCCAATTCAATTCAGATATTTGCCTTGGTGGTGTTTGCCTGCATCACAACAGAGGGGTACATCAACAGTCCCTACAGTTCAGAGGCAAAGTGCTTCTTCAACCAGAATGACTCGGCGTGTCAGTATGCTGTGGGCATTGGGGTGATTGCCTTCCTGGCCTGTGTGGCATTTCTGGTCTTGGATGTTTACTTGCCTTTCATGAGCAACGCACAGGAAAGGAAGTATGCTGTCATGGCTGACTTGATATTCTCAGGTAAGCCAGAGCTTTAATGTTATACAACAGGTTTAAAGCTGCTAATCCAGATTTTTATATTAAAAATTAATCAAATTGTCATGTGTGGTGTGAAGGAGGTTTCTCCAACCTGTGGGAAATGAACAACTGTGCTGCTACTCTGTAGAGAGTCTTTTAGCTCATTGTTTTCTTTTCACACCTTGCAGCTTTAGTGTTTTGGTTCAGTCTCAACAGAAAGCCAGTTGTACTACTAAGCAGCCGACAGATGAAATAAGCAATTAGGTGGAAACAAGTAATGATTCAATGCTAATGTACCTCTGTATTTGCTGAATGTGCAAAATTTTAGCCTGTAAAATATAAAGGATGAGTTACAGAGGAGGATTCTCCAAGCCCATTTCATTTCTGTTTTCTCATTTAAATGTGAATTTCTACATACACGCCATTGATTATTGCTCTTCTTCCTGACATTCTATAATATGTATTATTCATTGTCACACACAGTTAGGGTGGTTGGAGTGGGAAAATGGCCTCACAGATTTAGCTGGAATTAAACATTCATCAGCTGTATACAGCAACGCTCACAGTCAACCATTCTTCAAGGAAACAAAGAAGTGGTGGTTTGGAAAACAGCTTGTGCTCACAGGAGCAGATGGCGACAGCTCTTTTAATTCTGCTGACATTTTTGTTCTTTTGTCTGAACCACCAGGGTAAATCAATTTTCATATCAGGGTTTCTGTCATTATTTCACGCACTGTGGAAAAACAGTCGGTTATCTCTGTCTGTGTTTGTGCATCTGTGTTGTCTAGGGGCGTGGACCTTCCTGTGGTTTGTTTGTTTCTGCTTATTGGCCAGTCAGTGGGGTCACACTCATGATGTCAGAGGAATCCCTGAGGACGCTGCACGTGCTACCGTGGCTTTCTCCTTCTTCTCCATTGCCACCTGGGTGAGCAGGACTTTCCTTTTATTAAACAAGGCCAAATGTTTAAGTAAGCACATTATTATCTGTGCTTTTTGCTAATGAAGTCCAAGATTCATATTGTACATACTTACATTTGAATTTATTTCATTGCTTTCTCATCACAACATGATAAATCATGTGTGTATTTCCTGAAATCTCTTTTAAAACTTCAGTTGGCTTCAGTCGATGTCAGACTTGCTTGAGACCTGCTTGAGGCACTTCTTCTATCACTGAGCTCTCTGCTGTATTTATGGTCAAACTTTGGTCTGGTAACACAGGTGATAGTACAGGAGCGGTGTGTTCAAGTATTGATTTCACTCTTCGGTGCTGGCAGCTTGACTGTGAACTTTTATTGCAGGAAATTATAACAAAGTTTATCTCCCATAGACTTGTATCTTGTGTGGCTCATACTCTCTTCCAGTAACAGATGAACAAAAAAAAAAAAGTGTATGTGGAAAAACTGACAGTACATCTATGATGCCAAGTGACATTTTAAATAAAAAAAAATTCAAATCGATTTGACACTGAACAGCACAAGACAGAGGTTTTGTTACTTGCCTAAATGGGTTAATTTCTTATTTCTCATCTCTGAGCTTCCTGCCATCACTTGAACACATCAATCAGAAAAGTTCTCTAAACAGCATTACAGAGCAACAGAAATGTAGCTGTATTGAACTTATTGACAGACGAAATCAATGCAATGGATTTTCTCTTCTGAGCTTCCTTCAAGTCTCTGCACATGTATTTCAACACTGGAACGAATTGAGCCCTCGTTTATTCTGCTCTGGAACATCTTCAGCAGCAGTGTAGCATCATAGTCATTGGCTGAAACATTGGAAGTCTTCAGTGTCTGTGCTGATCTTTGCATTTTCATGTCATTATGTAGGGAATCCTAGCCTACTACGCCCTGGGTCGTTATCGCCGTGGCGTAACTGAAATTACCATCCCAACCTACACAGAGCCGCCATCAGACAGTGCGACCTACCCTCCAGCCTACGCCCCCACCTCCTACAACCCCACTACCTACACCCCTACCACTTACACAGCGTATCCCAGCAATGTGCCCGACATGCACCAACAGCCTCCTTTCATCTCCAACACCAAGCAGCATGAGGACACATACCAACCACCCAACTACTGAGTCAAAGGGAGCTCTCATGGTCGAGGCTGTCCCTGGTCTTTTGCTGATAAAGTGATTGGAGTTGCACTGCTCAGGCACAGAGCTATATCATATTGATGTGGTTTTTGCATTTGATTCAACCCACTTTTTCCAAGAGCAGTCAGATTTGACAACCTGAGCAGTGCAGCTGCAAGTTAGAGAGAAAGGACGCTTCAGTTTACTTCAAGAGGTCTGAGGTCAGATCTTCAGACATCAGGCTGAGTGTTGAAATTAGTGCTGATGATGGTGAATCTGACCTTACACCCCCGTGCAAAGATGCAACTTTTACCTCAAATGGGCTGATCCTGAAGGGGAGAGGTAGATAGAATTTACCCAGGAGGTCGAAGGTCACTTAATGTGACATTATGATGCTCCAGTCAGAGTAAAAGATGACCACTGAATGTGTTTCTCTTTACTCATTTGGAACCTGACAATGTGCACTTGTATATATATTTCACTATGCAAAGGTGCATTTTAATGGTTGTATGTGCCTAAAATCTTCTTTTTTCCCTTTCAGGGCGGTTATCATGAGGACTTCTAAACAGTTTAGTGTCTTTAAATGAAATATAATATAATTTGGGAGTAGAGTTCAGTGGGTAAAGACCACCATGAGGCTAAACGTGATTGATTTATGTTTTGTGAAACGTGGGCTCTGTAGTTCTTATGCAGTTCTTAGTTAGATTGTCAGCCATATAAACATAAAGTCATCTTTGCAATCTTTGCACTAGAGGACTAGGCTGTTGCATTCTCCACCTCACCTTGCAATACTTTTGAGACCACTTTAAGATGACAATTTTATGTATTTCCTCAACTCTGACTAGGGCAAATGTAACAGCCTTGTTTGTAAAAAATTTTTCAAACTGTAAAGATATTTATGGGATGTTTCTAATCAGCTTTGCCCTTTAAACTTCTGGCCCGTTTATAGAGGGGAATGTTGATAACTGCACTTATTGAACAGGTTTATTCACTGAACATGCCCTCAGACTGAAGAGCTACTTGTTAACTATCAGTGACAAAGCGTCCTCTTTACTCTGAATGCTCACATTTCCTCCAAGGCCTTAGGACATTTACTTTTCATTGCACTGATGTTTATCTCCTGTTTACAGGCACCATAATCTAAATGGTAGAGGGCACACTTCAGCGTCCATGTCTTTCCTAATGACAAATTAACTCATTCTGCAATGGTGAGAATCAAACACCTGCCCTTTGAAAAGCTACTGGTTTAGTTTGTTGCCTTGTGCCTGACAGTCTAACACCTCAGCTGCCTTCTGCCTGATGTAGCTCAGCTGAAGTGAGTCAAAGGTTAAGGCCTGAGATTAGCTTTCTGTTGTTGCAGGGGTTTAGGCTGACTGATAATGTGAATGACACACCTGAAGTTGGATGTGATTATATTAATTTAACATGATGGTGTTAATGGTGCATCTACATCTGAGACATTTGTAATAGTGAAAAAAAAAAAAAAAACATGGTCAATTAAATTGTTTAAAGGAAAACGCACACACATAACTTGAACCAACATAAATGAAACATATTGTTGATGATTTTATATTTGCTTTAAAGGGAACTTTAAGGGTTTTAGAGGAAAGCGAATGAGAGCAAAATGTGCCTTGATTAAATACTGGTGTTATATTTAGGCTAAGCAGCTGTGTATCACAGCTGCTCTCTTCTGCTTGAGTGATTTTTGCTAATTCTATGTTCTGGAAAATCAGTTAAAGCTTTTGTTAATGAACACTTGAAGCCTGTGTATTCATGTGACAACATGAATACACAGCTTGAATAACCTGATTATTATCAGCGCAAGTGTGCATCTTGAATAACCTGAGTTTATAAAATTTTCTTCAGAATCCAGGTTTCCCTGTAGTTTTGTTATAGTGATAACAGGCTAAATTTTGATATCAAATGTTGATTTAATGTATATTTCAAGTAAAAAGTTGCCCACATTAAAAATTTGTGTGCAGCATTGCATAGTGTGAGTGTGATATTTTTGCTAGATTGTTGCAGGCTTCCGTGTAAATGTGGGAAGACTAAAATGATTTATATGAAATAATTTGATTTGTGTTGACTTCTTAAAAAATTATAAAAACTGCAATAAGAACTTAATCAGGTAATGTGCATCTTATTTTTTCTCTTGTTGGCAAGTATTTTGCACCGCTAAATTTGTCCCATGACCTTTTGTTTTCAGTGTTTTACATAATTATACATGTTATGTCAGAAGCATATAGATTTACTCCAGACTTTTTGTTTCTAGAATAAAAGCATTCACAGGATGTTTGTCTTATTTGGGTATTGTTACACTCATGCAGTTCAGTAATATGGGCTGTATAGAATAGTTTAGTGAGGAGACACTTTTCCATTCCAGCCTGCCAGCTCACCATGCTGCCACAGATGCCAGGATTTGAACAGGTTATTTTGGTCCCTGGCTGCAATGGAAAGGTATTGGATTACATATCACAGAGTACACAAGTTGAAAACATTTAAGTGTGAGCAAAGGAACATTAACCAATCATCTGTTAAAATCTTTAGAGAAATAGACTAATTAAATCTTATTACGAAATCAAAGTTTACTTTGTTTACCTGCCGACATAGTATACATAGAGAAAAATCTGTATAAATGATGAGACAGAAATATGTTTAAAAAAAAGAATATATTAAAATCATTGAACTGAATGGTGTATGTAACATATCAGACACCCTGACAGTGGTGGAGCTTTTACTCATTATCAGGACTTAGGTGTACAGTTGTATAATAAACACAATACAGATACATGTGAGGCCCTTTCTGACCATTTTCTGAAACACACAAACCAAATACCAGCAAGCTTAAAAAATACCATTTCACATAAAATACACTTGCATGCATACGCACTCACACAAAGACACACACTTTGTTTAAGATTTTGTTGATCAGTTCTCTCCTGATCTTCAATATCATGCCTTGATTTTGTGTTCATAAGTGGATGTGGGAGAAAAGCTTTCTGTGAACTCCAATGTCCATGTGTTTTCCTGGGAGGGGCTGTTGTGGAGTTTCATTCCTGAGGGGAGCACCATTCTCTTTGTCCACCATCAGATCCCCATAACATCTTCTACACACCGCCTGATACTTGTCAGCTCCACCAATCACCTCCAGCTACGGCACAAAGAGTAGAGATTATGACTGATTATGAAAGTGTGATCAAAGAAAATAGGACTTTTGTTGTGTTATCTCTGCAATCTGCACTAAAACTTCAAAACTTATTTGTGGGTAGGAAACAATACCCCAATAATGTTAAGCTTTATCTGAGTATTCATCAGATTTTAGAAATAAAAAAACATAAGGCAAATATCTTCATTAACTTTGCCTCCTTACCTCCTTCTCTGCTCCTAACCTCTTGGTGTAGGCAGCTTCTTTGTAACACTGCATGCAGACGGCATGGAGCTTCACCACACTCTCCGCTAGAGGGACAAGGTTCAGGATGTTCCCGAACGGCTACGGGAATGCACAGGACAGCAGAGAAGCAGTTAAGTACAATAACAATAGCAGGACTGAAGAGACTTACTATAGGGAGGGAAAATGAGCACAATCAAGTGTCTGTTAAAAAGCTGCACATGCAAATTGTTTTGTGCCATCTCAATAATGTGTTCCTTGTCTTGGACATCTTACGTCTCGTGTCTACACCCACAGTGTTGCTCTATCTGCCCCTCCAGCATTTATGCAGTGATTGACTATGTGGACAAACGGCATCACTGATAAAACACACAGTTACTCACCTTTCTCTGGAAAGTTGCATCCAAGGCAGCGACAATCACCATCTTCCCTAAATTTGCCATCTCCTCGCAAAACTCAACTGTGTCAGGAAACTATAGAAACACAAAGGAAGTACAGATTTAATGGGTGATGATTTCCTACTAAAACTGAAGAGATGGACAAAATCAACAACCCTTGCGCATCTAGACAGAGAAAATATCCTCAACTGCCTGGATTTTAACTCCCACTAATTTAAGTCTAAACTGGAAGGAACGAAAATACAGTACAATATACTTACGAACTGTCCCTCATCAATTCCAATGACAGAAACTTTCAGTGCCAGAGACCTCACATCTGCCAGACGTGCAGCTGGTAGAGCATCCATTGTATTTCTAAAAGATGGACAAGATAATAATAATAATAATAATAATAATAATACTACTAACGAAAAAGGAAAAGTACCTGATAACAAACAAAAGGACATTAGCTTTCTGCATTACTAATCTCACTACTGATGCTTATATTAGATTGGTGAGAGACATTAGTATTCTTCCATGTCTGTCATGTCACCTAATGTAGTTCCTGATTTCCACCCATACAAATGACTCTTGACATAAGGAGATAATGTTCTGTGTGTTTATAGTAATAATGATAATAAGAAGTGGATCTAGTCTCAATTGTACGTTTTTATTTTGTCATGTCTAGTCTTCTATTTTTAGCGGAGTTTATACATAAAAAAAATATGTACAACTTTAATGTTGACAAATACAGGAATAAAAACTACAAAAGTCCCAGACACGGGCACTTCTGTTAAGTTCAATTAGAAAGTACACTGAAAACTCACTTGTCATGTGTGGCCATGCCTGAGTCAGAATAACGTGTGTCTTTGGCGTATTTGATCACCAGGCAGTCATACTGTGCTATCTGGAAACGGCGCACTCTCCTCATCAGTTCAGTGCTGCAATGTCAAACACAAGAATGAAGCAAACACCAAGTAAAACCAATCCTAAAATACAATGTTCACACATTCAGCTGTGTAAAACTGATTTAACTCCCTGACATCACAAACGGCCTCAGCCAGCTTCTTGCAGGGGTGGCGGGCCGGTGCAGTCTGGGCGGTTAGTATGTTTTCAAAGTTACTTTTGGCGATGAACATGAATAAGAGATGTGTGTTTTGACTTGGAGAAAGGATAACTCACCTTTTGCCTGAAAACATGGGTCCAAAGATGACCTGCAGACAACAGCAGAGATGCCGAGGTCAGTCATTGACTGCACGCAGAGTTCACTTAAACACCGCTAACGCCAGCATGGACTTTAATTTGATCGGCGATAGTTGTTGCTAATGTCGCAATATAGTTGGACATTAATGGCGGTTTAAATTGACACCAACCTGAATTTGTCCCATGGCTTTCCGCGGTGAATTTGGCAGAACTCCCAGGAAATCCGCACACTCCATTTTTATGCCAAGTTTGACTAAAATGACGTAAATAATAATTTAAAAACAAACAAAAGTATTGTTTGATGTTATTCTCTCTCAAAAGTAGCAGGCGCTATAAGGCGCTTTAAGTTGAATGTGGCGCGCTGGAGTCCACGGGCGGCTCTATTTATACCGGAAAGTCCTCGACCAATGGGCATAGAGAGACCTGCTCTGACGTAGGTCTTTAAGACCAACCAAATTCGCGATAGGAGAGTGACGGTACCATGTCGGCCAATCAGAGCACGGAATACTGGGCATGCGCCTGTGCTGGGCGCTCAGTTTGACTTAAAAGAAGCAGCTGCAGTTTAGTGATGGGGAAAGTCGATTCCTTTCACTGACTCGAGTTTATATGAATCCCACACCAAAGTAAATTGGTCATTGGAGTCATTTGAGTCACTGAGTCGGTGCGCACACACCCACCCAGTCCCAGTCCCCACTCAATTCACACTGTTAAAACCACAGACTTGAAACGGGAAAGTTATCAACTTCAATGTCATTTTTTATTTAGCATACTAATTGCCTTTGCGAGACAAACACAATGTCTTGTTTTAATCTGAGTGTCTGTGCATGTGTGGATGGTGATGTGGCTGGGATGGGGGATATTGTCTTGCTCATTTTTATTTTTTAATGTGGAAAGCACTTTGTGCAACATTGTTTTTGTTTCAAAAGTGCTGTATAAATAAAGTTTGATTAGATGATTGCTTGCTTGATTGATTGGTTGGTTGATTAATATGGTGAATAATTTCCTTTCACCAGAGTTCTACTGGCAGCAGACTTTCAGCTCAGGTAAGACACTGAGTGTGAGAATGTGCTGCTGCTGAACTAGGAGTTACAGATACAGGACTCACGAGTTCGACTCTGAACAGGTTACCCCTGAATGAGTCATGAATCACCAGTTTGACTCCGAACGAGTTACCGCAAGAGGTGTCACGATTCAGGAGGTCGACAAGTTTGGCTCCTTTCGCGAGAGGACGAGAAGAGTCAAGACTTATATGCTGTGAATTTAAACACGTTACCGCGAGGATATAGTGTCGTTTTTATTAGCTGTGGGCAGGAGTGATCTAGATAAGGAAGTTGGGAACGCTTTTCTACATTGGAGTTCGCTCCGCTGTAGTCTGGTAAAGGATTGCTTCTGAAAGGAGCGGGGAGGTTGAGGGAGGGGGGTGGCAGCAATGGGGGAGGGGGAAAAGGAGAGCAGAGCAAAAGGAGGGAGAAGAGGTAAGCATACCTGAAAAGCAGAGGAGAACAAAAAATCCTGAGGAGCATGTAGTGTTCAGGGTAAAGGGAGCTAAACCTGGGGATGTAGGATTTAAAGCAATCAGTCCATTACAGATTGACATGTCCCTACAGAATCAGATAGGCAGGGGGTACTTGGCCAAGATATTATTCAATGGGGTGCTGAAAGTGACCTGTATGAACAGGAAGCAATATGAGGACGACATGAGTGTGGGGAAAGTAGTGACCAAAGTGGAAAGAATAGAAACAACCTCTAGAGAAAGCCAGGGGAGTAAGGGGGTGGTCTATGGAATGTTTGCTGGCCTGTCAGAGCAGGAGATTATGGCCAATATAGGAGGAGGGGAAGTAGTAGCTGTTCAGAGATTCAAAACTAGAGAAGAGGCCCGAGGGGATCCGCCAGTCCTGCTGACATTTAAAGACACTCAGCTGCCAGGGAGAGTCTACCTAGGAACAATGGCATATCAGGTGAGGGAGTATGTAAGACCTTTGCTGCGATGCTATAATTGCCAAAGATACAGACATATTGCAGATTCCTGTCGTGGTAGGAGAAGGTGCATAAAGTGTGGAAGAGAGCATGGCATAAAAGAGTGCAAAGCAGAAACCTACAAGTGCCCTAACTGTGGGGGGGATCATGGGGCTGCACATAAGGGATGTGAGCACACTATTAAGACCCAACAGGTGCAGGCTGTGAGGGAGCGAGATAAAGTGTCTTACACTGAGACAGTTCAGACAGTGACAAGAGAGTGCAGAGAGGAGAGAGGGGAGAATGTAACTCTGAGGAATGAAAGACGTGAGCCAAATAGGTTCCCTGCAGACTTGTTAACAATGAGTAAGGAGTCGTTTCTGTCATTTGTGGTTGTGGTATTAGCAGCAGCGAAGCAAATTTTTGCGTCAAAAACTTCTAATAGATGAGACATCATCCGGGAAGTGGTGGGGACAGCATAAAGATACCTTGGGGCGAAACAGGGACCAGAGAAGTTCTTCCAGTACATGTCAGAGGTATGGAAGAAAATTCAGAAGCAGATGGAGGAAAAAAATGGTTAAGGGCGAAGGCAAGGAAGGTTATAAAAGAGGCAAAAAGGAGCAGTTGGAGGAGGTATTGTGAAGGAATAGGTCCAGAGACATCAGTGGGGCAACTGTGATCAGCTGTGCATAAAATGTCAGGGGCATATAAAACAAGGTCTATCCCATTATTACAGAAGGGGGAGGTTGAGGTAGTGACTAATAAGGAGAAAGCAGATATGCTTGTAGACAGTTTTCAGGAGGTGCATAGGTCAGAGAGTGTGGGGACTGAGAGATGTAGGAGAAGTGAAGAGGTGTTGTCTGCCAATCAGTGGACGTTAGAGAGAAGTATAGATGATGATAGCTCAGTTAACTTGTACTTTTCTATTAAGGAACTGAGGGAGGCAATCAGGACAGGGGCAAACAACTCTTCATGGAGAGATAGGTTATCATATGAGCTTTTTAAGCAGTTAGATGACATGGTGTTGGGTGAGATCCTAGCATTATTAAATACAGTGTGGGTAGAGGGTAGTTTACCTAAGGAATGGAAACATGCAGTGGTAGTACCAGTTCTGAAGCCTAATAAAGAGGCATCAGATCCTAGTTCTTACCGTCCAAAAGCACTCACAGCGGTGCTTTGTAAAATAATGGAGAGAATGGTCACTAATAGGCTAGTTTATTTCCTGGAAACCAGAGGGCTTTTTGCTAATTTTCAGAATGGGTTTAGGAACGGATGGTCCACAATGGAGTCTGTTGCAATATCGGACCAGGACATTAAAAGGGCATTTAATAACAAAGAATAGTGGTGGGTGTGTTTTTAGATAATGAGTATGATTCTCTGTGGAAGGAGGGATTATTAATCAAAATATACGATTTAGGGGTAAGAGGAAGAAAAGATCTTTTAAAAGAGAGAACCATACAAGTCCGAGTGGGTGGTTTCTTGTCTAAGACAGTAGAGATAGAGAACGGTACTCCACAGGGAAGTGTCATTTCACCGGTTTTGTTTAATATAATGATTAATGATATCTTTGATAATGTAGGAAGAGGACTTGGGTTGTCCTTGTTTGCAGGCGACGGGGCAATCTGGAAAAGAGGACGAAACGTGGAGTATACTTTCAGACAGTCAAAAAGCATTACAGGTAGTGGAGGAATGGAGAAAGACATGGGGGTTAACGATTTCCGTGTCTAAAACAAAGTATGTAATTTTTGGTTTTAAAAGAAAGATACCTGATATTGGACTGAGAATACATGGATTAGTATTGGAAAGCGTAAAGGTTATTAAATTTTTAGGTGTATGGTTTGAAGAACGTATGACTTGGGCCGTGCATATAGGTAAAGTTGTTGAGAAATGTGAAAAGGTGATCAATGGTTTAAGAAGTTTAGCTGGGTGTGAATGGGGAGCTAGTAGGGAGACACTGCTACTAATATATCAAGCCATGTTTAGATTGACTCTAGATTATAGGAGTATTGTGTATGGTGCTGCATCTAAAATGACATTAAACAAGTTGGAGGTCTTGCAAGCAAAGGCGTTGAGGCATTGTTGTGGGGCTTTTAGAACTACCCCTATACCAGCATTACTAGTTGAAGTGGGAGAAATGCCTCTGTGGATAAGACACATAAAATTAGGTTTACAATACTGGACTAGGATTAGTGGGAGTATTCAAAATTTTACAGCCAGATGTCTGCTACAAGAGGGGGAAGGAATAAATAAGAATGAAGCATTCATGTCTAGTATTAATCAGTGGGCCAGGAAGGAAGGGATGAGACAGGAGGAGATAGCAGAGCACGCAAGTTGGACACCAATATCACTATGGATAATACCTGAAATAAATACTGAGTTCAGCTTTCTTCAAGAAGAAGATAAGAGGGAGGTGAGATTGAGCGTTGAAGAACATCTTGGGGCAGTTAGGAGGGAAAAGCTTAAAATTTTTACAGATGGATCCAGAGATCCAGTTAGTCAAAGAGCAGGATTTGGGGTCTATATAGAGCAGCACAAGCTGAAGGTCAGTGTCCGAGTATCGGATGAAAGTTCAGTTTTCACAACAGAACTGAGAGCAATTCTTTGGGCTTTAGAGTGGGTGGAGGTAGAAAAGCCTAAAGAGGTCATGATATGTTCTGACTCTGCCGCTGCACTGGAGGCAATAAGAGCAGGTAAAAGCAAAGCTCGTCCTGATCTTGTGATGGAAATTTTAAGAATAATGAGTAGAATAGGATCAGAATCAGATGTCACATTTCGCTGGGTTCCAGGGCACATGGGGGTGGAGGGAAATGAAAAGGTGGATCAATTAGCAAAGGATAGCTTACAAAGAGAAACTGACATACATATGCCCCAGGGTAGGGTGGAACTGAGGAGATTAATCAGAGGCAGTGATAAAGGAGTGGCAAGAAAGCTGGGAGAGGGAGGAGAAGGGGAGGCATCTCTTTTCAGTGCAACCGAAATAACTAGATAATGCAAGTGTAACATCCCATCTCGAAGAGATGAAGTAAAGCTGTGTAGACTGATGCTAGGACATAGTGGACTAAATCATAACTTGTATTTAATAGGGAAACATGATACAGGGCAGTGTCACTGTGGGCAGCGAGGAACAATTAGGCATGTGTTCTTGGAGTGCAGGAACTATAGCAGAGACAGGCGACAACTTTTTGTAAGGATGGAAGAGCAGGGAGTGGAGGCTTTTTCCTTTTTTTCTATATTTGGCCACAACAGTGATCATCCAACCATATCCATCGCAGTGTTGCAGTTTCTGCACGACGTAGGAGTGTATAGCAGGATCTTGCAAAGAAACCAGTGGAGGGCAGTAATACGCCTGGCGGCGTCTACACTGTCGGAACCGAAAAAGAAGAAGAAGAAGAAGAAGACGTTACCGCGAGTCTAGTATGTACTGTGTGTGAACCAACAAACCAGAATTGCTGCTTCTCCCGCAGGGCTAATATGTGATTAACTTCAGTCCCTGCAGTCACAGTTCTTTAGTGACACGTTGTCTGGTCTCTCCTTTAGTCAGTGTCAGTGAACGAGTTAACAGAGATGAGGACTCATCATTCATGAGTCAATAAAATGACTCGAGTTTTCAACGATTCGTCTTTCTCTTCCTACCTCTCCCCTCTAGGGGAGAGGTAGTGCAATGTAGGCGGACTTTTTTTTTTTTTTTTTTTACTGACCAAACTGTTTACTTTCCAAGTGTGCAGTCCACCAGTCTAAAGTTCAGCCTGTCAGTATATAAATATTGAGAGCTTTTGCAACAACACCAACCTTTTGCAGATATTGGTTGGATATATCTGGAATTTCTACTGTGATTTCAGTCACTTCAAACGATAAAACGATGCACTGGACTGAAATGAAGGAAGATGTAAGAGTCTGACCTGACGTTTTTCTCTCCTTATTTGTGCTGATATTATTGTTGGTGTTATGTATTGTATGTATGACAGCTTCATTTATCCCCAACAGCACGTTTTAAATCTCCCTGTGCTGACATAAAGACTTAAATAGATTTATAGTGGAAGCAGGGGAGGGCGCTGTTTACCACGGCCACAGCGGCTCTATGACCGCCTGACGGTGAACAGTGTTCGGGCTCTGCTTTCATGGCCACCCGGCTCACCGGAGTCTTTTCTCCTTCTGACAGGAGCTAGAGAGGCAGTTTTCTCCCAGCCGGTGGTCGCACAGGATGTCGGCAGACGACGTGATCAAGGCTCATGTGAAGGCTTTGAAGGAAGGTCGGTTTGTTTCTGGAGTTGGATCTGATTATACGCAGAAATCCGGTTGAGGTACAGGTGTCGTGGTAAATGTTGTGTCCCCCCTTCAGACGTGTTTCCCTGCAGATAAGCTCAAGGCTTTAAAACACCCCCCATGTGTCTGTGGGATCTGTGTTAGTTCATACCCAGTTGTGTTTCTGAGCCATTCAAAGTGCATTGTGAAGATTGCATCATCTGTATTGTGTGTGAACATTATTATGGACGAGGAAAAAAAGCCAGGTTACCAGAATACAATCTATTACATGTGAACATATTGCCGACAAAGATATTTATTTGGCAAATGTTGAATTTGGTGAGCATATTGTGCCAGATTTTGTAGCCACAAATAGAAACTATCTAGTAAGTAATTTGTTTTCTATCAAAAATAAATGAGTAATATTGATTTAAATCCACCATCATGATATATGAAAGATAATTTTGAAGTATTGATAGATTTTAATGTTTAGGTTTTTGTTGGGTTTTTCAGGGAGTGAGGGGAGGGGGGTTTAACAAAGGTCCCCTGCTGGACTTGAATCTGCTGTGCTGCTTTTCCTGGAAAAGATTTTTAAGATTCAGTTTTATTTACAGTGCGGCACAGTCCAGACTGACCTAGGTCTAATATTGTGTGTTAATACTCAGGTACGGAGCGAGCCCGTGGCTTGGCTCAGACTTTACTCAATGTACCATATGGACAGGGAGATGGAGAGAAACTGGATGTCTACATACCAAGCACCAACTCTTTGGGTATGGACTTGTGTAGCTGCTGTGACCTTCAACCCCAATCCATTGTCTCGTTTCAATTATGCAAAAGCTGATATTACTCATGACAACTAATAAGCCTCATTCCCTGTCTTTAAGATGTCCCTCTAGTTATTTACCTACATGGGGGCTACTGGCAGTTTCTAAGGTACAGTTTTTTACCCTGAGGCCTCTGAATTTTAATATAGTTTATTCAGAGCTCTTTTCTTTAAATGCTAATGCATTGTGCACCTACAGCAAAGAGGAGTCAGGATTCATGGCTGTTCCGTTGATCAATAAAGGCGTGGTGGTAGTTGCTGTTGGCTATGACATCGCCCCCAAAGGTAGAGTCTGGTGACAAAGTTGTTTCTGTTCTTGAGGATAGATGGATCATTTGAGGAGATGAACAGTAATGTCAGCCTCTCTTTTCAGGCAACATGGATCTGATGGTGTCTCAAGTGCGCAGGAGTGTTGTGTCTGTCATTCAGCAGTATTCCCATATCAGGTAACCTTGTTTGCTTGATTTTTCTGTTATCGTCCAGTATGAGGAAAGATCATCTTGGTGTATCATATTAAAACTCAATTTCTCTTATGCTCCCACTGTCTTAGGTCTTTTGTCCTTCATAAAGAGCTAAAATGTCACCATCTCCATGTTTCCATGTTTGTGTTTTATGAATGCTGTCTCCCTCAGTGGTCTGTACCTGTGTGGCCACTCTGCTGGGGCTCACCTTGCTGCGATGGTCCTCTCCACAGACTGGTCGCAGTATAACATCACTCCCCAGATCAAAGGTGAGATGCATCTGGAGCAACCTCATTATAGTTAGCAGTTCTTAAATGGAAGAAAAGATGTTTAGAAGTTTAAGACACTGCTGCTTTGCTCATCTCGTACTTTTTCTGCCTTTTTTTTTTTTTTCTTCTTACAATTGTCTTGCAGGAGCTTTCTTGGTCAGTGGCATATATGACCTTCTGCCCATCCTGTCCACCTACGTGAATGATCCTTTGAAGATGACAGAGTACGCTGATAAATTGTCCGTAGGTCTGAGTGTGAGTGTGAGTGGTTGTTGGTGTCTGTCTGTCTCTGTGTGTTGGCTCTGTGATGGACTGGCGACCTGTCCATGGTGTACCCCAAGCTGGGATTGGCTCCAGCACCTCCATGACCCAGAAACGGATAAGTGGTTGAAGATGAATACTATGCACATTTGAAAGTAACCAGACATCATCAAATGTCTGTGTTGAAACACTGAACCTATAATTACCAGCTCCAGTTAAAAAGTAACTGAATGAGACCTGATGGTGTTTCACCTGGATGAGTAATTTCAGTAATGCTGGCAGAATTCAGCGGCTGTGTTGGCCTCTCATTGATAATAACTGATGGCAACAAAAAAGTACCAGATTTGCATTTGTAGGTGAACTGATACAGGACAAAACCTTATTGACCTGTTCTGCCTAATTTCATTTAACTGGTAATGATGTCAGGTACTTTTTGCTTCTCTTAAAGGGGAACCTCAAAGCCTGTTTATAGGTCCCAGGGAATAAAAGTATAAACGGTTGAGTGGCCTCAGAAGTACACATGAAATCTAAGAAACTGCCTCACTGACTTTAGCAGGCCTCTGTTACCCACTCATAATCTCTTAAGGCTACATTTGCCATCATTAGCATAATCCTACCACAACACCAATCGGTTTACCTGTAGAAGAGTTGCATTATTGGTTATAAAGGTACCATGTTTTGACAAGGAAGAATATGTGGAAAGAAATCTGCGGTTCTGCTTCATCAGTTTTAATTTGTTTTGCATTGTCCTTTGTGGGTCCAACGGTGTCTTGGTAATGCAATGCTACATTGGTGGGACAACCTTTGAAGAGTATAATCAGATTACCAACAAGATAAACAAGGGTTTTATAGTAATCAGACTAACAACAAGTAAACAGATTAAAATCCATCCTTAATCTGCTTAATTTTTGTAATCCAGAATTGGTCAGCGTTCACATGATATATACATTTTTTGTTTCTTAGAAAAATCCCTTTAACTCACATGACATGAGAAATTTAACTACTTAGTTCTTAGATGTAGAAAGCGTTTTGTGTGTTGTGATTATTATTGTGAAGGAGAAACTGTGGATGGAGGTGTGCTCGTGTGTGTCTTTGGAACTGTCCTGCAGGCCTGTGGTGCCAGTCAGTGTCTGACTCCTCTTCCCTTGGGGTATAACTTTTTTTGCAGGGAGGTGGCAGTTAGGAACAGCCCCAGCAAACTGGTCCCTCAGCTCAAACTCTCCTCCTCCAGCTGCCATATTGTTGTAGCCGTGGCTGAGAATGATTCGCCAGAGTTCCGCAAGCAGTCAGAAGAGTACTACAAAGTCAGTACTGCATGCAGACAAATGTCAACTCATCATCATACATATATATGAGTGAATTCTCCCACCTTAACACTATATATAGAATCTGTATATACTATAATATATATTATCAACAGAGAAACACTTGGGCTTTGTCAACTATCAGATCCCAAAACATTTGTTAAAGATGTTTCTTTATTTTTACAACAATTAAGACTGAAAATAATATTATTGCTTTCATTGATGAAATGAAACAGTTCCAAACAAACTGACACAAATTTTGCGTATTCAAAAAGGCTTGAGTATTGCTGTTTTCTTTGGGGGGGGATTATTTTTAGGTCATCATCATCTCTGTTTTGACACTTTTCAGACTTTGGGGGAGTCAGGACTGAATGTGACCTTGGAGGATGTGCCAAACACAGATCACTTCAATATCATCGAGCAACTGGTGGATGGGGAGTATCACCTTACAAAGGTACGGTAATAACTTAAACACTAAAGGGAAATATTCCTGAATGGCTACATTCCTCTCCCTCACCAGTAGCTTTGCAATATTAATGGGTCATAATAATGAATGTTTTTTCTTTTATAATACTAAATTCAATGTACTTCCCAGTATGTACAAAAGCATTAGTGTTTAATTTTTTTTTTATTCTTTGTAGCTCCTCTTTAAGATGATGGGGAAGAGCTGAGATGTTTGTTCCATCATAATATCAACATATACCTTTTAATGCACCAATACTGAGAAAATATGCATTATTTCACATTTGTACTGTAGCAAGTGTACAATTACTAAAAAAAAGATATGGTATGGATTGTTTTGAGGGTCAAGTTTACTGTGTTTTTATTTATAATGAACTTTGTTCATCATAGTTACTGTTGCCAGAAAATGTCCTAAAAAATCGTATTATGTTCTATTAATTTACATTCATTTCATTTAGGCACACAAAAAGACATTTTGTGTGCCTAAAATTAAACCACATCAAACATTATGATTGTAAAAAATAATAGTGCTGATAAACCTCCTCACATTTACTTGTAAGCAATCTGTTTTTATCTTTTCTAATTTTCCCATGTGACAATCTGAACATCAACTACAAGTCCATGTTGTAAAGACAATAACAGGAGTTTAAGTCTGACATATATAAAATGAATGTAGCTTTTTATCGTAACCTCCACAATGCTGATATCTCATGCAGGGAAAGTTAATGGGTCAACCATACTTGATAGCTGTTGATAAGGAAAACTCTATATTTGCACTTTTTATTTTAATATAATACAATAAAAATATAGTCATTTTCAAAAAGATATATTTTTATCAGAAATTTGACAACATTTTAGTTGATGCACATTATGTCGTACTTTCATTCATTTTCATAAGAATTGTTTACATTATCGCTTACACTGTCCACTTTTAATCATTACTGTAGATTATCATGAGAATCATCACAATAAATATTTATATTTGTGAGGGGGTGTGTTGTCAGTTGTCTCTACGTGTGCTGTGGAGGAGATATTTATATAGAAACTAATCATGCTCTTTTAGGGCTTGAGCACTCGACAATGCGGGAGCTCTATTGCATCCCTTGGTGTTATCATTGGCGTAATTAAACATACCCCCAAACTCATGAAATCCGGACAGCATGTCAGGTATGCGTGAGATTCAATATTTCATTGGTTGCAGGAATGCACGTCAAAAAATGGTTCCATGACGCCACCTTGAAAACCAAGAAAATGCAGCCTCTCACTCTGCATTGACGTACATGAATGAAAACTGGTACACGTATATGGGACAAGCACCATCCATGTTTATGGTGCTGCTGTTGCACTCTTCTGCTCTGTCTTGTCTGTTGTGCTCTGACAATGGCATTATAATTCATTACTTATGGGAAACATTTCAATTTCAAAGAGCAGTAGACTATCACCTCACTTCCCAGTAGCTCATAAAGCAGGTAGTGATGTGTCATTTTGAACTAATCTTTTGTATGACTCGGGAGTAACAAGTCATCTCAGTGGGTGATTTGTTCTTTTTTCCCTGGTCTGTGCATGCATGCCACATAAAATAGGGTCTTCGGGTCCCGAGTCTCTCATCCACTTGTCTCATGGCCGCTGCTCTAGTCTTTAGTCTCTGGAGGGGTCTGGTCTAGTCTCTAGTCTCTGGGGGGGTCCAGTCTCGTCTCTAGTCTATGGGGGGGGCTCTGGAGGGGTCTGATCCAGTCTCTAGTCTCTGGGGGGGGTCCGGTCTAGTCTCAAGTCACTGGGGGGGGTCCCTGGAGGGGTCTGGTCTAGTCTCTAGTCTCTGGGGGGGTCCGGTCTAATCTCGAGTCTCTGGGGGGGTCTCTGGAGGGGTCCAGTCTAGTCTCTGGGGGGGGTCTGGTCTAGTCTCGAGTCTCTGAGGGGGTTTGGTCTAGTCTCGAGTCTCTGGGGGGTCTCTGGAGGGGTCCAGTCTAGTCTCTAGGGGGGTCTCTGGAGGGGTCTGGTCTGGTCTGTAGTCTCTGGGGGGGGTCTCTGGAGGGGTCTGTTCTAGTCTCTAGTCTCTGGTCTGTGGAAGACACACAGATCAGACTCAGTCAGCATGTTATCAGATATGTCTATCACTCTCAGATTTAGTCCGTCCGTTCTCCAATTAACCTAGACATGTTCGGGCTGGGAATTGAACCCGAGACCTTCTTATTGTGTGTAACAACTACGCCACCGTGCTGCTCAAGGCACACGGCAGAAAACTGGTAGATCAGCAACCATTTACATCCCAGTTCATATACAGGTGCAATATTATATTATATTACTCCGATATTATAAATATGATATATACTTTGTTTATCCTGAGGGAAATTCACTTACATACATCATTCACACAACAGGAAACAATAAGACATACAGAGACATGCTGCCTCACCTTTACACTGCAATGTGCTTTACTTCCCAACATGACAGACAAACTGCTTGTTTTTGTAGAGATTAGATGATGAAAGGTTTACAAACACAAAATAGGCTCAGCAATGGGGAACTATATTGAAATGTATGTTGATACTTGTGGCACATGAGATATTGTGATAAAACACCTGGTTAATATCCACACAGCTCCACTTTAGGGGATCAGGAAAGAGGCAGAAAACTGGAGTTTGAGTGCTACATGTCTAGTTCCTATTCTGCCTCCTTTTATGATAGTTCTTCTTGTCATAGATGCAGGATGGTTGCAGAAATGGAGGCGAGGATTGGTGGGTGCTCTCTGGGTCACATACTCACAATACGCTGCACGCACGCCACTTACAACAATGCGTTTCAAGTTTTAATGCATGCAGCTTTAATTTTAGCGTTATTTTCTAAAAATTACAAATTCAGACCTCTCTATGTAGAGCATAATATCACAAACACTTGGTGGAGATATTTTTCATCGCTGTAGCCATAGTTTTAGATTTGTCGCATCACATAAACAAACTGACTGGGACAATAAAGCCCATTCATTGGGTGGGTCCCTGGGGGCCACCATCTGCCTAGACCCGCGGCCCTCGGACAATTCAAATACGTCGGTGGTCAGAGGGATAATTATCTGCTCCTCTATGGCAAAACAGTTTATTTCTCTCAGTCAGTAGTATTAAAGCTGTTAGTTTATGGGAGTGATTCGGGCTCCGTTGTGGTACATCTAGAGTTCAATAATCGGATGGGCGGTCTGACTGACCTCAGTTCAGCCAGTTCAGTTCACTCTCCAGGCAGGAGGAGCTCGCCACCGACAGGCTGCCGTCAGTAACCCATCAGACATGTCCCACCGGGCCGACCTGAAGACCGTCTGCTCCAGGTAAGGATTCAGAAAGCCGCAACATGACGGTCACATCAGCCCTTATTTCAGCTCGGCTCCTTAAACCCGCCGACTGAGGATGTGTCTGATGTTAGCTTTAGCCGGCTAACGCTGCTGCTAGCGGAGCGGGTGTTAGCCGGACAGCTAGCAGCTCCACACGGGACCGGCGCGTCGTTATTTCTTCAATAAACACCCGTTTAGCCGACTGACAACTCTACTTCTGAAGTAGGCTGACATTAAATAGCCTTACTGTCGTCGGACAGACAGTTTTGAGGTTTGTGTTGTGCTGGTGCTTGTGTCCGGTACACGGCTGAAGTTTACTTGAGTGTTGCCGGAGCTCTGTCCCGTCTCTGCCGTCGTGGCTGTGTGGTCCGGCAGGAGGGTGAGCAGGCAGCCGGGTGGGATGTTACTGCTGCTGATACAGACCCACTGACAACAAGGACTTTGTACAGTTGTTCAGTCAGCCCAGGAAAAAACAATCTTCATGCTGTTGGTCACCCAACTCCCTGTTTGTTCATCCTAATTCAGTGTGGAGGTAAAGTTATCTCCTGTTAATGGTGGAAAATGTTTGATGTTTGACGGAGTTTATCACGACTTTCAGTGTGTTTGTGACTTTGGGTCAGACATAACAGGAGACTGAAAGAGGAAACATAATACCAACACGGTTGTACTAAAGCCACAAAAGCACACTAATCAGTAATACCTGAGGGGGCCTCACTCATTACTGCTGACTCACTATTTAAAGTCAGATACACAACATCTTACAGGGTTGGATTTCATGCCTACCTTCTTTCTAATTTGTTTAATCTTCGTCATTTTTAGTGGAGCCTGCTTCTCAGTCTCGGATGTTAAAGAATGGGTGGATGAAACTCGAGATAGTGTAATGGAGAGACAAGGAGGAGACTTGTTGAGACACAGATCAGTTATTCATGTGGGATAGAGGGCTGGAGGGACATGGAGTTTATTATGGGATGCGTGCAAAGGAGATGGAATGATGGCTACAGCACATTCAGGGGAAAAGAGACGAAGGAAGGGTGAATAATTTAACACTTCATTCTACAGTTAGATTATGTTCAGGTCTGTTTGACATGGGAAATTAGGGCCACGCATACTGTAGTGACAACAAGGGCATTATGTGTTGGCCTGTGTGTGTGTGTGGGTGTGCCACTTTGTGTGTGTGTGTGTCTGCTTGTTAAAGAGCACATTAACTGAGAAAGTTGAACTTCTTTGGATGAGTGTTGAAGAAACAGGAAAAAAATATGGTTAAAGTGAAATTGAAGAGCTCTAGAAATATTTCTAAAAAGTAAATTGCGTTACCACCGATAGGTTAGAACTTAATTATTTGATTACTGACTGCAATGCATTTGACTGCTATTGTAGACTGTTACACACTTTTGTTGATGCTGCTGGGTAGATTCATTAGGGTCGGTAAACAGGATTAAATTATCTGTCTGTTAACAAAACCACTCAGTCAAATCAGGCCCACCTAGATATTGCTTCAGCTTTACCATTAATGTATAATTTTCATGTGTATTAGTTTGTCATTGTGTTCATCATGCTGCTGTCTTCACAGCACCCCGTACTACAGTTATGAGTTTTAATCTGAGCGATTATTTGTAATTGCAGGGAAAGTGGTTTACATTTTAGGAAGCAGCTTTTTAAGAGTAGGAAAACACGAGGGGGAACATAGGGTAAGGGCAGAATGCCAAATTTTCTTTAACAACTGCCGAAGGGAGGTCATCTTTCATGATTTTTTGTTAAATTACATATAAATGTTGATTATGGCCAGTTATTACAGAGAATAGAAAGCCGCTGCATTACGTGTCTCAGTACAGGTGAGAGCCTGAAGGAGATCAACCTGTGCTAGCACTGGAATGTGCTCACCAGACCAGTTTGGTCACCCTTGACAACAGAGGTTGAGGGTCGTCTTGGCGTTCATGTTCTCCCAAAACAAGAACACCTTGTATTTCACCAGGCGGGGCATCCGTTTGCATGTCAGCTCAGTCATATTAGTTGAACTTAAGACAGACTGAGGAATGTGTTTGTAACTTAAGTGAACATGAGCAATTGCGCATTATAAACAACACGGAATTGAAAAGAAAAACTCAACAAAATTTACAAACTTTTATATTAGTGTGAGTTCAGTTTGTGGATTTCTTTATACCATCCGCAGTGTTTTTGGTTTTCCTATCTTCAGGCTCACATGAGCTGTTCGTTACATTTACTCACTCTGTGAAATCCGAACAGGAAAAATGTTTGGTGCCAAACTGATATTGCTACACAGCAGAGTTAAAGGCTTAGATGACTTGATTGTCAGGCTGATTTTATATTTGCAAATTGTGTTGAACTGAGAAAATAAGTAGTAACTGTTTTTTTACTTAATATCAGTGCATTTGTGACCGGAGATGGTGTTTTTGTTGTGTTTTCCCCGAACTGTTTGATATGTGCTTCTGTGTACAAACAAATATCTCAATGCAGAAAATAATTTGATTTAATTAAAATTAACTATGGGATTCTTGTCCTGGGGAAGATTGACATGCCAGCTACCTACTCAGTATGCAGATAGTGGTTCTGCTTAAACGATACAACAAAGCTCTGTTGTAAACAGAACAATGGGGACAAGAGCCTATCTCCCCAACACATCCTCCTTCCCCATGTTTGCTTTTTCATTTTCTAAACTAGTTGTTTTCTATTCATACATTAAAACTGCATTTGTTGAAATAGATGAAATAAAACATTTACAACTATTGAAAGTTATTGTCAAATGAAAACAATTCCAGCTCAAACTATTATGTATTATAATAGTTTATACATTATATGTAGACACACATAATGATGTTTCAAGGTCTTCTGGAAGCTTTTTGAAGCAAACTTGTTTTTATGTATTAAACCACATCCTCAATCATCCATTTCTCTTCATCTGCTTTTCCCTTCTTCACCCTCTCCCAGGCTTTGGTAGTGATCGTTCCGAGTCCACGTCTGATGATGAGAATGAAGACAGTACTTCCATGACCTCCTTTGGTGTTACCCTCCGAGGCCTCCCCTTGGCCTTGGGATCCATGACACAAGCTGCCACCTCAGACTCACGCTTTCACCCAAAATGGCGGGCAATAGCTGTGGCAACCCTGCTGGCTTTAGTGCTCATTTTGTATCTGCACCAGACAGTAGGGAACAGAGATACTCCTTTCAGAGGATACTACCGCAACAGGGCTCACAGTTTGCAGCTGTACAATGAGGGTGAGGACAACATCTTCAGGGACAAACGCAGACAAACTGCAGGAAGCAGCTTGCACCATCAAAAGAAGGATAAACCTTATAATGACACATACCCGCTAAGTCCACCAGAGAAGACAAAGAATGGCGTCCGATACCGTATTGGTGTGATTGCAGACCTGGATACTGCATCACGTAGCTCCAAGGCTCAGACGTGGTTCAGCTACATGAAAAGAGGTTATCTAACTGTTTCTGACAGCGCTGACAGACTGGAGGTAGTGTGGGATGCTGACTCTCTCACCGTAGAGAGTCATCTGGCTGAGAAGGGACGAGGTATGACCTGATTAAGAGCTTTCCTGTACATATGTATATTCATTGTGTTTTTCTATTTAAATTAAGATGCTTAATTTTGTTTTACTATTTATTAACTGTGCTGCAGGTATGGAGCTGTCTGAACTTGTGGCGTTCAATGGTCACTTGTACACTGTAGATGACCGCACAGGTGTGGTGTACAGGATTGAGGGCAATCAGGCTGTCCCCTGGGTTATATTACCTGACGGTGATGGCTCAGTCTCCAAAGGTCAGTTTCCAATAGACGTCTCAAAGTGTCACACTGGCTTGTGTCTTGAGACCAGAGTTCAGATCTGCAATTAACATCCTCTTCCCATGCACCCAAGAAACATCTAGGATTAGATATCTAATCACTTGGACTACATTTGGAGGAGGCCTCGGCCACATGTGGAAATACAAAATCGTCCTTGCCACATTCAACTGATTTCCTGAGCCACGGTCTAATTAGTCCCAACACATTTTCAAAGCCAAGTGTGACCAGGCACTTAAAGAGCTGACCATTTGTAACCAGATGTTATTTCCAGGTCTGAACAGGCCCAGTGGGTTTAAAGTAGCTCTGCTTTTCAATAACAGCAAAAATGTTTATTTCATTTCTGGTGAGATTCAGATGCCCTATTACAAATCTGTAATGACACATCTCTTTTTTGTTCTCAGGGTTCAAGGCAGAGTGGCTGGCAGTGAAGGATGAACACCTGTATGTTGGTGGCCTGGGGAAGGAGTGGACTACGACCTCTGGGGAAGTTGTCAATAACAACCCAGAGTGGGTTAAAGTTGTTGGCTACCTTGGCGATGTGGAGCATGAGAATTGGGTGCCATACTACAATGCCCTGCGGAGTGCAGCAGGAATCCAACCTCCAGGTGCTGAAAGATCTTCTTCTTTAGTGTCCAAATACAATGTCTGAATTGCTATCACATAGTAATTTGGCATTAAATTTTTTATTCTTTAGATTCTTTATTCATTTTAAAAATAAAGGGTGTTGCACTGATTGCAACTGGTGGGGCTCCAGCCTTGGCCAATGAGAGTGTAAAGAAGCTTGCATGTAAACTGAAAACACAACTCAGGGTTAAATGCTTTTGTGGGTATGCAGCTTGACAACACAGATGAACGAGTCATCCAAATAACCAATGAAGGTCTGCGTATTTTCCAATTTTCTGTCTGCTGTTAGTTTTGTTTATTAATTTTGTTATCACTCCCTTCCATAGGTTATCTTATCCATGAATCAGCAGCTTGGAGTGAGCGTCTCCAGCGCTGGTTCTTCCTCCCTCGTCGTGCAAGCCATGAGCACTACGAAGAGACTGCAGACGAGCAGCGCGCCACAAACCTCCTTCTATCCTGCCCCGCCGACTTCAGCTACATAAGCGTGCGGCATGTTGGACCTCTTGACCCCACCCACGGCTTCTCTTCCTTTAAATTTGTTCCTGACACAGACGATCAGATTATTCTGGCCCTAAAATCTGAGGAGGATGCAGGCAGGATCGCCACCTACATCATCGCTTTTACACTTGATGGACGGGTGCTAATGCCTGAGACAAAGATTGGGGATGTAAAGTATGAAGGCATTGAGTTTATTTAAAAAAATGACAGGGCTGAAGATGCACATGTTCCTTTAAGGAAACGCTGCAGGGGTCCTTCATGTGTCAAACATTAAGGGATTGACTGAGCTATGCAAGACTGTTGTTTAAGCCTTATGGTTTACATTCCCCTCTCAATAAGACAGTATGACAAAATGTATACATTTTATAATTGTATTATAAATTATACATTACATTATCTGCACTTGAGAGGCATAAGAGAAAATAAAAGGGCGGTATATAGCCTCACTAGCCGGGAAGCACAATTAAGTCAACAGACCTGTGCGTAACTGATGCAGCAAAGTGGTGTCAGGTAACACATCACATTATCATTCATCTCCAAATTACTCTTTTAAGATCTTTTAAAGCCTCAGCTACCTTATTATCGAAGCTGGTAGAACAGAGTCGTCTCAACCTTGAGCTAAACACCCTGGTCTGATTGTAGATGACTAATACTCCAGAGGAGTCTGGGTACAACAGCTTTTTTATTGTTAGCTGTTGGTCTTGCAAGCACCAGGTTAATTTAGACTTCTTCTCCTGAAGCCAAATTCTGCTGGTCAGATACACAAGGGAACAAAGTAACACAACATAGCAAAAAAATAATAAAACTAGGTATGAATGTCCTTAAATTACTTGAAATATTGAGCTTACTCATTGCTTTTCTATTTTATTGTACCTGTTTGGACACACTTAAGTTCATCTTATTAAATTCAATATTATTGATGTCATGGTCACTAGATACAGAGAAACATCTGTTCCATAAATTTAAGTTATTCTGAGCAGGTCCAACGTAAATGTTTGCTCCTTTAAGTCAGGAAAAAGTAAACACCAATGATTTCATTTAAAGATGAATTAATATATTCCTTTATATTCTCAAAACATACATTAAAATTTCATCTTTTGTTTTAACTGTCTTATCTCTGACTGTCCAACAAGTCACATTGTTTATCCATACTGTCTGATGTTAACATCAGTTAAAACAATTTTATGCAAAAAAAATAATAATAATAATTTAAAAAAAAAATCACTATATGTTTCAAAGTTTTAATGTCTACAAATTCAGTTTTGCGTCACACTTAACTATACATTCTTCTGGTAAACAAATTTCATTGCTATAAAAAAATTTTTTTCATGAACTGACAAAAATGGCAAGACAAATCGATTAGGCTTGATCAGTTTGACATGCTGTAGAGTCAGTGCTTCACACAAGAACCCAAACCTGAGGAATATCTTTGATCTCATTCACAGGTCTGTTGCCATGGTGAGGATGTCTGCATGCAGACCAGCCACTTTAATGGATTTGAAAGATCCCAGTTTAGTGTAGAAGTTGAACATCCTCCGATCGCTCTGCCTCAACTCGCAGAACGCTCCTCTGGAACCTGAAAAGAAAACCAACAGTGTTTGGCATTTAATCTAACTTGTATAAAATCATCATTCAATCATTCAAAGTTCAAAGTTATAAAGAACAACTTTAAGTACTGCTGGAACAAAGTCAGACAACATTTACTTTCAGAATTAAGTCTAATGTAGATGTTGAAATGACATTTACCGACCAGATGTCATTTTGTCTCATGTCATCTGCAAGTCATGAGTGTTGAGCTCAGCTGTTTTTTCATTCATTTTAAACCAATAAATCTAAATAGTTAAATTTAGATTCTGCTCAATTTTACAAAAAAATGCAGTGACGGCACTGCTCAGCTCTCCGGACCTGTCATCCTAGTTACTTTGGATAGGAAAGAAGGGAAAACCCTCACATTACACATATAAAAAATTAACTGTGAGGTGTTTCACTGTTAAAGCTTCAATGCCAAAATATATGTTAGTATACACTGATACTGTTGAAGCTTTCCTGTCCTATAGAAGACACTAAGTTTTGACCTCACAGCGTCTCCTTGTGGCGATATATGCAGCCTGTGAAACTTGAGTTTATGGATTACTGTATGTGGAGGCCATTTCCATGAAGCATATCCCAGCACCTACCATTGCTCCTGATGGAGGACAACAGCCAACCAATCATACGTTGGGCTGGAGATGGATCAGTGACCCTGGGCAGCACTTGTACAGCGATCAAGGAGGGGAATTCCTCAAACACAGAGCCACTTATTGCCCTCTGGAGGCAAAAGATGGCAAATCATGAAATAATACAGTATTTTACCATTTCATATTCTAGAGAAACATTTTTGCGTTTTGATCACCTGAATCTTGGCTGCTGCTGGTTTGGCATCTATTAATGCCAAAGCATAACCACATGTCCCAATCTCATCCTCCAGGACAAAAGCACACTGAGGGGAAGGGGCGAGTTCCCCAGCTGACACACTGCGGAGGGAATGATAAAATATCTAAAAATACTGACAGAAATGATTATAATTGTAATTGATGCTTACTTACCTATCAGAGATAAGTGGAGGTTGCGTCACCAGAGCAGGTTTGCCATCCCCTGCACTCTGAATCTCTTTGAAAATCCTCTGCACTTCCATCTAAGACAGGAAACAACACAGTACATCATCACCACTGAATGTTAACCATAATACATCACAGTGTCTGAGATTCTGCCGTCTGTACCTTGTCCTCAGGGCAGTAGGGCCGTATGCAATATACTGCTGTCATGGGAGGATGTCTATATAGGTCCCTGTTTCCATGTCCAGGAAGCATTCTCTATAATACAGCACATTTATGTTCATGAAGAGCTACGTTAATAATTCACACATGATAATACCTTAAAGAAGATATTTAGAAGTAATAACTATTGCCAACTTAGAAAGAGAGATAATACAGTCTCCAACTTTCAACATTGTAATGTTGAATTACCTGGAATTCTCCAGAGAGCCCTCCCCTGAAGCCCCAGGGCTCAGGGTCATCATTCATAAGCTGGGCCGAGGGTCGACTCTTCCCTCCTATGAAAAACAAAAATTCAACAGGTGAAGCTGTAGTCCACATTTCCTTTTAATATAATCACATTGGTTAGCCCAGTAACCATTAAAGAGTTAGAAGTATCCTTCATCTTCTCTGTCCAAAAGCAGAGTTTCCTGCTTCTCTATCCAAAAGCAGAGTTTCCTGCTTCTCTATCAGCTGTATTTGTTTTGCTCCCAGTGCTTCAAGTTTACACGGGAATCCTGATGAAAGCTCATGAACACGTACTGTTACAGGCATCAGTCAGGTTATAGTGGCAAATAGTTTCATAAATCTAATTTGAAAAGAATACTGGACCAGTGAAATATATGTGGGCTTGCTCTTTTATCAACACTTCTCTCTGGCCAGTAGCTTTCATCTGCATATAAAGGTTACCTTATCCTTTGAATATATTGTACTCACAGCAGCTTCTCTCCATCATTCACATACTGACCTGTGTGTCCTGATCATTGTTAGAAAAATATAATTTTCTCACCCAGTGTTTTCACAAAGGCACGAGCCAGACCGACTCCACTCTTAATGTCACAGATGTAGTTGTAGAGGTCGTACAGGATGCTGCGGTTCGGGGCGTTTGAGAGTCGGTTAAACATCTGCACTACGGCATCACACATGTCATCAAACTGCTGCGCTCTTGAGCACCACTCTTCTGTCTGAAAAACATCATTAGCTGTGTGAGCAGAACGCGTGCAAAATCATCTGTATCTGTTAAAAAACCCTGAAAAATCTAAATTCACAGTGTTACCTTGTCTGTCCCTGCAGTAGCAGCACAATGGTTGTTCTTGAGCCAGTCCAGCTCGCGCAGCATGGTCCTGGCTGTGGGCCCGTGCTCGTATGGCAGGTAGAAGAGATCTGACAGCAGCTTCAGGTCGTCCAGGGTCAGAGGTTCGGCTGTGTACAGTGGGTTCTCCCCCGGTCCAGGTACATAGTTCTCTCCCAGGTCTGTCTGCATGGGCTCCTCATCTGACAACTCTTTCTTGAGACAAGCTGGAGGACGACAAGGGCCTGGAAGGATGAGGGAGTAAAGACGCTGCTCAAACTGCTCTGTGATGTACTGCTAACAATACATGAAGTGTTCTCTGATAAATGACTCTACCTCCGGGCTGGTCCGTGTGCTGGAACTCCTGCAACCAGTCAGTGAGGGCCAGGGTCAAAGCTTTCTGGGGACTATAGGGATCCTGCTCCTCCTCACCTGGAGATGAAGGTGGGGGAAAATGAGATAATGTACACACCACAGAGCCAAACCCAAACCCAACCTCCCAATCCCATCCCCAACAAGATGTTTTAGATAAGGGGACAGCTATTATGGCTTTCCTGTCTTATACAATTAATTATCATGTATACAGTACGTTACAAATTTTCTGGTTCTCTTTTTTATCATTCTTACTAAAACCAACTGGATCCTCACCCATCTCCACATCCTTTGGTCCTCCATTGGCAGTTGCTTTGCACCATGTAGCCAAAGTGTGAATGGCCACAAAGTTTGGGAAAAACTCACAGTTGGGATTGGTGAGCACACCTTTCAGTTTGGGAATCAATTCAGTGGGCCGATCCTATTCAGAGAAGACATTATTTTAGGAAACCGAGCCACACTGAGACACATTTGACCCCTGCTTTCAATTTTAATGTTAATGTCAACAGGCATACATTTACCTTATAGGGCCCAAGAAAAAGTCTTTGGGGATCATAGTCGTTTGCATGGATATTGTCCCAGATGACTGGTGCTCTCTTTAGGACAGAGGACACCTCCTCTATGGACTCAACTGAGATTTTGTGGGACACCACTTTTGGACCTGAATAATAAATGTTATTCTTTTTATTAAATATAAATAATAAAACTGTAGCAGTGATTAGTTCTGTGCAGCCATGGAGTCATTGTTGTGATTCAATGTATTCTCACCAGTCCACAGTATGTCTATACCAGGCAGCAGCTTCTCCCCAACAGTGTGCAGGTAGGAGGACTGGGACACGTTGGGAGTGCAGAACACAGCACAATAATCTGAAGACACAAAATGAAAAAGACAAATTCAATAAGTTTGTAGATGCTTTTAACCATGTGCTTCGACTGACTGTAAGTTTGGTGTTGTTCTCAGTGCCGCCTGGCTGTCTGACCTGTGGGACAGAAGAGGAAGGTCTCGGGCTCTCCTAGGTGCCAGTACACCTCATTAGTGATGGCCGCCTGAGCGTGGGCAAAGGAGCTGAATACCTGTTTATCAGCAGGACACATCTCTGTCTCTATGTCGTCAAACAGTAAAGAGAAGGACTTGCATCCAAACTCCCTCACCTAACGGTAAAAAACAAAACAAGAAGGTGATTAACATTTCTAACAGTGGAGAAATTTGAATGATAAAAGCTAAACCTCAGACAAAAACAGTTTCACCTGCTAGAGACATTTCTTGCAGCAAAAGAGCTATTCCACCAGGAGTTAAACCTATTACCTGCAGCAGTGTCCGGGCCATCAGCTGCATGTTGACCTACTTCCTGTGCGTTAAATGTTCCTATTTTACTGCAGCACGGTTCATAAAAAGCAATGTGGTACCAAAACAAACCTTCAGAGAACAATAAAGATGAGATTAAATCATCTCCTGTGCTCCACCCTTCACCTCTGCATACAAAGTCCTACCTGATCCAGTTTCCTTTTCAGGGCAGCGACCTCTTTGGGGTTGGAAAACGTAATATCCAGACCAGGCGAGATTGCATAGATGAATGTGACATCATGCTGCTTAGCTGCTGATATCAGAGCCATGAGTTGCTCTGGGAGGAAAACAATAAATAAGAAAAGCTGTTTGATGAGGAGCTCCCTGATAACATGGACCTTTGTAAGACACTTGTGCTTAATGCTAATGATTATAAAAAACAGATACATAAAACCTGATGGTCCACAGTTTTGACTTGAACTCAAAAATCAGAGACATGATAGTTTTAATAGGTTAAACTTCAAATCAGGCCTTTAGGTAATGAGGAAACTCTGCAATCTACAATAACGTTCAATATTGTGATGACAATATTAAGTGTGATAAATAATTTTGTGAAGTCAGCATATACAGTTCTTCAAGCACAGTGCAAGCTGAATGTAGTCACAGCCAAAATGACAAATTAATCTGAGTGTGGATGTGTGGCCCCTGAATCCAGAGCACCATCTTTTTCTGGTTGATTCAGTTCAGGTGATGTGTCCTTAAAATTCATTGCATCTTTGTTCATTACATTTATTTTCAAATTCACTATCTATGTGTTTATATCATGATGATGATAAAAACGTGATTTATATGCCTACACACTTTATTTCCCTTCGATCTGAAACATTACTTGTAATTTGTTGACTTTGCACGTCTGCAAAATAGCAAACTAATTATGAGCTACAATCACTGTTGTTAGCTATTTTTACTATATTTATCAGTAGTGGCTTTACAGTTACCATTTTTGTAGTTGCTGTCATTGCTGTAACTGTCATCATTACTACAGGGTGACATCCCTCATTATAAAGAGTAGTATTTGAAAGTGCCCTGAGCTCTGGCTGCTGTGACTTCTGCTGCATTAATTTAAATTAAAACCACAACAGGTCATGAGGAGAAAAATCCATTTTTTTATTAGGTGTTTTTAAAAAAGGTGTCTTTGAAAATGTGAGCAATGACCAGGAAAAGGAAAAATATTCAGGATGTGTGAGCTCACCGGCCTCCTCTGCAGAGTACAGGTCTCTCCAGTACATCCTGTGTTTGTAGTCATCTTTGGGGGCGTACAGGTACGTGTTCAAACCCCACTTCTGTTCCCTGTGAGAAAGAAAGAAGACTAGAAATGAAACACAGCAGATGAGCCCTCTGGATCGGGAAACAGAAAAAGTAATAAATTAATGTGAACTAAATACTGTTTATGTGCATCAGTATCAGGACACTCTTTTCCTGAACACAGAAGCTGATGAGATGCATGTAATGTATTGTCCATTTCTAATCATGGTTCCGGACATAATAGGAGTTCACACACCTTTTAAAGAGCTCAGATCTTTGCTCCATAGTCCAGGGTCGCCCATAAAAACCTGCATTAAGTAAAGGTCAAGTTAAACATCACCAAATAAAAAATTGCCAGACGTGATTAATGTATGATCCAATGTGTATTTCCAGAGAATAAATCTGCAGCATAAGTTCAATTCAATTCAAACAATTTTACTGTCCCCACTAGGGACAATTGGGGGTAATATGAGCAGGCTTTTGTGTACACAGAACCATCCACAGGGACAGATAAACAAATATAGCAAGGACCTTAAGTGTGGAATAAATCTATAAATAAATACAATAAAATGGATAAAACACAGTGTTAACAGAGCATAGAACAATATACTTAAAAACACACCAGAATAATATATGGGAATGTTTATGCCCTAAATCAAAGAGCTGTGTTGTTGCAGGAACCTGGAGCTGCGATCGGGTCCTCCAGTTTGGGGCCCTGGTCCCCGTCTGCTCACCTTCGACCACTCCACTGATGAACCGTCCCGTCCCGGTCCGGGTCCCGGTCTTGGCAGTGGCCGATGTCGACATAGTGAGCCTTGGAGTTGTATGCTGAGTGGTTTAATGTGTGGAGGTGAGTTTCCTAGCTGTTTGACAGCAGGTCTGCTCAGACACACACCTCCTGTCCCTCGTGTCTCTCATTTCAGACACTTTTATCGCACCGTCCTCTCGCGCCTGCGCAGATCGGTCAGGTCCGAAAGTCGGCGGTGTTGCGCAACACGATGGCGACAGGAGCTGAAGTGTGCGGCTGTAAATGCTCAGAGAAGCAGCTCTTAGTTTGTTATCACAAAAGTTCACCTCAGATCCAGACTCACGCTGATCAGACAGGTCTTATACCGGGTTGACGTCTTAAAGGGACAGTGTCCATGTTTCTTAAAGGGACAGACACCTGAAAACCCAAGCGGATCAGACAAAATAACACTCAGGTATGGACATAGGCACTTCAAATGACAAAAAGTATAATGCAAATTATTGACAAAAAATGCAATTGAAGGTTAATTTAATAACACTGAATAAGACTGAATAAAGTAGAAAAGGAAAAGCAATAAAAATGAACTAATAAAACAATAGAAAAACAAACATGTCAAGAGTAGAATAATCTAATAGAAGGTTTAATAAATAACATCAGTATGTCTGCTGACTCACAGGAGAATTGTGTTAGCAGCCAAGCAGGACTTCTGTGTTGTTTCTTGTCACAGCTGAACTGATCACAGACTGGATCTCTGGAGCTCAGCCAGAGTGTCTGTCATCAGGTTCTTCAGCTTCTTGGTCTGTTCCTCCTCCTCACAGCTGTGCCTCAACAAAATCCTATCCCTGAGCTCTGCAGGTAGTTTTTCTAACTTCAGGCACTAAATATGTCACATTGCAGACTATTGAGTTTAGCAAAAGCAAAATACAATCACTTTAAATCAGGTAATGATAATTTATACAGACTGATGTAAAACCTACTACATGAGCTGATATGTTGAATAGGTTATTAATTAGGCCTGGTTGTCAGAATGTGAAGGCCTGACACTTTAGATCGGTACCATTATAACTGTTACTATTTCACATCTACTTTGGAAAATATGCCGGTCCTCAAAAATAAAGCCTTAAAATGACATTTTCACAGGATCTTTAGTTTCTATAAAAATACTCTTGTTGGAAATGTGTCTGAATGGCCTTCTCCAAAAATAAAAAATGAAGAATTTAAAATAAAAATGAGAGATTTTCCTCCTCTTTGAAATATCCCATATCAACCAATATGGAAATATTCTTTGTTTGAAAATGTTACCGGCAAGACACAAGTAACTTCTGTACATTTTCAGCCTATGAGTTCTGGGGTTTAACTTCCAAAAAAGTTGTGATGCCACATAGTCGTGATGTTTGATGTTAACCTCAGATTAAAATCACAGCAGAGGAACCTTCAGGCCATCAGGGTCAAACACATTTTTGCATATTGAAGCTAAAACACTCATTTTGGTCCATCTTATTCAACACACCCTTGATACATATGAGCTCATTTTTTTCTTAATCCAGTGTTGCATTATAAAAGGCACCTGTACTGATTAGGCTTCCCATTTTTTTAAATATTGTATTAAAAAGTAATTAAAATTTGTAATTGCAAAAATGGCAATTAAATGATAAAGTGGCTCGCAATTAGAATCCACTGAATTCATAACTTTGTACATCTGGTTAGAGACATAATAGGCTCCTCGAATAGGAGGACTTTAATTAGAGAGCATTTCATGTTATTAGCAACACCAACAACTAATTACGCATACCACAAGAAAGGTCTATTGAGAGAGTAGGCAAGTTAAAACAACTCAACAAAGTTATCTGAGACTGAAAAATGTTTGACATGCTGAAATGAATTTCACATTTTGTCGCAGTTTTGTTGCTTGACAGGACGTTCTTTCAACTTCAAGAGCACTCGAAGCGGGGACCATTAATGAAGTTGCTGACTCTTTAAGATCTGAAGACACTGGATAAAAGCAGCCTATAAAGACTTTGGGCTGCTGTGCAGAGAGAGAGACTTGAATGACTTTAAGTTAAGGAGACTGAAGAACAAACTGAACTTGATGTGAGATTTTATGTCAACAGAAGCCCAGGGACTTCCAGGAGAAAAAACCAAAAAGATACAGAGCTTAAAGAGCAGGCAGTGGATAGTTTGATAAACATGGCTATCCTTGTTCATGCCTTCGGTAGAAGTCAGCTGGGTTACTGGTCTGGCTCCGTTGGACCAAAATATTTAATGATTAGTTACCTGTGTGCTTTTCCACACTGACATGCCAAAACACCAGCTTTCACAGTTAAAGTGAAAATAAATGACACAAACTTCGGTTTACTTGCAGCTGGCAGTTCATCTGGAAACTCAATGAACCTTTTACTTTTTTTTTTTACATATACAAAAGGTAATCAGTGTCATGGAATGCAACAATAGACAAGCATTCAATAGCTCCATCAGTAAAATGTTTTCAAGTGCTACATACAAATTCATATTTACTGCACACAAAAAACTGCATGCATACTTGAGTCAAAACATGAAAGAAACCACACAAATATACACAGCTTTGCTACATAAGTGTGAGCAAAAAGCTCTGAGGTTTTTGAATTTTAAAAAAAGCTTTCCGTCATTGGCCCATCCAGCTTGGCGCTCTGCTACCTCTTTAATCCCCTCTGGGCCTGTTTCAGCAATGAGTCAAAGTCCAGGTCATCTAACCTACTTCTGGGAGGCGGCGGGTCTGCATCTCTGTTTGCATCTGAGGAAGAAAGGGACATCCACAGGCTCAGGCTTCCAGCACATTGAAGACAGCTTATTAAAGAGAATGAAGGTTTGAGACTCTCTGGCTTCACTTTACAGACCAGGGACCAACGGCCACTTTAAATACAGACTGTGGTCGACATCAATATTTTAAACCAATGGATCATTTCCCATCAATTCACTGAACTGATTTTAGCTACAATGCCTGCCACATGGGAATCAATTATTATCCAACTATTTCTCTGTTATGTAAACATGATGTTTTCAGACAGAGCATTGATCCCAACTAAAGGCTTTCAAAACTTTCACCAGCCATTATATAATAGTTCTTGACCAGGTTTTTAGGTAACAGACGCTCTCACTCGTCTCATTTCCTTCAGTAAAGTGATGCACTTGACTGTTTGTAGCTGGAGAGTCTTACCCAGATCAGAGTAGTGTGAGTTGCAGAACTGTCGTCTGCCGCCAAAGCAGATGTCAAACGGCAGCTCGTCAGGCTTCCGTATTTTACCGCCATTGTCTATGGCTGTGAAAGCATCCTTCATGTTGTAGAACGTCACAAAGCCATAGTGGTCGCTAAGGGAACCAAAGAGGCAGGAATTTAATTTTGATATAGGAAAAATTTAATGAAAAAAAACAAACAAACAAACAAACAATAAACTGTGATCCATAAAAAAAATTTCCACACATGTACCCTCTGTCTCTGAAGTGCAGCGACACACATTCCACCTCTCCGAATTGAGAGAATCGCTCTGTGAGTTCATCATGGGTCATTGAATTGCGGATGCGGCCGACATACACCACCCTGCGCTCATCCTATGAGAGAGGACTTTTAGGATTACTCACTGCTCGTTGGATAACTTGAAAATCACAAAGACATCAGTCGACATGATCTTTTACTCACTATAGCTTTAAGTTTCTGAATCCTCATCTCATGCTCCTTCCTGAGTTTCCTGGTCTCTCTGCTGCTGTAGTGAGAAAGGTGGATAAAATACAGAGACTGAGATTAAACCCTTAAACCTGGTTATGCTACAGAGACACACACATAACGGAGAAACGCCTGCATTTGACTGCTCTATTACAGAGAACTCCGACATTAACTAACCTGTAACTACCTTTCCAGCCCCTATGGCAAATCTGTGGAGATGGTGATCGGGATCTGGATAGGGACCTGGATTGGGACCAAGATCTGGATCGTGACCTGCTACATCTAGATCTGGAGAAAGGCAGCCTGTAGTGTCGAGGTGGGGAGCGGGAAATGGAGTTACATGGGGATGACGAACATGAGCTGCTCTCTGAACGTTTGCGATGGAGCCTGAAAGACGGACAAAGTTACAATTTAGATTGAGGCACAAGAGGATAAACAAGCAAGATAATAAACATTGTTTACACAAAATAATTACCTCTGTCTTTTTGGAGAGCGAGATGCAGAGCTGGAGGAAGAGGATGAGGAGGAGCAACGAGAGCTGCTCGTGGTACAGTCTGAGCTGGAGTCAGAATGAGGAGATCTTCTCCGAAACCTCCTCTTCTCTCTCCCTCTGACGGAGGGGCTGGGTGGGGGTGTAGGGAGGGTGCATGGGGCTGTCCCATGTTGCTCTGCTCCACCATCTCCTGAGGCAGCGCTGCAGCCTGAAAACTGCACAGCTTTGTCTGCTGATGGCTTTGTGTCTGATCGAGTCCTGGGTTGCTTAGAGTGATGCCACGACACAGACTTTGTCTGTCCTGCTGACGAATGTGTTTTCAAATCAGCAGCAGCACTTAAGCTGAGAGTGGTCACCTGAAATTCATTACTAAGTTCAGAAATATCCTTGAGTAAAGACAGTTTAGCTCGGCTACGCTGTGTTGCACTGGTAAGCAAATGATCCACGGGCCCACAGTAATCATGATCACAGGATACAGATGAAAACATGTGAGGAGAAGAGTGAGCCGTGCGCGGCTCTGTAGCGCTAATGGGAGTCTTCTTTGAAGGCAGAGGACGGGGGTCGATAATCTGAATGGCCTTGGAGGGAGGATTTTTGCGACTTGTGGGGTGTTCCTGCTGAGTGCTGAGGATGATTTCAGTGCCCAGGGGCTCGGGGATGTCCACAGACTCTAATGTTTGGAGCTCTGGCAGACTCCTGAGTGTTTTTGGACACACTTTTAAAAGATCAACTGGTTCCACAGAGATAGTTGGTGGCAGTCTGGAGGTTTTCTCTGATCCTACAGGCTGATTTTTATCCATGTGTCCATCTGTTTGTGGGATCTTGGGATCGCTATGGCCAACTCTCTCCTCTTTAGCTGCAGGAGGGAGGATTAAAAAGTTACACAATAAGCAGGAGTCCGCAGCCAATTAAACAGTGTACCAGGTGTCTCATCACTCACCTTGTGTTTCCTCAAACTGCTCAAGTAGGCTGGTCAAGTCAGGGGCTTGAATGCCTGTAGTGGTAAAAAAACAAAATAAAAAAACAAGAACAGCAACAAAGTAACATTTAGACAGTGCATCACACTACATTAGTGTCTTTTCTCATGTCTCTTTTATTCACCTGAGTCAGATGTTGCAACCTTAGGGGCGGGTGGTCGTTCCTGAGGTGAGGAGATACTTGAGGGAACACTTGATAACACCTCATCCTTCATTAGTATCGGGTGATCTGTGGGAGAAGGTGGTTGGACAGAACGTGGCGTGGAAGTAGGACACTTTATACGCCTCACTGGATCTGGACTTAGTGACCGAGGCGGCTTTGGTTGAAGCTTGATTCCTTTTGTTTGGGTCAGACTTTTTTTCTGTGTCTGTGGTTCACTGAACCATGAGTCTGGGCATGTTGAGGCAGGACAAAGTGCTGGAGGTCTACAGGTGACATCTGAGGCCATCTCGGTCAACTTGTCCTTAATTTCTTGAAGCAGAGAGTAACCATTCTGTTTTACTAACAACACTTGAAGCTTCTCGGAGGAGGACGGCTGTTTTTGAGGAAACGTTGCTGAGGAGTCATTGTGGATCTTCTGTAAATGTGTGGTGCTCTGGAGGGTGAGGTCTATGCTGAGGATATCCTCTGTGGACTCTGATGAGGGGTGGGCGGCAGAAGGTGATGCTGTTTGACTAACTGGCAGGGGCACGAGGACAGGATTTGGTGGATCGCTACTAATCAATATTGGTTTCTTTACTGGACTTTTTTTGTTTTCTGATACATTAAAATTTGGGTTAGTTGCTACATCTGGGAGTGGACTAGCAGGTGAGATGGTTTTAGATTCAGTTCTTGGGCGTTTTGTCTCTGAGGGACAGGGCCTTGGTGAGAGAGAGGTGTAATGGCATGAGGTCCTGTTACCAAATTTATGTAGATGACCAGTACTGAATCTGGTAAGTTTTGGACAGTGGGGTGTCGTCTTTGGTTCACAGCTATTTTGTCTTTGTCCCTGTAAACAGAGGATGGGGGGCAGCTCTTTAGGGGGCTCAGGGACAGAGGGCCACTTGGTTGTATAGTTCCCATGTTTCTCCACCAGGGGCTGTCTCCTCTGGCGCAACTGTCTGTACTGCTGGAGGCTGAGTGATTTGGCCTTGGTCGCCCCTTTAGAGGTCAAAGGATCCCCCTCGTCACTGTTCCTTTCTGAGGACGGTGTTGTCTGGGGCTCACATGCAGGCCCAGCTGGATTTCTAAGTGCCTTTGTGTTGCTCAGTTGAACTGGCACGCTGTCACTTGTTAGGTTTTTCTCGTTCAATGCTTTTTCCACTGATTCGTGAAATGAAGCCACTTGAACTGGACCAAAGCTCACTCTTTTCTTCTCCCTGGATGGTGGAGCTCTGGATGAGTATCCATTCACTAACACACTCTTCAGGACTTTGCTATCATCTCTTTTTTCATCTCCCACTTCTTTCCCCTTTGTCTCTTTCAAAGGTTCTTCATCATCAGATACAACGTTTATCTCTTCATCGCTCTCCTCAGTGGGCCTCTCGTACTTTAACACCACCTCCTTGGAGAATATTGTTGGGTCATTACTCAGTTTCTCCCCCTCCTCTACATGCAGCTTCAGACAGTAGGGGTGCATGAGCTTGACCAGGTTGACGAGGGAAGTTGAAGTGAAGATGTCGACACCATTGTCTGCTTTCTTTGATTTTTTGTGAAACGATCTTTGACTCTCTTGTGTGATCAGCTGTGGGAAGCTGCTTCTCTCAATTGAATTCCCATCTTCCTTTTCTCCATCACTCTTCATAGTGAATGTTATATTTGGTGATTTGGGTCTTGGTCTCTGTCTGTCAGCAAGTGACATCAGCTGTAGAGAAGGACAGTTTAGATGTTTAGTGTCTATAGTTCAATTACTAATTGAACTATAGATTTTAACAAAACCTGTTAAAGACCTAGTGTGTGATTATTCATATAGTTACAACAAAATGAATACAACGTAGTGGAGGGGAGGCTCCACTATGGCAAATATGGCCGTTTTTGACCAGCCAGGAAACCAGATCAGCTCAGTAGACTGTCTGTAATAGAAGATGTTGCCTTAGCAGACAAATGGTGAAATTGTGGTCAATCAGCAAGTCAGGGAAATGTCAGGTTGCAGGAGTGCCCCTGTTGTTATAGTCCAGCAAAAAAGTAACTCACTGCCAAACTCTTTTTAGCACGTTCAGTCTGTTAAAGTCAGACTCATGCCACACAGCACTGAATTCTTTACAGAATGGGTTTGACTGGGCAATTTCAAGATTTCGCCTTTTCACTTTCAGCTCATATTCATCTGTTTGTTGCTCCAGTGTATGAACCCACCACTGAGTTGCTCCTGTGCTCTGGGTGGTTGAGGAGCTTGGCGTCTGTTAAAATATGAAAGGGAAAAAGAGTCCCGTCATCATCCTCCCCACTGTCCAGCATCTCAGACAAGGCCGACAGCAGAGCCTCATTCTCCTCCTCCACTACGCTCTTACCCTGAGGAGACACAGCAGTAGTTACATTTATTGATTCATCTGTCAAATCCTCAAATATGGACCCTGAGGTGAACTACAGGAGTATCATAAAACATAGGATGACAAACACTGAGACATGTTAAGGGATATAGAAACTCTCACAGTGCACGGCTGTGATGATGTACAATCATTCAGATTCATAAACTTAAAGACTGACCTCTGAGGCCACTGTGGAGTCCTCTAATATGGCCAGGATGGAGTGATCTGCACAGGACTGCGGCTCCATGTCCACATCTTTAACGCAGTCTCTGCTCAGGATCAACTGCAGAGATGCAGACATGCAGAAGAACTAGATGAATCCCATGGTGTGTCAATGTGTGCCCACACTGGTAAGGCCTATTTGTACCTCCTGTAATTTTGCAATAAACGTTTCCCTCTGGGTGTGACCAGGAACTGAAGCGTGGGAGGCATTAACCTAAAAAACAGGAAGAGCTGCTTGCCCTGACAATCCTGCAAATACAGCTGTGATAAAAACTTGGAGGCAGAGCTGAAGTTTAATCCAGTTTAATCAGACATCATTGAGATGAACTTTACATAAACTTTGGTAGACTTTATACAACGAGACTATGATAAAAGCTTTCTTGGGACAGCAGGCTGAGGACACGGGAGGCCTCAGAGACAGTCCACTGTCTCAACATTGTCCCAGGAAGCAGGAAATAGAGACCTGCTCTGCTCTAACAGGACATTCACAGGCTGATGGGGACGGCATGACAGTCTTACTAATGTCAACCCGGAGAAATGTATTCAAACTCAAAATGCAACCCGAGTCCTGAGTCAGAGATAACATCCAGAGAGGACGGAGAAGGGACATGGTCTTCTCCTGAGGAAACCACCCGCTCCCTCCGTCACCTTTCACGGCCTAAATATTTAGAACGGCGATGTTTGACATGAACCGAGACGGTCTGTCTCATCATTAGACCTGATTCCGTGCCGACCCGGTCCAAATGTGGGGCTAAAAGCTGAGCCGCGTGCAAGCACCAGCAGCCCGTTTCAGCCACGTGTCGCTCCGGACACATGTGGCCTTCACTCGCCGGTCAAACGGCCTGTTAAAACACCGGACACCACCGGCGTGCGGGTATTTGGGTGGAAAAGTAGCTTAAAGGAGGAAACCGGTACCTCATCGCGGATGTTGTCGGCCGGAAAGTCGCGGTAGTCGGCATTTAAATCCCCGTCTTTCCGTCTCCACTGCGCCGCCATCTTGCTGCTCCACATGGTCCGCTGGCAGGCCGGACGGAGACACGTGGTTCCTGCTGGCGGCGCGCTGAAATCACCGACCCGGGATCAGCTCCGTGTCCGCGAGCCAGGCCGATGAGAGGAGATACATCTGATCCGAGGTCAGCTCATGATAGTATTCCTCATCAACGTTCATTCTCTCCTCAAAAGTAGCGACACATTTTTATTTGTTGCTGCAAAGACACATCGATATAGAACCAACGCTCTGTTCGTGTTATTTCTCACATTTGATCGTAAATTTGATTTAGGAAACTGTTTTTTTAAATACGACAACATGCAAAAAGTGCTTCTTCAAAACGTTTTTCATATCACGGTATTGCTGTCACATAGATTTTATTATGTTTTGATTAGACGTTTAATGCAGGAATTTTATAATTTTCTACATTTCATTTCCTTTATTGCTCAAAAGTGACGCCCAATGGAGAAATGGGTGTGCCACAGGTCGCCCTTATAATGAACATACAGCAGATACAGTGTCACTTTAGGTTTTATATGTGTGTGACACTGATCCTGTGGATTGTTAAAAAAAAAAAAAAAGAATCAAATTGTACCAATTATCAAAGCTGGTTTTACAAGAAGGCATCACTAGTCTAAAAGAACTGCTGTGTTAATATTAATATCTGGTAAAATTATGTCAAAAAGCCAGATGCTCTGTCCAGGATGCCTTACACTAAATGAATTTTATTCTTAGTTTGAATGTGTTTCCCTGCTTTATGGCAGGGTAAAGCGAGCTCTAATAGTGTAACTGGGAGTTATGGTGAAATTGGAAAGAAGGCTCTGTAGAGCTGTTAAATACACATTCAGAGCTTCATTATCTCTCGTTTTATATCTACTGAGTGTGTAATGAAAACATAGAGTCTTAGGCATAACATAGGCAATAATATAGTCAGTCCTTGAAGTGGTGTTGTCCAGAGCGTGTATATTGGCCTCCTATGGTCTGCGTACTCACCAGAACAAACAGAAATGATCTGCATGTTCAGATGTCGCAATAACAATGTGTTGACTTTCCTGATTAACGTGTGTTCACTCTCTCCACTCTCTCCTGACATGTTCTACGGGCTGTTATTACACTTTTTCACTAGAGAGGGTACACACTGAGGTCCAGTTTGAAATTTAAATGTGCTCGGGCCTCAGAAAGCATTTATACTGTGCACTAGATCATTATGATTGAACACATTTGAATGCATTTACTTTCATGACATTTATGTTCACATGACTTACTGTAATGCTGGAATCCTGCATGACTTTGCAGTCACATCATTCAGTACCAGGGCTGATTGATAACTTCTTTTTCCTCTTTCCACTTCATCCTGTGCAGCTCCACACTGTGTTATTTGATATTTGATGAATAATTATTTTCAATGTCTGAATAATAAATACAGCTGTCTGAACCAGTGTTTGCATCTATCTCGTTCTCTCCCTAGCTGATGCAAACCTACAGCAGCACCAAACCTCATGCTCCACTAACAAATCATATGATGATCTTTGGCTGGTTGATTACATTTACATATTGAGTACAGTGTTTTCTAGTACCCATCACAACATCCCAATACCAGTTATTCTGTTGTTCTACCACAAAGAAAATCATTTCTGCCGAAGATGGAGTGTTTTCTTTTAAAGCGGCATCATTTTAAACCCCGGGTTGTAGGAAAAACACATCACTGTATAAGAATAGCGACAAACACATTCTCAAAATCTTATTGATGTTGTTCTCTCACTTTGGAAAAGAGCTTGCTCGTCTCTGCCTAAAAATTACAAAGACTGCTCTCAGCATCTCTTAAACCCAGTCATGAACACATTCTTTATTTAGTTTACAGGTTAAACAAACAAAACATAACATTAGTATTGGGCAACAGAGGAACAAGTACATTTATTTCATTCATTCAAACTCTGCCAAGTTAGCTATTCTTCTGGGTCCAGTCTAAACTAAACCTGACATCATGTAAGCGTCACATCAGAAGTTTAGTAAACGTCCAGTTAATAAGAATCAATTAAACCACCTTAATAAACCAGTATAATGCAAAAAACTTCAAATTTGGTTTTGTGATGATTTCTTTCTCTCTGACTATTTCAATCCTTTGACGAGTTGACTGTCACATGTTGATATTTAACACAGTGATTAGAAGAGAGGAGAGTACTTCATCTTGTGAGCTAATGGTCCATAATGAATGATAAATAAATATAAATAAGTAGTAATATAAAGAGATTTTGTTTATTGGATTGGGTGAGTTTTGGTTTCAGTTTTAGCCCTGGCTCTTGGTGCCAAACATTAAACCTTTTAAAAATACTTCATGTGTAAATACTGCTGTGTGTAATATTTAGTTTCACACATAGAAAGCAAAACATTACCATCCACCACACCTGTTTGTGATTGCTTGACGGGTGAAAGAGCAGTACATATTAGGATGGTTAGCAGAGGAAACATCAGACAGACCTCTCAGACCTCTCTGTATACTGACAAGGTTTTTGGTGACCTGTAAAGGTGAAGTGTCCCTCGTAATGATTAGCGTTGGAGGAAACTATGGGGGGACTCAGCTACATGCTTGAGCTTCAGCCAAGCTGAAACACTGAGCACAAATGAGCAACTACCCGATATATCAAACAGCTGGCAGGGGCTGACACAGTGTGAGGGGTTGTACTTGTGCTATCTCCCTGTCTGTCCTGACAGGTTTTGGGTTTATATTGCCCACGGACTGTCCCTGCGAGTTGACAGGATTGGTTCCTTAGTTAAATGATGTATGACATTGTGGCTCTCTGAATCCTTTTATAAGACTGTCATTTGTTCTCTGCAATGCTAAATTCACCCATGATACGTCTTGAATTATTGAAAAAACACCATATAAACATTTTGATAAGGTGAACCACTTGATTTTGTTGGAGATGCTCTTTAAAGAGTCAAGCTCATACATTACTACATACATACATCAATACACTCTTTTGGCTTCCACTTACATAGTGAGTGCCAACTTCATTTAATCTTTATGTCTGAGTTTGTGATGCGAGTTTTGTGTTTTGTGTCCCTCTAATATGGAAGAGAAGAGGCACAATGTCAGCTCTTCTTGAGCTTTACCCTTGTCTAGAAACTGTATGTATTTTCACTTAAAGAAAATACTCAGATTTTTTTTTTAACAAGGCAATGAGTTGATAGCAGGCCATGATAGCTTGCTTATAAGTAATTTTCCATTGTCCCTCCTGCCCGTTATACTTAATTTGCAAACGTTGCCCACTGCAGAGCATCAGCTTGTGTGGCTGTGTAGCCAGTGTGTGTAGTCTTGAATGTCTTAAATCATCCTGGAAGCAGCAACTTGAAGGGTAGCTCTTACATATGAGTACTAATTGTCAGAAAAGAGAAAAAAAAGAGTGAATGTTGATGGTTTAGGTGATAATTCTTGTACACCAACTCACTGTAGGAAAATATTTGAACATATACTTTAACATACTTTTATTCCTTAATAAATTTAGAGCCGAATTTTCACTTTTGTTGTAGTCTATTGTTTGCAGGTGGAAAATATTTTGTTATTTTGCAAACTGTAAAGATCAATCTGCTTTTGGCTGTTTTCTCCACTAGATGGTGATATTATTCATTAATTCTTTCACCTTCTACCACTTATCCGTTTCCAGGTCGCGAGGGGTGCTGGAGCCAATCCCAGTTCACACTGGGTGAGGGCGGGGTCACCCTGGACAGGTCACCAGTCCATCACAGGGCCAACATACAGAGACAGATAGAGACAAATAACCACTCACACTAACATTTAGACCTACAGACAGTTTAGAGTGACCAATTAACCCAAACATGATGTCTTTGTACGGTGGGAGGAAACCGGAGTACCCGGAGGAAACCCACACAGGCACGGAGAGAACATGCAAACTCCACACAGAAAGGTCCCAGGAACTGAACCTGTGACCTTCTTATTGTGGGGCAACAGCGCTAACCACTATGCCGCCGTACAGCCCTGGTGCTATTATATGTCCTCCAATAGGTTCAACTCACTCACATTTTCTAGGTCCTTTAAAGTTGTGAATGAGTTAATTCCCAGTTAACTGACTGATCCATCCAAGCCACCTTTTCACAGTGGATGCCAATCAGATATGCATACATGAATGATGAGGATGCATAATGAACACAGGTTCATCGCCTCTTCTTTTGTGTGGTGATATCTGGTAGTATCTGACTGTTTTTCTGTGAAGGACTGTAGATGTGTCTGGCCTGTTATCTCATCCAGCGCAGAGTTGACCTTTCTGCTGAATGTCATGGAGGGACACTGAGTCAGTGGCTGTACTAGATCAGTGGGGGTGGAAATAGGCTTCCAGACACACATCTTAACAAGGTACCACAATCTCCCCTCATTTATTTTGATCCAAAGAGCCACCCAGTGTGTACTCCTCATATACATCTTATCGAATGTACAACAGCCCGATGTCCTCAATTTGTATCCATTTTCTTTTTTGCTTCCTCTTCTTTTATCCCTCAATGCAATATCTTCTTCTGTACTGTTGCTACATCTCACTTAACCCCCCCCACAACCACACACACTGCCTCCTGTTCCAGCTCCCACAACTCTTGAAACACATTACTGTATGAAATGGGGCCAAGGCATCCTCCAGTCTCCGGCGGGTGAAGTGTGAGTGTGTTCAGGAGTGTGCAGAGGCATGTGTAAGGGCAATGTGTGTAAGTGGGTCACCTTACTGGAGCATCCAGTGCCTAGCCACTATGTCAGTACATGGCCCCACACAAACGCCAGCATACACACATTTAACCCAGTCCCTCTCTGTGATGCCCTTTTCTTCTACTTTCATTTTTGGATTCCTTTGCCCCACTTTCCTTTCATGTCTGCTTCCCTCCCCTCCCCTCTGCTTCTTGTCCCTGCCTCACTCTTGACCTGCAGAATGACTCCCACCGTGCTCTTTTGGTATGTTTGAATTTTTAATGAGCCCATGAAGTCTAAGGAGTCAGGTATATACTTTCCTTTTTCTGTCTCTATATTCTGTCTGTGTATATTTTATAAGACTTATTATCATTTTTTGGTTGCTAAGTCATGCAATGTTTTGCGTGTTTATGCACTCCTGTGACCTTTCAGATATTGTGTAATGCTGGGAGCTGTGTGTTATAAAAAGGCAAAAGCACTCTGATCTTTAACTTGACACCCTCTCTGCGAGGGAGAGCAGGGCACATGGGAGTAGAAACAGCCGAGTTAGGAAGTTGTGTTGTTTTTCATCCACATTTGATTAATTTTTACTTCAAGTGAGTCTTTCTTTTCCTTCTGCTCTCATAGCAGGGAAGAGGAATGCCCTCCCACACGGTGCAGAGAACATCTGCTTGTGAGAAATGAAAACCTGGAGAGACAGAGCCGGGTGGAGGGACTTACATTATTATAGAAAAAAAAGGAGGCAAAGGAAGAACAAGAGAACATGTAGAGGTGGAAAGGGGAGGAGAGAAAGTGACAAGACATCAGCTGGAGAGGAGTAGTAGGAGGAGGAGGAGGAGACTTCCCTCCCTGCAGAACAGCTGAGGTTAGAGACCATCCGCCCAAAAGGTAGTGACTTACAGGTGTACACGTTCACGGGATTGCATACACACAAACACACTCAGGGTGGTAACACAAGCCTGCATCAATAATGTAGCCGAGAGAAACGGGATGCAGATTCTGCCTTACATAAGAGTTTACAGAAGGAGAATACAGAGAGCTGGCTGGCTCAGAACAGCCGCTTCAGTCTCTGGTTTGCCCTCCAGTGGGATACACACAAGATTTCTTAAGCTGATTAATCACATTTGATATCAAAACAACCTTTCAAGACAAGAGTGCTACAACAGTGGCACAAGAATGGTAGTAAAGCCATTTTTAATTTCAGCCTACTGACTTTAGGTGATTTGTTTCACTCTGTGGAGCAAAGTTTTTAGCTGCTTCCACACACATTATATTTCATTATTTTCCTGGATTATACATTATGGACAACAGGCCTGTTTGAAGCAGACCTCCTTTGTTTTTTAACAAAAAAATTTCTTCAATATTAAAGACAGCTGGGGACAAACTGGCTGAACCTGTGTGGCGTGAGATGTGACGGGAGCTGTTATTTACATCAGATATGTTAGGAAGGATAAAAGAAACTAATGAAAATATGAAACACACTTTCAAAGTTTCAATGAATTCTTTTACGAGCAGCCTGGTTGGTCCTTGACTTTGGTGCAGACTGACATATCTCAATAACTGCAGGATGAATATCAATTAAACACACGGCAGACAATTATATTCCATAGAGAATGACTGCCAGATCAGGATCAGATCACGATCACACTTGAGGTTTTGAGGGACATGACAGCTATTGGATGGATTGCCATGAAATCGGATACGCATGTTACTGTTTCCCCTGAAGATGAATTGTGTTAACTTTTCTGTTCATCTTCAACTCAATATGTCTTTGGGTTATGACCAACTACCTGCAAAACTGGCATGCTAACGCTTAACTAACATTGCAAACGGGGTACGTACATCTGCTCAACATTAACGTGCTAGCAGTATGGAAATAGGCCACAGATACACAAAAGATGCTTATTTATCATGTTTTGTCTTTTTACTCTATCTGTACACTACCTGCCAAACAGCACAAAAAACTTAGTCACCAGCTTGTTAACACGGTGAAGCATTTTCAGGAGTTGGTGCAGATGAAACCAGAGGATGAATATTTGGACATTCATCAGGTTATTTCCAGTGAGGGAATGTAGAAGCGGATAAACGGATGAAGATGGATGGATGGATGGAATGTAGAAGTGGAAGCTGTTTGGGAACACATTTGCTATTAAAAGATGATCATTTGTCAGAGTTTGTATCTGTCTTTGCAGCTTGTTGCCTTGCCACAAATCATACCAAACAATTAATGGAAGATTTTTTTACAATTTACGATTTCATGGATAAGCGCCAATATTGACCTAGAAAAGCATAAGGACAGAAAAGAAAGAACATGTAAGAGAAACATTTGTCCAAATCCAACAAAGTTTATTGTGAAGCAGCACAGCAGGAAACTTGATAAGCTCCAAAAATTGCTTTCTTCTTCTCCTTTGCTATTTTCTTCTCCAGTGCCTTTTCTTCACCTTGTTGTTTTGTGTTTACTGTCTGTCTTTCCCTTTAATCTCCCTCCACAGCTTCCTTTGTCTCTGTTATTTATCTGTGTTATGTGGGCTTTGACTATCTGCTAACTGGCAAACTGCTAATGTGTGTGTGTGTGTGTGTGTGTGTGTGTGTGCGTGCGTGTGTGCGCTTGTACATAAATAATTATGGTAAGGTGTAAGACAGTGTGCTTTGTGCACACATCCATTTGAAAGTATGAACTTGTCAAAACTGTCTCTATGAAACTGCTAATGTGGGCAGAGATATGTGAGAAACAGTTTTCATTTGTAAGTGTGTGAGTGTGTGTGTAGGAGCTCATCATGCTTGTGCTATCCCTTTTCTGCCACATTGCCATGGCGACAGTGCCCTCCCGGGGTAATGGGGGACGAGTGCGCCAGAGCTATTTATTCTCTCTTTCTCCCTCCCTCCATCCATCTAGCGCCCTCTCTTTTCCTCTGTCGCTCTCTCACCATCTCTCTCACTCCCTCCATCTCTGCCTCTCCGTCTCTCTCTTCGCTCCATCTCCCTCCTTCCTCTGCTCTTTCTTCCCATCTCTGATTGGCTTAACACTCTCCTTCTCAAAATGAGACACTGCCTAATGAGACAGAGGGTGAAGAAGAGAGGGAAGGAAACAAAGAGCAAGTGTCTTAAAAAAGGGAAGCAGAAATATGTGGGGGAGGCGATCTATGCTGACTTGTGTTCCCCTGTGCATGTTAAGAGGTTTAACATAACTCTGCAATGTCATTTTGGAGGGAAAGAGTGTTGGCCAGTTATATGCATATGTAAATGCAGCTTTCTGTGTTATCCATGTGCATCTGTGTGTGTGTGTGTGTGTATGTGTGAGTGTGTGTACTGTATTGGTCTCTTGTGTTGTGAGTGTGTGTATTTTTGCAGGAAGTGGTGAGCTCAGTTGGGGTCATGACCTTCGTAAAGCCTTTAATATCCCTGACTGAGCAGCATTTATGTGAACTGTACAGCAGTAGTTTTAAACTTGCAGAATCCTTTTTTTGGGGGGGTGGGGTCATGAGCTTTCTTCTTTTTTCGTTGCCAGACGCAGCAACTTTCTGCAGCTGTTCTCATATTTAGCATCAGTCCTCCCTTCAAGCTCACAAAAAGAAAGCAAACAAACCTAAATGTGAAATGCTGAACTATTCTTCCAATCATCTCAAGATGCAGTTTTATTTTTCAAACTATGTCAGGAGTCCTGACCCTGGGGTAGACAAACCACAGCTTTAAATAATAAAGCTGTTATCGTGACAGTATTTTTCTCACTGTCAACATGACAACACCAAAAACAACGTGTCTGTCTCTCAGGCTCCTTCTTTCCAACTTCCCTACCCTGTCCTCAGCACTCAGCCCCAAAGCCCTTTTAAATCCTTAGAAACTAAGACTACTACTACTAATACTCAGTTCAACTTTAAAAAAGACTAACAAATTGCATAAAACAGGTGAGCAATGAAATGATACTCAGACAGGAGTAAATCGTGCTTTTCCTCTGGATTACTTTCAACTGTGGATTAACACACATTGTGTAGGAGGGACTGACTCAAAAACAAATTTGTGTCCCTATTCGAAGTAATGAAGGAACATGTGCAGCAGTGCAGCTCGCTGATGTGCTCAGTAATTGTTTTGGACAACAATGCAGCTCAATCCGCCATCCTTCAGGTGTTTTCTTGTATAACTTGGGCCGAACAATTGTCTCTCTCACCCATATATACTCACAAACTTGTACATAAAATGGGGAAGGACAAATGACATAATGATGGAAGACAGATTAGAGTGAGATGGAGAAGGTGGGAGAGAAAGGCAGGACGGAAGAAAGAGTAATAAGGAAAGAGAGAGCGAGACGGGGGGAGATAAATGGCCAAGTAGACAGGAAGATGAGTGAAGCGAGGGAGCAACACAGTGTGACATACTGCAGACAGAAAGACTAACGGAGCGAGAGAGTGAATGGGTGAGAAAAGGAGACGAGAGAGAGAGAGTGCCAAGGCACGTCAATCCCCCCCAGCTCTCCTACTCCCTTTCCCTCCCCCCTGCCCTCCCCTGCCATGTAGCAGACATTCGCTGGATGATAACAAGCCACTCAGACGGCTGCAGCGCACACATGCAAGCACACACACACACACAGAAATTTCCTGAAAATCATCTAAACCTTCATATGTACTTCTATGTGTGCGTGTGTCTGTCATTGTAACAGCAGTAGACAAAAAACAGCCTTTACATATTTAAAGGAGAAAAAAAGCACCCACATCACATGGTTGTTATTCTCTCAAATCTGCCTCTCAGGTCACTTTGACAGTCCACTCTCTCTCCTTCCCTCCCTCATTTACTGACACACACACACAGGCGCTCAGCCTCTCATTCCCTCCCTTCTCTTCCTCTCTTTCTCCCTCTCTCCTCCCACCTGAGCTGTAATTTGCAGGACTGATGAGGGTGAGGGCAGGGCAGAGGCAGAAACTGAATTCTCCTCACTCTGTAACACACACACACACACACACACTCACTCACACACACACTCACACACACACACACACACACACACACACACACACACACACACACACACACACACACACACACACACTCAGACACACAGCGGTGTGATTCACTGTGAACAGCTACAACTGAGAGAATCCGATCCTTTGTGTGTGTGCTCTTTTTTTAACCTCTTCTTCCCCTCTTTTTCTCTTTCTCCCTCGTCGTCACTCTCTCCTCCCTCCCTCCCTCTTTGCTCCCTGGTGGTGTGTATGTGTCTGTGTGTGTGCCTATGTGTGTGAACCGTGGGGATAACAGACGCTCATGTGAGGAGCCTCAGTGGCGGCAGCAGTGACTGGTGAGAGAGAGGAGAGGAGAGGAAAGGAAGAGAACAGGGATAACACAGCCACCACCACCACCATCATTCTGATCGGATTCACACCAGACATGTGAGAAGATGTCCGTGGGCGGCTGCGCGTGTCCCGGTAGGTAGCTGCTGTGGTGATGGTTGCTGTTAACGACAGCCCTTCTGCTGCTGCTGTTGCTGCTGTTGGCAGCCACTGACTTTTCCTGCTCGTTGTTTTTGTTGTTGTTGTTGTTGTTGTTGTATTTTGGTTGGTAAGTGCAGCTGATGTTGTGGTGTGACCGGGGCAGGGAGAGACAGGGAGAAAGGTGCCCCAGGGCCTCGGGGCTCTGTTTGCAAAGGCTCATGGGAGGTCGCCCTTTGTGATGGCTGAGAGGATGGAGAGCAAAGAAAATACCAGAATAGATGGATCAACATTGTAGTCGCGTCTCATCCCCTCAGTCAAAGTGCTTCTTATAGTTTGTTGTTTAGTTTGAAAAGAGAAAAGGGCTTTGCTGGTGGTGCTGACATCTGTGCGTGAAGTTGTTGTTATGGCACCATTAATGCTACTTCTCCTGCTCCGTCACCAGTTTGTTTTCCTTCTTGTTGCTTCTGCTGGTTTTTGACTGATGATATGACTTAACAACAGAGTTCTTCTGAGGTCGGAACAGATGTTACACTTACTCCATCTACAGTGACTGTCCTCTCTGCAGAGATAGCAGAAAAAGAAAAAGGATCAAAGTGTGACATTTAAAGGGCAAAGATCACTGGCTTGGATCAAATGCTTGCATAATTGATTCTGCACCTCTTCCCACCCTACAGTTATTAATGAATGTTTGATGTTTCTCAGATCACGCAGGAGTATATCATTAAGGATGCATAACAAGCCCAACAATGGAGGTGAAAGAGGCAGGTTTTGTCACTGAGGGGAAGAGCATCATACTATATTTTTTTGGCTGTAGGTTGCACATGTGTTTTAGTGCCCTTAAAGATGTACCTCTCATTGTGGTCCTCAGCCTTTTTATGGAGTTCTCCAATACCCCAAAGTCTTCCAGAGTTAATTGAGATAGGTCAGGATGTGTTGACCTTGCCTTCACATCTTACAGTTATTTGCATTACCATTTGTCCATTTATTTCCCCTTCTCTCCTGTCTTGACCCACTGCTGCTTTTAGGAGGAGGCAGAAATAGCAGACAGACAGCCTAGTTTCATGTCTAGCCCAACTTGAAAACAAATCAAAAGGCTAACAAAAGAACATCATGGCCTGAGTTTTATTTCTCTTTATTGTTATTATTATTTAAATAAAACTGGTTAAATTTGAGTAACAGCCAGCTGAGAGCTGAGCAACTGAGAGTATTATATAAGGGCATCATATTGAGAGGTGTGTAACTTTTGTGAAAGCCGAAGAACTCTCTGCAGTCCCCAGACAGTTGTGTTTGGGTGTTGAGCTCCTGACAGCAAACAGATAATTTTTTATTTTATTGGCTTAAATCAGACAGAAGAGGAAGGAAAAGGAAGAATCAAGGTCTAGAAATAAAACTAGTACCGCAGAGCCTCAGGCAATATATTATTAAGTGTTACAACGATTTATGTTGCACCCCTGATAGAACGTGTAGAACATGAAATATAATCCTATAGCTGAAAATGTATTCATAATCATGATAGATGTACTCAGAATCCACTGCCATGCAATATTCAGCAGAAGGAGAGGAAGTAAGTGTGATAGAGTTGCTCTATGTGTGTGTGTGTGTGTGTGTGTGTGTAGGGTGCTGTATCACCCTGACGTGGCCTCCTCCTTTCTGCCTACCAAGCCACAGTGGCTGCTGTGGTCAACCCTCAAACAGCCGGGATGTGGACGGAGAAATATAGCCAACCACGCATCCAGGATCAAATTTCCCTGGTGCCAGTATCAACTTTAATCATTAGAAAGATGGAAACACTAACAGGTCCATGTTTTGTGGTTTGGAAACTTAGCTGCCAGATTGTTTTGAGAGCGGAAAGGTTAGGAGGAACAAATGAGGAGACAATTCCAGCTCATCCCAGCCTCTGCACTGTTGCAGCTTTTAGGTAAATGAATACATGCTGCAAAAAAAAAAAAAAGAAAAAGATTTTACCGCTGTGATCAAACCAGATGGATTTGGAGTCAGCAAGGACAAACTCTAGACACACCAGATTATGTGTGTGCTTTATTTCCCCGAATGCATCCAATCTGTGAAACACACAACAGCACAGGGAAATGTGGTGTATCTGTGTTAAATATGACTGCATTCACACAAGAGTGAGTGAGTGTGTGTGTTTTCAATCCCTGCGCAGTGCCCCATGCTAGGAAGGCAAACCCTGCCACCTCAGCCGTTAAGGAAGCCTGCACAGCAGAGGCGGGAGCGTTTGTTTAGAACCGGGCCTTAGCTATCTTGCGGTCAGATTGCATACTTAATCAACGTGGTCATGGAAATTTCCAAAAAGACGTATGACCACACTCTTGTGCGCTCCACTTCTGCTCTCATATTGTTCTCTCTGGTGTTCCCCTTTCTTTTTGCCTTGGTTTCTCTGCTCAGCGGATTTTTTTATGCAGACTTTTTTCCAAATTAAAATGAAAAGAAGAAAGGGGTCGCTTTTCCCGTTTTATTTGGTGTCATGAAAATTCGTCTATTTTGATCTTCAACCACTTGTTTCTCAGGCTTTACTGCAGATGTCAACAGAGATTTACCCCAAAACACCAGAACATAAAACAACACAACACAAGGTTTAATCCATCTGAAAGGCCGGCTGGGATAAGAAGAATAAAAGGATCGACATATTTCTTAGTGAAAGCCTGGGGGCCTAAACAGTGCTTACACATGTACGTAGACACGTCGGGTAACTACAGACCACTGTTTGAACAGATATGAGTGTATGAATGAACCCAATGCCTGACCCCGACAGGGATGCTCGGTAATTTGCACCTCACACTCTTTGTTTGCATCCATTTGAAACAAGTCAAAAACAACCAGGGGGTGCTACTACTTGATAACAGGACGCATCACACATATAAAATATGAAAAAGCAGTCTCTCTTTAGTTGTTTACTTTTCTTTCTCTACTTCTCTTGTTTACATTCCAGAGCTGTGTTCAACACAGGAGGATCCTCCCCCTTCTTGTGTGGGCTCAGGGTTTGTGTATGTGTGTGGACACACACACATGCACACACACGCACAGCATGTGCCCCAACATGTGGATGACATAAACAGCGGGGCAGAGTGTGAGGATGTGCTGAGAGATATTAATAAGAAGAAGTTATTAAACAGTACTCTGAAGATTCAGACGTTTTGGGCTTTTTGGTCGGTCAGCGTTTTCGTTGACCTCCCCAGACGTTAGTCTTCTATCCTTCCTTTCCCATTCCCTCTTCCTTGACTCACTCTTTCTCTTTGACTCTCTTGATTGCAAGCGTATGTTCCCTGGCTGGCTGTCTAGTGAGATGAGGGGAGGGGAGTAGGGTAAGGAGGGATGACAGGGAGAAGGGGAAAGAAAGAGAAAGAGAGAGAGAGGGAGGCAAGAAGGGGGAAGGGGACTGTGCCCTCTCATGCAGAGAGTCACATGGTGTCCCTGATTGGAAGAAAATGAGTAAAGACTGCAGCCCTGGCTGAAATGGCAACAGACAAAAACGCACAAAGGCTGAGCTGTTTAGAAACGGGTTGCACAACAAGAGAGCCTGAAGAGGAGGAGGAGGGTGTGATGGAGGGGAAGAGAGAGGGAGTGAGCAGATACTGAGGAAAGATGTGGATTAAGAGAGGAAGAGGGGGATGAGGAGGGAGAGAAAACAGAGGAGGAGCAAGGGGGGGGGGGGGCAGAGAGCATAAGAGCCAAGAAAAGAGAGGCAAGTGGGAGATGAGCACTGTAGGAGCGCAGGAGTGGGAGGGAGGGAGGCAGGGAGAGAGGGTGAGACAGAGAGTGAGAGAGTGATCAGACTGTTTCTATGTTTTCTGCAAGGCTGAGCGGTGACGTGATTGGCTGGGGGGGGCAGACCTGACTCTGAGATCAGAGACAGACAAAATGGCTCCCAGAGAACAGAGAATGCAGCATCAGGGCACTGTCATCTCCCCTCACACAGCTGTCAGCTGACACCAGCCACTGCCACACACACTCACATCTAACACGCACACACACACACATACACACACTTAAAGGCTAAGCTTCCTGAACAATGCCAGAGAGAGTAAAAGGAAATGAGGTTGATGGGTGATAATGCTGACTATCAGGAGTTGCTATAACAGGTACATGTGCATTTTTGAGAAACACTTCTTTATGAAATGCACAAAACGTATATTCATGACAAACTGGCACACAACTGAGCCCCTCTCTAATATAATCCCTTCACCCATTGGCCTGTTATAACATGTGACGCACTCGTTGCTGAAGTTCCCTTGTTGCAGTGAGCCTGTGTTCGCCTGCCAGAGAAAATCCTGAGTAGGGAATTCACCCAGTGAGAAAATACTGAAGAGCCCGATGAAAACAAACACACTGGCCCAGAGCAGCCACAGGAGGGCGCTGCTAATCAAAGAACATCCTCTCATTATGCAGTAGGTCACTTTCAATATTCCTCTGCCCCTGGGATGATGCAGGGTGAGGTCCTGACTGGAAATCAAATGGACAAAGTGGGACTTCAAATAATAACAAAAGCATCATAATCAAGCATCATTCAATGTTAGACGAGTGTTATTTTATGTTATGCTTTGATTTGCTCTTGCTAAAGAGGTGAATCAATGACAATCATCTGAAGTTTAGCAGTGTTGAACACAAATTCAGATGCTTACGTAAAAAAAAATACAGCAAAATACTTCATGTTAAGTAAAAGTCCTTCAATTGAAGGCATAAATATGGATTTAAGTAGCCTATAAAAGTTGGAATATTTCATAATAAATAGGCTAGTGGGAGCTATATTTAATATAATATTACATGTTATATTTTTTTATTACTAACAGCAAGTGATGTAGATAAAACCCTTTTTCATAGCCCATATAATACACAATAGTATTATATGAGTTATGAAATTATAAATTTCTATTCAATTAGAATAGGGCTATTCAATTGTAAATATGAAATTATATTTCATAGCCCATATAAACACAATAGTAATATATACCCGATGTTATGAAAGTGGACTTTCAGCTAAATTATTTGCAAATCATTTATGGATAACAACACAGATTAAATATGTGAATAATCAAGGTACTTTCAAACAGATGGAAAAATTCCCATAAAGAAGGTGACAGTAAAAGCTGTTTTGATAAAAACCATTAAACAGGTAAAAAACAGGTTTTTTTTTTTGCTATGTTGCAAATTGGTGCCTCTGAGGCAATGGTTTCCAAAAACTTTGCCAATTCAACATGATTCTGCAACAAAAATTTTGAAGTTTAATGTAAAACATTTACCCAGCATAGTGCATCGTATGTGGTGAGTTCTATATAACAATACAAGTTAGACAGATCGGTACACTCTGTACAGTTGGCTAATTTGAAAGTAGATCTCATTTACTGTGTTTACGGTGTACTTTAATAAACAAACAGGAAAGTACTGTATGACAGTAGTAATTATGAGCCCCAATTGAATGGATTTGTCATTTTAAAAATGTAAAACAATTTGAGATTCTGGGATGTGGATTCAGCTGTTTGTGTGAATAATAACTGCAGACTTGTTATTTTGGAAAATATGTAGCTTTGGCAGGTTATAATGATGACACAAATACATAAGGACAACAATGCTGTCGAGTTAATCCTCTTACATCTGAATAATATATGAGCATAACAGACCAATTTAGCTAAATTTGTTGAAATAATTATTTAAAAAAATCACCATAAGTTTATGTGTTCATTTGTACAATTTAACTTTAAGTTGTTATTGTATTTGCTCCTCAGCTGTCCACAAGTGTCTCTGTGGATTTACTTTATTTAAGTCTTTGTTTTGTCCACAACTCTCACTAAGGTGTTAACATGAAACAAAGAGATTATAAGGTTCTGCTCATTTACTTTCCACTTTGACCAATGTGGCACAATACACCCTGAGATATTAAGAGGAGCAATGATAGAGCGTCAACAGTAAGAGAGCAGGACTGACAGAAAATCTGTGTTAAACTCATAGATAGGATGTAATGCCTTCATGCGATTTCTTTACACTCATTTAACACACACACTGAGACAAAATATAATATTTATAATAAAACTATCAAAAGTTAGATGGTTGTTACTGCTGCTCGACTGAGCTAATGCTCTTTTAGCTGGTTTAGCTTGACTCTTTCCAGGTATTTCTGGGTTAAACTACTTCCTCATTAACGTGGGATCAGAAACAAAATGGGGGGGGGGGCTTCATCTGCTACATGTGGCTATTTGACCAACTAACTTCTGTCTTTTTATCCAGGCTGGCTTTCTTTACTTCATTTGTAGTTAGTGTAGTTTAATTGACTTTGCAGGCACTATATCATCATATTGACCAACCCTATCATTGATTTATGTGTAAGTGACATCTTGTCTATTTCATTTTTCTGGCAGACGTGAAGGTCATTTTATGTCCATTATTGTTGCATCACAATTCGGTAATATTTAAGTCTATGCTTTGTAAATATGCATCAGTGAACTGTAGCTGACAGGTCAATGTGTGTGAAATACAAAGTACCATAAAATAGAGATACTCTAGTAAAGCTCCACTGTAAATGAATGAATGAATACCCTTTTGACCCAGACTTTTTGAGCTGAGGCTCATTCCGCCATCAAAGTGGCAGCTTGTCATTTGGAACTTTTATCAGAGCTGAGTGACACAGATAGATCTCTGTCCCTCCATCTGATCCAATAACTGAGTGTAGAAGATTCAGCTGCCAAATGTATGAAATTTGGCACATAGCATTCACTGCAGAGAGCACCAGAGACATGTATTACCATGAAGAGGTAAAGGCTATAAAACATTAGCTTGGGCATTTTACTTGGCAAATAAATGTGAATTTGAATCCATGAAAATAGGAGTGGTTTTGTTTTTAATCCTGTTTGGGAGAAAAACGGAAGAAACAGAACTCAACTAATGTGTCTCTGATTCAAATGTTAGCTCTCACAAACCAGGATCGGTTTAGTCAGGGCTTTTTGTGCAGTCGTACCAACATGTGACTGTCCTCAGGTCAGTGTTGGAGACAGTGTTAAGGGGAGGGAGACTGGGACGGCTGTTATCACAACTGTGGCAGATGTGTGTGCTGCTCAGTTTCCTGTTGACTAGTGAGTGGAAGTGGCATGCTGCACACATTTGCACATGTGCACGAAAACAAGCACGCACGCACACACACACTAACCAATACTTGCACAGAACATGCACAGACATACAGCACACACACACATAGTGTAGACCCCCCCCCCCCCCCCGTCCTCCTCCCTTGTGCCCCTGAGCCTGACGTCTGGACATGGGAGATATCAGAGAGAGGGAGAGGCATGAAACAGAGACCTACCCTGTGAGTTAGACCAGTGTATAACTGTGAAAGTTCATTTGTAGGTGACAAAATGGCAATGTCAGAGCAGCTGGAAACTAAAGAAGGTAAGTTTGACTGGCTGATCTTTTCCTTTTTGTCTCTCTCAGAGCTGATAGATCAACAAAAGCCCAGGGGTCAAAACGTTGTACCTTTTATTTTGTACCTTTCTTGTGAAAAGCTGTACAAATTTGGCTCATTCCTTCTGGTACTGACTTTAAATTAAATAAGGTGAATTAAACAAGTTTCGCTTGTAAGTTTAAGTGTAAGCTTAGTGAAAACATCACACTGTGCACTTAGAGGAGTTTATTCAGCCTGTGCTTGCTCTAGCTTTAATCAAGTATTATACATGGATTTATGGCATTAGGTGTGAATGTGTGACTGGAAATCGGGAAATGAGGGAAGCTGGTGAAGTGAAGGTGAGGTAGTGGTGTGTGTGTTTGTTTGTGTGTGTGTATGTGTGTGTGTGTGTGTGTGTGTCTGAGAGAGAGAGCCTCACTGGTTGGGGTGCTGGTTGAAGATAAGGCCTGCCCTATGCCTGAGAGCAAAAGAGACGGTGTGTGTAAGCCATTCCAGCCTTATCCCGACACACCTCCCACCCCCACCCCCTCTCCATCATCCCTTCACACACACATTTGCACATACACACAAGCACAAGGGATTAACCCAGTCATGTACCATTTCAATGGATGAGCTTTGGAGGCGCGCGCATGCAAACACACACACACATTTAGGATTAACCCTTGTGTGTCCATTTCCATGGATGATTCTTAGACTTTCTCCGTTTGTTGCAACATTCACTGCTTGTGTTGCCATGGCTACAGGGGCCAGTGAATGTAAGATAGGCAAATCCACATAAGTCACCCACAACAGACACTCTAAGCTACTACTGACTACACCTCCCCCTGGTACTAGACACACAAAGATGTTGCCAAAAGACTGACAGCAGCGTTGTGAGCTGTGAAGTGCTCATGCCACAGGCTAACCATGGTCAAACCAATATACATATACTCAGCCTGAGCATCTTTGTCGCTCGGGTGAGAGACAGTCCTTGGAGCGGCTTATCCTCTCTACATGTCAAGCTTTAAGAGACCCTGCACTTCACCATCCTCCAGATTTCATCCATCAGAGTCTCAAAAGAGGTTCACATTTGAGTTGCCATCTTAATTTTGCACTTGTGAGAGAGTTGTGAGTTCTGTTCAGAGAACACATATCCAGACAGAAAACATTCACAAATATGTCAAAAAAAGTGCCCTATCTGTTACAGGGTAGGACAAAAGTACAAGACCAAATTGATGACACTATTATTACTATTGTCATTAATATTTCTAGTAATAATAACAACAATAATAGCATTAATAATAATAATAACAATCATCATCATTTTGTATGATCCATTTTTTATTAAAAACATATCATTATGCAGCCATTATTCTGTTGATAATTTCTGTTGTAATAAGGTTTTCTTTGCTTTTAGTAAAATATTAAATATTCATATAAATAGTAAATTTGAAAAAAAAAAAACCCAAACTGTCAGAAACATTACTTTATTGCACAACAATTACTGAAACTGTTTCTTGAAATGCCCCTGGGACCAAAACATTTTCTACAAGCTAAAATTATCTGACCATTGTTTCAAATAATGGCTCTCCTCCCAACCATACTTCTGGGTAGGAATAGGGAGTATACATTAGTATAAACCTTTTAGATATTAATTCTCCTTAAAGCAAAATAACATTGCATTATGTTATAATATCAGCATTCTGCTCCAGTTTTTAACCATACAAACCTTCTGGGAAAGCAATTTAAATGTTTCCAGAGAGCAACTGGCAAGTGCAGCTTAATGATTGACTAAATCATTAATGAAACATTGTGTTTTCACTGCTTGTGTACATGGGAAGTATAGAAATCAAAACCATTGTAATGCTGGTGACTTCAACATCTTCAAATGATCAGAGGGCCCCTCAGTGTTTGAGAGGAAAGAATTTTTCAAGGTAAAAGTCAACTAAAATCTTGAAACTGTTGATTCCTTTCCTTTTGAGGACTATGTCATTTTAGCAAATACTATGAAATACACTTATATATGTATATATATGTGTGTGTGAAAAATGTCTGGCCTAATACTTCTGTGCTTGTTCTTTTTATATCCCAACTTTGGCCATATGGGTGAGCCCTCACTGGCTGTGATCAGAATATCTGATTATAATTTGAGGCGATTTAAGCAGATTTAGAGGCCTGTGGGATTCTCCTTTTGATTTAGTGCTTCCTGTATGTGTGTGTGTGTGTGTGTGTGTGTGTGTGTGTGTGGGAAGAGGGGAAAAGGCAGCGATTCCCAGTGATGGATGGATTTATTTACCTTGGAGACAATTCAGTATACAAACTCAATGACACAATTAAATGGCAACAAGCCCTTTACAGGAAAGTTAATTTATAAGATCTTAATCCAACATGTCTGACCGGGCTGCTATCCGTGCATCAATCTGCATCAACCCATGGTATATTTCACATATGACCTGGGTCTTGGCTGTCACTGTCTCAGCTCAGTTGTTTGTAGCAAGCTGTTGTGCTCTAATTATGTAAATATGAAAAACACTTTGCAGTGATAGTGGTTTCCGCACACATTTCCACTCGGCTGTATTAGGCCAATTCTCATCTGTGTCAGTTACAAGGAAAGGATGGATGCAGGGAGGAAGAGGAGGGGGAAAAAATGCTTACCAGACAACCTTTATGAGCAGTTGTGCATTAGGGGGGGCTGGCGGTGCTGGGCAGAGGAGAGAGGAGCAAATGCATTGCGGAGGGAGAGGAGGAGGAGGGCCTACAGCTATTGTTCATGTCCTCCCGTGAACAAAGGGCTCATCGGGGTCCGTATGTAAACCCACAGCAGGCTTCAGCCCACTGACAAGGCCTCATGCGGGACAAAACATAACTGATCGACTCCCCTGATTTTAGGCCTTATTCCGCACCAGTCTCGGGATTTGAGGAGATTTTTATTGATCCTATTTAGAGGGACGTATTGTGTTGGTACGTCGCGTCCAGCCAACCGCCGTCCAGCGGGCCTATCGGTTTTTACGCACGGAGCGTACACACGGTCTCTCATCACGGATCTGTAAACATCAATTTTCTGATTGGACTTCTTTCCAGGTAAAGGGTCGCTTCCCCCCTCCACACAAACACTCTTTTACTGCAATGTGTGGCTGCCGAAAGCGAGTAAATGTGTTCGACGAGCTGTGCTGGCTGTGATTTGTCGCTTTATTTCGATGCTTCCTCGCTGAAAAGGGATTTAACGCTGAGGCGTTAGCAGGTGGGCTAACAGCAGCTAACTGTGGACTGACTGTCCGGGCTTGCTAGCGTTAGCCTGTCCTGTCCTGTCTTGTCTTGTCCCCCAGGCCTGCAGGACAGGACAGGACACAGTCAGTGTTTGGGTAGCTGGACTCCTCGATGCCTGTTATAATGTTACGTTTTTGTTTGGGGGATGTGTCGCCTGTTAAGCCCAGAGCTGGCTTTTGTTAGGAGGCGAAGCTCTGTAGGTGTTGTACGTTTCAGCCAAGCTAAAGGCTACATGTTAGCATCAGCCGCTTTCTAATTGCCTTTGTAAGCAGACAACTCCGTGCTAAATGCACTTTGACTGCTGAAGTTGTGACCTACGCTAATATTTGAAGCACATATAAATGGAAGCTTCATAAAAGCACTCCTGATTCAAGAGGTTTTTGTTAAATGTTTGCTAAAATTGGTTTATGCCTCACTTTAACCCAGCCTACATCCCGTTTGGATAGTTGCATGTCCCCCTTAGCCATCATGGTGGTAGTCTGAAGTGGCAGATGTCCAAAACCACCACAGGTTATTCTCTTTTAAAGGGACTTGGCCATGTTGGATGGATTTTAGCTCTGGGGTTGATCTGAATTCAAGTGTGATTCTATTCCCATCTGAGATGAGATTTGCTCTGCAGGTTGGTCGACCGCTAGTGAAGCCAGGAAGAAATGTATAAGTATAATGTGTGTATGTTTATAGTGCACTGTGTCTGCTTATAAGAGACAGTGGAACAGGACTCCCAGTGGAGGAAGTGGCGTCCAGCTGATGTGATTTTGACTGCCTGTCATTAACCACTAACAGTAGAGGAGAGGAGCTAATGGAGCTCTCAACAACTAATGGACACATAACCATCGATTATTTATTTATTTATCAACCCCATTTGTTTTCCTCTGGTGATGCATCCAGCCCATAGCATAGTGCTGCTGCTGGCTCACACAGTAAACAACTTGTTTTTGCCCAAAGTCAAGGCAAAGTCTCGAACACGTTTCGTGGCTTTTTTTTCCATGTTAAAGATGAAGATCTTGTTTTGGTCATCCGTGCTCTTCATCGATAACTTCTCTTCTTCACTCATTTATTTTAGGTATGTGAGAGCTATAATAGGCCATGGGGCTGCTGTTGAACACACAGTGGGAACCAAGTAGAATAGCAACCAGTGGGGATCTAACTTTTATAATTGAAGAGAGGATTAATTTTAAATGGACACAAGCATAGAATAGTGTATATGATAGTTTTTGCAGACAACAGCCACTCTTCAAAAGTCAGTGTGTTGCCAATCTCTCAGTAGTATATCAAAGGAGACTGTTTTGCCTTTTGTTTGGTTGCACACTTCAAATACATGTCACATCACTCATTTGTTTTCAAGTCACAATCCCCCCCCCCCCCCCCGCCTCAACATCATCCCATTAACATTATTAAAGCCCATTTCACCCTCTGTGTATCTTGAGATATACGTATCTATAATACACATAGACAAAGATATGTTTAATATGCAGAAACAAGACAGAACAACATAAATGAGGTGGAGCTTCACCATGGAGACGGCAGGGGTCATGACCTAGAGGCCGCTACGCTTGGATGGCCTTTATGGGAGAGCTGGGCAATTAGAGTACACCAAGAGCTGGATCTGTGTGTGAGAGAGAGATTCATCAGTTTTTTTTAGTGTGTGTATGTGAAGGGAGTCAGTGCAGGTCCTTCTGTCTGGTTTTAGATAGTTATGAGGATTGTAGTAGTGGCGCACTGGTTACAGGAGGATTCCTCCTCTCATCATATTTTTTTATTTTTATTTTTTTAAATCCATGTAACAATATGAGTGCATTGGAGATGGCCTGTTAATGAGTGCAGCCAACTGGAACTGGGCCAATTTAGCCATATTAGGCTGCATGTGCCTCATGATACACCAATTTTTGCAATTGTCATTCTAAAAGTGAACAACTAACAACTAACATACCACGATAGTTTCAAAGGGTGTAGCAACTTCTCAAACATCACATGTTCTCTCTGTACCTCTTCATGTTTTTGGGTTTTAATGTAGATCTTTATTGCCAGCACCAGTTGAGCCAGCGATACATTAAATGGTCTGTAGTGTCAGTTACTAAATTTTTTGACAAACTTACTGACATTATTCCCAGATAGTCATCATGTCATGTCATGTCATGTCAATTGTTACAGGGTTCACAGTTTTGTGTTGTTGCCATCTGAAATACCTAATAATTACACCTTTCAAGTAACCTCTCAAGCGATAATCTTGAAATAAAACTTTCAAGTAATGGTCTGTCTAATATTTTCCCTCGCCTCTCTTCCAGGCTGTTCCTCCAAGTCATTCAAGCTGTACTCCCCCAAGGAGCCCCCCAACGGTAGCACTTTCCCCCCTTTCCACCCCGGCACCATGCTGGACAGAGACGTGGGGTGAGTTTTCTGTGTGCATCTTATGTGTGTTTTTACAACATACCATTGTTACATAGCGCTATGAAGTCACCCTGAATATCACATGTTCAGTTCCTGCACTGAAAACTGAATCAGCCTGGCAGCTGACCAATCTACAAGTAGTAAAGGATTCAGAGGACAGAGTCCATGAGCTGTACTGTATTGTGAATTTGAATTGAAATTGAATAGAGTGTGACTATTTGTTCAGGAGCTTCACAAATGTAGTTTAAGTAGAGTTTGACTTTTTAACAACAGCCGTTTTATCAGTTACAGACCCTGGGTAAAGAAAAGGTGCAGCCAGTGTGGTACTACATATTTCTTAAGTGCACTTGGTTGTTGGGTGATCCTTTGGTAAGGACAGAACCTGTCACTCTCGTGTCAGTAGGTGAAAAATTGAGCCTTTAGCATGTGTAATTTTGGTCCAATGCCATTAACACCACCCATTATCCAGGTAAATGGCTGTTGAGCTAGAGGCTAAAATTGATCGGACTTGACTTGGCTCAGTAAGGTTAGGGATAGTGCCTGTGTAGAGCTGTGTGCTGTATTTCACAGCTTGTCTTTTTGCAGTTAGCGAATCAGCTGCAGTTGATGTATGTGTATTTGGGAAGTGTTGTTATTTACTGCCTGCTTGTATCATCTAATTTGTGCCATGTTTGGCACCCATCCCAGGGTCGTAAAGACAGACTAGCTGATGGAGGAGCATTGCATATTAGCAATATAGCTGAATGTAATAATTTCTCTGTGTTTTGTTTTTCCAGTCCCACCCCAATGTATCCTCCCACATACCTGGAGCCAGGAATAGGGTAAGACTGCATTATTTTTCATTATCTCCAGCTGATGTAGAAATGGCAACAATCAAGTATAGATAAGGTGGTGGGAAGCTATGTTCTTATCTCTTATCAATAGAGCCTTTGTGTTAAGTCTCCGACACAACTTGACTGGGTTGGGAAACAGCTAAAAGTACAGTAACCATGAGTGTTTTACTCTTAAAGGGATCAGGATGTTTTCATTAGTTCGCTCAAGACGTTTACAATACTGCATACTAAATGTTTTTAATTCATGTCCTGCTTTTGTTTTGTACTCTTTCTGGTTTTCTCTCCTCATCTAGGAGGCACACACCATATGGCAACCAGACAGACTACAGAATATTTGAACTTAATAAACGACTACAGAATTGGACAGAGGTTTGTAGGGACCCACAGCTACATATTTTCTGCACACACAAAAATGATCCAGACCTGTTGCTGATAACTTATTATATACCCCCTCCGGCCCCTGTAGGAGTGCGATAATCTTTGGTGGGATGCATTTACTACAGAGTTCTTTGAAGATGATGCCATGTTGACCATTACTTTCTGTCTGGAGGACGGACCTAAACGTTACAGTAAGAAATTAAATCGTAGAACATATCATAGCTTTAGACCTGTTGTCATAAATGGACTAAATGTGAACAATGTATCAGAGCTTTACCTTATTTTTCTCATGTCGTTTGTCCCTTTTTACTCTTATCACCAGCAATTGGCCGAACGTTGATTCCTCGATACTTCCGGAGTATATTTGAGGGCGGCGCCACTGAGCTCTACTATGTGCTCAAACATCCCAAGGAGTCCTTCCACAATAACTTTGTGTCCCTTGACTGTGATCAGTGCACCATGGTCACCCAGAATGGAAAGCCCATGTTTACACAGGTGTGTGTTGTTATGTGCAGGGATTGAATTGAAGCCCTTAGCAATATATATCATTCTAACATGACAACAACAATAACTACAGCCTCCGTAACACAGTAAAAACATAAAGTAAAAATTAATGTTTCACCTGTATAGTTGTATACAGGCTGTGTTTATAAAAAAAAAAGAAAAAAAAAAGACCCAGAGAATCCCCCTGTATCGTGCGGACGGTATTGAATAAGTCTCAGTCGTGAGTCCAAAAAATAGGAGTGAGTACTTTTAGCTTCACCCTCCTAAAGTGACACAGTGCACACCGGAAAAACCTCATGGGCAACAATAGGATGGTTCAGATTTATTTATTTTTTATTTTGTCCCACTTTCTTTAGGAATAAAGCAAAGAGAGATTTTGTCTGAAACAATCTGCCCAAAAAGTTGATATCACAGATGAGTAATAAAAATGGTTGCCAACTTTGCCTCCATGTTTGTGGCTTGCAAGCAGATCTTCTTCTAATTCTTAAAATTATTCTTTGTAATATAAAAGCTTTATTGTTAAAGGACAGTCTCACGTATGTACGCACTCATAAGTTTTGCATAAAAAGCTTTGTACAATGGTAAAGCCTGTCCTGTTTGCTGCTTAGCTTTCAAGGTTCATCTGCTGTATACTGACCTTAGTCCCCTGAATTTCTTTAGGTGTGTGTAGAGGGGCGCTTGTACCTGGAGTTCATGTTTGACGACATGATGAGGATAAAGACGTGGCACTTCAGCATCAGACAACATCGCGAACTCATCCCCCGCAGTATATTGGCCATGCATGTGAGTGAATCCACACGTGATTCATACTGTGTGTGCAGGTGAATGTTCAGGGGTTTTTGTTTTTTTTTTTACTGTTTGCTATTGATGCTCCAGGCCCAGGACCCACAAATGCTGGACCAGTTGTCCAAAAACATAACAAGATGTGGCCTGTCGAACTCCACCCTTAACTACCTCCGAGTAAGTCATGCACAAATGCAAGATTTTTTCTTTTAGAATGAGGTGTGTCTTGAATTTTTGTTGTCATCTAACAGTTTCCTGTCCTCAATTGATGTAATTTAAAGCTTTGGTTTTAAACAAACGTTATAGAGGTGAGGCAGAGCTTTCTTTAGGCAGGCATTTCAGACTAAGACACACATCATGATTGTAAATAAGAATGACCTGCTGCTTCCACCAAGCTTCATATTTCTGCATGAAGGTTATGCTTGTAATACTTCAAATGTAATACTCAAAGAGAATCCAAATCATGGACTTCTTGTATTTGGATAATTGCCATATTGCTTGTATATAATGATCACACACAGACAGAGCAATGGTTGGCGTGAAAGTGAAAGTGCAGGTTCAGTGTTCTTGTTTATGTTTAATACTCACAAACCATGTTGGCAAATATAAAAATGTGTTTTAATGTAACAGCTTTGGTTTATTTACTCTCAAAATCCTACAGTTGCTCTATGACCTCTGCCTGACTGTCCAAATGATACTGGCTCTTTGAAACCTATTAATGTTGCACCCCACATTGCTTTTCTTGCTGGCTTTGGAGTTAAAAACTAAATGAGAAGCTGTGGCCAACAGTTACTGCTTAAAAAAACAAAAAAACAAACATGTTGCCTCACTATTTACAATTTAACGGCTGATACGTCAAGAAAACGGCCCTGCTTGTCTTAGAAAACAATTCGTTTATACATTTTGGGCAGACGGGTGCTCACCAGATATTAGCTATCCAAAGACACTGCCCGTTCACCAGAACCAATTCAAATCCATAAAAGGATTGATAGGAAAACAGACTGCTATGGTCGAGACTGAGCCCTCTGTAGTATAGCTACACAGTGAAAACACTGAGATGTGTTTTAATACCATTTGACTTTTTTATGAGTCCAGTAGTGGTGTAATTTGTGCTGAACACCAGCTAATAATTACGGTACTCAATTAACTGGAGCATCTGTAACGGTCTTTAAAAATGTGTTAATCTCTGTCTTGTTGTCTCTGTGTGTTGCCTCCACCAGCTGTGTGTGATTCTTGAGCCCATGCAGGAGCTTATGTCCAGACACAAGACATACAGCCTCAGCCCCAGAGACTGCCTCAAGACTTGCCTCTTCCAGAAATGGCAGAGGATGGTGGCACCACCAGGTAGGTCAACAACACTAGTCATAAACTCTGTTGTTTTTTTTTATAAATAATAATATGTTCTGTAACTCAAAGTCTTTCTTTCTTTTAGCTGAGCCATCCAGACAGGCTCCCAATAAACGGCGGAAGCGCAAGATGTCAGGTGGCAGCACTATCAGTGCAGGAGGAGGAACTAATAACAACAACAACAACAAAAAGAAGAGTCCTGGCAGCGGCTTTCCTCTTTCCAGCCAAGTTCCAGTGAGTACATCACTGCCATCTTGTGTCAACACTCTGTTACTATACCTACTCTCATTGATTCATTGACAGAAATTCACATGATGCAGTGAAACAGTTGAATTTTACATCAAATGAATAAAATTGACACATAATGCTGGATAGAATGCGGGGAGTCAATCCAGTGCAGTTTTTCAGTTTTTCGACAGGTTGATTTTGTATTTGGTGGGACAGTATGTCACACAGTTGCATGTATATACAGTGCCTATAAAAACCTGTCATAGGTAAAGTGAAAGACAATCTTTGCAAATGTTATTAATATTGACAGTAAGTAGATCATAGATGATCACGGGTTAATCATCACTTGCAGCCATTCAGAAAATTGAGCTTACCTGATGGCAGTCAAAGTGTTACAAGTGATTTAGGGATTAATGGAGCTTTTACCATGATGGTTTAGTTGGTCAATTTTTAAATTTTTCTGCTGCTATATTGCATCTCTGCAGGATGTGATGGTGGTGGGAGAACCTACTCTGATGGGAGGGGAGTTTGGCGACGAGGACGAGCGTCTGATCACGCGGCTGGAAAACACACAGTTTGATGCAGCCAATGGCATCGACGATGAGGACAGCTTCAACAACTCTCCAGCGCTGGGCTCCAACTCACCCTGGAACAACAAGGCCCCGTCTAGCCAGGAGAGCAAGAGTGACAACCCCACCTCACAGGCATCGCAGTAGAGCCCAGAGCCCCACAACCTCAACAAAAACCCCTGTCTGTCACTCCTCAACCCTAACCCCATCCCAACAACCACGAGTGCAACAGCGACGGTCCATCATCTTCCCACCGACCGAGACATCACTGTAGTGCCCAGACTCATCACACCCAGCTAGCCCAAGGGAGCTCAGTCAGTCCTCAGACAGTTTCACTGTGCCAGAGGAAGTCTTACAAGGTGTCAGTATTTAGACACGGGGTCCCACCTCTGTCTCCCTTTTCCTCATGTCTTACACAAAATGGCCCATCTACTCTCACTAATTTTCAGTTTTGGACAGTAACTACGTAGATGTGACCAAGCAGGAGCGCTGACTTGATCTAGGGGAGAACTGTGCACACCTAATCATCCACACTGAAGTTTACATGTAGGAAGGGGCAGGGTGGAGGGATGATCGCAGCGGGGCTTTGAAATGGTGGCGAGTTGCTTAGGGACGACTTGTCCACCCGTCCTCTGAACATGGTTCTCACTTCTGGTCTGCTCTGTCAATGCACAATGCCGCTCTTAATAGTTGATCATAGAGTATATGTTTGTGCACGAGTGTGTATGGGTGTGCATGTGTGCATGTGTGTCTGTGTGAAGAGAGAAAAGAAGCAGTGTGAGCTTATTGCGGCTTTGCTAAAGCAGACAGACCAGAATTTAGAGTCAGTCTTTAAAACCATTGAAATTCAGACACTAGTAGGAGAGCTGAAATGTGGCACTAGGGAAACATCTCTCTCTCTCACACACACACACACACACACACACACACACACAAATGAACATAATGATTGAAGGATTTTGAGTTCCGCAGTGCCCGAGCCATCTCTGATTAGACTACAGTGATTGCAGTCTTTCAAACAGAGAGCATCTATGAAACACACATGCACATACACACAGTTACACATTTTAAGAGTTTTTATACAGTATATATTTCCCTAGAATGTTTTTTAATTTGTATTAAACGCCTTCATTTCAATTGTTACTTTTTTATTTTCTACCAATACTGAAAAGCTACAGACCAAGGAGCAACACAGGACTTTTATCCCTCCCCCCTCTAAAATATATTGTTTTTATCTTTTATGTTTATAAAAGAGAAATAATTTAGTGTGGATGTTTTTATTTTGTCTTTTTGGTCCTTTTTTGGAGATTTGAATTTTTGTGTATTTGTGCTTGTATATTTAAGGTAGTAGCAAAGTTCTGTCTGACTGTAATAAAATGTATTCTTACTTAGATTTACCTAAAGCCATCCTGATCTAATGTAAAGAAACAAAAATAGGAAAAAGGAGAAAAAACACTCATGAACCCACCCCCTCTATCTTCCCACCTCCCCCCTTTCCTCTTCCCTCTTTTTTAAAACTTGTGTAAATTAAATTACAAAATACCCGGGGGTACATTGGCACCATGGAAAGATGATTTTTCTGTTTCAGTTGATTTTTTTTTTTCTCTTCTTATTTATTTTGGCAGAAATTCACTCATGTTTTTCATTTATACCGGAACAGATTTTTCACTTACCATTCATCCCAATTTTGTGAACCATGACTTTGAGCTTGATGTCAAGTGAATGTGCTCACTGAATTTTAGTTAACCAGTGAGGTTGAGATTTTTTAAACTTTTTGTCTAAATTGATCTTTATTTGTGTGATCTCTGTCAAAAGAGTGAAGTCATACACACATCTTCTGAAACCAGCTTAACATTAAGTTCAGTCGGCATATTTGGTAGCACTCTGAGTCTGTAAAGTCTAACTAAAATAGCTGAAGCTCTGTTATTGTTTTGTACATTTCCATTTTGATTCCAGCGACAGTTATAATTGAGTTTGAATGGTGACTTGTACCTTCTCCAAACCTTGTAGAAAAAATCATTGTTTGATATATATTTTTTGATTTGGTTAGTTTCTGCCCTTGATAATTAATGTATGGTACCAATAAAAAGATACATTTTCACTTTAAAATATTCAGTGTAGTTGTTTTCATTGTTGCAAAATGGGAGACATATTAGAGGTTGTTGCTTGTAAGTGGTTTTTGTCGTTTACAGAATGCCAAGTGGGTGACTAAATACCCAATTTTTTTGTTTCCTGATAGTTTCAGTGAGTCAGTTAAGGAAATGGAGAGGATGAGCTGTTTATTTATCTCAGACTGGAAAAGCACTTTTATTTGCTTCAGCTGAGTTTTAGAACATGATTTCGCACAGATTGACGACTGTGGACGAGCTCCACACCACTTCCATTGAAATAACTTAAAGAAGGAATATCTTTATTAAACCAAAGTTGTTTCAATGTCAACATTTGTGCCTGAAGACAGGTGTGAAAAATGTGAAGCTGTCATTTAACTAGTGGAAATAAACGGTGCCTTTGTTAACAGTTTGTTGGCAGGTGTGCGACAATGTCCGAGCATGAGAGACACACCATGTTTACAGAAAACATGAAACTCATTTCTCCTTTAAATACAGCAAGCATTAATAACAATTTTAATGTTTCACTTAAATTGTGTTTCCACACTAACTTTTACATTGATTAAAATCAAGCTGTAAAATATATTTTTTTTATGATGACAACTTCAGAATTGGACTTTGTTGAGCAAATAATAAATGAGCTTTACATCAAAATGATCAATATTCACATACATATTGCTCATAACAGTAGTATTAAAATGTAATGTCTTAGGGGGAAACAACACACAAATAAGACACGGATGTTACAGTGAAAATGAGAGTTATGAGATGTGGAGCCATCTTTAAATTGTCCAGTAGGAGACTGAAGTCTGTAAAAGACTCAGGAAATACTAGGGATCTTAACAGGGCCCATATTATTCCCCATAATGAACCTGATGATTCTTTTTACCATTACATCATTGTCTCCTTGGATATGTGACATTATAAGTTCCTTAGAATTTGTGACATCATATTTGCCTTTGATCACCCATGTGCCTTTGATCTTTTCTACATAAATACAGCTCCCCGGTCCAGAAACAGCACAGTTCATCAGAGCATCCGGGTGAATTCACATCACGATCTCGCAAGAACAGAAATCTCCTTGAGAACACAAGCGCAACAAACCAAAGAAAGCAAAGCAAAGAAGTTGACCAGAGTTTCCAGACAAGAATCAGCGAATCCCAGTCAACTGAAAGCTCAGAATCCAGACTGCACCACAGCCTGCAGCTATGCCGCAGGTTCAGGCCACACCACAGCCTGCAGCTATGCCCCAGGCCCAGTTTACCATCCTGAAAAGACCACAGCCTGAAGCTATGCCCCAGGCCCAGTTTACCATCCTGAAAAGACCACAGCCTGAAGCTACGCCCCAGGCCCAGTTTACCATCCTGAAAAGACCACAGCCTGCAGCTATGCCCCAGGCCCAGTTTACCATCCTGAAAAGACCACAGCCTGAAGCTATGCCCCAGGCCCAGTTTACCATCCTGAAAAGACCACAGCCTGAAGCTACGCCCCAGGCCCAGTTTACCATCCTGAAAAGACCACAGCCTGAAGCTACGCCCCAGGCCCAGTTTACCATCCTGAAAAGACCACAGCCTGAAGCTACGCCCCAGGCCCAGTTTACCATCCTGAAAAGACCACAGCCTGAAGCTACGCCCCAGGCCCAGTTTACCATCCTGAAAAGACCACAGCCTGAAGCTACGCCCCAGGCCCAGTTTACCATCCTGAAAAGACCACAGCCTGAAGCTACGCCCCAGGCCCAGTTTACCATCCTGAAAAGACCACAGCCTGAAGCTATGCCCCAGGCCCAGTTCACCATCCTGAAAAGACCACAGCCTGCAGCTATGCCCCAGGCCCAGTTCACCATCCTGAAAAGACCACAGCCTGCAGCTATGCCGCAGGTTCAGGCCACACCACAGCCTGAAGCTATGCCGCAGGTTCAGGCCACACCACAGCCTGCAGCTATGCCCCAGCCTACAGTCCTGGCCACACCACAACCTGCAGCTATGCCGCAGGTTCAGGCCACACCACAGCCTGCAGATATGCCCCAGGCCCAGTTTACCATCCTGAAAAGACCACAGCCTGGAGCTATGCCCCAGCCTACAGTCCTGGCCACACCACAACCTGCAGTTACCTCCCAGATCCAGCCTACCATCCTGAAAAGACCACAGCCTGTAGCTCCTCTCACTAACAGTAACAAACCGGCTCTCCTTCAAACACCAGTGAAGCCAATAGATCAGATCATCAATGACATGATAAAAGAAAAGTTTGACTTGATCAATGAAGTAGAGAAACTGAAAGAGCAGCTCCAACAGCAAGCAAGTCGAGCAAACCAGGAGAAGAAATCCTTAATTGATAAACTTTCTACAAAGGAGAAGGTGGAAATGGAAGCTGCCCACCAAATACACCAACTAGAAGTAACTCTCCAAGCTGAAAGGGTGAAGGCTGAACAGTGTCTTTCTACTCAGCTGGTGGAAACATCTCTAGCCCAAGCTGCACTGGTCAGAGCCAAAGACCAACTGGTTGAGTCCAGATGCCAGTGGGAGACAGAAATATCCCGTCTCTTGGATGAACAACTGCAGGAAACCTCCTGCCTCAAGTCAGCGTTGTTGAAGGCACAAGAAGACCTGGAGGTGGAAAGGTCTTGGTTGGGTTTGGAGAAGTCCTGCCTGCTGGAGTCTCTAGAGGAGCTCAATAAGGCTGTAAAAGACAAAGATGACAGTACAGCTGAACTGATGAAAAGATTAACAGCTCTGGAACAACAAGTGGAGGAAGAACAGAGCAAACCAAAGAAGAAATCTGCCTGGAGACGGTTCTGCCGGCTCTTTAGGAAGAGCTCAGAGGACCCAACCTCAGTGTGATCTGTTAACATCATCAACCTGACCCCCCCTTCCCCAGCCGAGGCAGACAGTCTCCACCCAGAGTGTTTTTGCGGTTGCCAAAAACTTGCTCTTTGGAACCAGTTCTTTCTCTCCCTCTACTCACAACATAAAAAAATAAAAATAAAAACAAACAAACAAAAAAATGCCAGAATGATTATTGTATTTCCCCTCAAGACATCACACATGAATACTGTTCATGTCAAATATTAATATCAATACCAATAAGTTAACATGTCAAGCTGTGCTTTTGCAACCTGCTTAGCATCCTTCACTCAAACAAACACATGATATTTAACAAGTTCAGTAGAGGCATTCATTAATATGAGGTGGTTAACAGGAAAACCAACAGTAGCATTTTCTTTTTTCTCTATCGTCTTGAAGCAGAAATGGGATTTTGTAGGATCCCACACTAAATGTTTTCAACATCAATCTGCACCATCTTTTCACTCTGCATTTATGTTTTTCCTGTGAAGTTGTGATGGTTACAAAGTAGAACAGACAAATAGTAAAATAACAATAAACTGAATTGAAAGGCATCAATTGAAAATAAATTCACAAAGCTTAGAAAATGGCCACAGTAACTTTTCTTTCTTTCACAGTGTTTTGTGAGAAACAGCTGGTGAAGTCCAAGAGCAGAACTGACAGCTCTGTTTGTGTGCACGTCAATGCTGTTAATCTGTGATTTTTTTAGTGTGACAGCTAAAAGAACACACACACAAACCAACATTAGTAAAACGAATCCAGGTTCAGAGGCAAAAGAGCAACATTCTACTTTCATAGTGTTTTGTGCCTTATTCATCTTGCTGTATCAGAAACTTCACTTTCCAAACTTCATCATCCCATTCACTGCAGTCTGGTCAGGAAGAGTAGCAGAGGGTGAAGGACACTTTGATAATGTGGTACATCAACATTCTTCCATGCTAGCTTGCCTCACACATACTGTACTTCCCACCTGCCAACTATCACATTTTTTCTTCAGGCATTCTTGTTCTCCCTGTGTCATACTGTACCTGTGCAGCTGCCTTAAACACTGAGTGACTCACAAGGTTGAAGCAGAGCTGAAACAGCCTGGTGGAAACTCAGTGGCTTGTCTCTATATGCCTAGTTTCTATTCCTACACTCCTCTTTCTGTTATTCATACTGCTTTTTTAGAGGACCTGAACACACTCACAGCAGCTGATAATGTGGTTGCAAAAAATCTCCCTCCAAATCCTATGTTTACATATTATGTGTCTACCTCCTGTTATCAGATGATGGTTCTGAAAAAATAAATGAAAAATCTAATTGCGTTCAGTTCCTGGAAATGTTAAACAGGATTTCCCTATATTCATGAGCTGCAAAGCAGCAAATTACATTTAGTCAAGCACCAAACAGCAGTACAGATTTCAGGAATTTGCAGTTGCACTTGATAATTTCCATTTTTCTGCTCTGCTCAGATATTAATGTTTTGCAGGCAGTTATTTACAGTGCTGACAAAATTACAGTGATAATTCACCAACTGCTTGTCCCTGTTTCCGTTTGTCAGGTCACATTGTTAAGAAGCCATTTGTTGATAATATATCAGTCTTTGATTTAGTGCACAGTTAAGATACTAATAACACCAAGGTTTTAAAAAGCCGTTCAAAAAAAGGACGGAAAGCGGAATATGTTTGGGGAATAAATCATAGGTACTTTGGAAAGGAATTAAGTTGTTTCTAAACTTGTATCTAAACACTGATTGACAGAACCAGAAAAATTTAAATTGTTGGACAACAATCTCAATGCAGCGTATATCAGCACAATATTTTGCTGAGCTACTTCTCTGCCAGAACTCTCACATAAACATATATACATCTTCATGTGTAAGTTGCTCTCAGTGCTAATGGTGAAGGGTGCCATATTTTGAATTTTACATTTTTCAGGCGTTTTATCACAAGTTTTTATTTCATCCAATATACAGCCATCAATTTGGCATCTCCCCTTTTGGGCTTTTCTCTGGAACCAGGAACAAAATGCTGGTCAGCCGATCAGTAGCGAGGCTCTGACCTTTACTTTTGATTGGCTGATTTGACTGTTTTCTGAATGATCGAGTAAAGTCACAGGATATTTGTGGTAAACACTTGAAGAACTGGAACCCTTCAAGGTTGGACACATGAGTGCAGGTTGACCGTGCTCTGGGTTTAGCTGAAGGATGTGACTGTTCTGTTGTATCACAAAGTTACTACACATCTGATGACATGTTTTGTGTTTTGTGAATACAGGCTGTGTGCACTTCTCTGTGGGTTGCACACCTCCAGTGTCTTTATAATGAAATGGAAGCCTTTCTACAGTAGGAGACCTTTAAGGTTGCTTAGCTCAACTTTTATGTTGTTTTGGCATTAAGTTTTTCTATAGAAACAGCAGACTTTACTCCTTAAGTTCATGCCTTTCTGCTTCATTGCCATATAAAACATTAACAAGTTTTGCATTTTGTGTGAAGTGAATTTCCACCCACAGAAAAGTTGAAAAACTCAACCTGGTTGTGAATATTTAGACTGTGTTTACGTATGTAGGAGGTTAGTGTGTAACTTTGTCTACTTGCCTTCCAGTGTGTGTGAGTTGATGATCGTACTATTCTTTTTTCTACCTCTCATTATCTTCTGATTTTCTTCCTTTCTCTCGCCTCATCTCCCTCTCTGTCTAATAACATGGTAAAAGCAAAGCTCGTCTCATTTATTCCACAAATTGAGGTGCTCCATGTGGTCTTTACCACAAGTGCTGCACCTTTAATTGTAAAGTTAATTTACCAAGAAACTCGTGAGGTCAAAACATGGATGCATCAACTGTTGCTTTAATTTGGAGCTAAAACCATCAGGGTCTTAAGTATCTTAGAGCAGAGAAATGGGGTTAGAACAGTTAGACACTCTACTCTCATTAACACATGTTGACAAATGTGAATCAACAATCTGCTGTGGATCAAAACAGCAGTTATGCATTTTGAAAAACACTAATTAGCACATAACTTAAAGCATAAGGTATAATTAAGACCATGGCTTTTTAATTTATTATAATATTTCATTAACTTGTGAACTTATTGGTTTATAGTGTGGGGAGAAATCTCAGTTATCCTTTATTGTGTTGCCTCAAATCAGGAGCAAGTGGCCGACAGATTATAGAGACAAAAGGACTAGGACTCTTAAATCGTGCATCATCTTCCATATATACAGTTGTCTATAAGCCATATCTTGACAATTTGTGTACCAAGTCTGGGGGTAAATGTTTCCCCAGTTAGAATGACAGATAGAGCCTCTCCTCAGTGCAACATAGATGGTTCATCACAATAAATGAGTCTAAAATCTTGGTCAGAATGCTGTCAAACAATCACATGCAATCCTAGAAAGAAGACAAAAACTCATAAAAACTCTGTCTTTTCGTATGCACATATGACAGATTTCTGCAAGCTGTTGGAAGAGACAGGGGGTTGTGTTGAAGATCTATCTTAGCTATTATCAGAGGAGAAACAATTATCATCCCATGAAAAACACTTAAAAAGATACAATTCAGAGCTAAGAATTACTGTAAGAGTATGAATATATTTACATGATAATACATCATAATAATGATAAATTAATTGGATGAGAGTCAATAAAAAACTAAAATACAGGACTATGTGGCCTGACATCTGCTTTACTGTCAAACGTGTTGTTATATTATTTCATTAGTTTCCTTCCAGTCTTTTAAGTTAGAAGCACAAAAACATTGACACCCTCTATTGTACCAGTCCACGTTCAGCAGCCAGCAATCACCTCTTCCCTGTGTAATGTGCGAGGATCCAAATATAAAATGTTTTATTTGTTATCATTATTCTTATAATAAAAGCAGAAGTGGGTTAGTCGTCTGTGGGGTGCTAAGACCATGAAGACCAGCAGGAGGCTGTAGGCAGCAGCAGCATGCTAACACAAGCTAGTGTTGACACAAGGATTCATGAACTACATTTACGACATAGATATTAATACTTTAATTGAGGTAAGTAAACACACTTTTATGTCATTTTGGGAACTTTAGATAGTTGTACACAGTAACGGTGTTAAAAATCGCATCCAGAAATTAGACAGTCAACGATAAATCAGTGTTAACATCTTTGTCTGACAGGCATTGGCTAGTTAGCGTAAGCGTTAGCTTTAGCTACGAGAGCTTAACATATAAGTACATTTTACGTCTGGTGACCGTCCTGCTCATAACGTGTTCATCTAATGTGTGCAATCCGAACAACAACACCAGCTGGTTAACGTGGGGTGCCGTTTGTGGTTCACCAGCTAACCTGGTAAGGTAACGATGGCTTAGCTAGCTAAGGCTAGTTGGTCAGCCAGCTGGCTAGCTAGCAGCCCATCCCAACTTCCACTGCAGGTTCCATCATGTGCCGTTATTTTTAACAAAAATCACCTGAAAACTATTCAACAATCCCAACAGCAGGTTTAGCTCATGACGACGAGCTCCGGGGTCAATGAGACGTTACCTTTGGGACGTTCCTCTGCTAAACTAACCTAAAAACATACCTTTATCTGCCAATCATGGCAGATAGAAATGTGTCATATGGCCAGAGGACTGTAAACAGTTTGTGGTACTGTTGTTTATCACACTACTGTCAGTAAAATAGCCATTAAGGCAGATCAACAGGTGATACTCTTTGGTCAGCTGGTTGTTTATGGGGATGTTATGCAGAAAATGGGCTTGATTTTCACTTGACAGCACAGATGTAGACATTGTGCACTGGGCAGGTACAGGCTCCAGAGGCCGTATTGGTCAGGAAATAAGGAATTCAATGAACGTAAACAGTTTGATTACTGTTCGTCAGAGATGGACCGACATGGCCTGCTGCTCCTCCACAGATCCTGTGAAAGACTGAAACCATCCTTTAGTTGTATTTCCCTGTACTATAGAGTCCTGTTTCTTCCCCTTAACTCTTGACTGAATAGCCTTTGCTAATACTGTTCAACAACTTAAGAATACCTTGTCCGCAAATCAGTTTGATCCCCCAGTCCAGATGTCAAAGTGTTCTTGGGTAAGACACTGCACCCCAAAATTTCCTCTGATGGCTTGTACCAACACTGTATGAGCTTGGCTGTATGGTGTGAGTAATAATAATAATAATAATAATAATGATAACAAGTGCAGTGTGAATGTGGCTTCCATTATAAAATAAATACGGCTAGTAAAGTGCTACATGAGCACAGATTATTTACAATTTAAGGAAAATTTTCCCTCTTTTTTTATATAAATATATTTTGTTCATAACCTGTTTATCAAGATTCAAGTCCTCAGAAATAATTGGGTTTGGAAGTGAGATACACAGATCATAGGAGAGGTCAGAAAATGTTGAGATGGATAAAAACTTTGCTGCCTCTTTGAGATTAATGCTGCATTTTTATACTGTTTGCATATTGTTCTCACTTTTTGTGTCTTTGTTTGCAGACTTAGTCATGTCTCAGGTGGAGAAGAAGGCTGGGCTGCTTAGAAGGACGTCGTCCTCTAAGAAACCCTTGAAAGAGAAGGTGGTGCTGATGTATGATGAGATTTTTGCAGTGAGTATTACAACTGAATAATGTCAGACTTGAGCTTAGAGAAGTGTATCTACAGTGGCTTGCAAAAGTATTCATACCCCTTGAACTTTTCCACATTTAGTTACATTCCGACCACAAACATAAATATAATTTTTTGGGACTTTATGTGAAAGCCCAACACAAAGTGGCACACAATTGTGAAGTACAAAGAAAATGATACATGATTTAATTTTTTTTTTTTTTGGTCAAATAAAAAACTGAAAAGTGCAGTGTGCAAAAGTATTCAGCCCCCTTTCCCCTGAGTGCAACCATTTGCCTTCAGAAGTTGCCCGATGATTGCTGAATGATTAAATGTTGACCTAATGACTAAATAGAGTCAATCTGTGTGTAATATAATCTAAGTACAAATACAGCTGTTCTGTGACGGCCTCAGAGGGTTGTTAAGAGAATATTGGGGAGCAAACAGCATCATGAAGTCCAAGGAACACACCAGACAGAAGAAGTTTAAAGCAGGGTTAGGCTATAAAAAGATTTCCCAAGCTTTGAACATCTCACGGAGCACTGTTCAATCCATCATCCGGAAGTGGAAAGGCTATGGCACAACTGCAAACCTACCAAGACACGGCCGTCCACCTAAACTTACAGTTCAAACAAGGAGAGCACTGATCAGAGATGCAGCCAAGAGGCCCACAGTGACTCTGGACGAACTGCAGAGACCCACAGCTCGGGTGGGAGAATCTGTCCACAGGACAACTATTGGTTGTGCACTGCACAAATCTGGCTTTTATGGAAGAGTGGCAAGAAGAAAGCCATTGTTAAAAGAAAACCATAAGAAGTTCCATTTGCAGTTTGCCAGAGGCCATGTGGGGGACACAGCAAACATGTGGAAGAAGGTGCACTGGTCAGATGAGACCAAAATTTGAACTTTTTGGCCTAAATGCAAAACACTATGTGTGGTGGAAAACTAACACTGCACATCACTCTGAGCATACCATCCCCACTGTCAAACATGGTGGTGGCAGCATCATGCTCTGGGGGTGCTTCTCTTCAGCGGGGACAGGGAAGATGGATGGAGCCAAATACAGGTCAATCTTAGAAGAAAACCTGTTCAAGTCTGCAAAAGACTTGAGACTGTGGCAGAGATTCACCTTCTAGCAGGACAACGACCCTAAACATAAAGCCAGGGCTCCAATGGAATGGTTTAAAACAAAACGTATTAATGTTTTAGAAAGGCCCAGTCAAAGTCCAGACCTAAATCCAATTGAGAATCTTTGGTAAGATCTGAAAACTGCCCTTCACAAACGGTCTCCAACTAATCTGATTGAGTTTGAGTTGTTTTGCAAAGAAGAATGGGTAAAAATTTCAGTCTCTAGATGTGCAAAGCTGGCAAAGACATACCCCAAAAGACTTGGAGCTGTAATTGCAGCAAAAGGCGGTTCCACAAAATATTGACTCAGGCAAAAGGGGCCTGAATACTTGTGCACACTGCACTTTTCAGTTTTTTATTTGTTAAAAAAAAAATTAAAATCATGTAAAATTTATTTGTGCGTCACAATTGTGTGCCACTTTGTGATGGTCTTTCACATAAAATTCCAGTAAAATATATTCATGTTTGTGGTCGTAACGTGACAAAATGTGGAAAAGTTCAAGGGGTGTGAATACTTTTGCAAGCCACTGTATGCTCACCTTTTAACAATGTGCTGTGTGGTTTGTTTTAGAAAGAGGACCCAGCCAAACACAACCCTCGTTTCTGGGATGAGCTGTTTCTTATGAAGGTACAGCAAAGAAAAATATACATGACTAGAAACGTCATGTTGGTTTGTCAAAACAGGAAATCTCTCATGTGTGGGCATATCAAATAGCAGCAATGGTAGCAGTGATTCTAATGTAGATGGATCAATAAGAATAAAGCCTGCCAAATTATTGAAAATGCCTTAAATGTTAAATTACAATTTGTATATAGACTGTGCAAAAATACATTTATACATTGACAGTAAAATTGTAGATGGTAAAGGCATACGATTTTTTTGGAAGCTCCCAATCTTAAGTTTTCTTCGGGGTTAATTTAGCATCTATCCATCCATCCATCATGGATCCTACAGAAAAATTAAACTCACCTGATGCATTTCCATTATCATGATGTATAATTGTTTTGTAACTGAGTATACCAGGCTGTGGCAGAGAACAAGTGGAAGCACTAATGTGCACAATTCACTTGCAGTTCAAATAAATACTTGGATTGTGAAACAGACACCTTGACATAACTTTTGCTCCTCTATCTTATGTTTACCATCTGCCATACTTTCTAAAACATTCCCATCTTTTTTTATGTTGCAGGTGAACTTGGAGTACCTGGAGTCTAAATTGGAGACTGTAGATGGGGAAGAAGTTCAGCGCATTCAAGACAACATCAACTCTCTGTTCCACCACTGTGTAAAGGCTCTGGGAGAGGAGCATCAGATCAAAGTGGTCAATGCCCTGCAGGTAACCACATGTTAGCACGGTCACCTAGATTTTCTAATGTGTTTCCATAATCTCAAAGATACTAATAAGATTATACGTTGAATTACATCTGGCAAAAGTTCCTGCCTTTTCTGAGTTTGGTTGGAATTTTTCCTGTGTGTGTGTACACATATATATGCATTCATCCAACCAACCAACCAACCAACCAACCAATAAACTAAAAAATAAATAAGTAAATAAATAACCCCCCATCTATTCCTATAATAACAGGAATAGATAGATAGATAGATAGATAGATAGATAGATAGATAGATAGATAGATAGATGGATGGATAGATAGATAGATAGATAGATAGATAGATAGATAGATAGATAGATAGATAAATAAATAACCAACCAACCAAATAACCACATCTACCTTTCTGCCTCCTCCAGACTCTGTGTGCACTTTTTCGCGGCGTTCATCAGAAGAACAAGTCAGCGTCTGGCTTTGACATCATCAACATGCTCATGGGATTTGACAAAGCTGAGCAAAGGATGAAGGTATTGGGGAAAACCCCTTAAGCCGGAGAGAAGGGTGATGAAGGGGTAAATGAGAAAACGATTGTACCATTTTCTCACATTTATGTCTCTTGCAGGACCTGATGGAGAGACTGGACAGCCTTCTTTGTGGAGATGGATCAGAGAGTCTAAAAAGCCTTTGTCTAAAGCTACTGCTGTGTCTTGTGACGGTGAGATTGAACACATCGACAGCAACATGAATAATGCGGTGATGGTCTTCAGGGAATGTTTGCTGTGAGTCTCAAATGCGTGAAAATGTGTTCACAGGTAACAGACAATATTAGTCAGAATACCATACTGGAATATGTGATGATCAACAGCATCTTTGAAGCCATTCTTCAAGTAAGTGATTAGGGGAAGATAGTGTTGCATATTGTTCTGGTATTTTTTGCTCCCACTCTGGTCATCTCCGCTCTTCTCTCCTCTACTCAGATTCTTTCAGATGTATCCAGTAGAGGGCAGCATGGTTATGATGCTGTGGTCCTTCTGGCGCTCTTGGTCAACTACAGGAAATATGAGGTGTGACTTACTGGAGATTTTGCTTTATTTTTTCTTGATATATAGCCATTTATAAACACCTGCTGTTACCCATAAGCTTCAACTACTGTCCCTCTTTCATTTCTGCCACAATTTCAAAGTTGATTCGTGCTGCTGGAAGGTCTCAAAATGTACTTGTGTGTCATTTGTGGGAGGTGTTTTCAGTTCAGGACTGGATTATTCACAAAGGCAAATGTGGGAATATTAGAAGGGCAAGACATTATTTTAACTGTATTGATAACATTACTTCCGCAAGAAAAACCATGTACCTATAATTTTGAAAGCAGTGTAGTTTGGAAAAATGAGTTAGTTGATTAGACTTTATTGTCATTTATTGGACATTTTATGGCTCTCTGTACAGCAACTAATACACATCTTTGATGGGCAGAAATACGGAAATATGACACAGCAGCACATTACAGGGTAAAACATGAAAATATTTGTGTGAAGGTAGGACACAGAGTCTATGGAAATATCGGGGAAACAGCATGAAGGTTAGAGCGAGCCACCGCCATGTAAGAGCTGCTGTAGCTGTGGAAATAAGCCTTTTCCATAGGGATTCCTCCTGCATCTTAGACCTGGACCTGTGTCCAGGGGGCAGAACAGTGAAGTATCAGTGAAGGGAGTGATGGACATCCAGTGCTGTTGTGCTTGCAAGGTGGCTGATGGCTTTGGCTCTTGCAGGTTGGGTGTGGGGGAGAGCTATTGGCAGCAGCATACAATTTTGTAGTGTGTGTGCATGAAAGCTTTGACTTGGGTTATGTCTTGTATCAAAGGACCACTTGTCCTACATTTCAGTGGCAGAAAAGCAAACGTGCCTTTCTAGAAGTTTAGAATGACAGCGTGGGAGGGAAAAAGGATGAGTAGTTAGTTTTTAGTTTTTGGATGCACCTTTATGTTGTATGCAAGCAAAATGGGCAACGACACATGGCGCCCTGTTTGCTGCAACATTGTGCACTTTATATATGGCAACATTTTCGTATAACATGAAATTTACTGCTAAAGATTCGGCTGACAGAGAGCGATTTTTGCACAGATGTTGCTGTTCTGTTTAAACTAGCAGTTCGTAACTTTATACTATGCCCAAAAAAAGATTATCTGCACGTATTAATGCATCTGCATCAGTGATGGCCATAGCCAGACAAATGTCTATTTCTTTCTTGTTGATGGTGAATCCCAGTAAAACCTTGAGGGGAACTTATTGAAATTTGGCCCAGACTTCCACTTGGCCTTAAGGATAAACTGATTGGATTTTAGTCGTCAAAGGATGTGTTTGCAGTGATATCAAAAACATGGTTTTGACCTTTTACATATCTTAGTATGAATTAAGCATCTTAGTTGGTGTCAAATCTGGTTTTGGCCTTATAAACACAATATCTGCATCATGTGTTAAAGGAAACATGGTGATCAAAGGTTAGAGTGGTGGCCTAAAATAAAAACACCTTTAGCAATTGCTTCAGCCACCTAACTGGTTAATATTATGACTGTTGATAAACAGAGATCTAATCTGAAACCAGTCTGAGTGGCATAGACAGACAACTGTAATGTGGCAATTCAAATTTTCAATTGCATTATTGTACCGGACATGAAATCTGTAGTGAGTTGACTCCATGAATCACCTTAATATTTTCTTGATGACCTGAATCATTAATTGGTCCATAACATTTTGAAAAAGAGCCCACAGAGCTGGAGGCCAAAAACAGAGCATTGCTCAAACAGAGCCAGGATGATTCCCATGGACAATTTTTGTGTGAAATACTTGACAGATGCTAATGTCTCAATTTTCTCCATTAGTCTGTGAATCCATACATTGTGAAGCTCTCCATCGTTGATGATGAGCCAACACTCGATGTGAGTATGCTGTCCCCTGCTGTGTCTTCATGCACGTTTAATATCAATTAGTCAGTGTGATGCAGACCCTGGCATCCATTTGAAAAAGGTTTGATTGAAACACTGGTTGTTTTTTGATCCAGGGAATGGGGATGGTTGTCCATCAAGCTCTGACAGAATATAACAGGTGAGATCTAAAGCTGTCCATATGTCAAAAAAACGTTTTTAATGATCCACTGCTTGGTGCACTGAGGCCACTGGTGTCAGCAGTTTCATTTGATGTTTCCCACAAATCTTCTATTTCTATTCTCCTGAAAAAAAAAAAAAACAGGTTCTTTTCTTCTTTTAGCTATTTATATCTGACAGTTTTATTTGGGAGTCTTTAATGTTTTTTGGATGAGGCAAGCTTTGGAAATGAAAATGCTGTTTGTGAAGGAAGTCTTGTCTGTGTGCAAAGACAAGACACATCAAAGTGATGAATGACGGCTCTACACAGTTCATTGTTTTGGTGTATAAACTGAATGCCCCATGGATAATAAATTACAGGGAAGAGACAGAATGTTAAGTAAATACGTGTATGTTAGGTTACAAATGCTGTGTTTGAATGAAAATGAACATCTCTGCCTCTGCTGTTGTGTGGCCCTGTCTGCCTCCAATGTATCTGTCATTCTATTCCCTTTTTCATTACTTCCCACGTTATGGCCATGGCTTAGGCAGTACAAAGACAAGGAGGAGGAGAACCAGGGGGGCTTCTTCTCCACTCTGACTAGTATGGTAAGATTTGATTTTCACTCACTACATTTAATTAGTAAATATGTGTTGATTACTCTTCCACTAGCACAGAGTTTGTAATTAAGAGTCACTGGCTACTATAAGGCCTTGTATAGCAGGTTTTGTGCTTTTCTTTTTTCTTTTTTTTTTTATTATAATTTGATCCCTGTTTTGTCTACAGGTGGGCAGTATGTTTATAGCTGATGCTGATGAGAAACTCTCAGTCCAGTAAGTGAAGTCATTTAAGTTACCCATCAGTCAACATTGGTGGCATTGTTTTCTACTCCCTCAAAGGGACAGTGCAGAAACCCAGTATTAAACTGGCTTTAGGCTAAATTATCAAAGATGCTACTCAACGATGTTATTGGCCCAACTCTCTAAGAAAGGAAGAACAATGTTTTCCTATGTATTATTGCCACTGAGGGCCCTGAATGATTTTGGCACATACTATTTGGGTACACTAAACCATGGGCAGCAGGCAACCAGTCTGCCACTACATAAAAAGAATTTGCCTTTGTCTTCAAAGCAGATGAAACGACAGCTGAAAAGACTGAAAATTTGATTGGATCATGGCATGACTTGATCATATGTTGGTGCTAATATTGTTGATACTTGTTGAGTGTAGCCACATGGCAGTAAAAGTTTAAAAACTTTACAGTTGGACACTGGTTGTTTCAGCCCTGGTGCTGCTCATTACATTTTTACAGTAAATTATGTAAATATTGGGGATGGCAACATTAAAAATGTAGGCAATTATTTGTATTTGTAAACAAGGCTTGTTATTTTACATCATTTACTTCAATGAATTTATCTGAATTAAATTCACTGATCACTTAATCTGTATGTACGTGCAGTATGCTGTAGTTACTGATGCAGAAATTTTAAAAAGTCACTTGTTCATGGTTGAAGTGATTATTAATAAACTTTCACCCACCAGTCTGGTCTTTCACTTGTTTTATGAGCTTGACTGGGAAGAACTAAAACAGTTTCCTGCTCAGTCTGATAAATGAAGATTTGATTTCATAAATGAAAAATGCTCACTCTAACCACCATCTTCTTTTTCATCTCAAGGACAAATGAGGCCATTCTGCTGGCACTCTATGAGGCTGTGCACCTGAACCGCAACTTCATCACTGTATTGGCACAGGTGAGATGTGTTACAAATAGAGTTTTCATCACTTAAACAGAGATTGTAGTTTGTATGTAGCAACCTGAACGCTATCTAGTGGAAATATGTGTTTTACACAGAATAGATTAACTTTTAGTGACAAGGTTTTCCAATATAAGAGCTATTCCACAGTTGGGTTTTTTTGTTTGTTTTTTGTTTTTTTTTCCAATTTCCTTCTAATTTGCTATCACCCTTTGCATCTGTGCTGACATTTGACATCACATAATGATGGACAAACAGAAGGACATTGGTAACAACAGTGGAGACAATAGATATTTAGTATCATCAGGAGGTATGACTTTCTGTTAGTATTGGTGTTTTTTAAAAAGGTGTGTGAAATATAAAAATGGCTTCTCCACCATCATTCAGTCCTGTTTCTTCATCTGACCTGACTGGTCCCCACAGCTACATTTGTACTCAGCATTTGAACCATCCCACTCGCTCACTCATGAGGATAGGTAAAATGCCGTTAGGATCTGCAGACACAGCACAGTGTCTGGGGACAAACTCCCATCTTTGGACAAATGGTCAGCAATAATTACACGTACATCATTGATAGCAGAAAACATAATAGAACATTAATAATGTCTCGTCATGTTCCTTTCTGTCTGTCCCCTGTTTGTATCTCCAACATTTTTTCTAGTACACCACAGGGCAGTTCTTCCCTATCAATGACATTTCATGTGTCTTTTTTTTTTGTCTTTCAACAGAGCCACCCTGAGATTGACATTGCAGCAACACCTACGACCCCTACTCCAACAACTCCCACAACTCCACTTGGCACAACGCCGCCCTCCCTAGATAGTAAGCCATACACATTTTCATATCTAGCCATTGTTCTCTAAACGTACTTCTCAATGCTTCATGTCAGTATCTGGAACCAGAGCTTGTGCCGTAAGGAGAAACAGAAGTGAAAGTAGAAAACATTAACCTAAGAAATTTGCAGGCTTTTGGAAACTCTTTATGTAGCCTGCCAGTGTCATAAATGATTTTCACCAATGTGGTAAAAGTTATTTGGCAGTTTATATACCCTTACCATCTGCAAGGCGATGTAAACAGCAGCTCATAAGTTGTGTAAAATTGCAGCAAATGAAGAAGAGTGAAGGTAGTTGTAATATTAAAATGCAGGTTTTAGCTGGATTTTAAGAGCCGTCGTCAAAGACAACAAGATAAGCATTGTAATGATTGTAATTTGTTGTTCATGTTGCCTTCACCACCAACAGTTGTTGTAGTTGATAAGACCCAAGCAGGGAACAAGCATAAATGACTATATCACAGTTTCAAAACACAATGCAACCCAGGACTTTTCAAACTAAAAAATGGCTGGCAGCATATTGCTAAATTCTGGAAAAAAAAAACACCAGTGTTGTGTAGATGTAGTGCGTTGTTCATAAAACCTGAGCTTCTATGCATTTTAAGAAAAGAACCCCATTTTTTTCCGACTGGCTTTGGTTTCTTCAGTCTTTTTTCTGTGACAGCAGAGCTTCTAGGGGACAAAAGCTTTAAACTCATCTTATCAGTTCTGTTCACAAATGTTTCCCCAGCTATAAACAAAATTGACCTATCCCCCTAAAGAGGATGAAAAGGGAGTTCAGGCTTTCCAAAACCTATGGCAACTTATGCCTTTTTTAATCTCAACAATCTTTTTACATCCATTTTTGATAACCCTCCCCCAAACATGGTGACTACACTACAGCCCACAGCAGAAACTTTCTGAAACACACACACAGCTACACAAACCAATCTTTTCATGTTTACCTAACATAAACTGTTTTTATAATGCAGGTTTATTACAGTTTAATAAGGAGATTATGACACTATCCAAAGTACTTACTAATCTTTCTTTGAACCTGAGTTTGTGGCTGTCACATCAGGTTATGTTGCAGGTGTGTGTTGTTGTGAGCACATTCAAGAGCTGGTCATTTAACATGCACACGTTGTAACTGTTAAAAGGGGCATATTCCTGTACCAGATGAGCTCTCCTTCCTTTAAATTGAACCTAAGAGCCTTCTTCTATATTAAATATTTACTTCCAGCTACAGATGAATGTTTCATGTGGAGTGTGCATTATTCCCTGTCATGGGAGCTTTAGCATTTACAGGGCTCTCTACTTAGACCAGGAACAGTTGCACACACATGTGACTGCGATCACATGTCAGGAAGATGCCATTTCCTTCCACAGCCTTGCCCCCTATGATATATTTCTTGACGTGAAATCTTCTTTATCACTGGTCCTGTAGTAATCTCAGGAAAATGGAAACAATGAGGTTCAGGGGAGATAGAAATGACTGACTCATTATTTATCCATGGAACAAACTGTATGTGCAGAGAATTTAAAATGGATGAAGATTCACATCTAGACAACACAGTATGTTACAGTACCTACAGGAATGGGACAAAGATGGACCTTTCTATTTGTGCTATATGAATGAGCAATGACGGTGCCCTTCATACTCTGTTTTTTTGGGGCAACAAAATTTACAGAGCCAGGGCTGGAGGCATATTGTTGTTGAGTTGGTGGTCAAAGGTCAGTGTGACCTCACAAATCACTTTTCCATCTTTACTCAAGACTTCACACAGAAATTGGGACAAAATTTCAAAGAAATCGTACACATATTCTGGGCTAAACAGGAATAAGGGATATAGTCTGAAACCTATAACTAACTATAGTGCAAGCAAAGTCATACAATCGTAAGGAGGAAATCTTAGTTATGTTTGTATTTGAAGTGATTAAGTTTAATTAAATTCCTTCACTACATTTATAGTTTTGATATCTCTATTTAGGTTATAAACATTTATTTATAAAAACTTTTGGCAAGACTTTGAGTGCAGTGATTTATGTTTGGTTTATTTGTACATTTTCTGTGCAGTGATGAACAACCCAGAACTTCCTCTGGATCCCAACCTGCTGACCAGCAACCTTCTCATCACCTTCCTCAAGTATGCCTCCATCGTAATGCAGGACACTAAAGGTAAACACAACCGCATTATAGTTCTTCCTTCTTTCACATTTTAACCATCTGTCCTGAGAGTGCTCCCACATAGCTTTGCTTGACACCACTGGCAAATGAATATTCACTCATTATGCAATTAGCAAACTTAATAACATTCACATGTTTCAGTTTTTCCTACCTGCTCAGTCTCATGTGTGCGTTTCCAGATGAACATCGACTCAACAGTGCCAGACTGTGCTTAATTATTCTCACCTGCATAGCTGAGGTATGTGCTCTTACCGCCATGTTGTCTTCCTGCAGTGACATTGTCTCTGTTCCTAATCCACCTGTGTGTGTGACAGGACCAGTACGCTGACGCTTTTCTTCACGACGACAACATGAACTTCAGAGTCAATCTCCACAAAATGGTGAGTTTATTACTACGAGAGACTGGAAGTGGCAAAAAAAATTATTTAAGGCCATAATATTACATGTGTACAGTATCATGATTATATGCTCATAAACACACTTAGCACAAAGTCCACTTCCTGGTAAACTTGTGGAGTTTTTAAGCTGTACTGTGGCTGTGTCCCAATTCTGGGGCTGCATCCCCGTGGAGGCACGATTTAAAGGTGCGGTCCTTTGTAGCCGGTGAAAACTGTGATGGCTGAGCCGAACTGATACGGTCTATGGAGGACTTCGGTTTGCATCATCAGCTGGTTTCTACTCTACTCGAAATGAATCTTGGGATATGTTTGGCTACGAAAGAGCCTGCGTCCCAAACCCCTTGGATTGGGACACAGCTTGTATCTCCTGGCTTTCATTAGCATTAAGATATTGCTTAGTTGTCATGGAGATTTGTTGTTGGATGGTTGTTTACTTTGGTAATGTGATAAGAAGACATTGGTTGCTTTTGTTTGAACTGTCTCCAGTACGACTGGTTTAAATGCACTGGAAACTATAAGTGGACATTTACTGCAATTTTTTATTAACTAAAATTTAATTTACCAAGTCAACTATGAACTTCCTAGCAGATTCCTGCTTTGTCTTTTTCAGCCCATGAGGCACAGAAAAAAAGCAGTGGACAAGAACATACCTTCTCGGCCGCTGGTGTGTGCTGTTCTAGGTATGAGGAACATTTAGATTGGAGCTCTGTGTGCAGTTACCCTGGCAGTAACTCTTGAAACTTTAAAAAACTTTACAGTCCATCATGTGTAAATATTATTGAGTCACTACCTGAATCTTTTCTTTTGCTAGATGGAAGATTTAAGATAAGATAGAAGATGATGCAGTTAAATATTTTTGTAACTGTTTTTCTTTTCCATCTTTCCCGTCCTCCCTCCATGTAGACCTGATGGTGGAATTTATTGTCACTCATATGATGAAGGATTTCCCCATGGATTTATATTTGTGAGAGCACATGGACATTACACACATGTACTGTTATTATTAGCTCATACACTTTATATTTTTATTAACCACATTTTATTTCATTTGCAGGCGCTGTGTGCAGATCATCCATAAACTTCTGTGCTACCAGAAGAAATGCAGAATCAGATTACACTACACCTGGAGGGAGCTCTGGTCAGGTAAAGATTCCCCACGTTGCCTCGTATTTTAGTTCAGCCACTTCAGACCGTCTGTCATTTTTAATAAAGTAAACTGTGCCCCCTTAGTATGATCTTTGCAAGCAGAGAGTGCTAAATAAATGAACAGGGTGTCTTGATTATCAAATTTTTTTAATTCACTTACAAGACACCTCATACGTGAGTTAAGTCTCTGACATTTTTGTATTCTTGGCATTCCCTTATAAACTGAGTAAATACTTTCTGTTTTTTCAAAACCCAATTTTTTGTTGAAGTCATCAGGCCTGTTGTTTTGGAAATGCATTTCATCAGTGACATAATGTGTCTCTGATGAAAAGCACAATTCAGCCTGTTTTCAGCCTGGTCAACACACAATAGGATAACTTTTCAATTGTAATGGCCCCATCACACCGTGTCTCATTAGAAGACAGAGTTCTCTAATCAGACCAATAATCTGCTTAATTCCCTGAATAACACCTTCCCTCTCCTCCTGGTGGTGATAATGGCATACCATGAAATAAGACTGGAGAGAAAAAATGAGCCAAATTAAAACAGTAGATGTGTGTGTTGTTGTGCCGGCTTGTGCTTGAGCTCGTTAAAAGCTTTCTTCTTATGGGGTTTGTTTTCCTCAATAAAAGCCTGTGAAAGGACTTGATTTGGTTTTGAAAGGTTCCACTCCTCCTGTGTTTCCATTATCTACCCTAATAAAGATGTAACTGAGGAAAGCAGACTGTGCTGATATATGACTATCAGCACTCCAGATTATTTCATTAATGTGGGCGTATTTCCCTCTGCACAGCTCTCATCAACCTGCTGAAGTTCCTGCTGTCAAATGAGACCACTCTGCTGGCCAAGCACAACATCTTTCATCTGGCCTTACTGGTGAGAGTGTGCACATACTTGTACCCTTTTTGCAGACACGCTTTGTCACAGAGCACAACCTAAACCCAACCAAAACAACTGACCCTAACCCTGATTTAAGCCCAATTCTAACCTTAATCCTAAAACCAAGTCTTAACCCTCAAACTTGCATTTGGAGGTTGAAAAGTAAACACACAAAAGAAAACCAGGAATACAGTCAAATAGGGGAATTATTTTCATAGAAATGTGAGCGTTCTCTTACTGAAGCAGGGAACCACACGCTGTAGCTCTGCATATGTCTCAAATCACTCACAAGAGTTTAGAAGCCTCTTATTAGTTATTTTTTCTTTTTTTGGAGTGTGTTTGCAAAAACCTTTAGCAGAATTCATTTGATTTCCATCTAGGAATCAATCCTTGATTAATGTCTCCTTATCCAGGTGGTGAACCTGTTCAACATGTTCATAACGTATGGCGACACGTTCCTGCCAACCTCCAACAGCTACGACGAGCTTTACTATGAAATCGTACGAATGCACCAGGTCTTTGACAACCTCTACTGTATGGGTATGTTAGCACACACTGCGGTCTTTACCTGAGGAGAGATGAAATTGTTAATATCATATTTGCTGCTTGAAGAAGATATAATCAACCCGTTAATATAAAAATGGATGAAATGACTGTCAAACATGAAAGAGAGTAGGCCAACATTAAGCGACAAATGCAGAATCATCACCGACTTACTCTTTTTCTGTTTTGGGACCAAACAGCGTTACTTGCATAGTTAGCAATGAGCTAGTAAGCATAGTGTAACTTTGAGCCGATGTAGAACCAGATTTTTTAGTAGTTGGTAGAGACCAGAATCAGGGCTAAAAGAGAGTCAGGTTTGAAATAATGGGCTGGTTGAGGACACAAAAATTTGTGAAAACTGGCAAAGAAAACATTGAGTTGGACTATTCATCTGCAGCCAATTACATTGATTCAGCATAATTTAATATGCTGTAGTCATAATTTCATCAGTGAAACAGCAGAATCATGCTGTTCACCACTTACTCTTGGCTTCACCAGTTTGTTCCTGTCTTACTTTTCATTTCTCTCCACTGACGTTAAGCTACTGTCAAAAAACCCACTAATCACTTTTAGCATTTTCACATGAAAGCCAGGCTTAGTGATTTAGTAGTTTCGCATAGACAGACCTACCTTCACAGTGCTGTGTCAACACTGGAGGATAATGTGGCTGCACACAATTTCATTCTGATATGGGGGGAAAAATAATCACATTCTGCTTGGGTAGTGCTTAACCCATGATGCAGTGACTCTGCTCCTAGAAAAATAGTTTCAGTGGGGAACTTGATTTGGACAAGCATTTGCACGTGCAGAGATAAGCATTGCCATTAAAATGGTTAACAAAGCCGTGTGTTGAGTGTGTCATTGCACAATTGAGATCCTCATCAAAATTCCTCTCTTTCATTCTGGAGGTTTCCTGCTCAGACGCCTTTCTTTATTTGAATTTTGAAAATGGTAATAAGCTGGAGAAGTGAAAAAGGCAGGAGAATGGTGTCTAGAAGATGCGTCCATGGAACGCTGACAGCTTCTGCCTCCATCTAGTCAGAAAGAATGAGTAATTAGTTATTATAGAGTGAAAGCAGCACTTTGCTTAGAACTGCCAACAACAGAGTTTACAGGAGTTTAGGGTAACTCAGGAAACCAATAAATTGCCTCCAAAAAAGAGAGTTTACATAAGTGTATTAACAGAAAACACATTAAATTCAAAAAACATAAAACCAAATAAGCCCACATTTTTCACAGTCTCCGTAGCAAAGTATATGAACATTGTACACACGCCTAAGGAGGTACATGATGTGGCCCTTTTGTGGGTGATACAACTCTATCTGTGTGAGCGGGTGATGCTCAGCAGAAAGGATTAAACATTATTCAGCTTTGTTTTCTGATAACCCTGGACTCTGTAAGTACTAAAAATCAATCCATTTTACCACTAATAGAGTTGAGCTAGCCAGGTGTTAGCAGTTAATGCTTCTCACTCTTTATCTCCCCTGAGGTTCACTGCCTCTCACTTTAAACACTGCTTTTTTAGTTAATTTATCGCACGAAAAAACCAAAACATCTCTCATTCCTGCTTCTTCAATTTAAAGATTTGCTGCTTTAATCAATGTTCTCTTCTGAATTAAATGTATTTGGATTTTTGAACATTTGTTGGACAAAACAAGACATTCATGATGTCTTTGGAAATTTTTTGGCTTTTATTACATCAAAACAATCAATTTGTGAATTAATCATTGTGGTTTGATTGATGATGTTGGGCGAGTTGTATTCTTTAACCAAAAATGATTAATTTAGTTTTATTCTCTGCCTTCTAGTTTTGAGAGTATCGACTAACACAGGCCAGTGGAAGGAGGCAGCCAGCAAAGTCACACATGCCCTTGTCAACGTTCGGTAAAAATGCACACATACACTTAATACACCATTACAGCATGGCAACAGGGAGAAAACAGTCATATTCGATTGAGGGGAATTACAAACAAGAATGTGATGGAAAAGGTCAAAATAAAGTGAAAGAAGACAAGTCTTTGGAGCTATAATTGAAGTTCCCATCCCCATCCTGCTCCTTTTCTCCATCCCCTAGGTCCTTTTATTCCATAATTTTTAAGCCTTTATCTCCTCACCCCAACCATGCTACACACACATACTGTGCTTCGTCTCTCCACCAACATTTTTCCATGTAATCTCTTCTTTCTCTTCCATCTTCTCTGAGGAGATGATCCTCTGAGGTCACCCCAGCTTGGAGGGCCCTGAGGGTGTCTGAATGAGCGGGATACTCCCAGTGGATTCAGTCACCCAACTAGGAGTAGATGTCACTGCTGAAATAGACAGTTACAGGGATTGAAGGGAAAGTAGGAGGAAAGGATGAAATAATATTTTAAAGAATAACTGAATTAAGGCAGAGATTAATAAAGAACCCGGTGTGACATTGTTGAAATGAACTCATGAAGAGACCAATTCCATTGACATTACCATTACCTCCCATCAGTTTTTCCCTCCATATGCTGGCTTCCCACACAGGAATGACAGCAGGAATATCTCTGCATATTTGTCACTTTAATTTATTTTATATATCACGCTCTGTAACCCAGTAAAAAATAACACACATCATCTCACAGCTGTGCTTATTGTATCAACTTATTTTTGAGCTACAAAGCAGTTTATTTCTCAGAATGAATGCTGTTGCTGGAAAAGATTGTCTGTGAATCTACATCTGAAATTCCTTGGTGTGCTCACACAATATGAAGGAGGCACAAAGACACATTTGAATACGATTGAATAGGAAAGAGTTTTTGTGTCAAACAAGCTGTCTGTATCTGGTATTGTTCTAAAGTTTGATTGCCAAAGATCACGACAAAAGTGGTCATTGCAAACCTCAGCACCTTGAATTATTTTCAGTTGTATTTCCAGTTTACACTCAAAGTGGCTGGAACTGTTTTTCACAGTTTGTTTTGGATCAGGACTCTTAATTCCAAACTGAGGATATAATATTTTAGTCTAAGCCACCTAAGCCACTTCTCCTTTATAGGTTTTTATCCAAAGCGGCTAAAAACAAGGGACATAAGTTAAACTTCATTGCAGTAGAGGGGCATGGTGTAAGTGTTAAGTACTGCATCTATTAAATAAGTGCAGGAGATCATATAGGAGAGGGCAAGAGAAGTGCTACATGTCCACTCTTTGTCATTTCAGAGATGTCTGTTTTTTGTCTTCATTCGTCTTCTGACTTCCTCAGGGCCATCATCAACCATTTTAACCCCAAGATTGAGTCGTATGCTGCCGTGAACCACATCTCCCAGCTGTCAGAGGAACAGGTAAACACAACACAGTTCACCTCTGCTTACACTTCGACTACAGGTTGCTGAAAATAAAAATGAACTCGTGCAACATCTCAGAGTCATTTGGTACTGAACTCTACCGAAACGCCACTCCTGTCATTTCAAAAGTAAATCTTCTACATTTTTTTATTACACGGTGGAAAACATTCAGGTCTCTGAAGTGTTTGAGAAGAAGTTCACTGCATTTTATTTTGAAAGAATGCCTATTCATAAAGAAGTAGTTACAGTTCTGTGACAGAGACAAATGACCCAGACTTTGGTTATTGTGATGAGACACCTGGAAGAGCAGTTGTTATCTCATACACACCAGTGAGCTTAAAGCTCATCATTGTTGATTCATTAGACACAGGTCAGGCAGGAGGGAGGAGCTTGTTCACAACAAACTATGTTAACAGTGTTCGGGATGCATGAGTTTTAGATTTTGGGGCTACTGGTGAGACTGAAATGCAACAACTTACATAATTGTCTGCTAAAATTACACTTTATTGTGCTCTTACTGTACTTTTGCTTGAATAAATCTGATTAGGTTAAAATAAATATTGCAGTTTCTCCGATGTCTGTAGCCAGTCTTTATCTACTGAATTTATCTTTATCCAACAATTTATCCACTGAAAAAGAGAGAACAACTTAAGTCCTTAAACAGCTGGACAGCCTTTGAAATGCTGAGTTATTCCTTTGTTATTGGTGGAAAAACTGGAGTGTGTCCTGGAAGAAAACTGAAGTGAGCTTCATTTGAGGCTTGATCCTTTATGTCAAATCAGTAAAGATAGGAAAACGGCCAAGGATCCTTTCTTTAACAAGCCAATAGGAGAGTGATGGATTTGGTCGTTAAACTCCCCAATTACCTCTCTACTTTTATCTGCTACACTTATTCACAACAAAGAAAGAAGATAGCAGTTCATTGTCAGGGAGCTTCAGTGGTTTCATATGAGTTTCCATTTGTGGCTTAGTCTTTTTGAGAATCTGTTGGTTCCAGCAGATTTCTCCAATATAAGTAGCTGTCTTCATGGAAGTGATTTGGTCATAAGCAGCAAATTTAGAGGTAACACAAGTCAATGTATCTAACAAATGAATAGCAGTGGCTAAAAGAAGAGCTTTACTTTGTAATTAACATCCTACTTTAAATCAGGGTGTTATGAACACGTTCTCCTGTTGGTATTTTACTTTAACAGCTTCAGTTCATCATGCAGTGAAAAATGAGGAAGAAAAGCCATCTATGTGTTTGTTTCTAATTAGCTTGGCTTGCAACAAGGGGAATAAACCCAATCTATCATGGCTTGTTACAAACAGGATTTAGTAAATTGGGTTATTCATTTTGACTATAAATTGTTACATAAAGGTTCTGATGCCAGCATGAAATTCCCTTTCTTTTCTTACTACTACTACTACTACTACTGCTACTACTATAATAATAATAATAATAATAATAATAATAATATTGTTGCTGTTATGACAGAAGACTGTCAGATTTATCTCACTATGTAACTTGTGCATGATGTTGTGCAGTGACAGTTTGGAAAGTGAGATGGAGTTAAGGCAGGGGAAGTTTGATCAGGGTTTAGCCTCTTGCCAGGTTGAGAAAACACTTTTTTTTCCTAGTAGAAATGACCTAGAGGGAAATAGATTTTACCAGAATGTGACTGAGTTGATTAGATGTTGGTGATCAAAGTTTAAGGTCATTGTGAGCTCATTATTCACTCATGAATTCACACACTAATTGTGAAACAATTAGACTTAAATGTAATGAAATGATAAACTGATGACATTTACAAATACACCTCTGGCCATTACCTAGTGCTTTAAAGCAGGAAGAAGAGATTGTGACCATATTTCTTCCAACTTGACTATTTGGTGGAGGCAAAGAACTACAAGGCTGTAATTTTAATTTAATGGATAGAAACTTTGCATTTCAATTCTGTCTTTGAAATATAATAATCAACACGCATGCTCGCACACAGACACACACACACTCACACTCACATAAATCCTAAAACACATTAACCACCAGCTCTCCATCTGTATGTAGTGTCTTCATTGCAGTGACACAGGAAGATGGATGATAGCCTCCAGAATCACACAACATTAAAATGAGCTGCTGTAATCTGTCTGTCTCAGTGTAGAATATGAGAGACAAAACACTTCAGCACACAAGGGTGCTTTTGTGTCCACACTTCAAGATAAACCCAGTGCACATAATATCTGCCTAGTGATGCAGAAAGAAGACATAATTGAATGATAAAGCTTTTTTTTTTTTGTTCCCATTTACTTTTCCTTCATTTAAATTTTTTGCTGTTAACCATTTCGTCATAGCTCAAAGTCTCTCCCACTTCCATCTTCCCTTTTTTCCACCCTTTTGCCATCAGAAAGGGAAAAAACTTTAACACACATTAGCTGGTGATACAACTCAAAGCTGCCTCCACATTTCCACAGAGTGGGCAGAGTGATGGAGAGCTGTGAGCGGGAGCGAGGGAGGAGAGATATGATTATGAATTTTTCATCTTTGTACCATCAGTCCTGGAATATGAACAACAGCCCTTTTTTCCCACAGCTGTAGATTTATCAGAGAAAAATAAACTAAATATAAAAATAAATAAGGGAAATGTTTTTGTGCTCTTAATGTGTTACTAAATTTTCAAATGATGCTTCAACTGCACAAACGACATACTGCGGGTGCTAAAGGAAACATGCGTGTTGTGTGTGTAAATGCAATAAGATGTGAATGTAACTAAATGATGTGCCTGTGGATAAACGCTGGACATGTTAGAGAGGAGTGTGTATATTCATTTATAGACCTAAGAACCGTGACAAGATGAGGCTTATGCATCTCCATGTGAGTGTCGCATGCAGTGTGAAGTGGTGCAGTAGGTTTTGATAAAATCATGCTAAAGGTCTGGTTAAGGGCTGTTCCACAGCTGAATCCTTGAATGCCAGAGGTGGAAAATCAGCATGATTATCTTAAATTTCAGCTCAACCTTCTTATCTCATTATATATTAGCGGAATTTTGATTTAAACACGCTTTGGTTAACTGTATTTGTACATTGACCTCACAACAATGAAGAGAGGCCTTTATTAAAATGACCCCTGATATTCAGGACAAAACGAACAAGTAACAAAATGCTGAGATATCAAGTTGCAGATATTTTCCAAGTGGCTAACCAAATCTGTGATAGCAGTTGATCTGCTGACTTGAGTTGAAAAATATTTTGCAGAGGTACCAGAGGTGACTGCAACGTGATCGCACATGAATATAAATATTGTGATGAAGTATTTACCTCTAAGAAAAGACGCATCAGTGTGTTTGCAGTAGGTAATGATGCAGCGTCAGTTAATTGTCTCTTTCCTGTTAGGTGTTGGAGGTGGTACGATCCAACTATGACACGCTGACCCTTAAACTGCAGGATGGTCTGGACCAGTTTGAAAGATACTCAGAGCAGCCAAAAGAGGCCGCTTTCTTCAAGGAACTGGTAAGATAAACTGCAGTGCATTGTGGGTGTAGAGGGTTTTGCCCCAACACACAGAGTTTGATTGCTGCTGAAACATGACACTAATCAATGCAGTTCAAAGTTAACAAACGTTTTTTGCAAAGGTGACAGCCGAGAAAAACATTCCTGTAATAGAGAAAATAGCCTCAAAGTTTGAATCTCTGGAATAAGATAAAAATCACACAAACCATAGTGTCTGGGGTTTTTTTTTTCCTTCAGATTTTAAAGATTACATTTCACATCACATCGATTATTAGTTTATTGGGTTTTCACCATTTTCAACATAGTAAAGCACTCTTACAGGAATAACAGCAAGCAGGTAAACAGTGAAACATCCTCGAAAAACATGGCAGGAAACTACGGGCTCTGCTTTGGACTGCTTCGTCTCACAAAGGGCTATTCCACCCATTTAGTATTGCATAAAGTTGGGAGCCTTATGAGACTAAGAATAGAGGGGTGAAACAATGTTAGAGCTTCCACCTCCCACAATGCAACACAGTAGAGTGACGTTTTTGGCTGGTAAATGTGGCGCAGATGAATTCAAATTAAGGCTGTCTATGACTTCTCTGTAAAGAGGAAGCCAAAAATAAAAATTGATGTGTATGCTGTTTTGTGCAATTTCTGGTTTTAAGAGTTAGTCGAGTGAGCTTAAAAAGCAGTCATTGTCAGATGGTTTCATGTTCATCCAGATCTATGATGAATTAATTTGGGTAGCTCGGATTTGGTGAGATGATGGTGCCTTAAATGGGATTAAACTTGAGTCTCTCGTCAGAAAACATGTAATAAAACGTGTCTGTCTCTCTGTCTGTCCTCAGGTGCGTTCCATCAGTCTGAATGTTAGAAAGAATGTGTCTTTGAACACACTGAGTCAGGACGTCCTGCTAAAGGAGTTCTCCACCATCTCCTGAGGCACAAATGCCCCACCCTCCCCTCCCCCAGCCTTCACCTCCCTTCAGAAGGACATACACAGTGTATTTTATGTGCGTGTGGACATTTAGACATACTCACAAATCAGTGCAATCCTCAGTTGCTATTTCCATCATTTTGATCAGACTTGATTTCTCATCCTCTGTCTCATGTGCACTGAACGATGGAAACCCAGAGACAGACGCACCGACAGGCTGGATGCCCCTTAAGAAAATACCTGACCACTTTCCACACTTCCTTTGGTTGTTCATGTGTGAGAGTCTTACAGGAAGTGCCCACATTGCACTGGTTTCATCATGTGCAATCTGCAGTATTGGCTGGATTGTTAAGTGACTCTTGAGCGTGTGGCTTTAAGATGGTAAAATAAAGTATTTTTAACCCAGATCGTCATCTCAGCTGCCACTGTAACAGATTTACAATTCATTATTCCAGTGATTATTTCATAAGGTTTGAGCTTTTCAGTGAGACATTATGATCCTCCAAACAGCATCAATAATGGTCATCCTGAGCCTTCTTCAGTTTGAATCGTACTTTGAAATCTTTTTGGATAAGAGCATTAACTTTCTCTGTGAAGGTGAGCGCTTATTGTGTGAATGTTAACAGTTCTCTCCATGTTCAAAAAATAAAATGCACACGTAGTTTATAATGGACTGTTTGCTAAGGGGCATAACATTTAAATAACTGAGTTGTGGATGCTTTGAACTGCTAAAACTTTTTCATTGTTGTTTCAAACCTTTGTTTTTGAGCAAAGCCATGATTAACCCTCACTACTGGGCATCGCACAGGTCATCTCTAAATTAGTCTGTGTGTGAATGTGTTGAAGTGAGTGGCCAGCTCAGAGGGAATCTATTCAGAGACTGGTTAAACATACTGAGCTATAAACATTAGAGTTTGTGGCTCATTTAAATTCAGTCCGGGGAAGAAAAAGATCCATAATTTCTTCTGTCCAAACTCTTCCTTCTTCTGTCTTAGGAGTTTGAAATGATTATCTTTTTTGGGGGGCGGGGGGAAGCTGGAATTTAATCAAGTGTAGGGTTTTGTTTTGTTTTGTTTTTTCATCCATCTCTAATTCCTCTAGGTATATTTATGTTCTTTTTAAAAATAAAGTTTGGTTTCCTACTTTAATAGTGATTTCTCTATTAACATTTTGTCAAAAAAATATACTTTTCTATATAATCTATAATGTCAAAATAATTTGTCTTTCATATTTTTTGCCCATGTCTTTTACCAGCATCCTCGTCAGTCTCCACACACGCTGTCCCTGCTGTCATTCTGAATCAAGTCTGATTCTGATACATTAGGTGTCAGCTGGACTCTTGATTTCTTATCCCCTCTCACCTCAGAAGTGAAAGATGAAGCATTAATTTGATGAATATGGTCATGTTTTTTTTTTGTTTTTTTTTTTATTTCTTGTCTCCTGTCGTGCATGGATCAATCTTGAGTTATGACGGTGAGAGAAAAGTAAAAAAAGTAGAACAGCTTCCACTCGACTGACTACATGTTTTGGTGAAATTTGCAGAAGTTGCTTCCAAAGATTTTTCCAACGTAATTCACAATCAATGATTTCCTTAACTTTTTAACCTGTGAATTATAAAGCTCGTCAAAGCCGCAGAAACCTTCATTATTCTTAATATATGTCTTTGTCATATTTGAAGTATTTCTGGTTACCTGGTGAGTGACAGTGCGTTAGATGATCTGATTTTAACTGCTTGTGTGCAGCAAATATGAACTAAAAACTATAAAATCCAAACAAACAAAGATACTACAACATTGAGTCAAGTTGAGAGAAAATGTATCTTAAATTATCTCTAGTTTCATCGTAGAAGTTTCCCCTCTCAGCCCATTTCATGTTAAGATACGATTATTCAGCATTGGAAGAAGTAGAAACATAAATCAACATGTCCACATGACAGCAGAAAAAAATACCGTTCCTCTCAGGCTCTTCAGGCTGTTTGGCTGCTGCCTGGCTAATATCTCTGTTGTGAATTCATTATGATTTATTCCTTTTTTCAAAGCATGTAACAATATTCACAGCCATTGCAAGAAAGACGGCACTCTGGCCTGTGAATGAATCAAGTGGGATGAGATATGTAGTGTACCATATAAACAATACATAAATGTAATGATTTCTTCCTTTAGGTGAGTAGTGGGAGCAGAAATGATGAATGATTCTCTGTGTTCACTTGAAATCTAACTCAAATCAATACTATAACAGAATAGCAGCTTATCAGTTTGCTATGTGAAGAAGTTTAGCCTTGAGGGTTGTGTGGAAAACTGCTGAGGATGAAAATGTTAAGGACGTCTTCAAATCAATATTCCACTTGCTGCAAGTGCAACTTGACCAAATATTTAAATGAATAGTTTAAAAAAATATATATAAGAAGTGAAGAAATGAGAACTGTCGATATGACGCCATAGTTGCTGATTAGGTGATACCATCCTAAGAGAGTGGGAGTCATCTTGTTCCTCTCATCCCTCTTCCCTCTCTGGGAACCCTTCGTGTTGAAAATGTAATTAACCAATATCTCCGATCGAGTTTGTCCTCCAGCTCCTCACTAATGAAGTCTGCGCTGCCAGCCTAACTAGTACGCAAACCTTTTGTTCATTGGAACTTACTCACAGTAACCCAATTTGATTGGAGGAAAACTGCAGGCAGGTGTCATGGAGAGGATGGACTAAATGGAAATGGAGGAAAAATAATAAGAAGACATGGGAAGTGAGGAATGTGAGGAGAGAAGGATCAATGAAGAAGGAAAGACTGACTGCCTGGTATGACGAGGACCCATCAAGGTCACACATGGCGATACGTCAGAGAGACAGTGACGTGGTCAGGTGTCCCAGTATAGATCCTTGGGGCACACCAGTTTGGAATGGACGAGCTGAGGACATTTGCCCTGTCATGAGAATCAGACAACTATTGATATGAATTCAAAAACAGCTGAGGTGAAGATGCTGCTACACATTGAAGCACTTGTTGATTCTTTTGTGGATTAGCTGATGTTTCCCACCTGAGATGATACAAAATGGTGATGTTGACGCCTGTGTCTGCTTCTGCTGTCCCTTTAGCAGAGACTTGGTTTTGCAGGGAGAAGACGGATGTGTATAGAACTACAGAGCAGCTGCAGGCCATTTTACTTTGGGGTTATCAGGTAATTTAATGTAACTACTCCACCCCTGTTTGTTTCTTCCAACTTTAAAACTCAGGCACCTCGAGTGCACAATCAGATATCCCTTTTCAGAGCAGGAATCCCTCAACACTGCCAAATGTCACTGATAAAAAGTATTTGTTCATTGGTTTGTTGTTTATCAGACGAGCCACCACAGTCACTCCCTGAGTGTAGCAGCAGTGGGACCGCAAACAGCCTGAACAACAAAATCATGCTGATGACGTCTAAAGGACATGCAATCATTTGAGTGCAAAAACTCTGTTCCAGAGACATTAATATGCTTTTGTATTGCTGTGCCATGGGATGTGGACTCTGAGCGTGTGTTTGTGTGTGTGTGTTTGCTTGTAGCAATGTCTTTTAATTCATCCATCCATCCATTTCATCCGCTTATCCGGGGGCCGGTCGTGGGGATCTTTTAATACAATAGATCTCAATTCCCTGACATGAATCCATTCCAAATGCTGTAATTTTCTTGGCTATACGGTGTATCTGGCAGAATACTAACTCCCTGATCTGCGCACACACACACACGGATACACGTGTGTGAGTGCTGACGACAGATTTGGGTATTTGACTGTGACAGCCCATTAATGCTGTTGTGTATTTGTAACGTTTCATTTAAGCATATCAAACTTCTCATCAAATGTTCATTTGAGGGGAGATTGCCTACTTTGTCTTGGCTAACCTGCCGCCTCCCCCAACACTACTCCTTCCCCTCCTCTCTCTCCATCTTCCTATCACCCCTTCATTTCTTTATCTGTTTCCTCGCCTATATCTGTGTCTGCAGACTAAATGAAAAAAGTAAATCAACTCCAACTGCCTCTTATCGAGGACACACATAAGCAGGAACACACCTCCTGACGACACCATGCTATTTTTATACATTTCACTGAATCCTATCCGCTGAGCTGCCACTTCCAACTCACCTGACTCTGTATCCTCCCACTGTATCAGAGTGTATTTGTGCGTTATTTGTCACCTTTATCATCGTTGTGCCATGGTGTTTGTAACTTTGGGCATCAGTCAGAGCTCATTATTGGTTATCTGTCAGCTCCACTTTGCAGTCTGCAGTGACGCTGAAGTTCTCTGGAAACCCCCATGGGAGATAAAAACCATCAACACTGTGAGATTTATCCATAATATATTCAAATACTTCCCTTCTGGATTCCCTCCCTAATCTTCTATTCCTCTTTGAGTTTCTTTCTTTTTCTGTCACTGTGTTGCTTCACTCTCATCACTGTTAAATTTAGATATTTATTATAATTATTTTATGTACTTTTATGAAGCTGTTTTTATGTCCCCCGTTGCCTTTCTTTTTTCTGTATCCAGCTCTTTCTCCAGTTGCCTGGGCTTTTTTTACTCTCCTTCCCATCTGTTTTTTGATGGCGGACAAAGTAATAATCCCTCACTTGTCTGTGAGGAAGCTTCATTGCTGATACCCAACAAACATTATTTAGCTTTTTCTCTGCGAAAAGACTTCACTTTTCTCAAAAGTGATAGTGCCATGTTTTCATTTAAAGGTCAGCACATAATAATACTGTGGCTGGGTTGTAGGGTAAAGATTTTTTTTTTTTTGAGGGGATTTGTTACTTCCCTGAATAATAATAATTTGAGTAGGATTTAAATATGGATTTCGAGCTGGGTTTAAAGGTGCAGTGCAATATTTTTACATTTCAAATTTTATTAGGAATCACTGGTAGGACTCACTGGTAGGCCTGTGAAAACAGATATATAAACTGTCCGAAAATTTCCTTCAGACTGAATCTTCGGACTGAAACAACTTTTGTATGAACTTTGGTCACCACAGGATGAATCCAAACTGACTTTTGGGGTCCCTGAGTTTTAATTTTGCAGCATTAGGAAATCAGTTTTCATCCATCTGGCACCAAAAACAATGTAAGCAAATTATATCTGCTCTAGTGGCACCACAAGGTTGACAATTTAGGCTTTGAATTAAATAGCCATGAAATTTGATAAACCTGCACTGATTCAAATTTGCCCGAAGATGATCTTAACAGTGTCTGGACCTTGATTTGACTCCTGTTATTGTTTCTTCCCCCCATTTAACTGAAAGCCTAATTTTCTTTGCAAAAAAAGTCTTAAACTGGAGGAAGAAAGGTCAAATTTCTCAAAAGGCAGCATCAAAGAGAAGACCTTGGGATGTCTTTGGCCTCACTTCCATCAAGTTAGTGGTGACCATTGTTTCTTTGATCCGTGCCCAAGGCACAAATTGTATGTTACAATAGGAAGTGGACAAAGTGAGTGATTGTAAAATGTTCCTAAAGAAAGAATGTAATATATCTTGAAGGCTGCTCAGTTCCTTCCTTTAAACACTGATGATGTCCCTGAAACATCACGTTATTTGTGATGGAGAACAAAACCAATGAAACCTTCAGGTTTCCCCCTAAAACACCCGCCTGTATCCATCCAGCTTATTGTTTTTATTCATGGACGTATAATTCAAATGCCTTCTTTTTTTTTAAATCACAGCCTTGCTGCCTTCATTTTCTGAAAAATAAGTGAGTCATCTGCTCTACCGGCTCAAGGACGTGGAGCTGAAAAGATATTGATCCATAGGTAATACGTCTTCCTACCTGAGCCCAAGCTGTTCGATCAGTTCCTGAGCCAAGGTGAGCGCATCCATCATAATACACACACACAAACACACACACCTACCTTTACCTCTGTCGATCTGTCCCTCTCTTGCTCCATCTCTCTCCTCAGCTGTGACGGTTTCATTTCAAGGCCTTATATAAACTTTATTGACATTAATTAAAAAAACAACAACAACAAAACGACACGTGCATGCTACAACAAATAATAACCTGTATGTTGATTTTTACTGGACAGCTTTTCATACTTTTAATTTTAGACTTTAGGACTGTCTGCTCATCCCCCCCCCCCCTCCCTTTTCTCTCTCTCCCCTCTCTCTCTCCTCTCTCTCTCTCCCCTCTCTCTCTGTCTCTCTTTCTCGGCTCACAGCTGGACAGATGTTGATGTTTGGAGGAGCAGCACAGTGAAGTCAGCAGGTCTCAGGAGTCAGATGTGCAGAGCTGATGCTGAGTGGGAGCTTTGGTTTGGACGGAAGGACACCGGGAGGAAAACGAGCTCTGGCTAGGACTGTTCCTCCTCCCCTCAGACCTTGTCCTCCCTGTGAGATCCCCCGCCGGCTGATGCTGGAGAAAAGAGCCAGGATGAATGCACAGGAGTCGTAGCCGAGCGTGCACAGAGCCTGTGGGTAGAGAAGATGAAGTCCAGGAGTCAGGACCAGAGTCTGACGGACTCCAGAGAGCTGGACAGATCCTACGACCCGCTCACAGGTAGGATTTATCTAGAGAAGTTATCTGGAGATGAACTTTGTCTCCAAACTGTTTTAAAAGAGAACAGGCTGATGAGTTAGATCATGATCAAGGTCACAACAACAGAAATGAGTGAATGTTTGAATGACACTGAATTGTTGAAATAATGTTGCTCTCTCAGGATGAAAACACACTCTGTGTCTCTGTAGCTCAGTGTATCAGACCAATTCTTCAAGTAACTGCTTATAGAAAAAGAATTGGTAACAATGATAATTCATAATTTGACAATATTTCCTTCTGATTAATCATTTTTATATCTTATTATTTTTTCAGTTTTAAATCATTGTAGATTGAAAGTCTCTGGGTCTCCATCACCTCCAGCTCTGAAAACTGTCATGGACATTTCTAAAAAGTGACGGAGTTAGTTGGAGCTCTAAAGAACATTTTACACTTTAAAGCTGATGTGTTTGACAAAGATGTAAGAGAAAGTTTATATTATTTCAAAAACCCCTCCCTCTGTTCTCAACATGGGGATATTTGAAGAGGCGAGGACAGAGGAGAGAACAGACGAGTCTCGCTCGTCTCCCGTCATCTAAAATTGTACCTGTCAGCATGTGTTAAAAGTCGTGAGGCTCTTCATCATCACACCTCCTCACTGCTTTATTCTCCTCCAGTGCATGCAAAGACAAACCTCTTTAGTCCACACAGACTCACACTGGTCTTTCATTTTCCTTTAAATAACTTCCTGAAGCAGAGTTTTTCCCTTTAATAATATCCCCTTTAATGTTTTTTTTTGTTTTTTTGTGCTGTGTTTTAAGTGGGACGATGGACAGATGGGGGATAGAAATCCTGATTAAGTTTGTTTTAATGGCTGATTGTGGCACAGGAGTGAGTGTGATGCCCGTTCAGCAGCAGGTTAAACAAACAGTCAACAGGTGCACAGACACAGAGGCTTTAGGGGACGTTCAGGAGGCACAAACACAAAGAGTGAAGCACGGCTGTGTTGTGGAGCTTGACAGCCTGAGGCATAAAAGTGAGTAACTGCAACCTGGTTAACTCTATTGTATGTGTCAAACAAACACCCAACGGTTATGTCACACTAACTGATGAAGGAGCCAGCAGGGCAAAAAGAACTGTTAAAAGTCACTTAAAGGATTCATCAGCTGTATTTCACACATTCAGACTGAAAACTGAATGACTTTCTTCTTCTTCCTGTGGTGGTGGTTACTCTTGTGCTCCTACATTACTCATACTGGATCTTTGTCAAGTCAGCACTTATGCACACATGTGACAATGAGCCTGACTGAGTGACTGCGACGCTGTAACTGAACCACCAGCTCATATGATTATAGGTATATATTCTCAAGAACTGGACTTTTTTTTTTTTTTTAAATCTAGTTCATATCAGAGGGATTCATTACACTTTCCTTTCCACTGCCTGTGTTTGAATGCTTTACTTACTTTATTTTCACACACTGAACAAATACCATTAAGTCTCAAGCTGCTGGAATGTCACCCATTGGCTTGTTTTGAAACTTCGAGTTTTTAATTTGACTGTCATATCTTGCGAAACCATGTTTTATTGATGTTTACCAGTGTCATAAATCAAGAAGAAGTATGGCCAGTTTCACATAGACAATGCACTCTGACTTCTTTTTTACATCCAGTGCTGTCGCCCCATGATGGTCACTGCACTGAATGCAGGTTTAAAGCTCTTCAGCACTTTTGTTTTCATAAAAGTTTATTATTATTTGAACAGTTTGTGATGCAACACATTGTTAAAGGTAAAACAAAGTGCTTTCCAACTTTTTTAGCTTCTGATTCCTCACAAACAGTTCAGTTGTTGACAGCTTCACCACATAGTGTACTGTCCACCACAGGGAAGATCACAATGCTTTTTTTGTACTCAGTGCTCAAGGGCTTTTTCCATCCAATCCATCATAATATCAGTAGTGATAAAATATATATTACATTTATTTAACTTACTTATATGGCTTATTTCAAAATAAAAATCATGTCAGACCTTAATAATGTTCATGTTGTATGTGCCAAATGGACATTGCTTCAGTTTGGACAGCTGAATCGTGTTATATTAAGATCAATGTTGTGTAACAAAAATCAAAGCTGATCCTACGTAACTGATGAGGTGACGTGTTGGTTATAAACCTTTCTAACAATCATGATGAACAGCAGGGAGAAAAAGAGCGTGCAACATTAAATATGTTTGTTTGTGTGTCCGTGGTTGTATAAAAGGGGCATCTATAATCTGAACCACGTCCGTATGAAGGATTAGGCTAAGCACAGGGGCTGTTTGCTGTACAACATTAATTTACAAACATTCATTTAGTGCTGCTCAACCCTCCTTAAACTACCATGACCTGCTGCGGTAAACACAAAACGGTGCCAGTGAACTGACACAAACAGGGTCACATTAAAAGGATCGTCACCAGCTGGAGCAGTTTCATAAGCAGATGCTATTTTATGTATTATTTATTTCAAGCTTAATAAATCATTTATTATTACTTTGCAGATTTATAATATTCATTTCTAACAAATGATTTACTTATAAGATTTTCCTGTTAAGATTTTAATAGGGGAGCAAAATTAGTAGCTTTACTTCATGTCACAGGACACTGAGACCTGGCCTCTGTAGTATCCTCCTCTGGACATCAGTGCATTAGCTCCTTAGTTGGTCTCACTTCAGAGGTTTGAGCTTCAGAATTAGCAAACCAAAACACAATGATTTAGGCTTTGGCTTTGGGGATTTGTTGTTAATAGATAATTAGAAATACCTTTTAATGTGAAACCTTCGTAGCCTTTTTGATGCCTTGCAGCCATTCTCTCTCCTTATGAACTTCTTTCAGTGACTCCTCTGCAGTTTAAGCACTTTCACCACCAGAAGCCAAGAGTCTTGAAGTGTTACTAAGAGAAGGGACAAGTGTATCGATCCAGCTCCCAGGGCTGCATTTGGTCACATTGATCCACACAGTCAAAGTCAGCCAGAGGGTCTGCAGAAGTTAGCAGAGTCTCAGCAGCACCTGAATAACTGAATGAGCCACAGTTTTTCATCAACATCTCATCAACCCTGCTCATTTTGTTCTGGGTGAGGGTCACGTCCTTAGTGAGTAATCCTGGGAACAGGAGGAGCCTGCAGAGGGTTAAACAGGTGTGTTTCATTTACTCATGCTGTAACATCACAAAAGTGACCTGCGTTTCCAAACTCAGTGTTTCTGTGATGCTGCAGCCGAAGTCATTGTTTCCAAGCTGTGTCGAACAACCTCTCAGTCTGATCCTGATGGATTTCTGGGTGGACAAGTAGCATCAAACAGCTGCTCTTAGAAAAAATCTCAGTAAAGTATCCGTGATCAGTGTGCTGCACATCTGTCACGGCTGAACATGTCAGCTAGAAAGAAAATCGGTCTCTCTGCAAAATGTTTCTCCAGTTCATTTCGTCTTCTTTTTTCTTTTATGATTTCATCCTCCTGCATCAAAAGGCTGAGGTGTTATTGTGTTGCCTGTGCAGGCGTGAGGTCATACTAAGCTTACTCGGCTTTTCCATGGCAGTGCAGCTGCTGTTTGATAGCCGATAGTTTGACTGACACTTCCTCAATATCCGCTGACATATCATTGCCATGAAAAGTAAACTTATGAACTGACAAAGACACACACATAAGCTTTCAGCTGTGGGACTTAAAGTCTTCGCTCCAAACACATTTTAGAGAATGGCATTCAGTGGAGCCACATTTAGCTCTGTGTATCATATTATTATTATTGTTAGCAGGGGAGTGACTAAAAATAATCTTTTGTGCACACCGGACTGGAAATGCAGTTCTTCTGTGAAACAACATGAAGAAGAAAGGAGAAGTTTGGCTGCTAATAAGCTGTCTTTCTGACTTTTATTGCGCATGTGTGAATGCACCTGTAGGAAACTGACTCAAACTTAGTTTCCTTCCATTTTCAAACACACAGAAACTGCAGAACCTGTCTGTCGTTGTCAAAAAGCACCTCACACAGTTCAAATCAATCAAATTTATTTATATAGTGCCAAATCATAACAAAGTTACATTAAGGAACTCTATACATAAAGCAGGTCTAGACCTAAGTCTTTATGGAGTTGGCTGTAGTCTGACTGTAGCTCAACACTGTGCTCTGCTGGCAGAGAGGACAAATGAACATCGTCCTGCTGTGAGAAAAAGGGGGATAGCATTCATCCTCTATGAAGGAACAGCTGCTGTAAATGCATCTTCCTGTTTTACTGAATTATAGACGTTGATAATGGCCAACTAGATTTTGCAAGGATGGGAGTGAGTCCATGCAAAGTTTAGGTAGAGCTGCTGCTTTAAGCCCAGTTGTTTAGGAACATGAAATTCTGATGATCTATCCCAGTTTCCATATTCAAACCAGTTTCAGACGGTTCTCATGAAATCCTTAATTTTATTTTCGAAATGAATGGAAACTGTTGCAACTGATCTCACCTTTTCAAGTTTACTGATATTTGGCATTTTGTAGTAAGGTAGAGTCTGGACCTGTGACTGCAGCCATCCACCGCCACAGTTAGCATAATTAGTCATATTATTGTCACCTCAGTCAAGCAGGTTATGTTATGTCATCGTGCAAAAAGTACTGACCCGATTTTCACTGCAGTCTGATCAGCTGATCCTGCCTGAGGTGAGGAGCTGGGGAGGCGAAGGGAAAAGCTGGCTTCTGTCTTGATGGATCGTCAGCTGCATGAAGACGGGAAGAAAGATTGTAATCCCTCATAATATCATAAGAGCGTAAGACGTAGCTCTGGAACGAGTTATCAGCTGACAAAGATTAGAGGAAATAACTGGATTGAAAAAGTGAAGGAGGAGGGAAGGAGAAAATAGAAAAAGAACAGCAAAAGACCATTGGAGCTCAACACCACACAGAAACTGACCAGAGAGAAAGGACATCAGAGCCTGGTGAAGAGGTGGAGATGTCTGCAGCTGGCTGATAACGTGACATCAGGTGCTGTCAGGTTCGAGGTTTGGTTGCTGGTCAGCTGAATTATTTCAATGACTGAATGGTTTTTTATGAAATGTGGGAGAAGGCTGAATGTTTTTCCTCCAAACAGACATGGTGGTGTCAGATCAGTCATGTTTTAATGTGTGATATTTACAACCTGAAGGCTTGATGTCTTGTAAATCGATAATTGAAGGATAATGTGCTGACTGGGAATGACTAGTCTTACTGTGACTCTAGTGAATATGACTTTGTTATTTGTGTCACCCACACTGAATGATTTTCTATGGCGTCAACTGACAAAGTCATCCAGTGGACCATGATGGTGTGCATCTGGCCTCCTAATTGCACCATCAGCTTTTGTGAGGTGTATGTGCATGTTCATATTGACTGAAATCTCTCGCCCCATTTGAATTACATAAAGAGGCTGCTGTTGTCAAACATCCGCAGTTCTTAAATGGATAAATTTACAGCACACAATCTAACAACAAAGCAAACTTAATGTATTCATTAAAGTAAAGGTTGATTAATTTAAAAAAAAGTTCTGATCATTTCTGAAAACAAAGAACTTAAGACCTTAATAATGTCAGACATTTAAATAACAGTTTGAGATGAGGAGCTCAGGTCAGACTGCTTAAGTCATGTGATTTCACGCACCCATCCCTCTCCAATCAGCTTTGGTCTGATGGGTCACATTGATTCAAAGCCAGGTCAGCGAACCAATTTGTTTCCACTGATTTGCGTGGACAAGTGATTCAAAGTATTTGGCTAGAGTTTGGCTCATATTTTATCCATTTAACAGGGCGTCCACTATGTGTGCCTCTCCGGTCTGCCTCTAATCCTTGCTGTGATTGGTTGTTTCCAGGTAATCCTCCATCCAAACCTGGCAAAAAGACCATAAAGCAGCGATTCCTCAAACTGCTCCCCTGCTGTCGTTCTGGCTCGAACCCTTCAGTTACTCAAAGTAAGTGTGAGGACACACACTCATATTCCCCTGATGTGAACTGAGTCACCAAGCCACGTTTACGCTAGATCCTTATCCGTGTTAGCGGTTTTTTCTTTCACCTTCTCCTCTGGATGTACACTAACACTTCTGCTATGTCTCTGGTGGTTTCCTTTCTCTCTCAGGAAGTGTGGCTGATGATAGTGAGCTGTCAACAGTGTGTTATAGACCGGAGGGGATCGATTGTCTGGTACAGCAGACCAACTTCAGCAAGAAAGAGCTGCAGATCCTTTACCGGGGATTCAAAAATGTCAGTCGGCACTTCCTGTGAATTATTGATTCTTCATTCACACATGATGTCATATCTGAATACTCTAAATGAAATGCCTGTGGATCTATTTTTGTCATGTTGCTGACATGTTGATTTGCACAGGAGTGTCCCAGCGGTTTGGTGAATGAGGAGACATTTAAAAACATCTACTCCCAATTCTTCCCTCAGGGAGGTCAGTCAGACTCACTTTCATCCATCTGCCTAACGCATCATTTGTTCTTTAGAGACCAAATAGTCTGAAGGAAACAGCCTATTCGTCAAAGCAAAAGAAACTCTTTACAAAGAAACATTATATGAAGGGACATAAAGAAACAATGTCTTTTACCTTTGGTGGGTTTGAACCCAGAGATACGGGGAATGATGGCAGGCTTCACTTGGACTGAAGATCTATAGTTTCAGATTAGCAAAGAATGTTTATGAACATATTTTAAAGTCTGTATTTTATGCTTCACTCTGTCTTTGCTACTACATTTTATAGTTCTTGAAAAAGTGGAGAAAGCTCTACTTTTGCTGTCAAACTTTAGACCTCCAATGTAAAAATGCATGTCACTTCAAGGTTGCACTCAATGTGGGAACTTTGCTGATTTTCATGCACAGATTTTTTTTTCTTTTTCTGGTGTTGATATAATTAGTTTTATTGAATTTTTATTAAAAACTAAAAAATTTTCCACAAGTCTGTCCCACAAATACCCAAATATGAATCTAGATTCACAAATATGAATTTGTCAGGATTATCGAGAATGATGCAAAACCATGAAGTCTGGATCCTACTGACTTGACAGCATTCACATATTTCACGGCAATAAACTTTGACATACTGTACCGTAGGTTACTGTGGAGACCACATGGAAACACTAAGATACTCCAGTGGTCATTTTGTTTTCTCTTCTTTTCAGATTCAAGTATGTATGCACACTTCCTGTTTGAAGCCTTTGACACCCAGAACAACGGAGCGGTCAACTTTGAGGTGAGAATCACAGGAACAGTGTTAAAAGCTGGCCTTGTTTCTAACTGATCACAGACGGCCCTGATGCTCTTTTCCCTCCTGTAGGACTTTGTCATAAGTCTGTCCGTTATCTTGAGAGGCTCCGTCACAGACAAACTCAACTGGGCCTTTAACCTGTATGATCTCAACAAGGACGGCTGCATCACCAGAGAGGTACTCAAGCAACACCCTGTTTGTGTGAACGTGTTGTTGACATGCTTGTTTTTTATTCGTCCTCTCCTTTCCTCTGTCTGTCCAGGAGATGACAGACATTATGCACTCCATCTACGACATGATGGGGAAATATACCTACCCCAGCATGAAGGACAGTGCTCCCAAGGATCATGTCGACAGCTTCTTCCAGGTGAAAGTCACAAATATAAATCCAGTAGAGTTCATGTTTCCCAAAACCACAAAGTGATTCAGTCCAGATCTAATCGATTTCCCTTTTCAGTGTTTCACTGGACATTTGATTTAAAGGTGATGTAACTTGAAATTGTGCAATTGCATAGTTTGTATGTGCTTTAAGAGTTTAGATATGTTTTATATCTCACCAGAGCTCAGCTGAGGAGTTTCATAGCAATCTCAAGTAAAGATGTTCACTGTTTTTACTGTTCATCTGCATGACCTATACATAGAAAATAGATCTTAAACACTGCATGTTGTTTGGGCTGCTTAAAGGTGCTCAGTGGAGCATTGGTGATGCAATGGAGCAATGTTTCCCTCAAATTGCTTGTATATCTGCAGGAAATAGTGATTTTAAACAATGCAGGTAAAGAATTTGGTTCGTCAACGTCTTCTGAAAGAGGAAAAACTGAACATGAACAACAATGAGAACAAAAACCCAAACATGTGAACACATGAGTACATCAGAGGGCACCTTTAATTTCTCCTTTGTAACATATGTCAGATCGTGCCTTGTATTTTTCAGAAAATGGACAGGAACAATGACGGTGTGGTCACAATTGAGGAGTTCCTGGAGACCTGCCAAAAGGTCAGTTGAAACTAAATTGTATCAGCAACATGACAAATACTAATTTAATAACCTGACTAATGAAAACTACACTTTCGTCCATAACTATGGAAATCATTTTAAATGTGTTCTTTTGCGTTTGTCTTGTCCAGGACGAAAACATCATGCAGTCCATGCACATGTTTGATAATGTGATATAAAGCTTCGGGACACAGACGGGAGGTGTTTGTGGTGCTAAACAAAGTGGTGACCTGAAGATACACTCGAACCCAAACCTCCTTTTCTTAAATAATTTCAGTGAACATAGAACACAGAGGAGATGAGCTGGCGTCTCAGCTCAAGTGTTACAGAGTCTTGGATTTTCGTAGTTGAAGCCTTTGAATGATGATGAAAACTGCCCAATAACAAAAAATGATGAGTGACCAGATCCATTGAGAATACAGCAGATACACAGCTGCAGCTTCATCATACAAATGGTGGTTATTTCTATTGCATGAATGATCCACAGGAGACAGAGAGGCTAAATGAGCGAACACATGGAAGAAATGGACACTCAAGACGTTTTAGAGAATCATACACTTTCTATACTCACAGCAAGAGACAACTTATGATGTGAAGTCTTGATGTGATAATCTTCAAGTACCGCATTCTCAAATCTTTTTCTCAGTGCTCTTATGGAGTTCACTCACATTTATTATATATGTGTTGTCTGCATGATGTGTCCGATTCAATGGTTATTGAAATGTCTAATTAGAGTGCAACATATTTTCTACATGGAATTGATAACAGTTATGATGAAATTAAATAAAACTATGGTTACTATGCAAAGGCGCTTAATGAATATAACACCAACCAGCTGGAATAATACTGGCTTCTTGCTGTTACAGATTTTTCAGCCACAGGTTCAGCAATCATCTTTAGTAAATGATGGTTTTGCTTGTGTGCAGAGCCACAGGGAATCTATTTCTCTCAGTGTGTAGCATGGGCCGATTTCATAGTGAATGTCAGAGCTGCAGTAGGATCAGAGGATTTTTTTCCCCCCTTTCCCATCATTATTTTTGTAACTAAAGAGAGCAGCACATAGAATCTCCTTATTCAACCTCAAACATGTCAGATTCATGTCACTTCCTCATGTTGGGTTGATTTGCTATAGAAAGATGGAAACATTTGGAGACCTAAATGTTTTTTCTTACTGAAATCATTTGAATGCCAAACATCCAGCAGAGTAGGCTAATGTTGGACTGAGCTTTGGATACTATGAGAAAAAGCATGAAAAAAAATTCTACTTTGACAGAGCTGGAAAACAAAAGGCAACTAAAAATATGTGAAACAGACAGAAAAGATGGAAGAAACAGATGTGAAAACTGAAATATGAAGAGACATCAGCTAAGTTTGTAAATTAATTATATTGTCTCATAGCCTCAGGCTTTGAATATCTTGTTTTTCCAGAGGACAGACGGGTCATATCTTCACTATATTAGGTGGAATATTACTGAGCGCTGTAGCAACTGATGCCCAGAGATTAAAAGCAAGATTTTATTTCTGAGGTTAAAACTCAAAGGAACCTGCTCCAGCTGCTTCCAGATGTGTTATCTGCTTCAAAGAGAAATGCGATATGAACTTGACCATGTCACATGGAAGGTTAGAGACAGAATAATTCTTTTTCATGGATACATTTTAGAATTTTCTCTCTGATTATTTCCAAATCAGCCTAATTCATGACGTCTGTTGAAGGACAAAAGAAAGGCATTAGTCATTGAACGCATCTGATTATCCTGCATTCAAAAGTGCCGGATGCTGAACAGACCACTGAATTTTTGATGGACGGTAGTTCTTATTATGCGATAAACATTTTAAAAATGTAAAACTTTAACAGGTAAATAACTCCTTACACAATCACTGTAATGGATTTCACCTGTTTTTAGAATAAAGACAATGGCAACAGACTTCCCCCATTTTTAAATTTGTCTAGCAAAAAAGTCAGGATGAATTTAAGAGTTACTCAACCAAAATTATTGAGCCTCAACTATTGTAGAAATGTTTTTGTGTCATTTCTTGTCAAGAAAAATATGACTTCCAGGCGTATGGTAGGACAGTTTGTGGGGAGAACAGCCACAAGTCTGAACGAGTCCCGGTCGCAGCTGTTGCAACACCATGAAATGCTCTGCACAAATAAAACAAGAGATTTGTACAATTACATTTTAATAATTTGTGTGAATTTTGAGTCTGGTCAGACCGAAACACACCTCAGGGTCAAAGTGTTAGAACATTTCTGTTTAAAAAAATATTGACACCATCATATGCTTAATATAATCCTGTATCTTTATTAAACAAAATTTCAGTAAAAACTCTTATTAAGTAGAAAGACAAATTTCCCTGTCAGTAGTTTTCCCTTGCTGTAGGGCTGTCCCCAAATACATTATCACACGTGTCGACTAATGATTTAGTCAACCATAAAAACTGCTTCCTGCACGCTGTTGTTCTCCTGGAAATTCCTGGAAATCTCCTGGTAATAGCTACATCTGACTTTCTCTTTAAGCTTGGTTTCTAATCAAAGGAATCTTTGTTAATATTCCCATAATGGCAGATAATGTAAACCTTTTCCTGTAAATAACTTATTAAAGATGATAAAGGAGTTCATAACAATGAACAAAACAATCAAACTTCTTGTTCATCATTGTGCCTAATGATCCACATGTCAGCTGGTTCTGTCAGAGTCAGGGGCAGCCCTACACTTCTCTCTCAAAGGTCTGTCAAAGACCTCCACACTTCTCCTTTTGTTCACTCCTACTGAATTAGTGCCAAGAGAAAAAATGAGTCCGTGCTAACTAACTCTTCACCGACTCTTGAGTCACAGCGAGAGAAAGTTGACAGTATATAATGTCAAAAGTACAGCAATAGACAGCAGTGTCTGTTATAAAGGCGTTAAGAAAGAGCGAGCAGTGAGCAGGTGCACTGAGCACATTGAGCCACCTCTGGCAGTGTTTTCAACTATTATTCTCTTTTTTTGTTTCTTGTTTTCTTAGTAAAAAAAAAAAAAAAAAAAGGAAGCTACATGATTATCATCACAAAATAAAATCTCTTTGGCATAGAATACCCACCCAAAAGGACAAACTTACACACACATACTCTCATGTACACACTCTTAGAAGGTTCTCTAAGAAAAACCTACAAGCATTGACATTTCCATAATTATAATCAGTAAAATTAGGCTATAAAACAAAGATGAGCCCTGTTAAGATTATGAGTCCTGTACTCTGTGATAATTGCATATATTACATCAGGCTGAGAGCAGAGGGAATAATCTCTACTGAAGGTTGCTTTCTCGTCTTCTTTGTCCCATCCGTCCTTTCGCTCTTCTGCCTCCTCTTCCACTTCTCTTTTTCTGTGTCCACAACAAGAAGAAACATGAAGCAGACAGGATGAGAAAAAAAGATCAGACACTGGTTGCACAATGTTGTTCTGCAGGATCAGTCTCTCCCTGCAAGAGTGATGCGCTCAAACCCGAAAAGGAGTATTCTGCTATTTCACAGACAGTTCTGGTTATTTTACATTAGAGATTTTGCTATTTGTGTTCTCCACGCTTTGTTGAAGCGTCAATATACATGATAACAACCATTATAATAGTTTAATAGCAAAATGAAGGAAGGGGAATGTCCTGACTTCCCATAAGACTCAAAAATGTTTCTTTCAAAATTCTACATAAAATGTATGCAGCTGTTGTCCTGCTGCTCTCCATGCTGATGACATACCTGTACATTTACTTTGAAATATAAAATTTTTGGTCAGTTTAATCAATCTTTTTCAGAAAGAACAGAGTCGATAGATAGATAAAAATCTATAGCCTTTAAAAAAAGCCATATATTAAATTAAACATGCATTTTACTCTTTTCCCTGTATTTTCACTGATTGGACAACATATTCCGATTTGCAGAAAAAGCATGAACTAACCTTTAATAAGGGCATTGTTGTCTGTCGTAGGGTACTCCGTACTCATCAGACATCATATTTCCGTCCATATTCTCTAAGGGCATATCACCTGCATATCCTCCATAGCCTTGGAAACCAGTATCAAACTCTGCAAGATATTAACACATTTGTTTTTGTTGAGACTAGTTGCACACAGGACCAACAGATCAAAGAACATCTAGCTTTCCTTATTCTCTTATTTGCTGCTGGCGTCTGGATAGTGGCAACAGCAGCGTAGAAACTCAACAAGCTAATGGAAATCATCAAGATTTTCCACATTTTATGCACATTTTTGGAACACTGTGATCACCGATCCCTTTCCTCTTCGAGACTTACTGTTCAGAGGAGACAGAAAATACTGATGCCTTAAAAGGAGAAAAGTCAAGAGGGAAAGAAGGGGAACTCAGACAAAGATGCAAACACAGATATGGAAAACCCGGAATGAAGTTGGATGAAAAGGAAAAGGTAGTTATGTGCTGAGAAAAAGAAAGACTGATACATTACAGATAAAAAAAAGGCAGAGACTGAAGTGAATGAGACACGAATCACACTATATAGTAAAATATGACATGATATGCATCTGGATCATCAGGTACAATGTGACTTTGGAAAAAGAACAAAAGGTGGAAGAGGCCAAGTTTTGATGAAGATGCCAAAGTACAAGAGATTGCGAAAACATGAATCCAGTTTCTCTGGCTACCAAATGGTGATGGAAAATAAACTGCAGCAGAATGCTAACCTGCTAACACATTCAACATTTTAACACTTTGATCACTCCCTGTGCTGAGGAATGCACTGTACTGCACATTTCTGCCACAGTTACTCACCATCTGAATATGGTGCCTCCATGGAGACACTGTTGTGGGCCTGTAGGGAAGTCACAAGAGGTCAGAGGTCAACACTTTTATATATTAAACTTATTAACTGTCTTTATTCCTTAAATCCAATGCGTAACATCTTAACCTGACACACTGAAGGGAATGAACCACACTCACCATCTCCCAGGCTGCAGGGTCGTGTTTGAACAGAGAGTGTGTGAGCTCCACCGACACTCGCTTCTTGTAGTCTGAGTTCTTGTCCTCGGAGACGCGGAAGAGCACAGCAGCCGCGTATGTAGCTGGGGAAAAAAGAAACATGACACATTCAGAGAAGTACAAACAAATATAAACACTTTTGACAATATGTTATTATGCGGTGCTATTCAAAACCTAACATACTGAATCTATCAAGCTGAAATGCACTAAATAATTTTAGAAGAAGTGGATGTGAAAACAACAACATTCTCAGTGCTGATGTGAGCGACATGTGTAGGCATAAATGGAGCTAAGCAAGATAAGCCAAGAGTGGGAAAATTAACAAAACACGCTGCAATAATGCCAAATGATGGGGTAAGAAATAAACAACTATCTGAAGTGCAATCGTTACTTAAAGAGTTAGACGATTGACAATATTCTTATATCTGCACATGGCACATGGAGCTGGACCAAAAAAACCCCTCTTAATTACCATTTTTTCTATATATCTTGGTAAAGTCAAAGCTTTTATGCCAATTCAGCTAAGCTAGCCAACAGCTGGTGGTGTTCCTCCAGCCAAACATGAGAGTGTTTGGCTGGCATATGGGAAAATCAATTCACAAATGATTTTCTTTTCTAAGGCAACAGTAATATGAAGTAATAAAAAAAGTCTAATTGTATTTAAGTTGCTGCATGTGGATTTTCTTCAAGTGATGAGATCTTTCAGCTACTTAGATAGAACCATATTGGCTTTAAATCTAAATCAATTTTGCAGAATGTAAGATGTTGTGATAAACATTTTAACATTTTAAAAAGTTCTTCTACCCATATAGATATATAGCATATAGATTAATGATTTTTTTTCTTATTTAAAAATAGGTCACCATATGTTGTTTTGATGTGTTTTCTAGTAAAGATGCATTATTTCACAAAAAAGACAACGCCATGCCAACAGTAACTACCCAGAAACTGCACTTACAGTAAGTACAGCACTTGACTAAATTGACTGTTGCTTTTCACCTATGACTAAATGCTGCTTCACGGTAAAGCTAATCATTATCTGCATTATCTGTATGTCCTACCAATGCCCTCGTTGTTAGAGTGCAGCAGCTCCATCAGTGGAGCCGACGCTCCCTCACTGTCGATGGCATCAGCTGATTGTTTGTCCAGGGCCAGCTCACACAGGACGCCTGCGGCCACACGCTTCACATTGTCCACTGGTGAGTAGAGCAACTGAAGAGGAAGAGAATGTGTGAAAAAAAAAAACCAACCCAAAAACAAAACAAAAAAAAAAAAACCCCCACAAACAGACGGAAGTCAATCATCAAGACAAGGAAGTGGAAAAGTATAAATTTGTCTGTTACCTGCACAAACAGAGGAATGGTCTGCAGGTTGGCAATCTCTGCTCTGTTGATGGGATCTCTGGCCAGGATGTGCAGAGCTCCTGTACAGCCCTCAACAATCTCCTCCATCCTCACTCCATCCTGAGAACAAAGAAGAATCAAGATCAATAAATAATTAATCCACAATCCCTCAAACACACAAAGGGACCAGAAGTAACCATCATTTGACACTATCTGTCTGTGTACCTGGTATGTCTGCTGGGAGGATGAACCATGTTTCTGGGCGTCCTGGTGGGCTTTGAGCAGCAGGTTGATTAGACGGGGGACTGCTCCTGCCTCCCTGAGAGGGAGCTGGTTCTCTGGGCACAGGGCCAGGTTACGGATCAGGCCAACCACAGCCTTCAGGCAGGGAAGAGAATCAAGGATGAGATTGTGATATTGCTCATTGTTCTAAACAAGCCTGGCAAAGTGCTTCAAGTCTTGAAGTTGTGTTCTTATTGTGTTTAAATGTAACAGGTTTTTCCCTCCCTGAAGCCAAGTCATGTAAAACATAATGCGGATACTGTTGTATGCATGTCATGCTTGATCAGGCTGACTAGGACTTTGGCTCTCTGCTGTATCTACCATCCCCTTTGTCCATCTGTTTAGTTTCTCATTTTCCCCAGTATTCATCATAGGAGGAGAACACATTAACTCTTAATGCACAGTCCAATAACTTATGTTGCCCCAAGTTACTGACATTCTGTGTTCTGTCCTACCAAGGGTCCTAACAATTTGTGAAATAGGATAACATTTCTTCCCAATCTAGACTTCCCCTCCAACCTTCGCTCCCCCTACCTTGATGACAGGCCAGTAGTAGGGTTGGTTGAGCAGCTTGACGATAGCAGGGATGCCATAGTGTGTCCTCACAGCATTCTGTGCCACCTCAGCCTGCTGGTGGCGTGAAGTCAGGTGGCGGAGAGCACAAACGGCAGGCTCGGTCACATCCTCCTTTTCACCGGCACGCAATATGGCGTGGATCAGTGACTCTACACCATTGCTTTGGGTAACCAGAGTTTTATTGTGGGCGTTGTTGCATGTAAGGTTGGAGAGGATGCCAGTGGCACAGGTGAGCATGTTGATGTCATCAGAACTGAGCAGCTCCACCAGCACCTGCAGCAGGTTGTCCATACCCTCCTAGAAACAAGAAAACGTGGACGACCATCAGAAATAAACAATGGAAGAGAAAGCAAAACAAAGCTCAACAGTAAATGTGAACACACACCTGCTTGGTGGCAGCATCGGAGAGGTTCCTGAGTGTCCACAGACAGTTCTGCTTCAGACGCTGGCTGGGGCCTGTGAGGTGTTTACCCAAAGCCTGCATCCCACCTGCAGAGAGGAGAGAAGTTAAGTCACTCAGCCCTCAGCAACTTCTCATAAACTGTGCTGTCAAAAGATTGGAAAGCAGCCATTAGCCACAGCTCCCATAATGAAAAGCTGACACACCTGCATAACTGCCTTGTGCATACAGGTGTGTGCTGACACGCAGGCAACATATTACATACCAGCCTCCACAATAGCAGGTTTGTTGCTGGGGCACACAGAGAGGACTTTGAGCACACGGCTTGTGGTCCAAAGCAGCTTCTCATAGCTGTAGTTTCTCATGATGTGAACCAGACCCTCGGGACCCCCATTGGCAAGGATGATAAGCTGTGAAGAAGAGGGAGGGTGTGATGTGCGTGTATAGTAAATTCAGATTACAGGAAAACAGTTTTTACTTTTTCATCCACTCGTCATGAAGCAACTTTCACATCTAATGAGGCCCCAATCTTGACAAAGACATTAACTGCTCAGCCAGATTAACACCAGTACTACTGTACGCTCAACAAATAACCACACCCACACCTTCTCTGTCCCGCCACCTAACCAACTCTGGTCACAAGCCACACCCAAAACAAAACATGTGCACACAAGCAGAACATTTTTAACAGTCTTACCTTACAATACTTGGCTGTGCCAAGCATTGGATTATGTACTAGCCCAAAAATCTCCCTGGCAGTTATACACACACCTTGCTCTCCTGGTTGCCATAGGACAGCAGCTGCAGACAGTCTGTGGTGATGGCCAGGAACTTGGGGTTGCTCTTCTTCAGCAGGGGCACCATCCTCTGCAGACCGTCAGCCAGACGCACAGCCATCTTAGCTCCCTCCTGATGCAGCAGCAGGTTGTGGAGTGTTGTGATGGCATAGAAGAGCACAGACTCCATGGGAGAACTGTGGGAGGGGACCAGGTGGGTGAAGAGTGTATTGAATTAAAAGGTAGCTTCCACCATTACATACGATTAAACATATTTAGGGTGACTTTTAAAGACACTGAATTTAATCTTCCGATTTTTGTTGTCTATTTTAGACTTAATTTAGGCTTCTGAGGTTTGTTTCATTAGAGGAAGTGATTCACTTCCTTTTCTGCAGTGGCTTTCCCCTGTTACAGCCATTTTTTCTTCAGCTGAACTCCATTGTAGCTGAACTGGGAAGTACCTCAACATGACTTCACTGCGTCTGTTTGAAATATTTCACCAAGGAATAGATGAAGAACCACGGCGACAGCAAAATGACTCTGTAAAAGAGTCTTTTCTACTACTACTTCTAGAGCTTTTGAACTAAGACAAGGACTGAGCTGTTATAAGTGACCGAATTTAGGATTTCCATCAGTACTTTTTGTCCATCAGTACCTGAGCATACGGACTAGAGCAGGAATGCCTCCAGACTTGAAGATAGAGAGCATGCCCTCTCTCTGGTGGGACAGGTTGTGCAGGATGCTGGCCGTGGCACGTGCTGTATCCATGTCACTTGTGTTCTGCATGGCCCGCACCACTGCTGCCACCATCTGAGGGGACTGCATTAGGGCACGGCGTGATGCCTCTTTGCGTGTGAGCTGGTTGACAATTTGTGCTGCCTTGCTGACCACCACCTGATGAGAGTTGGAGAGAGAGAGAGAGAGAGAGAGAGAGAGAGAGAGAGAGAGAGAGAGAGAGAGAGAGGGCGAGGACGGCGGGGGGTCATTATTCCTGGTGGAGATAACAGTGACAGTTTAAAGCTATCTCTTTTTTTTAAATTGCCCTTGTTTTTTAGAGGGTGATAATACATTTTCATTTTAAATTAATCAAATGAAGTCTCCTGCCCTCACAGTGCTATTTAAAATACTTTCATATTTATCAGTTAGAAATAAATTGTTTTCACTACAAGAACATAGATCAAATATAAGCTTTTTAATCCCACCTGACATTTATTAGTAAGTAAGTAAAAATGCTTGTTTGCTTTCTTGAAGATATTTTGATGAGAAGATCGACAGCTCTCCTGTCTGCGTGCTAAATATAAAGCTACAGCCAGCAGCTGCTTAGCTTAGTTTAGCATAAAGTCACTTCCCAATTTCTTGCTGTAGATGCCGAAGATACGGTCCTACATATAACCCCTGCAAAACCACATGTGGTTTTTGATTTCCATTTTTGGACACGTTTAACAGTTGAGGTACCAAGTGTCTCATCAAATTTGGAGGTTTTTTTTTTTTTTTTTTTGGAGAGCTACAGATGAGCCATTTCTCACTGTGTTCAGTTAACTTTAGCGATTTCATACTGCCTTCATATGTTGGTTGGAAACATGACTGTGATCATGCCTATTAGCAGAGGTCCCAAATAAAAAAATGACCAAATTAATCTATACACACTGTTATGTACAAGACTCAGTGTGTAGGAGATAACGAGGTAATTTATTTTTGTTCAGATAATCTAAAGTTAAGGTTTCCATGCTGTCTGTATGTTCACTCGTTCATCACCTGGTCCTCATCGTTGAGCAGTTTGGTGAGCTCGGGCACGGCGCGTGAAGCCAGCTCAGCGTCATCCTGGTAATTGATCAGATGGATGATGGCAGTCTTGAGCATCTGGGACGGCTCAGCCAGCCGCTGGACGTTGGTCATCTGAGAGGGGTCTGTCTGAGTAGACAAGATAGCTGTTCCTTCCTCCAGCGTCTCTGGGAACATTGCAGCCCGCACCCTCTGGGTTCTGGTCAGGGTGTATTGGGCATCCACATCTAACAAGAAGTGAGATGTGTGATGGTGATGATGAGGACAATGATGACAATGATGATGAAACAGGCCACATGTCATTATGGCAAAATATTTAACACACATGTATATTGAACAATATTTAATGCCTACCAGGCTGTTCTGTTGTGACAGTGGTTGTCATGGTGTAGTGTTTTGAGGTGGTGAACTCGCCCTCATCATCTCTGACTGTGGTGGCTCCAGACTGAATCCCAGAGTCCACACCGTACAGTGTCCGCTGCCACTCTTCCACCTTACCCACACCATTATCAAACTCGCCCACTACCAAGCACATAGGGAAAGCACATAAGAAGTTATTTATTAACAGGGTTAATCCACATGGAGTGAGGACTTTAAGGGTTTTTGTTATATGATAATATTATTATTCCAATATTAATTTCTTTTGTGCATTTAACTTCTGCTACTCATAAAGGAGCACGTTAGTTATCGTTTAAGGAAGTGTGCATATTCTAAATACAACAAAACAATAGTTGGAAGTTGGAAAGGTCATAATCAAAATGTTCAGTTCCCCTTTAAAAGTCGTCATAGAAGGAGGTGATACACATAACAACCAACAAAGATATAACAAAAAATATCAACATCTTATTTAAATAAGATTGGAAGAAAAAGAAGACAAGAAAAAGGGAACACTTGAATTACTTACTTTGCATTGCCATCTTTGCCTCCTGATATCAAATCAACAACGATGGAGCAAACCTGGAAAAAAAAAAAAAAAAAGAGCCAAAATCAGAATTTTCAAAACTTTGTCTGCTATAAATAACAAAATTGCACTTCACTACATACATGTCAAAATTTTTCTGTGAATTCATAAATATGTCAACAAGGTCTCTTCTCTCCTGCCATTCAGTTTTAACATGCTACCCACATATAACAGCTCACATGATAATCCCCTTCCCCCGTTCCGCACCGACCAGCAGAGCACCCTGACCTTAAAATGACAACACAGAGAGGCAGCAGCAGCAGCTCACATGAGAGGGAAGGCAAAGTGAGTGCAGAGACAGCTGTAAGTCAGGAATGTTAGCCTGCCCCAATGACCTTTCACCCTGTGCTTCCACCCATATAGCCGTGGGAGCAGCCTACTGCTGACGCATGGCAATCAGGAACTTGTTTGGCAGGTTTTGATTCCCATGAGTGAGTGTGTACTTGTTTACTGCTCACAGGCAGTGCGCATACACACAAGCCTCAACCTCTAAAACAACACACACAAAAAAAAAAAACAACCCTAAATGAATGATTGCATTATTTTAAAAAATCCCTACACTTCCTGGCTTCTGGGACTCCTTAAATAGGTCTCTTGTAATCTGACATCATCCAGCAAGTTGTGATGTTTTTTGCCCAAGATTCCATCACCTCCACAATACTTGTCAGTGCAAGTTCATTCTGCATCGTCTTTTCTTCCTCATAAAAACTTTTTCCTCTTGTTATATTTACTCAAAGAAATCAAATCCTCACAAAGATGCTTTACTGTATCTCTACATAATTTTTTTTTTAATAATAATTGTTACAAACCAACTATGCTTCAGCTCTAATGTGCTTAATCTGTAAATGCCAAAACTGAGATACACGTGAATTACAGACTTTCTCAAATACTGTAAAACAAGCAAACCCATGTTAGTTCCTGTCAGCAAGTCCAATATTTAAATCTATTTAAATGTAATTATTATGAAATGTCCCCAACAACATATGTCAAGGATGTTTTTTTTTATTGAAGCCCTTAATTTTCTAAAAATAAATATAAAGACCAGACATGAAAAACAGATTGTCCTTAGATGAGTAAACACAGGCCCAAGATAACATCTCTCTGACAGAACATGCATGCATGTTTTTTTGCCTCCACATTTTATAATTTTCGTATAGTTTGTCCACCACCGAAAACTTCATCACAAAAACATCTGCATTAATTATCGCTGCTTGCCACTGCATGTGACATGTACTACAAAGAATCCACTGTGCTTGCCTTTTTGCAGATGTTTGACAGGATTTAGCTTGGCATATTTCTGGGGTGCATTGCGCTTTTGTGTGTGTACATGTATGTACACGAGTGTGTTTTTGCATTTCTGCAGGCGCTGCAGATGTACTGGAAGTACCACGGGGCTCTACACACAGCAGAGTCAACAAAGAAAGGCTTTAACTGGCAAACAAAGGAAAATATTTCCCTCCCTGAAGGTCTTCTATGTGATAGTGGATTATAGATTACAAAGGGATTCTACACAATGATTTTTACTTATTGTATGTCTTTACTACTAAGAAAACAGGTTGGGGCTGAAATAGACATCAAGCTGCTGTGGCACAATATTAGCAACAAACATTTAAATTGCTACTTTAAACTGGGCTAACATTAAACTCAGACAACACATTCACAGTTGCACAACTTAACATTGTAATGAGAGCTGATCAATGGGTCTGAGGAAAGGAATTTGTGCAAAGATGAACTGCTGTCTGCCCCCTTTACACTCATGATGTATTGGTACAAGCACCACTCCCTCATCTTTTTGCTTTGTGGCTTTGCATAGGGATGTGTCGTGTTGTGTTTCAGTCCCTGAGCTGGCCCAGCCCACTTTTTCTCCCCCAGGCATCATACCAAGACCGTGTTTGTGCACATCAGTGTAGCTCCTGCAAGAGCCTGTTTCTCATTAAAATTTGTATAAAGAAGAAACTGTGACACGAGTGTGTTACACGCCACATGTTCATCATCAGTCAGTGTCTATTCTCAGCTCTCTCTATGTGGCACTTTGATGGACTAGAAATTAACTTGCAAGTCCCCACATGTTTTTCCCCCTCAGCCTGCATCTGTTACCAACTGTAGACATGCAGACATTTAAAAAACGTTCACCTGAACCTGACGTTCTTGTAAGGTCCCAACATGTTCCTTTATCACAGGGAGCAGCGGCTCAGTGATTTTCAGCTGTTGTCAGTCTGGCAAGAGATCCTGCAGGACCAGGCCACAGAGGACTGTCTGTGCTTGCAGCTAGATGCAATCTTACAGAAGATAAAATGACTCATCATGCCATAGGCACAAAGTATGCCTGCAGTGAAACAACGTGTGTCCCTACCTTTCTAAGTAAAGGTGTGGCTTCTATTCAAACAGCACCATGAGTGCTCATCTGTCAAGATAGTCAGCAACTAATAGCTGTCCAGCTTTTGATTAATGGTACAATGGGTATAAATTGACAAAGACAAAATGTCTGTATTCCAAATGGATTTAAGAAAAACTAAAAACATTTTATTGATCCGCTTACATAAACAAACTGATTCAAAACAGAGCCCACATGAGCTTTTGTTTTAAGCAGAAATACAGCAGACAAAGTGTCCTAACAGAACTTTCCTTTGCTCAGTAAATCAGGGACAGTGTTTGTGTAGTCTTTGTTTTCCTGGGCGAGGCAACGGGTTCAGAAATGCTGCGACACGCCCCGCATATCACCAAGGTAACCGAAACTGCGCTCAAACGCTGTACCGTGGGGGTTTTATCGGCTGACCCATCTGAAGACTGAGGCCATGCCTACTTATTTGGTAAGTGTTGATCTCTCTTGGGTTCTCTCTCCACAACCCCCTGCCCCCAATCCTCACCAACACTGCCCGTTAGTACTGTGGGCCCAGCAAAGAGAGACAATCTTTTGTCTCTCTTATCAAGTTTTAACTTGAGATAAACACAAACACAAACAGAAAACCTAACACCCCCCCCCCCCCCCCCCCAAAAAAAACCAAACAAATAAAAAAGAAAAACATTTTGTGTATTATAGTAAAACTGAGCATTGAAGGCAATATATCTGTCAGCAGTACTGACAATAATGTATTGACTGTGTTGTGTGTTTGTGACTGAACTTTGTTCACTCCCAGTTAATAAGTAACGCCTCCTTTCATTCTTGCTGCACCTTTCTCACTCACTGTCACAACATCCTCCCCAATGCACAGTAATAAGAAGCAATGCTTTTCATAAGAGGGAAAAGAAAAAAAACCAACACCCCTCCTCACACACCCATCATCTCCCATGTTGTTGAGCAACAGCCTCTGTGGATGACTTCAGTGAAAAAAAAAAAAGAGACCCTGCACAGTAAAACCAGGAATGCGAATCTGTGAAAGCTGCCAGCGAGGAGCTGCAACAGAAAGGCAGCGATGGTACTGCTGAAACACCAGTGTCACATTCCTCACTAAAGTAGCATATTCAATCTGTCCTGTGTCCGACTGTAAATCTTGCATATGCAGTTTTGCTCTTCTCACACTTATCTTCTCCCAAATTACAACAGTGACTGACTCATAAATTGGTGATACTAAGATATTTAGAGGACATGGCTAATGTGACAACAGATGAGTAATTTTGACTCTGTGAGAACAGGTTACTATCTTGCCTCACCCCCAGCCCCCACCAGGCATGTCAAACAGGGAGTGTCTGACAACGCTGACAGGCTCCTAACTAGGGTGTGGCAGCAGACTTTGTGGACGTATGAGTGAAGTAGGCGAGGCTGAATACACCTTATCGCTGGAGGGATTATACAGGAAATCTGTAGATCTGTCATTTCATTTGATTCTACAGTTTCTCCTCCTTAGTTGTGCAGTTGAAAGTAAGACAGACTGTGACTTTGCTGGCCGGAGCTCTCCTTTGTATCCCAGCAGGAGTGAATCAGGTCAGAGAAGAGGCCTGGAGGGCTGGAGATGGACTCTGGTCCAGAGTGGCTCCTCACAGTGAAATGTTAGAAGTGATTTCTTATTTAGCTTCATTCCTGTTTGGCACGAGGGGTGAATAATATGTGGGTTTGCTGTTTGTCCTAGTTGACATTTAAACTCTCACTTGAGAAGACTGAACTTGCAGAATTGATAGTAACTACAGAAATAGTTTGATTGCCAGGAGCCTCTCATGTGCCTGCGTGCTAACTATCAAGCTGTAGCTGACCAGCTTTGTACAAACACTACAACCTGACTCAGTCCAAAAAGCACATGCCAAACAATACATCACTTAAACTCTTAGTGAATAAGAACATGTTGTTTTTCTCAATAAGCTAACTCTGCATTACACTAAACTGAGCAAGCAGGCTTCTGGCTATAACATGTTATTTATCGACACCAACATGAGTAGTACCAATCTTGGTAATCAAACTATCAACAAGTAAGAAAACAGACATCTTTCCTGAAATGTTGTGCTATTTAAATCATTTCTTAAAGGAAAATAAACGCATATATACATTATTTTGCATCATTTGTGAATATGAATTGCACTTTCTTATGGTTATCATAACATTAGGAATTTGTAGGGACTTGACATCATCTGGTGGCCTGTGATTTCTAACAGGCTTGCTAATGTCATGTTTATGCTGACACGCAGATAAAGCAGATTATGTTGCCAGAAATCTGTAAAGCTTCCTTTCCCATCTGCACAGACCCAGATCAACTCCTTGACATATATGCCAGCCCGACACACATGCACTCCCTGTCACATGAATGTCCCCTGACACGCAACCCACACCCCTCTTACTATAAACTGTGTCCCAGATGACTTTAACACAACACCGTGCACTTCCACAGCCCAATCTTCCTGACACAGTAAATGGGCAGTGAAGCCAGCTGAGCCTCCAAAGCAGACTGGCTGCCGTTGATGCTGTGTTGTCTACATCTTTTCCCCACAGAGTTGGAGATCAGCCATACTACTGGGATCCAACTTAACACACCTACCAAATTTCCTTGGTCCCCAAACCAACATCCTTAAATTCCTACTTAGCCCAACAATAGCTGTCATAGCAATGTAATGAAGGGAACGGAGGCTAATGGGATAGCTGTTTGTTATAAATCAATAAGGGAGGATGTGAAGTGGTGCACAGCTAATGGATTTATTGTGGTATGGGACAGGAAGTGGTGGTCAACATTATCTGACTCACCAACACTGCTGGGCAGTCTGGTCAGACAGAGGATGTTTATTAAGAGAACTTGTACTTTTGCAACTTTGTCACCACAGTTTTGCATATGCAGTATGTTGGAAAACTACTGTACTCTGTGTCACGACATGTGTTAAGTTGGGAAAGTCAACTTTTTCTAAAAGCAGTAACTCAGAGAGAGAGAGAGAGAGAGAGACGGATAGTGAGGGAGAGCATTTGTCAATAGACTGTAACAGGCAGTTGATAAAATCCAGACCAAAGCTGTGCAGCCATGCCAAGAGCCCAGAGAGAAGAACAGACAATGAGATACTGCTTGTGTAATACAAGTTTGAGTTTGTCTCAATGTGGCAGATGCAGCACAGCTTGTCTGATCTGGAAACATTGCCAGCACAGTCACAGTCTTATCCAATGAGTAGAATAATTATCCAGTGGAATGGATAATCGCCAGTTGATTCATGGCAGCTACTTAAATTAGTTGAATTGGGCCAGTGGTTGCAGCACGGTGGCTGGAAACTGGCGTGTAGTTGTTTACTCCCTGTGGGATCTTGCTGTGAATCAAAGGAAATGTGAGCTGTCTCAGAGGAGGCGGATGAGTGCAGTACAGGATCAAGTTACACAAAGCTGATAAAGGAGGAGTGAATGAGTAAAAAAGGGTGTACCTCATGTAGCAATAAAGGGCAGGGCAATAAAATACACTGAAACAAAGTTCACTACACTGTCCCATCATGTATCAGATAGAGTGGCTGGAACCAAAGTATGTTCTATATCAGTAAAACAATAAATCTTAAAAGATGTGGAAATCAAATGACTACATTCAATTTTACTTTTTAAAAATACTACATACAGAGTTTGAAGATCTCTTTCAGTGTTTTTTTTTTTTTTGGGTGTAGCCCATGACTGCATGGTTGTGATTTTTTCTTTGGATCTATAGTAAGGAGGAAATGCCGCCATCAATGTTGTTTAGTCGATTTAGGAAGGAAGAGGATGAACTCAGTCTCTGATGCAGCACAGAGAGTCTCTGTATTACTTTGTTTGGGGTAGAGGAAAAGAGTGGCCACATTGTCCCTCTGACTACTATCAGAGTGAAAAGGAAAGCAAGTCTCAAGTGTCCCCACTGGTTACCACCGAAAAGGCTGAAGCAAATCAAGATTGCTTTGTGTGTTCACAGGCCAAGTTTGAGGGCCAAAACTGCATCCAAAGCCCTGTTTAAAAGCCTAACCAGAGTGTTTTGTTTTTTTGTTTTTTTTTCATTTTGAACCGCCACTGCTATGCATCAGTGTGCGACTGAGCACTGAGGCAATGTGACAGATGATTAATTTTTCAGGAAGATTAGAGGCATGAGGGAGTGGGAGGGGGGCGCTTTAGAGAGCAGGGGACAGGTCTAAAGCGACCCTGAAGAATAGAGCAAAATCAGCTGTCAAGTTCATGTTTGTTCTTCTGCATGCAAACTACAGCCCCCCCCCCCCCCCCCCCCAAAAAAAAAATTAACGAGCATTATTAAAAATTGAGTGACAACAGTCATGTACATTTTGTGTACCATGCTAATGTCAGATGCAAATCTCCAAAATATGAACTTTTAAAGAACAAAGAAGAAATGTAAAAGGAGGAACAATACCCTTTGTCTAAAACACCCATGCATTTCTCAGTTTATCCACTGTTTTGTAAAGTAAACCCTAAAGTTGCACAACTTTCTCAACCCATGAGAGCATGGCATTCTTCAAAAGCAGTAAAACAAAAAAAAAAAAAAACACTCAATTTTTCCTCAATGATGAATTTATACAAAGTTAACTTTCTTGTGTGACGTTGTCTTTCTTCAAGTTGCATATCTAACAAGTGAAGCTTCCTGGATGATTTGTTTGCAGTTTCAGCCACACCCTTGCTGTCTTCACTTTCCTCAATTTCTCATGGATGTGTAATTAGGGGACAGGGAGGAGGAGGAGGAGAAAAACAGATACCACAGGGCTCATCAGAGTCACTGTTGAGAAGTAAAGCTCAGCCAAATCATCCAACTGTGAAAACATTGTCTTTTGAGTCAGTGCTGGAATCTAGTTTTCTCTATTCCTGCTTGGATACATCATCTGTGATAAAAAAAAATTATATATATCTCCTGCGTAATGTATTCATGATGAAAAGAGTCAGACTCAGCTATTTTCAGTAGAGAGTTATGAAAGAAACTTACTCGAAATGGCCAACACGGCAGACTTTCATACACTTTTTAAAGTGCGAATGATGGGAGGAGGCAGCTATTAGGCCGATGACATTTTAAGTAAGGACATTTTCTTGCCTTTGTTTGATCTGACAAGAAAACTGTTGAAGGTAAATTATTAATTACAGTGACTGTCATGGGTACTGTTCGGCTGGGCAGTGTCAGCTTTACTTGCTCAGTATTACACCAGAGAGCTCTGCTGAAAGCACCTAACTATGTTTTGTTAGCATCAGCAAAAATTTTGTGGATGAATGGATGTTTTCCGACATTGCAGCCAATGATTTCATTACTGTATTAATCTTAAACACAGACATTGAAAACTCTTCGAAAAGGATAGAATTAAACTCTTTACTGGATATCTAATATTTAGCTGTGCTTTCCTGGTTTACTTTTTTCAGATCAGTCACCTTGTAAGACTTTAGTAATAAACCTGACAAAGATATTGATGTTGCCACTCAATCTTCATACTGACTTCAACCACAAAGGCTGCTACCATTACTGACGGGAAACTTAATCTCTCTGCGGCCCTTTCTCCATGGGAACAGTAAAACACTGAAGAAGAGTGATATGCAAACACAGAGCAGGTCATGCAGCCTGTGCACTGAGTGGCCGTAACTGAGCCCTTGGAAGTATTCAGTCAGGCACCACTGGAGAGAGGCAGAGGCTAGGTAAGATGGTGAATCCAGGGGAGAAAGAAATACTTCCAGTCACACAAAGAGGTTCAGATATTGGCCATACAGTAATCCCCTTTGGAAAGTGTAGACCTATTTATAAACTGAAGGATCTCCTGGCCTCTTGCTCTGCTAATGTAGGACAGTATCAGGGAATTAAGCAGGAGGGGGGAGATTATCACTGTGCTACCACAGCTGTAGCTGCAAAATCTACAGTAAGTCACCCTCCTCCCCCTTTTGCTGTCCCACCACCTATTCACCATTTTCTCTGAGGGCCAAACAAGAGCAGATTTCCAGTCAGAGTTCTGTGTGCTGTTGGACTTCTTGATGACATGGAGCAAGCTCAGAGAGGCCTGTCTGGCGGTAAATATTGGCCCTCTGTTGAGTTCGACCTGACACACATTCACCAACCTCAGCTAGACCCGTTGGTCTAGGAACAAGTTGGATGCCACAGACTTGCTTGGCGCTGTTTTCTCTTTGTGATGGGGTAACTTGCTGATCGTTCAATACGAGAACAATAGGTAATGTGATTTGGTGTTTAAGGAGGGAAAGGCTTGGTATTAAAGAAAAGTTGTTTAACTCTAATTTTCATGTGACCCATGTCAAATTTGATTTTAACAGATATTAAAGTTGGCATTAGAGGACACTGCAAATGACTTAATCACGTACGAAAAAAGCAGATAAAAAGAAGGAACCCCCCCCCCCAAAAAAAACCCCAAAACTAATATCAGTGAATTTTACTCATGAAATCAAATGAGTGAAATTTGTTCACTAAGCAGGATTGGCTGTTCTGTCACATCCAGAGCATGTTAAAGGTACTGACATCATGGAAGATTTGGCAACACCTGGAGACATCACTCTTGGTGTCAACAGCAGAGTGGGAGTGGACGGCCACTATAGAAACCCCAACAAAATTGAGGGCTATGATTCATGATTTACTGTCATACATTACAGATGTGCGTAAAAAAGGGGGATTTCATGCACAATCAGCCCATTGTATAATTACAGATGTCTGCGCTTCAACATTTAAACTGAGGATGACTAATTTTTTTTTTCCCCCCCATCATCAAATACTTTGCTAATAATGTTCCTGGTCATTCTGTGCATCAGAAAACTGTGTGGTCACATCTTTAAATACATTCAGGCTTTTGTTAGTGAGGACTAAAAACAATAACACATATTTACAGAGTCTTTTGGGCTCTTTTACTTAATAAATTATACTGAATCGATCATCCAATAAGTTTTTAATTAATTTCCCATCAATCCACTGATGGCTCCATTGTTCCAGCTCTACTTTAGTGTATATTTCACTCTTAGCAGGAACAATAACGCTTTGTTCTCGTCTTGCCAACATGCTTATCGTCCATTAAATCGTGCTGGTGGCTTTATTACCGATATTAGTGTTGCAACCTCCAAAGATACTGCCTATATCAGTTAAATGGACGCCAATGGCCACCTGCCCCTCCCGCACGCGGACGCACGGATGGGCACGCGCTCACAAACTTGGACCCCTCTAACTACGGTGTGACGCTGTGACGCCTTATTGACAAGTGACGTCAAGTTGGACGATCGATACCGAGGCTACACGTCAGAAAAGGCTGTCCGCCGACATGGAGGCCAAAATCAGGCAATTTGGAGGAGAAAAGCGAACTTTTGGGCGCCGGAGAGCTCGAGTATTAACCCGTGGAGAGCCGTGGCCAGTTTGAGGCATGCGGAAACGAACTTCAAGTACACGGCTGGATTTACAAGCAGGTGAAGCAAAAGATGAAAAAGGGGACCAAAGCATGTTCCACTTGGACAAATAAACTTTTATAGGAAGCCGGATATATCCTAAGCCGCCCTCCCCCACAAAAAAAAAGAACCCCCCCCCACAAAACAACACCAACAAGTGAGAGACAAAAACAGTATGAGCAGGTTAAAACCCGTCGCATAACGTTACTTTCCGTGGAGTGAATCTTACCTGTGGAAACAGACGGCCGTGTTAGAGATGATCCCAGGTCAGTGTTGTTTTGCTGGGGACGGGTCAGTCCTCTGTGTCCTCTGTATGCCTCTACTCACTTCTCCCAACTCTCTCCCCCGCTGGCCCTCAGTCCTCTGAACAAAAATGAGTAAAAGAAGCGTCACCTCAGCCCCAGACTCCGCCTTCCTCGTCCCGACCCCACCCTGCCACAGCTCCGCGGCCACAGGAGCCGAACATTTTGTTGTTTTATTGACGGCAACTACAGTCACTAAAATAAACAGCACATTGACATTTACCCTTAAAAACTGCATCAAGCGTTTTCCAATGTTACAGTGGATTTTTAGAGAATAACCGAAGCAAAACTTTCAACGACGGTGCCATGGATTCATCTTGTATTAAAGGCTAAAACAAACAAACAAACAAACAAAAAATAAAATAAAATAAAATAAAAACACGGTTTTTTTTAATATCTGTTATCACACATTTTAAGAACAGGTTTTATATTTCCACACAAGGGTTAATAATTAACCATAGACATCGCCCATATAGGTGAAGATGTTCAACACAGCAGGATTATAACATTAAAGTAGCCCACAAATACACGTAAAAAGATTAAAGAAGAATACGGTAGAAAACAACATTGAATTGTAAATATCACAATAAGCTCTTCTTGGCTCGGACAGGCTGATGCTGAAATGGTTTCGTTTAGAGGAGCCTTTCACTGTCCCTGCCCAACACCCATGTCGTGCACCTGAGTGGGGAGCGGTCGGAGCTTGGTTACAGCACCAAACCAGACGAGTCGGTGAGTCACCACTACCGGGAAACAACGAGCTGTCAGACGGGCCACATGACCGACTGAGAGCTCATAGAACACATTATATGTGTTTATGACACGAGGTAGATTCATTACATGTATTTGGTAGGGTGTTCACTTTTCTTCCTAGATTATGTAGAGCCTCAAGGGGTGGAGGCAGAGAGAGAGCAAGCAAGCAATGATTGATAGATAGATAGACAGATGCTTGTTTTAATATATAGGCGTGTCTAGTCTGTGTGATATTTAAAGTTGCATGACATCACATCACACTTGAAATGAATTGTGAAATCAGCCAAATTCACCAGAATATGCTTCCGAGTGACTTGACGGGAAGCGAATGATTACTTGTAGGGACACTCAAAACTACAAACCCCTTTCTCAATAAATCATTTGGTCTATAACGTTTCAGGAAATATAAAAAATATAAGAATCCAAGTTCATTCCAATACTTGTTTTCTCATATCAACACTTGATAATTCAAAGGTATTTCGTTGACTTAAGTGCTTGAGTTGAAAGCAATAAAAAAAAGAAAAAAGAAAACAAGAGGTCCACTTGTGTTTGACTCAAGCAGTCAAGACTACCATGACCTGGACAACTGAGAACCTACACGGACATATTACCTTCACAGTAATCAATATTCAGTAATAATTCTTATGTTACACATTTTGACGTGTTTGCTAAGAGAAAGATACCCGTCTATTAACGTAGGTGAATCAATTTTGGTCACTAGACCAACTGATTTATGAAATAATCTCAGGTTAATATGTGAGTAATTACAAAGGCTTAAAAGCATTTACTGACACTCTTAGAAATCAGGGTATTCATACAGATTTATCTAGTGTATAAGGCGCTCCAATGACCTTAAAATATGGGAATTAGGGTTTCTAATGATGGCACATGGATGGTTCAGAAATGTCTCATACTGGAAGCTTAACTTATTAATAAGAGTGGAACAACCGTCCATGTGTCTTCCCTGTGCAGAAATAAGACAGACCTTGGTTTGATGTAAGTGACTGAAAACTACCAGACTGCTGAAGGTGTATTTCTGTTTTTTACGTAGCCATTTTAGGCACCAGCAGCATCACTTTTAGATGCTGCTGGTGTACGCATGGCTGACACTGTAACAAAGTGTGCGCAGAAACTTGTCCAGCTGCCTGTGAGGCTCATACTAGATGATAGAGTCAGATAGGTCAGGCTGTATACTGTGTCCTGCCTTGGGGCGTACTTTCACAACTCCCTCATATATGGCTATTGTGATAGTCATCATCTGTGCCTCCTAGAGCAAAAGAGACCAGGATAGAAGGGGGATACTCCATACTGGGCTGCTGTTGGTTATATAGGCCATTATGTTTGCCAGAGTAAGCGAATAAAGCTTCAGGCACAATTGACCTTATTGGATTTTTATGTTAGTCTTGTGGGGCTAGATATTTATTAGTCTATTCCTTGAACGGGTTAGTGTGTATTCGTATGTCCAAACCTGAACATCTTAATCTATGTAGCCTTTTTTTTTTTTTTTTTCAAAACTGTGACTGTCCTGTATTCTGCATGTCTTTGACTTGTGTTGGCTTTTTCAAACCTTCCTTGATAGTAGAATAGTAGACACAGAGGCTGCAGTGACATGAATGGTGCTATTGTTTTCAACACAGCAGCCTCTTTATTTTGAAAATTTGCCAGGAATCGAAAGAGTGGGATTCGTGTGAGACTGCTGCTCACACTCACCCGGTCAAAGCCACCTGTCTTTTTGGTTTTATCAGTGATTTAATGTCCACATATGGATAACGTGGGCTTGTTAAATGTTATATGTGTAAAAGCTGTTTTCTCTCATGTAGGCTGCTTGCTTATGCTCATTGTGCTATCATGTAGATGGTTCTCCTTGTGTTAATTTTCTCTGTCTCTGTAATTTAAGACACCACAAATATGTTTACAAAAACAGATAACGGTCCAGAGAAATTCTCTGGACATCCCGGAGGATGGAGTCAAAAAGATGTCAGCACTGGTGTCTGGCAGACATCGCTCCAGTCTTGCCCTGTAACCCCTCAGCAAATAGACCATGGATCTCTCTGTATGGCCAAGTCTGTCTTTCATTCCAAGGGCAGGGCACACTGATATGATGTCCCTGCCTCACAATACTTGCCTGTTTCGCTCTTTCTGGTCCTCTTCCTCACACCCAAAGGAAATGGCTCCATTGTCCTTGGGAGAGGAAGTGGCTTGTAGTAGACCACTAGTTCAGTAGATTGATGGAGGCTGTGGTAAAATATTAATCATCACCTGCAAATGGAAGACATGCAGGGGCTGCAAGGTTAGCTGCCCACTGTACCAAGAGAGAGATAGTCTTTAGTTTGAGTATTAAAGCATGTTTTGTGGCTGTGGAAATGTACTGTGGGTTCAACACTCAGGTAAGACTGGAAGTGAAGCAAGATGATAAAATTGAACCAAATGTTTTATTGTTTTTCATTTGTTCAGATTCAGTCCAAGAAACATGGAATTTACCAAAGCTAAGCAGGCTGAGCTTAATAGCTCATTTTTGACCTTAAAAGCTTAGATACTTTCTATTCCTGGAGCTTCGATCAGACCAAGCATAATTAAGAAGTATATAAGCTTTGGGGTAGACGGGGTAAAGTAGTACTCTGGTGTCTACAGTTAGAAATATTTCTTTTTAGAAGATATCTGGAAATGTTCAGAAGGACTTTGTGAACTAGATGTCTAGCAATAAAATCTTCCGGCTCTTTCAGAATTTTACCACTAGAGGTAGACAGAGACTCAGACAGTCAAGTTACACTTAACAGACCTACAGGCATCTGTTTTAGTAAGATCAGATGTGTGCATGTGTATGTGTGTGTGTGTGTGTGCGTGTGTGTGTGTGTGTGGGCGCACGCATGTGTGTATTTGTTTGACAGAGTGTATATCTGTGCACGGTCTCAGACAGGTTTGGTGGATGGCTGTCAGGGTCAAAATAGACCAGCATTTGCTCGAGTCACACATGCGCACCCTTATTAGTTTGGGAGGATCCAGATAAAGTAAGAGAGGCAACTAAAAATAACTACAGATGTTCTTCTGGTGGTATACGTAACAACCACACAGATGCCAAGCTTGAAGAGCTCCAGTTATATGGGAGTAAATAATCAACATCTGTGAGACGTATTGCATCTACAAATATTTTGCCATTTGTTATGCATTAATAAGCAGCTACTTCTGAGTAGAATCTTAGTTTTAGGCAGGAGAGTTTGTCAGCTGTTTTACACAGACTGCAGGCTCAGTCTGAATGATCAGTGTCAGATAGGTTGACCATAAATATCCTTGGGGTGTGATGTGATTTCTCTGGCTTAAAATATTTTACATGTGACCAGTTGCTGGTAAAGAACCTTCAGTTTCAACATGAGGGTCTACTACCCTCCCCTATATTATTACAGAAGAATGGTGTTTAAAACAAGTTGTGGGATCGTTTCATTGGAGTTTGAGTCGAAACCTGAACACTACAAAAATAAATAAAATAACGCCCTCTATGAGCGTAGGCTGCAATACTTCGTGTCACAAGTTTCTCCTTTTCCGATCTAAAAAAGAAGAAAAGGTCCGTCATAAATGGGTGACGCTCCTGTTGAGTGGTGAGAAAGGTGCCCTTTCTTGCAGAACTACATGTCCCATGATGCCACGCTCCGCAGATGACCAAATGGTAGTACGGCGGACCAGCCGTTGTGACAGCTGAGTCTCAAGTTTGCTGCGGAAGATTTCAGCGACTGCGACCTTGAACAGAAGCCCCTGAAACAAACATGTAAGCTGAACTCCTTCCGATTTGTTTCCACTACTCAGGGTCACTTCATGCACATCATTGGTGTTTCTGTCGTGTGTGCTTCTTGAACCCAGGGAGGTAAGTTTTCCCAGCTTTGGAGGGTGGGCTCCGTCTCCTCCTGCCCTTCCTCACTGGGGGCGAAATGTCGATGATAAAACCCAAGTTGGCCACATTTTATCATCCTTCAAAAACCCCAAACTCTTTGACTAACACTTTGAAAGGAACCACAACTTCTGGCGACTTTTCTGAGTGAAGTATCCGGCAAAGAAAAACGTTGTTTTAGGGATATTTTTTAGCCAGCAGGTTACGTTGGGGCTCGTCCTCCGGTGGTTTTGCTCATTGACAATATGAGTTTTAGTCATGGTTTTTGACAGAAAGTCCAACTGTGTGGCCACAAAACGTCCATTTTTATCTCAGTCAACACACCTGTGACTCAGTGGTTGAGGTGATCAGGTCATCTTCCTCCTTTTGATCCTTCAGTCTTAACAACAACTTGTGTATATAGCTTTATTTCTACAGAGGAGCCAGAGTCACTGACAGAAGGTGCAGCCTCTGTACACACAACCTGGGGAGGAATGAATGCGACTTTTGTGTGCAATCTGCACATTATTCACTGCATGTTGAACACGGTTTATTCGGAGGCTGAATGGAAACCACTGCTCACTAAACTCTAACTAAAATCAGGGCTATTTATAGAATAGTATATGAAATAAGATCAGGATTACAGGGAACAAGAGTACAGGGAAATTCTTTTTTGATATGAAAAAAAGGCAAAACATGTTCAAACTTTTCTTTATAATCTGAAATAATAATTTTGGTGCTTGCACAAAAACAATGGTTATGATTATAACAACAGAAAAAAAACAAAAAAACGCTGACCACTTAATTTGAAATGAATTTGAGACAGTGTATAAGATGCAATACAGAAGATAATTAATTTAGATTTTTAAATTTTTTATTTGCCATTTCCTCCAAATACTATTGACGATTATAATCATTGAAACAATTCAAACACTAAGTTATGATATAAATAATAGCTCAAAATAACAGCCAGATTAAATTCACAAAATTTGTCACTGTTACATGAACTAGCTACAATGTTTTCTTCGTTTTAACTGAATGTCTGTCGTTTGTCAAAGAGATTGGAAAAACAAGGTCTGCTTCTATAAAGAACAGATTCAGCTCAGAGCGTTCAACAAAGTTCAGGAATTTCAAGCTCCTTACTATTTGGACAGCATCTTGTGTGATGTCATTAAATACTTTCACAGTTTGTCATGATATCACAGCTGTATAATGTTTTCATGTTAGTTATCAAAGGAGGTGGCAGTCTTTCTTCTAGAACAAGTGGAAGATCTGTAAGAGACTACAATGTGTTCAATCTGTAAGTGAAGCTGACTTAAAGTTACAATGTAAACATGCAGACCGGAAACAAATAAAACTCAATTTCTTTTAAATATTAGTGCTAAATGCATGGAAATTGTCTGATTCTCCTAGATGGTTATGTTATGCAGAACATAAAAGAAAACAGTCAGATGGCATTAACAGTATTGCTGTCTTTTTTTGTGCTTCTAGTATTCTTATTTGTTTTTACTGTTATTGTTACTGGGGCATTTCTGTGGGAGTTTTGTCGCTAGCATTAAGTTAAGCCAGATTTAATTAACCGTAGTGGCCTCTATAAGCTGTTCTGTACACATTACTGCTTTTGTCTACAAATAAACCTGTGTTTTCATACTCCACCAAGATGTGGTTAAAGCTTGTCATCATGATACTGTGAATGGCTTGTCAGTGTAAACAAGAATCATTTAGGTTCAAACAATGATAAACGGTCCAGGTAATATTTCACTTGTACTGAAACAAAGGACCCATCTGTAAAGAGTATAAAGTAATGTACAAAATTAATTTGTAATGGAAATAAAAAGAATCACAGAAAGTTAGGTTGGTTCATTAAACTTAGCTAGTAATGAATCACTGATGGCAGTCTGTAAATCAGTGACCAGCAGTGCTGGAAAACAGACTGAGCATTGATGTGATAAAGACTGAACTATAGCCGTAAATGTAATTTGGCTGTGAAGTGCAAACCTGGAGCTTTACAGTGACTGATGCAAATAACTTTGTTGACCAGGAAGAGGGAAGTCCTGACCTGCTGTTGTACAGCAACAACCTGGACTACTGCTGACTCACACATCACTGTGTTCATTGTGTCCGCAACACACCATGATAAACCAGCACGCCTTTTCAATGTTTGTCCCGCCTCCTCATCTCTGCTTCCTACTTCAGTACCACCTCCACCCCTCTTCACTATTGCTCTCTCCCTCTGTCTTCCTGACAGGACACACTCAGGACAGGAGCTTTCCGGTAAAAGCAGCAAGAGCACCAGAAATGAATTAATTTGATGAGGATATACTAAAAGAGAAAGCAACTCACCTCGGCAGATCCTCAAATGCTAAGACAACTACTGCAGCAGCAGGGTAAGTCTATTTCAGTTGTTGTTTTTTTGTTTTTTTGTTTTTTTAAATCTATTTCAAAGCCTGTGGGCTTATCCAGTATCATTAGCATTTTAGCACGCTCTGTCTATTGGCTGTGTTCATTAGTCTTGATCCAGCACAAAAGCTTATTCCTGTTTGTTTTTCTAGGCTGTTATTACCTGTCATTTCAACAAAGTTGAACTAAATAAAAGAATATTTTGTGTACCATTTTTATGTTTTGTGCAGAAAAAAAGGATTTGTGTGATTTACCACTATATGTGTTTACTATTATTTGAATCAATCATGGCCATTTGTAAATTTAGCTTAAAGCTTATCTCTGTAACTTTGAATAACTGCTGATTTTATGTCCTGAGGCCATTTCATTTTCAGTTTGACTATTGCAAATTTTGTGTTGTGTCACTGAAGTGTGACTGAGCGAGACTACCTAGAATACAATTATTTACGTAATAGTTATCATAATAAATGACATTCATATCTTTCATAGTTGATTATGCTTGCTGAAAAGTTTCTTTAAGCATTGCATTCTGCTTGTTTAGCTTAATCGTTTATCATCTGAGGTTTTTAGCCTAAGAGTACAGAAACAGATCAGTCTTAACTTGCACAGGGTAAATAATGATTTTCCCTTTTAGTAAAATATCCCTAAATAAGATTATTGTGTGTGGTTAGGGTTCCCTTAGCTAGTTTCTTCCAGACTTCTGTTCCACATTTGCTGCTTGAACTCAAAGGTCAGACAGAGTCAATCTTGTCTAAACTTGAAAGGTGTAAATTTGTAAAGACATTAAATTAATTAAGTTGGATTCAAAATGAACCTTAGATCACATCAGCTCAATATTGTTTTACCATATTAGCAGTACATTGTTAATCTTTAAAGCCAACCCCACCCATGCTGCCTAACTGAAGACACAAAAGAGCTTTTGATATTGATGTGAATGCATGATCTGGAATAATTATTTCAACCTTGCCACTGTATCTCTTTGTAGGATTTGTGCTTTAAAGGTCATGCTAGTAACTCAGCATCCTGCCTCTCTGTACACTTGCCTCATTTTTAACTCTCAGTTGTTATTCCTGCATGACTTTAAAAGATCTACTTGGTGCTGTTAGACATTTTGACCCAAAGTTTTTGTGTCCCTCTCATAAGTTTCTGGGTCAGATTTAAGTGACTGCAGGTTGAGTGAACAGAGCAGATTGCCCTTTAGCGAGTGAGTGACTGGTATTTGGCTTTTTGGGACAACTTTCCTTTCATGTGGAGCTGCTGTCCAGATATAGCTCTCCCAGTTGTCAGGGTGACATTAAGGTCCTCTGTACAACGGCCTGTTGTTTCCATGCCCCCCCACGCTTTTCCTCTAATTCATACCTGTGCTGGCTCCCTGAGTTTTCATTCCCATTTCTCCCACTCACACTTATCTTAACACTAAACTGTTTCCTACTACTGTTGCTGCTTTTCATTTTTTAATTTGTGCTTCATTTTATTTTTATTTTAATGTTTTGTGTGAACTGTGATATTATAAACTATGATGAACTGATTAACATACAAACATGTCTGAAGGATTAACCAATATTTGAAATAATCAGTTTCTTCATTTCTTTCCAGTCATTTTCAGCATCTTTATCAGTCCTTTTTCTCTATTTGCTTCTCTCATGTGTCGAACTTCAATATTTGTTTTATATCTGACATAACAGTGTGCTTTTTTTAATTATGAGGGCTTTGTGGTTGCATTGGTGCAGACCTGTACATGATATTACTATTCATAGTATTGGAGAACGCAGAAAGATTTGAAGAAGAATAGAAGGAAGTCTTAGAGTTGACATCTGGCCTTAGATCACTCCCAGTTCTCACCTGTTCTCCCAGTTTTTTAGAGTTTATATCTCAAAATGTTAAATAAACCTTTCCTTTTATGATGAAGTACGTATGGGTTGTTAGTTATTGAGCAAACTATTCTTCTATTTTCATGACATCTAACCATGTCTGCAGTCTGGTGGTTCAGAACAAGCGTCATTTCCAACAATGAGAACATTATGTCATTAGTGGGATTTTAACTGTCATGATGATTATAACTGACATGACACTGATGCTGTAGTTAAATTTACAATTTGAAGTAATTCTTTTTAAAAAAACAGTGTTGTTAATTTGGTTTGTTTTTCTTTATTTAAGTTTACTTAGTTTGGTTTAAAATAAAACAAAGGATCAGCTTTGTTATATTGTTATGTCACTGTCAGATATTGTAACACTAACAGAAGGGTACATCATTCATCTAATGCCATACCACAAGCAGGTTCCAGGTATTATGAATGGTTTGCTGACATAATAGTGTGCTCAGATTGTGAACTTATGTTACCTGCTTATCTCTATGTTAAAACATGTCGTAGATGTGCTGTTGGGTCATCTTGTACCAACAGCGCATCCAATATGATGTTTGGTTAAGACAGATGATTTTGATGAATTCATTTGAAGAGCTTGGCTAGTTAACATTTTGGTGATTTTCTGTTAGCTTTGTAATATTGCGCAGTTACATGGTCACCATATATCACATGATGAGGTATATGCCAGAACTAGCAGAGCCTCTTGGCCTAGTCTATAAAACTCCAGTGACATTTAATCATTGAAAAGCCTTTGTGAGTATTATTCTCTAGACCCCTGAAGGCCATGTGGTGTTTTTCATGCTTGAAAGAGGATCCTTTTAAATCAGACCTGTTAGTTAAAAGTGAACGGTAAAAAGAAAAAGCAAAAAGGGTGTGCCGTGTGCAAAATAATTAAGGTTAATGTTGAAATATTTTAGCTTATTGCTCAAGCACTTGTCCGTGTGTGACTTGACAGTTCATTAGCACATATCAAACTTCCTGCATTGAGCTGCTTCGTATTTAAACGTGTGGACACTGCTTAGTTTACCTTGATTGAGTGCAGCCTAATTTGTGGAGGATAGCAAAGTGTCATAATGAGTTTGATGTTTGAACATCAGGATATGTTGGCAATAAACAGTGAAGCTACAGTAAATAATGACAGCCGTGATGGTTAAATGTCAGGGAATTTTACATCACTTTACCAAAAAAGTCAGACTTTGGTATATTCTAAGCACAATTTGGTGGAAGGAAAATACCACTAAGGTTTTGTTGAACGTGAGTGTTTGGCTATATAGACCATATACTGGCATACAGTATTTAATTATGTTGTACAGTGTGTACTGTACTGTATCATTAAAAGTGCAAAGAAATAATTTTTCCTCATTTGGTCCTGCTTGCCTTTTCATCATGTATTATTTAGGCAAAATTCTTAAATAATCTTTCACAAAAGAAAATTTTTATTTTTTATTTAAAATTATTTTATTTTTTATGTTTTTTTTTTTTTTTAATTTAAGAAAATATTTTAAAAAGAATTGGATGGGGAATATGGTTGCCATTAAAATGATCGACATTTCAATTCATTTTCATTTTCTGGACTGATTACGTCTGGAAAAGTAAAGTCTGAATACCTTTTAGAGAACTATGTAATATATGTTTTAAGGGGATTTCTTCAAACGTGGCACAAATATTCACTTCACAAGGAAGAGTTGATTAAAATTTGGTGATCAAAGGTGACTTTGAGCTCACAAAACTTACATTTGACCATAACACATGAATTCATATGTAAAAAATATTTATATATCCCAATGATGTAATACAAATATCTTGCAAGGGTAAAATAAACATGCAATGACATTATCTATCCAACTGGCTAAAGCTCACTTCACCGTGACATCATCAAGTTATGCAAAAATACTTGCGCTCTTTACTCTCTTTCTAGCTCTAATGTAGTGTAGACGAAACTTTGACCATATTGATTTCAGTTGATGTGACAGTTTATTTTTATATTGATAATTACTTGCTGATATTTATGTTAAAGATGATGAACACTGCAGCATTGTTTATACCCAAGAAGATAATTTGACTGTTTTTACTTTTTTATGAGCAGCCACATACTCACATAGACATAATTTGTCTGCCTGGTTAAATGTGACTCATACAACCTGCTTCTAACAGACTCAATATGAAGTATTTACAATTAGTACCCCGCCGCCCCCTTCTCCTAGGTACCCATGTCTCAAATGCGCCCCTCTTTCAACCCCTCCAGTGCAGGCGTCCTCTCTCCCTCTCCCTCCCCCTCCTCCTGCTGTGCCTCTTTCACTGCTGTGTGCTTCTGCTCACGTACACACCCTCCTGGAGGGGCATTGTTTGCACAGAGCACCAACGCAGAGCTTTTCAAACTCCCTTTCCCTCTGAGTTCAGCCCAGGTCCAGTCCAGACTTCAAGGTCAGAGGGAGAATTTCTTATAGCCAACTAGCATGAAGTATCAGCCTTTCTCTTTTGTTACTTTAATGTCACATTGACTTTAGTTGCAGTATACTTTCAGAAATGATTTTAAGTTCCAACATTTATTTATTAATTTTATAAATTTTTTTTTGTGCAGAAAATTGTGGGCTTATCTTCTCTGCAGCTCCATTATGATCTGAACACTCATCTAACAGTGGGTTGTTTTTGTTTTTTTTTTCCTGGCGTCCTGCCTAGCATAGTAAAAAAAAAACAAGAATGCAAATAAGTGGGAGATGGCTAATAACATTTTCCCTACTGTCACTCCTAAATGGCTGCAAAGTCTCGCTTGGCTGCATGGTTCACTAGCCGACTGTGTGCTTCATCAACTGTTAATTGGAGATGACAGAGTGTTAATTTGATGATGTTGGACATGCCTGTTATTCTTTCCGTCATTAATAATTTTTGTTTTGGATGCATGTGAAATAGGTTTATGATATACATAAAGTGTTGATGTTAAGTGTGTCAGGGAGAACCTTTACTCTGTCCTCGCACAGCCTGAAGTGGGTGAATATCAAAGCTAAGGTGTGTGTGTGTGTGTGTGTGTGTGTGTTGGGGTGAAACTGCTGTGACTGTTGGATCTATTGGAGTGAGGGGATTTATAGGAAAACGTTGGCTACAAACCAGAGCACTCAGCTGATTGGATGGACTAAACTGGGGGGGGCAACAGAGATGATGGGGAAAAGGGCCTTCGGTGGTGGTGGAAGTGATATTGATACTGGTGCTAGGGGGTTCACTCATGGGTAATCAGCTGGGTGTGTTACCATGTGTGCACAGCTGCAGACTTCAGCAGTGTGCATGTGTCATGTGCCAGTGCTGTACTGATCATGGAAGTCTATTTGCTGCTCTTTTAGTTAGACTTAACCCTCTGCCCTCTGGCCAGCAGAGTTTATTGACTACTATGATTGGGTCAGTGTCAAGTGTCCTTTTGCACCCAGCCTCAGTAATCATAAAGCTACACTACTTATTTTCTATATTATCTAAACTAGTAATAAAGCAGCATTTTCTGTTCTGATGCATATGTAACAATGTGTATCTTAACATAAAATTACTCCTCTCTGTATTTTTCTTTGGGGGGGGGGTTTGCACATACTAAATGGCACATGGAGCTTTAATGGTTCTCTATGTAATACATATTACATGAAGTGCTTCATGCTGTGTGTGTTTATGGTAGCAGTACAGTTACGCCGGGGAACCTGATCTGTGCAAAGCTTCAGGCTGTTGTAACTTTATCTGTGTGACCCTGAAAAACAGACAGGAGGCCAGACCCTGCTTTGTTTTTAATGAAATACTCTTTGAACACATAAAAGGCTTGATGTTGTGAGAGTCAAATCTTTTGAAAAATAAATAATAATCATAATAATAACAATACATTTTATTTGTTGGCGCCTTTCAAGGCACTCAAGGTTGCTTTACAGATATAGAACAGACAAAGCAATAATTAAAATAAACAGTTCAATGGCAAAAAATAAAAAACATAGAATCTCGTTCAACTACTGAAGCAGATGTATTGGAAATTGAATTGTTGGTGTTGCTCAACATTTTTTATTTACTGTTACTGTGTTGTTTTTATGGTATGAAATAACTGTTTGGTGGGATTTTAATAGTAAAAACCTTAAACTCTAAGCAATGTATATACATCATGTTGTCAGCTATTTTGTGACAATGATATGACATGTGATATGCTTGTTAGTTTTATTACGGATGTTTTAAGAGTAGAGTGGCGGTAAAGTGGTGCAGTGGTTTGCAACACCTAATCCACCTCCCCCCACAGTCCAAAAACATTCATGTTTGGATTAAACCATGACTCAAAACATTGCCTGTAGGCCTGAATATAACTGTGATTGGTTGTTTGTCTCCGTGTGCCTTGTCTGTAATAGTCTGACAACATAATATATTTATATTTCTTGGAATTTAAGGTGTGTCTCTACATGTCAGATCTGTAATAGACAGGTGACCTGTCACGGGGTCTACCCTCCCCTCGCCAATTGTCAACTGGGATTGGCTCTAGCCCCTCCCACTCCCCCTGACCATGTAAATGATGGCTTGATGGATTTTAATAGTATCAATGTACAAATAATTGAAAACACTGTTACGCAGTATGAACGCTTACGCTGAAATTGAAATATTGCAAGTTGTCCTTGTGTTAAAATACAGTAAGAATACACAGCAAGAATTGGCTATAATAAATTAATATACTGCAGATATGCATGGCAGACTGTGCATTTGTCATTTAACATGCTAAAGTTTCATCTTTCTTTCCTTTTTTCCTTTCATCTATTTCCCCTCCTTTTTCTAGTCACATTTTTCTCAGGCACTGATAGCCTGATGCCCTGGAAGTCTGTGTTTTCTCCCTGAGCCACCAGGGGGCGTCAGTCCCTCACTGGGACACCAGACTCCGAGTTTGCCTTCACGCTGAACCTTCCAGCCACAGTCAAGCTGTCCCACCCTGCCACCACCCCTCCATCCTCTTCTTCTCCCCACACTCCTCTTTCTCCTCCCTTCCCTTCTCCCCCCCACCTGGACTCCCAGTTAACCTTCTCCCTCCATGAGGGGCGGGGGGAGGCGCCGGGGGCCCTGGATGTGGACCCCCTGCGTCTTCAGCTTGATTCACCTGGGAACTTCAGGGACCTGGGAGAGCAGCCCTGCCATGACGTATCAACATTAACAGGTAAGTCATAAATTACACATTGAGTCATCTTTTTTGAGAATGTGAGATCTTAAATGTGGCTAATTAGGATGTACACATGATATCTAAATGTACAACTTCACTTGCTCATCGGTTTCCAAATCACTATTTCAGTGAGAAACACCACGCTTGTGAATGCAAAGATGTAGGTTCTTACATTGATCAGTAGAGGGCGGTGTGCCATTATAGGTAACATGCCATCCTGATTGTTTTTCTCTAAATGCTCTTTCCTTTCCTCATCCCTTAATCCACACACTTATCTCGTGAATCTGAATACATACACTCTAATAGAAACCTTCTCCACCTCCACCAGAGTTTTGTTCAGACCTGCCGGAGTTGGAAATAGTGAGCTTGTTATCAGAGGCTCGGCCAAACTACACTCTTCGGGCAGACTGTGTGTTTGGGTATGACAATGACGACTGGCTTCACACCCCTCTGCTGCAACCAGATGTTGCTCTGGGCCTCACGCACCAGCAGATCGAGGAGACACTTAAGTATTTCCGTGAGTACAGTTTTCAGTTGGCTGTAGAGTCTATGTTCACAAGGAAGTAAATACGAAGGGATTCATCAAAATGTTCATCATTCTGCCCTTCTACAGTAATACCACACCTAAACTACTTCAAGTTCAGTGGAAGTTAATTTCAAACCTTGGCCAACAGCTGTGTGAAAATGGCATTTCATCTGAAAAAGGCTTGAAAAAATTTCAAAGGAAGGTATAAGCGTTAATGAGAGACTTTGTCATCAGGTGATAAATGATTGTTGTTTTTGGTCCGTCAAAAAGTTGTTAACATTGTGTTAACAAGGAAGTGTTTTCCAGCCAGTATAATCAAATGCATGACAGAGAATAACATTACGTGAAATATATTCAAAAATAAAAGGGAACAAAAACACACATAAGAACGTGGACTAAGAATCGCTGCATTGGAACTTCTGTAAGTGCTCTGTGAGCTTACACAGAGACTGATGGATAGGTGAAGTAGTAACCACTAAGAGTTTGAACACATGGTCATTTTATACAAATGATTTCAGTTTGAAAGGCCCACCTGGCAGGTGAGATGGGTGGTCATCTCAGCCGCTCACAGGCTGGATCCTGAGATGACCGTCCCAAGGTGAACTGTCCTGTCCAAACATGGCCTCTGGTCATTTAGAGTAGACTATGTGGTCAATAGTGTTTTCAAATGTTATGCTTGATTTTAGAAGATCTGATCTCAGAATTGAAATATAATATTTGTTTGGCTACATCAGTTGTATTTCCCTTTTCTATATATATATATATATATATATATATATATATATATATTTTTTTTTTTTATTTATTTTTTTTTTTTACATTTCTAGCATTTGCAGCATGTTTCTGCTAATGTCAAACTTTTGTTGGTTCCAAATTCTCCATTTTACACATTTGCTGCCTTGCAACATCTTTAGTCAGCCAAACCAGTGAAATGGTTAATTAAAAAAATATTCAAAAGATATGCAGATTGCAAAGAATTTTTTCTTAAGGGTTTTTAATTTCCTTCAGTTTGCTCTTTTTGAAAATATGAATTCCAGATGTGGGTGTATTTGTACTGGTGTGTGTCTGGAGTCTAACTTCCCCTCCCGCCTCCTTTCTGCCATATTTGTGAGTCACAGATGTCAAATGCCAGCAAGCCGATTAACTCTTGGCTTCCTTAACAGTTTCCACTCCTCAGAAGGCATCATGATGACAGTGTTGGTTTGTCAGGCTAGAGAGGCTTTGTAATTAGATACATAGGTTGTCTAGACATGAGTTGTGATTAGAGGCCGTGGCATCCACACCTTATCAACTTCTAGCTGTTCACACAAACAATGTTTATTATGTTTGGTTTCTTTTCTAAAACACCCTGTGCTTTGTACTGTTGTCATTGAATCTTGAAATTAATGCAATAGAATACATGTTTTGACATTTTGAAGATCCTCACCTAAGAACAGCTTCACATTCATGATCCAAATCAGTGATTGAAACAAATGAAACTTAGCTGTTCTTGTTCTCATTCTCAGGAAAGATTTTCTGATATGAATTTTACTTCAGGAGTTCCCTAATCCCTGAAGACCTTGGACCTTAGTGATGGGATTTCATGAGATCGTTTGGCTGTGTCCTGATAATGTACATATGGATCTGTTTATTTTTCTCTATTGTATTTGTTAGTTGTTTGATTCAAGTTTCTTACGGCTTATTACTTAATATTATATTCCACCTGTCCTTTGTCTCCTGAGGAACGATTGACCTTGTCCGAAATAGTCGTCAGTGTTACACAGCTGTCTCAGTTATCAGCACCATGATTCCAATGACTACAGACAATGTGGAAAAGGTGCATTGTAGTTGAAACTCAGCTGCTTCTGCAGCTCGTCTAAGATCTGGCCACTACCGCTACTACTACCTTCTATCTCTACTAAATAACAAGGTGTACAGAGTCCATTCATTGAGTTGAAGTAACCATAATGCATTCTAATGTCGCTCTGTATTAAGCTTTGGTAAATCAATTTTCTATTTAAACAGCCATCAGACACAGTCAGTGAAGGAGAAATAATTTCATCTGTCTTAAGAAAATGAATGACCCAAAAATTAAATTTCATTGGATAAACATAAACATCATTGGATATATCCTGCAGCATTTTTAGTTATTTGGTTATGTTGCATTGTGCCTGTTAACTTCTGGTTGCTGAGCTTTCCTCTGAATGGAGATGTGATTCTCACATACAGAATATGTGTGCACTAACTTTGATGATTTGCATATTTTTCAAAAAAATCAAATAGATGATGACAGTTGTGTTTCTAGCATCTCTTACATGCAGCATTTGACCTGGAAACAATTGGTTTCAGGGTGAAAAATGAATGAGGACTTTAATATTTGATATGAAAAACAGCTGTGTCTGCGGTAACCAGCTGCAGAGGCCTGGGATGGACAGGCAGTGGATGTGGTGATGGGGATGTAGAATGATTGTGGATTGTTGTTGCACAGTCAAATGGAGAATTCTTTGGAAGCCCTTTGTAGTGATTTTGAATGAAAAAAAAAAACTGATACAACATAAGAACTGTGGTTCTCTAAAATCATTAAAGAAAAGAGAATAATCATATGTTACCTGTTCATGGAAAGCAAATGATCTGATGCTCAGAATATATAATTTAAATTGATTTGATGATGTAGAAATATATTGAAATACCTGTAGCCAAAAGCCTAACGTGAGTGGTTCAATGGGAAGAAATATCTAAAATCTCAGACTGTATTCACTCTGATGCCTCCATCCGACCCCTGTAAGGTGGGTGTGGCTCCGTCTTGCACCAGTCTTACGCAGAGCCCTCTCTATCTGGTATTACGTATGTGTAGAATAAGAGCAGTCATTGGCACAGGCGGAGCCTACCATCTCTGTCGTTTCCCAGGGGTGGGAGGTTTTTGTGTAGCCTCCTTTCAAACTGCTCTGTTTGTCCCATTTGGGATCATTTTTACAGTTGTAAGCATACAATAATTTACTTACATATTAAATAATAAATAAACTGTGAGTGTGATCAGTATCAGCTTCATTATCTCGCGGTAAAGATTTTGCATCCTGTTCACCCCTCCTCCTCTTCCTCCCGTATTTTCTTACCCGGTAGTCCAACGTGGCCAGGTGAACGGAGGCAGGCATGACGACAGATGGCTCCTACAGTCTGAGGGATTATATATTAACACCAAGCAGCTCAGATTCTCTTGCACACACAAACACAGGTGTAAACAGCCACTCACATAGGCTACTGCACAGTGTTTTCACATACACACAGGCTGGCAGAATGATGCCAGAGGCACAGCTGTTATGTGACAGCACTGCCAAAATATACTAGAATCAGAAGAACAAGGGATTTAACCGATGGACGGAGAGACAGAGGGAAGTTTCTCTCCGGTCACCATGGAGGTATGGAGTTCCTCAGCATCTGAGGAGGAGGAAGAAGAGAAAAGCACTCTCAGTCGTGTTGATGAAGTAGTGGAGGATGAGAAGAAATACCACAACAGTAATGACAATAACAATGGTAATAACAGCAGTGACAGCCTTTGCATGGAGGTGACACAAGGTGAGGTAAAAAAAAAAAAAAAAAAAAAGACATGTAGTACATCAGTGAAGTTGTAAATTTAAGGAAAAATGGACAAAAGATAAAAATCCTAAATGACATATACAGTATGTTTATTTTACTTTGCAAGAGAAAAATTGCTGTCTGGTATGCAGGGCATGCTGCACTGTCAAGGTTATCCATATGTGTTAATTCTTTATAGAGCACTGCATGTACTGCAGGGCAGTGATGTCACTGAGCGTACATCATTCACATGATTACCAGTCAGTAGAGTGCATGTATCTGCAGTCTTTGCTATGCCGATTCTTCAGTTCAACATGAAAGTTCCTGGAGACGTGTAAAGCTTTCTAAATTTTATGATATTCAATGTTTTGTCTTGATGGTGAAGGTCACTTGTTGCAAATTGTATGTGTGACCACACAACCTGCAGCGGCACAATCAAGCCTCCTATCAACATAAAAGCAGGTGATATTTGCGACACTGTTATAGTTATTTGTTGTTCTGCTGTGATAGAGGTCAGAGCTATAAAGTTATACAATAATATGTAGGGCCACAGTTTCTGTTTCTTGGATGTCTGTCCTTTCCTTTTCTTAGTCCATTAGTGTGGTATTTTTTTTAAATGAAAAGCATAAACACTTAAGTTTCTGTTATTAAAACTGGTGAAATGAGACAACTTTGTGGACTGTGATTCAGAGGCACCAAGACTGCAGGTACATGAACTGTGCTGCTTCTTTTTTTTCCCCAGCCAATATTGTCATGCCTCCATCCATTTCTTGCAGGCGCAGAAATGTTTTTTTATTTTTGTAAAAGCCCACTTGAGGTTATTGCTTAACAGTACAATATTTTTTTTACTGTATTTTTCAAATTAATGCATTTACTTAGAAACATTTAAGATGATAAAGGTGCTTGTTAACACATTGTTTTAATGAGCAGCTATAATCTACCCCCCTGAATGTGGCATTCCTTATTTGGTTGGCCTGGTACCCGTGTGTAGACTGCAATATGTAGAGGGCTCATTTTCAGAAAGAGGCATTATCTTAGGCAAATTTGTGGTCTTTCAGTTTTGCAATGGTAATAAATCTGACACATTTTCAGGGGACTTAAGCGGATTTGAGCTTGTGCAGTATATTGTGGATGCATTTATTACTCAGGGATCTTTACGTAAAATACAGCTGTAATCAGTGATGGTCTGACATTTCAGACAGCTCTTTATGGTAAACTGAATTTCACTGTTGGAAAATATACACTAAGTGTACACTTGAGACTGCTCCCTCTTTGGACACTCTAAAAAAATGTCCAGACAGATTCATAGTAAGAAGCTCTGAAACAAATTCCAAGCTCCTGCCAATCTTGTCAAGTGTTCTCCTTGAAAACGATAAAGATCAATGGAAACCCTATTCATAGCTGTCTGATCCCCACACCATAACAGACGTCATAAGTATACCTAAGTCAATAATGTTCATTCATAGGAACAGTGTTTAATGGAGCTGCTTGGATTTAGCTCAACTCAAACCTTAAACCCTCCATCTGGCATAGCAGCATCTCTTCCCTTGATCTGTGCTGGGCTATGACAGCCAGGGCAAGAAGAAATAGATCGTGGGTTTAGGCTGGTGAGACTTGGTGGGTTGTACGCCTCAGTTCACTTTCTCACTGGGTAGCTGAGGGAACTCCAATTCACTACATGCGTTGCACAAAAATCATCCAAGATGAACATATATACAGCAGTGATATGTTACCGTGATGTTCCTGTGGCAGGGGGACATGAGATATGCCTCCATGAGGATGTAACAAACAACAATTGTGGTAATTTCACCATGGAACAGATATCTGGCATGTAGAACAGTGCACAGTCTAAGGACAGTATCAAAAACCTCCCAATAGTCCCACTTGAAGTACAACAACATATGAGAAAGTTGAGCTTTTACCTGTTAACCCTTGTTGGTTAATATAGTAAAGGCATTTTACACATTTAACCACTTAAAACTCAAATAGTTGTTTGTGGTTGAAAATTACTTACTCAATGTTAATAAGCAGCTTTTGTTTGCTCAATGTAAGAAGATCGTGATGTGGGAGTTTTATGACTGTGATCAACAAAATGAATTTAAAATCAGTTTTAAAGGTTTATATTTGCCAGTGGAAAAGAGCAAAAATGATTTCTGTTGTCCGTTAAGTAGCTCTTATGGAGATTACGGTTTTATCAAATGAACTTCAGCAACAGTTACATTAATTTTTCTAAGTGATATAGCTCGTCATGGCCCGACGTAATCACATTTTCAGATCTCAAATATTTTATTTATGACCAAAATTGAATCAGTTTGGATGATTTGCAGTTGGGAGAGTTGGTCTTCAATGACAAATACATCCTTCTCTCAGGCATCAAACACTGAAAACCGTGATTTGCTTCTTTTCAATGTCCTAAAGAGAGACGTGGGTTCCTGGCAGCGAGTCTGGTAGACTGTCAGAGAAAGAATACAATTAATCTTTATTAGTCAGGGGTGACTTTTTGGTTTTACACTTCTCTTAAAAATACTGTAAATCACCTCAGAGAGCTCATACATGCTGTATAATTCATGGGCAGCTATAGTTTACAGTGTGGCAGTTCAGCCCAGGGTTAGTTTCTTTCCTTTAGGCTGATTAGACACTGATACAGATATCCAATCACTGTGTTTCCAGGCCAAATTCAAGTGCTTCAATCTAATTACTTTGCTGTATGGCAAGATCCCATCTCAGGCTACGCTTTCTAGCAAAGTAAGGTTACACAGCAGATTTCAGCTAGAAGTATGTTGCGTTATTTGGAGTTGAACTCAGATCCAGGCAAACACATCTGTAAACAGAAGGAAAAGGATGGCAGGTTAAAAGGTGGTAACCATTTTAAGAACATATCTACAATTATAGGAAGCTACTTAATGTTCCTTTGCAGTTGAAACAATTGCATTTATGATGACATTTTTGGGTAATTAACAGTGTCAAATTACCAGCCATAACTATTTAGCTCCCGTACAACGTTAAAGTTAATGGCTTTAATCAAGAACCTTTGTATGTCAGTACCAGATCTGTCTAAACCAAGTTCCTAACTAATCTTTGACAAGTCTTCATCCTCATTGACTTTGAAGTGAACGTAAACCATTCTCCAGAATGTAAACATAGCTGCAGGTCAGTCGCTGTTATCCCCCTCCATGCTGTACGTGTTCTGCCAGTGTGAACAGTTTAACCCTGGCATTCTTCCCCGTCGAGCTATATTGGTATCCAGGAGAATGAGCTCTTTATTGGTGTCTTACCTGGGCTAAAAAGGATCAAGCAAAGCGGATCAGTACCTGGCTGACCACATGGATATGTTGTGGTCTGCTGCTCTGGAAACTTTAAGAAGTGTGATCTACTCAAAACACTCATTCATGCAAACTTCACTTTCATACTTTTTTGCCTGTTTGTATTTTTGACCTAGTTACACTTAGTATAAAACAATATTAATATGGCTGTGTGTGTATAGAGAGATAGAGAGAGTATCATTATTTTGTATTCATAATCCATTAATAATCCACTATTTTAATCACAGAGTATATCCTAAAATGCAACAGAATATGTACATAGACCTAACAGCGCTTTGCTGCTCACAACAAGGGATTGAAACTTATTAAGGATTTAAAGTTCATCTTTAAAAGTGCTGCAGCTGCTCAGAAACACTCATCAATAATAAATAAAATGCTCAATAAAAGCATGTGATTCTTGCTTGTTCAGTTACTGAGGAAGAGGTCAGTTAAGGTCGAAAAGCCTGGCTTTTTATTATTGCTTGTAAAAACCAGATAGCAAGGCTGTGTTGTGGCAGGATCATCTCTTTACCATCTGCAGCTTTGTCTCTTCCTCCGTTCATTAAATCCCTCTCTCCCTCCTCCCTCAGTGCTGTGCTCAGACAGAGTGGGCCAAGTCACCAAGACATATCATGACATTAAAGCAGTCACCCACCTGCTGGAGGAGGTAAGAGAGACACTCAGCAGATGAACAGGATTAAAGAGGATTAAATTTGTTTGCCTCACTGACCATCACTGTTGTTTCTGTTTTTGTAGTCACATTTCTTAATAAAAAAACAAACAACACAAAAAAAAACTGGAACTGTGATTTCCTAAGTGGAGCCTTTAAAGTAAACTAGTATATAATTGTCCTATTTCATTGACATTGTTGACTTTATTTTCAAATGCAATTTTTTTCCTGTATCATTTTGTAGAAAGAGCGGGATCTGGAGTTAGCAGCTCGGATAGGTCAGTCCCTGCTGAAGCAAAATCAAGAACTAACAGCACGCAATGAAATGCTGGATGAACAGCTTGAAATTGCAAAGGAGGAGGTATGAGCAAACCTCATAATGCAGTTACACTCCAATACATGATCTGTGTTATCTTACAGTCTGCTGAGCTCAAGTGATCGTTACCCATTTTCTAGATTGCTCAACTTCGTCATGAGCTCTCGATGCGAGATGACCTCCTTCAGTTCTATGCGAGCACTGAGGAGATTGAGAACACTGAATCGCTCTCACCGTGAGTACAGTATGCACGTTCACACACACAGGGGTTGAGGATATATAGCTTCATGAAGGCATATAGTATTTCATTTATGTAGGTTGTATACCTAGTCTATATAGTAGAAACTGTATCCTTAAGAAATGGTAAAATTTATTGTTATTAACACCACTAATGGTTTGAGTAAATGTATTTTAGAGGAAAATTCCAGTAACTAAATGGACTAGAAATTATTAGCAATTACTAGTCCATTTAGTTCATCTTGGCTCTTTGACAGTAGTCTTGAAAGGGTGTGGTGTCTGATTTCCTTCTAAAGGAAAAATGTATCAAGAAAGAAATGTAATTTAAGATGCACGCCAAACAGATGTTAGTGTAATAGTGATGTAGTGAAATAATAGAGATCTCTCAACGGACACAGGACATTGCTTTATACTGCTGCTCAGTATGCAGAGTCAGTGCGTAGGAAATATAAACATCATTGGAACATCTCCACTGAGCTTCTCAATTATATGCCACAGAAGTGCATGATTCCTTCAGAAAATTTTGCTATTACAGAAAACGGCCAGTTTTCTCATGCAATCACTTTTGTCCTTGTTACAGGATAAAAAGGAATGAATCCTGCAGCTCTCTTAGCAACTTTGTCCACTATGACTTCTTGCAGCAGAAACTGAAGGGTTTGGAGGAGGAAAACCGCAAACTGAGATTAGAGGTATGAAAAAATTCAAAGTTCTCACATATACAACATCTGGTTGGAAATACCAAAAATTCCTTTGGCATTGTCATTTCTCACATCAAATATAAATAAATCATTAATGCGATGCTGCATATGTCAGTCAATATTTGTATTATTGCAGCTGAAGGCTAATTCAAATGTATTAATGATGTGAATTCAACAAATAAATGAAATGGATATAGGAAAATCTCAGATATAGTGAGAAAAAAATTGAATTGTTTCATACAATATTGAGTATTAAGTACTGATGTTTTTACAATGCAGGCTAATGAGCTGACAACAGAAACGACCAACTACGAGGAGCAAGAACAGGAGCTGATGATGGTGTGTGTGGAAGAGCTCTGTAAGTGCTACAGGCTTGACTCTCTTACAGAAACAGACGTAACTGTAGCTTGGGTACAGGTCAATTTATCTGACGTGTGTTTCAGCATCTGTCAATAAGCAAGTGGTCGACCTGTCTGAGGAGCTGGCACATAAAGTTGAGGACTCTGTTCGACAGCAGGAGGAGATCAGCTCATTGCTTGTTCAGATTGTGGACCTGCAAGCTCGCTGCAAAGGGGTTAGGACACGCGCACGCACACACACACACACTGGTGCACACACTGGTGCACACACTGGTGCACACATTTTCTCACGGAGTAGCTGCTGACTTTATAGAGAGCTCTGTGAGGGATGTCATTGAGGATTTTCTTAAATAATACTTATAAATACTTTTGTTAGCTTTCAAATGTGTCCATGTTATTTATCAAGTAATGTCATATAACATTTATAACAATTCCATAATTTTCTATTATTTATTAATCATTCTTTTAGCTCACCCAGGAGAACGAAGAGCTGAACCAACACCTGAGTGCCTCCCGTGAGAGCCAGATAAAACTTCAATCAGAGGCAAGCTATTTCAACAGCATTCTCTTCCTTTCTGTATGGCTGAACGATTGTCAGGATGGAGACATAGAAATTTGTATTTCTGTCAACATTAAACTTACCAACATATCCAGGAAGCAAAGAAGCATACAAATAAGGATGTGACTTTTAACTATAAAACACATATTTTTTGTATGGATGTGTGAGCTTCTCTGAGAGCCACCATTTAATTGCCTTAAATTTTCTTCTCTGCATCCTGACACCTACCTGTGCATGCGTGCGTGCGTGCAGTTTACAGAAGCAGATGTCAGCCATTGTATGTTTGTCCCCTCATGTGTACATTGTGGATCGTGCAATGCCAGTTTGACTGATTTTTCTCCTCCTGTATGCAGCTCAAGGATCTGCAAGATAAGTACTCAGAGTGTGAAGACATGCTCTGTGAGGCCCGAGAGGACATTAAGAACCTGCGAAATAAGAGCCTGCCCAACAGCACGGTGCAGCGTTACACTTCACTGGCATCAGTCCTCCCCATGGACTCTCTGGCAGCCGAGATAGAAGGCACCTTCCGCAAAGGCCTGGACACCCCGGCTCCCTCAGAGTACAAGTGAGTTTGTTCTCCCACGTCTCCGCTCAATTGTAGAAGGCTGTGTTTCAATTGGACCTTCACTCATCCATTTCTATAGCTATGTAAATGTTTAGGATTTAGACAAGAGCTCATCATTGACAACATTTATCAAGGGTTTGATGAAACAGAAAGCAGCTTGTGCTGCAGTCCTGGTTTGGCAAGTTTCTGCTGGGGATTTGATTGTAACTGTAAATTTATGCTGATGAAAGCAGTTTTGGGTTTTCTGTGGGATGATACCTAACTCTATCCTATATATATATTAAAAAAAAAACCCAAACATCTCACTCAGGACATCCAAAGGGTAAAACTGAATTTTTTTAAAGGAATAAACCCTCAGAAGTCACATTAAAAAATATGAAAAATAAAATACACTGAGACGACCACTCATTGAGGTCCATTTACTCAAGTACCTCAGTGTGATTTTAAAACACCTCTGTGTATTACTATTCTACTTTACCATATACTTTTACTTCACTACATTTCAGAGGGAAATATTAGATACTCACCTTCCACTCCATCGTGCTCTTCAGCCAACTGAAGCTACAAGTTACTTTAAAGAGAGTTTAACTTTAAGAGTCCAAATTAGGAGATACATAAATACATTGTTTTCATATCATATTTATTGACTCACATGAGGGATCATTGAGCTACAGTAAACAAAATAAAGGGGAAGAAGGTGGGGTTGTAGCTATTGGTGAGGTAGCAGCAGCCCATTTATTCTGGCGTTCACTCGGCTCCTTTTTACCAGGAAACAGAGTAGCGTGGTCTTGTTCCTTAAGGGAGGCTTTCGACATGTCAAATGTCTCACTTCTGACCACTTTTCTGTGATTCATCCTTTTTTTTTTTTTTTTAAATCTCCAATGTGACTAACAATGGGATCCCACACCTAAAGATTATATCTCACACTAATATGAAGGAAGTTTCTTCAAACTCACATCTGAAAATGAACTGATTTTGATTGGTAGAGTTTGGTGGTAGAAAGGTCAAAAGTCACCTTGACCTCTAAATGTAACCTTACCTGGGGAATTTCTTATGTTTTAGCACAAACATTTACTTGGATACAAAGATGAACTAAATAGATTTTTGGTCACGGTCGAACTACAACCACACCCTGAAAACCCACAAGGATATTTGTTATCTGCAAGATTTGCTTAAAGAGTAGAAAACACACACACCAGATCCTACAGACCCTGATTGTAGTAGCAGAGATCCATTTTTCAATTTATTATTCAAAATAAAATGAGAATTGGAATAATTTATAATGATTAGAGGAATAACTTGTTCCCTGTTTCTCTTGGCAGGAACCACCCATGGCGTGTGTTTGAAACAGTGAAGGTGGTGAACAAGGTGGGGAAGCTGCGCTCTCGGTGCCACTCTCCATGGCTCCCAGGCTCCAGCCCTGTGTCCACTCGCTCCAGTTGTACTAGCACCCCTCGGACTAGCTACTATGGCTCTGATAATGCCAGCCTTAGCTTGGAGGAGAAGCCCAGCTCCAGTCACTCTCTAAAAGGCAACAGGTGTGTGTGTATGTCTGTGTAACTTTATAAAATATAACAAATTCCACATTTTATACATATTCTTCTGTGTGAAGATTAGCATATACTGTAGTATTTTCAAAAGTTCAGTTAAAATAACTTTTAACTGCTTCAACCCCGTTGATTGTTTCTCTTTAGTGAGTTCATCATTATAAGTTCACAAATATTTTAAGGTCATTTCCCTGTAGTGTGAGTGGACCAAAGCGTCTGGGTCAGCCTGGGACCCCAGGAGGCCAGGACCTTGAGGCGGCTTTGCGCAGCCTGTCAGCACGCCAACAGAACCATTCCTCTGAGCGGCCTTTTTTTGACGTGGAGCGTGAGCGCAAACTCCGTGCCTTGGCAGCAAACTGCGAGGAGGGCGAAAGCTCAAGTGGCTTCCTGACACCAAACGACAGCCTGGCCTCCAGCCCGGCAGCATCGACAGAAACCAACTACTCCAATGGCAGCTCACAGCACTCCTGTGGCTCCTCAGGGGGCTCAAGGTCCTACCTGCCTGACCGCCTGCAGATTGTTAAACCTCTTGAAGGTAAAAAGCTTTAACTTTGCAATTTGTCTTACCGGTCCTCTGTTTCCAAAGCGTTACAGTGGACTATGACAAAGATGATAAGACTGAGTTCTTATCAGTGATAAGAAAATAATGCCAAAATTGTTCTTAAAAAATAATCAAAAATATGACTTTATAAAATTTTGATAGCAGCCAATAGCAAAATCACAGAATAAAAATTACTGTTACACATATTAAATTAAAAAGAAGTAGATCAATTTATATTCTTCAAGAAATAATTTTGAGGAACAAAGGAGACCTTTATTAGACCTAAAGGATATACACAATGCATTTTAATGAGAAACAAACCAAATACCCACAAGGCACCTTCAACCACAGACCCAACATAATATGATATACTATTATGAATTGTTGTCATGTTCTTATTAAGCATGAATAACGCCCACTTTCTTTACCCACCACTTTCTGATATGTGTCTCGTTGAACAGCATTGTCTAAGATGACAAAGTTGTAAAGCTAAAGAATAATAATGTGAAATAAAACAGACTAAATACTGCGGCTGTAAGTTTCTGATTCTGAGATTAAGGCAAAAAAAAAAAAAAAAAAGGATCATAAGTGTCAGTTCTGTATATATGACAGGATTCTTCCTCTAACCGTCTGCCCCTCAGGGTCGGTGACTCTGCATCAGTGGCAGCAGCTGGCCAAACCAAACCTGGGAGGCATCTTGCAGCCACGCCCAGGTGTCCTGACTAAAGACTTCAGGGAACTGGAGGTTGACATACAACATGTCTACAGCCTGAACGACCTTGAGGAGGATGAGCCTGACCTTTCACAGCTCTCTGAAGCTCATGGCATGGGTAGGTTGCATATAAGCACACAGTGCACATGTTGCATTCAGGCAGCTCCACTAACCCGGTCATTCCTATTCACCTCATTAAATTCCCTCTTTCCATTGTATGCTTCAAGTGGCTTTTCATTATTCAAGTGTTGTGTTTGTACCATATTAGTGCAGTTTCCAGCTTGATTTGCCCCCATGGTGCCTCATTTAATGTGACCATTCGCTTTCATTTTAGTTTAATGCACCTTTCTCCCTCCATGACCTCACAGTCTCTCCATCTGGCCCCAACCTCCCTCAGACCTCCCCCACACATACAATAACCACCTGCCAAGTCCTCCAACCTTCCCTCCTCATCCCCTCCTTCTCTACAAGGTAAAAATACACAGTGCCTTTTCTCTTTGTTTGATCATATTGTGATTTTTTTTTTTTTTTTATGTACTTCAAAGCCTGCAGCAGGTGAATTCCCTTGATGGAAAACTATACTTGATTTTGTGTTGATGTGATGAAATGGAGTTACTATGAACTCCAAACAAAGATATTCAGAAAAAAAACCCAAGACGATTATATGCTCACTTGTCAACACCTACTTTCCCACAGTGCCACTTTAAACAACGGGTAATGGATACGTTTTTTTCTTTTCCATCTTGATGCTTTACTTATATCTGTATCAACTTCTGCTCTTTACCACAACAGTGACAGAAAACATCTTTCAAAGCTCTTCCAACTCTAGAAGGAGCCCTCAGGGCAAAGTAAGAGCCAGGGGTACCAGATGCTCAATGAACACTGTACCATGTTTGTTTGAATGAATAACAGCTTGGTTAAAATCTGACATTGATTAACCTTTCAAAAAGAGAGTATTAGCATAAGGACTGAGATCAGACGTTGAAAGTTTCCTGTAACCTTATTGAAAGCTGAGGGAAAAAGTTTGCACCCTGCCCTAAATATAAATATAAATCTGCTTCCAGCTAACACTTTTCTGTGTAGTTATCATCTGTTCTAACTTGCTGGCAATCCCCTTTATTACTTGTTGGTCTGCATGTTTTAACATTTGTTGTCATTTGTATGTTTTCAACTTGGCACTTACATTGTTTACTCATCTTAGAGCATTTGACATGCCAAAATCCACAACATTTTTTTGTATCATTTGACAATGAACTTGCATGTTTGTGCAACAACGAATAGCTTACTGTCTGTTAATGTGTTTACTTTTCTTTTGGCAGCTTTCAGTCCTTCAGCATGCCATCTTGTCGGAACTGTGAGCACATGAGCACTTCAACTTCACCCCACCAGCAGCACTTCCTGGCAGGCCAGACCACCACCACGGTCGGCACAGCAAACATAACCACGCCATCACTGGGACTCCTGCAGCTGCTGCGAGAGCGCGGCATCTCAGCCTGTCCTTATCCCCATCACGGCCTGCACCACAGCCACCATACCAAACCCTCATTCTCTACAGCTGAAGACAAATATGGAGGCTCAGTGTCGAACAAGGAAGGAAGAGGGAACTTTTTCAGCTCAAACTTGGTGGGGAAGCTTCAAAGTCTCGGGTTGTACCGAGTGGCAGCCTGGGGGATGGCAAGGTGCAGTGACGGGGAGAGAGAAACAGTGAGGCCTCCTCTGAAGGTCTGATGATGGCCAGTCCACCACGTACTCCTCTCTCATTCACCATAGTGACTTTGTATCAATCCATGTGATTCCCGCTGTGCAGTTCAGGTTCCACAGCACTGGTGACTTGAGAACAAAAGCCACAGAGTGCACAGAGCCATACTTTCGGTTATTAGTAGTCTAGAGTTTTATTCTTTTCTATCAACTTGTGTACAGAAAGCTAATTGTATGTATGGGTAAAGTGTGTGTGTGTGTGTGTGTGTGTGTGTGTGTGTGTGTGCGTGTCATCATCATCTCAGGACAATCACCTGGTCACCTGTCTGTTCTGCTTTTTACACAAAAAAGAAACATCATGACGAAAGAGAAAAAACTTTTTATACAGTTTTGAATATAATTTTACCATTTTCCCTACCAGTGCTTTTAAAATACTCTCCACAGCTTTTTTGTTTGGGGGGGGGGGTTCCAAAGTGAAAAACCAAGTTAATTACAAATAACAAAATTGTAAATTTGGAGAGGAAAAAAAGACTACATGCATTCAATTTGTATTACTTAAAGCCACAAACAAGTCAGTCGAGTCACACTGAAGTCCTTTAAGTGCACTGATATACTTTGGTCACCCTGCTTATTGGCTGCTGCACTGAGAACAGCATGTTACTTCTGATAGTGTCAAATAAACTGGAAGCAAGTACTTGAAAAATTGATCAGGGAGTGGTGCAGTGACATCTGCTCCACTCTGGCTGACTGAACGATTTAACATTGACATGTTCCTTTGACTGTCTGCTTCCACGGTGTGCTTTCACATGTTGATATGGCTGAGTACAGTACAGTACAGCATCAACCCTGAATTGTTTAAATGCCTGATTTTGTATTATTATCCTGAGCCAAACCTCATTAAAAAAAAAATAAATCTGACTTTCCATGTTGCATCAAAGACAGTGAATGAATTAAAAGCAATATATGTGTATTTACTGAAAAACTGCTTTTACAAATCTGTAATTTCTTCAGGAATTTTGAAGCTGCTGGGATATCAATAAAGTCAAAATCATTTTGGCCATTTAAAGTGAATTCTCCATGATGTAAAGGGGAATCCTTAGTTAAAGAAATAGAGTAAAAGAGAGGTCATAATTATTTAAACAGCATGTTTCTTCAATCACCGGTAGCAAATAGGCATAGGATACGTTGGATTCAAAAGGGAAGTAATCATAAACACAGATTGTTAATAATTTGTGTTTTGATTCTAATAAACCAAACCACTGATTCTGGCACTACTGTTTGCTGTAGTGTCTGTTAACATCACAGCTGTATATGTATGTGTATAAATGGAATAACCTGTGAATAAAACTTTATGTTTTCATCCGGTCCAGTCTGAATGGCTCTGTACTTCTCTGCACGACAATAGAAACTACTGAAATGACTCTGCCAAACAGTTTATTTATGAAGTTGCAGGGACAGACAATATAAAATCTGAACAAAAAGCAGTGTGAGCTCTCAGGTTGTTGTTGTTGTTATCTTTGCGTCTCATTCTGTGTCCCGGCGTCCGAAGTCCACCCAGCCTTGATAGTCTCGATCTGACATGCACTCAGAGTTCATCACCTCTGTGAACAAACCAGTCCTACATGAACCACACACAAGACTTCAGTGCACAAATTAGAGCATCTTGGACTTCTGCACACTCCTCAGCTATCTAACTGACACAAACAAAGCACAACAACAATAAGAAAATAGTTTTCACACGCCTTGCCTGGAGCATACCTGAAATTGCTTGCATGATTTGCTTGGTCATAATCTCCCGTTCGTCTTCTGACAGGTGTGCCCGTCTCTCAGTCCGTGCAGAGCGATTCTGAGGAGCCGTCTCGTGTCTGCGGGCTCTTGCTGCCTCCCTCCTGGCCAGAAGCTGCTGCAGTGTGTTTGTGTCTTTGGCCCCTCCAGTTTCAGATGAGAAGGCTGCACCACTTATAAGCAGGGCAACCAGCAGTGCAAACACCACAGTAACTTTCCCTGACATGTCTGGAGAAGAGAGCAAGATTTGTGGTAAAGTTTCTAATTTCTAACTAACATTTAAAATGAGAAAGTCACTTTACCTGTGAAGAGAAGGTGCGATATGTTCACAACAGAGTTCAAGATGCGATGCTTCTGGTGCAAATCTGGTGATTCTGAGCACATCCTCCCTTTTATACTCAAATTTGGTGTGTGAGTGATGTTGGCCTAAAATCAAAGACTGATAACAGAGTTCGCAGATTGACTGGGAGGCAGATGCAGTGGGAGGATGTGCGTAAAGGAAATGATGGACCGCTATGTCCAAACCCATTATTATGCTTTTCGCTCACCTGGAAAGGCCTCTTCTGTCCTGCAATAACAATAAAACAGGTCAATTTATTTACACGTAAAATCCAATACTCCTTTAGACCAATACCAACAATCTGATGTAACTATGCAGCCAGTGAGTTTCTTTTCACTTATGGGTGTGTGGAAGCAGTGGGCTGAAAAACTTATCAATGGGCTTTGTTATCAGACACTCCATACAAAACCAGCGCCCTCACATTAACACCACAGACTTCATTTGTCATTTTGACAAGATACAACTGACCAATTTCATTTGAGGGAAAGGCAATGTGCACAAATCTGTGACAAAACAAGAGGGGTTATTACCTTGATCATGTCAAGTTGTGCACTGGATTTTCCAAATGACGCAAACAACACACTTTGGTATAAATGAAACAGCAGGGTCGACAGTAGAGCAGTCTATAGATTTTCCATAAGATTTTCTGAGAGCATTTTCTGTCAATCTGTGATGTGTGTCTTCTACAAAACAGATGCAACACTTAACTGTACCTCCTGCTGGTCTGTGAAAGCATCATCTGTCAGTTGGAGTGGCTCAAAAACAATTCATGATTTATTTCATTTGTAGAAAATAAAAGATATACATTTGCTCGAGAATGATCTTGGAGCAATGCAGCAATGTGATCCAGCAGCCGAAGGTGTGCCATCAGTAAGCTATGTACTGCTTCAGTTATTATAATCATTAAATCCTGTGCTTGGAAAAAAGCATTACAGATCATAACATGAGATTTGTGCTGTCAACAGAGTGACATGATACACTAATTTGTGATCGTCCCAGACAACACAAACTGTAGACAGGTTTGATTAACATCCACATAACTGACTTGTATGGTTAAATGAAAGTTTATAAGTTCCTTAGGTCAAGGAACTTATAAGCTTCATTATCACTCTCTTATCTCTCTCTCTCTCATATTTGGTGTCATGTCCCAAAAACCTCACAATGACAGGAACAACATGAAAAAAATGTTTAAAGATTTAATTTTTTTTTTCATTTTTTCCAGCTTGGATAATCAAATAACATTCATGTATATGTCGTGACACAAACTTTGACCAAAGTCTCACATCCCTTATGTGATGTCTTCTCCAGCTCAGCAACAGCACAAACCAACGTGTCAGCTCATGTGTCCATTGTATGAGGTTTTGGTGGTGGACAGGGGTCAGCATGGACACCCTGACTAGTCTCCAGCCATACAGCCCCAAACACAACAAACTGTCCTGTTTTCTAACACCTTTCTATCAGAACAAGCATAAACTTCTTCATCCGTTTGAGCTCCAGAAGCTCTTCTGTTGGATCAGACCATAGGGTCCAGCCTCCACTCCCCACCACCATCAATGGGCCTTGTTTCCCTGGACCAAGTTTTGGTAGGTCCTGACCCCTGCAGACCAGGAACATCCCACAGAGATGCAGTTTTGGTGATGATCTGACCAACACATTCACAGTTTGGTCCCTGTCAACGTCACTCACACCCTCCTTATTCCTTATTAGTTAATAATTTTTCCTGCTTCCAGGATCCACTGTTAACCTGCTGCCTGACATATACCATTCTCAGGTATTTTTACTCTCTTATTATTTTTAACTGTCGGATAATTACATCAGAAAGGATGGAGGACACTTCAGCAATTCAGTGAGTAAACCAGAAGAATACATAAACATACAGACATGTATGATAAGAAATACTCACAGATATAGAATTAGAACAGCGCTCGTTTCAAACCAGTCTGCAGACAAGTTTTTATTCATATCACACCTTAGTACCTCTCTTGAATGCAGCACTTATTGTGGTTATTATTATTATTGTTACAATGCTTAGAGACATGGATAGGAATAAAGGGTGCTTGGCTTATTTTATGCATAATTTACCAATAGAAATTCCTCAACAGCCTTGTTGTGTCCCTCAGGGGTTGGTTCGTGGCTCCCCCAGTTTTTTGATATTGGTATGTGTTTTTTGGTTTTTTTGGGTTTTTTTTGCAACACATGCTGTTGAAATTCAGAGATTATAGCGGAGTATCGTGTGATTTTGTGAAATGCAGAAAACTCTGTGTGAAAATACTAAACCAAATTTTGGTGGTTGAGTTTAAATGAAAAAAAAACTGTGGAATGTATAAGATGTTGTCATTGTGTGGCTTTCTTCATCAGAGTGATAAAACATGTACCTTCTGCTTTTCCAAATAAATATGGGTCTAATTAAACGGCTCCAGGTAAGATGTTATTTTCACCCATGGGTGTTGTGATTTTTGTGTCAATCATGTCATACACTTCCCGAGAAAAGGAGGAGACACTTAGCGGGCGTGGTTGTACTTAGTCCTCTTTGAATTAAATGGCTTTAATGTCAGTCACTCTTTCATAACTTGTTTGTTTAATGGTTTTACAGGAGACAAATATCTTTAGTTGTTAAAAAAAACAAATTATCACGCACACATTTTTGATACATAATTCTGTCTGCGTGAATGTGTTGTATTGAGTATTTCTTGATTCATTTTCAGCTATTGTAGTTTATGAAATAAACCTTTATTTCTTCTACAAAAGGTGGAGAAAGTCTGACTTTACTTCAGTGTGCCTTAATACGCCTGTATTTGTATGAAATATCTATCTTCTGAACAGCCGTCATGCGGCACTACTAGATATTCCAGCTGTGTGTGGCATAGCGTGTCAAATCTGCTGTTCACATCTCTAACTGACACAAACCATTAATAACATGCCACACATTGTTGCGGTCATGGACCTGAAGCCGTCACAGGCCTATAAAGGATCCGGCTCTCTAACAGCGCGCTCACTCCTCTCAGACTCTCCACCCCTGCCCGGCACCCGTAGATCGGCTTCCACCTGCACACCCATCCACCTGTCAGCATGTCTTTCACTACAGTGAGCAAACGCGGGAGCTCCAGCTCCTTCAGCAGCTACAGCGGCATGAGCCTGAACTCATCGAGGAAGATCTCCGGCGTGACCTGCTTCTCCACCCGGGGGGTCTCCGCCGGGGGGGTCTACCTGGAACGAGCGCTCAGCGTGTACGGGGGCGCGGGAGGACGAGGGACCCGCATCTCCCAGTCCAGTCTGGCGTCCAACGATGAGACTGCACTGATCACCAACGAGAAGCTGACCATGCAGAACCTCAACGACCGCCTGGCTTCCTACCTGGAGAAGGTGAGCCATGATGATGATGATGATGATCCATAACACTCCCACATTTCTGGACACTCAGAGGACACAAACATTCATATAGTTTATGTCCACACACACACGCATCTAGAACAGTGTGACAACGTGAGCGACTGATAAATCCCCAGTGTTTGCTTTGTTCTGGCATCTGTACATGAAAATGAAAAATAATAATTAAATCATTCTGACTTTAATATCAATTCACATGGGCACAGCAGGAAATATTTAGTTCTTTATTTGACAAACCCAAAGTACCTGGATGTACAAAGAGCTAATGCAGGAAAAGTACATTCGTTTTTGAAGTGTGGAATGTTTTGTTGTTTATTATCACGACTGTGGGTACTATGACAAGTGTATTATTATGTATACAGTGTATTTATGTATATAGTGTATTTATGTTATGTCTTTTATATTTTATCTATTTCCTTTGCGCTCTTTTTCATATCTGTCGTACTGTGGAGCTGCTGTGACAGTAAATTTCCCCAATGTGGGATTAATAAAGTTTATCTTATCTTATCTTATCTTATCTTATCTTATGACTGAAACAGAAGTAAAGAGTAAAAGGTGAAGCATCAGATTTTTTCTTCCATCCCTGACAAGAGCAACTACTCAGAGCATCCACCTACCACCTCCTCCACGGAGCCTGTGTGACATTTACCTACACACAGAACAAAGAGTAAAACTTGTTTGGGTAGAAATAGACATGGTCTGTACAGTGTAATTTCCTTGTAAGTGCCACTCAGGATTTATGAACCTGAAACTTAGAGGCTCTCATTTGGCTGTGACGGTGATGTGGGCCTGCTGTTGTGTGTGCAGGTACGCTCCCTAGCGACAGCCAACAGTAAGCTGGAGCTGCAGATCAAGGAGTTCAATGAGAAGAGAGCTCCAGCTGTTTCCAGAAACCACAGCAGCTTCTTCGACATCATCACTGACCTCCATGTGAAGGTACCTCTCACATTTTATACAGTGTGATAACAGCAGACAGAATTTTAGATCTAATTATTTAACATGTATAATTCTTCTGTCTTCTTCCACCAGTAACAGGAAAAATATAAGCTTGTTTTCAAAAGAAAACTTAGAGTCAGTTTGCAGAGATTCAGAACACATCTTTGAGTCTACACCTTTCACTTCAAATGTTTCACCTCCTTGCAGCTTTGGTGCAGTTTGGGCTAAATTATGTTTATCCCACTCATGACAAGCAAATTTCATTCCAGTGCTCAATAACCAAGAGGACATTAGGAATATATTCCATCATTAGAGATACCCATCATCCAAAGGAAATTGATCTGCAAGTTTTGGAAGTATGAAAAATGACTAAACCAAACATACAACCTCACCTTAGATCACCGAGAGACGCAAAGAGAATCAATCTGTCGTCCTGCAGATTGAAGACGCTGTAATGGCCACTGAGGACTTCAAAATGAAGTAGGTTGGCCTTCATCAGCAACTTCATTAATGTCACCTGATTATGCTCGGTCGACCAAAGTACAGTTTTTTGGGTTTTTTTTTACTCGTACTCGTTAATTTTGGAAAAGAGCTCAAAAGAAGTGTTTTGATGTTCGAGTTTGGAAAGATTCAGCAACACAACAACATAACACAACAATACAACAGTACATTACAAAGATGTACAAGACAAAACAACAGACTCTGCTCCACCTAATATCTCTCTATAGATATGAGTGTGAGCTGAACCTGCGGACGATGGTGGAAAATGACATCCTTCGTCTTCGAGGTGTCCGGGACAGCCTTACTCTTCAAATTAGTGACCTGGAGGTGCAGATAGAAAGTCTGACTGAGGAGCTGGTGTACATAAAGAAAAACCATGAGGAGGTAGGTATCAGAGTTGATGGCTGAGGCTACTTTATGAATTCAGAGCAATGGCGCCATCTGTTGGGGATGGAGTGCAGTTGTAGGTGTGAGTCACAGCATACAGAGGCTGAGGAAAGAAATTCTTTCTGCCTTTCTTCTCGACGCTGCAGGAGATGAAGCTGCCGAGGGTCCAACAGACTGGTGCTGTGACTGTGGATATGAATACTGGCCAGTCTTCTGATCTGACAAAGGTCCTGCTGGAAGTTAGGGAGCAGTACGAAGCTCTGATTGCAAAGAACAAGGTGGAGCTCACCAAATGGTTCGAATCCAAGGTGAGATGGGAGAGCATCTAAATTTCCAAAGTAGCTGAAAAGGAAAAGTACAATGAAACAAATTAGAGATGACAACAATTTTTGGAGATGTATTTATGCATGTGTGTACGTGAATAGGTGAGTGCACTCCAGACGGAAATCACTACTTCTACAACAGAGGTGAAGACATCTCACTCACAACTGTCAGAGATCAACAAGAACTACCAGAGTCTGGAGATAAGTCGGCTGAGCGCTCAAGCCGAGGTAGAGCACAGACAAAATGACAAAATCACACATGCAGCAACAGAAACTTTTCCTTTGTAGAGTTATCTGACCATGCTTAGCTTAAGCTGTATTGTTTAGAGACATCATGGAACTAGGACTTCCCCTCAGGCAGACTGGGCAGCTCTTTCCTCTTTTCATTCCCATGTGTCTGGCAGGTTCAGTGCCTGCAGCAGAATGTGGAAGAAGTGAAAAGTCGATACAGCGTCCAGCTCAGCCAGCTGCAGATGACCATCAACACACTGGAGGCCGAGCTGCAGCAGCTGAGAGTGTCCATTGAGCAGCAGCAATCTGAGTACACCCTGCTGCTGGACATCAAGATGAGGCTGGAAATGGAGATCACTGAGTACAGGAGGCTGCTGGAGGGACAGAAAGTCGAGAAAAAGTGAGCGATGAGTTGTTGGTTGCCTACAGCTGGAGCAGTTAAACATGTTTTTAGTAACTGTCACTCTCCCCACAGGGCTGTTGTCATAAGCAAGGTGGTGGAAGAGCAAGTGGAAGGTAGCAATCCCCACTCATTTCTCCCAACGAATGAAGATTCTGTTGTCATTATGGTCTTTGCACTGTGATGCATTATGTTCATTTCTTGTGCCCGCAGAGCATAAACCTGTCATCGAAAAGAGAGTGAAGATCATTGTGGAGAAGATTGTGGATGGGAAGGTGGTGTCCACCTCTGTTGATACGCAGGTGGAGAACATTCAGTAACACCTCAGCTGCAGCTGAACCTAAATTTTTCTAATTATTGGGATTGGGACAGATTCTCATTAATGGCCTCCTGTAATAATTGCCTGATCAATAATTAATAAAACTGTTAACTACTGGACGCTTCATCCACCAAAGAACAGATTTTAAAGTGCACCTTTGTCTCTTGTGGGGATTACCATGGGCTCATATAGCAAGGTTGTAGCAAGTGATGATTTTTCTTTTGCAGTTACTCACGTTGATATGCATCACCCTTAAACATGATAAAAAGCTTAAAAACAAAGAGGCATTTGTGTATTCTAAATCACCAATGTGTATCGCAATCCCAAAAGGTGAATAATTGATCGTAAATATGTAATTGCCATAATTCAAGCTGAACTTAGTCAATAAAACACAGCACTTTTTAGTAAGTTTGAGGAAATGAAAAGAATGATTGAAAAGGGGAAAAAAAACTGAAACAAAACAATGTTTCTTTTGCATGAGCATAGGGTTGGTGACTATTTTTCCGTCCCAGATACTCTGGTGAAAATCATGGAAATATCCTGAAATAGCTGAAAAAGCTAAATCTGTTCTGTGTTATCAGCAGGTAGAGTGTTGTTACCACCAGGTGTCACCTTTGTCTTTCTCTCCAAAAGTCGTTACATAACTTCTTTGGATTGAATGATTTCACTGTAGTAGAAACAGATGTTTGCTGCACAGGAGACATTTGAATATGCGACAATTTTTGACGATAAAACTGATCAGGATATGTCACAAATTCATATAATCATATATATGCGGTAAATGAAAGCCTTCCTTATGCTCTGACTGTTCACATGAAGATCTGATTATGGGGTTGACTTGGGTAAGGCCCCCTGAGTAATGAGAAGTATCTTCATTTGGGTGGAGCTGAATCAAGTGGAGACTTGAGAGTTTCAGAGATCCGGACATCACCTGATACAATAATTGTGTTTGCTGAGATGATGAGTGTCCTCCTTCCTCTGCTTTTATTCAGTTTCTTGTCAGATGAATTAAATTTGTGATTCATGCAGTATGGCCTGCTTTGTGCAAGAGAGGCATATCAAGTTTAGCCAAAAGGATGGGATATTGCATGAGTACACAGGACAAGAAAACATTTAGTGGCATAGTTGGGCTTTTACAGCTCGTGCTGAACATTTGTACAAACCATTTTTGCTCAAAATGCTACTGTCAGACTTCTCCTCCTGGTGTCAAACTTCATGCCTGACTGTAAAAGTAAAGTTTAAAGTTGTCATTCAGGGATTCATGCACATGTGCATTTTGCTGTTAAACTTACTCTGTATATACTTGTTTCACAAAAATAGAAAACTTCTCAGCATATGAAGATATGTTGTTTTATAATTATCATATAATTATAACTGAATTACAAGCAGTTAAGGGCCTATCTCTGTGGCCATGGGCTCTTCATCAAGTCCCCTGAAGCTAAAGAGAACACAAAGCCACCATCTGACTGTGCTGCACTGCATATCTTGTTAATGACTGCGATCAGCTCCAGTCCTAAATTCATCTGTAAATTTCCAGACCTGTTAAAGCATATGAACGTGGCAGGTGGAGCATGAGTTATTCCTCACTCTGAAGGGTGTGTCTCACAGGAGAAACAACAGAAACCAGTTTGGGCCTGAAAGAGGATTTAAAAAAAAAAGATGAGCTTTGAGCACTTGAACGTTGATGACTCAGCACTGCCACCACCCCCTCTCCTGTGAGAGATGGAAAGTGAGATATTGTTTTATGTCGGCTCACACGCCCAGGTAAAATCACTCCAGGCTATTTCTCAGGTTGCAGTACATTGTGAACACACTGTTCTTTCCAGCACAAACTGCAGTTATTCATGTTGGTGAGGCACTTTGAACACAGTCTTAAATGGATAGTTTGCTCTGTGAGAAGTCATTCCCAATTAGATGAAAATTGGTTGCAGTATGTGACACAGTACATGTGTCAAAAAGAATTATTGATATGGCTTTTGGCAAGTTGAGCTTACTCCATATGGACTGCATAACAGATGCCCTTCATGAAATACAGGGAATAAATCAGTGTAACTCTGCAGCAAAGTTTGGACTGATTTGAACTCCTCTAAAAAGTTGAGTGGTCTCTCTGCTGTATTTGGATTACCAACATGCACACTTCATTCATACTTGAGATCACACAGAAACTAGTCACACCTTGCCCAGCCTTGCCTCACAATCAACCCCATTAATCATTCAGCTCATGGGCCCACAGCTGTCTGTTTCTGTCGAGGTCAAAAATGTTTGCACAATTCCTGCCTGTTGCACAATGTTCTGTTCACTTGATTCAGCTTTCAGTAAGTTAAATCAAGATTTGACAACAGCAAAGAAGCATATTGAGAGAGGGTCAACCCAATGCCGGGAGGTTTGTTAAAACGTGGCACAAAGTGTCTAATGCATTTGTCTTTTATTCCAAATATCCTAAACAATTAAACAGACAAACAAACAAACAAAAAAAAGTCTGAATATAAACCCAAAGCCAGTGAAATTAAATAAAAACATGTGCAGTCTTCTTAACTTTTCTTTTGCATGTTTGCAAATGCCTTTTTTTTGAGCAACAACTCTCTCATCCCTCACGTACAGCCAGTCTCACATGCTGCCTCAAGCTGTTTAAGAGCCCATTTCTTTACCTCCAGACCAGCTGCCTCTCTTTTCTGTGTGCCCTCTCAAATAGACTGAAGAACATTGAAAGGCCAGAGCAGATAAAATGTACATGTAACCAAGTAAAATAAAAACCTTCCAAAAAGCACTAGTGGAGCATTTAGAAGCATGTAAGTTTAGATTTTACTAAATGAAGGCAGGAAATGTAACAACGCTGATGTCATCATTAAGTTATACGGAGCAAACAGATGCATGGGAAGTGTGCGGCCTCCAAACAAAAAAGCATATTTGATATCTAGGCTCATGTCACAGACGCTTATTGCCTGAGGAAAAGTGGCTCATTCAAGCTGTACATCATTTCTTACAGCTGGTAATTATGATTAAAATGGTGTCTTTTCAGAAAAGGGATAAACCTTCTTTATATTGTCAGAGCTTTTGTTTGTAATTGAATAGTATTGCGTTGTATTGCGTTGCATTAATCACTGAAATAAAATACATGATTTGAGTTGTAAAAAGTGTGTGTTCAGTATATCTGCATTGACCCCAGACAAGCGGATGAAGATGGATGGATATCTGCATTAGTGCACTCTGAGTCTTTTGCCTTCATTTATCACAGTGAAGCATTTCTCACACTGCGGCTGTCTCTTAAGTCACATCTTAACATTCATTCATTCATTCATCTTCAACCGCTTATCTGTTTCCGGGTCGCAGGACATCTTAACATATTTCAAACAATAGTCCATTCCTTTTACATTAACTTCACATAACTAAAACTCAACAAAACCATACCAAACAATATGTGTACTCTCACCAGCAGTGCCCCTCCCTATCACAGAGACGTTTCACTGCCTGAGCATGAGAACGTGTCCAGGTTGTGTCGTGCATTCAGATTTAACTTGGCTCTGCTGGTTAGCAGTAAGGATACACATTTAGGAAGTCAGATTGTGCTGAATGTTTGAAATTGTACAAATTGCAAGGAACAATGACGTCCACCTCTTTGTTTTTTTCATCCTGTTTTTAAGACGAAACATGTGGAAGATGTTTCCAATCTGTGAAATGAGGAAGTTTTTAAGGGAAGGTTTATTCACTGATTTGTTATTTTAATGTTTTAATTTTTGGCTGTAGTTTATCAGTGGAACCAGACCTATAATGGCAAATGTCCTAGAGTGAGTGAGTGAGTGACTGACCAGCAGTTCCATCATTGGTCAGTGGAACTCCATGTGACTGAGGTTTTTCTCCATTGGTTGTTGCTCTTTTGAAATGATTTGGTGGATACTGCTCCCATTAGAAAAGGTTATTCTTCAATCAAGTGCACTTGCCTCATTAGGCTAAACTTTGACCAAAGTACCATTTGTCCTCAACTTCACAGGCTGGAAGGGACCATCATGTGGACCAGATCCAGCCCACGGGCAGTACAATGCCCAGGTCTGTCTTAGAAGGACATTTACAGGGTGCAGTATTGCAGACAAGGTGCATTTGTCGTTAGATTGTGAGAGTTCTTTTTTTGAGACTAAGTATAAATTTAATACAGCCAACTGTTGGCTTTAGAAAGGGACAAAGAGGAAGCCACTGTTGAAAAAAGCTCATATTAAATATCAGCTATTTATCTTACCATTACTGTTAACCTTATAGAGAATTTGTGGTACTCACACTCGACCCTGTGCAATCTGACTTGCTTGAGCAGTTTTGCAAAGAAAAATGAAGTAAAATTGCAGTTTCAGGATGTGGAGCCTGATTGAAACCAAACCACACAGGCTCAGTGTGATCACTTATGTTACATTAAGTATTTAAAATAAATTGACATTGAGCTTTATTTGTAAATTCTTGTCAAAAATTCAAAAGTTATTGGCTATGATTCAATTCATAAACATGACAGAAGGGGAAAACATCAGTGGTGAATATTTTTTCTTGGCATCATAGTTAAACTCACAGCAGTGTTCATCTTTAACTGCTGTGTTTGATCATTTTCTCAGAAGATGTCCTGACTATAAAATCCTGATTTTATCACCAGAGAAGCAGCTTGGAAATGAACATATAGTTTATTTGGCCATTCAGACACTGTTTCACTGTTGATCTAAATGATAAAGTTCTTACTGTTCCATTGTCAGACAAATGACAATTTCTGAAGGGAACAAGTAAACAGCTTTATTGTTAAAATACTGTATCTGAGAGATTTTAAATTTTGTCGCTCAATGAATGAAAACTACATCTGCTCAACACTCGCAAAAAAGTCTAAAAAAGGGCGAGTGTGGACATTGAAGAGTACATGGCAGTGTTGTGTCAGTGTGACGCCAGAGACAGAAATAAACTAATCAGTATCTTAGCCATAATTTATGGCTGTTTAGCACATGCCTGAGATGAGTTTGCAACGGTTTGCAACCTTAAAATGAAAAACAGCACAACCATCTGCTTTGCATTACTTCAAGCTGTGTGCACACAGTTAGTTGTGGTCATCTGTTAGTTAGAGGTGAAACGGCTCTTTGTGTGACTTAACCAGAAACAAATTACCTCCAAAAATACGTCTATTATTCTGATAACTTGGAGTGTTTGAAGAGAAACTGCAAAACAGTTCCTGAAGAAAAAACCAGAGAAAGAAAAATTGAAAGACCAAAATTCAAGAAAGTTCTTGCACTTGTTTGGACATGATATAAATGCCAGAAGGCAGTGCAAAAAAGAAAAAAAAAAAAAAAGAGAGCTCTTAAAGGCATATCTGTGGTGAGCTTTACAGCAGTAAAGCTCTGCCCAGTGTTGATTAAGGCCTGGTCTCAACTGGTATTGTGGGTATCTATAAAAAAAAAAAAAATGCCTACAACCGGCAACGCTGCACACTATTGCTGTGTAAAACAAAACTGAGAGTGAAAAAAATCCAGAGTATTAGATGCCAAAAATAACTGAAACTGCAAACAGCAAAATAATCCAGACGGAAAAAAATTGATTTCAGAAGCGACAGAGAGAGATAAGACAGGTGTGTGTGAAGAACTATGCTGGCTGAGAGTCAAGTGAAAAAAAGATATACAACATACTGATTCACCATTGTTTACTCTGACTGTTGTGTTGGTAACATAACAAGTTTGGCGAGCATGGTTTAGCAGTCTTGTTCAAGAATAACTACACAAAATCCAAAAAGACACATCACCTAAATGTCAAACTTTTAAACTCGCGTTGGCTTTATGTGAGTAACTAACTTGAGGCAAACAATGAAAGGGGTGGCTGTTTTACAGTTTTACTGCATTACAGTTGAGTGAGTAGAAATAAAAGATGAAAGATAAATGAATAATGAAGCCTTTATGTCTTGTATAAGGTTTAGGCTTTGTTCTGCGTTTTAATTGCTTCAGTGAATTGCTGAGGTGAATTTTTATCCCTCTTTCTCCACCTAATAATTGCACTGAATGAACCTGAGAGATGTGTGTGTCTGTGATGAGACCGAGAACCCAGTTTTAGGTAATGCTCCGTCCTGTAGCTCCGCCCACCCTCCACCCCACCCATTCCAGATGCAGCAGCAGCAACAGGAGCAGCCCTGTGCAGGATATAAAGGGGACAGAGGCAGAGTTCTGCATCTCAGTCCACCTCTTCTGCAGGAAAGACAGATCTCCTAAACAGTCGCGCTGTCAATGATGAATTTTTCTGGACGATCCTTTAGATCTAGTAGCGGCAGCTGCGCCCCATCTGGTAGCATGATGCGAAGGGCCTATGCCTCAAGTGTGCATGGAGGTACAGGAGGCAGTGGTAGCAGAATTGCTGTGTCCTCTGGCAGCTTCAGAGCTGGAGGTGGTGGAGGTGGTTCTTATGGCTTTGGATTCGGAGGAGGTGCAGGCGCAGGCTTTGGATTCGGAGGAGGTGCAGGTGCAGGCTTTGGATTCGGAGGAGGTGCAGGTGATGGCATGGACCTCCACGTCAGTGCCAACGAGAAGGCCACAATGCAGAACCTGAATGACCGTCTGGCCTCCTACCTGGAGAAGGTGCACAGCCTTGAGAAGGCCAACGCTGAGTTGGAGCTCAAGATCCGCCAGTTCTTGGAGAGCAAGACTGCCCCATCTGCCCGTGACTACTCTGCCTATGAAGCCACCATTGCTGACCTGCAGGGAAAGGTATGTCACATGATTTCTGAGTCCTGAATGTTGTTCTGTAATTTATCATGTAATATAATTATCAGATGGATATGGATATGTACTGGAACTTATTGGAAATGCATGTGTTTCTAGATATAGAGAGTATTGTAGTAATTATGCAACCTGATATATATCTTTATTACACAGATCCAGGATGCCACCCGCGTCAATGGAGGCATCTATCTGGCCATCGACAATGCAAAATTGGCAGCAGACGACTTTAGAACCAAGTAAGCATCAAAATGAGACACAAACTGTAGTGGAAACATGGATGTTGATGTTGAGATGCAAATGTTTTATCCCTCCCTTCCTCGCAGGTATGAGAACGAGCTTGCCATGCGTCAATCAGTGGAGGCAGATATCGCCGGTCTAAAGAGACTGTTGGATGAGCTGACACTGGCCAGATCAGACCTGGAGATGCAGATAGAAGGCCTCAAGGAGGAGCTGATCTTCCTCAAGAAGAACCACGAAGAAGTGGGTGTAACTCTTGAATGTAGAAAAAAATAAATCTTCTCAAGCAACTGGTCAAACATCCACCTCTTACCATCCTGTTTATTTACAGGAACTGGCAGCCATGAGGAACCAGATGAGTGGACAGATCAACGTAGAGGTGGACGCAAAGCCACAAGTAGACCTGTCTGCCATTATGGCTGAGATCCGTGAGCAGTATGAGGGTGTGGCTGCCAAGAACCAGAGAGAACTTGAAAGCTGGTTCCAGACAAAGGTAAGAACTGAGCAGTGATAGTTTTCTTTATTCACTTTGCAATTACTTGTCACCAACTTCGATTGATACATAACAATAATCTTCTCTCATCTCTTCTGCAGTCAGAGGCACTGAGCAAAGAGGTCGCAGTCAGCACAGAAACTCTCCAAACGTCCAAATCAGAAATCACTGAGATCCGTCGCACACTGCAGGGCCTGGAGATCGAGCTGCAGTCACAACTTAGCATGGTAACTGGAGAGCTCTGACAAATCTCTGATGTTCTGGACCAACACCACCCACAGTATGTTTCAGTTTACTCATTGCTCCTCTTCTTCCAACCCTCTTGCAGAAAGCGTCACTGGAAGGCACTCTGGCTGACACAGAGGCGCGGTACTCCATGCAGCTTCAAAGCCTCCAGATGCAAGTGACAAGCCTGGAAGACCAATTGACACAACTGCGCGCCGACATGGAACGACAGAGCCAAGAGTACAGAATGCTGCTTGACATCAAGACGCGACTGGAGATGGAGATCGCAGAATACAAGAGGCTGCTGGACGGAGAGGGCAGGTAGGAGAGGAAAGAAGGAATGGTGCTTTGAAGGATGCAATTTATCTTCAAGCATGTCCTCTTTGAAAATTAAATTACGATGGATTTGATTATGAATGATTTTAACGGATGCATTGTACTTCTCTCTCCTTTCACAGTATAAGTGCCGGTGGCTCCTCAAAATCTGGAAAGGTGATTGTGGTCACAGAGGAACTGAAGGATGGCAAGGTGGTGTCTTCCTCTACCACCACCACCACCACCACATAATCTGTTCTCCACAGCAAGCGCTACATACGGAGCAACGCCTGAAACCAACAAGCTCAACATCTAAATCCAAAACTTCCTTCACACGCGACTGTGAATGTAATAAAAGGCTCCTAGTTTGCTGACCATCATGTTGTCATGTTGTTCATGTTTGTTTGATCTAATTGTGTCTGATAATTTCCAAATAATGTCATGAAGCCGTAGAAAAGGTCTTATGAATTTACACATTTAATCTTCATCCTGAGAAAAAACCATTTAAATATTCTGCAGCTCTAATCAAAAACACTGATAAAACTATAGCTGGAAGCTGGACAACAAAATTTGTCAACCACCTTATGAGCTGGTGACAAAAAATTAAGAAATGAGGCTGTGCATACAAGCTCGCTAATATGCATCATGAAGCTAACTGGGAAAACGTTAGTAGGGAAGAATTTCTCCTGAGAAACCAGTGAATTCAACCTTTAACAGGCTGCACAGTGTTCAGCACCGTCTTTGTGTTCAAAAAGCTTCTGTATTCACTGATTTACTATCCAAATATAAACAAAGAGTTAAAACTATTCATGATGCCTGCCATACATGCAATATAGCAGCATACAGTACTTATACAATAAGTTATATTTGCCTTATTACCTCACAACAAGAAGGTCCACATTCATGGTTAAATGGAAGCTCACTGGGTGTGGAACAGTGAGGGAACTCAGGGGAAATTACTTCCACCCAATGCATGCTGGGATAGCACCCAGCCCTCGATTGCACTGGTTAAAGCTGCATAAATCAGTGTTTGGCCAGAAATGAGGAGACATTTTGCACACATTTAACAAAAGTGCCCTTTCAGTCCACTGCAACTACTGAGATGAGTCAACAAAATCACTGATTTGCTGATTTTCTTATCAAACTCAGACTTCCTATAGTTTACTGACAAACAATATAATTGTAATGTGAAAACGCTACCAACCAGTAAGCAGCAGAGACAGACTAACATTATTCCTGTGGAGCCATGAAGCCAACTAATGAATGGAAATTTGCTTTTTTGTGCCCTTAAGCTTTTAAGCTTTTTTTTTTTTTAACCCTACTGTGTCCTGAGTAAGATCTTTGGTTCTTGTAATGTACTTACTATCCTTTACTTACATGTATCTGTGAGCTTATCTGTCTGTTGGTTGGTGCTTAGTATTAATTGTGCAGCAGGTTTATCAGAACTAAATATCCTCAAAGTTGAGGAGTTGTGAGATGATCGTCTGTGTGTCTGGCATTATCACGATCCTCATTTACGTGTATCTGACACATAATCATTTGAAAAAACTGATTAATGTGTCTTTTAAATGTAACACCAACTGAAAATATTGTTTTTGCTGAGCTCCTGGTTTAACTCCTCACCTGATTGTACAGGCATATTCCAGGAAAGAGTGAAATCCCTTTTGGGTGTGTCCTGATTTTATACAAAAAACAGTCATTATCCTTTAGTGGAGGACAATAGCAGTGGAAACACTAGAGACACACTGCTCATTACAGAAGTAGGCCACAGCAGAAACTTCAGTTCAACTGCATGATCTTTATTTCTTTTTGCCGAGTTTTAAACTTTTCACTCAATCTGATCTACGTCCACATCAACAGTCTTGCTGCTCTCCACCACCTTTCCATCCACAACTGTCTCCACCACTGTGATAACCTTTGTGACCACTGCAGAAAAGAAAAGAAATGACAATCATGACCAATTCCCAGGCATCACTTAGATCTTCAGGATCACTCTTATTTTAGCGATAAATTAAAATATGCTTGGGAAAATTGCTTACCTTGCTTTGAGCTGGTAGTGGAGGGAAGAAAGAAGGAAACATCAGTCAGGGACATAGATTGTCTGCACTGTCATTAAAAGTGTGAAAGAGAAAGTTCTCTCAGTCTTGCTTTCCTCTCTCTTCATCAGGTCTTACCTGTCATCCTCCCCATCCAGCAACCTCCTGTACTCTGCGATCTCCAGCTCCAGACGGGTCTTGAGGTCCAGCAGCATGTCGTAATCCTGCTTGTTGCTGGCGATGTTGGCGTGGATCTGGGACAGCTGGGCCTCCAGGCTTGTGACCATGTTCTGGAGACTTGCTAGCTGCGTGGCGTAGCGTGCCTGAGTCTCTGCCAGGGTGCCCTCCAGAGATGCTTTCTGATGGGGTCACAGCAAGTAGGAGATTAAGATGACACAGTGTGACTGAAAATATCAGCTCAGCATTAAAGTTGGAAATAATCTAAAGGTTACACAGACTGTGTCTCAGCAGCTCGAAAAGCATCAAATTCCCACATTATAGCAGTTTGTTTGTTAAATTCAAACAGAAACTGCGATGTAATGGGAGTTGTGTGCCAATGTCAGGAAGCCACACTCAGTAACTTCCTGGACTCAAGCATGAGGCTATTGCATCAGTCGTTTTTATGCTAAGCTAACAAGCAGCTACAGAGGGCATTATATTTAATCCAAAAAGAGTGGCATCAATTTTGTCATCCAACTCTCAGAATGAAAGCCAGAAAAAAGGGCGTTCTCCCTGAATTACAGTATATACGATATAATAACTGGTTGAATTTCAGCGGATAATTTGTCTTTGTTGTGAACATACCATGCTCAGGTGGGACTGCAGTTCAATCTGAAGTCTCTGGAGAGTGCTCTTCAGGTCTTTGATCTCTGTGCGAGATGTCACCAGAGTCTCTGTGTGTGTGATAACGTCCTGCTCCACCACTGTAATCTGAAATAGACATTACACGTGTTACTTAAGAACAACAGCAGAGTACCCCTCATGCCAGTAGCAGCAGTTTTAACTTCTCACCTTATTCTGATACCAAGACTCCAGTTCTTTGCGGTTCTTGGCGATCACTCCCTCGTAATGATCCCTGATCTCTGTCATGACCTGGTTCAGGTCTGTTGAGGGAGTAGCATCCACGGCCACGTTGACCTGTCCGCCCATCTGACTCCTCAGCAGAGCCATCTCCTGCAGGAGTCAAAGGAAAACTTCTTGATCAGCCAGTGAAATAACTCAAAATGTATGACTTTTGCTGTCCTGTATGCTTTCTTTTGGTTTCTTTGATCTCTGTTATCTTTGAGTGTGTGTTAGTTCAGTTCATCTGACCATGTGTGTTTTGGAAAAACAGTGGCAATGAGCTAATAGAGCGAGAGAAGAATACAAGGAAGTGTGCACAGAGAAGATGGGCAGCGTTGGGGAAAGGGAGAAAGCAGAGGGATGTGTTTACAACCTAACTCCTATTTCCTGAGTTTTACCAGAGGTGCGGTGGAGGTTATGTGTGAACTGTGACCGGCTTAGGCCACAAAAGGTGGCTATGACAAATGGGGACAACATCTTGCAGCAAATAGCTGCAGTGTATTTACCTCCCTGCTGCCGAAAAGGTAGATGTTTGACTTCTTTTAATCAATCACCAGAGTTTTAGGCCACGTGCACACACAGTGTGGGCGTTCGCCTGTTTGTGTTACCTGGTGACTGATGTCAACTCATTTGTTTTGTTGCTTGAGAAAACCTCAAACAGGTTGAAAAGGCTTCCTCATCTCACCTCTTGGTGGTTTTTCTTGAGCATGATGAGCTCGTCCTTCAGAGCCTCATACTGACTCTCCAGATCCATCCTGCTCAGGCTCATGTCATCCAGCACCCTCTTCAGTCCTGCAATATCCGCCTCCACAGCTGTCCTCATGGCCAGCTCGTTCTCATACCTGAGGTCGGAGGTTACAGCGACAGTTAGACATGAGTTCACACTTCAATGGGCATGTCAAGTTTTACTCATGTGGGAGGGTAAATAAACACTAAGAGGAGTTCACACTCACTTCATTTTGAAATCATCAGCAGCCAGTTTTGCGTTGTCAATGTCCAGGACTGTTTTGGCATTCAGTCTGGAAGCAATGCGGATCTGCGGAAACAAAACAAACAACTGAAGATTAAACACAAAGAAGATCATCAACATCCCAACAGATATGGGGTTTGTGAGACTATACTTTTATTTTGGGATGGACTCCTTTAACATTTGGTTATTCCAGAGTTTAAACTAATTAATTTTCTTGGAAAAGATGTGCCACAGTGATAGAAACATACACACAAATAAAGTAATTTTGTTATCTATTTTTAAGCTTAGAAAATGTATATTTTAGAAAACACTTCTGCAAAATTAATATAAGTAAGTATAAAAAGTTGACTCCTTAATACCAGACTCCCCAGACTCTTCTGGGGACCTGGACCGTGTAATTACAGCTGTGACACTCAGCTCTATGTTCAGGAAGTGACACACAGTTTGAATGAATCTGGTATGAGAGCTATGACAATTGTCTGCATTGGTGATATTGGCCCTCTAACTGGAATGTCAGCTGTCATACAGTACATGCCAGCAGATATCATGCCAGAGATCTGTCCATCCACTCACAGTGAACATTAACAACAGGAGGTAAGACAAGGAACATGACATGGCTCTTTCCTCTTACCTTGTCCTTCAGGTCATCGATGATGGCAAAATAGCTGGTGTAGTCGTGGCAGATGATGGTTCTCTTCTGGTACCACTCTCTGATCTGCTTGTCCAGGCGTTCGTTCTCCTTCTCCAGGGTGCGAACCTTCTCCAGGTAGGAGGCCAGACGGTCATTCAGATTCTGCATGGTGGCCTTCTCGTTGGCGCTGACATGGAGGTCCAGGCCATCAGCCAGGTTGAAGCCTCCAGCTGCTGGTGCATAGCTCATCTGGGAGGAGGAGATGCGGGTGCCACGGCCGCCTGCTCCACCGTAAACGCTCATGGTCTTCTGACCGTAGGATCTGGAGCTGAAAGACATGTTGGAGAGCCTGAGTCTGGACCAGGTAGGATTACTGGAGTTGATCTGCAGTTGAAAGCATCACTGGTCTCCTTGGTTATATAGCTGCCAAACAGCAAAGTGGGAAGGGCTAGTTGCATGGGAAGAATGCCACTGACAGGTTTCCCCCCTACTCCTCCATACAATCTTTCCATCAACACGGGTGTGGTGACTGGCCGGTAGGGGTTCAACCACCCCTTTTCAGGTCAAACTCGTGATTCGACATTTTATGGTTTCTCAATGAAAGGACATTCCTCAAATACTGCACGGATAATTTTGCATTTTCAGTCACAAACTTGTAGAAGCATGCAATTGGAGCCTTGTTTGTGCTTTTGCTTTAGGACAAGTTTGTTGACACAATTATAGGCTGTAGTTGGAACCATTCTTAAAGAAGAAACCACCATGTGAAGACTTTTTACTCAGCCACATTGCTCACAGGAGTGACAAAAATGGCACATACCAGTGACAATTTCACCTGAGTGAAACTTGGGCCAAAGGTTTAGAACAAGACTTTTATGTCTCTGTGGTTTAATTTTGTCACACAAGCTTGCAGCTAATATGCACAAGATGGTGTTAATCATTTTTTATGCGATCTCAATGAATGTATGAATGTAAGAATTAAATTCAAATTGTATTCAAATGTTATGCACTCAACCACTAATCTGCAAAAGACCATGAAGTGTCTCACAGTAGCCGTTGTCTGTGTGTGTTAGAGCGGTAAACATACAGTGTTTTAATGTTGGGACACAAAATTCAAAAGACTGAGCTCAAATATCTGAAACTGCAAAGATGTGCTGTTTCTGGAGGGAAATCTTTAATGACAGACCAGCTTAGAATGAACTGTAGAATACTGTCCTCCTTTTCCAGTCATCAGATGAATTTTTATGTAATGTTACACATATGCTTACACTCACACACACTTACTTTAGGATGAATGGTGGTCCCTTGATATTTCACCCAGTGCCACCATCAGCTTTAACCGTTCCTCTATGACTAATGAAATGACAATAAGACTAAATGTATAGTAATGTCAACAGTTGACTGAAAGTTTTACAGGATCATTACCATGGGTACATAATGTCTTTTTGCTAAAATGACTTAGACCACGGGGGAACCTGGAGGCCTACATCAAACTTAGAAAATACCTCTTTAGACTTTCTTTCGTATGGATAGATATTTGCTCTCCAGTCATTCCTTTGTTTAACTTACACAACTTCCATATCACCACACATTGTAGGTTGTTTGAGTTTGGGCAATCATTTCTTCACATGCAGCTCACACAAGCACACTGGAAAATCTATAAAATAAGTCATTAAAAAAACACGTTATTATATGCACTTGAGAACATGACTGCTTCCTTATTTCATAGGGAAAAAACTGATAACAGCCTGAACTGGTGTTCAGAGCATGATAGAGTCCATGAGCAGAGGAGATCTGGAGCTGTTTCAGTCTGTAGTCTGTGGTACTTTTACCTCATCTTCTTTTTTATTGTTACAAAAACAAAACAAACAGCAGTTATTTGTCACTAAGAAAGCATCGAAGAGAACATGAAGATCCTTCAGCTAAGCACAAAAGGTAATAGTCCATGTTTGATATTTGAATTTTACAAATAAAGAATGATAATTTCCTTTTAAAGGTTTGCTTTTTATCACAACAAAACTTTATATTACCTAAAAAATAAATACAAAAGTGACATTTTTCGTTTTGTTGATTCACCTTCTATCAGTTTTGAGTCATATTCTACAAGCTTTTTATTCTTTCATTCAGAACATTTGATAAAAACTGTCAGAGTCAATAATTTCTGTAAAAACAACATGGAACAGCAGCCATCTGACATAAATAATGTAAATTTAATACAATCCTGTTTCTCTGGTGAAACAGTTCTCACCATGAGAAGATATTGTGAAACAGCCTGCAATTATTTAGCAATTGTATCTGGATAAAACGTTCCAGCAAATTTTAATTTGTTTATGACTATAATCATTGCTACCTTGCCAAAATGATCAATTTCTTGCTGTTTTGACTTTATGATCATTATAAATTGAAGTAATCCCTCTGAACAGCGGGAGCCCAACATGGACTTCCTCTTTCAACATTTCACTTCAATCAGCAGTCTCACTGATAAGCAGGGTGAGGTCGGGTTGACTGATGGTTTGATTGCATCTGAAGAATGCCAGTCTGTTGTTCGTCTAAAACATAGTCAGAGCTGGAAAATCACATTACACATTACACACGACACACAACACAGTTTTATTTATCTATTTTCTTGGTGGCATATGCTAGGAAGGAAAATGATTTATGAAGGATGATGTGTGGATAAAGATGCTGACTTGAAGTTTCCTCAGGTTTGACACTTTTAGTTAACCATAAAAGAGAGAGAGAGAAAAAAAAACCTTGTATTTATGACAAAAAGCTGCTAAAGTACATTTCCTGTCACACAAGGTGAGATGTCAGTGTAAACACAACTTAACACTCCATTTCAGGGACCTTTACTGGAGACAGTGTTTGCTGCAGCATGCTATGAAAAAGGCCTATAGCAATTATAATATAATACCCTGCACTGTGTTAACTTCTCCTTCAAAGGATTGGGTCACCCTAAGGCTGAATCTGGTTTTTACATTGAGAACATAGAAATGAATCTAACCCCAGCAATGCTTTCTCACTATCGGACTTTATATAAACTGTGTTAATTATTTTGACTTATAATAGGCTTTACAACTTAAACCTTCTTTGCCGACAGCCTTATGCGCCTGCCAGTAATGCAGTCACCTGGTAAAGTATGTTTCGCTTGTAAAACCACTGTCTCCATTTCATTGTAATGCTGTTAAACACTTTCTTTGACTCAAGCAAGAAAAAGCTCTTTGTTCCCTCAGACACTGAGAAAAATGTTGTTCTGCCTGTCTTATCTGTGCAGCATTGTTTACCCATGGTGCATTTATACCAATTCGAGAGATAAGCATCAAAGATTGCATGTGGTAACATGTCAGGTGAAGCAACACACCTTATGTACTCACTAGAGCTGTTTCTGCAGACATTTTCAAAAGACGGATCAAGAATATAAAAGTGTTTTGCATATTTTATTAATCACAGCGCGGAGCTGAACTACATGGAATCAGTACAAGGACATGATGGTGTGAAGGGACACTGATGCAGAGTTTTAATGGTTTTAATGGTTTTTCCACTGATGAATAGGAATTATACGTCCATTTCAGAATGAAAATTACCTTTTACAAATTTAGCACAGTTAATGAAAAACACAATGAAAGTCACACATGTATTGCAAATACCTTTACATAACATGAATGTTTCACATTGTTTGTTGAGCTTGTGACTGCTGTCTGTTTATTGAGTGTCCAGTGCTATACTGGTCCAGAGTGGAGTTTTAGTATAGTAAAAATAATCTGATGAATGAATCCCTAGTGAATCCCAGTGTTACTCACAATGCAATAACATTTTAAGAGCAATATCTGTCTTTGATTAAAAGTCATCCCACTATGACTCAAAGTTTCTGAGGTTGAGCTGGGATTTAGTTATAGATACATCAAAAAAATCTGGCAGTGAATTTACAGAAGCAAGCAGCAATAAGGAAAAATGCCTGTAGAGATGCAATAAAAACCGTCACACCACTCGGACCAATCCAGACCGGGCAGGGACTCACTCCTCACATCAGCTATCCACACCCACTTCACAACTGCTTTACCTCCTCGCTTCATGAGTTCCAATCCTTTCAGTCACTGCATAGACACTTTCTGCAGCTGTTTGCTGTCAGCAGATAAAGACTATGGTATGTGTGCGTCTCTGCATACATGTGTGTACATGTGTTGAAGTGCATTGAACAGCTCCGTATATTGTGCCTGAGGGCCTGTACATACAGAGGAACAGAAATATGGTATGCCTTTCTGGGGAAGCAACCCTCTGTTTTTCTAAAACAATTTGAACCCCTCTTGAAATAAAACATACCATAATATCATTTTATTAATGTATTTAGCAGCATTCATGAAACAGACAGTGTTTGAGTACCTTATTTCTCTTTTCTCCTGCTCTCCCTTTTTTCAGTGACTGTGTCAGTTTGATTAATAACTCAATAAATGAGGACACTGATGACAAATTCTGAAAGAAAGTCTGTCTCCCCACAACTTGCACCGCTCCTTTGGGCGTGGTTCAGTGGTTCATTTGTAACTTCTGCACACAAAAAATGTGTAAGCATTTACACAACAAGCAGTTTCTGTGTAGACTATCACTAGATGGTGCACTTCAGCTGCAAATCTTACAGGATGGGTGTGGCAGCGTTACATTCACACCAGTTACATTTGGAAAGGCAACCACAGACTCTTTGGTCCTTATTACATTGGTTTTTGCTGTGTTGGTTTGCAACATGACATTTTTTTTTATCATTTATAGGCATCATCCACATTTAAACACCAGTTTTTAAGCATCTGTGAGTTTACAAGACACATAATCATTGTATTCACAGACACACAAAACAACTCTTATTCTTTAGGTGGTTTAGTTTAGTACATTTGAACTTGGAACAGAATGGAACAACTGCAGTGTTAGTGAAGGCAGCTACTTGAAACACAATATGATGTCGTTCTGCAGCACATACATGCACCATTACCAGAACTCAGCATTCAGTTCATGAAGAAATGAATGAATTATCTCCTATAGAGAAGCCTATATGGGCTAAAGCTCCATCAGATAGAGCAAGCCGTCCTCTGATTCACTCAGTGTAATGTACTAATCAATTGTACTACTGTAATGAATAAAGGTATGTCTGTTTACACAGCATGAATGGGCATCATACAGTCTATATGCACAGCTGATGTTTCACTATACAATGTGCAGGTGAATGATTAACTGCCTCTCTGCAGAATCTGGCCCCATGTCACAGGTGTGATCCCAATGACTGACCAAAGGGTTCATTCCTGGACCTTTGTCAGAGATATTGCATGCTGGGATGTTGCAGCACGGTGCAGACTTGAATAGTTGAGCAGGATGTGATAATGCCTGTGGAGGGGTGTGGTGCATTGCTGAGGAGGCTCCCAGGATGGTGTTGCTCCACACAGCATCTCACATCTGTGATTCATAGTTTTAAACTCTGCACAGAGCTGCTGTCACTGCTGTTTGTGCACCAATACAGCTGCCTGTCTACGGGCAAGGCGTAATGGATTCTGAAGTATTATTCAAGCTTTGTGTTGAGCAAGAATTAGCTGATAAACATTTCACAGAGGGTGGATGGGGTCATATAACTTTAGAACTGATTCACAGAGCACTATCAAACACTCCTAGTGGCAAACACTCCGTTGTTGGCTTAAATACACAAAGTCAAACAGAGCCTTTCTGAATAACTGATGTGCCAATCACTTCAGAACATGGGGCAATATCCACTGAGGGAACACACACCGTCACATAGAAAACATGCAAGGCTGCAGCCAGCCAGCTTGTCTGAAACCCCAAACCTCTATCCTTTCATCATTATATTCTAGGCACAGCTAAATGCTAATGCCAGCATACTAGCATGCTCATAATATCAATGTTAACATGCTGATGTTTAGATAACATTTTTCTTTACTGAGCCTGCCGGCTTGCAAACATGGCATAATGGCAAAATCCCAAAGTAAAGCTGAGACTCATTGGAAAGCCCTTAGAAATATGTGGTCATGATATTAGTTATATTCTGGAAACCAGAATTACATTTCCATAGTGATCCATTCAATATTTGTTGAGATATAATACTCAAAATAGAACTCAAATTTCATGGACATCCTGTCTGGACCAACCTTACTGTAGGTATGGCCACAGAGCCATGTGTAAGGTCTTTTCGCTGAAATGCAGCTGCACATTTATAATTTCCTATAAGTTAAAATTCACTGAAATGATTAAGATATGAGATGACTCCTTTTTTTTTTATTGAACTAAACTGAAATGGGGATTTCTGTTTCTTGTTCAGTTTGTCCACAGCGTGTTGTAATAACCACCAAAGATGGTGATGATACACAAGAAGAAAATTATTCATTGGGTATTTCTCATATTGTGCTATATCCAAACGCAGGATAAAACAAATTTATATGGAAAGATTGAACAGTAACCTTTAGGGTGACACTCCAACATGTGAAAATTATGGGTGGGAGGATGAACACCATATGTGACAGCAGCAGTGACAAACTTCAAGGGGCTGGAACAAAAAAATTACAAATGCACTGATGGCCCATCTGGACATGACACATTTATGTGCCAACTGTTCATAAAGGAAGTGAACAGTTTGTGACAGACATGAGAATACCATGCAACTCTAATTCCCATCACACTCTGCAAATGATGGCATAGACATTTTCTCAGGTGCAGGAATCCAGACCATCCAGAACTCAGAACAATAGACAATATGCAAGCTCGAGCAGAGACATATACACCCCCTCCATAGTTACTATGCTGCACACAAACAGTGAGCCATTTGAATGCTGTTTTGAGTCTATGGTAACCTAAGGGAGAGGCCTCAAGTGAAGAATCTGAACAATGGATTTCCTGTCATTTCTCCATAAGCCTTGGGTCTTTATTTTTGCTCTGAATAGAAACCATCCCTCCATTATTTACAGATGAAAAAGAAAACAGATGATGTATTCAAGTATTAATGTCAGAAGAAATACTTCTGTCACAGTTCACGCTTTGGTTACTTCAAAGTGTGAATTAATCATTTCTCAGGAGATCTGGGAAGATTTATGGCCTTAGAATATTCACTTAATGTTTTCCCTTTAACACCTTTAAAACAAATTTCATTTAGAATTTTTACACACATGGTTAAGTGCAGTACAGTACACTGAATTTGATACAACACACAAGAATGAACAAGTTGCAAATGAGAAACTTAAGGACGTGAAAGTCCAGCAAATAAATGATCTGGACAGATTGCTCAAAACTAAAGGCTGAACTCTGTTTATCGGGAGACATTATGTTCACTTTTACCCCCTGTGTCCAAATAAGCAATCATGGCTGAAGAGGAGACGAGGCGGAGTTGCATTTCTACTGAGTCATGGTCTTTATTACTCATAATTCATAAAAAGCTCCCACACAGTGCAAGTACAAGGACCATAAATTTGAGATAAAGTTAGGAGGAAAGCTTTTGATGTTTTGAAGGATTTAACTGCAGAATCAGAGACTTAGATGGAATGGATCATGTGTGCAATTTAACTTTGCGCACGTCTTGGGAGGCCTGGCTTGTTTTGAGTTTATTTTGTTCTCAACCTTGTTTAGGAAGCCAACAAAAGATAGCTTAATCTGGGTCTGGAGCTCTCGTGAGAAACTGTAAACACAGCCCTTACATATCTTACTCATTCACCAGAATAATTACAATATAACTAAAAATAGCTTGCATTGATACTTAGCATAAAGCAGATGAAAAAGAAATGTGGCAGTTTCCTCCAAAATTGTAGAGGAGATGTCTCAGTCAACCATGTGCATGAGTCATAAGGTTTGTTTTGGTGAAAACGCCCATCTACGGTCTTCGGCCCAAGTGGCCATGAAGTGATCCACTTTGCTTTCAAATCAGCTATTTGTCTCTGTCCTGCTTCACACTGAGCTGCAATGTCTTTTAGCAGACAATCTAAGCAGAAAGCTATTCGGCCGTGCCTGCCTGTTTCTCAGCACCTGTGCATGACTGAAAGCCATTTGTCACAACACAACTGTGATGAATGCATCCATAAGGCACCTTGTGGATTAGAGCACATGTTTCGGTGCAAACGTCCAAGAGTAAACCCACCGAAACATGGCAGTCGGCTACTGACATCTCTGACCTCTCTCTGAATTCACAGGAGAACTAGCAGCAAGGTTTTGTGTATTTTTCCCTTTTGTGTTCCTTCTGGGAGTTTTCCTTGTTCTCAGCAAGGGTCTTGGTGTTTTCATAATGTGGGGCTCTGACAGGCCTGTTGAGACTGTGCGTAACAGTGATTAAGCGCAACACAAATAAACCTGACTTGACTTGTCCTTAACTCCAATCAAGAGAAACCTGGGAAAAACATATTGGATATTTTCGTCTTTATATATCTTTAATGTGTTTGAACTCTCATTGAATTAGTTCCACGCTGTCATAAAAGTTACTTTGCAGCCTGCACAGTGACATTTGTTGAAGCAAACTATGTTTAGACTTCTAAAAGAGGCTACAATAACAGAGAAAGAATTTAGCTTTCATACTTTAGTTGTGTAGCTCACTTTATATGAATAGTTCTATATTTACTTGCTATGAGTTCTATAAAGAGATGGATGCCACTTGCTAAATATGAAGCTACCGACAGAAACTGGCTATCTTAGCTTAGCATAAATATAAGTCAGGCACAGAGAATACCTGCTTTTCTGCTGCTAGACTATAGTGATTGTTTCTGCCTTGGCCAGGGAACCGTTTGGTGTCCCAAAACACATAATTTTTATACACAGTTTGCTATTTTAGATGGATTAAAACAAATGGGACTAAATAAATTTTTGAGAATTAAAAGTTTGGTAAATTGATTATTTTTGTCCTTCAACTGTTTCCCCTTTATCTGTTGTTAATGCTAAGCTAAACTAAGAGCATCACTCTGAAACCAGTCTGAGGTGTCTGTTGGACAGTTTCTGGCAGCTTGTTTGTTTAGGAGAAAGTTTACAATGAGGAAGAACACAGAGTTGTGAAATGTGAAATGGAGACTTGAAGCAACAAAGAGCCATTCATTTTTCACACCGACAAAGTTCTGCCCCAGCAGTTAGAGCAAGTGTGTGATTTCAGCATGAAACTCTGCTTCAATCATCAGTCCCAATGATTCACATCTCTGTGCATAAACACTTCACTGAGGAGACATTTCTCTTATGTAAGAGAGTGATATGGGGGGGACAGGTCACCGGCCTATCGCATAGCTAATCTTCGGACATACAGAGACAACCATTATACTCACACTCACTGGACATGCAAACTCCAAAGAGAAAGGCCTCAGGCGTGTTGCAGCTTGGGGGCCATCAGTGCTAACCACTGCACCGCTGTGCCACCACTTCTATCTGTTTAGTTATAAATGTGTTTCTGTGTCACTTCTTTCCCATAGTGGCAAAACTCAAGCCCTCATCCAGTTTGTGCAGTTCTTCTATTTGCCTGCCATGCAAATATGATGGACAAAGTATTATCTCTCGGAAACGTTGACAGGTTTGAATCCACCTGTGGATTCTAACTTTTGCTGGATGTCAACCTCTTATTGACTGTCTCTCTCTCTGTCTCTCCCCAAGTTGTCTTTCTTTCACTGTGTCTAAGATATACAGTTGCTTGTTTCAGGTGCCAGTAACCTGATTGATAGACTGAACTCAGTATTGTACTCAGAGTGATTTGTAATTAGCGAAGAATAAAGGTACATTAAAGGCAAAGAAAGGCTGAGAATATGTGTTTCAGGTATGCACATAAATTTACCAAGACAATTGAGCTATTGTCTCTAATAAAAATCTACTCTTTCTTGGGTAGATTATGTAATACAGTAATACAAAGCATGTAGTGGCCAGCGCCCCTGACTGAGAGAGCCCCACTACATCCCCCCCACCCCACCCCACCCTCTCCCCACAGCTGGCATTAGATGTTAAACTACAAGCGCACAGAAACTGGCAACAGGCCAACTCTGAGATGAGAGACACACTCGAGCGCACACACACACACATTCAAACACACAAAAAGGTCCTCACCCAACCACCCACACAGTATCCTTCTTACAACTCAAAGCACAAGCCAAAACCAACAAAAAGAAAGTGCATATGTACACACACACACAGGATGCAGAGATGAGGGGGATGTTGTGTGTGTGATATGGTGAACAATGGTCTGCTGATGAATTCCCTTAGATGGGTCTGAAAATACACAAAACAAAGCTGCTTGTGGTTGAAGGTTAGAAAATGTTCATGCCACTGTGGAGCCCTTTTTTAATAACCTGCTCACATGTCAGTGCAATCTCTTTTGCATGCAACCAAATGCAAATTCAAAAATCCAAATTCTTTCTTCAGCCTCTGAGAGGATGACTGTGTAAACGTTATAGCTTGTAGTAACCTGATACTTACATGAAGATATGATGCTAGTAATTATGTTGCAAAACAAGGGACTCATGAATCCGCTGAAATGTTTCAATGAGATGAGCACAGCTGTAACTTTATCATCATGGGAAATTTGTGACACCTGATGACAGATATTATTTGAACAGTGCTTGATGTGAGTTTTGACTCATGGTGGGACAGATGCTAATCCACTGTTTCTGTTTTTTTTAGGGTTCAGAGCGACTGGCATGATTGAGACGAGACTTGCAGATGTTTATGAAAGCATACAAGCATCAACACACACATACATATAATACAAGCACATACACTCACTCCCAGAGAGGGCTCTACAGACAAAGAGAGCACCCCCTACACACAAGCACACACACACACACATTCCATCACAGTTTCCTCACAGGAATGGAAAGAAACTGAATCCTAGTCCGTAAAGGAAAACAAATGGAGGTTCTGCCAAGCCTGTGGCTGAAGAGCAAAGGAAAACTCCCTCTACCTCCCTCCTCCCAGTCAGGCCCGCCCCAGGTCCAGCACTATATCAAGGGCCTGCCTCCCTTTATCAAACTCCACAGTCCTGCTACAGTGAACAGCTGTGTAACAGTCCTCTCTTCTCGTGTCCTCTCCTGACCAGCGGACAGTCAACCATCATGTATTACAGCCAGAGCATCATCAGCAATCCCAGCATGATCACCAGACAGAGCCGCAGCTACACATCGAGCATGGCTCCTCAAAAGGCTCACAGCGTGTCTAGCTTCAGCCTCAGGGGAGCCCCTCGTATCTCCTCCGCCAGTGTGCGCACCGTCTCCTCTGGGTTTGGAGGTGGTATGGGGATGGGTGGCTCTGGCTTTGATCTGTCTAGCGCCCTGGACCAGAGCGCTGTGCATCTCAATGAGAAGGCCACCATGCAGAACCTGAATGACCGTCTGGCCTCCTACCTGGAGAAGGTCCGTTCCCTGGAGGCAGCCAACGCCAAGCTGGAGAAGCAGATCAGGGAGTACTACGAGCAGAAGGGGCCTACAGCAGCGAGGGACTACAGCAACTACTGGGCCATTATCAATGACCTGAAGGACAAGGTATAGTGTGTGCCAGCTTCATCAGCCCTAAGGCCAGGCAAATATTTGCAGCTCTGTTAATGATTAGAAAGTGGAGGATTTTAAAGGCTACATAACCACAAACTGTATATAATAAAATATGACCTATCACATAACTTCCTTAGAGACCATATGATCAATTGAGCTGCTGAATCCTTGGTGTTTATAAGACTGACAAATGCTTTCTCAACAAGAAAAACTGTTATCCAGTGTTGGGAAATACGGTGCATGACTATGTAACAAACCAGATTATACTTCTTCACCAATGTGCGATTAAATATTCACTTTAGGCTTTTGTATTTTAACCAAATCCTGTTGTTTTCCAAAGATTGCTGCTGCCACCATCGGCAATGCCAACATCCTGCTCCAGATTGACAACTCCAAACTGGCTGCTGATGACTTCAAGACCAAGTGAGCGTGAACCCTCACACTTCTGCAGGCTTATCTTCATGTTGTGAATGTAAAAACAGAAGGAAAAGAAGTTATAGCTGTCCATAATCATACTTCTCTACTTTCCAAACTAAATAGGTTTGATCATGAGTTGATGATGCGCCAGTCAGTTGAGGCCGACATCGCCAACCTGCGCCGCTTGCTTGACCAGACCACCCTGACAAAGGCAGACCTGGAGATGCAGATTGAGGGCCTGCAGGATGAGCTGGCCTACCTCAAGAAGAATCACGCAGAGGTTACTGATGAACTTAGTAGAGTTATAATTATCACTGCTCACGTTGTCGTCTGTAGAAGTTGGAAGACCTGCTGAGATCTTAATGCTGACTCTCTCCCCTTGGTTGTTTAGGAACTGGCAGCTCTGCGCTCTCAGCTTACTGGCACAGTCAATGTAGAGGTTGATGCTGCACCCCAGCAAGACCTCAACAAAGTCCTGGAGGAGATCCGTGCCCAGTATGAAGCCATCACTGACAAACACCGTCGCGACCAGGAGTCCTGGTTTAATGAGAAGGTGACAGGACCTTCCTTTAAACAAAGTCATCCCACACTTTACAAATTACTGGGTTTACACCCTCAGTAGTCCAACCTGTAATTAAACATAATCTTCTGTGAGACTAAGACAAGTAATCAACAAGACTTCTAACTGTGATTTTATTTCTTGCTCCAGTCAGCAACCCTGAGCAAGGAGGTGGCCATCAGCACGGAGACTATTCAGACGTCCAAGACAGAGATCAATGACCTGCGGCGCACACTGCAGGGCCTGGAGATTGAGCTGCAGTCTCAGCTCAGCATGGTGAGGAAAAAAAAAGAAAACTTGAACCCAAACCATCTGTTCGCATCTCACTGATCTTGCCTTATATGAGCAAAATTCCCGGATCCCTGTCTTGTCAAGGAAAACTGGAGAAACAGACACTGATAGAGGGTAAAGAGCAGAAGGGAGGGTAAAAGAAGGAGGCTTTGTTGAAATAAAGAAAGAAGGGAGGGAAGGAGGGGGAGAGATAAGAGCGATGGGGGCTGTGGAGAAGGGGAGGGAGGTGATCCCACTGAGGAAAACATTTCACAGACATCTGCTCAAAGCTTGGAGAAAACTGCAGGAATGCTGAACTGGATAACCCAAAAGTCGTACTCCCATGGATTATCTGTGGTGATCTGGAGTTAATCATTCAACACGTCCTGCAATGGCAGCACAGTGACCCTGTCTGACAGTGGAAGGGAAGCTAAAAGACACATATTGAGGATCTGAACATAGGCCTTGGCTTATCATTCCTGCATAAAGGAATGCAAACATCCTTTTGTGTCTGTCTGACATATAATCCAGGGTGTGGTTTTGGTTACAGACTTGAAACTGTCTAAATTGTCACAAAAGATTTATTACAGTTAATTGGCAAGTGAGAATGAACTAAATATAAATTTTGTGTGTATTTGTCAGGAACATGAATTGAGTGACTTTTCTCTCTGGCTCTCCAACAGAAAGCGGCACTGGAGAACACATTAGCAGAAACAGAGAACCGCTACAGCGCCATGCTCAGCAGCTACCAGAACACAATTAACATGCTTGAAGCAGAATTGGCCAATGTGCGCTCCAGCATCGAGCAGCAGGGCCAGGACTACAAGATGCTGCTGGACATCAAGACCAGGCTGGAGCAGGAGATCGCCACCTACAGAAGCCTGCTGGAAACAGAGGAGTCCAGGTAGACAGAGCTGCACCAGCATGGACTCAAGTTAACACTTACTATTTAGAAGACAATGATGTTACTGATTATTTTTCTTTTTTCTCTCCTCTCCCTCATTTCAGACCCATTGCAACAGGTAAGTGACGTTGGCCTTAACAAGACATTACATAACACACAAAGTAGCCAGTGTCATAAAAAAGTGAAACACTGTCGTCATGATCACTTTCCTCTCTCTTTTTAACAGGGGGCACAAAAACCACAGTCACTACCACCACTGTGCGCACTTCCAGCTAGGAGGTCCAACTGGCAGGACAAGCTGTTCTTGGACAGACACACACGCACACACGACATTAAAGCTGTTACACGAGATGAGAGAGACTGTACTGATAAAAACCCTGAGATTTGTTAAAACTGAAGCCCGTGTTAAAGTTTATCTATGAAACAACATTTGTAACTCAGAAGAAGAAACCTCTGACACTGTGTTTGTGTGTGTGTGGCTGGTCAAAAGAAAAAAATAAATCTGCTGGTGAACATTGGAGCTGTGTTGTTTTATGACTTTGCTGGTCTTTTATTAAAAAAGGATGTTATTTAAAAAAAACTATTCATTTTCCACAACACCGCTGTTATGGACTGTTTAAGCAGTCGTCATGGCAACTGCATTACGCTCTGGGAGGTAGGATGTTGGGTTGAGGAAATCTACATTATGTAACAGAGGCTGTTTTAAGGAAAGGGTGAACAATGGTTAATAGCTCCAGTGTGGAAAGCATGAGGAGTCGGAGAAAAGATGCTCAGTAGGTTGGTAAAGCGTCACCTCAGGGTTTATTCAAAGCAGTTTTTTAAACAAGACACACCCAAATGGTTGACTAATCTTTGCCCTGGAGGCCTTTCAACACAGCATTAAGTCTGTCACATAGTAACAAGAACACATTGGCTAAGGACAGAAACACAGAATGTGAATGTAAACACTGACTAAATGAACAAAGAGACTCATTGTGGAAACAGGTGTTATCAATCCTGCCCTTTGGACCTGTTTATGAACTCTGATTGATCGCAAATGACCGCTGAATTCTGATAAAGTGTTGTGAAGGGTGGGGTTTCTCAGCTGCCAGTGACCTCATGTATGTTTTGTGTGAAAGAAGGGCAGGGAATTGTTATGTCCATGCGGTGTGTATTTGTGTGTATTATAGAGAGAAGCAGAGAGGGAGGGAAAGCAGCAATCAAACCTCTGTACAGGTCAGCAGATACAGCCTCTAAAATTACACTCAGATCCCGTGAAGGCTTCATAATTCTCAAATGATGGTGTAATGGTGGTTTTGGAAAAGAGAAAGAATCCAACCCCCTCTGAGGAGTTTTACTCACAAGTGTTTGGGCCCACTTGGTTGCACATCAGCTTCTCTTCCACACTGTACAATGGTAACTGATGACAAAACCCTGCCAGTAACGGCCACAATTTGATATGAAAGTCCAAACAGAGGTCATGAAGAGAGATTGCACCAACATCAGCCCATACTACCCACAACAGTGTTAGATTTACTGGGCTTGCCGAGGGCAAACTGAGCAAAGCCATACCTTAACATCCAGTTATGAGCAAGCAAACACCAAACCTTACCAAACAATTTCTTCAGCACTTTCTGACATCTTGTATGCACTGTATTTAGAAAGGGTTGTGCATTATTTTGTCTTTTAAGGCTTTTCTTATGTTCAAAATGCACCATTATGTCATCACATCAGTTTTTGATAAACATGTTGAAGAAAGATAGATATTGCTTTGTCTTTGCTAAATACAAGTGAGTCAACTAGCTTAGCTTAGCATAAGAGCTTTAAATAGGGCTTTGCCTTTATACAAAGGAAGGAATAAATCTAGTATCCAGCATCTAAAGCATTTATATCAACACATGCTAAATTGTTGTTGGGTTTTTTTTGTTGCTGTTGTTTTTCAATCTGTACAAAAATGCAAGTGCAAAACATTTGACCACTGTGTAAAAGTAAAGTGCACTTTTGTTGAGCATTAAAATAGATGTCTGTAATGATCCACCTTTAAAGGATACTGGTGGGCTGATGTTTTTAACCTTTGGACGGTGCTAGACCAGCAGTTTCTCACAGCTTCATCCATTCGGCTAAATTAAATTAAGTCTCCTGAGTCTAGCTACATATTTAGCCCACAAATACCAGAGGTCTCCATCGTCACGTTACTCTCAGCAAGAAAATTAATGAGCTTATTTTCCCAAACTGTTGGTTTAAATTTCATCCAACCTGGGCTGATTGCCACAGTGATCAAAGGCCATGAACCGCGAGGACAGAAGGAATTCTGAAATGAATCAGCAACTGAAAATCCAGTGCAGTTAAATCTCTGAGGACAATGAGTAAAAGACATATGAGCTGCAGTGGAGGAGCCTCTTACTTTACATCCACTCAGTTTATTTGATCCACAAACATTGACAAAGAAATGTCACAATTAGACTATCACCTAACTTAATCGGTTAATTTAACAATGACTGAAGCCTCAAACTACCAAACAGGAAGAGGTAGGTGGATTCAAAATTGCAGCGGAGCTTCACCTTGGCACACTAATAAGCTGTCATCGCACAATATAAACTGTTGTGAAATTTGGCTTAGTGGATTCAGGCAAGGCAGACAACAATACAGTGAATAGGCAGTCTGCACGTGGCTGCATGGAGCTAGATGTTAGGAAGCAGTGCCAAGCTGCCAACAGTTATCTATGCATTTTATCTGTCATGGCTGTCTGCCTTTCAAGGCTTTCCCGAGGCTAGCAGTGAGATCATGGGAGAGGAACAGAACGTTCAACTTATTTGATGTCATGAAATACTTTGCATAACTTCAATACAGTTTAAAAAAGACGAGTTCATTGAGACTATAAAAGCCAGCGTTGTTTCGTTCCTTTGATGCTGTTTCCCTTGATATTGTAGAACCATGGAAGTAATAGTAACTTGACAACGACGTGTGCAATCCTCTTATTTCCTGCAACTAAATCTCGATTACGCTCAACACACGATGTTGTTAACCACTTACTCTCACAATTGGTTACACAGAAAAAACACCATTGTTAAAAGAGTAATTTACCATTTTCGGAAATTCAAAGCAAAGACAGTTTATTGAATTCAAATAAAGAAAGTTGGTATCCATAAACTCACAGGTCTGCTCTATGTCAATGTGGTTTTTGACAAAACCATGTTCAGCTTTCATATCAATGAAATGTTTAGCTAAGTATTAGTCATGTCTGCAGCAATCAAACCGGAGGCTGACGTCCATATCAGCAGGAATGTTGCTGTCTCAGGGTCAGAAAGTCCATTAAGGGGCTGGAGAGGGAAGGAAAATTCTTCACTCGGCTGGCGGACTCTATTCTGGAGCAGTGTTAGGTTTGACACACCAGCGAACAGGAATGCCTAACCTCTCTGCTAAAGGTCTCTGTCTGGCATGAGATTTTACTGTGAAAGTTTTCAAACTGCGCCTGAGCTGCAGTGAATAGGAACAGTAGAGAGTGGAACAAAACCAAATGCATTTCAGGGGCTTTCGGTCCTGCCAAGCATGAGACAGATGTGATTTTTAAAGGGTGTGAGCTTGGCTGTACTGTGCAAGCTAAAAGAGTTGGTGTTGGTCCATTCCCACCATCAAATGCAATCACCAACATTCAGTATAATCTTCTAGGGTGTAACAAGCACAGTTTCAGTAGGAAAGCATGGGGCTTTGACTGGGCTGTGCAGGAAGGCTGAAGGGTGGGACTTCAACAGGTAGGGTTAGTTTGAGACACCACACCCTGGATAGATCTACTTGGGTGAGACTTAAAGGCTTACAGCAGCTCTTCAGTATTCTATATACAATGCATCCTGACATAATGGCTTTCTCTTACACAAATAGGTTAAATGCTGTAGCATTTTTCTGCAATGACTATGAAACTGAATTTTCATACCATCTTCACTTCTTATGCTTCCCATGGGCTGGGTGTACGTGTACCGGAGCACATCCCAGAATGTACTAGGCAGAGAAAGCCAAACCTAGACACAGTATGTCAAGAGAAATACATTCTGCTGAAACACCTTCAACGATACGCAAAACTAAGATAGTAACAACCCAGGAAAGAACTACTGAGAAAGCTGAGCTGCTTTTTCCCTGCAAAACTGCTACTACTACAGTACTACTGTAGCATGACTCTGATTTTCCAAATTCATGAAATTTGTGTGGCTGTGGCTGAAGACTCACAAAAAACATCAACAAAAGTGCATTCATTCACCAGTTACAAAAAAAATACGAAGCTGATGGTCTGCACGAGGCAAATGTCAGGAGAGGGAAAAAACTCAGTCATAAGTGACGTGTAATCAACTAATACCTAGAGACCTTCTTGTGAAAGGATTACACCAGCTGTGACGCCCGTGTTATGAGCACTAGGTGGTTATAACTACATGATTACATGAATACTTCATCTTCAGCTTGGCCTTCACTTTGGTCCCACCTGCAGATTTGTAAAAGTCCATGATGTAGTTGTGATTATATCAAGGCCACAAAATATGTCCAGACACAGACAGACCACCTGCCAAGGCCGAAAAAACAGCCAGAGGTGGTTCGAGCTACCGAAGGTGTCTCCAAGACCACATATCACCATGATGACACACACACCAACTCACACCATGAAAATAATAGCACTGACACTGTCATGTCTGGTAATAACATTGTAGATTGCACAATATTTTATATGAGCACTGAACAGTAGGCAGATAGAGTGTTATTTTGGCTCTTATCCGACACCACCCTTCTCTCAGAAAGTTTAATACAACACTGCCACCAGCTGCTGGTTTCCTGTATGTTTAAACCATCTGGTTGTTGCCTATTGATGAGACTGCTGATGAAACCTGATTATATCATTCTAACTGGCAGATGTTGAACCTTGTGAGAACCAAGAACGTACAATGATTCATGTGAGAAACTGATTCATTATGCAGACAACTGCCAAACGAAACCAGTACGTCATAGTCGATGATCAAGTTGGTGATTAACGCTGTGAGAAACCACCAGACCACCCAACCTCACCCAACCAGCACTCCAACCCTTAAAGGACCAATCAGGTGAAACTGGACGACCCCCCACGGCACAGTAGTTGTATGAGATGCAGCCATTGCTACTTGTTGGTCTATTGATTAAAAACAAACAATTCAATAAAGTATAGCATAAAGTATCCATCGGTCTCCACGAGGAGATAAGTATAACCCACCACAGAGAAATTATGTCATAGCCTGGGTAGCCCAAAGCTTTGCAAAGAGAAATTCCATGATGGTCATGGTATGAGGAGTTTTCCAACCTGACGATGCTGCCATCTACAGGCCAGGAGCGGTAATGTGGCTGCGTTGACAAACAAAACTTCAGGCTCCATCATTTAAAAAGCCCAAAGGTGCAATAGGTTGTTCTGGAGTTTCAAATGAGGCTCTACCGTTGGTTTGCAATGGACCAACATCAAAATCAAACTGCAGATCTATATCTGCCAAATATTCATGTAGAAAATGCCGTTCTCTCTGTCAGGTGTTGAGGTTTAATCTGTCAATCACATAATAATTACGGCCTAATTCATACCCTGGATTAAGTCTTATTTTCTAAATGGGGCCATCTTTTATTAATATATTTTTTTTTTACCAGTGTCAAAAGTTTAATTTCAAAGTTTGGAATAAGTGACAGTAAAAATGCATAAGATACTAGAAGTGTCATCATGTTTTTACATAATTTCTCTGTCTGCATATCTTTTTTTTTTTGATGGGCCCATCATTTTTAAAAAATTAACATCATGTTGCATAGGGGAAGACTTGAAACTAGACTGCGACTATATACACGAGAAAAACTTTTACTGAGCTACTAAATGAAGTGAGAAGAAAGGACGTATCCCAAATACTTCAATCTGACTTCTTTCTCCAACCAGTGGAGTCACCCCGCTGATGGTCATTAGATAAAATTACGGTTTAAGGCTCTTCAGTACTGTCTTCACTTCCCAGGATCCATTTCGATTTCTGTATACAGTCCATGTTATCATCCACATTCTCCACCAACACAGTAATTGCACCAGCACTTTGTCATCTAAAGCCAAGGTACAGCATTATATTATAGCCTACATTAAGACACTTCTCTTCATTTCCGGTTTTCAGTCTGTTGACAAAGACACGCAGTCATTTTAACTTTACATTAGGGCATAAAAACTGCTATCATGTGACATTTTAACACCAAACCTTGAGCATAAAATGTTTCCAGGTTTTGAGCGTTCAAAAAAAATTGATTAATAGAAGACACATTAAAGGAAATTATTTATTATCACTTTAATTTTATAGGGGAACCACAAGTACTTTAAAAGAAGGTTATACAGCGCTGTACATTTGGGAGCAGTACTGACAGACTTGATAGTCATGTTGTCTCCCTTTTAAATATGATTCATTTAAATGTTCTATAATCTTATAATGATACAGTGATAGAATAAAAGCTTGTGTAACTGGTCCTGCAGCCTTTCTGATATGCCGATATAATTTTTGTTGGGACTGTTATTTCCTTGTAATTTTTTTCCCAAAAAAGGAAAATAAAAGTTATGATCAAAAACCATACGACAGGCAGAAACTGCCAGGCTGTAATCCTGTACAACTCCCAATTCACTCACACAATAGAGAGAAAGAGAGACAGAGAAAGGGAGAAGGAGAAAAAAAAAAAGAGATACAATTCCCATGTTCTGAAGGCTGGTCTGTGGTGGGATTGGGCCTCAGTTCACAGAGAAGAACAGAGAAGCACAAGATATAATTTTTGCACTTTCTGCAGCCTCGACTCTTACTCTGCCCAGCCATCCACCTGCTTGAAGGCTCACTTCCATAGCTGTGTGCTCAGAGTCTGGCCAGATCCAGTTGCAGCCCAACCACCCATAGCTGCTGGAGGCTGACCGAAGGCCATCTGTCCCCCTGCACCATTCAGAGTCAACCCTGACATCTGCTGGTTCATCTGAGGGTAGAAAAGAGAGTAGAGTGAGTAACACTGGATCCCCCCTGCCATGTCCCGAGTATCAATTAATTCAGTCTCAAGATTTTTATTGAGACATATTCAAAGCATTAAAGGATTAAAAGGATGTTGGTTACAGGTACCAAACTTGACAAAGACATAAGAGTCAAACAAAAATTACATTGTGCTTGGAAATAAAAATTGGGTTGATGTCAAATCCTACCTAATTGACATTTGATAGTCGTCTACCAACTAAAATATAGTACTTTATATATCAAGATGATGTTTTGACTTTGGCTTGACACTTTTTTAAAAAATTCAGTTTTCGTTTCTGAACACAACAGCATATTTTGCCTTCAGCAATATACATGATATACAGTGGGATATGAAAAAAATGCAGGAATTATCAACAGCTGACTTGAATACCTTTCTTTGGTCAATAACATCATTCTTTCAATGACAAAAGAAATCCAGACAACCGGCTATTCTTTTCTGTTGCCAATTAAATCTTCCTTATCTGCGTTTTTCTCCTGTTCCTCACTCATTTTCAGGTTATGATGACGACTAGCCAGTGTGGGGCCAACTTTGGTTGTTTAACAAGCCGTTCAAGAATGACTTTGACAGCAGAACCTGCATGTCACTCTCTAACAAAAAACTCTCTTTAGCCAAGAACCTTTAAACTATCATAAATGACATGTCAGTCTTCTCTTATAACTTAGTTATGGAAAATTGAAATTGTGTGTACCATGAGTACCTTTTATATCAGTAAAACAATTTTGTCATGACATTTCACATAGTTGCACTACAATGTGAGAAGGTCGTACTGTGTTAGCCTACGCTTCAATTTTTTTCAAATGCAGTTTTTGCAGGTAGTGGAAATATGCTATATCCCAAAGAGTTGTGTGACAATGATAACAATTCAGTCAAAGTGCTACTCCAGAAAGCCAGGGCTTATGGACAAATGCATTTTCAAAAATGTAACAGATTTCTGTTTTTAGATGTCCCTAGTGGCGTTGCTTGTGCTGCCATCTAGGGGTTGATAAATGCTCTTGATACATTTTTACAGTATAACCTCTCACAATTTTGTGATGCATCATCACAACTGGTTGTGGTCCCACGTGAAACAGAAGTCCAATAGCACACTTGAGCCCGTCCAACAATACAGAGCTTCTTGAATAATCTAAAGCTGTCTCCATACCTGACCCATGTTCCACTGAGCCTGTTGTCCAGGCTGGATTGTGTACATGCCCTGAGCAGGCACCATGCCTGCAGGCATAGCGCCACCCTGTGGTCCCATCACTCTTGAGGCCATGCCCATTACACCAGTGGCGGGCGCATTTCCCATGAAGCCATTGGGCATTGTCATCCCAACCATCATGCCTGGACTGGGTCCCATCATGGCTGCCCCGCTCTGGGCCATCATGGCACCCATGACAGTTGTAGGTGGCATGGCTGTGCCCATGCCGGGGAACGCCTGGTAACCAGCAGGGGCCTGGACAGGAAACTGCATCTGGGAGGGGCCCATGAACATGCCGGCTGAAAAGAAGGACATTCGCAAAGGGGTGAGTGCAAATAAGAATGTATACAATCTTATTCTAGTATTTTAATGTGAGAGATGTGAAGTGATTTCTGGAGCTTGTAAAAAGATTTTGATATGGGGCATGTTTGAGAGGGATTGTGTTGGGAAATACACACAACTATGTATTTGCTCTACACACATCTATAACTTTAAGACCCGAAATATGGTACAAAGAGGACACTGGCACTACTCACAAAACAAATCAGATGATTTACATTTAAAATGTTGGTGTTTTGATGTGTTCAGCAACCGAAGAGATTGATGGTGGGAGAGTATTCATTTTCATTACTGTCTGAGTCTAGCTGCTTTATATTTGAGAAAGGGTTTTGCTGATACACATTTATGTTTATCTTGGTGTTCAAAAAATTATTACTTTAGATCAGTAGCAAAAGCCAGGTTTCATGTAGGCCTGCCAACCGAAATGAAGCAGTTATTTAAAGATGAGTCACCCAGCAAAAACAGGTTAGTCCACCTGTTGCAGTGTGACAGGTGTTGTTTAACACAGCTTCTGTGTTCATGAAAGCAATCCTCACCAGCAGGCGCCTGGTGGGACATGCTGTTGGTTCCATAGAGGGACAAGATGGAGTCCTTGGACAGAGGTTTCTTAGCACTTTCATCGGTTTTTGCAGTGCTAATGCTGTCGCTGAACAGGTCGAGGTCTCCCTGTCCTGATCCTGAGCTGGCTCCGAGTCCGGCTGCTGGAGCTTGTGTTGGAGTGCTCGCCGCATTGCTGGAGCTGACCTGGAGGGAGACATTTAAGTCCAAGGGATGCCTTCACTGGTATTGATGATGACTTAAAAAAAAAAAAAATCACATTTAGGACTAGGGAATACTACTCAAGAGTTTCAGGTTTGATAACAATGCAGATAAAGAAAAAACTGATGTAGAAACGTCCCCACAGTTGATATTTTTAAATTGTGCTTTGGCCTGGTAATGCCGGTGGGGGGTATTTCATTGGAATCAGTGAAATTGTTTAATAGTTTTAATACGTTTGAATATGGCCTTTTTCTATCATTTCAAATATGGGGACTTGCTGTTTTTCTTTGTAATTTGTAATATATCACTGGTTTTATGCTGGTCATGAAAAACAAACACAATGTGCTCCTAAGGCCTCCATGATGGGCATTTATTACCATTTTTAGAAAAATTATAACATGTGAATTATTGTTTGCAGCCTTATTTCAGTAAGGGTTGCCTGATTTGCTGCATTCATCTTCTGAAGTGTGTTCAGCCTCTCATATTCAGTTCACAGTCTCTGTTGCCGTCTTGTGGCCCATTGCTGCTGATGGTAATCATTGGACTTTTTATTTTTTACCGCACACTTAATTTCAATTCTACAACTCCACAACCATTACTGTTTAGCCCGGCTGAGCAATATTCAGAAATTAACACTAAATCTGGACTAGGGAATTCTTGCTTGATTTTACCTGAGGAAACTGAGCTGCGGTCGTAGACGCAGGAATGGGGTTGGATACCATGGGGCCAAATATGTCCAGATCGTTGTTCTGACTTGTGCTCGTGCTACCATTGTTAGCTGATGCAGCTGCTGGGGTGTCTGTGACAGGAAGGAGACAAAATTGTTTTACAGGTGAAAAATAAGTGTACGACATTATGGGAAAAAAACAAAACAAATAATAATTATGAGACCACCTCAGCATAAGTCAGTGATGAATGCCCAATAATGTTCTGCCTGCATCTACTCTGAAATTATGAAAAATCAAGAATAAAATTAAAACACAACCTCTAAATGCTGTGAAAAATGGTTAAAAGCAACAAACTGTGTGTTTGTTATTGTGGAATATGTGTTGTCATTGTATTTAACTGCATTGCTTTCCCACAGCTGCAGAACTGCCCACACAGTGAGGATAACAGTTAGCACAATAAAAAAAATTAATCAGCTTACCCTGAGTAGCTCATTGGCCACAAAACAAACATAACAGTAAACATCCCATCCAAATAATGCAAAGCCCCTCAGCAGCATTAACATGTCAACATCTTTTAACTGTAAATGTAATTGTTGTAATGAAGTATCATCTGTGATTTACTAATAATGCCTGAGAAGTTCCACTGAAAAGACAACACACAAACACACAAATGAGTAGACATACAATAACCTGTGGTTCTTCCCTGACATCTGATTCTGAAAAACAACTCATTTTAAAAACAGGAACACAACTGCCTCTACATCAAGACAGAAATATCCACATAACTGCCACGTGTATGCTGCAAGACGCATTACAAGTGATCCAGCAATGGGTCCATGAGCAAGGCTATACTTGAAAACCAAAATAACCCCCGTGTCTACAACAGGACTCGCTTCTTTTCCTTATGGCTGCGATGTGTGTGCTGTGGTATCACTGGATATCATTCTCAAATTTGTTTATAATGTTTATAATAAGTTGAAGCACCAGAAAGTGTCAAGCGTCTAGATGAACAATGAGTTTTAAAACGAAACACAAAGTTCCTGCTTGGCTGCTAATGGTGGGTGAGTCAGCAACAGCAGCACTTCCTCACAAACAGAAGCCTTGCAGTGATATAATGGTACTAAGTTTTTAACATATATCAGTGGGGGGCGGGGGGTATAGTTGGTATTAACAAGAACTTTAAAGACCACCAGACAGCGTCACGGTGAGTCCTGTTGCACGGGTTCCAGAGACTGAAGTTAAAGAGGCCAAGACAGCCAGACATTTAAAGATGTCACTTTCTCTAAGGTCCACTGCATGATTAATGCACCTGAAGCCAACAAGTTCACAGTGACAGCACAACCTGGAGATGGAGACAGTCATGATTTGACTCTGATTGCATCGTAGTTCCAAATACAAAAAGTGCAGTTCTCTGCTGTAAAGGCAGTGGTGCACAATCTGAGGTATAAAACACAACAGACCAACCTGCTACACCAAACCAACGGTACAGGCAACCTTCACCCATTAGATACATGACAACATTATAACACACCGTGGTTCCTAAATGCCATATAAAGACACAGAAATCCATGTGAAAAAAAAAAAAAAAAAAAAAGAATTACATGGCAGCCAGAGCACATTAAATAAAACTACCGGCTCATCAACAGAGCTGGTAGTAAACAGAAAACAATTACAAAGTGAAACTGTATTCACCCTGTTTGCATAAACAGTTTCTCAGTTTCCACATTCACACAGCTCATTGCTGTGCATGTGTGCTTGTTGTCAAGTAAAAGAAACTCACCGAGGCCTAGTAGGTTCACAGGGGGTTCTGAAGTCTTAGAGGGACTGATTTTGGGAATGGGTCTAGAATCTTCACTCTTAAAAAAAATGTAGTTGGAAGGAGAAGATTTAAATAAGCAACAAATTCTGTGTAAATCAAAAAACAATGGCAAGGAGCATATCCATACAGCTCTGTTCATGGGGTAATGTATGTGTGATACCTTGGTGTAAGGTGACACCTTGCTCCCTCTGTCTGGCTCCCTCTCTTTCTTACTATCTTTTGGCTGAAAACACAGAGGAAACTCACAGGTGAACCACATGTGCATGCACAAAAAAAACCCAAGACAGACAGTTGAATCTCCTTTATACTAAAATGGTAACATTCCAGATAATACATACACTGCTTCCATTGGTCACATTCTTGCTGTAGTATTTCTTCTTCTCATATTTATCCCTGATGAAGAATTCCACTGCTCTGGGGTGAGAGTTCAGGGAATAAAACAAAAGGAGTAACTTTCTGCAGCAACACAACAGCCACACTCTGATATATCTGCTTAGTGTGAAGGATACTGGTCTGTTTGAGGTCTTCTGAAGCTATCTGGAAGGTTGGCCTCATAAAGCTGCCTGGCCTTGGTGTTACCCATGTCCTGTATACTCTGGAAACATGGAAGATGATGATGTTTATTAGAAAGTTTTCATTGAGGCATGTTGAAATACTTGTGATTGATCATTGCTGGCAGTGCTACTACGCCAGAAACATTGAGATATAATGTCTTTTTGACTCTGCTTGAGGATTTTGACGACTGTGATCATGTTATCAGGATTCTTAGGTATCTTAGGTGTAGAGCCCCTTAATTAAAAACTGGAGGCACGGTGTTTGTGAGAGGTGAATAGTAATAATGTTAACCTCTAAACGACACTCTGCTGCATTTTTGCTGCATTATACAAAGTATAGGCTACAGTATTTTTTTAGAATCAGTGACACTAAGGAGTAAATTGTATACCTAGTGCCAATTTTTCACAATGTTGAATTAGTGGGAATAACATTATCAAAGCTTTAAAGCAATGAGGAGGCCTAGTGTTAACAGAGGTTTCTTATGAGATACACCTCAAATCATCTCTCGCTAAATGACATATACTGTTTAAAGATAGCTGGACATCAAAATATGAACCAGCTTCATGTCTTATGGAATCAACATAAAACCATACCTGGATTTGGTCTGAGGTCCATTGGTCCAGGTTGACTGATTTCACTCTGGATATGTGTACTCCCAGGTTCCTGTGGATGCCAGCACATCGGATGCAGATAAATACTCCCAGATTCCAGGATGCCCATCTCGGACCTGATGGAGAAAGAAAGGTAAATACGACAAAAGAACAAAATCAAGTAAAAATGGAGAGGTGCCTGTAGAAAGACACAAACATGCATGATCTTGTGGTGACTTTAAGCGTCGAGAAATTACTGTTATTTAAAAGTGAGCCAACATTGGGAACGAGAGCCCGGTTTCTGTCACTGTTGGTCAAAGGCTTGAATGGGCCGATGGTCGAGCTGAAGGCGGCGGTGCAGGGAGAGGCACCGACGGGCTTCTGAAGCTTTAGAGAAGTTAGCTCGCTGGTTAGCCCCTTTAGTTTAGCTTAGGGGCAGAGGTGTCAGCTGACTAGCCTAAGCCTGATACACAGAGGAGTTAGCCGGGCTAAGCTAAACCACACAGATGCCATCTCGCTCCTCGGGGTTAGCGGGCGGATTCAGAGTTAAAAAACGTCAACTTTGTGTGGCAGAAAGGAGACAATCTTCGACAGCGTGAACGTCGCACCTTTCGCCTCGCAGTCGGCGCAGTACTTGTTGTCTTCCTCTCTCAGCATTTTGGACAGGATGGCCTGATGCTGCTCGTTCAGTTTCTGGGCCTTCTCTCTCTCCGAGCGAGTCGTCATTTTTGCGGCTTTAGTCGGATTTTACTAATTAAAAGAACTGAACTTCAATTGTCAATCGAAAGATGTTTCTGGTAAAAGACCATAATCAGAGGGATGGACACCTCCGAGTGGGAAATGAAAACACCCGGAACCGGAATCACTTCTCCGCCCACAGGAATTCTAACGCTGACGAGGCGGCCGCACCGGATTGGACGACAGGCCATGACGTCACGTGCCGCAAGAAGCTTATGAATTTTCATCAAAAATTCACAAACTGCCCTTTCAGTTTGTCACCAGCTGCCCATTCACGAACATGACTGCAAAGATGCCAGCTGATGCCTGGATCAGTGAGGAGAACATGATCCGTGAGCACAAGGAAACGTCACAATTTCCATGTTTATTGAACATGAACAAGAAAATATATACAATCATGAAAAAAATGTACATACATATACACAGAGACACGGAAACACCGGTATCTAGAGGCGTTGATTTGAAAAGCACAAATAAATTCTATTATTATAGTTGTTTACTTGGAACACCTGGTTAAAACTACTGTGGTCTAAAACATGAGCTCACAAAGGATACACTTTGTTCGATCTGCATTAAAGAGGCTCAGAAGGTGTTCATGCAGCTTATAATACTGAGGGTAGACTCAACAACAGGCACACTCCTCTCGTCAACAGCGCCACAAACTGCAGCCTCACTGAATTAATACATCTTTGACCCATTCTTAGTAAAAATGGAACATTATAACATTGATGGAGGTGGACTTTTGCAGGACTCTTACAGTAGTCCAAATTAGTTTTAGCAAGGTGTTCCTAAAAGACTAAGAGATTCATGTTCATTTCCCATTGCTGATTACACTCAACAAATGAAAATACTATCACAGAAATATGCAGTAATAAGCAATTTAAGATGTAATAAGCATTAACCTCAGCTTACATGAAGTATTTTACAGTGATCTGTAGAAAAGTGTCAAAAGCATTTCCAATACATTTAAATACTTTGAAAACCTGAAGATCTCAGCGTTTGAAAGGCCCTGCTATTCCTCTGTACAGTGAAGAGTTCTTAACCTACAAATACTTTTGTGAGGCCAACAGACAACATGAAAACTCATTTTGTAATGCACTCTACCACCCTGGTAAAGTGCATTACAAACTGTACTCTGCATACAATAGTCACTAATCTCACTGATTTCCCAGCAATTAGTCTTTTTATCTTACACAAACACACACAATGATAGCGCTGTGCAAGGAGACTGGAATCAGATACAGTGATAGATAAGTGGCGCTGGAGATAGAAAATGCAACACCGACTTAAAAGAAGGTTTCCAGACGGATCTTGAAGTTATTCTCTTGGTGTCTCACTGCAATCCCATAGCGGAGAAGCATTTCTATGTACGGTGGCCAGAAGGTGTGATCAATCGTCACATAGGGGTCATGTGGTGAGTTTAGGATTTTGTTCATAAGCACCTGCAGGGAAGCACAAGACAGGGATAGACTGGGAGTTAAGCACATGTGCAATAACAGTGCAAGATGATAATTTATTTGGTTCAAAACACTGGCCTGACACAAGATAGGGCAGCAGAGGTGATATTTGACGAAAGCACTGCTTCATACTTACATACATGGTATATGCCATTTCGACCAGGGTGCTACAATATTTGTTGTTGTGAACAAACTAAGATATACAGGACTCCACTATTCAGTGCAGAGTTTGGTAGGTAGGTTGTGACACACATCTAACCCCTTATCATGCTGAAGCAAAGTTTGTGTGACTGTGTCTTCAGTCTTGCAATTCAAGGAGACAGGAGGAGCAGCGATGAAAAATACACATCTTTCTAGTGAATATCTAGTTATAGTATTGCTTTTTATTATCATCATTAAGATGTCAACCAACAATTAACACAAGTGGGAGCTTCTCAGTCAAAATATCCTTGTGGACTGGGATAGAGTTTTTCGGAAGGGGCATTTGACTCAGGAACATTGCATGTGTAACTGAAAACATTTATGATGGTTCTATTACCAGTGACCACTAAACATATTGCAGTGGAACTGGCTGATACGAAAAAGCATGCAGCTGTCAATATTAATTGCATCTGTTTGCATCTCTTTCTTGTAACATGTCAAAATGTTGGCTTGCATCCTTTAAAAGACCCACAAAGCTGTGTCCAAACATACTAAGATTGACTGTCATGGGACTTTTTTAAGATTAAATAAAACTTAACTTTAAGTAGTAATTATTGAATTTTGGTGGTTGTATCCCAAGATGATTTCGCCAAAACTGTACAATGACATTTTAAAACAAGTTTATTTATGTTCTATATATGCAAATGAAGTTAGAACTTGTGAAAATTAAGATATAATGAAGCTACAATTTCTTTTCATGAAAAAACACTGCTGAGTGTTTAAAAAGTCACTTTTTGATGTTTTGAACAACACAAACAAAACCAGTCCCATTCCACGAAATTGCACTGATGTAAAAAATAAAAATAACAACACTAGAAAAAAAAAGAATTAAAATTTAAAATTTAAAACAATCTGTCCAACTGGGAATCAGCTTTGATCATGGAGTGTATGAAAACTCACCTCCAGAATTTCATTGAGTGAAATCAAGTCTTCACTTAACCCCGGTTCATTGTTCTGAAAATGATATCAAATGATGGTAAGAAACACCACCAATAATCCAAAAAAAAAAAAAAAACCCCCACAGTAAGATCAGTGATATTTAATATAAATTCTGCAAAATGAACAATCATCAAAAACAACACAGGTGACCGCACCTTCTTCTTCTTGTTTGTGCTGGATTCATTTTGAGGGAGAGGAACATGGGTCTGTAGGACATCACCCAGAGACTCCATCAACTTCTCCAGGTAGACCTTCATTTTCTGGATTTTTGCCTTAGTGTCCTGTAGTACACTGTGTACACAAATTAGTGTTGATACATACAATAGTCAGAATTTCATAATTTTTGCATTTTTAATGGGATAATGGGCAGCAAGTTAATGCGATGGGAAATACTGTTGCCTGTAAGCAATGAGGCTCTGGGTTCGAGCCTGTGGCCTTTCTGTCTGGAGTGTCCATGTTCTCCCTGTGCCTGTGTTGGCTCCCTCTAGCTTACTCCCAAAATCCAAAGACATGCATGTTAGGTTACTTGGTGATTGTAAAGCTGCCTGTAGGCCTGAGTTTGAGTGTGAATGTCTGTCTCTGTATGTGGGCCCTGGGATTGATGTTCTCTGCCTCTGGATGTTATCTCTCTATGAGATTTACCTCATAACTACGACTCAGCTGGTTTGATGATGCTTCGCCACAACACTCACCTGTGTTCTGATAATTTCTCCTTTTCCATATTAAGTCTTTCAACATGATCACTGGCAGCTATATGAACTTGTTTCTTCTCCTCAAGCCACTTTTCTTCACTAAAAGCACAAACATGAACAAGAGCATAATAAATGAAAGGTCTCTAAAAGGCCTCTTCTTTCACTACTGGAGAGCATTTATGTGCCCTGAAGCAGGACAGTAAGTTATGGAAAGTCTGCAGTATAACTAAAAGGTTACGTACAGTTCCTTAGTTTCTCTCAGTTTGTCTCTCTTTGCTTCACAGCAAGAAAGAACCATCTCAAGTTCAGAGCACAGCTTGAGCATCTGTGGAACACAAAGTGAGAAAAATGGATTGCACAATCCCAGCAATGCAGTTTTATTTGGCATTTTAGTGAGACATATTACATTAAGTGTTTCAGTTTACACATCAACATACCTCCTCTTTTCCCGCTCGAAGTAAAACTTCGGAATTTGCTGCCAGCACTGAATGGCAAAAAATAAGATAATATATTTTAAGAATGCAAATTTTGTCATATTAAAAATCAGATGGAGCAGATATAACAATTACACATTCAAACAGATTTGAAATCCTGGGAACACTATTTGAAATGGACGCAAACTCTGAAATTAAATAAAACAATAAGATTTCATGGACCAGTTCCACTGACAGAAACTGCACTAGTAATTTGTGATGTTCATACGTCAGTTGCAAACACTTATGTCACATTATGGTTGCAGTGTTTACTTACATTTCGGCTCCTTTGTTAGCCATTGCTTCAGTTCAGCGTCAGTTGCCATCAGACGATTTACTGACTATTGGAGATCAATGTTCAAATTGCAAAATACACACTATGTCATTTAAATTGACAGGTGGTTAAATTATTGATTAGTTAATGTTATTTCCATCCTCAAATGTCAAATCTATGCCTGGAAAACAAACTGTTAGTAGATGACCTGCCCCCACCTCCTAACTGACCCTAAATTAACAGTCTTGCTTGGCCAATTACTAAAACCAATTTGTTTAAATGTCATTTTTAAAAATTCTATCTCATGTAGCTGAAATGATGAGGTTATTACCATCAAACATTCCTTAGTCCTGGCCACTAAAATCAAATGTGTAATGCTTTTCTTGGTGAAGGATGATAGAATACCAAATACTGTCTGGTTTTGGACTCTAGGTGGAATATAATCAGACAATATGACCAATTATTACTTTTTCAAAGCTTGATGCAGCTGGTTAAAAGTCCAAGAAGCTGCAGCACCAGGCAAATGTTTGTGTAACCATATACTCTTCTGTAATACAAAATTTGACAGACAGATGTGTAATTTATCTGAGTGTATTCTCTGAGCCTTTATCAACCCTGGATGAGTATTGTGGAAAGTATTATACTTCTTATTATTTGAATTTCTTTTTTTTCCTCCTATGGACTCCCACAAACTGTGTGCTTGCTTTTCCTCCCTAGATTTCTTTATTTGCTATCTGACAGGTCAAAAAAACTTACATATTAATTCAGGGAACTATTAGCAAAAGTGAACTCAAACATGCCAACTTCATAAATGAACATGTAGTAAAACCACCTCACCTGCTCTTGAGGACGCTGGCAGAAATCTGATTCACACAGTATGAGCTCATTCTGAAGCTGCAACACACACAGAGACGCACAGTCTGCAGGTCATATCTGCCATGATGCACCTCCAGTGTTTGGTTAAAGGGCATCCGGGTCAAATCACCAGCTCACCTTCTGCAGCCAGGTATACTGTTCCTCACACAGCTTCAGCAGCTCGGACTGCGCAGCCTCTGACAGCTCTGCTCCGGACTGAGAGCCCGATTTCACCTCCGCCTCGACACGGACACACAGAAACGTCAGAAACCGTCCATTGGGAAACAGGTACGTGTTTTGAGCGGAGTAAAGCAAACGAAAAGTCGGAGCACAGCGAGAGTTGTGTTTTGTTAGTTGTTTGAACTTAAGTGTCACGGAAGTGAGAGTGAAAGTTTAAATTAGCGGGGTCTCTACAATAAACATGGGAATATAAGTTATTATGTGTATGTGTGAACCATATGCATCGGTTCAAGGAGATGCAGTCTTACCATGATTTGAAACTTTGTCTTTCTTGCGCGGATAACAACAGCAGACGCGTAGTTTTTCAAAATACCGCCAATTTTGATGACGTAAGACCTGCGACAGCCTAGAATGATGACGCGCTGGTGCTGCGCAGGAGGACTGCGCAGGTACAGAAATGTTCACAGTTTATTCATATTTTAGATCATGAGCCCCACAGCCATCTACACGAGGTTCCTAGGATTACTGTTGTTTCCGCGGAAAATGAGTCAGTTAATATAAAACAATTCTTGCTGTCAGTTACTTGTAAAAACAAAGAATAAACCAAAATTATCACTACAACGCTGCAGAAAATTTTGCCTTTAGCCCCATGACATTTATTTGACATCAATTTTATCTAGTTACCTTAAAGATCAAGATGTACAGAAGTATCATTCCAGTGTATAAAACGACATATTGTTATACACGTAAAACGACCTAATTACCAGCCATTAGCAAAAATGAATGTTTTAATATTCACATTTAATAATCATCATTTTAAAATTTTCAATAATTTTTCTCAGATTTTCACAGTACCACAGGCTGAGGCTTTTTTTCATTATAGTGTGTGGAAACTGCGTTTTGTCTTTATAATAATAACAACTTTTTTTTGTATGGCACCTTTCTTCCCAAAGTCATGAGGTGCTTTAGAAGGAAATTATATTATACAATACATTTACTCATGCTAAGACACTGTAAATCTTGCACAACCTGTCTAATCAGCTCAACTGTGAAAATGCAATGCCAATTGTGATTTGCATAGTGAAATATTTGAGTAAACCTTTCGTTTTACACACACACACACACACACACACACACACACACACACACACACACACACACACTCACACACTATGGCTGATTAACTGTTCACTGTAGTGGAGTTCAGTGTCAAATCGAAACCAGCAGGTGTCTCTGTTTGCCTCTCTCTTCGTGACCAAGTAGCTGACCGACTGGAGTTTGCAGCTATTGTTAACATCTGCACTTCCTTGTTTTCCCCCCACTTCCTTTCTGTTTCTCATTTCATGTCACAGTCTGAAAGTTGACAGTTTTTCATAACCAGCATGTTTTGGTCTGACACCTGATTTAAAGGATGAATAAGTCAGATTTTATTGTGCTTCCACTAACAAAAGGGAAACGCTATGTTTTCTCAATTTTTTTGTCTGTTTATTATGAGTGTTTTTGCCCCATCAAATTAAGTTTACCATTTTATATATATAAGCAATTTTATCAGATTTATAGAATGTAACTTTTTTGCTTTCTTAATTTTTGTCAATGTTTGACAGCCAGAGTCATGATAGTTTTTGTATTTGAAATCATATTTATATTAAGCTAATGACTTGCAGAATTAACTCTTTGATGTAGAACATTTCTTGATATTCTTGATTCACATCCCCGTTAAAAATATTAAGCTCAAAATGCTGGTGCAAATTAAGACCTGCTTTTCACGAAATGGCTATTCAACAAATATGATAAGAATCATACAGTAACTTAATAAATAATTCATTTTTAAGCTGTTGTCTTCATGGGTCATATTATTGCCTAATTGCACACTGCTTTCTGCAGCCTGTTGTTTGCCTTCCTGTATGTTACATTTTCAGCTTGAAGCTGTTATACAAACCATTCTTCTTATTCTTTTGCTGCCTCTCTGTAAAATTTAACATCCCACAAAACCCTGTGACCACCTGTGATCTGATGCCTGCCACTGCCACAATGACTGTAACACTGCGGCAGATTAACTTCCGCAGCAACTCATTGGCTCTCTATGATATCGTCTGCCAATATTTACAAGTAAACATAACAAAACTGTCCAAAATACATTAGCCGAATTATATATCTCTCGCCTGTTTTTCTCCCTTTGTTTATTTTTGACACACAGACACAGGCTGCACAGGCACATGGGTTAGCTGCTGCTTAATTGTAATTATGTTAATCTATCAGTTGATTTGATGCAGCAAAACTAGAGAAACAATTTAGTCCAAATAGCAAAACAAAATCTTCCTTAATGTTCAATTATAATCTGGAGAACATGCAGGAGCAGAAGCGGAGAATATGCATGTGTATATTTACAGATTTTTCCGGTGTATGTTTTCAAGCTTCTTCCAAAAAATCACATAGCCTGGATTATTTGAATGATCAACTAGAATTTGATTAATATGCAAATTTGTGAACAAACCTTTCCATTTGAGCCTTCAGCGCAGCCTAATTAATCACCAGTTAAAGGAAATTAATACATACATCAATTCTGTCAGGAACATGCTTAGTTCAATCGCCCGTAAAATTGAAGTTTGAAGTATTAACTGGCTCCACAGGAAGGCTATGATTAAAACTCTACAATTCAGCTCTATTTAGATATATAGAGTGATTTAACTCCATGCAGGCAGATATAAAGTCATTTACAGATGTCCTCTTTATACTTATTCAATAATAATAATATTAATGACAATGATAATAATAATGATGACCGTGAATTGAGGGACAGTTTGAGACCTATGGATTATCATTATCTTAAAACATGAAACTAAACAATTAATTGTAATTCTCAAATGTTGTCACTGACCAAGGTGTAAAATATTAATTTACACTTTGCTACTGAGACTGTTTTTCACAAGGTCCAAACAATGCGAGATAGAGAAAAGAAAGAGAGAGAAAGAGAGGGAGACAAGGAGAGAGTATAAAAAAGGGGAGGGGAAGAGATGAAAAGAGAGAGGGCTGTACTATTGTTTCAGTAGGGACTCATGCATCAAACTTCAATTTTCCGGACGATTGAAGTAGTGATTTTTTCCATCTTGAAGTGAAATACTGAAATACACTTAAGACCTCCAGATTAATTACCACGAAGTGGTCCCTCAGACTGTAGTATTACTTATCAGTGGGCCCGCCTGACAAGCCCTCATAAAATAAGCAAGTGAAATCCATAAACTTAGGCTGCCTTAACACTCTCTCCCTTCATAAATATGCTTGATTCAGAATAGGCTGCAGAAGCACATATCCACCCACCCACACACACACACAGACACACAAATACACACACAGACCATTGTGCATATAATATACTCAAAAAAATATTCAAAAAAAGTCATTTCTTTTTCTTTCTTTTTTTTTTGGAAGTTGAATCAAAGGTTACCTGTTATTTACTAGACATTAAATGTGATATTTTGCATCTCTAAACAGTTTATAGAAATTTTGTAAGTGGTTTATAACATACACATTTGCGCACGCACGCACGCACGCATCTACACACACGCACACACATACATATAAATAAAACTATATGTAAGAATAACTTTATATATATAACTTTTTCTTTATAATTTAAAAAGAAGTAAGTAAAAACGAAAAAACAAACAATAAAACCTGCAAGCATTGTAAAACATTTCACATGAAGACAGCTCTACCTATCATTTCTTTAAACAAAGAGGGTTAAACGGGAGGTAGCCTTTTGAGTTCACTCTTACTCTTCTCACATCACCATGTTTTCAGCTTCATTAAACTCCTTAAAGACAAAAGAAATAAAGAGGCATGAGAAGAAGTAAAAGATCAGAAGAAAACAAACAAAAGACTCCCTAACCAGACTTTGGCATAAATGTCACAGTCCAAACTCTTTATGGCTCCCTACTTAACATTAAAAACACTTTCAACAAAATCCATTTCTTGTTTAGAAACGTTCTTGGACAGAAGTCAAACATATTATTCCACTGCTAAAAAGCAGAGAAAGACAAGCGGCTCACAAAAAGGGCCAGTTTCATTGTAATTCATTGACTTGTTCAAAACGCCAGGCAAAGAAAGGGGCTAGACATTAATAGCCGCAGATGCCCTCATGAAGGGAGAGTCTATGTAGGCATTATGGCCTTTGTTCGCACCCAGTTAAACTGTTTAAATGGAGGGTTAACTCAATCCATCAAATTGTCTGAAATTGTGAGGAAATTTCAAAAACCATATGGCCTCCAAACGTTCGCGTCCTTTTTGTGCGGTGGGACACACTTGTCTCAGTATTGCTGCCTGCAGGGGACCGGCCCTGCTCCTTTGTGGCTCGTCCCATCAGGGAACGCTGCTCATTTGTCCCCACTTTTCATGCTTTACGCTCAAAATTACGGCCCAGTCCCGCAGAACAAAAAAGGTCTATAAAGGCCCGGAGAAACTGGCCCAAAACTTTGTGTTTTTGTGGCATCCTCGCCTTTTTTTCCCTCGGCACCAGATTTGTGTTTCTCACATAAATTTTTGCCACGAATGGAGAAACACGTCTAAGGGTCAAGAAGCCACGATACGCATTTAGGATGTGAAAGGGGACGTGAGATTCCCGGCCACAAAATGTTTAAGGCATCCTAGTAGAAAAGGACACAAAAGGACAAAATAGTTCAGTATAATAAGTCTAAATAGGCCGCTTTTGATGGGTTCACCCGCCCAGATTTGGCAAGGAGAGTGTGTTTGCAAAATATTTTTTGTCTGCAATAATAAAGAAAACTCCAGGCCGTTTATATCCATGACAAAAAAAAAAAACAAAACAAAAGAAAAAAAAAACAGCAACAACAAAAATCTCTATTATACAAGAATTGCCACATAAAGGAAATCTTCAGAAAAGCCATTTTATTCCCATAGTAGCCTATATACATTACAGTCTGTGCATTGGTTTTCAAATAATGTCCTGATTTTAGAAAGGCACTTACAGGTGTACAAAACTTAACAAATTTATAACTGTAAATCTATTGTATCCAAACAATAAATCTAAAAAGTAGCCTATAGCTTGTCAAAATCACCGCAATATTAATCGTTGTTTCTCGCCATCGGTTCGAGCATTTCCATAAAACGCAGAGCTGTGAATGTCCCAGTTTGCCTTTTCCGATCATCATCATCATGCACTGCAGCATCGGGACGCCGAGTATGAGCTGAAGTTAAGTTACAGTCAGATGATGATGATGATGAGGAGGAGGAGGAGGTGGAGGAAGAAGAGGAGAAGCAGAGCCGGCAGTGACAAAAGTGACTCAATGGCGACTTGGCTCACAAAAAAGACGAAAGCATTTAAATAAAAAAGAAATATATAATAATAAAGTAAAAATAAATAGATAATGATCACAAATCAAATCATGCATTTACATGCAAAAATATGAAAACTGGAGCACTTTTATTGTGGTGTGTGTGTGTGTGTGTGTGAGTGAGAGAATATAGGCCTTTTTAGGAAAAGCAGTGGAACAGGTGTGTGTCAGTGTGTGTGTGTGTGTGTGTGTGTGTGTTGGTCTATAGTGTAAAAAAATAATAAGTTACTCATGTCATTTTAGACCATATTGCTTTGATTGCAAGAAGTAACAGTTTGCTAATGAATACATTGTAAAATACCACTGCATATTTCTTGTTCTGTGATCATGCTTCACTATGAATAGCTCTATCTGTGCCGATATAAAAGTCATTACATTTTGGTACATGTTCTGAGATATGGTATACAATATAAGCAGTAAGTTACAAGTCCTCGGTGGGATTCTTTTTCCAATCGTCCTTTTGTGTCGTCGACTTCTCGGCCCCACGCCGCGCCATCAGTCATCCACATCAATCTCCACGTCCTCGTCCTCCGAGCACTCTTTGCTCGTTGTGTGGTCTGAGAACGGAGACAGCGGCGACGTCCGCAGTTTCTGAGCGAGCTCGTGCTCCTGCTGGCCGCCCCGCGCGGGGGACTCGGCTCGCGGGTGGCCCAGCGTGCCGTTGGCGCATTTCTCCAGATCCGCCAGCTTGGCGAGTTTGTCCAAGGGGACCTGGCCAATGGCCTTGGCCGACTCCACGTCAGCCTTCATCTCCTCCAGGTCCCGTTTTAGCTTGGCCCTCCGGTTCTGAAACCACGTGATGACCTGCGCGTTCGTCAGGCCCAGCTGCTGAGCGATCTGGTCCCGGTCTGCTGGGGACAGGTACTTCTGGTACAAGAAACGCTTCTCCAGCTCGTAGATTTGGTGATTGGTGAACGCAGTCCGAGACTTCCGGCGCTTCTTCGGGGTGGTCCTCTGGCCGAACAGAGTCATCCCGTCCCGGCCTGTGAAGGAGACAGAGGGGGGGTGGGGGTGGTGGTAGGGGGGCTGAGTGAAAACTATGGAGTCCTGCAGGTGCACCCTGACAGCTGTAGGCCCGTATGGGGACAGGTAATGACGGCTATATTACACCGGCACCGCGGGGAAACACTGAGCACCGCAACACGTCAGGCCCCGATAATAAAGAAAAGCGGTGGCGATTTATTTTGTTGTAAAACAACCGAGAAAATCATGCAATTTTCTGATATTTGTGAAGGAAAATATATTTATCTGAAAGCAACAACAACAAAAAAATTAATAATAATAAATAAATAAAATTCTCTGGCAATAAAATAAGGACCTTTAATGTATTAGATATATATGCCATCAGTCCAGAGAGTGAAAAATACAAACAGGAACAAAATAGATATTTTCTGTCTGGTATAGGCCCTCAGATAAGAGAGGGGGGAATAAATAAAATGGCTCTATAAGGTTTTTATTTTTTAAGGTGTATCTTCACTCTCATGTGCCTTTTTGGGAGGGGTGGCGAGGGGGGGTAAGGATTTACCTTCTGCAGCCTGTAACACGCTGACTTCCAGTCCCTTGAAAGTCTTGCTGGCCAGCTCCTCCAGCGCGCAGAGCGGGGAGGTCTGGGTGAGGAGAGCCCGGCTGGACAGAGGGATGCTGGACGGACGGTGCTTCTCAGAGGACGAAATTAGATGAGCCGTACCGCAAATTGTGTAACTTCGTTTCACAGACGGTTTGTTCAGGATGTCCTCGATGCTGAAGGGGGTCAGCGGTTTGTTGGAGTTGGCAGGAGGCGGCAAGTGGTCCAGTGGACTTCGCCTCCTGTTTTCCACTGCATCACATTTGGCTACCTCTTTGGATGTCATCATTGGTTGTGTGCAGAGTTTATACGGGAGTTCGTTGAAATATTCAGCGGTTCAAAACGAGAGGAAAAAGTCACATAACAGTTAGGAGGTTAGAAAAAACGCCAAAGAAAGATATGGAAAGGGGGGGGGGGGGAGAGAGAGAAAGAAGAAAAGAAAATCTTATTCCAAAATGGGCTGTCTTCAAAGTGTCGATCCTCAGGAGCAGCAAGTCCGCAGGAGTGAGATGCCTCCCTGAAAATGGCGAGGTCCAAAGAGCTGACGATTACTAACAAGTTATCATTGATTGGTAGGTAATCAATTATCTCCAGTGGCACTTTCACCCTCTTCCCTCTCACTCTTTGACTATGTTGCAGTCCAGTGCAGGGCTTTTTGCGACTGGGGGTGTCCCATTAATTAGGACGCATGGCTGGAAGGAGGAGGAGCCCGGCGGAATTATAATGCTTTGTGCTCTTATCATCTTTGGTCTAATTTAGTCGTGTGGTGAGATACCGGAATAGGTAGGCTATATGGGGTAAATGAGGGGAAGTAGAAAGATGGGGAGAGAGAGAGAGAGAGAGAGAGAGAGAGAGGAAGACAGAGGGGGGGAGAAGTGGGGGAGAGAAATCACAATGCATAGCCTATTTAAGCGTTTTTACGTTTAAAACTTCACTTTGAGTTCAGCAGCAGGAGTTTCTTGTCTTTTATTGAAAAGTATTTGGATTATCCGGATGTTGTGAAAAAGACAGGTCGGCTCAGGGCTTAGTTTAGATGTCGAAGCTCTAGTCAGAAGGATATTTCCCTCGACTCAAAGCGTGGATGATCCTTTGTTTTATAAAGGTAATGTAGAGCTGGGCCATATATCAGCTCTGATGATACCTCCTCTGGGGCGGGAGAGAAGGAGCAGCATGAGTCCCTCTCAGCAACGCCAAATCCGGGCCATAACTCAGGCGAAAGGGCTCCTTTTATATCATCCGAGAAATAGTTCATCTCCTCTCAAATTTCCCCGCGTCCTCCAGCAGGTTTGACATGATGGGTTTATTTTGGTGGCGCTTTGAAAAATCGACGACTGAGTATTTGCATAAGAAAACGAATTTATGCAGCAGGACGAACTATGGCCTGTGTTTGTGTATATGTGTTTGTGTTTGTTTATGTATGTTCGCGTTTTTCCCATCCAAATGCAGAACAGAGGAAATTAACGATTTACATTTATATTTCACATTTATACTAGTAAAGTTGTCAGTAATTTAAATGTGGAAAACTGGACTTCTGATTATTATAAACTTACAAAATAAGGGTATTATAATAATAATAATAATAATAATTATTATTATTATTATTCGGTTTCGTTCGTTGTTGAAGCTGCCGCTTTTATTGACATTATTTGTTGTCTTTATTATAAATGTCAAATCAGTTTCACGTTACCAATGGACGCGCCGGTGTAAATAAATAAGAAGAAGATGAAGAAAAAGAAGAACAAGAAGAAGAAAAAGATGATGTTGACAAGGAGAGAAATTATGGTCGCACTTTAACATTTGTATTTAACCGAATAGTTATTTTTATTGTTTCTGATATAAATACTTTTATGAAAACCATCACATTTATTTTATCAGACGTCAGGTAATTTGGTGATGATTTTAATCTAACGAAAACGGGATGTGAAGCCGTTATATTTTGATAGTCTGCTGTGGAGATTTGCTCTAATTATATTATTATTAAAACAAAAGTCAACATGGCACCTTCGTTTTCACCAAATTCAGTTTTTTAATCAAAATTTAAAAAAAAGGAGGAAGAATGAGAGAAAGGTTCTGCCTCCAGTTTAATTTTACAGGGTTATGAAAGCAAAAAGCAACCAGGCAGTTTTATGCTACTACAGTCTGAGTGTTTGCTGTTGGCGGGGGGGTTAGATCTAATTTCAGAGGTAGAGGTGTTCATTTGATGCACTGCTGAAATACAACCTTCCAACATTCTCTCACATTTTTTTATTTACTCTCCTGACACCCAATGAATCTCCCTGCAGTTACTTGAATAAAACCCTTGGCTGAGCCATTTGGAAGGAGAAAAATTAGCAAAGAAGCTGGTTACAAAATAATAATAATGATGATGAAAACAAGTAACCGTTCAGCCTTCAACTTTTCATCATGTTTCCAGCTGCTGTATTTGGAGTCGAGTTTCTTTCCTTTTTTTTATAAATGAATCCGTATTTGTACAAAATATTAACAAAACAGTCACTGAATAGCACATTTTTAACAGTTGGCAACTGATAATTTTGATTTACAAAAAAAGTGTGTATATATATATATATATATATATATATATATATATAGTGAGATAAATAGAAAAAAAAATAATAAAAAAGTTGTGAATGTTGTTATATGAAGCTTTATCAGTTTTAAATAACCTAACTATAAAACACATGATATGGTGCACAGGGGCGTTATAAAATTCAAGGCAAGCATTTCTTCACTTTACATCAAATGAGTGTGTGCACCAACAGCATAGGAGTTCATGGTGCTCAGTGCTGTGCAGGCCTGTTTATTGAAGACAGATATTTGTAGTTGTGTGTCATCATCTGTGTGTCTGGCTTGCCAAGGTCAACGACACGGCCTGCCTCTCAGCTCTCCTTTAGCCAGAGAACTTAATCTTTTAAGCTACTAGACTGTGCAGGGGACGTTCCTTGGCAGGGGACAGTTCAAGCCACATCACTGGCTGTCGAGAAAATGACTTTTATCTGCTACACTGTTTACTTATAAACTTGTGTTTATTGCTTTTTATGTATCTGGTTAATGGATATATGAAAGACAATGCAGTTGAGTGTTTTGGTGTATTTCAAAGATGTGGTGGATGGTTTTTGGTGTGTTGATGGATTTATATATGTAATAAACCCTTGAAATAGCCAGTTAACCATAATCCAATGGAGTTAGTTTAATGTATTTGCCATATTATGTGATCAGCCACTCTTTAGATGTCCACATATGCATTTTGTGAATACAACAACTCTTCCCAACCAGGTGTTGATTTAGGCAATCCACACTGCGGTCTGTTAGCTTAGACTGCCATCCTGCAATATGTGTTAGTGACCTCAAACAGGACAGTGCTCACTGCTGGCTTAGGCTGCGATTAGACAGCTGCAGGGGAAACTATCCACATAGTAGCCATTTTGTAGACCCCAAAGATGGGTGTCATGTCTCCCATCTCCCAAAGGCCTGCCTGTTATCTCACATGACACCAGATATAGATACAGAGAGGGAGAGAATGCCTGGCTCAGATGTGTCTCTCTGTTTAAAACATGTACTGTATAAATCACACGTCATTACCAGAGGTCACTGGCTAAGGAACACTATTGGATGGTTTCACTGCAAGGGGCAGTCTGGTTGGAGCAGAGTGGATTTATCTGTCAGTGGATCTCTGGAGAGGCAGCCATATTTTATGTGACTAGAGATGTAATAACAGGCCTCTGACAAATCCCTGACGGCCCAGCTTTCCCTGTCTCACAGTGCAGTGCCAGCAGTGCTGGAACAGTGGAACATAAGCAGCACCATTATCACTGTGATACACGTGGACTGCACTGTCCCGCTCAGCAAACTGTTTTCTCCAGGGTTGGGACATCTTTGCTATGACTTTCACAAGTGTCTTGTTAAAGGGTTGTTTGTCAAAATCACAATAAATACTTCTCATTCATTTGTAATCCTGTCGAGCCACGATCATTTTAGTTTTACTTGTCAACGTTTTAACATTGTCTGATTGTTATTGACCGAAGACTATAATTACATTGTATGCACACAATATATACAATGCAATACAATGCAATAGACAAAACAATGGCACTTGGATTGAATGCACAATAAATACTAATGGGCAATTAATAGGAAACTTATTTTTGCACATTCTTCCTTACAAACCAAATGTTCAATTCAAAAGGGAAAAAAAGCACTCATACATTTTTAATACACAGACAAGTTTTCATGCTACAGCCATCTTTAGTCTGGTATGACCACAGGTTTTATTGTGGCTAATGCACTGTGGGAAATACATGTCGATCTTCAGGAACAAATTACCACCACATAGTCGCAGTGTAAAGTGATATCTAGGTGTAAAGAACTGTATTTGGATGGACATGTTGACAATGAAAATTTTAATTTGTCAGTATGTTTAGCAACACAAACACATTTCCCTAACATCTGGGTTTACGGTTGGAAACATGACATTTAAAATCTCAAAAGATGAAACCAAAGCTGCAAGGCTGGACAGAGACGTGAAAAAACCAGCTTTGGAACTTCGTGCATATTCTTGTAATTAAAAATACTATAATGTAAAAATACAAAAAAATAAAAGTCCTGTAACTACAATCTTTGTTTTGAATAATTATCAACACATTGCACTGAAATTAAAAGCAAGCTAGAAGCATTTTGTTGAATGGGTATGTTAATAATAAATTGTATTAATAACATTTTGCTATTTTTCTATGCAAATGTTTCAGCTATTTCAAAATAAAAATAATTTGTTCATAACATTTTCTAGGTCAAAGATATCTTTAACTCAAAATAAAGTTCCTGAATTTTCCCCTTAAGTCTAGTATAAGATGTATAAAGTAGGAGAGAACAGAATGTGGGTAAAATAAAACATTACTTGGTGATGGCGTATGAGTAGTAAATGTGCTAGATTATTTTTACCATTGGAAAATATATTTATATTGATTTCAGTGAACTGACCCTTTTAACAAAAGATGCATTTTGCCAATCAAACATCCAAAAATACCAATGACCTGCTCATCGCTTCCAACCCACCGAATCAACTGCAAAAAAAATATAAAGAAACATAAAAACTGAGTTGAGCGCACCAGTCAATAAATTACTAGTCTTGACCTTCTCCACATGCATGGCAAAGTGAAAACAGGTGCACAGTCTCCCAAGAAATACAAGAAGTGCAGAAGTTACCCCATGGGGAGTGCATAATGCACAGTTACTCTCAACTTAAAGAAACCTTTCATGGGTCTATGTTCTAATACAAAATATACAGACAACCATGGACTCAATAAATACCTTGACATCATTATTTTTAATACTAGAAAGGTGCCAACTTTATTTTTTTGCACATGATGTGTTCACTATATCTCCTACCTGGTGGAGCAGTTGCTCCTCTCACACTCTCCTGCCAGCCAGTAACAGACTGGTTTCCCGCCCCTGATCATACTGGTGTGGTTTGGGGCCTGTACACTTGTAGTTGGCGCAGCCTGAACATAAGCCTTCCTAATTTACAGAAAGCACACTTTGAAACTGCACATATGTGGCCACTGGAAATGAGTCCATGCCAGAACAATTTTGAACAGTACCCCATCTCTGAAAACATGTTTTGCCTCATTTTTTTGTTCATCTTTTCGCAATCTGTCCCCTTCATTTGAATGCGATCGGATTAACAGTCATTTCCACATGTTTTCAGTGCACAGTTCTCCCTGTGCTTCTCTGTAGTCACCGGCTGCTGATGAATCCTCCCCGAATGCCATTGCACAGCAGCCGCAGCAAATAGTGCTTCAGTTGAATGTTCTTTCTTTCTTCAACATAAAACACAGTAAGCAGTGATGCTGAAGGATTGTGTTATTTGGGATGACCAGGTTGGAAAAGATTATTCACTGCCTTTGGTAATAAAAACTGCTAGAGGAGAACTGAGGAGAATTATGACAGCAATCCTTCCATTTTTGTTTGTGGAGGCAGTATTTTTTTATTATTATTATTATTATTATTTTTATGCAAAGACATGCAAAGGAGGATGAAGAGACCTTGAGGTGAAAAACAACAGAAAATGTAATACATCTTATTCGTAAGTGCAAATATCAGCTGCCTTGGAGTCGAATACCCTTATAATGCCCTCGTATTGCTTGTTAAGCAATACGAGGGCATGGTGAATGCAGGTGCCTGCTTTCTAACCTGTGATCCTTCATTAAACATGATATCTGACCAGCTTTAATCATCTCAAAAAGGATTATTAATGATGCAGAGGTATGTCCAGTGGCTCCAGTCTTTAACCAAATCCCAGCTTCTATAATTCAAACATGTATTTAAAATAGGATAAGACCACAGGGCCATTCTAATTACATGAAGTGTCTTTGGTTTGTGTTAATTCAATGCCCATAGGGGTTTTTCCAATATGGCCGCATGGGAACAAATGCTGACAGGTCAGCTGTTCTTTCTGTGAGGAGAGGAATGTTTCTCTTTCTTCTCCTTACTCTCTCTTCCTCATTCCCTCCATCTTTTGTCAATTATTTTCCTCTGTTTTCTTTCCTCACTACTCTTTTTGTCAAGTCTCACTCCCAAATTACACACACACACACACACAATGTCTTTGAGAGATGGTCTCTGTCTTTCAATTAGCCTGCAATGGCCCTCTTACAAGGCTGGCGTCTGGCAAGTTAGGCCTGCAGCAGATGCTGCTGTGGATTGGCCGTTCATCTGCAGCCTGCAGACTGTATTGAACAGTCATTAGGGTGGAGCTGACTATTCATGACAGAAAAAGTGCCTTTGTGTGGGAGGGGACTCTACTACATCAGGTTATCTTTATTCTCTTGTTCTCTGTGGGGTTTTTACAGTGGTGAAGAAAGGGACTCTGATTAGGAAGATAAACAGATAATGAATGGTGGCTCTGACAGTCATCTCGAGTGTCATTTTCTTTTTAAGTTGCGTTGTTGCAATGGCATTACATATAGTATTGATCATAGCTAGAGAAAAGAGAGAAAGCAGGAAACTAAGACAGACAGCTACAGAGCAGCCCCCTTGTTGGGCAGCAGAGCCACGAGCCAGTCTGTTGCATTTGTGTATGATTTGTCGACTCTCAGTGGGTCCGTTCATGAAGCACCTGGCAACCCTGCACAGAGGAATATGGTGGCTGCCATGACCATACACCAACACACACTCAACCATATGCCCCCATTGTCATTCCAATGAGCTCAGACAACATTCACTTTCCCCTCCTTTCAGCAAACACTATCAATACAAACCCCATGTGGAGGGGCCCGGGTCAAGAGGGAGAATCACTACAAAGTGGCCACTGACACACACAGAGGCACAAGCAGACACACACACACCCACATGCATGTATTCATACATACATTCACACACACACACGCACCCTGCTGCCTCCCTCTGCTCCTCCTCCCCCTCCTCTCCTGAACCCCCGTAGGCTGGACTGAGGAAATGTGAATTAGCTTCATCAATGCAGAGGTTAACATTGCGCAAAGACGATGTTGACCTCTTGTTGTATTCTTGGTTTGATGTCTTTCTTAGGGCCAAATGCTTATGAATAAAAATGGCAAGGGGAGAGGTTGACAAAGGGATTTGTCTGACTAATGCCAAGGGAAAAGCCCTCAGGGAAAGCCTGGTTAAACCCAACACCACTGAATCCCCCCTGCAGTATTATCAATCACAGAGTGGCTCAAAAAGCGTTGTTATTGTTTTTGCCATAATTGTGTCAGAATAGCTTTCATTTGTCTCTAATGAAAAGTGTCTGCATTTATCATGCTAATGTGGTGACAACAAAAATATTACACATGGCAACCTATGGCGCCTCCTCAACATAAATGTGCATGAAACATATGTGCTGCCAGGCTGTGCTTGCGCAGTAACAAACAATTTAATTTCACTTTAATGTGTAAAAATGAAAGGCCAGTACATTCATATTACAGACAGACATAGCTGGACATGTAATTTTTGCTTGATGTGTCCAGCTTCTGAGTTATCTGACAATGTCCAATAAATGAGGGTGGATGGATTTGTAATTGTGATAGTTGAATTACTGTAAAAAATAAATAAATAAAGTTAAACATTCATGTTTGTTATAAGAAACATTGCCTCCATTATTCTAGATGATCAACTAAACTCACAACAATTTTCATACATATCTTTAGTTTTCTTAGTTGGAAGTATTTACAAGGAGAGTTGTTCTCACTGAGGGATTATGGGATTAGGGACAATGCTGCAGAAAATGTTCAATGCACATACGTTCCTTTTCTTGGCGTGACGGCAGAGTTGTGAGACAAATATTTCACACAAAATTCACAAAATCTGGAAAATAAAGCAAAATAAAACCAAATGAGAATCTGTCTTTTTGCAGTTTGTGTGAACTGACCCCACAAACAATTAACTGAAAAAGTGCTAACATTCTGTCCAGTGTGGGGGAAACGAATCTGATTTGTGCAAAACGCCAGCTTAATTCAGCAATTTTCATGGCAGATTCAACAGAATCAGCATTAATTTTACAGCCAGTTTAAAAAGGATTCGATGACATCGTCTATAAAAGTGTTCATGGTAATAACGATTGGTAAGAACATAAACAGCAGAAAACCTGGGGCAAGTGGGGTGAGGCAGTTCTCAACCTTTAACCCTGATATAATTGAAAAGCATGTCAGCGTTGGTTGGCTACACAGCATTTCAAAATGGGTTGTTTAAGAGTGAGGCCACATTCAAAAATGAGAGCTTGTTTCACAAACAAAAATTAGCTTATGACTTTGTGTGTGCATGCATGCGTGTATGTGTGTGTGTGTGTATGTATGTATGTTTGTGTGTGTGTGTGTGTGTGTGTGTATGTATGTATGTATGTATGTATGTGTGTGTGTGTGTTTGTGTGTGTGTGTGTGTGTGTGGATGCAGGTGCTCATCTTTGTCTCTTAGTCTTGTTTTTTGTGTGCAAACAAATTAAAGATTGCACACTCCCACACATACTCACACATTATATGCTCCACAGGGCCTGGGCTTGTCTTTATGAGTTTATTAAAAGCGTCTTGTTTCATATCATGCTCTCCCAGCAAAGAAGCATACACCCAGTAGATCATCACACTGTTATTGTAGGTAATTAAGTCCAAAAGTTGGTGTTATATGGCGCCTGTTGTGCATAAGCAAAATTGACCATTTTAATTGCCAAGGAAATATTTGCTAGCACTTTATCTAGCGTGAAAGATAGTATTACTCTTCTTATTATTGAAACAGGAGGAGGACCCAGAGAAGATAGCAGAGGCATTCATTATACTAACAGTCCCCTTTAAAAATGAATGGTAATGAGACACAACAGCTATTTACTTTTCTTTAATGCTGTGGCAAGTAGCTAGCAAGACCCCCCTCCTTCCCGCAAATACCCCCGCTGCTGCCCAAAGCTTTTTAAATCTCTGGACTTGTTATACTGCAAAATACAACAGAACATTAAAAATTTAAGAGATATGAGTTGAGCTCAGACAAATTCACCTCTTGCTGATTATCTGGCTAATCATAGCAATCTGGTTTCTGCTGCTACTGCCTGTCACTCTCTTCTTTTATATATTTTATATATATATATTATTATGATTATTATTATTATTATTGTGGAAAGGAAAATGGCACAATGTCCTCATCCATCCATCATCCTTTTCAGTCTCATACCCATCCTCCCTCTTCTTCTCCTCTTCTGTTTTTGTGTCCTCTTGTTTGTCTCAGTACCATGCAGTGTTTGTCACAGCAAGCCCCAGAAAACCTGCCTCTCTCTTTCCGCCTAACAGATGAATGTGGCCTGAAGGAGGAGGGCTGCCATTCATCCAGATCTGTGCCTGTTCCTGCCGTTTAATCCGGAGCAGGCTCGACTAATGCCCCTGCTTCACTCCTCTGCCGTGGTGCTGCTTTATAGGCTTTGTTCGAGGCAGAGCTTTCATTTCACCCCCATCCATCTTTTTCATATTTTTCACCTCCTAATTGCCCCCCACTTTCCTCTCCATTTCTCCACAGCTTAATTTCTGTCCTCTCATCAGATGCTTCCACCTTTTTCTCTCCTTCTCTTGTGCTTTCATTTCATCACCTCTTTTACCTCTTACATCCCTCCTTAGCAGTGGTTTTCTTCATATCCTTCTTATGTAAAAAGAAAAAAGAGAAGAGAAAAAAGAGAGGGCCTTAGCTGAGAAGTCGGTGGCGTTGAGGACACACTCCACTTAGATAAATATCCCCATTGCTCTGAGCAGAGCCAGGGAGATTTATTCATCCGCCGAGCTGGCAGAAAATTGACTTGTTTCATGGGGGCAGGCTAGTGACGCATTGCCATGAGAGGCAAAGAGACAGGAAGGAGTGAGGGAGGGAAGAGGAGAGATAAAGAATGATAAAGGGGGGAAGGCGCATGGAGAGGGAGAGAGAGAAAGGAGGGAAAGAAACATGCTTGAGAGAAATGAGGGGAAAAGAGGGGAGAAAGAGTAAAGCGATTTAGGGAGTGGGGAGGGAGAAAAACGATAAAGAGAGATGAGAGAGAGTGATGTCCCTCCCCTTGTACCAGAGGATAAAGCCAGTGGGGTGGTGAAACAGTGATGAGGGAAATGGTACAGCTGACATTTATATAAGAGGATATTGATGAAGCAGAGACAATAGCAGACTCAATCCACTCCTCCTCCTCTTCCTCTTTTTTTGCCTCCTTTCTCTTGTTTACTACTTTTCACTCTCCCTCCACTTGTCTTTTCTCCTCTGTCTCCTTCAACTCTCTCTGTCTTTGGACTGACAAAGCACCGTTATTGCCCACTACATCCTCATTGAGAGAGAAGGGCCACAACCTTGGGTGACTTAAGACTACAGCCGCCAATGGCAATGCATCACAGTGATAATCTCTTATTTTCTCTCTTCCGCCTCCACCACCACCACATACACACTCCAGCCGGCATGCAGCAGCATCGTCCCTTAACAGACAAACTACAGTGTTCCTGTGTTTCATATTGCATCTGTGCTAACAAAGCAAATAGAGAGGAGATGAATGCTGCCTCCACTTGGCTTTTCTTGAAGAGGTGTAGTGAATGGAGTGTGTGTGTGTGTGTGTGTGTGTGGGTGTGTAAGTGTATTTGTATGTGCGTGCTTACTTTGTATGTGTGTCTGTAAGTGCGTATGTGTTCTGGGAGCGATGGGGCGTGGAGGATTTCTGCTTGTATCAGCACCTGGGCTGCACCGAGAGAGAGGTATACAGGGGAGAAAGATGGGGAAACTGGGAGTCTGTGTGGGTGTGTGTCTGTGTTTGTGTGTGTGTGAGGGAGAGAGAGGGAGAGAGAGAGAGAGAGAGAGAGAGAGAGAGAGAGAGGGAGAGGTGGGGTGGGGATGGCTAACACGGACTAGTGTATAATTTAGTCGCACCGAAGCTCAAGGCTCATGTCAACCTTGGATAGGGACCCAGGATGATAATTTGAATTGGGAATTAAGTCACCAATCAATGGTTATATTTATGCTGAATCAGTGGTTTATTAAGGCAAGAGAAGTCAATCATCTCATTGTGCATGGCTGTCTGTGTTGTGTGTGTGTGTGTGTGTGTGTGTCATGCAGGTGCATCTACACCAGTGTGAGAATTAGCACTCTCCCTCACTGCATGATCACATTCTGCTGATTTATACCATATTTGTTTGTCAGTGGAATAATCCATTGTTTGCTGATGGCTGTATTTTAAAGTCAGTAAAGGCAAACAAACAAGAACATCAATCCATCCATCCATCCCTCCAACGAGGTTAAGCATTTGGCACAGAAACAATTTTTATTTGAATATGGGAAACAACATGGTCACAGTTTAAGCAGTTTTCCTCCTCTAAAATGTCTGAAAATATGTCATTTTTTTATTGTGTATTTACATCATCCCACATGTTTCAGGCTATTCTCAAACCTGGAGAAATATAAGATTTTAATGATGGTAAAGGTCCATTTCATTTGCTCGCCTGTCATTCATTCATTCATTCATTTCCAATCACTTAGCCATTAGATGATGTTCTGGGAGAGAGGGTGGGGCCACCCTGGACAGGTGCTCACCTGTCAGTGATGTCAATATCCTTGATGCCCATCCTTTGACTTTGTGGGTGGTGCTCAAGATTTACATTCATCCATTTTTAAACTACATTTTGAAAAAACACTCCTTACACCTTGGTTGATTTCAACTACATGATTAACTTAATGGAGAAAAAAAGCCCCCCCCCCCCAAGACATCATGTGTCCACCAAAGAGCATCTGTGAATAAAGTTAAAACGTCTGGATGATCGAAAGTAAGGTTGGCAGCAATTTCACATCTGTTTTATTCAGTGCTTTTAACGGTTATAATCCATGAGTCTGAAAGTGATGGTGTCACACTGATAATAATCTCACAGAGCTGTGCCTCTGGTGGCTTTAAAAACACATACAAACACAAACACATTAGCAAACGTGGTCAAACTTCCTCAATGTTGGATATTGTCTTAATAGAAGCAGCTGCACAACAACTTTGCCAAAATACAATAGTCTAACATTAGCAAAGTTATCATGAAAATTAAATATATACATCACCCAAAGCTTGTTTTGAGTGGGAGCTAATAGTCTGTGGGGTTGCAATCTTTCCCAGTTTTTCTGGGATTCTTCTTTATTTTGGAGCAGCAGGCTTCCAGATTTATTTAGAATTTAATAGATTTAAATGAAACCTTGTTTGTGTCCTTCTGCCGAATCCTTCTGTTTTCTTTCTGGCTATGTCCAATCCTGCATCTGTAAACATATGTACCCCCCTGCCCCCCCACTGCCACCACTAGCTTGGCAACTTCATTTCATGGTTTAAAAAAAGTATCAAATTTCTCCAAAAACTAGTCTCCTCTGTCCATTTGTCTGCTTGGTATGTGCCAATGTGTATTTCAGCCATGATCTGACAACATAAGCTGTTTGTTTCTTGATAGGCTGCTTGGCTTCTCACAACCAACGCTGAGTGCAAAAAGTGTTACACACTAAAATGAACAGGAAAAATTGAAAAATCTGTTGCTGTTACTTCATCTTACAGAAGATTGTTACGCTACAAGTTACAATTTACTTAATATAGAATTTTCTTTGACCTACAGAGCAATTTACTCCCATTTGTTAATTTTTCTATTTTTCTATGTGAACAATATCATAGACCACCAGGTGAATGCAACAGCAGCAGTAACATCAGACAGACAGACAAACTTTATTAATCCTTTTGGGAGGTACCTCCAGGAACTTAAAGTACCAGCAGCAGGAAGGAAGGAGGAAGAAAATCACATAAAAAATCCAAAATACAATCCGATTAAAATAAGCAAGCAAGAATAAATAAACCAAGAGCTGTAAACAACCACAGTGCAAATATAGCAGTATACAAGTATCCTGCAGTCCCTTATGAGAAAGCAGAGAGGTTAACTGTTAGATCTATCAGTTACAGAGACAAACTTTGACGTTTTGAGAAATTTCCCTGAAAAGTGTATTTATTTGAATCCAACAGCTGCCCTGTGAGTCACCAATGATGAGTCACCTTCAGATGTCACTATAAATGGTCACTTTTTGATATGTAAAACATATATCTAATAAATGAAACCTTTGATGGCTTCGAGCTAGTGATTGTGCTACAGACACATTGTAGTCCCTGTGTCCCTAATACTGAAGTGTGATACTGAGCCGTACCAAACTCTGCCTCACCTCTAATGTAGAGGGGCACAAGTATAAAACACCCTAGAACATGCAACTTATACGCACACCAATTTTTTATGACCTCAGGTTTCCTTGAGGGACTGTAAGGTGTGTATGTAATTTCCACATATAAGTGTTTGTACCTCTGGAGTCTGGGCAAATGTGAGTGGCAGCCGTGCTGGAGAGGCACCGTGACCTTCTCTCTCTGGATTGTAACTCAATCAGAGCTCAAGGCGTGACACCGTAACCCTGCGTGGCAGGAAGCGGCCTGGCTGCGGCACTCTGCTAATGCCTTCACTAACGGCCGTGACCACACCGCACTCATATCCCCCCGGAAAACCAATCTGCTCCACTGCCAGTTCCTTATGAATGAGAGATAAGCCTGTTTTTTGTGATTCACCGAAAAATGTGTGTTCAGGACGACAAGTTCACAGGTTAACTTTTCTCAGGTTACAGGTTCATTAAGGGAATTAATGATGCTTCTGTGGCAGCTGGATTAAGAGAGTATCTGCTTTCCTTCCAGGCATGTTCTTCAAAAAGTCTTTTGGAAACAACGTGTATTAGCCACGATTATTTTAAATGGTCTATAAATGGACAATGGTCGCTTTAAAGAGCATGAGCCTGGGTGTTGATTTTCTCAGGCTATAAGATGGCATTAGGTTAGGTTAGTAACACTTGTAGATGTTTAGATAAGGGAAACTAGCTAATCTGATTATGTGCAGTTCATTACTGACTCTAAATGGTGGAGGCTGGCTGTGTTTCATCAGCTGCTCAGGGGAACCACACAACTTATGTTGCTGTGCTTACAAACACCTGCACACTCACACTGAGCGGCTGGTGTGTGTGTTTCTGTCATAGGTTACATTGGGGGGACAAATCTCAGACTGAAGATCAGCTAATTGGGGACACCTTGTCCAATTGAATACAAAGCAGTATCCCCAAGCAAACATTAAGGTCAGTGGTTCTGGTTAGGGGACGTGTCCACTAAGTCAATGCTAGTCTCCAAGGTCCCCAAAAGTAGCTGATGAAAAAATATGTGTGCATGTTTCGATTAATCACCCTAGTATTGAAAATTTCCTTTCATTCTGCTGCTATGTTTAATCTTTTCAAGAGGTTAAATAAATATATAAGATTAGATTAGATATAGATTTATCAAATCAAAAATATGCACCATTTTAAGATAAAGCGCACCTTATAACTGGCATTAATCAATTAGTGATCATTAATTGATGATATTAATGAAGCTTTATGCATCTTTATAAATCTAATATTTTTACACCTACTTCATCAATAAGATGTTTACGTTTAGAGATGGAACACATTACTTTAGCAGCCAGACCCACACTAGTCTTATCCCCCAAAGAGATAAGGATAGTGTGAATTCATATTATTTGTACTACAGATAAATGAAAAAGATTGACACCAATAGTGTGTCAATAGAGAGCAACAAATTCACTTCCACAGAAGATGTAGTTTTTAAAAAATATAACTTTATTTATAGTTTTCATTTTAATAAGGACGAAATATTTTTCTAACACTTAGGCACTGTCATTTGTAAGAAATATTATTTATTTTAAGTCAGTTTGTTTGGATCTATTTCAAGATGCAGATTTATTCAGATTAATTAAGTCCCAGTCACAGAAGGTGTGACTGGGACGGAGTCAAAATAAACATCAGTGCTGATGATCATCATCACTCGTTGATGTGGAGAGAAACAAGACACATCAGTGTGGTACTACTTAGTTCGATCAATTCATTCTTTCTTTTCATCTTTTTTCAACAGTGATAAAAACAAAATCACTCACCAACTGCAGACCTGAGGCCCCCAAAAAATAACAATCAATGACTTCATTTTACTTACTGTCTGAAACTCAGTTTGTTGTTGGTCCACATTCACTGTGGCACTTTTCAGGAGGTTGATTCCTCATAAATGATTTATTAGCCACTCATAAAAATCTTTTACAACTTGAGTCAAATATAGAAATGACCACCAAACAACCACAAATACATTAACATCTCATTTAATGCATGTAAAAAAAAATCATATTATGTCCTGAACTAATCACCTATTTACCTATGAGTTTTTATTCATATTAATATTATTGTCATCGATATGATTATATTGTTAATATTTTATTGCCAATATTCTAAGGCTTATTCCTGAAGATGAAGACGGGAAACATGTGGGGAGTGAGGGAAGGGCTCTGACATGCCACAAAGGCCCTTGACCAGATTCACACCGCGGACACTGCTGGTGTGGCATGTGCCATAAACATTTGGCCACCAGAGCGCTACTTATACATACAAATATAAATAGATAATCAGGCATTTATGTTCATACTTGTGGTTGAACAGGTGCAGCTTTTCAATGAGAGCAGCCCATTCTGATCTCGTCTTCTGCACAGTATGAAATCGTGACGGGGGGCGAGGTCATTCCAATGAGACGAACAATGATGACCCAGCTCGTAAACACTAAGGTGCCGCAGATTAAAAAAAAAATGTCAAAAATTCACGTTTGGAAGTGATGGAAACGTCTGGTGTGCTCTGCGTCAGTACGTGTGATCAGGCTCCGTGCACTATTTCAGTCTGCTGCCAGTTTTCTGTTGGATGTATACGTAAAGATCTGAATCATATTACATGTAGCAGAACGAAGAGCAAATATGTAGAGAGAAAGGTGAAGTTGTGCAGGCATGCACTCACACATGAGCTCCACAGTGGTGTGCTCTCTGATACTCATGTTTATTGTCATGGCTGGTGTTGAGGAAAGAGCTTAGCTGCAGGTCAGAGGTCATGATGGTGGGATTTTGTGGCTAATGCAGAGATCGGGCCACTTGTGGGAGAGCTTGGCCTCGGAGAGGTGCAAAAACAAAGAGAATCCCAAATGGTCACTCTGGACAAACACAGAGGAATAACTAGGGACAACATCACAGAGAGAAGAGAAACAGTTTGTTTTGTCATCCACTGCAAGGGAGATTTTAAAAATAAAACACACCAAGAAATCATAGCGGATGAGGTGGAAAAGAAATGGATCGAGCACAAAGCACAAAAACGAAAAGTAAAACTGTTGATATTATTTACTGTCCTTATTTTCTGTTCCTGTTCTCTCTCAGATTTGCATGTGCTTGAGTTCTCCATTTGTCTCTGCTAGTAAACACAATTTAATATTAGGATAAATTACAAATGGAAGACTGATGCCCAGGATAGATTTTTCTTGCGGGAAATTCAGACTCCGCCAACATTAATGTCCCTTGCCACCGTTGGAGGCATAAATCTCTTTTTCCCTCTTTTTGCCTTGAATCATATAGGGATATTGAATTACTCCCCTGCTCCGCACACATAGAGGCATTGTGCATTACATTGACTGATAAGCTGTCACCAGCAGTTTAACTTAGAGACATTCAAAGAGTAATACACCAGTTGAGGATAAACTAACCCCAGTCCCCTTTGAGTAGGCTGTGGTGCTGTCACCGTGAAAAATACGACGGGGGCATTTCATATAACATGCAGCATCTGGCATCTGAAAATAGAGGAAAATACCTCTGAACAATGCTTGGTTTATGGCTGTTTTCATACAAGGCGACAGTTTTACCCTTGAACATAAGGGAGAGCTTGGATCAGAGAACCAAAGCACTATAAAACGCTGATGTGCAAGCTTCACTGTAAATCCTTCGGCTCTGGAAACTTAAGTTATTTATATAAAAAAATGTTATATAGATATTATTGTAGTCTTCCTCTTCAAAACATCAGCGCTTATAATGTGTGTACAAACCTTCATAAGTCCAGTGATGGATCAGTCTTCTTCTTTTTCTTTTCTTTTCTTTTTTTTTTACCTCTTTACCATATTTATGAGAGCAGCTAAAGGGCCTTTTCATGCTACAATCTGGGAACAGCCATTAACGGTCGGTGATGGACCAATGGGAGCAAGTCCTCACTCGTCGTAGTTGGCATGAGAGCGGGCTGATCCATCACAGCAGGTTTGGCAGTAGGGGGACTTGTGATACTGTGAGCCCTGGTGCTTCAGGGTGGTCTACCCAATTCAACATCTGCATGAGAGACTTTGGCAGTGCAGCTGTGTCTGGGGCTGCTCCTGGGTGTGTGTGAGTGTGTGTGTGTCCTGGATGTTTTTTGGTGCTTAAGTGCTGCATTGTTGCTGTCTGGCCTCTGAATAGGTAGAGACTAGAGACAGTATTATTACACCATTAATAAAACACTGCTTAGATTAACACAAGATGAAGGGAGGAAGGAGGGAGGAGGACACTTAGGCAGGATTGAAATGTTTTATTTTCCTAGCATCTTTCAATTCATTGTGTAGAAAATTAATAGTAAGAACAAAGGTTGACTGACTGCGAGGCTTGTTTGAACTTGTTTCTGGACTTAATTCCAGGAGTGTAGATACTTCGTGTAATGGTTGGTGAGGGTTTAGAGCATGTTATGTAAAAATTAAACAGCTATAATTTGATTTCTGTGTGTGATTTTGGATTTTCAATTTTCATGAATGAAGAGGAAAAAAAAATTTGAAAACTATTCCTCCAACAGTTTTGCACTTTAAAAAAAGTAAAAAGCAAATAAGACTTTATCAGAAAGATTTAAAAAAAGAAAGAAAGAAAGAAAGAACTGTGTCTATGTGATTTTACCTGAACATACATGATGTCAATCATCCAAAAAAAGAAGAAAAAATGTGTTTCTTCTAACTTTATGGATATGTCATGTGCGCAGAGATCTTATCTTTAGAATATTTCTGCAATGGATGAATTCAGTATCCTTAAATCCAAGGCTCAGCGTGACAAAGAGCCGCTTAAAGGTAAGGCCGTAAAAATGTGATATAGCAAAGGACTGCCACTGACTGAGAGACTGAAGGAGGACATAAACAAGATGAATGCCCGTCCCCTTTAATATAACATAAAGACTGCACTAGAGAAAATAAAACACCCCATTGTAATGAAATGCATTTAGTGCAGCACAGGCTTGGAATCAGGCAGAAGTGAGCACAAATGTCAAAAGAGCTCTCCTGTTGAGCAGAGCGGCAGAATTAAGAGGCCTGATATCTAATCCATTTCCTGTGAAACCGGCAGTGTAGGGGACATCAAAGAGAGTTAAAGGGGATTCAGTGAGAGCTGTTGGAGTGGCAAGGCAATGAAATATGGCACATTTGGTTTCTTCTCTCCCCCGGCACTGGGCCTTTGGAATAATTAGAGCCTAATTCTGTCTAATTAACGGACTCAATTACTCCTGAAGAAAGCTCATCAAAAAGATGGCGGGAAAGCAAAGAAGAGAATGGTAGCGTTTTTTCTTTAATTAATGAACTGAGTTGAATAATGGCCATGGAATTAAACATTTCCCCCAATGTGTATGAATTGCAAATTGGAGCATCGTTTTTTTTTTTTGTTTTTTGTTTTTTCTTCCAAGACGGGAGCCCAGGGGCTAACGCTGCTGTCAAGCAGCTCTCTAAAAAGTCAAAGCGCCGATGCAGCACTAACAAATTACTTAAGATTACCATCTTTAGCACATGCGGAGGTCCTAACGAATAGCGATGAATTAATATGCCGTCTGTTTTCCAGCTCTCCTATTGGCTGTGAGTTTCACTGATCCTAAAAGAGCCAATAAAGCAGGCACCAGCATGAACTTTATGGAACACTTTTCTTCCTGTACAATTGGTTGTCTGTCGATTGCATATTTCACATCCTTGAGACGTTGATATAAGTCTTGTTAAATTACTCAGCTGAGATAGAGCTGTGCATACACGAGTGTTTTCAGGGGTTGAAAACTTTTTATGTGCTTTCAGGGCTGTGTATGTGTGTGTGTGCGCACACAAAGTGCTGTGCTGTGCTCAGCAGCTTTAAAGGCCCAAGGGTCGGCTAAGCTAACTCACTGCCTCAGCACTCTTTAGCTCAGCTTCTCAACACATTCGCTGAGGCACTGAGAAACAAACTTAAAGGCCCAATATTATCACCCATATGTAGACAAGCAGAGCAACACAACAGCACAGGAGACATTTGTTTTTATCCTCACTGTAATCAGTTCTGTTCTACAAATTGACGCGTCTTTCTACAAAGCACATGCACATCTGGATTCCTATTTCTATTTTGAACGTGTAGCCTTTTTTTTATGTTTATATTGGTCTTTTGTGTCCAGCTTAAAATGTGCCTTGAGAAGACAGATATGAGCCTGTGTAGTGATCATTCCCACAGCTCAAGGTGGGTGTTGAGTTTTTGATTCCACATCCACATCCACATAGACTAACATTATATACACTACAATTAGTGTATAATTGAATCCCAGTCTTCAGTCTTTGGCTCAGAGTTTGGCTGTGGCGCATAAAATGGAAAGTAAAACTCCCAAAGTACAAATGAAGGTCTAGGTTTCAAACAACAACAACAACAACGAAAATCAACATCACTGGTGTTAAATGGCTCTGAGATAAAATTACCCAGCTGGTAGTTAACTGCTGTATTTTCTGCAGTTGTGGTTCCATGTCATTACAGTCAGTGGATAAGTTATATCACGACAGTAAGAGCATTTTCAGTCGACAACTGCATCAATATTTTGTCAGTGGGATTCATAGAGCAAAGAATAAAGTCTTATTTTATTGTTTTTTAAAATTAATTTATTGAAACAAGATGCATCTTCAAGTGTTTTCTGTAGATCATTATTTCAGTTAATAAAAGAAAGCCCATGAGATCAACACAATGTCCCATTTTTCAAATATTAAGCACAGAAAGTTAAAATTTTGCTTTAATTTCTATTTATTTATTTAATTACATTTTTCAAGGAAGAATTAGAGAGACAATCGAAAAAAAATGTAGGTTGAAATGTGGAATGACAGCCTGGAGCAGGGATGTAATAAAAGTCACCTTTAGATGCTTTTTTCTTTACATATTCTAACCAACCAAGTAAAAGGTATGAAACACCTAAATTAACCACAAAAGAATAACCAAAAGTCATAGTAAATCATTCTATATTATTATTATTATTATTTTTGTTGTTGTTATTGTTATTATTATTATCATCACATGGATTTTGTTGCCTACAATTTACAATTTATAGCCTTTTATTAAATTAAAGATGAAATTATGAAGCAAAATGTAAAAGAGATAAATAAATAAAGCAGTAAAATCGTTGTTGGTCCTGACAAATTTTCCCTGTACATTTCTTTTTTCTTCTCCTTAAAGTGAATACCTGTGGAATTTGGACTACTGATAGCACATGGAGGTATTTTTTTGACAATGATAACTTATAGACTGACTAATATTTATTACTATGTATGCAATTTTTTTAAGTAGTGCACCCGAAGGACAAAACTAGATCAGATCACTCAAATGATCTCAGTTACAAGCATTGATATATTCATGTTTCTGGCTCAGTGTTCATGTGTCCAGGATTTGAATAATTGAGTGAGGAAGTTACTGCCCCAAGTTGCTCTGTTTATGTTTCAGAACTATCTAAAGAAATAAAAACGTGTTGCTTTGATGCCAAAGACAGGAAGATAGAGAGAGACACAGAGAGAGCGAGAGAGAGAGAGAAGGAAGCTGTTAAACTTCTGAAAGGCATTTTAGGGAGGTTTCTTAATTTGGTGTTAGATGTGCCATGACACGCCTTGTTTACATTTGGAATTGGGAAAAAGGACTTTCAGATCATCCAATTAAAGTTGTACCCCTCCAGAGACCCAATGCCCTTCCTCTCCTCAGCTTATTGGGCAGCACCCACTGAGAAAAAGCATTTGACTGCATTAACAGTAAATGAGGCCAACTTCGTTTTCTTCATTAAAGCTCCATTCTGAAGATGATAAAATTGATAATAGCTAGCCGCATGTACTTCCGAATTTGCTCTCTTAATTTGACATTTTTCATATTTTGGGAGATTAGTGATTGTAATTGAATACATTTATAAAAACAAAAACAGATATTGTTACGGTTCGACTAGCAATATAAAAAAGATGTATTATAGCCTGCTATTTCAGCAGTGTCTCCAATGATCATCGTTTAGGAGCACCTACTGTGTTTTTAATATCCTGTAAATCTAATTAAGAAGCAATACTGTGGTTTTGGGGTTGTGTGCAAACAAGTACTGGCCCACAACACCATTGTGGATGTAGAAATTGAAATTAGGAACTAACTAAAACCAACCAATCTGAGCCTTCATTATTGTTTATGTCAAAATGTTAAAATCAATAACTGGGGTGTTTATTACTTTAATCACTTTCCACTCACTTTGTCTGAATTATGGGACTCATATCTCTGAAGGTCTCTTGCGTTATTTTAAAGCAGCTGAAGAGGAGAGTTAGGAGGTAGATTCAGATAAAGCATTTCTCAAACCAAACACTTTTAAAACGCTGGAGACAATGCAGATGGCTAGGGCATCCCATCTGTTAAAGAAATGGTGCAATCTCAATCCTGAGGGTTGTTTCACTTTTAGACTGAATAGCATGTGGTAGGGCATAAACAGTATCCTAGCTTATAAAAGGCTTCACTGGTTTTACCATTTGTAATTAGCAAAAAATAGACACCAGTAATTCGCCCTCTCGTAATAGCCTACAAGAAGTCATTAGTTCATCACATTAGTTTGTAAAGTTCAAAGATAATTCTGGACGGTGGGGAGAGCCATACATAGCTTTGACTGATAATGAGGCTCCATCTACGTGTGCGTTTGTGAGGAAATGTTGATGGCGATGAAATGTCATGACGCAGAAACCTGATTGTTGGCGTGGGGGGGGGGGCACCCAATACAAACCAAAAAACACACACACCCCATAAAAAACTTTGTTTCACTGACATCTTTGTTTCGTGCAACACGAAAGCACATACACACTTGCCAGTTCACAGATGCACACAAAAACACACACATACACAAAGGGGCAGGTTCCACTGGGGGGCATCCATCTTATGGTAAGCACAGCTGAACCATTAACCTCATTAGTATAATGGTCACACATGAGTGGAATGCAGCCTCCATGCTTCATGATGGCAAATTGATGCTGATACACTCCTAATGTTGCTTTGATAAATACAGGCAGGAACAGGGAACTCGCACAAAAGTGGTATATATCATTGTTAATGAAAAGAAGCAAGTGCGGCCATTAAAGTCTCCTGGCTGCTGATGGAGGTCTGTTTACTGACAGAAAACATGGTGAGATGACACAAAAATGAGTGGTGCTTCTTGAGTTGCCTAGTAAAACAGGCATTGGGCCGTTTGTGTCCATGGATTCATTGAGTTTTTGACCCGCCTCCTTGATTAAAGCGTTCACAGAACTAGCTTGACTTTCATTTTATACTTTTTTTTATACCCCCCCCCCCGCACACACACACAGTCCCCTGCGAATTCTTTAAACACATAAGGATTCTTTGCAGCATTCGTAGCCTTTTGAAGCCAACCTTGGTCCAGCATATTGAGTCGGACTAAGAGCCTTAGAAAGACAGTCAGTGTGTCCACGGTGCAGCGCGCAGGCTGTCTGCCATGACGAAGAGCGTGTGGCTCAGGCTGCGTCCCAGTGTCCTGCAGGCACCCAGTTAAAAATGTCACTGCAGGGAACGAAATGGCCGCCCCGGGGCATCACGGCCCCCTTTTTTCCACGGAGATAGAACACAAATTGCATCCTGGCAGTCACGATGGCTCTCCAAATGTTAGATTTCACCATCATTTCCTCGGTGCAGTGGCCTTGGAGAAAATAAATAAAGAATATGTTTATAAATATAAATACATTCAGAGGCGGCAAAATGTGTCCGATAGGGCAGTAAATGATAACACGGCAGGGAGCCATGTGGAATGTGTGTTTATCCCTTTGGAAAGCAATGACCTCTATCCCTCCTGACATTTCCCTGCCGCCCATCCGCAGTCAACGCCAATGGGGGTAGGGTGTATGTGTATGTGTGTGTGTGTGTGTGTGTGTGTGTCTTACTACTTTACAAGAAGCTAACACAACATGCCCCCAAGAGGTACCCTTTTCAGCCCAAGCCATAAAAACCACCAGCTTCAGCAGCCTTTGGAATCATTCAGGATAAAACATCGGCAGTTCGGCATTAAGTGTTTTTGATAAATCACTTTTATGAGAAATGCTTGGAAAACAAACCGTGGATAAACTGCATTGGGCACCAGCAAGTGAATTGAAGGAGAAAAATGTCTCCACCACATTTGGATAGACATGTTCATTAGTCTTGCTCACTAACATATGGCATGGCGAGGAAACCGAGCGGCTCCTCCAATGAAAAGTGTATCTTATAGATGCGAAAACGCTCGCATCTTACAGGGATCCACAGCAGACAAACAAGACGAACCAAGGAGAGAGGCGCATGAGGTGATAATATGAGAGTGAGAGAGGGGGCAGGCGAGGGGGATCGGATAGTAGGAAGTTGTTGCACCACTCCTCCTATTTGGCCTTTTGCCAAAGCTCCAGTTTGGGTTGGATCCCTGAAGCATTAGCATCACACATTCAAGCTGTTCCAACAGCCTGAGTGCTAACGGGCTAATGGGCTAATGGCTAATGGAAAGACTGCATCATGGGCTCCATCTCACCAAACCTGCACGATAACACAGACAACATGACAACATGGCAACAAAAACTGCGCTATCATTAATGAATCTGTGGGAATACCAGAATTAGACGTATGAACCTGTTCCACTAACATCTGCCCGGCTAATTTTAATTATGCTAGAGAAGGTCCATCAAAACTACATCAAAATGTTGCTCCGTTGATTAATTTATGTGTTTACGGCCCCTGGTTTACTTAGTTATTACTACACATGCTGGAGGGACAAGCCGTACACCTGTACAAAGATCTGCTTACACTTCAGTGTTGGTGAAAATGAAGCTAGCTTTTACGAATCATTACGAACACAAAAGAACAGGAGGAATTTTAAAATTGCGATATTTGGTTTAGGTTTTAATCATGATATATAATTTCTTTATTTATGATTATTATCCTTTTTCCTGAAACTTTATCACTCACTTATAAGTCATTCAAAACATTTTCACTTTGGTTGCCAGGTTGTAAAAACCACCTTTGGCAAGATGATGGAAACCAAAATCCATTTATCAATACTAACACAACAAAACATAAACCACATATTTAATTACTTTTTGAAGTTAGAGATCCTTCAGTATTAATGAATTGATGAACAGGACTTGCTTTAATTTATAAAATTTTTGCAACACGGCAGCACATAATATGTTTCAATTAACTGATCTACAATTGAACAGCAATTTAAAGTGAATTATTGTTATTCAATTGTCATAAAACCATTTGTTTTAGAAGGTTTATGATTTTATTTAGCATTAAAACAAGGAAGGAAAATTAAAGCAGTTATGTGTTATTCAAAACAACTTTTCCAGCACTCTTAATAAGCTGTAAACTATTAATTAAGCTTCATATCATCAGAGGCAATTAAGGTTTGAGCTTTGTCATTGCTGCTGCAAACATACATCTACACTGATACATGAAATTACCTTAAATGAATTCTCGCTCATTAACTTTTCATTTCTGTAATGCTAGCTGCCGATGGAGTTGTCATAAATACTCCCTCACTCATCCATTGTTTCATTTGTTGACTCACTCATATATTTGGCGGCTACATGAGCTCGTCACCACTGGGCTCGAGGCCTCTGCAGTAACTGAGTGGACTGGCTAAGTTGTCAGTGGTGTAAACTACTGCTATCTAGTGGTGTGAGGGTCCATTACACTGCAGGCGGAAAGTAGTTTCTCCCACAGATGACCAGAGCCACCAATGCTTCACTTCACATTGATCTTGAGTTGCATTTGTTGAATCTGTGGGATAAAAGAGCAAACAACACTGATGTTCTCCTTGCTGTGGATCTTTAAATATTTTTCACCATCTTTCCCTTCCCTATGGCACAAATAAGAAATGATAATCTTTATAGTTTAAAGAACATGATGGAATATCCAACTCTGGATCTTTACTGTATAGAGGTAAGACCAAGGCTAATACCCTATAAATAAATAAACACCTGCATCTACCAGTATGGATGTTTGTGCATAGGATCTCATACTAGATTTCAATTCAGTTGAACAGCAATAGGAAAGTGTGGACTGATGTGTCAAGGTAACTGTGCAACACTACCAGTCATGTCATTTTATTAACAATAATATCTTGGTGTCAGACTTTGCAACAAATCCTCTCACTTTCAGATTCACACAGCTATATTGTGTATTGCCACCATCATTCTGGTGTTTTTCACACCCTAATGATATTGTCAGTCTCATATCATCTATCCATCCCATCATCTATACTGCAAATCTGTGAAGGATTGCGGAGCTGAAGCCACAGCTGGCATGGAGCGAGGGCAGGTACACCCTGGACAGGTCGTCTGTCTATCAAAGAGCTGACATATAGACACAAACAACCATTCAACATTATGTTATTGTGTGTCAAACTCTGGTTGGTTGATCTGTAGACAAGTGGTGTAGCATTTTCATTAGGGAGAGTTTGGTCCTGAATTTCTGGCACTGTCAGAATTTAGGTGAATTTAGAATAGAAATCATTCCTGGTTCAAATCTTCAATGTAGGACTGTTATTTTATTTGTTGACCAAAGATTTGGGGTCTATATCTCTCAAGATTGTCAAATTTTGTCTCTCCTTTGTCTTCAAAAAACCAGATGAGGGAATATTTCTGAATTCTCTTCATCCCTCCAAAACATTTCAGATATTTGAAGAATTCATACTAGGGCCATTTTTCTGTAGACCTGTGTCTGCACAGAGCCTCCTACTACTACTTACCTGTAACCTATATTTTCCATCGCAGCGCTGTACGCTTTGTTTGATTAAATATCTTGGACAGGAACTTGATCCCTGATGATGTAACTTCATTCGTTTTAACTCTTTAATCAAACTGTCAGTTCTGATCAGATCGGTGGCTTCCGTTTTGTAATGGATTACTCATTTCACCACTACTGTCATAACACTCCAAGAAATCCTTTCTGATACAAACTAACCACCTCTACCACCTCTGCCAGCCATAACCCAACCTCCACCATACCCCACCCGCAGTGACATCTCTATTGTCCCCCTCCCTTCCTGCCCCCCCCCCCCCCCCCCCCGCTCTCTAACTGAAGTGTGGCGGGAATGAGTGATGAGCCAGTGTTTGGGTTAACGACAGGGACGGGGTGTTAAACCTGAAGTGTTTAATTAACCCCACAATGGGCCTGCCTGTCAGGCTGTGCCCATTCCCTTTTGATGAAGACTTTTGAGGCTCTTTCTCACACACGCACACACACACACACGCACACAATCAAAGACAAGTGTGCACACTCATACAAATTCACATGAACGCACACAGGCACATAGGCCCTTGGAGACACACTTAATAGCAGGTGCACAAACACACACACACACACATACACACATACACACATATACACATATATATATGAACGCACACACCAGCCCAGGAGGGGAGAGGGCGAGGGGAGGGGAGTAAAGTGATAATGCTCCGCCACAAACGCAAGATTGCTTTTTTTCTCCCTCTCCTTCTCTAAAGTCCATTTTCTGGGTCACTGCATTGCATTCATTACTGTCTTTGAAGACATTGGCCTGGGAAGGAATAATGCTTCCCTTTCACTCGCACTGAGAAAGAGTAGAGAGTTGTGAGCACCGGAGTCAGGGCCAGAGGCCTGGGAGGGAGGAGAGGAGGGCGTGGATGAGGTAATATGTGACATCTTTATCTGGTTTTAATTTCAGTCATAAATATTGAATGCTTTATTTGCTCATCTGCAGCTGCCTCCACTCAGTTAGTGTTTGTGTCTCTTGTCTTTTTTCTGCTCTGCCAGCACACGCCATGTTTCTTATGTTATAGCTTGGGGCGAGTGAGACAGAATAGGATTAGGTAACGATTTTTCCATTTCCAAATGAACTCGAAAATGGACTTTAGCCGATTGAAACACTAAAAATCCAGCCCGTGGACCCCTTCAGATTGAATGAATATGAATAAAGCATGATTTAAAATACTTTTGTCTCAGATCTACATCAGCAGGCAGGGAGGAGAGAGGCTATCGGACGCTCTCTGAGAGGGTGACACTGACATAGTGAGCATTATGGGAGTTTTCTCATCCCCTGGGTGAATCAATAGGTGCCATATGACAGTGGCTCACCCATCAAGTGGTGCGGTGACTGGGGGTGATGCTGGAAATTTGCTTAAAGCCTACACCAATTAACTTCAACATGACAGATTCAGTCAGCCAATGAGTGAGCGCTTTGCATTCTGCCGCCTGCCCGACTCTGTGGGTACAGAAGGGAAACCTCAGCTGTGAGACGGATGGTGAGCTGCTTTTGTGTGTCTTCCTGTGTGCACACAAGCATCAACCCTTGTACATTAGCATGTGCTTGCTAAGATGAGGTGTGTGCGTGTTTGTGTGTGTGTGTGTGTGTGTGTGTGTGTGTGTGTTTGTGGGAAGGGAGGTGGTGGTGGTGATGGAGAGTAAATCTGCAATGATTCAGGCCCTGCTCTCGCTCCTTAATGATGATGTCAATCTGTGAAAATGCACGCACACATTGGAGCTGTCAGGGCCTCATCAATCACAGAGGGGTTTGTCAAAGGAGCCCAGGCCCAGATTAACGAGGCGGGGACAATGACAGCGGCCCATTTGCATAGAAAATTACCCTCATCTTTAGGAAAGTGATAGCACCATGGAACAGAGGCTGACAATGGGGATGTTAAGCGTGCGTTGTTGCAGCAGTTATTGAGGAAAGAAAGCACTTTGATCTCTGTTTTTGTATTTAACTTGAATGTAGGAACATAATTAGAACATTGATTGTAATATATTTCATGACATTTATTCTTGAATACAAACAACAAACTTTTGACATTTCAGCTGAGATAAATGGATTGAATAGGTTTTATCAAGGCAGGTAAACTGGGGTGCCTTTGTGCTTTTCACTGACTCCATCCTCAAACCTCCCTATAAAGGTACAACACTAGCAGAGTGTATCCCCCCTGCTGTCCATTTGCTTTCCTGCCCAAATGAGACAGTGATGAATCAAGTGGGTTTTAGTTCTGTTTTTATGAACTCCTGCAAGAATACATGCCGAGTCCATCTTTAGCTGCAGTTCCAGTGAAAGCTCCTCCCTCCCAACTCGCTCCATTGTCAGGCAGAGGAGACAATGGTTAAAGCTACATATTAACTCGGCCTGTTGTTCGCAGCCATTCGGCTCTGCTGCCATCTGGCTGAATTGGCTCCACTCTCTATGACAAACAGGACAGTAAGGGTCAGGTCACCTGCAGGGACAGGCCAGAGTACATTGAGGCAAAGGAGCTGAGTTCCAGTGTTTGTGTGTGTGTGTGTGTGTGTGTCTATGTGTTTGTGTGAACAAGGGTATCAAAAGGAGAATTGTCTCTGTTAGTTATGCAGAAAGTGTGTGGTGTGTGGGAACTGCAATTCAGAGACAGTTTGTGCGTGTGCTGGCATGTGTTTTCGAGTGCGTGCTCCTTGAGATTGTGCACAAGTGCATACATTTCCAAATGCACCTGTATAAGAAAAGAAAGTTATTGTTCACAGTTTGTGTCATTGTGTTTGTCCTTTCACCACCACAAGTGTGTGTATACGGGTTTATGTGTGTGTGTGTGTGTGCGGTGGCAGGGGGCCTTCCTCACTAAGCGAGAGCAGGACAGTTAAGGTGTCACCGTCATGATGGAGAGGGTCCTCCTTCACAGGAGGCCAGCAGCTGCCAGGTTTTCAGCAGCTTGTGCCGAGGACTCCACATAAGTTAGTGGTCAGAGGTTTGGGTAATGTGTGACGAAAAGGCCGGAAAAAACAAGATTTACAGGAGAGGTCAGGGGTCAGAGGTCAAACTGTGGAAGGTCAGAAGGTGCAGATTCCCTCTCTAACACACACATATAGGCACACTCAAACAAAGTGTGAGGCTCCTCTGAATAATGTTGTAATGTCTTTGGTTTACTTCACTCAAACTACTCCAACTATATTTCTTCATTATCCTGTGGTCGTTTCTAACCATACAGATAATTTATTTTTATTAATGCCGTCACGTTTCTATTTAATTTTTCCCTGCTTAATTATATTTTCTGCAATTTTTATTTCAAACATTATTATTAGGCCAGAAATCAGGAACAGCTGCTGACTGTTTTAACCCTGGGAAGTTTTAAGAAAATTTACTCACCTGTAAAATAGAGCAGTCTCTGGTGGAAAAATCCTACATCAGCTCTTTTTAATCGTTCATGTAAATTAAATGTAAATTCATATTCAAAAAAATACTGTTAAGATCTGAAACATATGCACACATTAAATGCAGGATATGGACCTCCCTAAGCTTTCTCAGATTTAAATCAGAGAACAAAACATCAGTGTTTTCATTGGTACTGCCCTGTTACAGCCCTGCAAGCTGCACGGCTCCACACCAATAAAATTAAGGATAAAAATTGTGTTGTTTTTTACGACAAAGATTTTTGAGTCACCTTCACAAGCTAAACAAAAAAAGGCCAAACTGATAATAGATGCTCTTTTTACTGTATTTCCTCAATGACCTTTAAACCTGGTTAAAGGAAAGTATCTCCACAAACTGTATTTAAGGACAGTAAATAAATAAATAGGCACATTAATCACCCCTCGATCAGAGTAGACACTTAAACACCCTGACAGTCGACTTGGCATCTCCCCCTTATTACACTGTCATGAACCAATAAACACCCCTGCCAGTGCCACTAGACCAATCAAACACCTGGCATCTGCAGGTCGTTAGGGATGACGACGAATCAGATCCCGCGCTCATGCGGAGGAGGGGGAGTCGGCTCCATGCCCAGATCCTCCTAATCTCACCAATGGGAATGCAGCACTCCTTGTAATCCAATTAAAGGAGCGTAAGCGGTTTGTTAGACACTGTGTGTTAATGTAAGCACTATCCAATATACTCTGGGTTGGTAACAGCATGGCTGGGGATACACTCTGGTCTGTGGAACATAGGAGTCGTATACAGCTGGAGGGGCTGCTGTGGTAATATTAGGATCAGCAGATTTCCATGGTATTTGCTTTGGCCTTTTGGAGTCTCATTTGTACCATCTCAAACCAGGCTTGTGAATACAGCAGAGGGGGGAGGAGGACTAAAGCTCTCAGAATAATACTGCTGACCTTTGGTTGTTCTTCTTCAGGCCTCATGACGAGGACCAAAGAGATTTAGGAGATGAAGGATGAGATAGGCCTCCCACAAAGTCACCGACCAAATCTGTTTACCATGTACTCCATGTGTTTTATAAATTACTGGTGTTTTCTGAAATGGAAATACATCTTGTGCTCCTTGATTTCTTCCTCTCATTCTTATTCGGTCCCATTCACTCTTGGAACGTACAGTCGTGCATCTTAATTTCATTTTACTGTAGGTTTCTTTTGTACCATTTGCAGTCAATGCGGACGTAAAAATAAGTTTTGTTTTTTTTTTCTCATACTGGCACTTCCCATTTCCTCTGATTCAGCAGCTGCTCGTGAACACACTGCATCTGACACAGAGGAACTTAATCATATCTCCTTTTTTTCCTCTTTCCCAGATGCACCGAATTGAACTTAATTAGATGCTACATCACCTCAGTGAGGGTCTGCATGGCAAATCTTATTAAGAAAAAGCAGTGTGTTTCTCCAACGCTCACTGATTCCTTTACATCTTGGCGTCTGTGGGAGAAAACCCCGCCGAGGCGTATTCTCCAGCCCCTGTAACTAATGACGGTGTTGCCCAGATCTGACAGTGAGCTGTGTCTGTATATTGTGCTTAATATCATAATAATAATGAGAGCAAATTAGAACAATCAATTTCCATGGCTGGTTGTTGATTGGAGGAGGAGGTGGAAGTGACAGGGGGTGATCCATCATCCTCAGCCAGTCACATTAAGGAGAGCGCCGAGGAGCAGGTGGGCTGGGCTGGGGGCCAGCCGCAGCCAATGGGAACGGACAGGAGGGGAGGAGGGAGATCCATTACACCCAGATCGAGCACTAATGTAGCTGTGAAGTGGGTAAAACACAGAGCAGGGAAGAATGAGAGGAGGGAGAGGATGACTGGGTGTCAACGAGACTTATGACTTCTTCAAGTGGACTGTTGAGCGAGTATGCATAGTTTGGCTCATTTGTCCGTCTACCAGCCAGAGTGTCCATACATCCTTCAGCAAGAATCACCAGCAGTGTAAACAAAGTCTTACGCAGCATTTTGTCCTTTGTTTCAGTCCATAATCACAGACATCATGAACTGAGGCTCACATCCCACAAGAGGTCACCAAAATCCCACTCCCTTGCCCACAACCACCTCTCAGCACACTGTTGCCGTTAAACCCATGGTATCATGTGTTTTCTTTGTTTTTTTGTTTGTTTGTTTTGTTTTGTTTCTTTTTAAACACCGATCCTAAATATGCATGTAAAATAAAAGATTTCAAATTTTCTGCCACAAGCAGCTGACCGTAGTACAAACATAGATAAATTATTTCAGTGTGACAACTACTGTGAAAACAGCTAGCATGGAATTGAGGCCTGGTTAATGATAGTCACTTCACTTCAAGCTTTTTAAATGTATAAACTGTGGAGAGTGACATCATACACTTCCACACTTCATTTACCTAACTCATGTTCATCACACACACCAGGAAACACAGCCATCACTCAGCAGCTAATGTCCCACACTTCTGCCGGAGTTGCTCGAGCATAGCCAAAACTGGTCAATTTTCAAAATCTGAGAAAGCAACATTAAGTATATTTCCACCTTTTATCAGCTCATGTTGGAGTCTTTCTTTCTAATCCTATTTCTGCTAAACGATGGCATGGGGCGAGTATATTAGATTTCATCAGCTGCCATCAATCATGGCCACACTTAACACGATCAGCTCCCCAGTTTATTCAGAGCGAACAATGGGGGACAGGCACGTCCCGCCTGCAACAGAGTAAATGAGGAATTTAAATACTGCACAAGAGACTACGGCAGCTCGGAGGGGGCTGACTGATTAAAGGCCACAATATCTGCTTTTCTAGGCAGATGATTTGTCAACGGGATGCAAGGAGGAGGTTTATTGAAATAATGGGCTGCTAATGTGAGGTTATTCTGCACTTGCTGCACACACACAAAAGCTTGTGAGGACACTCACTGAGGCAAAATGCCTTTCTAGTGTTTGTGCTCACCCAAAACCGACAGACAAACAGATACACATGGTCTAATTTTCACACATCGCACATCCACAGGCCATGTGTCTCAGCACGGCATCCCCTACTGTTTGGTATTGATGGGTAATTTATCAAATGGCATCTCATTCTGTGTTGAGAGGAAATTAAATTACATAGTTCCAGATACTGATTATGATCCCGAGCTGTCCTTCTTTCAAATTATGTCAATGAGATGTTCATTTCCTTTCACAACTATTTTTTCCCCCTATTTTTCACTCCTTTCTTAATGAACTGATACAACTAGACACTGAGGATGGTAACAGAGGTGGGAAGAGCTGGGTGAGTTTCATTGCAATATAACGGTCAGATGTGCCGAATGAGAAATTATTTGAAAATATTTCCCCCCAGCTCTTACACAGAGCATTGACGACGACACATGAGCCATCAAATGTGTATTCTGTAAATATATAGATACCGTAAAGCTGTAATCGTGTTGTCTTTCATTGTCTGTTACAACCTCCAGTCTTGGTTCGATCCAAGTCACTAGTGAGCAACAAATGAGTGCAGGGCTGACGTTGATGAAGCTCCACCAGGAGACACACTCACTCAGCCTCCTTGTTCACTTTTAACTTTGAACCTGCTCTCAGATGAATTCCTCCCTGTCTGATGAATTACAGTAAGAGGAATCAGCATCTTTTCTTTTTCTTTGGGATTATAACAATTTGAGGTTACAACATTATAAAGTGTAACGTGATTTTATGATGGTCTGATTAAAATGATGATGGCTGGTTGTCATTAATTATTATTACTATAATGATGAACTGTTGTACACATTATTAGTGTGATTTACCACAAGATGCTTTATATATATATCACCAGTTCCTTTGGGAGTGTGAAAGGGTTTGAGTCTGGGCTGAGGCCCTTTGCTGTGTCTCATTCTCCCCGCTCATTCTCCCCAACTTTCCAGACTCTCTCACTCATTCTATGACTTTAGCAAGGGAAAAGCCTAAAAAAAAGGATCTTTTTCTACTAACCTTCTGTTTGATCGAATGACCAAAAAAGAGGCAAAGAACCAAAAACAGTTGTGCAAATTAGTAAAGATCAAAATAGCAAGAAAAACCCTTCAGGTTAAAAGTACATTTGAGCTTTAATCCCACCAACGATTTCAATGGGAAAGTAAGAAGAAGAATAACAGAAAAAGAATACAAATAGACTTACTGCATTTTGTGGAGTAAAATATAATAAAATAAATAAAACAAAAATAAAACATAGACTATGGTACGTTATCAAAAATTCTAATAAATAATAATAATAAAAATATTTGGAACAAATGTTACTTATTTTATTGATGATGTTATGACATATATTTCTAGGCATGATAAACATATAAAGTCCTTTCTGTTTGAAGCTCATATTGTTTTATAATTGTTGTAGTTACTAGGTTGAGTAACCTCTGGTCATTTCTGAAGTCGTTGTTAGTGACGATGAGATTTTTTTAGAATTATCAAACTTTCAGCCCTCCTCCGAAAACTGCAGCCATTTGTGGAATAAACTGATTTGTCGATATCTGCAGGAGATAAGATTATCTCTCCACTGTATTCACTCATCCTGTCTTGAGAATATTTTCTTTTGTTGCAATAAAATAAGTTTGTCTATTCCTCTTCCTGTACAATGTCAGCACTGCACATTGTGCCCTGTTCACACAATAATTGATTTTTCACCCATAAACAGCATGATGCCACGGACATTTCACAGTGATGGAAGTCAGATGACACTAACCATTTGACTTGCATGATTGTCCATCTTGAGTTGTTGAATTGAAATTATAGGATGATCTGAAGGTGCTGTGTATGGGAGGCTACTCTGTGTAAATCTGAACCGTAGCAGGTAATAACAGTGGGGAGGGGACAGCATTAGGAAGGTGAAGTCATACAGAAAACATTTTCTTCTATTCTTTGAGGACTTGAGGGGTGAAATGGAAATAACCACCACTCATCTCAACAGCCAATCCCTGCAACATTTTATTCTATAATTTAATATGTCTCCGTTATTCTTGTGTGCACTTGGCCAAAATTGTCCACATGAGAGCCACACTCCTCTAAAAGCTGTACTATTAAACTAGACTTGACAGGAAGCAGCTCTGCATGTCAGCCCCTCACTGACACCAGCAGCGTTATTGAGAAACAGGACTGAGTGTAACTTCGAAACTCTGTTATATTATTATTCCTGATCTATTTCCTTCATGTGGTCACGTGGTTGTCAGAGAAAACAAAAACTTTAGTGAGTCTACCAGTAAATCACCCAAGAATTTCAGTGCGAAAGTCATAACATATGACTGGCAGCAGACACTGTGACCAAAGCCCATGAAGAGATAGCCAGTGAGGAGCACATGCAACAAAGTCATGAGTAAGAAAGAAGTTTTCACACTATCTATCTTCCAAAGCTCAAGACAAAACATGCTGCTAATGAAAATTTTAAATTCCATCATTTGAATTATTCATAGATGATATTTCAAATTAAAAGCCAGAAAAGAAAGACCAATGGTGCAGTACTGGAGTAGGTAACACAATAAATTAAAAAGAAAAAGTCCAGTCTGGACCTTTGACTCTGTAAAAGGTGTGTCTGGTAAAATGAACACACAAATTTAAAGTAACTTTAGTAAAGATAATGAATTTGATACCTGAAGTTGAAAGAATTGAGGTACATTGCAATGCTATTATGCTACCATGCTGCCATATCTCCTTACATATTGATGTGGCACCATCCGTAAATACATCAATTGCAGCTCTTACTAGTCTTGAAGGGAAGTCTGCTGCAGTAGATTTGGTTTACAGGCTCTTGTGAACCAGCCAAACAAGTTTGACAATTATATTACAATTACAAAAAACAAACAAAAACAAAGCAGAAATTAAAAGATAATCCATTTGTACTTTGATTTAATTTTGATTTTAAGGGGGTCTAATTTTGCTTTTTAAATGCCTTTAAATTTCTGCTTAAAGTTGAAACCCCTACCACTGAGTGGGGGTGGGTGAAGATGCCCCTGGGTGTCAGTCATGCCCCTAATGTTTACCCATCCTGGGAGCGCCCCTGGACACGGTCAATTCACGGCCTGGGACGGATTAGACACCACCCCCACCAGGACACGCCCCCCTCGGTGACATAGCAGCATGGCCAAAAGATATAAAATGATTGATGCTGAGTGAAGGGGTGAAAAAGTTGTGTGACTGTTATGCTTCCCAAAGGAGAAGGGATTATTTATGATTTAAATGGCGGAAGAGCTGCTGGTGAACAACAATGGAAAAATCCATACGGTGAGTGATCAGAAATGGACTTCATTTGTGTGTAACCACATCATGTAAATGGAGGGGTCTCTGCTTTCTATGACATCTCATTCTCGAAGTACGTAATTTTTTATTTGGCACTTTTTAGTCACATCTTTTATGACTCGTGCAGCTTGATTTCCAAGGTGTGATTGACCAATCATCAGGGTTCAGCTGCGGTATTCACCTAAGATGCTGTTTGGGCATGGAAAAGTTTCACAGGCAATTCAAACTCAAGCATCCAAAATATAATTTCGTTGAACCCAAATCTATGAAAAACTATGTTTGCACAACTGAAGAGTAGTTAAAGCTTTGTGGTCAGAGCTTTGACCAAAGTGAGTTAACATGTGAAGAGCTGCGCATCTGACAGATAACAAGGCCAAATAGATTTTGACTGGGCATCATTGTTTGCTGTGTGCTATTTTCATGTGTAGCCTTGGTTGTCTAACCGTCTCCGTCAGGCCAAATTAAGTCTCTTGAGGATTACTGTGCTGTCATTGTTTAGTCTGCTCGGACTCTTTGTATATACTCAGCAGCAGCAGCTGCCCAGCTGGCATTCGACTGACATTAAACGTTTAAATTGTGTTGAAATAATGTCAGTTTATGAAAAAACCTCAAACAACATTGAACACCAAATAGCTGAGGTGGTGTTGTTAACTCACTACGGATTCAACGTTGAAATATCAACAACTTTTGAGTTGTATGTCAAATCACATTATTTTCACAACCATGACTTTTAAAAAGTTTGTTGAAATATATCCGTTAAAAAATAAAGTTGTTCCAACATCCAAACAATGCTGATCAATTAACTGTTGAAAAAGTGTTGATACATGAATAATGATACAAAGTTGAAAGATCAACTCTGAATTAAACGTCCCAAAAGAAGATACTCTATATATACCAATGAGAAGCAGCTCAAAGGATATGAAATGGTAGACTTCCTGTCAAAAGTTGTAGGTAAACGAAAGTGAGATATCTACACATATATTACTATGATAACATTTAATATTTACACAACTAACAGTCATATTTAACATGGCGAAAATTATTTCAATAATTTACGGGGGCGTTTCGGAACGTTTGGTTGATGTTGCCTAGGAAATCTGTGCCAAATCTCGCGAGAGTGTGTTGTGGAGACAGAGACAGGTCTTGAACAAAGTTAATTTTCTCATGATGTGTCTGAAAATTGTCATTTTCATGTCAAAATGTTCAGAACAGATGTGGCTTGTGAAAAAATGAGTGCAATATTTACTTAAGTTTCTATGGGGCGGAAGGATCGACCATAATCTGTGTTCACGTTCACTCTTCTTAATGGAGCCAATCATGGACGACGCTATAGTAAAGATAGTAAAGATAGAGTTATGTCCAATAAGAGAGCCATGCACTTATAAACGGTGAGATTTACATCAGTTGATAAAATTGTAAACTTGGGTCAAATACAAGATTTTACAAATGACCTTTGTTTAGGGTTTTTTGCACCGTGTTTCAGGACAATCATAGATCTGCAAGCTTAGAGTTTTAATGTATACATTTGGTGTTTGGTGTTAGTGGTGCTACTTATTTTAGAGAAAACAGTGACAAAAATATATATAGTGTTTAATACTAAGTTAAAAAGCAGGACTTTATAGTGACGTTGAAATTTCAACATTGGATTTGCAAAATCTAAAGTAAAATCAATATTGATTCAGTGTTGGCAAATTCACCTATATTTGAGAAACGTGACGTTGCAAAATTCAATGGTTATCCAATACTGACACCTGATGTTGAGTTAACAGTGACTCAACTTTAATTGCCAGCTGGGTGTGTTTGCATCACTTTTACTCCATATAAGCAGCGGTGGTATGTAAGGATGTGGGGTTTTATTCCATCACAACGAAGGATGCTTTTACAGGTGGGGATATGTTATGGTGCTTTTTGTCCTTGCTCCATCAAATGGTATGGATATTAAAAAGCACACTATTACCCTGCTGACCTTCTGCCTTGGAGGTAAGTTAAGCTCAGTGTGCTGGAATTTAGGTTGGCAGCCAAGAGGTTAGCTCCAGGCCATTCCTAATGAAAATACAGTAGACCTCCTCTGAGTTGGGGCTCATATGACTTTGGATAATTATGTTATATTTAACATCTGTTTGCCATCTTTCCTCATGCCTTATGGAAAGCGTAGTTATCTCTGTTGTTGTTACAGAAGCTCAGTTAGGGCCAGAACAGTAAGACTGAGTCTGCTCAGCTAAATCAAAATGCTTCTCTCAGAGCTAAGGGTGTTTATGATAAACTGAAGCAGGCTAATGGGATCAGGCCTTTGTGCAGTTTTGGGTTTGTTGCACAAACTCAGTCATGTGTTGCTCTGTCCCTGTGCTGCTATGCTGCAAAGTCCAAAGCTCACAGACTTATATGTAACACAAAGTATGATGCAGTGAAATACTTAACGCACTCAGAACGAGCTTATTCCCACACATACCTTGAGGGAATTAATTTCCAATGCAGCTTTTTTCTATCAAACATGTAAAGCTGCTCATTATTATTGTTATTAAGTTGAGCTTTTTGTATGAGAAAATCTCCTGACTATGTTAAATACACACACATTAACCTAATACCTGAGGTCTTCCTAATCACCTGCTGTGATCTCTCTTTTTGTATTGCTGTAAATGTTGTTTTGAGGCCTCTGGACATTTTTGTATTTATTGTCAATTTTTGTTTTTCTCCTTAGCTTTTTCCTCAGAACCTCACAAAGTCACTGCTGGCAGTTGCGCTGCTGGCTTCGTTAGGCAGCTCCATTCTCTATGGCTACAATCTGGCAGTTGTCAACTCTCCTGCACAGGTTTGTGTCACTAAACAGCATCAGCATCAATAATTGTCATCACAGTTTAAATACTTTTCTTCAGTATTCAAAGTATGAGTGAGCGCTGAAGTTATGGGGGATGCGTTTGATCACTCCAAAGTTTAAACTTCAATATAGATGTTAATGGACATAGTAAAGATCAGATTTTATTTTGCTGTCTCATGGAGTCATGTGGACATGTGGACCCCCTCACCATGTCATCAATGTTCGACATTTCTGCCCATCATGCACTCTTTTCTGTACCGCTGGTATCAGATTTGTTGCAGTGCAGTGAGCTCTGGACCATTCCTCTTTGGCCATGGATGGCCTCACATTTAACCATGTGAGCTTTAGTGCCGCATCTAATGCTGGTGTAATGTACTGTGCTAAGAAGGCAGTTACATGGAAAGAACTGCATCTGCTGCTTTGGGCCTGGTGAACATGTGGTCCTTCACTTTGAAACTTTCTTCCTTCACTGAAGGAGAATGCACATGTCCAGTTCTCTGCCCCTTCCCGGTTTTTCTCACTGTGGTTCATTCTTCAGTCACTTGAGTGGCAGACAAATACAAGCCACATGGGGGAGGGCTTGTCATCTCTCATTTAAAGCTATTTGCTGCGCTTTGATCAAAACTATGGTGAATTCTGGTGCCATCGACAGATCACTATCAACCCACTCTGTCCCCAGGTTGGCTGCAGGGCAGGTGCCACTGATCGCTGTAGCCCAGAAACCTGCAGACTACAACACAGTGGCTTTACTTTGAGTTACAGCAAATAACAATATGTTGTCAGCAAGATGGCAGACCATGTGCAGACAATACTAACCTGTATACAGGACTACAGTTTTGTTTTAACATCACCAAAAAATTCTACGTGTTTTTTCTTTCTCTCACTCACACAGGGTAACCTTATATACATCAAACCTTTCATAGACAACTCTCCTATGTCAGTAGACCACATTCTACCTCCTGGGGTCGCAGGGGCAACTGTCTGTTCTGGGTTGCCCCGATGTCATTTTAGCCCACCGAGTTTCTACCATGAGAGTAAGCTGCTGCTGCTATCATGAAGTGGCCATAACTGGAACTTTAGGTGGGCGTAGTTGTAACTACTTTGCAAATGGCAGCTTTAGATATCCTCGTCAATGATGAGAAATAATCACTTTGCTATCTGTGCTGGGGTCAGGAGATGATTAGCTTCGTTTAGCTTAGCATGTATGCTGGGAACAAAGGGAAGCAGCTAACTTGGTTCTGTACAAAAACAAACAAACAAATTAATTTAAATCCAGCACATTTAAATTCACTTCCATCAATATCACTTCAATTGGTACAAAAATGGAGATGTAAAAATACTACCTCTGATTATTTCAGGTGATGTTCTCTACCTAAGCCAACAGTTTAGTTAGCTCCTTCTACCTGCTACTAAGCTAACCAACTCTGAGCTCCAGCTCCATATGTGACAAAACATCATCTTCTCATATATTCTATACCAAAAAGTGATTTGAATATATTTTATAAATGAGTTTAACGCAGCCAATTTAATTTCTCCCAGCTGGTTCCTGTTAGCCATCAGAAATAGCTGGAGAAGAGCATATCCCAGCTCACATGGAGACAATTGCTCCGTCACGCAGTATCTTAATTATCCACTGCTGATCTGTTGAGGTGGAATCTTTAACCACGGTCCATGTGACTTCAATGGCCAGCGTAAGGTTTACTGCTGTGAATCCTGTGTGCTCCAAATCCAATTTGGCTCTGGAAGGGTCAAATGGTGAGGAGGTGAGAGATGTTTCTTCAAGTGGATATCTAAAAAGGGAATGTTCTGGCTTGACTCTGACAAAAGAGGAGTAACTTTGGCTTTAAGCACAAATATAACAGTATGCTTTTCAATGTTTTGAATATATTTTGTTGCAATCAGCCTTAATTGAAAGTTATTGGCCTTGTATTTTAGTTTTGCCTTAAAGTCAGAAGCTAGATTTAGGTTTGGTCAAAAGCGCTTTTATAGTTTCCACCAGTCCCTTGTTCCCAATCTTTCCTCTTCTTTTTCCTCTAAGAAACTCTCTCATATGAATTGATATCATGCTTCATCGCTCCAGGCATTATTCCAACAAACTTTCATACTACTCATATGATTGGCGTGCACACAAAGCAAGGGGGGTATGGTACCAACATTGAGTAAAGGTCAGATGATCAGATATGAGTTTGCTTTCTTGTAGGTAAGACATTTCTTTTTTGCGTCACATGTTTGTCAGTGGCATCTTTAGACTTTCAGAGCACTGTTTTTGTGCAGGAGCATTTCATAAAGTAACGAGTTCCACCTTTCCTCCTCCGCCCTTTCTTTTCCATTACTTGCCACTTGTTCTTCCCGCTGTATAAATTCTGCATCTGTATCTCACTGTATGCTGCTGAGTGACTGGCGAGAATGTGGAGGGAGCAAAGACTACGTATAACCACATATCACCTCTGATCCATGGAAGTTATGAGTGCTGACTCAGTCATTTTGCAATAAATGAAAAGAGCAAACCAGAAAACAATGGGGCTCCTGCTGTGACAATACCATTTTACTAAGAGGAAAAGGCAAAAAAGGTTATGTACAGGATAACTCTATTGCACTCAAAATTTTTTGGTAGTTGGTGTTAGAACCTTTTTAACATGGACTGATTCTTGCCAATACAGATATCGATTTGATTGGATGTGTCCCTACATCCAGCAGCACAATACAATTTTGGGCGCAGGACTGACTGTTCTCATGTTGTCCATTGCCCGTCTAATTGGACAAGGTCATACATATAATAGGCCTCTTTAACCTCTTTTATGTATGTTATGCATCATCAGTTTCACTTTGATACATTCTTCAACCAGTAACCCGAACTAAATGGAAATGTTTGGCAACAAGGCTGTCAAGGCTGAGTAAAGATGATAGCCCTCCTTTAAAACAGCAGGTATGTGTACATTATGTAGACTACACACTGGTTAACATTATCAAGTCTTGTTTCGCCAGCACCAGACTCCTGCAAGATAATAATCATTAACATAAACCTGTTCAGTTATATGTCCTCTTTGTTGTACTGACCAATATGAGTATATTGATAAGTGCTGACACTAAAACCAACCTTTATCTTTTTCTCTTGTTTCAGTTTTTTTTTATGTTTCCCTCACAGAGTATGAAAGAATTATGTCTCTTGAGATAAATTAGATTTAATGTAATGGATTCTCCGGCCCAGTCTGATCTCAGTGGAGTCTTCACTGTCAGATAATCCTGAAAGAAATCTGATGGATATTGTTGTTGGCCCTTACAATGCATTTTTGTCACACCATAGGGATAACCACTTTCATTTTATCAAGCATGCAGTTTATGACCTCTTTCTCATCAAATCCAATTTGACTTTGATGGCGGGGGCTTGATCAGCTTCCTGTCGTATGAGGATGCCTGCGTGTCCTCCCATCCCCCACTGCATTTTACACCCAATGCTGTGGAAATGACAAGACTAATGTTGACATTTAGATGTGTGGCACTGTGGGAAGTAATTAATGCTGTGGTTATGTAAAATTGCACAACCACTTCATTACTATTTTTAATATGTGCTCCAGGTCTGTTGGCAGGGTTCACTCATTCATCTTCTATCGCTTATCTGTTTCCGGGTCGCGGGGGGTGCTGGAGCCAATCCCAGCTCACAGTGGGCGAGGGCGGGGTCACCCTGGACAGGTGGCCAGTCCATCACAGGGCCAACAGACAGAGACCAACAACCACTCACACTCAAACTCACCAATCAACTGAAACATGATGTCTTTGGACGGTGGCAGGTTTCCTCGGAGAACATGCAAACTCCGCAGAGAAAGGCCCCAGAACCCGCAACCTTCTTATTGTGGGGCAACAGTGCTAACCATCATGCTGCCATCACTCAGGGTTACAAGAAAGAATTCTCGATTACATTTACATTTTGTTATTTTTCAGAATTTAGATTTTATTACAAAATCAAATATAGAATTTAAATTGTAGGTCTGTATTTTGGAAAGGTTTGGGTTTGGTTTTTTTTTTTTTTTTGAGAAACAAAATAGTAGGATCTTGTAATTTTGGCTGTAAAATAAAAAAAAATATTTATCTATTTTGCTGCTGGAAAATGTTGAAATGAACTCTTTGTTCTTCAACCAGTTCATCAAAGATTTCTACAATGAGACATTGACAGAATTCTACGACTGGACTCCAGATGAGAGTCACCTCACCGTCTTATACTCCATCACTGTATCAATCTTTGCTATCGGTGGGATGACAGGGTCCCTGCTTGTCGGCAGACTTGTTACCAAATATGGAAGGTTAGTGTTTTTGTGTATATAACTTATGCGCAATGCTTATTGTGTGTTTTTGATAAATACCCTTACCTTTGGCAGTACTAAGGATGTCATTCATTCTGAGAGTTGAGTGATGAGGAACCACCATGTGTTCGAACAGGAAGGGGACGCTGGTGAAATCCAGTGTGCTGGTGTTTACAGGAGGAGTCATGATGGGCCTCAGCAGATGGTTACAAATGCCTTCGATGGTCATCTTGGGACGATTCATCATAGGCGTACACTCAGGTAGGCCTGGCCCGAACATGTCACATTTGGAGTGTTAAGAATATTAGACAATTAGGATTAAGGTAAAGTAAATCACAAAGGCCCTTTATTATTGCCTCAGATAGGAAAATCCACATGTAATGGCAGCAAGGTACAGAAATGTAACCAATATAAAGTAAGCAAAATTAAGGTGTTATATAAAAACTATAAGTACAGTGAAATTTAACCAATGCAATTTATGCAGTATAGACAGTGGAATTGCACAGCTAGACTACAAGCTACACTACATACTGACTCATATAAACAAATGTGAGTTTTTTTGTGTTTGGTTTTTTTTTTCCAGACACTTGTGCTCAATTGTAGATCCATCCAGGCCTAACACGGGCACCTTTGAGATCTGCTTGTATTGGCCAGTTTTAACCTTTTATAATTACACTTTCTTTTAACAGGTATCTCTCTCAGTGTGGTGCCGATGTATCTTGGTGAGATTGCTCCTAAGAATCTGCGAGGTTTCCTCAGCCTCGTCCCCAGCTTGCACATTTGTCTGGGTGTCTTCATTGCTCAACTCCTAGGCCTCCATGAGATGCTGGGGAAGGTACTGAAATCAGGGAGCTTGTCATGGTAGTGATTTGAGGTTCAGCCATTAATTCAGACAGTGAACTCTGTCTAATCCTGATCTCGCTGCAAGCCAAGAGGTCGTGATCAGGTTGTGAGCAGCAGCACAAGGGCCTGCAAACAAAAACACTGTATGCCAAAGAAAGACGTCACATCAAGCAAAAGTATTATTATACAAAATGTGAGGAGGCTGTTTCTCTAGCCAGAAATGGAAAACAGACAAGAACTTTTTCTGCCATCATCTGCTGCTTAGTTTGGCCCATGCTGAGAAGCTTTAGACCATTTTATGCCACAGAGATCATAAGTGATTACTGAAAGCAGCTGGTTGTTACTTTGAGTAAAGTGCTGTGTTTTCTTCTCATACAGGAAGAGCATTGGCCTTTGCTGCTGTCCCTGGTGGTGTTTCCTACAATGGTCCAGGTGATGTTGTTGCCATGGTTTCCAGAGAGTCCACGATACCTGTTGATAGAGAAGGGAAATGTACATGCCACCATTGCAGGTTAGAAAGAGGAGTCTTCTTTTTCGTCATTCTTAAATTTGTTTAGTTTTGTTTTTAATAACATGGACTAACAACATCTAAATTCTTTTATCCTCTTTATCGTAACTACTTAACTGTCTTTCTTTTTTTCTTTCTCCAGCCCTAAAGTGGTACCGTCTCAAAGAAAACATTCATGCTGAAGTTGAGGAGATGCAGGAGGAGCAACGTTCCTTGTCCTCTATCCAGACTGTCTCTGTCTGCAGTCTGCTTACGGACCGCTGTGTCCGCTGGCAGGTCATCACCATTGTGGTGGTCAACATCGGCATGCAGTTGTCTGGAATTGATGCAGTGAGTGAAAGAAGCGTTGTGGGTCTATTGTCATGTCTGTGTTGGTGTGCGAATGTATGTGTGCTTGTGTGTGTGCTCACATTTTAAATGTGCAAGGACTGTGCAGTTATCATGAGAGAGTGAGAACCCCTACTGCTACATTTCCCAGCTGTGTTGCTCCCATTGGCACCTCCTCCTGTTCATACATCACAGTCCCACATGCAGCCACTGAGTGACGAAGCAGGGGGGAGCAGCACTACGGCTCATTATCTTCTGGTCCTCTCTCTCAGTGTTACCCCAAATAAGAAGGCCCAGCCATTCACACACAAAGCCAAACACATCTTTTCACCCATTGCTCCATGTGGAATGAAGCTGTAGGCATGCTGGCTCACATCCTAGTATCATTTCCTAGCACGGCTACACCCTGCCGAGTCCCACGATCCCAGTTGTTCCATACTGGAACATGTGTCCCTGTGAGTGTAATGGATCAGTGCTACAAACCTCAAAAGTGGATATTTCAAAAGAACTTAAGGTGAAATATGCCGAATTTTCTTATGACCATGGGTATTTATAATTTTATGCAGAATGTTAAAAGTGCTTGTTCATTATCTTTAATTTGTGTGTAGCTGTCTGGGCATCATATGATGAAGCAGCGGCCCCTCAATGCTACTTATTTTTTTCAACAGGGTGCATACAACAAAACAACATAGAATTTGCTTGATAGCTAAACAATTTTAAGAAGTGTGTGCTGGCTGCAAAGTACTGATTGCTGTGTTTTATTTGCTATAAGGAAATGTTACAGGCCTTTTCAAACCAAGTGTTATCAGGGTTTGTTGCACTCTTGACATGAAGTAAAGCTTATTCAAGTAGTCTTTCAACCATTCAGTTTGTTTGCACTTGGCCAGCTCTCCTCTTTATAAGGGCTGTTTATTAAGACCATTACCACATTTGGTGACATGAGATTGGTATATTTACACTTTTCCAGATGATATTGTGTTGTGGCTCTTAAATGGCCTGTAATAAAATCAAAACAGCTCATGGTTGGGATGTGAGAGTCAAACAAAGGAGAGAATCAAGCCCTTTAACCATCCTAATATGTCTAAGGCATCTTATCTAGTTTATTTCAGGCAGAAAATGGGGAGATAGGGGAAAGTGAAGGAGTTCAATTATAACTTGTAAAGGCAATGTTGCTAATTGTCAGTTAGTAACAGCACTAGAGTCTACAATAAAAAGTGGAAAGAAAAGCAGGGTAGTTGCTGGCCAGTCTTTTAGATGGAAAGACTTTGGAGTTGAGCTGCTGATTCTTTAAATTCAGAGGTTTCAGATTAGTAACTTCAGAGAAGGGGCAGAGCGGCTTTTTGGTGCCTTCCTCTCACTCTGTAACTGTAAGACGACTTTGATGTACAAATAATTGCACAAAAGGGACAACAATCATATAAGCTATTGGCTTTTGTGCAGAATGTCTGCTTTGATAACAGCAAAATGGGATTTTAATTGGGTGATGAAGACTTATAAGCCTTTTACTATAGACTCACACTCATAAAAGTATTCATATACTCAAAACAAAACAGTTAGCTCTAACTCTTTTAACTTTTTCTAATTGCTGGTGTGTGTTCCTATTTTTCCATCGGAGTGTTTTTGCATATATGCTGCAATGGTGATAAAATGCTTTATGTATGGTTACTAAATCAACAAGACAGCATTTAACTGCACCGATCACGATGTTGTCCACACCTCATGAATGATGGATGTTGCATCAGCAAAGTGTGATTAATGAGAATACACAAATTAATTTCAAGGGGAGCACTTGTCAGGAGTCTGTACTGACTCAAATGCATGAGTGATGGTTGCCCTGATGATAATGATCACCATGATGAATCACGTGGAAACACCAAATAAGCAGAGTGACTTAGTGGAAACAAAAAAAATTTACTTTGAGTTTCGAAGCATCTGTGTAATTGCATGTGTGTGTATGTGCGCGTGTGTGTGTCGGCTGTTCGTTGTGTTCATCATATTTATAAACTTGATGTCTATTTCAGATCTGGTTCTACACCAATGACATTTTTAAGAATGCAGGAATCCAAGAGCCATATATTCAGTACACAACAGTAGGAACTGGAGCCATTGAGGTCATCTCTGGGGTGCTGGGGGTGGGTAAACCTTGTTACACTTTAAATATACTAAAACTGACACTATTAAATCTGTATGAGTGCTTCAACAACTCATCATTTACTGAATTGATTTATTCCCAAAATATTGTCATGTATGTAGTGGAAATATTCTAAGATCCTGGAAATTAAGGATCTGCTGCTCCTCTCAATTTTTTATTTTTTATTTTTTTTGTATGTAATTGTGAATTAAATATCTTCAGGTTTTTAGAGCTTGAATCAGGCAAAACAAAAAATTGAGTTAAAAATACTTTTTTTTTTTATTGTATCATTGTGCTTTTTGTTGTTCTTTATTGATTCTGCAGGATGCTGCGCTGCTAAATACCTGTTCCTATTACTATAAGCATCAAATAAATAAATAATATGAACCAGCCAGATTTAGAACAAAAGCTACATGTTGAGCTATGTATTACATAAACTACCCAGAGGGCTTCAGGTATATGTATTTGTGTGGTAGCAAACATGAAACAGGCTGAAGTGAATGCTCAGAGGATGAAACCGTGAAAACAAAATGATAATGTTTTCTGCCAATCACACCAACTCCTGCCTTTTTTTCCATCTTTCAGTGTTTCACTATTGAGCGTGTGGGCAGAAGACCTCTGATGATTGGTGGCTTCCTCTTTATGGGATTCTGCTGTGCTGGGATCACTATATCCGTCGTCTTTCAGGTACACTGTCATCTGATGTCCTGCTGGTGTAGGAATATATTATATTAACTTGCAGATTTTGACATAGGGCACAGAGTGCAATGCTTAATTTTAAATTTACATGATTTACATAAAATAAAACCTGCATCTTACTTTTGAACTGGTTCCCTTCAAACGCATCCAGTCAACAAATGTTTATTTTAATTCAAAGTACTATGTAGCATGAAAAATAAATTGAGGATTATTGGTAAATATACCATATAAACCACATATCTCCTCTTCAGTAAACAGCTGGGTGACTTTGGGAAACCCCTATTGACTCATCAATAACAGTACAAAATAATTAATGTGTCATTAAGTAAGTCAGGAGTGCCACATGGTGCTGCTCATATCTTACATTATAATCAGATTGAACTGTAAAATGAATGATTAATTATAAAAGAAAACATTGCCTGTACAAATAGTTTATTAATGTTTACAACTCGTGACTTCAGACTCATGACTTGTGTTTGACCAATCACAGACACAGCTGGACTTCATGCGCTACATCAGTGTGGGCTGCGTTGTGGGTATCATTGCCGGATTCTGCATAGGCCCAGGTAAACATTTTAGTGCATCAACCTTAAAATGATCCCACATATAAACTCTTTTTTTCCTCCAAACCGTACAACGGTACTGGATTTAGGTGATCCTGTGTGTAAGGTAACACTGCTCCCTGGTGGACGCTTGCACAATTGCAGGCACCAGACCTAAACCCCAGCATCGCTCCCTCCCTTCTCCTACTCTGACTGTGAAGAGATATTATATTTCATTAGTCTTGTAAATTAGGAAATTATAACTGCCACACTACATCCATTTCCACAGCCATTTGTAGTCTGGATGAGTTGAATGAAGTGAATTAAGAGGCAATAGTTTACAACATTGGGAGCCACGTTGAGTGGACCTGCGAGGAAGATGAATTAGAACAAATCTGGTTTACATAGCATCATCCGTCAAGCCAGCAAAATCTATAAGCCGGTGCACGGACGAGGATTTCTGTTTAGACTTTTAATGGCTCATTGTTCGTAAGCTAGCTGTGATGAATACGATCTGCTTCACACAAAACCCTGCATGCACAGTGACACCACCCATACATACCACAGATGTTGACAAATTATGGCCTAGTTATTGGCTTGATGATATTAAACCTTCCTGTATGCAATTATCATGCACAGATAATGAGGATATCATTCAGAAAGCTCATCATTAGAGCTTTTACTAATGTACATTTCTCCTCCATAGCTTTAATGTCTAACTATGAGGAATTGTGTGTTTAAAGCTAAGTAAACATTTCACAGACTCTATATATCAAACTAATGAATTGCACAAGTCCGGACTAAGCTAGTCTGTTTCTTGTGGTTTGGAGTTGGAGTTTTGCCAAGTTAACAAACATCTTCATCTCTTGTCAATCTCTGAGCGCTGAGTAATAATCAACACGTAATGAAGTACATGCTGAAAAAGGAGCGCAGTATAATAGCACTGGGTCTCGAATAATGTTTATCATTTCTGCTCATGTTCTGTTTATTTTGAATGACTACCAAAGAAAAGTCCTGAGTGGGAATATTGATAAACTAATTGATGAATGAAGATACTCACGTTAATTTCACGACACCCAATAAATTTATACAACTGCGCTGAGTGATTAAATGTGATTTGTATTATGTAGCCCTGAAAGGAGGCCTAGTTAGATCAAACCAATGGATGAACCAGCTGAAGATGTTGCTGTTGTCGAAATAAATCGACACGCTTTTGTCTCTTCTGCATAGCTGGTGTGCCGTTCCTGATCACTGCAGAGCTGTTCAAGCAGTCGCACAGACCGGCTGCCTACATCGTGGCTGGGTGCCTCAACTGGTTGTCCAACTTTACCATCGGCTTCATCTTCCCCTTCCTAGAGGTCAGAGCTAACTTATGTTCTACTGTCCGTTCCCCATCAGTGAAAATCTAATGATTTCTTTCTCAGGAAGCATTTGATGTTCATAGGGCTTTTGGAATAGGGGACAAGATTTTGTTGGTGTCATTCTCCAGCCTTGTTGGCTTGGAGGATTTTGCAGCCAAGGTCCATTTTGGCTCCACTCTCAGTATCAGACCCAGGGAAATAATGATAAAGGCTGTCTCGTTGAGTCTGAATAGAGGTGACTCCCCTAATACCAATAAAATTACCAATTAAAATCTCAACCTTGCTGTCCTCTATTGTCCTCAGTGTTGTTCCAGTCGAACAAACCCAAAGGACAATGAGCTGTCCTGTGGGAAGTGATGATGTAAACCTACATAGCCACAGAGCTGAAAGCGATGAGATCCTGTGATCCTTAATCTCTGTTGTAATTTACCAGGAAAAAAAAAGAAGAAGAAAAAAGCGTCAGAGCTGTCACAAGCTGTACTTTTATTTGGTTTGCCTCTGGTCTCTGTGCTAAGCTAAAGGTCCAGTTCTGCTCTGAATATGAAAAGACTTGTCAGGGCCAGAGCACCAAAAGGTGCAAGGACCCCACTGAAACTAGTGTTTATTATTTTAGTGTTATATTTATATATTTCAAGCCCTACCAGGAGTTGGAGTTGGAGTATGCCTGCTAATATAGTTTATCAAGATCAGAGAACACTCAAACTGGGAGACAAAGCCCTTTAATATTTAGAATATGGTATATAACAATCAGGTCCTTCTTACTCTGTATGAAATATGACCCAGCAGCTAAAGAAATATTGTCTGATCGTTTGCTCTTATTGTCTGGATGTGAGAGGAAGCAGCTCCTAATCTAATCCAGACCACCAGCCTTTTCTACTAGAGCTCTCCATTTATCACTAAAATATATTGTGTGGGTGGTGAAGACACACTTATGGCCATAAACAAATTTTAAAACTTATAACCTGTGTCTGAGTTCAATCACCTGCTCACTGATTAACACCTCCCTCTATAACAGTATTTTAAGTGAGCAGTAAATTAGGATTTCTGACACTTATTTACATACTGTAGTCACATGCAGGTGTAATGTGGCATGTCTATAAATCTATAAAGCGTCAGCACATCTTGAAATCTTGATGAATTGCATTGTGGGGCTTTAAGAAGAAAAGCCTCTTTCATGATAGATGTTTCAACATACAGTAGGAGGGACACTTCTGTTAATGATAGCATTTAGGACGGCTATGTCAGAAAGCAACATCAGCGAATGTCACAGGTGTCAGGGTTTGCTTTACTAACATGTGCCCACAAACCAGTGGTTCTCCAATTCAGGGCCGCTGTCTCAAGTGGAACTCACTTCCCCACAAAATTTCCTCAATAAAACCGTACCACTCTTTATTTTTAGCAATGGCTTAAACATTTAGTTGGTGAAATTTGAAAGCTGATACTCGTAGTGACGGCCTCACATGTTGCCTTTTAGCATATTTAGGCTTGTTTCAGTTTTACCCCGTACAACCTTACTCTTTTGGGTTACACTGGCCAACATTGTTTTCAGCAGGACAGGACTTGATGATCAAACTTGTAACTACTTGTGAACATGAGTTAGCAGAGACCGAAACTGAGCAAATAGCAGAGTAAACTTTTTAATAAAAATTGATAGATGAAAAGAAAGATGCCTTTACATCAATGGTGGTCGTTGAACTGTGTTGTCTGGATATGCAGAAACTGTTTGCTAATACTTTAGCCATACTGACTTTAAAAAGCGGTAAATAGGGTTAGTGTTAAGCTTGCAGTTTGTTTACCACGGTGCCAAATAAATTAAGATTTTACATTGCTGAGTCCCTGGCTTCTAAGATAAATTTATCTGGCTAAAAAACAAACAAAAAACCACCAGTAGCTTATTATCAGGTTTTCTGGTCACATTTTGGATGAAATTCATATCAATCTGTTTCTATTTGCTTTTGGTAGGATCAGCATTGCATTTGCTGTTTTTGTCCCTTAAGCATTAGTTGTTTTATGGCACAGTGGCTCCATATTTGTTCCTTTCGCTTCTCTTTGACTTTTTGAAAAGAAAGTAAGAGGAGTAATTGTTTTCCGTGATCAGCGCTTAGTTTTTTTTTTAAATCACAGTTGCTCTGTATGTCCTCCCACTACAGATTGCTACAGGTCCTTATTGTTATCTAATCTTCTGTGCGATCTGCTTGGGAGTGGCTCTCTACACCATCTTCGTCATTCCTGAGACCAAGAACAAAACCTTTATGGAGATCAGCCGTATGTTCGCCGCCAGGAATAGCATACTCGAAGAGGAGATACTTCCTAACGGTAACTGTAAAATGACTATGATAAACAGCTATGGAACCCTTGGCCAACATTAAAAGTAAGAGCCCAGCAGGCGGAAAAGGAGAGATAGACTGCCACGATAGTGATGGTTTCATCTCTGAGTATGGTGAAGGTAAAATCAGGTGGCCATAAGGAGAGCTGGTGCTTCCTGTGAAAACAATTAAGAAGGTTACTTTTACAGACTCACCATGAACATACATACAAAGACTGACAGTCATCACTCCTCACACACAGTCTGAGTCCTGTTTCAAACTGTTCATTTTAGTTAGTGTAGCTCCTGTACATTGTGTGGGGTAAAAGTCAGTCGGTCATGTGTTTCAAATCAGCCATCAGTGACACTGTAATTGATTTCTCTGCATCTTGCAGCGTTTTTATGAGCCCAGTTGGTTTCTCACTGTACTCTGTATTAGTTTCACTTTGTCTGCAGCCCATCCCATGATCACTTTATTGTTCATATTCAGTGTTGAATGACTTCTCGATAGAGAGGAAATATATGTATTCATTGACCAAACAGTAACTATGAGTCAGTGCTTCCATCAGTATGCTGAGGGAGGATATGAAAACTTTTTTAATGACATTTGAGCAATAAAATATTCACTGTTGTTTTAACATGTTGAATATTTTGACCAAGAACATGAGCTTCTGTTTGTTTTGTCTTTCAGTCATTTTTGTCTCTTTTTACATAAGAGAGCTAGATATTGTGGCTACTGTGGTAGCCATTTCATATTTCTTGACCAAATACATGCAGATACTTGTATGTAAAGCTTTTTAAAGATTTATAATTTATCAGTTTATCAAAAAAGCCATGCAAATGTGTTCAGGTGTTTTTAACAGGTGTATGCTTTACAAGACCACTCTGAATAATATATGAGAATGAGAATTGTAATGTAAAATGAAGACCTTTGAACATAAAAATCAGTGTCATCCTTGTTTCTGATTTTCTGACCCTCGTAATCTCAAGAAAAAATAAAAACAGCAGCTAAATTGATAATAATAATCACTATTTCTTCCACATTCATTTAGCTGTAATGCCAGAAGTTGCTTCCGAACATAAAGAGTTGAAATAGAGAAATATTATCTGGTATTATTACCTGTCACCAAAGACAACCATAACCATAACAAAATAACAGGTGCAATTACAACACAAATACTCATACATCAAGAAACGAATACCAAAATAAAATTTGGGTCTCAGACAACCACAACCAAAATGGCTCCCAGTACTGATGTAATAAAATAAAATTGTGGAAGAAACACTAAAAGCAACAGTGCTAACCACTATGCTGCCGTGCTGCCCTGGATCCAGTGTTCACTCACTAAGGAACTGCAATCCATCCCTCAAATGAAACACTTATCCTCCAGCTCACACTGTACACTGTGATCACAATGTGAAGAGCCCCGGAAACAGCACTGTTGTGTTAGTGAGGGACAGTGCCATCATCACGGCTGCAGCTTTCTGCCAGGACTGCAAAATATGCTGTACCATGTGACGTTGTATGGCAATTGTGGGAGTCATACAGTATGTTGAAGGATGGGCAAGCGGCGATCGGCTCGCTGTCGTCCCTTTCCTCTGCCTTTAGGCTGGCTGATCCATCTGTCAGCGCCCTGCAGAGGGACCCAGCAAACCCCCAACTGAGGCAGAAAGGATAAATGTTGTCACATCCCCGCTTGTCCTGATACCACAGAGGAGAGAGAGAGAAAGAGCAGGGGTCGACCGGGCCAACAGTTAGAAACATCAGCGCATCACATCTGGATTGTTTCAGGGTGTGGTGCACTAACTCAGGCTGCGGAGGCCCCTTCAGACAAACTGGGTGACGGAAGGTCAGCCTTGGAGCTGATGATTGGCTGCTGAATGACAAATGGACAGAAGAGTTTGAGCCCTGAGAGACGGCCACAAACAGGGTCTGTGCGGCTGTTCATATGTAACATCACTCCGGAACAAAGGGCTCCCTGTCACTGAGACTACAGTATATTTCTGTGGATAATGCCACAGTATTGTGCACATGTGGAAACACACTCACGCGGGCTCACTCCGCCTCGGGCGGGCAGAGGCGATAAATCAAACAAATAGCATCACAGTCTGGAGAAGGAAGCATTCCAACAGATAAAATGCTCTCCCACACAACAAAGCCACACTCGCTGCGTAATTAATTGCAACAAATTACCTCTTCCTCTCCCTGTCGGCCCCCACCTCGCCTCGACAAGCGCACTACACGCTCCTGCGCGTTTGCGCGCGCGCGCGGGGGGGGGTTCGGCAGACGAGTGAGTACACGCGCGCACATATCCACACGCAGCAGAGACGCACGTGCGCGCGCGGGCGCACGGCCTGCACCCTTCATAAGTGCTTTAATGTGGCTTATTGCAGTGTGCGGTCCCCTTAGCCGTGGAAATATTCGCTTGACGGATGTGCTTTGTCGCCGGCGCTCCCCGGCGGAGGGCGGCTGTCAGGGAGGAGATGATAACATTAACAGGGAGGCAAGGCGATGACAAATGCCTGTTATCAGCGAACGAGGCCGGTGACAAATCGAACGGCAGCGCCCAGGCAGCCCCGACGCGGCGTAATAAAAAAGAAGATGGATGGCACACCCAGGCAGGGCCCGCGTTAATGCGATTTCCACTGCTCTCCCTGACTCCCAATTAAGGCTGGGGTGGGGTGGGGGGTGGGCGGATGGGAGAGGAGAGGAGACAGAGATTGTGTGTCTTCTTAGTGCGAGGAGAAGGAGCAGAGCTGAGAGATGGAGATGAGGAGGAGATTGAACTATGGAAGCCCGGAGGAAAACTGAGGTGGCTGCAGTGGCATGACAGAGAGAGAGGGAGAGAGCGAGGACAGATGTCAATGAGGATGAAAGGTGTGACAAGAACAAAGTGGAGGAAGCACAACAGAACATGCAGCTTTAATTGTCTGCAGACCCCCCCTTCCTCCTCGACTTTACTCACATCTCAATCAGAGCCGTGTCTCTGAGGTACAGGGGTGTTATGTGTCTCCATGGCCAGGTGGAACATCAATAGACCCCCCCCCAAAAAAAAAAACAACAACAACAAACAAACAAAAAACAAACCTTTTCCGGTATGAAATGTCTGGGAAAACTCTCACCCACAGCTTCTTGATTAGCAGCATCACTGTGGATCAGTTCTGCTTGCTCCTGCAGTTTTCACTTGGTTCCAGATTAAAGGGCGGCTCCTTAAATCAGATATTATAAAAACAGAGCTGACAGACAGTCAGTGGCTCATGGGCAGACAGAGCTATAGAGATGAGCTACAACTCTTTCCAGGATGACTGTTCCAACTCATCCTGTCCAAGGACCCAGATGTTATCTCTTTGCTAAAAGGATCAGAGCAGGATATTGAGAAATTGCCTTGGGATGAGGGGGCATCTGTGCCCGAATACCCAAGGGCTGCTGTTTTGTCACTCTGACAGTGTTTTATAAAAGGCTGAGGAAGCTCGGAAGGCTGCAGAAACAGGGGCCCATATATCTCTCGCTATTACATCCCGGCTAGAAAAGAGAGGGCTGAAATGACAATGAAATATGGCCCCGGCTCAAAGGGAGAAAAAGAACAGGATCTAAAGAGGGACGCCTGAGTCTGAGCCTGCAGGGACTGTGCTCCAAATCGGAGACAGATGCACAACTGTCCCAGGCACTAACCCTGTGCTATACTGCAAGCACACAGAGGTGAAAAGGAGAAGATATGTGGCTCAGAGTGGGAAGTCCTTAGAGAGAGCAGCCTCTCTGTGCCATTGCTGAGATTAGTTCGAAAGAACAAGGAGAAATTAGAGCCCTGTAGGGGAAGGAACCGTATAGGAAAAGCGAGAGAAGGAGGAGGAGGAGGTAAAAGTCCAAACTCGGCAAAGACCCCTGCATCATTAAGTTGTCAAGTGGATGGGAGGCCCCGAAATATGACTTGGAGTTATTGCTGGGGCCAGGGCTGATGATATAAGAATTACAGTACATGGATCATAGCCGGATCGATAGGTAGACAAAGTCATTATGGAGGGGCTAGAGTTCAATGCCTCCCCAGGGCTGCAAGTGAGGACATAGGGCTTATATTTATCACCATGGCAATGTGTAACACGCACAACACACAGGTGGCTAGCTATATTTTGCTTGTTGCTCTTATTTTCAAAGCTATCTGTTCCAGCTGTATTGATTGTTCAAGTCATCTGTGGATGCAGAAAAGATTCTCTACGTTTCTGACCTGGCACTCTGTATTTGTCAGCACGTGAAGGATGCCCGTACATATGTGCGTTCACAGGTAAGCTAAATTTCTTGGCCCATGCACATCAGTCAGCGGTGAGCATTTGTCCTTCTTTGCGCTCTGTCTTTGCAGCAGAGAGAAGCAGAGGGATGGGGAGCACAAGCAGGGCAGCATCGATCCTATCTGTGCTGAGAGAAATTAGGCATGAAATTAAAGCTCCCATCAAAGGCCAGGGCTGGCACTGTCACCTGATCTAGCACTATTTATACTCCCAAGAGATGATGATGATGTCTCCATCACACTGATGATTACAGGACAGAGTGAAGAAAGAGAGGGAGGGGGGGTGAAGAGAGAGAGTCTCTCCCCTCCATCCTCAGTGCCACTGACCTGCCATCATTTATACTGCCAGGGCCCAAGTGCAAGGTTAGCGCCAGCCTGAGCCCCCATAAATCACTGCTCTGCTGGACAGAGAGAGGCCGGGGTCAACGCCTCTTGCAGCCAACCTCTGTTGATGAGAGAGTATTTATAGATCAGCAAGGAGCGAGGGAGGGAAAAGCGTGAGGGCGGAAAAGGCAGGAAGTGTGTGTCAGTGGCTTGTAAAGAAGTGCATACACAGACATCCAGGTGTGATAAGAAATATTATCTATCTGCTATCAAACTAACGTGTTTGATAAAATGTACCTTTAATACAAAAATGAAAGTGTTCTCCTGAAATAAAGTCATTCAGCACAGAACCCCCATAGAGTGGAGCAGAGCCCATGAGACAGCAGGGGGAGCCAGTTGACCACACATTGGCCCTCAGATGTTCAGCTAGCTTTTTCCTCTCACGCTCAGTGACACAGGCATGATTCCAAAAATCTAAATTACATCTCGCACCTAGCACTTCACTGGTTTATCAAAATGATCAGAGGTTCAAAATTCCCACATCAAGTCCACAATTTGAATCTCACACGTTTTCCCCAGTCACATTCTGTTGTGCAAAGCTGCTGCCAAGCACAGTGTTTTGACAGCAGTACTGCCGGCCCAGCATGGGGCTGTAATGACCAGTGGCCAAAGACTGTCCAGGCTAAACACTGGTGATGGTCGACCACAAGATGACTGGGTGTCCCTCTGTCGCACTTTTCTTTTTTTGCTCCCTCGGTCTCTCTTCAGCCATTTGCATGCTGCTGGTCTGATGCTCAGTGTCCACCTCTCCAGCAAAAACAAACGATGGCAGTGGTCCTGATTTTGAAGAAAGAATAACTTAAAAAGGTGGTTTTCAGAGTGACCACAAATCCTGTCCGTGCTAATACTGCATGCCTGTGATGCGGATTTGTAGGGTAGATTTTTGTAAATTGGCGAGACTCCGAAAATGTCGAAGGGATTTTCATGGGCAGGGGCAGCAGCAGCATGGAGGTCAGACAAGCAGGTGATTGGTGACATTGGGAAAAGATATGGAGAGTTTCTCAGTTGTGCTTCACACTTACAATGGCTCAAATACTTGACTAACTTATTTAACAGCAGGTGTTTTACTTTCTTAATTACATTTGGAGATACTTTTACACTTTTAATTCAGATCTCAGAGGGAGAAATTATATTTCTGACACCATCTGTTTGACAGGAACTTTAAGGCTTAACAAATAAAATTTAACATTAGTGCTCATACGTGGCTTTGCTGGAGTTTAACAACTTTGACAAATATCAATATGTTGGCTGAATTGTTTAAGATTTAAAATGCTTTTTTGTTTTTTGCAGTTAATATTTATACATTGGAAAATTTGGACAAATGCAGGTTATTTGCTGGCTTTAGCTTCTCAATGGGAGAATTTGTGTTGCACTGTTTTGGACTGCTGGGTAGACACAACAAAAGAAGCTGTTTCAACATTTCAATTTGGGCTCTGAGAAATTGTAACAGGCGTTTATTACTGACAAAACAATTCATTTTAAAAAATTGGTTGTTAATGAACTATGCATTATCCAAATAATAGCTGGTTGCAGCCCTAACAGGGACTGTTTTATAATGCTTAAGTTATGTCATGGATTTCTTTTCACATCAAGCCCACAATGTTCTTTTATTTTACCACCAGCCAACATCAGCTGTATTCAAGATTGTTATTTAGTTACACACCCACTACGGCTTTAGGTCACAAAAATGTTTCATGATCATTTTTATACTTTAGAATAGTTTATCATAAATCTGACACTTGGATGCAAGGCTATCTACCTTTAAATGAAGTTTAATACACTGATCTGTTTACAGTACAGACTGCACTTAATTTTCATCAATTTTCCTTAAACAAAAAAATAAAAACTCAATAATATGGAAAAATTATTTTTCTTTTTTAAAATTTACATTTAAATTACTCTTTCCTCTTATCCAATGCACACATGTAAGAGTCAAACTAAGTCTTTTTAAACAAACACATTCACAATAATACACTAATGTCAAATTTCTCTGCGCATAAACTCTAAATTTCCATTCACAATCACAACCTGCCCCTGTCTAACATTACAATCTCCCTACCCTTGCGACCCTCACCAGGACATGAAGGTCAGCGTGGCAGATAGGAGGGGTGTTTGATCGATAAGCACCACCTAACCCCTCGGCTCACTGACAGCTCCCGTCAAGTGTTCAGCAGGACTTGTATCAAATAGATCAACCCTTTACCCCCAACACCACCAGCACCAGTACCACCCACCAGCCCCCCACTTTAAAGGAGAGCTGTCACTAACTGCAACTGTCACATACCAGTCAGGTGCTTTCAACACACTGATAAAGTGCCAAGGAATTTCACCAGGACTGTTGTCCCAACTGTACGGGGGAGGATGTGTGTGCGTGTTAGAAGAGAAACTGCTGTGTGTGTGTGTGTGTGTGTTTTGTATGTGCGTATCCGTTGTGACCCAATTTTTTGGTCATAATTCAGATCAACCCACAAAAGTAAAATATCTGCTGCATAAAAATAGATATCCTCTGCATAATTTCATAGATTTTTCCATATTATTTCATATATTTGCTGTGAATAAAAGCACCAGCTAGTTGAAAATCCAGACACAAAACTGCACAAAATCTTCAGATGAGGAAAAAACTCCCTAGCAGAGACTCTTTGTTAGAAGAGACTTGCTACTTTCTGTATGTCATCAGAGAGATGCTCCTCAGTGACCCACATCACAGATGTTGAAGGTGGAACAGTCTTTTGAGTGAAGTCTGAGAAAACTATGTTTGTGTGTCCTACAGCCGCCATAAGGCCTGCATTCTTAGGTTCTTAACACATCGACGACCGTGTCCTTAAACTGAGACGCAGCATAGCGGGCTGCAGGCCCACAGACTTGGTGTTTGTGTGTCTTAAAACAGCGGGGGGGTTTAAAGGGGTGACAAGGAGATAGTGTCGCTGATTGACAAGTGAAGAGCAACTAAAAAACGCTCCCCTTTGGAATGCGACAATCTCCCAGCGTCCCATGTTGCTCTGTGTCCGACAGTGAATTGTTAAAAGCATTCCTGGCAGCTGGGGTGAGTGTGAAAAGAGGGTGAAAGGAGACGGTCTGGTGCTAAAAGAGGAGTTTGTTTACCCCTAAAGAGGATGAACCGTATCCTAACTGCCCCGCAACATAATAACCCAGAAAATATGAAGATGGAGAACTAGACTTGGATGAAACGTTTCCAACTTAATTCACAGCATCTCATGTTTTTGATGTTTCAAAAAACACAACAGGCCCAATCTCCATTAGCTCCCCATCTTTTCTCTTTTAAAACAAGTCAACCCCAAACTCTGCATTTCAACTGAGGACAGTGGTTCAAAAGAGGCTTGGTGGTCCCTGAGCTCCTGTGGCCACATAACTACACCCCCACCCAACTGTCCTAAACCCCCCCACTGAGGGGGGCAAGGTGGTGGTGGTTGCACTACAGGGCTAGACCCTTTTGGAGCAGCAGGTTAAACCGACCACACGACAGGGGCAAAAGGCCCCGGCTTACAAGGTCTAATTGGTTCCACAGGTTGCAGACTACAGAGGAAAGAGGGGAACAGGGAAGAGGAGGAGGGTTGGGGTTGGGGGGAGGGAGGCAGCAGGGAGCGAGAGACAGATAAATGGTGGGTTGGAGAGTAAGGGAGAGAGGAGGAAGGAAGAAGGGATGGGGGGGATAGGAGACAGATAGAAAATGAGTTCAGAGATGTAATAGACAGGAAAGAGGCAGAGAAAGACGGAAAGATGAAATAAGACAAGAGGATTGGAGGAATCCTCTTTCCATGATGCAACTTCTAGGTTTGATAGTGAATTTTACTGCAGGACTGAGACTGTTTTTTCAAAGGCAGAGTTCAGCCTTTAGCCCCAGCTATAGATAGATAGATAGATAGTAGTGAAGATTATTGCGCTGAATAAAAAGAATTAAATATCCTTTTAATAACCATTGAAACATCTTTTGTTTGCCCATTTCAAAATCTAATTCTAACTTTTTGCTGAGGGAATGAGGGTGATGCAAAGTTGCAGGTTGGCCTACAAAAAACACATCATCCTTAATGCAATTTGTTTACTTTGTTCCCAATCCTGGTTTCATATGTTAGCGTACTAACCTTTGCCATATTTTCTGTTTAACGTTAAACACAAAATAAAGGTAAGACTGACAGGAATTTTTAGCGTTTTTTACCCAAAAGGGATCATAAATATCTTCACCAAATTTCATGTTTGTTGAGCCCTTTCACTTAAAACCACACGTCAACGTCATGGTGAGGTGAGAAGAAAAAGTCAGGGGATCATCAAAATCAATAGGAATCACCCGCGGGGGACAATGAATTTCAAAATGAAGACTACATTTCAAAGCAATCCAGCTCGTGGTTGATGAGACAGATTATTGTACCGACTGCACTGACTGACCCTGCAACCGGGCCCTGCTCACTCAGCATTGTAAGCGTCATCGTGTTAGAAAGAGTTTATAACTTTATTGTAACTTCCAGAACTCACTGTAACTTTATAAATTAGACATGTGCAACACATAATGTTTTCTTTCAAGACATCAGATAAAGTAATTAGCTCTTTAGAGGCAATAATGTTTTGTTGCAAACAATAAAAGCTCAGTGAGGTAAGGGACATTTGTGAGCTTTAATCTGATGTGATGGTGTTTTCTCTGATAGTTTTATTTTATTGGTTAATTCAGTTATGCCATCATGAACACGTAATCTGGTAAATAACCAGAGAAGCTCAGCAAAAAGCCTGAAAGCTGTGATTCAGTCCTAAGGAGAAGAAGTAAAATCTGGAACTGTTCAGCACATGAAGGAATGATTTTGTGAGCCCTGAGAGCATTTATTTCTTTTTATACCCTGACAAGCTTTAGTCTGTATTATTGGTAGTTATGAAGCAGAAAATGGTATTCCCAGAAAAATCACCCTGGGCACTGTCACAGCACATTGAATCTTGTCATTTAATCTAGTTAAGACTCTTAAAATATAGTTTTTTCTTAAAAAGAAAGCCAAAAAATCTCTGCCAGTGTAATGTCCATTGGAAAAATTCTTTAAAATTTCTTAAAAGATTTTTTCTCATATAAATAAAAGTCTTTGATACTGCCGGCACATTGTGCCTTAGTTTATAATAAATATTGTTTTGTTTTTTTAACTCATTTTCGGAGATGGCACCACTAAGACCCTCGATTGCAAATGTTTTGTACACACTTTTTAATTGCAGACAGCTTCACCAACTTGCATAGTTCACCCTTTTATGAAGCAGGTCCAGTTTTACATCTCCATGACATTTGTCCTAGACTGTCTAGACCATAGTAATAATACATATAAATTCCTAAAGTGAGTGGCATTCCCATTTGATGTAAAGTGATCCTCTTTGTGCTTGCCAGGACTGAGTGAACAAGATCACTGACACTATTCCTGTTATATGATTTATTTGAGCAAGTCAGTAAGTTTTAATGTTCTAAATCTTTGTTTGTTTGTACATGATGCTGCAGCTGTAAAATGGAGTGAAATCTACCAATAAAAGATTTTATGAAGCTCCTCAACTAAAAGTTTTATTCCCTAACATATTATATTGCCAGAAAACCTATTAGCGCTTCTTTTCATCATTTTGTTATCTCAATCTGGGCTGTAACCCGAATGTACGCACCTACAGCCAAGTTATATTACAACTGTAGTCAAGTCTAAACTATTATGGTCCAGATGTACTGAGGAGTATGTATTACAGATGTTAAATGGCGCGTTCATAGATGTGTTATGAATGTGTCAAATATCTAGTAAATGTAAGTCTTTACCACATCTTTTAAATGAAAAAGAACTTGAAATTATGTAAAATCTGGTTTCTCAACTATGTGTCAGGACTTTGAACAGGTTATTGGACTGTATCCCGACATATTTATAGAGCCCAGATCCATCCAGCAATTCAGTGGAGTAATGAGAGCAACACTGCCACTCTGCTGGCTAGAGAGACAGTTGGCTAACCACTGGGACTGTTAACTTTAGCAGAGGCGAAGTGTAGTGACCACAGGTTTAAACATTAGTAAGCTGGCCTGTGTTTCCTTTACGGTATGCAAAATATGCAGCGACAATTAGCATATAGCTTAGCTTAGCATAAAGATTGGAAACAGGGAGAAGGAGCTCCTCTACAGCTCACTAATGAGCATATTGTGTCTTCATCATTCTTTTTGTTCGGTCTATGGCTGGGCATGGTGACAGACTCACATACTGTGACACTCACTGAGCTGCTTATTCCTCAGATCTGTTGAAGAGCGAACTATTGTGCAGTTTGGCCTAACACAGTGATTCAGATTTGTGTAGATGTTTTTGCGGGGCTGGACAGGAAGAGTGTGCGCAGTCATCAGCTGGCTCTTCGTGTGAGATGGGAAGAGACCATCAATAAACAAACTAAACAGGATTGATATTTTTGATGGTGTATTTGAAGAATATCTCCTGATAATGTAGATTATCTAAACCTGTGTGTCCTTTTAATGTGAACATTTTCTGGGAGATGAAGGGTTAAGCCCTCAGTTAGGAAGCTGGAAGAGATAGGGACTGAGAGCAACCCATGAACCCTGCAGTCTCTGCAGGCCCAGCATGGTAAAATAATTAAGCTTGCCTTTGAAGGGGACTAAACAAACACAACAGCACTCAACACCAGCCCCGTCCACTCTTTACTTTTTTCTTCCCAGCTTTAAAGTGGACTTTCCTTCTCTGTTTTCTCACTCTGTTATCTGCCACATTCAGCTCCTTGTGTTAACCAGCCACCCCCACCTTCGCCCATACTTCTCATCCCTTCATCCTCCTTTTTTTCGTTTCACATTTTGCGGTCTCACTCTCTGTGAAGATTCTCATGGGTATGAATAGTGGAGAGTAGGAGGGAGAGGGAGAGAGAGAGAGAGAGAGACCAGGTGATTCCCAGGTCAGTTTTTTACATCTTTTACATTTGGCTTTAAACTTAGAGGGGGGGGGCAATGCTGCTGGAATACTTAACTAGGCTCACTAATCCTTAATAGTTATGATACTATTAAAGTCCCCTCTGTTAAGTGGCCTTTAAAACACTTGACAGTAAGCGAATGGAAAACGTGTGATTTGATTCTTCTTGGTACTTTAAGTTCAGCCGGTGACTTTTCAATAAGACAGAATGAGAAATTATTTGCCTCATTCTGTCACTTTTTTGTATTCATAACATAAAGCTGAGCATGGTTACTCTATTTTCAAGTCTTTTACATGAAATTCTGACTTGTGTTCATGAAGAATGGATGATGATGATGTTAAGTATGTTGACTTTGTGTGATTCAGGATGTAGAAAGTTCATGGAAACTAATTTAAAAGAATGTCTTGTCATTTTGCAAAAAAACTCTCAGTGGTTAAAACTATTCCGGTAGAAGAGGGTCTAGTTTCTAAAGGAAAAGTGCAGCACTTACTTACGTTCATGCGCTTCATAAGAAGATCGTAAGAATCATAAGAAGATCATTGCCACTCTCACATTTATATGGTAAAAATGGAGCTACCATTAACAGTGTGTCTGCAAGCCTCGCATAAAGACTGGAAACAAAGAGTAACAAGTAACCAAGCTCCATCCAAAACTTTGAATACATTCTTCCTACCAGCAAGTGAAAGTCTCCATTGGTTGATTTATGTAAAAATTACACAAATAAAAGATGATTCTCTCACGTTAAAGAGGTTTTCATCTTATCCATAGGTGACCAGAGAAGGTCAGATGGTTGAGGACCATGCAGTGGGCTAATTTACAATTTTCAGCTACATCTAGTGGTTTTCTCATTAGTGTTAGTGCTAACCTAAGCTAAACATTAAGCAACCATAACTGTTAACAGCAAAACTTATTGTGCATGTAGGAAAAAAACCACACATGGCTCCTTCATTATATTAGCTGGAATAAATGTCCATCAGTGATGCAACCACAAAAGCGACACATGGCACTTGTTAGCTGGGAGGCTCAGCACTCAGAGGAAAGTCAATTACAGCAAAATCAGTGACTGTGCACATGGCCACTCTTACCCACACACACAGCAGTTAAAGACATACAACCTACAACTTTAGCTTGGCATAACTACACACTTATGGCAATCGAAAGCAATCACGAGCCTGGATTACCACACTTATAGATTCCAGCAAGACTGTCCAGTACAAACAAATCAACTAATACAGGCAGTGCAAAGTGTGGCTAGTATGTTCAGAAGGACAACAACAAGATTAGAAAGCCTAGAAGCTATAAAACGGAGGAGATATTTCAGCAGGACCCATGAGGATGGTACAGATTCTCACCAATTGCTCATTTTTATATTATATCCCACCTCTTGGAGGAGTGTGAGGAATTTTAAAACCAGGACAGTGATCTCACCACAGAGAGGACTGATGGTGATGATGCTTGAGGGACATTACGTTCAGCTCCAAAACTCCAGCTCCTTTTTCTTATTTTACAGAAGCCGAGGCAGAAACACATTAACACTGGAGATGGCAAAATTGTCCATTTGTCTTTGTTTCATGCCACAATCAGGGTTAGCACTGTGTCAGTGTGGCCAAACTAACATGATAGTGTAGATTTAAATCAGATCGTACAGGCTGTTCAATGTTCAGTGTCTTGTGACTGTCAAGAAGATAAAGTATATAGGTAATGGATGGATGGTGTCATTATTGCAATTGTTGTTGTTATTATTGACAGCCCATAATCCTGCATAACACTTCTGAATGACTCTGAAACAAATGTGTATTGTTAGAAGATTCCTCGTAGTTGTGACCCCACCATGAATTAACACCCAAATTTGCTCATTGATTGACATCAGGGGCAATTAGGTTAGTGTCAGTGTACACTACATTTCCAGCACATAAGGGCAGACAGCTAAAGAAAAGCAGAGGCTTGTAAAGAAAGTCAAGTACCTAGATACTAGCTAGGAAGCTCAAGAGTTAGATATGTCCCTATTTTACCTCACCACCTGCTGGAGACCAAAAACATGGGGAACATGCAAACACAGCACAGAAAGGCCCCAGGCCCAGGAACCGAACCAACAACCTTCTTGCTGTGAGTCAACAGCACTAACCACTATGCCACTGTGCTGCCTGCTTGTTGATCTAGTCTTCATTACACTTCATTACACGCTCCTAGTGGAGACATTCAAAATGCTTTTTAGAATCTCATAAACGATATGAAACACATGAAGATAAGAATTAATACAGCTTCATATATACAATATGAAGATTAGTTAGCAGGCGTCTGCTGTACCTTAATCTTTAGTGGTGGAAATTAATGCACAATTTGGAGAATTATTTTTCTGACTTCTTGTAATGGTGTATATTTCAGGCTTTATATCCTGCCTATTTGTATTTGCAATGCTACAAATTTATGTTTGACAACAAATTTTGAAATAGAAGGACACTGGCAAAAACACCTGAAGACAGATAACTTCAAAAACTTTTTAAATTTTTTTTATTTTGCATGTCTTTGTCTTTCGAGTTCATGTTAAGCTTCATCCAGACTCCTGGTGGTTTTGATGTGGCTTTGAAATGGTTTTGATTACTATTTAAAATTCTAGCATCTTAACCGTTTTATCCAAATCTTATTTTAAAACCTTTATGATTACAGAAACATTACTGAAATTAAATGAAAAGAAAAACACCTACACTATTTTTCATTTTTGTCACACTATTATGAGACTATAACAGTTTAATTTCCTGAATGAACTTTCTCACAGCAGGCCTTGGCCCTACTCCTGGCCTACTTTCAGTTCATCACTGACCTTCAGTGACGCCAGGGATCACTTCCTTCATCTCACTTCATTTTCACGCTATTGGATGATTTAGCAGTGAAATAGAGCGTCTGCAGCTGAAGTCAATATGAATTTAAAACCTGGGTTCTTTTAGGTCTGAGATCTCTAACTGTGAGAGAGGTATGGGGCGGAAATAAGTAAATAATAAGATTGAACAAGATACTAAGAGCAGGAATAAGTAACAAAATGGTATCACTTTAACTTTCATAGACAGTGAGAAAGCAAGAGAGAGAGAGATAAAGAAAAAGAGGAGAAAAAGAGCGAGAGAGAGAGAGAGAGAGAGAGAGAGAGGTATGGGGAGGTACGATTCCCAGAGGACCATTGAATTTCCCCTCTTTCTTCTCTGCGTTTTTCATGGTCCTCTCACTCCCAGGTCCACACAGCTGTTTCAGGGCCGGGGGCTTCTTTCTCCAGAGCCCAGATGAAAGAGGCGCCCTAAGCAGCCCTGCAGGTAGGTCTGTTAAAGCCATTGCTTTGGATGTGCACTGCCCAACACATGAAATAAAAAAAAAAGAGAGAGAAAGAGAAAGAGTCGGGGAGAGAAAAAAGAGGAAGTTTGGAGGGGGAAAGAGGATGACATGAAAAAAGGGATAAAGACAAAATGTGTAGAAGAAGGAAAGGGGGAACAAACGACACATGTAACGGACAAGGAGAAAAGATGGTGATGGAGAGATGGATGAGCGAGGGGGGAAGCTCAGAAAAGAGGGGAGGATACCTGTCCTCTGCCACCCCAGACCTCCCCCTCACCACCCCGATACCAGGAATGATGTCTGCTTTTATTGACTTTGTTAAACCATTTTCAATGCTACTTCCTATGTGTTTACAAGACAGTAAATCACGCTCCATTCGGGGTGGGGGGTTATGGGGTGAAATATGGGGGAAACATTCAAGTCGGTCAGAACAAAGGCCGCTTCCACTGAGCCAACGACAACTTTGCAGCTTTCTACCTCGCTGCCAGCGCTGCACACCACACATGCACCTTTCCTCACAGAGAATTGATGGTGATGCCCCTGTGGGGCCTTTCGTCTTCATCACTTTCATTTTCATCTGTTGTGACAAGGGCAAATGAGTAATTTAAGACTAAGTGAATGATAAAATTGTTGTCGGGGTACTTAAAAACAGGCCTGCCATGAGAAATAGCAAAGCAAAACTGCAATACTCGACAGTTATTAAAAGCTTCTACAGAGAGCTATGTTTCAGATCACACAGAACACCACTCAAAGTCATTATGCAAACACATTTCAGTTATGGCAAAATTGGGTCCCCTTAATCACTTCTACACACCGGGGTCATTCCCAGACAGTCGTTTCATCAAGTTAAAAAGTCATTCAAGCTCTCCGTTCCACCCAAACACGACTAAGTACTTCAAATGTCACTTAGTGGCGAGAACTTTGACTGGATTTTCCAAATTTTCTCACTGTAACAATGTTCTCAGGCGCTGGCGTTGTGACACTACCACATATGCACTCACACACTCGCACACACCAAATCATCACTGCATGACCGGTCTACTCCATCGGACTGAAAGGTAGAAAGACAGACCCAGCGCACCCTGATTACTTCACTTTAATGGCACAGTGCAGGACAATTAATGTCTTTCTAATGCTGTCTTTCCATCAGTCCAAATTCATTTCTAAAATGAGAAGAAATTAAACCTAAATCATGAGGACAACTTTACAACAATTGTAAACTGACAATCGGTCAGTTCTGAAAAATGTCAGTAAAGAAGAGTCAAGATTAGCACATTAGTACAATGTATGCCAACCATGTCATCCTGCAGACATACTGGGAACAAACTGTAACTTCCAGTGATGTAGAGCCAGCACACTCTCAAGTCAGTTCAAGGTAAGATTTGGTGTGGTGATGTGGTTACAGGCACATTATGTGGTTCACGTTGTTGCAACAAAGCAGCAGTGCATAATTACGACAGGTGTTTTAAGAGCCTCTCTCCTAAAAAACCACTGAGGTTTGGGCGGTGAGTGACACTGCTTCCAGATGACACTGAAATGCACAACATCCCACATTTACTTTCCACCCAAAAACACACACACAGACACACTGTCTCATTATGTGTGTCTTCCTCCTTGGCTCGTATTTTTCTCTTCCTCTATGGTGTCTGCCTTTCCATTGGCTCTGTCTTATGCAAGAGTGTGTATTTTTATGTCTTGCATTAGCTAGGGGGGAATAATACCTCTTACTGAATGGTAGTCTGCTCTGGGGCCTTTTCAGACATTCAGTCACTCCTCTTCTAAGAATAACCAATGTGCATGTTTGCCAAAAAGTTCCTCTCTCTGATTTCTTTTTTCACAGCGTCCTGTGATTACTGTTTTTGTACCTCACTCTCTGATACTGAGGCTTTGTATTAGCAAACTGTGATCCAAATGAGAAAAGCAGCATTGGGAGACTAAGAGAAAAGGCAAAAGAGTGGGGAACTGGGGCAAAACTTGGATCGATGTCAACTTTTCTCCAACTCATTAAGAGGCCAGAGAAGCTGGCCACTAGAGAATCTCAGGAGTGGGGCAACAGACAGTTGGTATGTAAAAAAGTTGCATAAAAAATTATAGCTTTTGATCATGTTTCAGAAGAAACCTTTCAAGTACAGTCTGGAGAATTTTATCCAAACCTGTCTGACAGGTCACCTTAACCAAATGTCATGTAAGTTTGCCAAGATGGAATTGTTTCTAAATTATAAGTGGCGGTTGTAGACTGTAGTGAAATCAAAGAGATATATTACCTCTGAAGCACTGAACCAAATGTGCTCTGTCAAGTTTTCTAAAGCAGAGGAGATTAAGGGTGCGGCTGTATGTGAGATGGCCAGGCTAAGATGTGTGTAAAGGAGCACTTTAACATTTTGTGATATATAATCTTATTTAAACCTACTTACACTCTTGCAGTGTTCGATGAGAAGACTTATACCTCTCATGTTTGTTCACTCAACATAGCAGCCAATTAGCTTGGCTTAAAATAAAGACTGAAAACAATTGGAGACAACTAGCCTGTCCTCATATGTATAATATTCTCATCATCACTTGTAATGCTTGTTAGTTGATGTACTATGGTCAATGTTAGCATCAACAGCTGTTTTACAAGTCCAGATGAAAATTTGCATGTTCAGCATCAAACACCAGGCCTTTACTCACAAAGAGTAATCTTCAGAAGTGGAAAGTGTATGAACTCCATGTTGTCTCCACCAGGTCTATTCTTCTAAATGGAGTTAGCATGCTAACCAGTTAGCGCAGGCCTGTCATGTCCCCGTAGTCTCCAATCTGCCCTGAAGCTGTAGCACTGCTCAGAGGATGTATTATGACCTCTTGTCTTGTAAATGCAATGATGACCAAAACTCTTTTCAAGTAAAAGTCACCACATGCTCCTGACATGAAACCACATTCAGCGGCACAGGAAACTTACAAATTGCCCCTTTAATTGTGGCTCAAACCAAGACTAAAAAGTGAAGTATGATTTTACTGGTTATTTCTTGGCTGGGTGCGGTTATTTCCTGGAGTCACGATGTCCCCCGGACAACCAATAGAGACTTATATTGAGTGTACAGACATATTACTCTAATAACATGCATCAGGTAAGCTACCAGTGGATTTTCTAGCGGCACAAGTGATGTTTTTTTCATCAAAATCACTACTTCTATCAGAAACATCATTTTCCTAGAAAACTCATCAAAACTCTTCACTTTCCCTACAGGATTGACTGCCAAACAAACAAAATATAAGAATTAGTTGAGAAAAAAACATGTATTACTTGGAATCGCAATATAAGATAATAATATAATAAGATAATATAAGTTCTCACAAAAAACATTTTACCTAAAATAGCTTTTTTTTTCTTTCTTTTTTTTTGTATCTTAACGTGTATAAATCATTGTTTGTATCACAATTTTTTAATACTCCTCAAATGTATTGCGTGGCTGTTGTTGTCGAGTAAATATTTAGGGGAATGCCATAGACAGCTTTCGCAGCTATAAAGAAGCATGACTTCTGTTAAGTGTCTGGTCTTGGCTCACTTCACCCAAGGCCAGGTCAGCCATACATCCATGATTTCTAAAACATGAACAAAAACAAAATTGATGATTTCCATCAATCCCTGTACCGAGAGATCACAATAATCAGCAGTATAGCTGAACTTCATTCATTGAATTTTAATCTCATACGAACTACAATAGGTTATGTGACGTTGGTGAATAAGAAGAAAAGTTTTTACTCTTCTATTCGATTCTACAATTGTGTGTATTAAATGACCAAAACTAAAAGAAAAATTAGAGCCATGTAAATTATTACAATGGATTTCAAATACACACAGACCAACCATGTACACGAGGTTCCTCCTCTTGATTGAATTTTATGATAATTGACCCATAAGTGAACGTATTTGTGAAGTTAAACAGGCACTTTTGATGAGTCATTGTGTGGTCTTCATAAAAAGAAAATGCTTAAAAAAGCTTTGATGATCATGCATGTGGATTTCAGATCAGGATGTATGATCGTTGCTTCATAGGGGTCAAAATACGAAAAAACAAAGTCCTGAATTGTTCCAGGTGGCAAAATCACTTGTTGCCGTGTCCCACTGGAACTAATAAGGCAGGTCCATTTTCACCCCCTAAATCCCCTGCACTGGCTAAAATGACTGATTTACAGCTAAGACATTGACCAAACTCACATAATTATATATATATTATATTTTACTCCTTTACAGCTGTTCCATGTGAAGGGTACAAAAGTTTCCCATGCTGTTCACACAGAGTATTTGGGCCTGCGTTTATGAAGCCTCACAGGTAAGAGCTGAAATCGGTTTGGCTCATTAGGACAGTAATCAGATTTGAGGCTTGGACTCAGTAAACCTACACTATAGATTAGCACTTCTTGTCTGATTTAAGGCCTGAATATCCTGGCACTGACGTCACCTATAATCAGTCTAACTCCTGGTGTCATGAAAACTCAGATACACAGAGGAGATTTAAGGCAGTCCCTGATGTTTTTACACTATTTTGTGTGTTCAGGTTCGGCCCATCAAGTCTCAGTCAGCTCTCACTCTTATGTGTATTTCATCTGTACATTCAGGAGCAGGGGAAATAGAGAAGACGGCATGGGGTTAAATGTAAGATCTGTTTCATGTTTCCACCCATATTTCCTCACTCTTTTAAGACACTTAAACTGAATGTAACTTCAAAATCTGGTGTAAACATCTGACATGCCTCTGTTACAAAACCAAACAGGAAGACAAGTATAGTGCAATGTTACATTGTCTGATGACATCTAGATCAAAGTTATACAACCCTACTTTAACTTTAACTTATCTCATTGACAGCGAGGATGTGCCAACAATTATTTAGAGGAGAAAACTACTTCAAAATCACATGTTGGACAAAAGCAGTAACTGATCAAGTTTAGAGTTACAGCTGTTCCTTTTCCTTCCTATCAGATGAATGTGTAACACTCATGCTCCCTTGAAGGAAACCCTGCTGCTTTGTTGTCAGAAAGAATAATTACAATATAATTGCATGATGTAGTGTATACGAAACCATGCTGTGAATGTAGCACACCAGGCCCAAGACACACTGTTTGAAAATCAAACCAGGATTGTGAAAAGTTATGGAAGAATGATTGTGAGCGAGAGAGCATTTGTATCCAAGGTAAAGGCTTCAGATGTTATGTGAAAACCATTTTGTGTCATGTGTTCACATGGAATACATATTACTTACATATGTAGGATGAAAAAGTACATCAAGGTCTGTCCTGGGGGACCACCAACCAACCTCTAACCTACAGTCGGGGAATAAGTTAACGTAACTGTAGATTTTCTTAAGTACATGCCAGGGAATTTTTCCATGTGGATGCCTGTGCTTATAGAAAAACAAGTGAATACATGTATGAAGATACTACAATATAATGGCATGTGCTGGGTGAGATTAATAGTCTGTGAATACTTGGTAAAATGATTTGGAAGACATTAGATTATTTATTAATTTATTTATGGATCTAATTTAAATACGAACCCACAAATAAGCTCCTCTCCTCACAATGGTACTATTTATTATAATGTACAATAAAAAAAATACTATGTTTACGGATTAGCGAATAGTTGCAAAGCAATAGACAAAGTGTTTTAACAAGTATTCAGTTTCAATTTGGCTCCAGCCCCAACGCCCCGCCTGCTCTCGCCGAGGATATTGACTTTCCCGCAAGTTAAAGTATTTAAATGTAGAGGGAGACAAATGCTGTATGCGGACTGGAGGCAACCACAAGAAATACACGTGTGGGAGGAAGGTTGATGTTGGAGCTTTACAATCTGCGCATCGTATAGGGAGACAACTGTGGCATCATTGTTTTAACTGCACAGAGAACTAATGAATCTGTGCCGTCAATCATGGGATCCATTCAAGTTTTTTTTTTTTAATCATTTATTTTTAGGAAGTCCCGAGTGAGCATCTGACTGCTGATGCGTTAAACCCATTGCATAAAGATCTAAATCAGCGCCGCTGCGGTGTGACAGAAAGCCAGAGAGGATTTATTTCCACTTGAAACCTTGATCGGGACTTTCATTGACAAGTGGGTGGCTGACAAGAAGAGGATTTGGCGGAGGTGCTTTGGTGACAGCGAGCCTTTCTCCGGACTGTTGGTTTGGACTGGCACCGCAGCGCATTTAAATCCTCTGGACTCTCTCATGTACCAGTAGAGCGGAGAGTGAATCCTTTACCCGTATGGGACCCTGACACTTTTGGATCTCTTAATTACCCCGACCATCATCTATGTGCAATCAGAGGGGCATAAAACTGGGCTGAAATCCCCACCAGGAGGAACTTTATTTCCAAGAGCTTCCAGCATCGAATCATTGGAGTATTCATGAAGCAATATTTGAACTATTACAAGATGAGGCTGAGAACATCGAGGTTAGGTTATCTGTAAGTAAAGAGGTGTCAGTGTAATATAGCTGCTTGTGTATCTCACTTAACTCGAGCAACAGGTTGGAGCTATTCATTTTCCCCCCTTTTCTCCCCCCCACCCAGGTTACTTCAGTTCACGGCGCTTTGCTTTTACGCACAGGTAACTCACATTTTCACTTCAATAAAAAATTACTAATGTTGCGTAAAGTTCTATAACTAAGTAAAACTTCACAGATATTCAGGCGCCGTGCTCAGCAGCTCATAGTCCACCGTCTCTACATCTGCAATGGGCTGCAATAACAATGAAAACATTTTATTATGAGTGCTATGGCAATTGGCAACAATTCAAACATCTTGAAAAGAGGTAAGCTCCAGACTAAAAAGTAATTGTTAAAACACATGTGGATGGAGAAATGCTGAAATGAGGAGAAGTAGAAGAAAAAAAAAAGTCAAGATGGGGCGAAAGATCATCGATGGTAAAAGGGGAAAAGAGAAGCAGGATGAATTATTTAAATATGATGAATGACATAATGAAGTGTGGGACAGCGGGGCAGGGCCCCGGGTTGTTTGACTGGCAAGCTTCGGAGTTGACATTAATATTTTCAGTCTTTCTTGAGTTGCAGAGTAAAATTCTGCAGCGTTTTTAAAAGTGATTTCACATATCTCGTACCATGTGTTTCCCATCTTATCCGACAGAACTCCGTGCAGTCTCCTCCTAATTTCAAGCACCATGTCACCGAGCAGAGCCGGCTGTCGGACCGGATGAGCCGCCGGCTGACCCGGACCTATCAGCTGTACAGCCGCACCAGCGGGAAGCACGTCCAGGTCCTGGCCAACAAGAGGGTCAACGCCAACGGAGACGACGGAGCGGTCCACGGTAAGGAGATATCCACCGAATAAAAAGGCCCACATATTATTTAAGGGTCTGAAATATGCGTCAGAATTACGGAGAAGCATGATTAAGTTTCAACTAAACCCACAGACTGACGAAGAAATATGCAAAATATCGGAATAAGTCACGTAATTAACTTTTGAACAATTTGCTACAGTTAGACTTCATTAGGAGGTGGCGCATGATTACAGAGAAGCCTTAAAAAAGGGTTGAAAAAGAATAATATGGCAAAACAAAGGTCCACATATGTTCATCTATTCAGGGAAAGCGCTTTTTTACTGTCTCCACAACGATGAAGCGAGTTTGCTTCTTAAAGCCTGCGCGCTGCGGCCAGATCCATCAAAAAGCGATGACAGCTGAAGGCCATCGTCTCCTCCACGTCTCCAGGAAAACAGTAAAACACGGACGTGTTCACCTTACAAACACGGGAATAGTTTAGATTCAATGGTGCGCGGTGCGGTGATGAAAAGCGGTATAAATTCTGTGGATTTTGGCAGCCCCAAGGAAAACTGTGTGACCCAGGAGAAACAGTAGTAGATACTGTAAACAAAGTTAGTGACACCGGCGTTACCATCATTTCTGGCCTTATTTATATCTGTGGCGTGTTGGTGGTCCAGAAAGAAGTTGACACCTGTTATCGTGCAGGGACCTGTTTTTCTTTCTTTCTTTTTTTTTTCTTTAGCAGGGAAAAACTGTCCTGAACTTAAGAGGCAGCAGAATTCCTGTCCCCAAAGGATTTTGGTGTGTTTCGCCATCTTTCCACCACAGCCACCACCATCCATCCACTCCTCCATGCCTGCTGCCTCTTTTTTGGAGGCTGATTTTACGAGGAATTTTCATTGCTTTACAGTTCAATGTATGACTCAATTTATAAGGACCGGTGAAGTCAGCATCTTCACTTTATACCTTTTCCTCTCCTGTGTGCTCTTTTGTCTTTTTTTTTTTTTTTTTTAATTTTCTCTGCTTACACCCACGCACACACACTGACACACACACACACACACAGAGTCAGTCAGCCAGTCAGTCATGCACACACTGGCTGCACATCCTAAGTGGGTGTCACTCTTGTAACGGGCCCAGATCTGACCGCTGCTCTGTGCTTGTGGCTGTGTCCCTGACCGCAGTATTCTCACTCTCCTTTATCCCCACTCTGAACTGCATCACAGCACAGCATTTACAGACATTCAACAACAATCACACCACGTGAAATCACTATCATTTGATGCTATTTTGGAAGGCTTGCATGCTTTGTTAAAAGTGGCTGTTGGACCATTAAATTTATTTGTTATCTTTGTGAATCTGGTGAATCTCTTGAAGCGATTGAATGCCATTTAATGACAACAAGATGGAACTCTAGTTTATTACAGTCTTGGCTGCACATAAGGAATAAATTCACAGGAAAGAAGCTCATTTGTCTCACACACTGTAACATAATAATCTGTATGTCTGCACCATGTCAGAACTGTGTCATCTCATTATTTGGGATTTGTTTTCTCTTTGCAGCTAAACTGGAGGTGGAGACGGACTCTTTTGGAAGTCGTGTTCGTATTAGAGGGGTGAAGACAGGATACTACATATGCATGAACAAGAGGGGGAAGCTGATCGGCAAGGTAATCTGGAATTCATAGCTTTGTGGCTGCCTAAGACTATAGCAACATCCTGATTATTGTCTGTTTCTTGGAAATGTTAGCCCAAATTTGCAGCTTATGGTGAGCCGTTGAGACACATTTTAAGCCAGAACAAATTAGATTTTTAGATCCATCTGAGTATACATCTCAAGGTTTCTTCAAGGTTATTTGGAAACAAAGACAATGTTCCTGCCTCCTGGAATTGGTCCAGAGTATGTAAACTTCTCTCCCCCTCCTTTTTTTCTTAGCGGAAAGGACGAGGGAAAGACTGCATCTTCACTGAGATTGTTCTGGAAAACAACTACACGGCACTCCAGAACGCCAAGTACGAGGGCTGGTATATGGCTTTCACACGTAAAGGCCGTCCGAGGAAGGCCTCCAAGACCAAGCAGCATCAGAGGGAGGCCCACTTCATGAAGCGTCTACCCAGGGGGCATTTGCTAAGCGAGAGGAGGCCGTTTGATGTTCTTCCTCTCCCTGTCCCCGTGCACCCTTTCGGCAGGCGGACTAAACATTCCCATCACCAGCGCTCAGGGGGCCGCTGAGGACTGAAACCACTGAGGGAGAACTGTGAATGAACCAACAGAAAAGAACCACTACAAGAGAAGACAAGTGCTTCCAGCGAAACCTTTACAGTCAAGTTCCCGTATACTTTTTTGCCTCATTTTTTGGACTTATTATGTAATTCTTTGTATGTAAACATTGACTATCTAATCTGCTAGTTATTTCCAATTCAGACAGACTTTAGGAAGGATTTTTTTCTCTCTTATTAAATCAGGGGACAATTTAAGGACCGATGAGCTCAAGTACAATGACTTTGGTTAGAAGTTAGCCAGTTCAGCAACAAAGAATGTTTAAAAGAGAAATGGGTATAATGAAACTAGACACGGCAGCTATCTGTGGATTTTCTTGTGACTACAGAATCTCAGTTGACACACTATGTCATCTTTAGGAGGCCATTATGAGAATTTTAACCTGGTTTTTTTTTTCTACATATATGAATATATTTTTTCTGTAAAAATGTAAATTACGTCAAATGATGGAAATATTTATTGTAGAGTGTATATTAAAACCACTAAAGAATCAGTTCACATGCTGCTTGGTTTTTCTCTTGTGTGGTTGTTTTGGGACGGAAAGCTAGCGTACAATGTTGGTTGCCCTCAAAAAAACTGTTGTTTTTTTTCCCCTTCTTCTTCCTCAAGCTGGAGACCCAGATAACTGAGGGGCAATATCTGTGACAGGCTACTGAATTCAATGTGCTCAGCAAGTGAGACTTGGGCCTGAATGGCCCAAGCTATGCATTAAAAGCGATGAGGTCAGCCCACCATTTTGGCCCAAACAAAGGTTACCACCATGTAGTTGCATTTCTCACGATCGCACACCGTAACTCTCTGATCAAATGGGCCCTTTGTGAAACCTCATATAAAAGGGCATGTTATACAATAGTGGGTTCGAATAATAACACGAGGAGGGGTCAGTTATCAAAAAGAAGCCAGTCACACAGGGAGGGGTAAGAGGGATGGGGGGTGCAGAGAGGGAGTTGAGGGGTTGCAGAAAAAGCATCAGGGCCTGTGCGGCAAAATGTGGCATCGGCTGAAAGAGTGGGAATGGCTGGGAAGAGGCATTCGGGAATGAAAGGGAGGCAGAAAAGAAACCCTCTTCCCAGAGGCAGTTGAGCATGACCATCAGAGGCCAAACGACAGGGGAGGAAGAAGACCCGGCTGCTCTCACAATGCATGAGCTGGATGTCCAATTTGTTAGTTGGTGTTTGCTGCCACAGGAATTTGTTTTGACAGCAGCTCAAGCTCTAAACACTGTAAAGCATTAAGTAAAATTAGCAAAATTAAGAGCTCTAATAAACGCTTAGTATTTAACGCTTCTGCACATACATTTAACTTGTTTCATCTAAAATCAACACAATGTCTTAAAAAAGCAAATAGACAAACTTAATCTGATCAATTATGTCTGAATGAATTTTTGAAATGTCAAAGTTTCATCTCAAGAATTTGTGAAACAATGCTGCTGAATGCTTTTAAAATGTTTTCTTATATTGCTGTTCTTTCTGTCTGGAGGAAGACAAAGCACAATAGTGGCAGACCTGTGGTTTTGTCTTTGCTTTTTGCACTTGCTCTCCGGGTTTGGACTGGTGGTAAAAAATGCAAGAAATCACAAGGTTGAAACAATCTATATTTAAAAGCTATTGTCTCTTTTAAACAGCACAGCTCTACTAAGTATTTTTGAAGGATTTTTTTGTTTGTTTGTAAAAATAAATAAATAAAATACAAAGATTGGACATATGTCACATTTTGAAGGTCTGTACTGTTATTTTTTCCATGTTGTGTATATATACACACACATATTTTCATAAGCCAAAGATGTTAACTGTCAACTTGATGCTTGTTCCCTTAGATGACAATATCTAATCAATTTGGAATAAACCTTTGAAATTGTTGCTCCTATTTCTAACTTGTATCTTTTGAGTTTTAGCTGGAGACCACAAAGTCAGAGTGACCCTCTGTTGTAATGGGAAACAGTAACACTAGTTTCAGTAATGGCTTTCAGGGTGGCCTACTACATACAAGGAACATAAGGGTATTCAGTTAACACAAATGGGACGTGCTCGTAACAGTGACCCTGGAACGAACAGGGATGAGGCATTGTATGTTTTGAGAGTTTTACAAGGACATCAATGAAAGGAGGATGGTAAGGTTACGTGACCCCCTTCAACTGGCTCCCTAGAAGGTTTGGTAACAAGATGAAAAAAAATAGATAAAGTTGTGATAAAATATTTGAATTTCTTACAAACGCTTTTCAATAAAAAATTATATGGGTAAACTGTCATGGTTTGCATGGTTGCAATGTGGGTATATGATGGAGACATTGTTTATTGAATAGGTCAGTATCAATTGTAAATAGTATGGCAAATTTCAACACTACCAACTCCAATAAATGGACCCCAATTAGTAAGCATAAGGAGAAGCATTAAGCCGTGGACAAGGCACTGAGAAAAAAACCTTTGAATGAAGGAATTCAGATAAACGGGGGCTCACATGTCACTGGAAAATGACGCTGTGATGTTCTGCTTTAAATGCAATGCAGAATTATTCTCTCACTCCCACAGTCACATTTCACTGAGTTTTGCAGTCGCCGTCTGGTCCCGCAGTGTCCTTCACTTTCTTTAGTACCTTCAGTAGCTCCTGCTCAAGGGTTAATATCTCTTCGGGTTTTTTGTACTGGTAAAGAGAGAAGAAAAATAATTACTTCAACATTCTCCCTGTCTCCCTCAACCTTAAGTCCATCGCTGTGCCGTAGTCACATTAAAACACCATGCAAAATACTAAGCAAATAAAAAAAATAAAATAAAAGAGAGAGAAACTATTCTGGGCATTAGATATATTATTTAAATTGTCAAATAACTTGAGAACTTGACAGATGTAAAGAAAAAAACTTGAGTACAAAATAAACAACACCCAGTGTCTTAATCAAATGAAGATGATAATTTCTAATAAAGTTGATTTGAATTTGTACATTAAAAAATTTTTGGATTTGCAATTATATTGCTCAGATGAAACTGTTCATGACCCTGCATCATTTTCGGTAAGAAAGCATATCTAAGAATAAATCTTGTCCCTTTACATTTTAAGCATACAGTGTCATAACAGTCATGTAGATCTATTCATTTTTCATTGTAGTGTGGAACTTACACTGACAATCAAAGTGTTGTTGGCGTGAGTGAAACTGAGGGCAGAGTAGTCGAAAGGCAGCTGACTGCGATCGAGATCAGGAATATGAAACTTCTTGTAATACCTGAGAAGACAAGGATGAGATGTCATAGGTTTGTCACACCACTTCAGACAAAAGTATTGTACACAGTGCCATCTATGGGGAGGACGTAAAGATTACATGCAACAAGTGTAAATCACAGAAAAGACAAGATGGCAGGATAGCAGCTGTGTTCTCATGCTTATTTACTTTTTGTTTGAGGTTTTTATAATGATGCATCTCTCCGATGGTTCCACACAAACACTGAAGACATCTTTAGGATAGGGAAGGTTTCGGATTCTCCACTGAAAGCTGTTCTTTGTGTCTTTACGCATGAACACAGGCTGTGGAAACAAACACACAAAACAAAACAAAAATATCGAATTTGGTTTAAAACATGACAATTGCATGATAGTCAAAATCAGAGAAGATAGAGAAGAAAACCCACATTGGAGCAGTTCTCCTGGATCACATCGCACTCCGAAGATGCGACAGGGGTTGCGAGTGGTTCCCCAACCTCTACCTGCCACTGGCCCTGAGCTCCAAGAGTGCTTTTATGACGCCATCGTCGTGCTGAAATGAACCAAATGCACTATAAGACACAGAGATTCATCCCATGCATTGGGTATTATTAATGAATCAATGGCCCAATGCAGCTGTGTAAAACTCAAAAGCTGCTGCTTACCAATGAGCTCATCTGTTTTCAAGTCATATTCTTCTGCCATTTCTTTTCCATCTGCAAAGAGGTAGTGAATCTTCCTTTTTCCTGGAGAGGAAAAATATTCGCATTTAAAGCGAAAAGAAAAAAGACGGTAAAGCATTTCTAGTTTGGGTAAAACTCGCTATATACTCCCAGTCTGACATCTTATATTTACTCGTTGAGTAAGCAGTAAATTACGTATTAACTACACAAAATACAACATGCAATATCTAATGAAATTTAATCAAATCCATGGATAAGGATTGTTTTTCAAGGACTGCTATTCAGTGAAAAAAGACACCAGCAAGGTTGTTCCCAGTCTTCGGACTAGCCTCGTTCATCATGGATTTTAAAGTTAACAAAATTCTCTCCAAATATGTAAAGACATCCAGTACTGTTAACCACTGTAGCTTTTTGAGTGCGTAATATACTAAAGGCATCTTGATAAGGGAGAAAGCACCACCTGCTTGTTTGCTAGTAACAGTACTGTTAGCTAACATTAGCTAACAGTCTGAAAATATCCAGCTGCTGTTCGGCAAAAATGAGACTCATACTTAAAAGTAGAAGGTTCTTTTCAACGAAAAAAGCTCGTTTCCCTTCGTCGAACTCACCGTCGTGAATCAAAGCTGTTTTCTTGGAGGATTTTAAACTATCTCTCCAGCTCTGCACAGCCATGTTTCTTCGGGTGCTATAGCACAGGACTGTTTCCATAACCATAGCAACCCAAGTCAACACACAACGAAGGCAATAAAATATTTGTTTAAAATCGTGTGAGTATAGTATACACATATAAAATTAACCACACGTTATCTTACGTTATTTAAAACGTACCACATACTTGGTGGCATATGCAGACTTTACTCTGAGCTTCAATTTGAAGCTAAAATTGTCTCAACTGATTGACCCGGAAGTGAAATATCTGAACGCTTGTTGTCTGTCTGACGTGTTTCTTATTTGTATATCTGTTTTCACATGTATGATGCTACTGCCACAGGGGTAAGTCCCAAGCCTTAGTTTTACGAGTTTTATTCTTAAGATTCGCTATTATTTTCGAACATAAAATAACGAATCAAAGCGTAGATTGAGAGAAAATGGCACCTGAAACAATTAAAACACCCACTGGTTACTCTTTTGCCTTTAGCATTAGCGTTAGCATAAGCTAAAGGTGGCTATCTAACTTATATATAAACAAGATCGGACCGCAGATGGTTCGATGAAGCAGTTCCAACTGTCTCTTTTCTGTCAGAAAATACAAGACGAAACTTCTCCCAACATGTTCTTACATAGTGTCTTGCCGTAAAAAGCTGTGATTATTGAATAAATGTACTATACCGATCTGTACTAATTAAAAATGAATGCTAAACATAAAGATTGACGTGCTATTGAAAATAAACGAGTGTAATATCAAATACAATATATTAAAAGTTATAAGAGATAAGAGTTATTAAGAGAATAAGAGTTGTAGAAATGATAATATGACACTGTGTTAGTGATGATAATTTTAATATTGGTGTTAAAATACATGACACCAAATGACAATTTTGTATGATGTCATGTGCTTTTACTTTTGATATTTAATGTCAATCTATACTTCCATATTCTCATTTAAAAGAGATTTCAAATGTATACCCTTCTAAATGAATATTTTAACACATAATTGCTATTGTGAAGCTGTAACTTTGCAAAGCTAAAATGATATCACTAAAGGAAACATTTGGCAGCCTTTTCAGTTTGAACTTGATACATATTAGTAGTGTAATGCAAATTTGGTTCCATGCAGCTTTTATTATGGATAAAACTTTTACACAATTTGTGCTTTGTGCCACAGACCACTGGTGCCCCCCTTTAACAGACAAGATGGAGCCTCATCATGGGATCATGAAAGCCTTCCCTAAGGTTAAAAGGGCCAGACTACTTCAGGGGAAAGAAGCACCTCCACTAAAAAAGAAAACGGATGAATGTGATGTCACAGGTTGTTTTTGTGTCAGCTTTTTTGCGAGAATGACGGGGGGGATGAGCAGAAGAATTTAAAAAAATATGATTTCACCCAGAGATATAAAAAAATACTGTTAACAGCAGAGTAGACACCATACAATGACACACATTTGTTCATAACAATCCATTCTTCTGCTCTCTCTCAGGAAACACTTTTAATGGTGTCACAGTGTACATCTTGCCTGCTGGAATAGGAAATGCCAGATGCCAGATCTTTAAAAGACAAATTCAACAGAATGGAGGAGAGACGCAGACTTCACTGTGTCCCGGTGTCACTCATGTTGTTGTAGATGACAGCATGGACATCAACAGGGCTCTGCGCCTCCTGAAAGTGGATTGTATGCCATCTGGAGTCCAGCTGTTGAAATGCACTTGGCTGAGTTTGTGCATCAGTGAGAAACAACTGCTGGATGTATCCGGCTACAGCCTTCTTTTACTCAAGAGGTTAGTGAGCTACTTGTTATTTATATATAATAGTTATACAACAGTAATTCCATCTGAAATTCTTTCTTAATTGTATATGTATCTCCTGATGTTTCCAGTTTATGACACAGACTTTTACTTGTCTATGTCATAAATGCACAGCATAATGAGTGATCAATTACTATGTGTCTTTACTGTCAACTCAGGGACTATGAAACACAACAACACAATATCAAAGAAGAGTTGTCGGATGTCAGGCCTACTGCAGAAACTATTGTAGAGACAGTGTCCCATGAAGCTAAGAAAGGATGGACCAGAGACACAGTAGGTTGCTGGGCCATTTCAAGGAAACACAAATTGAAAATGTCATTCATCAGGTTTACCAGTTTTGCAGTTAATAGTAATTTGCTGCAACTGGCAACAAATATAAGATGAACTCATTACACCAACAAGTCTATGTGTGTTAGATTGTAAGAATAGCTTTATTTCATATCTTACTCTTAGTCAGTACCAGATACCAAAGAGGAACCACAAGCAGAAGAAGATGCTGTTTCTCAGAGTGACCTGGAAGATCTCATCACTGGCCAGCACCCCGGAGAGGAGACTTCTAGTGTCAGTATCACCTCCGGCCCAGACACTGCTGCACAGAACAAAGTCTTAGGGAAGTGGGTCTGTGCCCAGTCCTCTCAGTCCAAAAGTAATAACTTCAACAAGCACATCACAGACAAACTAGAAGTTCTGGCCAAGGCCTACACATACCAGGGGGACAAGTGGAGGGCGCTGGGCTACTCCAAGGCTGTCACCGCACTGAAGAGTTACCACAAGCCTGTTACATCATATCAGGTTATGTAGTGCAAAAGGGCTTTTAATATTATGTTGTTTGTGCTGTCAGTACTTTCTATAGATTATGGATATACTGTAGCAAAATATTTAGTTTGATGATGGTTAAGTGTTAAGACTAATTCAGTGCATTTTATTATGTTGTTTATATCCTATTTTCAATGAAATCTTTTTTCCATTTGTTTCAGGAGGCTTGTCAGATTCCAGGAATTGGAAAACGAATGGCTGACAAAATTGATGAGATAATGGAGAGTGGTCATCTCCGGAAACTAGATCACATTGGGGAGGCTGTGCCGGTACTGGAGCTTTTCACTAACATTTGGGGTGCAGGAGCTAAAACTGCACAAATATGGTACCAACAGGTAAATCATACACACAGATGGATTTGATATATTATCAGCTATTTAATGTGAATGCTTTGAAATATGGACCTGAAGCATTATTTCCCTTTATGTTAGATAAAAGTGAACAAAATATCTTAGAAGTTTATGCCTTCCCTTTTTAGCTGCACATGCAGCAAAGCTGTTGAGTATTGACATACAAAACTTTGAACACAGTAATATAAGATACAGTAATATCTCGTCAGTAATATTTTATCTGAAGAGTTTTTTTTTACAGTTGGTAAAAAAACATGTATGACCTGTTATACATGTGTAACAAATGTATTACCTGGTGCATTTTTCAAGGGCTTTTTAAAAAATATGTTATTTGTATATTAGGGATTTCGCACTTTGGAGGATATCCGCACAAAAGCTCAACTGAACAACATTCAGAAAATTGGACTCAAGCACTACGATGACTTTCTGGACCGTATGCCCAGAGAGGAAGCAGCACACATAGAGAAAGTGGTAATCCATCTTAATCTGTCACAGCATCTTCATGTAACCATTGGTGATGATGACTGAAATGTGTTTTCTTTTTTCACAACTTTAGTATGTTTAGTCATATACATATATAAATATAGAGGCAAAACATCTCAGAAAAAAATTCCAAAGCCTTAGAAATTTGGAAGCAGTAGGCTTAAAGTAGGAAAAAGTTTGTGTCAGTTTTCCTTGACTATTTGATAATGCGAAAACCAGAATGTATTCTCAAAAAGTTGAGCATCCCAAAAGGGAAAACTAACTCTTAAACTTGCTGCATCTTAAGTTAAGCCAGATAGCTGTTCGTTCCATAGTGTTGCCTACAACGCTAGTTGTTTTCAGATAATATTACTTCACTTTTCTTTTTCCTTCTACACTGCCAGATAGAGAGTGCACAACAGACAAATGACTAAAGCACGTGTTCTCCCTCAGGCTTGTCAAAATAAAATGTAATGCTTTTGCGATCCCACTTCCCACTACTTGGTTGGGAACAGGTAAAGGTTTACTTGTTTCCCAGTGGAAGGAAATTAGAAACATAGAAATTAAACACTGTTAATGATAGTAATTTTTTTTTTTTTTTTTAAAGACTCTAGGAATCTTTAATCTTCTCTAGGAAGATTACAATTTCTGTCTGTGTATCTTGGTGGGTATCTACAGGTAAAGGATGCAACCCAGGCTATAGACTTAGGCTTGGTGGCGATGGCATGTGGCTCCTACCGTCGGGGGAAAGCCACATGTGGAGATGTTGATGTACTTATAACTCACCCTGATGGCAAGTCCCACAAGGGCATTTTCAGCAAAGTGTTAGAGACCCTCCATAGCAGTGGTAAGCTCCATCTTTTTTGGGTTGAAGGGATTTCTTACTTCTATTTTGAAAAATCAGTTGTTTTTGTATGTTTTTTTTCCTCAGGATTTTTGACAGATGACTTGTTGAGCCATGAGGAGAATGGTGAGCAGAAGAAATACATGGGTGTGTGTCGCTTACCGGGACCTGGCCATCGCTATCGCAGACTGGACATCATAGTAGTGCCCTACAACGAATTTGCCTGTGCTCTTATGTATTTCACTGGGTCTGCACACTTTAACCGCTCAATGAGAGCCCTGGCAAAGACAAAAAACATGAGTCTGTCAGAGCATTCGCTGAACCAGGATGTGGTGCGTCAGGGAAATTTGAAGGTATATGGTGGTACTCCACTTCCTACACCAAGAGAGGAGGATGTTTTTGGTCTTTTAGGTATACCATACAGGGAGCCTCATGAAAGGGACTGGTAAAGATTCCCTAATCGCTATGCCATGTCCTGTGTTATAGAAAGACTGTAATGATGAAGAGAAACATTAATACGCTCGATGCATTTAACTGTTATACTGATCATTTAAAAACCTGGTTGACTTGAAATCACCTAATACGCAGATTATATGGTTTGTTACATATTAAAATTCAAAAACAGCTTTATTTATTTATTTATTTATTTTTTATAGTGGTATCTGTCCCTCCAGCTTAATTAAGCTTTATGCCCTGAGATTTTCAAGATGTCCAGCCCTGGAATATCTACTGTAAGCTCAATATAAAACTATTAATTGAATTTTGATGTAGTTTCCATGGCCTTTAAAAATTTTTAGGGTCACTTTCTTGATTAAGCTGAGTAACAAGGTGCATTGTTAAAAGATGTCATTGAAAAGAGGAAGCAGTGGTTTCAGTGGTGAATGTAAAATTACCTGGAGGGTAAAGATACCACTATAGGGAAATGGAAAATGTGTAATTTTGTAATTTGAGTGACCCCTAAAGAGATTTTAATATAGCAAATGCTCAATATAATATATTTCAAGACACATAAGTAAGTGGTTTGTGCTGTTGCCCCAGAACATGAAGGTTGTGGGTTAGATTCCCGTGGTTGTGTGGGTTTCTTCCGGGTACTCCAGTTTCCTCCCACCGTCCAAAGACGACATGTTTGGGTTAATTGGTGACTCTAAAGTGTCCGTAGGTCTGAGTGTGAGTGTGAGTGGTTGTTGGTCTCTGTCTGTCTCTGTGTGTTGGCCCTGTGATGGACTGGTGACCTGTCCAGGGTGACCCCGCCCTCACCCAGTGTGAGCTGGGATTGGCTCCAGCACCCCCCCCCCCGCGACCCGGAAACGGATAAGCGGTAGAAGATGAATGAATGAATGAGACAAAAGTAATAAAACATACTGAAATTAAATGGCAACTATCTTCTTGTCTACTCCTTAATTCGATAACAATTTAACATACTGGTTAAACTTTTTCCTTTTTTTGCTCTGAACACATTTTGAGGAAAGAGGATCAAATGTGATAAAAGTGTCTGGACGAAACAGGAGGACGCGGTTGTCTGTTGAACATGTGAAGAGACGGAGGAGGAAGTCAGGAAGATAACAAGGCCGCGCACCGGAGACGCACCGATCGGTGATTGGTCAGCCTCCTCCCAGCTTGATCCGGCCGTCCAATCGCCGGTCAGTCCGCAAAACCAGTGGCGATTAACGCGAAGATACGCACATCACGTTGTGCACATGGATCAGGTCGACGAGCCCACGCCACACCCAGCAGACCGAGGCGGCGTGCCTGTGCTGGAGGGACGGCTTGTGTAACAGCTGTAACAGCCAGTGGCACCGAGAGCAGCCAGCTACTCGCCCGGTGAGATGTCCAGCACGCAGAGGAGGCGGCGCATGCAGCGGCCTCTCAGCGCGACGGCGGCCGACGACTAGTGGATCTTATTCGGACCCCCAGTTCGCCGGACAGCGCTGGTTACATGCTCGTGTTTTTACCGCGGCTGTGACCACCCGTCGGAGGAATGAGAGGCGTGTGCTCGGCTCTGAAAATGGGGTTGTTTTTGCACGCTGCTGGCTCCGTCCCCCCCACCGAGTCCGCAGTAGACAGGGTAAGGCTGAGCCGTCAACAACGAGCTCCCCGCCGGCGCTGGTAGTTAGCCACTCCGGGCTAAGTTAGCGAGCCGTCCGGCTGGAGAAATGTGCGAGGCCGGCGAGTCGGGTCTCCGTTTCAGCCGCTTTTAATCGCTCTTGGAGTCGGACCGTGCTGTCAGCACAGATGTTAGCAAACTGAGCGAAGATAGCTGTTAGCCGCTAAAGCTAACAGGTCCAGGGGCCATCAGTCAGGGCCTCTCTGCTCTGTTTATGGTAGACACATTTTAGCCACAACTCAGTTGCATAAACAACAAAAGAAGTTCTTCAGGTATGAATGCAGCCACACTGTGTCTAACACACATTGGGACATGACACGCTGAAAGTCTCTTATTATGTTAGCAAATCTGTGTCAGCACAGTAGACCAGTCATCTCGCAGTTTGATAGTGATAATAGATGTTGATGTTTTACAAAGAGTTATAACTGTATGTGTGTGTTACTGTGTCTTCAGTGCACGAATCCTTGTCATAAGAAGGCTGATCGACAGCTAATGGCAGGCTTTTTGAGTGTGTTGTTGGTGAACAGGGAGTTAGAAAACTACTTTTATCTCTGAAGTCACATCCCTGATTAGTAAAAAAAAAAAAAAGGAAAGAAATCTGCTTGGAAAATTTTTCCATGCTCAAAATTGATTGAACCAGTGAAGAGAGAGACAAGCTTTAATAGCAGTTTCATTGAATTGTCAGTTTGTTTTTGGAGATGCGTTGTGGTTGCAATGTTTCGGTTCTTATGACTGCACATATGCCTGTAATTTGAGTGGGTGGGTTAGTGTTTTAAGTTAGCATCCGGCACTGTTTCTCATCAACATCTGATTCTTTTCTCTTTTTTTTTTTATGTAGTAAAGGGTGAAGTTTGACAGGAATTATTTGATAATTTATGACTGTCTGGTGTAGAAAATGTAAAGAGCCTGAACACACCTTTAAAACTCATACTTTGCATTGGTTTGAAAAGCAGGCAAATATTGAGCGACTTCACTGTAGTCAATGAGGAAAGGGTGGCTATAAGAACATAAACATGTTAACTTCAAAGTAAGAGCAGTTCATAGTTTCATGCTGGAACACAGCTGATGTAGTTTCATATTGTGTAGGCATATCACATTGTTGCAGCTCACGGACTCGAGAATATACCAAAACAATTTCTCCACAAGCTAAACAAAGAATGAATCGTCATCTGATATGAAATTCAAGTATTTTATTCATGATCTGGATTTAAAACAACACTGTCATCACCCACACTGCTTTGACCAATAAAACAGCGCGTCCTGATAAGACATTTCACTTAGCTCGCATATCAGAACCCAACCAGTTCGTTCATACAAGATTGCAACATCTCTTTTTTTTTTTTATCTGAAGCTGAATGCTAAAATATTTCTCAAGGATAACACAAGTGCTAAAGTTTAAAGTCCCTGTGTGCTCGGAATTCTTAAAGACATCAAAGCTCATGGGTCAAAACCTAATGGAGTTTGATTTCTGTTTATTTTTTCTTAGGAAAAGAATTTCACTTACTGTTGTTATTGTATGCAGTTTCATGTTACCTGTCTGTTATCAGTGCATAAACCATGGCAGTATGAAAGGCTTATCTGCAATCAGTTATCATTGTTTTGAGGAACAGAAGTAGTGAAATGATACCTGGAAACGAAAGTATGTTATTTGATGGTGCATTGTAAGGCTGACAGCTGCTGGTTACTGGGAGACAAGTCACATCGTAGGGCCCTGAGTAATATCCGCTATATCCAGTCACCATCTAAAGCAGAGTAAACTATACTGTGCTAAAGCTTTATGTTCATCAGTGATTGCTTGATCCTGTTAGACAACATGATTATTCTTTCTCATCAGGAGTTGATAGTCTCAACACAATTTCATACAGCCAGGTATTTGAAAACAGTGACATACCTTCTCTTAAACTAAAAGCAAAATGTTCCCTGTATTGAAAGTGAATGTGTTTTTGTATATCAATGTAGATGTTTATGGAGCTTTCTCAAATTCTAGCAATTTCACACTTTCTAGCTGATATGAACTCTGTCTCACTGATGTGATTCAGTGGCTGTTGACTCAATTTGCATGAAAAAGTTCTAAACCCAACATTTTCATGTCACCTCTTAAGATGACAGCAGAGGTCACACATACCAAATGTTTCCACTTTTAATTTTTTTAACAGTGACAGAAAAATCTGAAGATCCAAAGGCTGTCATCTTGACAGACCAGAGTCATCATTTTTATGTGGGCAGGGGGTTACATTGCAGAGGTAATTGCCTCCCACAGAAGCAGCCTAACTCTCTATCTGGGTGATGACAGCATGCAGAAAAGCTACACACTGGAGGCCTTGGAGCACAGCTGTTACCAGTATGGATCACTGAGGGGTCCACATATACCATATACCTTATCACGTAACAGGATGAAAGCTTCCCAACTTCAAAAAGTGCGGCTGAAATAGTGATGTTGGTTTCAGTCTCCTTTGTGGCTGCAGACCTTGCCTTAAAAGTAAAATGACCAAAATAAGCTAAAAAGTTATTTTACTTTGGCTAAGAAGTGAAACTCAATGACAGTAGCCTTTGTAGCTATCTCTGTGAATAAATCATGAGGAATTAACTGTCTTATATTGTTAAACGGTTCATATTATCATTTGTGACATTACCATTAGAGTTTCAACCATTAGTCTATTAATGGATTGAGATAAAACCATTCACTTTTCTAATCACGTAATCTTTCAAGCAAAATGTCAAACATTTTCTGCTTGTAGCTTCTGAAATGAGATAATTTGGTGTTTTTCTTAGTTTCAAATGAAATGAAATTGAATAATTTGGCGTTCAATGATGTTTAGTGGCATCATTCCAGGCCTGGGGCATTTCTGTTTGGAGTTTGCATACCGGCATGGCTTCCCTCTGCGTGCTCCAATTCCCTCCCACAGTGCAAAGACATGAGGGTTTAGGTTAATTGGTGACTCCAAACTGCCTGTTGGCATGAGTATGAGCATGAATGGTTGTTTTTCTCTGTCTATGTCTCCATGTGTTGGCCTTACACTTGCCTGGTGACATGCCCAGGGATCACACCAGTTGTGATGCTCATCAATGTGCTGACTGTAGGGCAAACAAGCTGCCTCTTGTCATCACTGGATTATTGCTTAGTTGTACTCACGGGTTGGACCATATGTATCATCACACCCAGTCTCTGTGAGACTGGGTGACAAACTGTGAGAGTTTTGTTGCTGTATGTTGCACAGTTTTGAGCCTATCGTGGTCACAAAATCTGCCCACAGACATAAACACCTGCTAAAGTATTCAAAAGTGCCTCTGTGGTAGGTCCTGTTATAGTAGGTGTCTCCTGGATCACATTCTGCCATGATGACTCACACACACTAATACGGTGGAAACGATAACAACAACCATATTGTTGTGGCTGATAATAATAAGTTGCAGCACTAATTGTTAGTGTAAAAAATTATTGCAGCAGCTGCTTTATGTAAACGATGATCATGCGTATTGTGAGTAGCATAGCTTGTTTTGGGGCTGGCTAGCTGTCCATCCATCTAATGTTCTCCTTGACCCTGTCTGGTGTCTGGTTTCAGAATACTTTGTAATGTTGGCATTAACTCTTACTGAGCACCAACAGTTCCCCGTCAGTGATGTTATTTGATAGTTACAGCTGGAGTTTGTCTAAGTGTTGTATCCTGAAGTGCTGGCAAACACACTGTATATTCTCCCTCTGAGATAAAATTCATCAGTTCACAAAGTTGTGTCCTGTGTTGCAGAACAGCATAATAAAGAAGGGGTCAATGAAGTCCATGCTTAGATCGTCTAACTTGCTAAGTCCTACAGGACGATGCAAAGTGGATCAGCTCTGACTGTGCAGTCAAAAATTCTATCAAGAATTGAAGCCACTTATCTCCAAGACCAGTATTCAATCGTCACTGGGGATTATTGAACTGCTCTCACTGTATGCTCATTTCACCAGCTTCTCATTACTAAGGCTGATTATTTTCTAATGCAGGAATAATTTCTGGCACAGAGACCAAATCCGCTTTTAATCTGCTCTCAAAGCATGACAGAGGTAGTTTTGTTTTTTTTTTGTTTTTTTTTAAATTGTTGCCTGTTCAGTACAGACACAGAGAAATCTAGTCTGTCCAGATTTTTTACTCAGTCACTGTCTGTTAGGAGAAGTAAATACAAACAGTTCGAAATGTTCTCAAATGACCTAGATTTTTTTCAGGTTCAGCTGTTTTATTGATTACCTGTCACTTTTCCTGCAGCACCAGTCATTTTGAAGAGGGAATTGTTTGTAAAAGATTAGATTTTGAACTTTTCTTCCCCATGCAAGCATTTTCTGAAATGCTGACTCCTTTCAGTATACTGTTGTCCTTCTGCAGCACAGACTGAAGACCCAAACAAAGTTGATGCCTATATCTGTATCACATTGCGAAACAAGTCCAGCCTGCCCAGTGAGTGGCAGGCAAGTGGTGCAGAATAGTTATCAGAGACAAAGTGGAGGAACACAATATCATATCGTTTGATTTCTGCTGATCTGGTGCGTCATGGGTGATTAATCAATCCTGTGTTACTGCTCTCTCTCTCTGGATTTCCCAGAGCTTTTCTTGCCATTCTCTTCCAACCTCACCCATTGCATTGCTCTGGGTGCCTTATAATCATACAGCCAGGGCCCGGCCAGGAGCTCACTGCTCCCGTGCTTCTTGGGAATTTCCACAGAGCAATCCTTGTCTGCTGTTTAGGCCTGGCTCAGAGTGCGGCTGAGGGATTGTGATTGTGTGTATGTGGGTGCATGTCAGTAGGGTAGATGAGGGAGGGAGGGAGGGAGGGAGAGAGAGAGAGAGAGGGAGGGAGAGAGGGAGGGAGAGAGGGAGGGAGAGAGAGAGAGAGAGAGGTGGAGCATGGTGCAGGGAGGAAGGGAGGGAGAGAGTGTGTTTGAGAGCTGTTTGACTTTTTTCATCTATGGGATAATGACCCATGAGGTGGAGTGGACTTGTTTGAGTGTTTTGATTCTTGGATCACCATGCCTCTCAATCTTGCGCCTGGACTGGTAATGTAGAATTATGGGTAGCTAATCATTAAGTTAATCTAGAAGGAAACATCTGAAGGAAATATCTACTGACCTTTCTCATGAGGGAGGGGATTTTGATAAGAGTGCTTAGTTGTATTTGGCTCTATGTTGATTTCTTTGGTCTGATTGTCCCAATGTGCAATGTGCAAATAATGTGCAAACTTCTGATCAGGTAACGCTGCTAGTTTGGTCTTTTGAAAATTAAATGTAACATTGGCATGGAGAAAAATATCCCACTGAATTTGGATGGAAGTGGACTGTTGGGTGCAGTCAGACGTTTTCCAAGTTCTTATTAGCTCTCATCTTAACTTTCAAGTTGAAATTGTGTTTTAGATCTCTTTTGCTGGCTGCAATTCAAATATTTCCACTTGATATGGATCCTAAACACTGGTGAAATTCTAGCAGCTCACCAGCACAAGTGGCTCTGACTTGTTTACTCCAGTCCCATAGCTAAGTATAAATGTTGGCTACTAGACATCTGCAGTGTAAAAAAAAAAAAACAAGAAACAAGAAAGGCACTCTGCATGAAGAGAAATAATTTCCACTTAGTACATACTGCTTTCACACATCATGTTCTTTATTCTAATCCTTAAACAGGTTTTTTTCCTGGTTCAAAATGAGGCGGAGGTGGTACTTCTCTGATCAAACACACAAATGTGCATTTATGCGTGTGCCCACGACTCAAGCCAACAATCAATTTTAGGATTTCTAACCCACAGGCATTGTGTCCTTTTTAGTGATTAATTGCAAAAAATGTCCACTTCCAAAAGCTGTTATTTGTGTAAAGCAGTTGGTGACATATGTCTATGAAAAATGGTATATAAATAAACTTACTGACTAAGTGCAGATACAAATAGAGTCTGAATACGTCTCCATTTGTATAATTTATTTATAATGGTTTCCATTTAGGATACATATGGTAGCAAATCTTAAATCTTACACTGGACAAATGTCATTGCTAATCATTGCCATATCCGAGGCTGCGATATCCCCAAAAATGTGTGTTCACATAGAAAAAAAAAAAAAAAAAAAAATGGACCAGAAAAAAAGACAGTGAAAAACAAAAAATTGTCCTATTGGAAAAATTTTAATTTGAAGTCCAAAATTTTTCAACAGCAAAGCTCTCTTGGCATATGTGGTAACGCAGCCAAAAATCTGGAGAGATGAATGAAAACTGATGCTCAACTCACATAAAAATTGACTTTGCATTAATACGTTACTTTTTGGAAAATGATTACCATGGCCTCACCTTTTTGTCCTGTCCTGAACTCTGTCCCTCCCCAGCACTTATCCATCCCATTTCTTGAGGCTGTGTACTACCTTCAGACCTAACAAATTCACCGCACCTTGTCAGTAACATGAATTACTGCTTTTTAACGGCCTGTAATTAATTGTCTGCACTTTTTCACCTGGACTTATGTCTCTCCTCGTCGTGAACTCACCTTGTAAAGTATTCACTTATTTTACGAGACATTGCTGCAAAGCCAAAAATATTAATGTTACACTGATAGAATGTAACGCTTCTTTGGGAGACTTTTTTTCAAAGAAACTACATGTGCTTGGATACAAAAGAAACAATATTCATCTGTTTGAATAGCTATGAAACAACATCGTGAAATACTGCACAACTAATCTGCTGTAGGAGAGAAAAATGGTGACTGCGACTTCCAGTGCTCTGTTACTGATACAGGGCTGCCAGATCGGCATGATATTGCAATTAGAATTAAATATGACCCAATTCAAATGGAGTGCTTGTCAGAAAATAACAGCTTTCATGATGTCAGAGTTTTGAGAGCTGTGGGCAGAAAGAGATTTGCTGGAGGTGGCTGCCTTGTAATTTTATATGCAAGAAAAACCCTCTTAAAATAAACAAGTTTTTTATTAGTATATAAGAAATCAACATACTTTGCATCATTGAAAACCACCTTGCCCACATTACTTTTGGTTTTGCAACTTGTGCAATGAGGGGCATCACATACCAAAAAAGACTTAAGGTACAAGACTCTTTTATATGTTCAACTTAAACTTGACCTAGAAATGGTGAATATGACACACAGTGCAAGTTTCAGTGGACTGAAGAGAAAAGTAAAGATGAACTAGCTCCATAAACAAATGAAATATGTCACAGAAGGAAAAAGTATAAAAAAAAAAAAAAAAAACCCCAAAAAAACCTGGATCGTGTTTGTCTTGGTTTCATGCTGAATTACCGGGACAATTAAATAGAATAATGCTGTTGTCAATGCCAAAGGCATCGCCGGTGTTTTTACTGCCATAAAATGTCATCATGCTTCTTATATTTATTTTACAGTTGATCTAAAATGAAAGCAAAAGAGTGGCCTCTCCACAAGACGACCAATATTTACCATCAGTTGTAAGAGACTTACAAGAGCACTTTGAGTCATGTTGCACACAATAGCTAGTTGTTTGCTACTTTTGAGGCACGTATATATATTTTAATTTAATCTTTATTTAATTATATTGAGATAAAATTTTCGTTTTCAGGAGTGACACAAGAACAAGAAGCAATCATGAGACACAGCAACAACAAAGACATCATAGCGGCACAATACAAGCATGAGTGATAACAGTTACAAAAGTCACATTAACTAATAAAACTTTAAATTATCCAGGAAACTGAAAGCAGTTTGCGAGACGTGTAATATGCCTGCTGTCAGGAACACCATGGATTCTAGTAGCTGATGTTGTTTCGTAGTGTTTATGGTTAGACCACATGATGATCAGACTGAGTCACAGTAAAGGTAGTCAAGTGGTTAGTGTGCAGGCCACGTATCGTAGTGTCCTGGGTTTGATTCCGACCTCTGGTAGTAACTATGCTTCATGTCATTCCCCTTTTTCTCTGCCTGCTTACTGTCAACCTCTCCCACTGTCAAGAAAGGCTTACAAAAAATATAAGGTTTTATATTTTGTGAATTCTTTTAGCCATGATAATGGTTTTGTGACAGCTTGAGTTGAGCATATGCAGTAAAAAACTGAAGGAGATTGAGTCAACCTACTATGCAAATTTCTAATATCTTAAACTCAGTTACTGACAGTTACTCCATGCATACTTTGAGACCGGTCCTCTGCTAAAATGACAAAAACGCTCCAAAAACACACACAGACACATCAATATTATTGCTTTATCATTGGCCATTTGACTTGATTGTGTTGCTTAGTAAAGTACATAAGGCTTGTACTGTTTCTATTTATATCACATTCACACTTTCCCTCCTCTATTACACATTGATGATCTCAACTCAAACTTCTAAATACAGCTGAAGCTGATTCAGCGATGATTTGAGTCATGTCATCATTGTAGGGAAAAATATTTCTCAAGTGAGTCTTTTTTTTTTTTTGATAGCTCAAGAGGTAGAGTCAGGCCTCCACTAATCTAATCACTAATCTGTGGGTCATTTACCAGCTACCTCTGCAAACAGTGACGCCCAAATAGATCCCACCCAACACCTTGTACAGTGGCCTGCTGTCATTGCTGTGTCTGACGACTGAATGATAGACAAGCTGTCAAGCTACATGAAGCAGCTCTTTACTATTGTTTGTGACTTAATGTTGATCATTTTAAGGTTCGGTTGTTACTTTGGGAATAAACAATATTTCTGTTTACCATCACCAACGCTTGATAACCGGATTCCTTGTGATGTTTTATGTTTTTGAGTTGAGATGTTAATCATGTTCCCTGTAAAGTGTCAGTGTTTGTCCTGCTTGTCTCTTAGAGCCTGCTGCACTGTGAAGGTGTGAACAACCAGAGCTACGTCTGTGAATCTGGACACTGCTGCGGAGAGTCTCAGTGCTGCAGCTACTACTATGAACTCTGGTGTAAGTGTCTCTGCCATTGCTGTCTATCTCTGCTCCTTCTATTTCTATACATATACACAATAAACAATTGTAGTTGCACAGTGATTCACTTTAGCTCCAGGAGAAACGGAGCAATAGGGTGGATATTAAAGGGTGAAATATGGAGCTGCTTATTTCTGAATTACTTCTATAAAAGTCCAGATGATCTTCCATATTGTGTGAAAAATTGGAGGAGTGAGAGAACACGTTTATGCTCCTAATCAGCATTCTCTGATTTCTAGTTACATGTTGTTCTCATGTGGAAGACAAACTGCTAAAATAGTGGAATAGTCAGAAAAACGGTGGCAGTCATGACAAGATGGATCAAGGTCGGGTGAAGTTAGCTGTTAGCTTTTTTTTTTTCTCCCCTCTTCCATTTTATGCCATGATTATTTTTGACAGGACAGTGTAGAGAGACAAGAAAAGGGAGGGAGAGAGGGGGAATTACAAACAGGAAAGAGTATGGCTGGTTGGGAATCGAACCACAGACACGCCTACTCTAGCACCCGGTATGTGCCCTCGCCACTCAGGTCAGAGCGTTTTAAAAGAAGTAAGTGCTGCAAGATGATAGGTGCCGCTGAAATGTTAAGGTTCACTTAGGCATAAAATAAGTGCAATGCATAGCTGTGTTGTGTCTATTTAAGTTTGAGGAAAATATTGTCCAGTTGCTTTGCTCGATGTCATTGTATGTATACATGTAGTTACATTAATAAATTATTAAAATTAATCATTAAATTGTCTAAAACTATATCATTCTGAATTCAGTTCCAAACTCATCTTAGGTCAGACTTTCTTAGTTCAGCTGACGTTATGCAGGTTATTGGTTTTCAGCTGTTCTCTGATTATAATGTGGCCCAAGGAGTGATAGTGTTATATCAAATAATATGAACCCATCTGAGGCCAGGTTGGCTGGTCCTCTATTTCTACACAGACTGCCAGACCCAGAATTTGTCCTTGGACCGACCTTTCAAGCATGCAGCAGAAATTCTGTCTCTTATCAATCCAAATGAACCTGTGGCTTAGAAATAACTTTCAACCTGAACGATTCATATTATAACAAAGTATTTGTCAATTACTTGATGACCAACATAGCACTGTTGCCTGGATCTCATGTTTCATATAATAAAGCTGCTTCTTCAGAATTTGATCAGCATGAAAAAAGTAAATTCAGAGGTGTGATTGATATTACAGCCACTTGGCAGATGATCCACTGTGGTACCGTATTGTACAGTTTATGCTCTTATTTCTCAGAGACACTGGCTGCCCTGCCCTGAAGTCCTTGAAGTGAAGTTCTTCACATTTTTCTGTGCTGACATAGTGGCGTGTGTACTTCAGACACACAGTAAACACAAACTGGGTAGTTTTTCATTTAAGTCTCACTCAGTTTGGATTCTCTGCTGCTGTTTTGACTGGACTGTAGATAGTACAATTCACAAATAATACCGTTTGTAGAAAAATTAGGCCTTATTGAAGAAGCACAAAATGTTCTTAAACAGTTGAATTGTGCTGGCATGTCTTTGTGTTTATGTCAATGAAAATGTTTCCCTAAATATATGCTATTTTTGTTTCTTCCCAAGATTTCAAAAGTCTTGAATCAAAAGGCTCCCATCATGTTTTTCCTTTTGTTTTCCCACTACATTCCCACATACATTTACAATGAGTAAAAAACTAATTATATCCTAAAAGTGAGAAACTGGGGAACTCAAGAGTTCAGCATGCGGTACAGCTGTGGTGTTAAATAAAGCATTGTTCCAAGAAAAAAAGGTGTAAAAGGTTTAAAGCTGCCAGTTCTTTGTTGTAAACATATGGATCGAACATTATGGATGATGGAGCACAGTTTCTCCTGTTCATCACTTTATGAGTTTGTAAACGCCTGTGTTACCACAAGAAGTCACTGCAATGGTTCTTCCTCCTGCAGGGTTTTGGCTGGTGTGGGCGATCATCTTCATTTTAAGCTGCTGCTGCGTGTGCCACCATCGCCGCACCAAACACCGGCTGCAGCAGCAACAGCGGCAGCACGAGATCAACCTCATAGCCTATCGTGAAGCACACAACTACCCTTCGGTGCCCTTCTACTTCAGTAAGAGCTGCAGCCAGCACATATTAAAACTGAATGTTGATCGTTTTTGTAGCTTATACAATTCACACACCTGTTGGAACTCCAGGATTGTCAGTAGCAATTAATCTGATTTAGGTTGTTCATTTAAACAAGCCCACAGATATTGCTGTCAGTTTAAGGAGCAGTTCAGTGTCTTATGTTCTGGTTCCCCCTCACCATTCTCATGTTACTGTGAGCAGCCAGTTCAATATCAGCAGCAGACACACACCACATTAACAACTAGGTGGAAAACATGGTGGCGTATTTAGCTGCTTAAAAGCTGTAGATCACCTTGAAGAGTTGGACAACAAAACATGTGTGACCCTTAGAGGGGCTTTGGGCTCTGCTCCTCCTATCACTAGGGGGAGCTATGAAATGCAGGGGTGATCAGTGTAATTCAGAGATCCAGTGGTGCTTCCAAAGCCTCAGGTGAAAGTGTACAGGGGTTTATTGGGTAAAGAAGCAGACGGTTTTCAACTGCTCAAAAACAACTTTGTGTCCAGTCTAGTCCAGCTTTATCTATAGAGCACTTTAAGCAACACAAAGGAACAAAGTGCTGTACACTAAAATAAAATAAAATCCATTAAAATAAATACATAAAGCTAAAATACCTTAAAAATAAATAAATAAGTAAATAAAAAATGTGCATCATTATGTCTATTATTTTGTGGCAATTTTATTTTGACAAAATGAACACCACATGTTTCAGAATCGGGCTAAATGCATGATGAAACAAAGTGTTGGTACATGCTTTGTAGTTTGTTCATAATGAAGTGTGCTGTTAAATCTTGCCATTTGCAACTGGTAGCTGCTACACAGAGGACCTATTCACTACAATTAAGGAGATAAAATTTTGGACTTGTACATTGGGCAGGAACCCAACGCAAAATAAATGTTCCTCCAAGTCTGTATCATGTGTGGAAAGGCAACTCTGCTGGAATCATCCCAGTTAACACAAAGGCTAAAGCAAATATTGATACACTGAAAGTTTGATTTCTCATGTGTGTGTACAGTATATATGTGAGCTGTTTGGACAACTGTTTGTGTTTTTGTTTGTTTATCTCATCAGTAATTTTCCAGTCACACCAAAGTGGGGGTGCCTGGCTTACATGTAATGTTTGCACTGAGATCCATCCTTGGTTTCACACAGTGTCAGAACTTTCCCTGTTTGCATGACCCAGTTTTCAGGAAACAGTCAGCATTGCTCTCTTGGTAGCTTGCCAGTGTTGCAACGATGTTGCAAAGGGCTGCAAACGATGTTGCAACACTCCACAGCACAGAAATTACCCAGAAATGAACTTGTTTTGTCACATTTTCAAAATATTCTATTGGGAATTTTTGAATAGGGGTGTTGGAAGTTCAGTGAGGTAACACTCAAACTGTGGTGTTTATTTAAGAAAAACTAACCCATAAAATTGTTGCTTGCTTTGCAGATGACATTTTTTCATGTCCATTTATCAGTGCATATGCAAATGTATGTTCTTCCTCCTCAAAGATTTTTTTCACTTCCTGCTCTGCAGGGTTTCTGCCAAACTACCTCCTGCCTGATTATGAAGAGGTGGTGAACCGGCCACCGACTCCTCCCCCTCCCTATAGTGCCTTACACACTGGCCCATCCTCAGTGGTTTCAAGTCAACTGGCCTCCGAGCAGCAGGAGGGTCACTGTCCAGTGATCCAGCCCACTCCAGTGCACCAAGTCTCTGACAGTCTGTGTTGCAGATCCAGCATAGAGGAGCCACAACCTCCAGCCTTAGACTTTAGGCCAAAGCCTGTGCAGACGACACAAGATTCAGGCGTGATACTGCCATTAGATGGGCTCAATAGGGAGGGCCTCACCAGCCAGGAAAAAAGGAGCGGAAGTGGGGAAGAATCCTGCAAGGACCCCTTGCTGAAGGACCTATCAGCTGAGGACAAGGATCGACTCCCCAATGGAAGGAGGAGGAGATTTACAGGGGACTCTGGGATTGAGGTGTGTGTGTGTGGTACACGTGGAGGCAGCAGTTGTACTGGAGCAGGAGAGACAGGCCAGGAAGGCAAGGAGTTGAGGGAGCTAGAGAGCCTGTTGGGGCGCAAGGGAGACGAGGAGGGGGAGGAGGCGAGCGACTTCTGCGACAGCTGCGGTCATCCGGCCTCTTTCAATGTGGAGGAGGAAAAGTCACTGGGCGGACTGGAGAGGCGGGCCACACGTGCGCCTTCAGGACCTCCTCAGCTGACTCCGCAGACAGCCAGCGGCTCAGTCCATCCTCCTGTGTGTCTCCTCCTCCACACCATCAACGAGCAGGAGGGGCCTCACCACAACACCAGCACTGAGCCACAGGGCTGAAAGACAGCTGACACACCTTTGTCATCAAGGGAAGGAGAACACTTAGGACAGGACATGGAGGCATATGCTTTTGTATTTGAGCAAGTATTCATGTCTAATTGCTTTCTAAGTGAGTATTTTTACAAATGTATGTATCTAAGATTAAGCAGGTGTGGGCACAGAAAGGGGAATCTCATCACAACAAGAGATCCAACGGTTTAGAAAGCCTGGTCCTCCCCACACTGGAACTGTGGCCTTAACCTGTGTATTTTGGGTTATATGGGGGCAGCACAAGCCCTTTTACAGCCTGTGGCAATCCAGACTTCAAACACACACACGGAGTCTGTCAGATGGGCTGCTCATACAGTGGAAGTTACTGACGTAGTCAAAGACATGATAGCTGAAGCTGTGATGTCAGAACAGGACATTTTTGCAGCAGTTCTGGAAAGCCATTCTCTGAATAGTAAAAACACACATACACAAAAGGAACATTTTTAATGAGTGCAATGTGGGATTAGTAGTGTGTGTTTATGCAAGTTGATACTGTACAGGGACACTGTAACAACACTATGTGGAACGTCCTGTTAGACTCTTGCTTCCAAGTGCTTTTTCAGTGATTAAGAACTGCTCTGCCTTGTGTATGGTTTCTCTCTATCTGCCCCAATAGTGATAGAGAAGTATAAGTGTATTAACAGATCTGTATGAGAGCAGAAACTACTTTGCACAAAATGTATTTGTCCTTCTAAATGAAGCTTTTGGTTAGAAAATCAAAACAAAGGTTCTTAAATTGCAGTACATGATTAGTTTCTTGAAGTCTTATTGCAACATCTGTAAAAATTGTACTGCTGTTTGTTAGTACAGAATGCAACAGATTCTCTTGATCTACAATCATTTTAAATTTTGATGGAGTGAATGTCTGTAATATGTGCCTACCCAAAGAATGCTGAATGATGATGAACAATAATAAGATTCAGTGAAACTGAATGATCATCAAGAAGCAAGGACTAAAACTTAGAAAAACAATATTACTGAGATTGGTGTCATCAGACGTCATCTCAGTAGCTTCACCACCTTCACCAGCTATACAGTACGAAAACTAAGATTTACAAATTACTCCTTATGTTAGAGTTTCATATCAGCCCAGTATTTTTTTTTTACCGTATTTCAGCTTTGAGGTTTGTCATACATTTCTAATCAGTCCCTGAAGAAAAGGTTTCATTTGGGTCATTTTTAACCATGGGCTATCCTGCCATTCTTCTGCAGTTGTGTCCAAGAGAGGAAATTTTCCTTTTAGTTGATAGACACAAGACTGAAGCAATATTACGTATTTAACCCCACCGAGTATTGTAGAACAAAATTACACTGACAACTGAAGCTTGGTGAGTGGTAAAATACGTAGTGGGGGTGAAGCGTTAGAACAGACTGAAATAAATGTAGCTTAGATTTAAAAAAAAATAAATGAGGAAGCAAACAATCTGATAAGCTAATAAAATAATTTCGGAGAAACATGTTTGTTTTAACTGATTATTGTTTTTTGGTGGGGGATGTGATTAAAGAGCAATTTGTCTTGTCCATTTAGAAAAAGCATTCAAAAATATCTAACATATCACATCATCACTTTATCTAATTAATGCATTAACTTATTTGTTTGAAATAGTTCATAGAGCTTGAATGTAGTTAATCAAACCTCCTGATCCAAAACTTATGGATAATGATGATGATGTAATGATCAGACCAGATCATATTAAGAACATGAAACTTAAACTGATTGACTTCAGTCATATTTTCTGTTTGCTCCAACCCTCTGAAAGTCTATTGCGTCAGGGAAATCAAAGTTTTTGAGACATGTCTGCTGAGCACAAATGTTTGAGCTTTGAATCTCTCATATTCATCTACGTAACCTAAAACAATCGAACAGAAGATCTATCCCAACATTTCTAGCACAATTAAACTATGACTCAAACTCTCCGTATTAACAGTAAGATGATTAAAGCTTTATATATTACTGCTTTTTGTAAACTAGAAAATGTAATTGTGGGACATGTAGTACAAAAGATGAGCTATTTTTCCTATCAGATAAATCCATAAAAAATTATTCAAGTGTATAAAAATTTCAAGACCACTTTATATTTGCAAATTGAGCGCAATATTCTGTAACATGTTTGCAAACCAAATAGTACTCTCCTAATTTTTTATGAAATCATTAGCTTTACTGTTTATTTTCTCATTATGGTTGTTGTTATTATTTTTTCTGTTGAAAAAAGATTAACTTCTTATCCTGAAGATGTGTGAAGGGTACATTTGACTAATAATAGAGTAGTTGATTTGTTAACAAGATCAGGAGCATCTTGCCAAAGACACTAGTGTGTGTAAGGTGGATTTGCACATATTTTTTGAATGTTCTGATCATAAGCCATTTATTACAACTACCAACATGGATGTATGTTAAATAAACATACTCTTAAATTCAGACTGACCATTTTGTGTTTGTATATTTTTTTTTTTATTACAGAGTGTAGTTACTGTAACTAACTGCAGTTCTGTGTGGAGGACAGTATTACATTTAAAATAGGAAATAAGAATAACAATAATAACAAAATCTGTCCATATTCTTTTGACTTTATTGACTGTGCCAGCTGGGATTTCAGGCACTGAGGGACAAGCTGTGCTTGACTAAGACTACAGGACATGCTCCCTGTAAGTACTGTATACTACAAGACCTGCTCATGGAGAATTCAGTTTGTGGCAGTGAAAACCGTGAATTTATCTTTGATCATTTCACAAATGGTTACACTTGTACATTTTACTTGCAGTAGGTCAGATGAGGTGGAAGATGGGACAGCTTTTGAACATATCAAATTGTTCCCTATAGGAGGAAAGTTATACTGTAGATGGGCTATGGAGAGTCATAATCATCATCATCAAGATCAGCACATAAAAGTCATCACTTTGCTCACTGTTCTGAGATATCTGGTGACTCTTTGGCTTCTTTAGACTTAATTGGCTTTGGATTAAAATTGGCTTTCAAGTGGGTTTTTAAAAATGTCTTCACGTGTGGGGCTTTTTAAATGGACCTCAGCAGAAGAGCTTTGATGATGCTGGTCTGGTTTTCTCCTGTAGAAGGAGAGCTATCAGGTGACACTGGTGAGCCTGAGGGTGCCTTACCTGGCTCCTCAGGAGCTGACCCTGGATTGGGGTCACATCCTTCTGGACTCCAATGAAGGACTGATATAGGATCAGAGCCACTTGGGAGTCCCATGTGAAGACAGATTGTGTGGGCTTGACTCAGACCTGTCAGCATGATCCCTGACATTTAGGCCGTCATCACCATCATCTACATCACCAAAGGATTCAAGGGCTGGAGCCTCACCACGAGGTGATATGTGACCCGAAGAGAAGGGTGGTGTTGTCTGTTTGTCACTAGTGTCTGGGGACTCTGATCCAGTGGTGTTATTTTCAGCATATTTGTGATTCTGTCAGTTCTGACGCTTGTTAACCTGTATGAAGCCCTCTAATGCAGAACTGGATGGTTTTCTGAAACCTCATGTCTTCCTTCTTCCTGATGTTGCTGTTGCTTGGTTTTGCTTTTTCTATCACTACTGCCTTCTTTTTCTGTTCTTTCCATCACCAGTTTGTCAGTCTGTATCTGGAGGTGTCACAGCGTCATTACGCAATCATTCTCAACCACCTCTGGAGGTGTATCCCATCTTGACTTTGGGAACTCATTCGCACAAACTACCACTTGGGTGGCGGGGGTGTCACAATGGGTAGTAAGAAGACAATTCCATTTTTTGTGATATAGTCATTTGTATTAATGAACAGTTTTTGTAAAAAGATCATCTGTGCATGTGTCAGACGATTGCAGTCACCAGTGAAACCAAAGTGAAAAAGGCTTAAGTGTAACAGCATCAATAACATCAGTGATCCTCCAACCAGCACTATTAAATCAGCTTACTGTCCTCTTCTTCTCTGGCTTGTAAAGGTAGAGTGCATCTTAAATGTTGAACTGCTGCCACCTCCTGGAGTTAGTTAACTCTCACAGCTTTGAGAATGTCAGGGTTTCAATCATTTCCTCTTTTAGAAACTAACCAAGCATATTCTGCCTTGTCCCCAATCAGCACACTTCGGTATACTCTGTAAACCATAACATTGTAATTTCTTCATCATTTGCATTCTCTCTGCCACGTTTTCCATGCAATGAACAGGCATCATTCTACACCAACTAGCAACCAGTCAGCAGCTTCCTTGTAATGTGAAGTTCATGCATAATAGTGTGTCCTATTCTTAACCTTCTCATGACACTCATCCTTTGTATTTTGTCACAGTATTAACTCTATGATGGATGGAAGGCAAATGTCTTTTTGTGTCTCACAATCCCAGTGCTGCTTCCACTTTTCATTAACTTCTTAATAGCTGGTTTGGTTAATTAGCTCACTCTTTCATTTCCTACAATGCTTGTTAGAGTAGGAATGCAAATAAATGTGACTATGGTAAATCTGGTCATGATATGGCCCATATGAGCCATTTCTCTTTGCTGTTCAATTTTAATTTCATTTCATTTTTTGTGCTCTCTCCATTTACCAGCTGGTCAGTAACACCCTTTTTGTTGGATGACTATCTCCATGCAGGCTTAAATTTCTCCGCTAGTCGAATGGGAGCTGTCTTCAGTGGAGGCACAGCGGCATTTCTTCAGCTTCAACTTGGATTGGACAAACTGGCCATGTTCTCACTGCAACATAACATGCACCCCCAAAGTCTAATCATATGTTCTCACTAACACCGATTTTAACCCGATCGATATACTACAGTCCCATCATCTAGTCTTAATTTATTTAGAGCTACACACATGCTGCAGATATTTACACGTCTTGCTACTCTGCCCTCAGCGAAAGTCAGCTCGAATTGCTTGTAGCCTGCATCCCATCCCCATCCTTCAGCTAAAATGGTTTTTGTCGAGTACATTTATTGTGAAGAGCACAACTTTTTGTCTTCTAAATATGTTTCAGCCCTCATGAATCCCATCCCCTATTTTCTATTCTTTGGCATCTATATGCTCCACATTTCACAGAGCCCATTATCTTCCCATAGCCATAAGTATAATGACAAATATATAATTTATGGGCCCTGCATCAATCCTGTAGGGTGCCCCACTCTCTCCAACATATTTGCTTGATAGGTCCAACACTATTTTCATCGGGATTGATCTACCGGACACAGAGTCTATTATACAGTCAAAAGCTTTCCCTCTGATTCTATCAACAGCCACTCTCTCCAGTAACATGTCATGTAATTTTCCACATAAAAAAAACACTGTGGATGCCATCTTTTGATTGCTTGAGCTTTTTTTACTTATCCTCCAGAGACAGCACTGGCTCCGTAGTGCCTCCTCCATTCCTAAATCCACTATGGTAATGTAGCCATCATACCTCTTTTGTCCAGGTATCATATTAGCCTCCCACTGGCCATCCACTCCATCATTTCACAAACACGCAATGTCAAGGCAATAGGTCTGGACTTTGTCGGCTTACTGGCATCCTTACCTGGTTTTCTGACTGAATCTGATTTATTTCCTTCCATCTCTCTGGTCCTCACATGTTTAATTGAATGATATTAAAATCAGAATTGGAAATGCTTTAAAAATCCCCATGGACAGATTTGGTTCATTAGAGGTGCTCTAGAGTGTAGATAGAAATATTACTCGAAAATACTCAATATAGATTGAATGTAAAAATGAAATAAATAAAATATAAATCTCCTGTATCATAAGTAAAAGGTAAAAAATGAAAAGGCTGTAAGTAAGTAAAGGATTAAGCTTGGTAAGGTGCAGCTGTGATGCAACCAACTGGAGTATTGCACCCTTGTTCTTATAAATTAACAGTGTTTATTGCAGAGTTATAGAGCCTGATGGCCACCGGGAGGAACGATTAACAACTTCCTGAGCCACATCTGTACTGAGTCAGCATGATATAGGATAATTTCATATTTATAAACAGCCTTCCTGGTTTTGGTGACTGATTTTATATAAACAACATGAACAAATGAGACATGTTCTCATTTCTCCTCTAAGATCTGATTTCCGGCTGTCCAGACTAGATAGGCCTCTCTAATGTCCATGAGCTATTATTTTAAATTGACCAAACATTAGTCAGGGCTGAATTTTACTGAATGGTAACAATAATTAATTAATGAAGAATAATTTTGAACCACTCTCTTATCTGAGAGGCTTGTAATTTTGGACTACGGATAGATGGATGGTCTGGAGCTGGACCCAGACCCAGACTGTAGCAGTCTACGGTGGTTTTACAACATTCATGAGGTATTTCCAACTTGGCTTCTGCTGATGGGATCTGTGGCTCTGTTAGTGGGGAGGCTCTCATGGCTCCTGACTGCCTTTTTGAGTACCCTTCAGAATAATGGCTCTTTTGGCTCTTCTTTAAAGGCAGGTAGAGATTACAAGGTTTAGCTATGAAAAACGTACTATGATCACCATAGAGCAGTGTTTCTCACATAGCGGAGCGCGGCCCCCTTTGACCTTTAGCTAATGGTATAGCTTTTTCATTGCCACACCAAAACAAAGTGTAATTGCACAGCCGCTACAGTCGGTGGCAGCGGCGCTTTCATGTGGCGTGCCATTAAACGGTGGGAGAAGAAGAAAGACCGGCGTGTGGATTGCGTTTAAAAACTGTGGCAGCAGACAGCATGAAGCCAAATAAATTAACAGACATTACGCCCCAATCAGGCTGATTAGTAGCTTGAGTTTGGCCATTAGTCCTTTGAAAGACTTCATCATTTTGATTAAAAAATCTGAAAGATTTCTTTTATTCATTTTCTTTTTGTGGGTCGAAGTGTTTTATTTGCATTCGGCATAAAAACTGTATCTAAATCAATCATGCAAGTCACGGAACTGACTTGCTCTGGAGACCCCGAACAGGGAAAAAAGCCGAAAGAAAGAAAGAAAAAGGTTAAAGTGTGTTTTTATTCTGAGGTAATGCTGCTGATAATTTTTGTACATTATTATGTATTAATTTTATTTAAGTTTATTTTGCAGTAACAAATAGTTTAAGCAGTTGTTATTGTTGGGTGGTATTATAACTTATTTCCTGGCGACTGGTGCTCAGTCAGATTCATCTTGTTGATTGGAATGTGTTTAAAGTTTACCAGGATTCAGGCTCTTGAATAGTATTATGTACAATATGTGAATGATGTGTGAGTGAGAGATAGTTTTAAAGTTTAGTTTTTAGTATGTTGTATTTTATCGTTTTATATTTATGGTTTACTTACTTATTCTCCTTTAATGCACGATGGTATAGGTGTATCCTAAACCAATCTCGTTGTAGCAAGCGTACAACGACAATAAAGCATATTCTGATTCTGATTTAACTTCGTTGAAGTTAATGCAAATTGATGCACTTTTAATCTTTTCTGAAAATGCACTCAGACTAAAAAACGAGGTTAATAAAGTTAATCTTTTTGTTAGTGGACCTGTCTCTCTCTTTTTTTTTTTTTTTAGCTTTCTTTGAGATTAACACAAAAACGCTACTCTACTACAATTGAGAACTACTGACTTATAGTGACATTTAGGTCAGCTTCAAACCTGGACACAAGTTGAACCACATCCGTGCACTTTGTGTATTTGCCTCTTTGAGTTTAACCTCTGTATGCAAACTGTTATGTAACATACGTTGCATTGACCTGAATCAAATTCATGCAAAAATTATTACAGTTTTAACCCTTCGGACCGGCTCTAATTGATAAACTCTGACCCAAGTACGTCACGCCTCCTGTCTATACTCAACCAATCAGAGGCCCGCAGGAGCAAAGGAGGGGCGGGCCCTTTTTCGGAAACTGAACCATACTTCCTCAAACATTTAAAATAAAAGAAGACTGGCAGCAGTCAATTTGGCCAAAAAGATAAAAACTGTCGGCTCTCACTAAGTAGGACTCTGCTCCTGCCATTCATACCGTTCACCAATACAACAGCACTGGCTTCATTTGTCAGACCCCACTCCATGGCCGAAGGAAACAGGTAACAACAGTTTTGTTTATCGTCTCTTTTCATTACAGGTTCAATGAGTGCGTCAGTTTGGGCTTGTCCCCGTATCATTCACAAGAAACCGTTTTTTACCTCGCTAAGTGATTGTTTTGATGTAATGCTCTCATTTAAGTCAGTTTGTTGTTAATTAAGGCGCTTTGTAGGCTACCGGGTTAACGTAACGCTAACATATCTTTTATGTGCTCGTGTCCAAAGTTTCGTGAGCAGCACCGTGCACGTGGACGTCAAGGTAATACAACTTGGATCATCGTCATGTTATTGCTGCCAATGAACTTTGGTCACATTGTGCTTAGGGAGTGATTGCCCAGTGTGCTCCTGCAGGATTACTATGGAAAGAGGCTGCAGAAAACTTCCGACCTGCAGAGCAACGCCTGTGTGGCCCCAGCCGAGCCCACACCTCCCTTCATCCGTCAGGCACTGAAGAGAGTGCACCCTGAGGTCACCGCCAGGTCTGTCGGGCTCCTCTGGTGTTCACACTGCAGCAACACTTGTGCACAAAACCTTACATTGTGTTTTCATCCACTTCAGGTACTATGGCTGTGGTCTGGTGGTGCCAGAGTGTCTGGAGGGCTGCAGGATACTGGACCTGGGCAGTGGAAGTGGGAGAGATTGCTACATGCTGAGTCAGCTGGTGGGCGAGAAGGGCCATGTCACTGGCATCGACATGACTGAGGGCCAGGTACTGTATGTTAGCATCGCAGTATGTCTAGCTGACTGGCTGCGGTCTCCTCCTGTTGCATTGTATGTCGCTGACAGTTAAATGATGTTTGGTAAACTTAAAAAAAAGAAGCCCTAAATAGCATTATTGAAGGCTGTCACTGGCCTATAAGACAACAACATTCCCTGAAAGCCTAAATTCTGCTCCTCAGCTGCACAATGAACAAAATCACGTTGCGATCATGATATGTATTTTATTCAAAATAACAGAGATGGGATCTTTGTTAAACCAGCATATTCGCTTACGTCTGGAAAACATTATGTGTAATCCAGGTAATATCTACAGCACCAAAACACCTGTGGTGCTAGCAATGCACAATAATGTTTGGACACATTACCCCTTTATTAAAGAAATTACAGCTTGTGCAGTTTTGATATTGCACTTGGCCATCCAGTGATTTTGATGTATATTTTGATAAATTTTGCAGCCTTTCTAAGTAGCTACTTCTCAAAACTTAATGTGTGATCACATAGCTTAGCTTGTCATTTGTATTATGAGCATCAGTTCCAACAAAACATTGGCACCAGACTAACAGATCAACCAGACTGTTGCATATGTAATGTAACCCCAAAAGAGAGACTTCATAGTCTGTGGTTTTTTTCTAGCTTGCAGTGGCCATGGCATATGTGGACCACCACATGAGGGAGTTTGCCTACAAGACACCCAATGTCAGTTTTGTCCAGGGCTACATTGAGGCCCTAACAGAGGCAGGTCTGGAAAAGAACTCATTTGATATCATCATGTAAGATATCTTTCATCCTTCTAATTTTCATATTTTAATATTGAGTGATTCTTGAGATATTGAGTTATAATGCTTTTTCTGCCTCCACTTAGTTCCAACTGTGTGGTGAATCTCTCCCCAGACAAGAAGAAAGTTCTGGCTGAAGCATACAGTGTACTCAAGGTACGCTGTTTTGGTTCTTTTTAAGCAAATCTCCCAAGACATGATGATAAGGCCCATAAAAACAAAACAAAAACATCTTTTGCCATAAAATGTGTGAATTGATCCTCATGCATACACTATCACTGTGTTGATTTTTTTTTTTTTTTTTTTTTTTTTAGGATGGTGGTGAGCTGTACTTCAGTGACGTCTACAGCAATGAAAGACTAACGGAGGAAATAAAAAATCACAAAGTGCTGTGGGGTATGTCAGACTAATATCCTACTGCCATAGAAGATCATAGATGCTTGCCAGAACATCAGAGTGCGGTTTGCCTTGGCAGGCGAGTGTCTTGGCGGAGCGCTGTGGTGGAAGGATCTGATACAGTTTGCCGAAGATGTGGGATTCAGCCCCCCACGGCTGGTAACAGCCAATGTCATCACTGTCGACAACCAAGAGCTACAGGACGCCCTGGGTGTGATATTATTTCCTCTCTCTGAGACATATTTACTTCTTTTTGTCTATTTACATGTTTCTGAAGGGCATCTCAGGGTGGGTTACGCTAATGAGCATTAATTTTCAAGATGCATCAGACTGATTTCATTGTAAAAGCTTTGCAACACGTTGAAGATTTTATTGAATTCAATTGAATCATTCAATTTTACTGTGTATCATCTATTTTCTTCATTTGAATGTGTAGTTTTGAGGTAGAAAGGCTCCATTATTGCAATGGTACTAATCCTAATTTTTCCCATGTGTAGTGTATTACAGTAAAAAGATCATATTGAGAGGTTAACAAGGTAAATCATTGATTAACTTTGTGTGATAATTTAGCTTTAAAACACAAGGCTTGGTATTAATTTCCAATACACAGCTCTGTTTAATGTGTAATTTAGGTTAATATACATTATAGAAAGGTAACTTCCACTTAACATTGGTTAGTGCAACATAGCAGCAGGGTTGTTTATTCAACGAATGTAGTACACATGACATTCGAGATAGTTGCATTACATTTAATTATCTCTTACTTGTTCTGGCAATACAGGTAACTTCAAGTTTGTCTCAGCCACTTACCGCCTGTTTAAAGTCCCCAAAGGTAACAACAAGCCATGTCAGGTCATATATAATGGGACTATCACTGGCGTGGAAGAAAACTTCAAGTTTGACTGTCACTACACATTCAAGGTCTGTAGGTCTTGTAGTAAAGTCAAAGCTTTTAAATGTCTTTTGCAATGTAGATTAAATGTGGGTGCTTTTTATAGGTCAATGAAGTGGTGGAGGTGGATACAGAGGTTTCCAGCATCCTCACCAATTCCAGATTTGCAGCAGACTTCACTTTCCAGCCACCTGGAGGCCCCTGTGGACCCATCGGAGTCAAACCTAAGGTCGATAACACAGCTGAAAATATCTATGCCTGATTTTTCTTTGAGCACTAGATGTCAGTATGTTTTTACTATCAGTTTGAAGAGTGTGACACACCCAGAGAGCTCAGAGTGCACATTGTCAGACATGTCTGCGTGCACCGGGATGCATGCTGCAAATTCTTATGTGCGCACACACTCGCATACCCACTCAAACATACATGCGCACACATCCACACGCACAAGGTCAAGCAGCTGTCTTGGAGTCATAACCAGACTGTGGAGTCATGCTGGGGAACCTTGAACAGGAAGGAATGTTCCCTTTTCAACTAATAGAATACCATCTTATCAGCTCCCATGGTCTATCTGTGCGCACACGCACACACACACCTACCTACAAACGCCTATATTTTTCAGTGACTACGCTAAACCTTTAATCACAATAGCATTCATTGCCATTGACGGGTTTTCATTTTGCTTTTATGAGGAAATGAAGTTAACTTTAAATCTTAGTGATTTCTCAAAATCTGCCCCCTGGTTTAACCTTTGGACTGCCCCCCGTGAGGTGAAATCTGGCCTGAGATACTTTATTTCAACCAACACAGCTAGTTGGTGATAATAGCAATAAAAAGCCTTTGGTCTTGTTCTGAATGGACAGCTACTCTGAAAAGCTGATTTAATGAACAACTGATGTCTGATAACAGTGGCACTGTGTGCCCTGCGAGAAAACATTCACTTAAAATCTTAGTGTTCAACAGCATATTGTCCATTAAATTGATCGGCCTTTAATGCTGGAAAATATCTTTTCTACACTTCTTACAATTGTTGTGTATGAAACACAGTTATTGGCCAATACTTAAGAAGAAACTGGACCCAACTTGTAAACTCCTAATGATTTCTATCTTGTTTAACTACTGATACAGGCAGGGTTTGTGGATCCTTTTGAGCTGGCCCTTCAGCGGGAGAAACGAGGTCCAGGTTCTGACACAAGGGGGTGCTGCAGAACACAGGATGCTACCTGCTGTAAATGATGGTGACAGACCCAGCATCAGGAATTATATGTATTAAAACAGTAGTTCACATTCACTAAATAGATTATGCCTTGCTCAGTGTCAACACAGAGTTTTAAAAATTTCATCTTTTAATCAAAACAAATGAATTAACATAAAATAATTTATCAGCATTTAAACTGATTGCATTAATATTCAATTGCAACAATTTAAATGAATCCTTGTAATTTAACGTGTGTTCTGGCTGTTCTGTTCATGTGTCTTAACCAGTCTCCTCCAACAGAAAATACAGAAAAGTTTTATTTATTTAATTAATTAATGTAATAAGACAATAATCTTGCAAAACAATATTGTGCAAATTAGACACAATACTTTGACATCTTCTTATTATGGTTAATATTTTCTCCATTTGTCAGCAGACTTGAAAATCTAAATCTATACCATTCATACCTTCATCAATACTATCCCATTTTTGCCAAATAACTTACACTAACTCTGTCTGTAATTTACCTAATTTTAAACAAATTATTTTCTAGTGTGAGCTTTTCCAATTACTATTGGTAGTGTAATGAAAATTATTTTGTGTTAAAGAGAATAAATATTTTGAATTGATTTAATGCATAATTTTCATTTTTGCACATATGGCATTGTGGGTTTCTCTTCCAATACTGTTGAAAGAGCTTTTAAATTTGGAACAATTGCACAATTTAATGTAAAATGCATCTGTTATTTGAAAATAATCCTTGAGTCTCTGTCACTGATCAATAGAAACTTTAACTACATACTGTTATAGCAATGGTTCCCAAGCCAGAGGTCAACACTTATTGAAACTCTCAGAAAAACCTGAGAGATCAAAGATGTTTAAAAGGATAATAAGTCACATTTTAAATATTGTATACAGCAGTTGTCTGATATTGCACTTTTCATCATTAAAAAGTTATTACTTTCACACCTTGAAGTTTCTCTTCAATTTTTTTCAAATTTGAACAACCTGAGTTTTTTTTGTTTGTTTGTTTGTTTGTTTGTTTTTTGTTTTCTTTTACTTTGAGCAGCTTGTAGCTCATCCAAATTAAAGATTTCAACTTCCCTGTGAGGAGGGATCACAGGCAAATTTAATGGCCCAGAGGTCTAAAAGTTTGGGACGTAGGCTTAAAAGAAGATGCAATTTTCACGTATTGCAGTAGGATATAGCTGCATCAACACGGCCTCATATGCTTCACGAATAAAAAAATAAAAAATGAGGACCTGCCAATCTGAAGACAAACGTCACATCATGTGATATACTGTATTTGTGGGAGTGTTGCACATCATTGCGGCCGTATGAATGTGTCCATCCTGAGGCGGACACACTCTCCTGTAGTGGGATGTATGTTAAAAAAGTCACGAGTAGAGTCCTGTCCGTCTCTTAACATGAGGTGCACTTGTTTTGGATTTGGATTCGCCGAGGAGGCTGCGGACGCCCCGCCCTCATGGCAGCGGGGCCTCCTGATTGGCCGCCGTCGTCGCCTGTCTCGGGGACATCAGGGGAGGCACGAGTTGGCCCATAAGCCTGCGCTCGCGAGTCATCAGTGTCGGACACGTAGTGGGAACGAGCAGGTCCCGATGCACAAGTCACGGCAACCCTCGGCGGAGATGAAGGCGGACTCCGACTGGCTTTGATTTTTAACAGCCCTTTTCATTCAGGAGGTTGGTTGCCAATGGTTATCAATATGGCAGAGCCGTTATCCCAAGCGCCCACTGCTACAAAAATGGCGTCACTTAACCGGGTCCGAGCTTTGGCGATGATTTTCTTAACTGTCACTGGCTGTTGTGTCGCCCCGACAAGTGGCAAGGAAGGGTCCGAGGAGACCGTCATCATAGGGCTCCGGCTGGAGGACACGGACGACATATCCTTCATGGATAAGGGCTACCTGCGGGTGAGCGAGAGGTCTCGGGTGAAATTGAGGGTGTACGGGCAGAACATCAACAACGAGACCTGGTCCAAAATTGCCTTCACGGAGCACGAGCGGAGCAGGGCGGTGGGCAGCGTTGACAGCTCCTCGGGGGATAACCAGAGCCAGGAGGACCCGTCCGGCTTGCATCCCTGCGGCATTAGGACTTCGGATATAATTATATTGCCCAACATCATCCTGAATCGAAAGACGTCCGGAATAGTCGAAATCGAGGTCAAACCTCTGCGAAAGACAGAGAGGAGTAAAGCGTATTACCTTTGCATCGCCACCTCCACGCCGGCTGTGGCCGGGATGCACGACCCGTGGACGGAGAACACTTGGATCTACCACGACGGGGATGACACCAAAGTGATAGTGGTGGAGGAGAAAAAGTTTCTGCTGCCTTTCTGGCTCCAGGTCATCTTCATCTCCATGTTGCTTTGTTTGTCGGGTATGTTCAGCGGCTTGAATCTGGGGCTCATGGCTCTGGACCCCATGGAGCTCCAGATAGTCCAGAACTGCGGCACGGAAAGGGAGAAAAATTACGCCAAAAAAATCGAGCCGGTCAGGAGCCAAGGGAATTACTTGCTTTGTTCGCTTCTGCTCGGGAACGTGTTGGTGAACACCACGCTGACCATCCTGCTGGATGATATCGCCGGCTCTGGCTTGATGGCGGTGGTCATGTCCACCATCGGAATAGTGATTTTTGGGGAGATCGTTCCCCAGGCCATCTGCTCCAGACACGGGCTGGCGGTCGGCGCCAACACCATCTTCCTCACCAAGTTCTTCATGCTGCTCACCTTCCCCGCTTCCTACCCGGTGAGCAAGCTCCTGGACTACCTGCTCGGACAGGAGATAGGAACCGTGTACAACCGGGAGAAACTCCTGGAGATGCTGCGCGTCACGGACCCCTACAACGACCTGGTGAAGGAGGAGCTGAACATCATCCAGGGCGCGCTGGAGCTAAGGACTAAGACCGTGGAGGACGTGATGACGCCGCTGAGAGATTGTTTCATGATCCCGAGGGATGCCACCCTCGACTTCAACACCATGTCCGAGATTATGAAGAGCGGTTACACGCGCATCCCGGTCTTTGAGGGCGAGAGGCCCAACATAGTGGATCTCCTTTTCGTCAAGGACCTGGCCTTCGTGGACCCGGATGATTGCACGCTACTCAAAACCATCACTAAGTTTTACAGCCACCCGTTGCATTTTGTGTTCAATGACACCAAACTGGATGCAATGCTGGAGGAGTTTAAAAAAGGTGAGACGGCAACTATTTGTTCTCCGTTGTTTACACTGAGTTGTCAAAGCTGATAACCGAACATGACATTATGTCTATCATTCCAATGTCAATTGAAAAACTCAACTGAGAGGCAGAGAGAAGTGTTAGGAAGCTCTCCTCGCCTTCAGGTGGTAAACTTTAAATTGCAAAGCTGGTTGGCCTTTCACCTGTCCACCCTCCTCCTCATGGTAGAATCCGGACAGACAGAGTAGTATGTCAGGTGTTAAAAGAGCTTCAGCTCCTTTCTTCAATATGCACAGATTGTACTGCTCTGTCTTCATAGGTCAAATTGTGTGAGTGAATCCAAAATGTCTAAAACATGATTTTCAGGAATTAAAGGAGAAGAAGGAATTCATTATCCCCTTTAAGATTTCACTGTAACTTCCAGGTAGTGAAGGAAGAAGAGCAGGAGGATAGGGTTGGTATTTTGGCACTTCTTATCCGGTGTGCCTCGCAAGGTACTGATGCAGCCGCATCAGTAGTGAGGTGCACTTGCCACAGTCTCACTGGTCACTTCCTATGGAGGGTTAGGAGGAGGAGGAGGAGGTGTCCTTATCATTCTCCATCGCTTCCATTCACTGTTAATGTTCACACGGTCTCTCTCTCTCTCTTCTCTTCCTCTTCCTCCTCTCTCCTTGACTTCCTCTCATTCATTCACCCTTTTTCTCACTCTTTTCCCCTCCCTCCATCTCTCTCTCTGATTTGTGAATGCATTAGGACATGTGGGAATGGTGCAACGGCAATGCTAAGGTTATCAGGTGGGGGCATCTTGTTTGAGAACCTGCTTAAATCCCTCTCTACCTCTCTTGTGCTTGCCTCTGAGTGATGGTGGCGATAACTCCTTTTGCCCAGCCCTGGAATGCAGTTGTGTGGATAATGAATAACAGCCTCTAACACCCTCGAGCCCCCCATGTGTTGTGTGTGTGTATGCGCATAGTGTTTGAGAAAGATGTTTACCTCACCCATGGTTTACCTGATGTTTTGCATAGCCACCCCCTCTGTTGTTGCTTCTGACTGTGTTATTCCCAGCAGTGTTTGTCAACTCTTCTCTCTTATATGAAGCTATAGGAGTGATGGATAGGCATCCGTTCAGCAGCTAACAAATTTATTAAAACTGAAACTGTAAAACGAAAAAAAAAAAAGTATGATGAATGCATTGCATGCTCATTGGAATATTCACTTTACTGTAAGAGGATTAATTGGGCGCAGAACAAACATTGAGCTCCATTACCAGAAATTAGGCGTAGTTCTCCATGCCAAATTAGCATTACATAATACACTAGTTGGGGGCGGTTGTTTATTTTCATCACAGCTCACTATATGCAGATATTCGCCAGCTTCTAAGAAAAGCAAGTATTAAGTTAGTGACTGCACAGCTCATGTTATATTGTCACAATAATAATATGACTGAACATGACCCTGCAGTAAATTTTTCCTTATCCTGATCACATTTTATTTCATTCTTATGTTGAATTTGCATGTCTGACGTCAGGATGCTCTCTAAGTGTTACAACTCTTTGCTGAACTTATTTTTTGGTTTGTGGACTTGTGTGCTTAAAGTCAATAACTTAATTTAAAGCCAACACCTTGGATACAGAGAAATTGTAACTGTAGTGCATACTAGTATCCTGTTTTCTAACATTTGGCATGAACTATTCGGCAGATTAGCCGCAGCCATAGTGACAGTGACAAACAGAAGCTTGGAATAAGTGTATGTTATTGAATTGTGATAACAAAGTTTGCCCTGCTGGTGCAGGATTTGTGACCAAACAGAATCTGCTGCTATACATCAAGCTCATTTGTTTTGACTAAGGAACACGTGTTCTGATCATGCCCATATAGCGAAAAACTTTAATGAAAAAACAAGCAAAAGACAACAAAACAAGATTTAAATTCTTGGAGGTGTTGTTATGACCCATTATTTTGTTCTCTAAATTATTAAGGAGAAAAGTCAACCAATTCAGCTATAGAACAAAATGCAAATCATGTATGAGTTATATTTGGATGTAGTTTTATAGACTGCATTATTGTCTTACAACACTAATAGTATTTAATGAAGTTCATTTACAAAACACTTTTATAAGAGGCACTCCTTAGCTTCTCTTCCAAAGTGTTGTTTGGGTTCGTTTATGTGTTACTCTGCTGCCATAACCACACGCTCCAGTGCATTAGGTAATTTCTCATATTTTCTCTAACCTAAGCAATAACTACTCATCTGATATCTGTGAACATGACAGATACTAACATCATTTATGTCCTGGTTAAATGAGAGAGTCATTGTAACACAAGTCTAGATTAGACTAAATGTTGCAAGTCAAACAGCTCTGTGGCCACTTGGTGTTTGATGACTGTAGAAAATCATATATACTTTCACATATTTTTCAAAACACAGAGAATAGCTTTTTTAATAATTTCCGTATTCTGGCACATATTGTTTAATAAACCAAAAGTTTTTCTTATGATTACCTTAATATTGATTTGTCATGTGGCCCATGTTAATTAGGTTGAATAACAGCCTAAATTATAAATAAAGTGACATCTACATAGCGTTCATGTAAACCATATAATAAGTTCATCACTGACTAACGTAAAAATGATTTGTTGTGCTCCGGCGTGATCTTTACTGAAGTCAGCGGCAATTTATGAATTCTGTTTTTTGCCGTTAAGAGAAACGTTACATGTTCACGTTATGTTACCAATAAACTGGTAGTGTTGATCCAGTAGTGGGTCTGGTGTGCAGTGGCTAAGGCAGTGTCTTTGTGGCTGGCCCTGCGCCAGAGGGAATTCGCCTTTCGGCTTCTCATGGAAGGCATAAGCAACTGTTGTAGGGAGGGCTGCAGGGTTAAAGTTTCCTGTCAATCTGGCTCTGTTCGTAGCGCACACTCAATTCAAAGTGCTTTGTATTGTAAGTCATTGTTAATTAATTTAATGCCGCTTGCAGAGCTGCATAGTCGTCTGAAGTCTGCTACAAAAACGAGAAACCCACAACATGTTGCTCATATTACAGACTGTGTTGGAGCAGCTGGCGTTGCTTTGCATTAGATCTGAACTTTTTGAAAAGGTTTTTTGTCTGTATAGTTGTGATTTTGTAGGAGATTTTTTTTGTACTCTCTCTGTACAACATTACATAACTCAGTATAACGCTCATTATTCCATTCATTGAGGCTCCTAATCTACAGAAATGAATGTTGCCCTTAAAGAAAGCAGAACTATGGAAAAGAAACCTTTTCAAACCTTTAGATCCTGAACCCTGCTGTGTTTCACATGGCTCGACCCAGGCCCTAAGTCAGGGTTTACAGTTAGCTTCATGTGGGAGCTTTTTAATTCGGGCCGACACCTTTCTGGAAACTTCTGACCCCCTTCATTAATTGCTCTCTGTCTGCGATTGAAGCAATTACTCTCATCCAGCGGCTGCTTGTCAAGCTGCAGGTTTGCCGGTTAATGACTGGATCAGTGTGTCCCATTTTGGACCAAACCAAGTAGCTGAGTCACAAACATGCATTTAGCTGCCACTTCTGACTTCCAAGTTATGTGGGATATTTGTGAAAGTGAAAGTTATCCCCTTACTCACATGCGGTGTGACCAGCCCTGAATGAGGAAGGGATCAGCTGTGCAGTGGTTTGGAGAGCTCAAATCAGGTTATGCACAGGTATTCTTCTCCACCACTCTCTGTTTTCTGCCCCTGGGGGAGGCAGGCCACTTGCCCAAATTGTATATGGCAGTCCAGAGCGGAACTGGGACTTAACCCAGCTGAAGCAGAGAAAACTCCCCCCCTCTTAGTTGTCTTCCTTCTTCACTAAAAACAGGTCACAGGCACATACACTCAGTCCTTCTTATTTCTGACATTCATTTAATTACTGCACCATTTGTCACTGCTGCAGGGCTCCACATGTGCCTTGTTATGACAGGTATATGAGCCATTATGTAAATATGATGGCTCCCTACAGTTCTCACTTCAAAGCCCCCAGCGCATGTGCTATTTTCCTCTACATTCACTGCACTCCTCATTCATCTGAAAGCCTGCAGAATATCAGATCTTAATAACGTATGCTCAGCAAGTCCTCCATAGCCCCATCTATATGTGCTTCACTCTCTCAGAGTTTACCCGTCCCAGTGTAAAAGAGCCTACATGAGGCCTGGCACGCCTTGAACTAGTTTCCCAATTGCTGCAATATAGGCCAATCTATGCTTAATTCAGATTCAACAGCCTTCACAGTCTCTTTGCTCAGTACTTTGTCTTAAAGTGAAGCTCATTCCTTCCTCTAACGGCCTGGGTGAAATACTTACAGCAATTTTGTGTATTTCTTTGGATGCTTATATTTTTTCTGGGTGTTTGTGTGGAGTGTATCATAGCAAACGTCTAGAAAGCGTGTTGGAGTGTTTGCCTGGTAACCCTTGGTGCTAATGCTGCAACAAGGGCTGGGATTAAATGGCATCATGTTGGTAAGAACACTTAATGTTTCCTGATGAGGGACACCCTTTTGAACTCAGCAAGACTTCTCCTGCGAGCCGATCACTTTATTAGAACTAATTACCTCAAATCAAAGGTTGTCTACATTTCACTATACTTTGTGTTACCGGTGATGGCATTAGTAGTAGATTATCTCTTGCAAGGAATGTAATCTCTGAATAAAAGTACTTGCATGTAGCGAGTGCATGTTACAAGCAGCGTAGCCTTTAAATCACATCAGTTGTGTTGTGTTTTGCTCATCTATTCAGGTGCATGTCCTGCTTTGTGGCACGGACTGTGGCCTCACTACATAGATAGTTTATAAACACATATATTTACGTTTGGTTTCATATGGACTTGTCATGTGCATTAAATTCACCCCATTTGGCAGGACTTTATGAAACAACCAAAAACTGCTGTTATGGCAACCCGTTGTGTGGTAACTGTCTCTTGTGTGCTGTTGACTCCCAAGATAAAGAGCAACGCAAGATGTTTTGCATATTTTAGGCTTAATTTATAAAAATCACATCATTTACATCCCTGCCAGCAGTTTTTCCAGAGTATTGTTTTATTTTTATTTTACAGAGACTTGTTGAAATTCTTTAATTGATTCAACAAAGTTGTCAGTTAGAAGGCCAGTCACAGTTATTACATGATCACTAACATTTGAGCTGAATGCAGTCCCTTGTGCTGTGTGGTGCTGCATGTGTATGTGTGCAGGTGCCTGATGTAAAGTTTAATTTACTGGTCAGAAGCCACAACAGGCTCAAAAATTGCTGAAAGGCTCAATAGAACTGCAGATGATTGTCTTCTCATTTATTTAATCAATAGAAGTGACTCTTTATACATTAAACAGTAATTTGATTGACTGTTGATACTGAACCGTGCAGCTTTAAAGGTGTTTTAACAATTAATGTCAATTAATGTTTTCAGAATTTCCGATTTATGTGACCAAATGCAGACAGATTTGAATTATTCACAGCACAAAATTTACTCCTTTTTGGCTCCTTTTTGTTTTTGCACTAGTTTAGCTGTGTCCTTGAATTCACAACCAAGAGAAGTTTCCATAGAGATCGTTTAGCAGCAGCAACTGTGATGAAATGTTCATTGAAAAGTCTCTCAGCAAATAACAAACCCATGGATGAAGGTAGTAATGTACAGTATGTGCATGTGGAAAATTGCTGTTGAAATCACTGTTAGTTTAGATTAGTATGCTTGGAAAACCATTAACAAGCCTTTAAAACAATGTAATAATATAATATTTTCTTATTTTGAATTTGCTTGAATTTCAGTATTTTGTTTTTAATTTTAGTTGAGTTTAAATTTGTTTTTTGCAAGTTTGCTCATTTAGATGTGGTTTTCTAAGTTTCAGTACTTAGGTTTTGATAATCTGAGTGATTTGTTGGAGGCCAGATAAAAATGCTTGTGTAATAAAAACTCAGCAAACATCAAGCAATTTAAAAAGATGTATTGACTGATAGCAGACAAACAACTTTCCAGAAGAGAAAATTATAAAAAGTGTGTATTAGTCAATGTGTTTGTGTCATTAAATTTCAATGCAACAATTACAATGAAAAGAGAACCTATACTCTAGATGAAGATATGCAAACAGTTGACACAAGATGCAGCCTGAAGTGTAAAATGTGAGTGATATTGTGTTTCTGAGGTGAAATACAGGTTGAGTCACTGTGAGAAAAAAAAAAAACAAAAAACAAGAAAAACCCCAACAAACTCTAGAGATTTTAATTCATTTAGAAGAACCAATTCATCAGCGAACTGGATAAGTTGCAGGGGCTGCACCTCTGTGATTCATCACTGCAGTGAATTAACAGGAAAACGCTTGACATCTTTAATACAGTGAATGTTTTGGACATTTAAAGCAGTGGTCGTACATTGTAAGCCACCGCTCCATCTATCATGGCTCGAAAGCTAAAATTTTTAAAACACAAAACACTACAGGCTGATGTATGACTAAAGTGATTTTTCAATAACTTTTTGTTTCTTTTGGAACATATTTTACATAAAATACAAAATGTCTTGTTTTAACTGTAATGTTTGGTAAAGAGAAAAGTTTTCACAGCTAGTTTTTATTATTTCTTAAGTTTTAACCAACAATAATAACTTTGACGTAACATTATAAGCTAGTTCTATTTAAAGCTGTCACTATAGTGGGGATATAGATTTTCTGTGTCGTATACAGCGTTATTTATTATACTTATTAAAGAACTTCAAAGTTACATTTATTGATTGCAACGTAAAAGAGAAATGAATGAGTATGTGATTGACTTTTAGTGATTTAGACATCGTCTGGATTGAACTCTTGTGTTTGTTGTGTTAGAAGACTGGCTTTTGAATTGGCCTACATTCTTCGGATTCTGGTACAACATGGAGTAGGCTTTTAAGACCCGATTAGTACAACAGTTGAGGAGTGTGAACGTAGGAGCGGTGCATTCCCAAAGCCTGTCTGTTCTGGCATAATGACTTTTCTTTACGTTTATTTTCTTCCCGGTGCCTCATACTACGGCTTTAACTCATATACGGCAGAGCAGTTTTGGTCCTGATTTGCCATCCAGTGTGGAGAAAAAGGTAAAATGTTTGCTCTGTGTGCATCCCAGTGTGTTCTCAGGTAGGCTGTTTTATTGTGCGATACTACCCTACGACTCCTGCTTTTGTTGTTCACCATACAAACAACTCTGTCAGACTCAGTTTGCTATATTTGGCATCACTTGGAAAATGCCTCAGCCTCCAAATTTGTCCCACTTGGCAAACGTGTAACGGTGTGTCAGAACATAGAAAATAAATGCTTCAGTGTAAAAAAGAAAATCAGAAATCATATAAAAGGTTCCGCTGCCTTGAAGATGACATGTTACAAAATGTCACTTTGAAGAGAAAATTGCATGGATGTCTTTTGATCCAAACATCTGCAATCTGGCCTCGGTATGGCAGATTTTTTGGTTCAAACAGTGGTCTATCTGAAAGCTGCTGGTAGAGTGACAATGGCCTTTTATGAACATTTGAGACACTTAGTGGTGTTATTGTTTCTTGTGCTTTTTTAAGCTCGCTCTGTGGGGAAATAACAGTGACATGTATTGTATAAAATGCCTAAAACATCTGCGTGGCACAAGTTTCAAAGGCTATTCTTCTTTGGCCCAGTTGTAGAAATCATATCATGTCATTTCTTCTCAAAAAACTCACTCACTAATGACTCATTTCATTTGTTGTCACTTCTGATGATGGGTGATTCTGAAGAAATCTTTTGATAGTTTTGTGTTGTGGATATAGTTAAGGAGCTGGGTCTGCTTCCAGCACATGTTGCCTAGGATCTGTAGTCATGCACTACTGAGCAAAATTTGTTATTATGCAATCGAGAATGCAGCCGCCCCCATGTTCCTCTTAATAAGCCAGTTCCCAAAACAGAGATCACACTGGACCTGTTTTTTGAAGGACCAAGGTGTTAACAGGGTGCTTTGGCTTCATTGTTGACATGATAGAAGCACACTCACCCTAACAGCTGAGCAGCAGTGTGTGTAACATGAGCTAACATTACCGAAGCATTATTGGTTTTTACAGTAAATTGTACACAATTTAAACAATTATTCAAATGTCGGCAATTAAAAGAAAAAATAACCATTTTGGATTTTTTTTTTTCTATCCTAATGGCACATCATTTCTTAATCCATTTCTTTTATGGGAGATTTGTTAATGGAGATTGAATAGCTCAAGGCATTTGTGAGTTTAATGGCAAATCTCATCCCTCCAAAGGAAAGTACAATTAAGAATGTAACTGGAGTTAATTCAGTAACATTCAAAGTTGACATTGTGAGAACTAAAACCTATAAAAGCCAGAACTTTATTTATAATGTCATCAAGTTTAGATAACTTAAAGAAGCTCATTTTGCATTTCATAGCAGATTTCTCCCTCTCCAAATGAAATGTAATTAAAGTTCATTTTTCAAATTAATAATTTAAAAAGAAATCTGCAATATAGTATTAGTGCAGTGCTCCATTCTTTGTGCTGCTGCTGAGAGGAAACTGTCATAGACATGTTTGTTTTTGCTGCAGCTTGTCTTTAAGATATTATCATAGTAATTTGGGTGTTGTGCATTATGTCATTCTTATGAAATGAAGGGAAATTGCTGCAATTAGTGTCCCTGTATGACGAGTAGGAGGAAGAGAAGAATAATGATGATGGTAACAGTGCTGCAGTAATTATTAGGTCCTATTATAAATTTTGACACAGTATACTGGTGAAGTTACTGAGCACAAGAGGTAACATATCATAATGAAACAAGAAGGTTGTGAGTCTCTGATTTAAAGCAGCTTCCATCCTTTATCAAACATATACAGTCATTGTTTTGGAATATTTCAATCAAATGTTCCTCCCCTCTCTCCTCTAGTTTTTTCTCCATTAGCACTTATATATAATCCATACACAACTGTATCTTTATGTAGTTAATGTCTCACTCCGACTGGAGCTAAAAGGAAAATAAGGCCCATTCAGGCTGTGCCTCACAGAGGGACAGAAAGCCCTCCAGCTTGGTCAGCCTGGTAACCAGGCTCTGTGCAGCACACTTGGGGAAGCAGAGCCACTTGCTTGTGCAGCAAGTCCCATCCCCCTCCTCCCACATTCCCTCTCTCCCTCTTCTCTACATATTGTCCTCTTGCCCATTTCCCTCAGTGTTATAAATTACAAGCGACACAAACCTCCAGGCCTAATGCCCTGCCATGGATGCTTTCCAAGCTGCACTTTTTGGAGAGCCAAGAGGCTGGCTTCATTGATAACACCGGGCACTCTGTCCGTCTCTCCATTTACTGGCAGAAGGAAAAGCCCAAGTTGGGCCCTTCACAGGCCCAAAAGACACCAGCACTTTTTACAATCAGCTGATTGAGCCTACTTTTCTGAGGTTTCAGCAGTGGAGCTGTTTCATTTCAGTCGGCCCTGTAAAACATTAATGATAAACAGAACATAGATTTAGGATCAAACTTTACACTTAATCCTGAAGGATGGCTTATGATTTAATTGTTAATGAGAGTTTATTGATTTTTAAAGTCCACGGGAAACTAATCACAGTCATTTTTGGGCACATTTGGAAAATTCTCACACCACCATATTGGTGTCTGAGAAATTGGCACCAGCTCCCTGTATGCATTTATTAGCATAAGCCAATGGGCCATGAAGTGTCATTCTCAAAAGTGCATGTGACGATTTTGTATGTTCACACCCCCACAGTGATATTGAAGGGGAAAATCCACCCAAAATAAACCCAGATTGAAAACTAAAAGGAGATCTATCTTAAGAATAAACATCCTGCATCACAACTTCCAGTTAGTTGCCATCATTTCAAAGCAAAGAAAGCATTCAATATCTTAAATCCCAATTACATCCATATATGCCTTTTATAGTAGCTTCTAAAAGACTCAATACTAATTATTTTCTCACAGGCTTAAGTGTAAACAAAGAAAAATCAGTTTGTATACTCTGGTTTTGATATTTTTCTGCAGTAGAAAAAAGCGATTAGAGAGAAGATTTCTCTTTAAGTGTTTCTACTCTAAAGACACAGATAAATTTTTAGGTCATTCAGTTCTCTTGGTGTGTCTTCCTTTATTCCCTTACTGGTGTCTCCCAACTAACAGCAAAGGGGGGGGGGACTGCCAGTAGAGCCCCACTATGGGCTGCAGGCCCCTGCCACTGCTCCAGCTGACCCTCCAGACCCAGATCCAGCCTTCAAGTCTCAACCCCATCCGCAGCTGACCTTCCACTTTGAATTATTCTTCCTGTCCTGTTTGGCTCCGTTGCAGATGGTGCATTTGCTGTGTGACTGTAGTATTTAGGTTGTTTTTGGTCAATGTTTAGTCTCGATGTCTCATTCTTGTGCTTCAGAAGTCAGCTGTCAGAGCTTGTTGGTGACCTTACTGTTTCAAAATTATGAAATAGTATTTCTACTTTAGGCTGGATTTTCCCTTTTGGGGAAAGACTTAAAACAAGTTAAAGGCCAGTTGATTTCATGACTGATGGTTAATCAGTCATCTGTTGGCTGTTAAGTTAAGAAGTTGTGTTTATGGCCATTTGGGTATCACAGGGTCAAGACCTTCATTGCTTTCATCCATATTCTACCATTTATCTGTCTCTGGTGAGGGGGGGGGGCTGGATCCAATCCTAGCTCACACTGGACGAGGGTGGGGTACACCCTGGACAGGTAGCCATTCCATCACAGGGCCAACACACAGAGACTGACAGAGACGAACTACCACTCACACTCACACTCACACTCAGACCTAGAGACAATTTAGAGTCATCAATTAACCCAAACGTGATGTCTTTGCATGGTGGGAGGAAACCGGAGTACCCCGGGGAAATCCACGCAGGCACGGGGAGAACATGGAAACTCTGCTCAGAAAGGTTCCAGGCCTGGGAACCAAACCTTCGACCTTCTTGTTTTGAGGCAACAGTGCTAACCACTATGCCGCAGTGCTGCCCTCATTGCTTTCAATGATTAATTATTTAACATCATAGACACTCAAGGCTTTGCTCAAGGCTGCTCACATGCAGCATTTCACTATTTTAACTAACACAAACTTTGATGGTAAAATGATGAAAATAATCATCTTAATCGTCACTACAGTGTTTGAGCAGAACTTTAGCCATTAACCTATCATGGTACTATCTTAAAATGTTAATATATTAACATCCTGATTAATATCCCTACAGCTACAGCTTGTCAAGGTGAAAATTAGTTTCAGTTTCGCATCAGTAAGTCAACAGCCCCTCTTGACAATATGGTCAACCCTTACTAAGTCATCATTTAAAGTCGTTGTGACACTCAGCTGTCTAACTAGATGAGATCAAGGTTTAACTGGAATGTATGTTAATATAAAACATAATAATAGTGTCTTTATATGGTGGATTTGCAAGTGAATAAACAGCAATTACATTTATAGTCAGTGGCAACTGACTGAATCTGTGTGGATGTGATAAAAACAATGCGAGGATGCAGGACATTCTTGCAGGTTTCATGTTTTCTCCAACAGCCTACATTCTCAAAGCTTATTGCACAAAGCACGGGAGCTTTTTTTATCGAGTACTTAGCTCTTTGTAGCTTTAAGGATTTTGCCCGGCTAATTGTTTTTATCGAGGTATTAATTATGAGTTTTAAAGCTCCAAGTACTCTGTGCCAATAATGCGTGTTTTCAGGTGTTAAATTAGCTTCCTCTTTCTGTGTCACAAAGGAAGAGTGTGTCAAATTGTTCAGCTGCAGTAATGAGGGTGCTATGTGACAAATCAGTGCTCCCGAAGTTTGTTGTTGCAAACAGGTAGTTCTAAAAAAAAAAACTAAACATACTTTGTGATGTTTCAGTTATACATTGCAGTATTTTATTGCATCCTGGCTTTCAAGCAGTGTGATGTTTTAGTATATGAGGATTAAAAAACAATATGAAGTGCTTACCGCGCGCAGATGCCGTATATGAAGGGAAATACACAAGATATACAATACACACAGAACTGAATTCTCGAGGACAACATTTTCAAACGAAATAAATTACTAAATCATTTTCACTTGAGCTGCAGTTGACACGTACATGATGTGATGGAACAACTTCAATTTACAGTGAATCAGTATTTAAAGCATATTCAGCCTCCATGATTTATTTGCGATTCCAAGACAGTAGATTGTATGGAGACATTTCGCCATGTCTCCCTGCAGCCCATTAAAGAGACTCCACCATCACTTTGCTGCTCGGTACTGATAGATCTGGAAACTGAACAAACCATTTTGGCAGCTAAGAACCAATCACACATCTCCTACTTTATAATGCCCTGCGAGCTACTGCAACCCACAAGCTAACGGTGGGACACTGGTTTAAATGATGTTTGTGGTTAGTTAGATCAGATCACAAGCTTATCTCCCTTTTTTATATATTTTGTATGTACAAAAAAATAAAAGAAGAATTAACACAAAAGCAAGTGATCACATTTGTTTTTATTTCACTGCCTTTAAAGAAATAGTAAGGACTTAATAGTTTACTTTCATTCATAAAATGAGTATTTGTATCAGCAGTGTTGTGTTAAAACGAGGCTACATACCCTTTTTACAGGCCCATTAACACAGAGTCACTTTGACGACAAGACTGGGATATGTTCTCAGTCATTGCTACTTTTCAAACAAAATGTTCAAGCATTTAATGACCCGACATTAAAGGCTTTCTGGTCTTCTTTTTATATACACATTAGAGGATCGAGAAAAAGCATGTTTAATTTTGGCAGCACCCTATGAGCTGTTTTACCCTGCTTCATGTGTTTATGCTAAGCCTGGCTGAACACCTTCTAGCCTCATCTCTATATTTAATGCACAGTGATTTATTTTTTGCAACAATAATGAATACAAATGAAAGGTATATCTTTTTTTTGATGTTATGTGAACTGCAAGCACTAGATAGCACACTCTATCCAAAGTGCAACAAACTGCAGTTTCTGCATTCTGACCTCTGTCCTGGGTGTCACTATTGCATCAAGTTTTCACATAGAGCTTTAAGGAGTATGTATGTTTGTCCCTGAAGGACTGTGTGTACTGAGTAAGCTGCTTTTTGTTGGCATGCACATATTCTAACCTGCAAGTACGTCCAAATTACAGCAATATCAGAAATCAATATGACACCAGCAGTGAAACTTAATCAACACATGTATTGCCAGCATGAGATAATGAATTCTCAAATGAAACAACTCCTTTCATCAAGTCCTCCTATTGTCTTTGCCAAAAGAGTAGCTGTATAAAGACAATTTTGCATACAGAAATTCAAATTTGAACAAACTTAATTTTCCTTTCAAGATCTTCTTCCGCTTTAAAAAAAACACCCAGTTCTTGTCATGGTTGTATGATGTGCTCACCATTCAGAAGTTGCAACACTCACATAACAGAGCGGCACCTGACCACAGGCCCATTCATTTATTCCCACTGGTTTCCCATTGATGCCTCTCCTTATGACTGAGGCCCAAAGGAATCTCCACCCAGGGGACCCTTCAACAACAAACGCAGCCAGCTACGACAGCAAGCTGCTTCTCTGAATGAACAACAATGTCATTCCAGCAGTGTGTGTCTGTGTGACTGTACTGTATTTGTGTGTGTGTGTGTGTGTGGTGAAGCACCACTGGCTAGTAGCAGCAGAATGATCTCGTGACTAAGGCCTCATAATGATGGTTAGGAGCTATGAGCAGACTTAACGTCTCTGCCTTACCCTGATTAGTCATATCATGCTAACTGAATAGTTTGACCCAAAGGCCATCTAAGGCCACCGAAGCATCGGTAACTCATGCAAACACCTGACCGGTGGTTGCCCCACAGAAATAAGTCTGTTAAGAGTGAGTTAAGAGTTTTTCGAAGGGTTCATTTGAGTGAGAAGGTGGACATTTACCGTCTCCTAAGTCGCAATGAACTTGAGTGTATCTGTGACCACAGGCCCACCTTGTTTCACATGCAGGCCACTTCCTACAAACCCCTATAAGATAATGGACAGTGGATGATATACTTCTACAGGCACTGTAGAGTGATAGACCACCTCAGGTATGTACCATCTCTCACCCCATTAGATATTTCAGACACCAGCAAACAGGCTTTTTTAGGCTGGTCCAGTCATCCCAGCCTCAACTTCACATCAGTTCTGCTGCTGTATCATAATAGTGGAAGGAGAGATGTAGCAATAAGAAGGAGATATGGATGATATCACACAAAATATATATATGTCATCACATTCAATATGTCCTCTGTAGCTGCACAGCTTGTTAGAACTATTTAGCTCGGACAGTCGTATCTTTGCATGGACTCGCTCTATCTATATGACCAGTTGCTGCCTGTGTAAGAAAATTAAGCACTGTGGTTGTCATCGTGTCATGTTAGTTCCTCTGCATATGATGGGAAATAATGATAATTTATAAATTAAAGTGTAAAAATATATAATATAATATAAAAATAAAGTGTGTGAGGAGTTTGAGCAGGAAAAAGGTCAAACGATGACACAAATGTTTCTCACACTCTCACCTGGATTGGTCATCAATAAAAAGACACTTTAAATAGCAAATTTAAATTTAGATGTTGTTTCTAATGATATATAGAGAAATTGCTGACTGTATTTGTATTTCCTCTTGACACTGATGTGAGAATAATGACATTTGCAATGGGCGCCATGCTGTTGCTGTGTAGCTACTCCCCAAGTGCCTGGTCTTCACAGGATTATTTAAAGTTATCAACTAAACCCAGAGTTGGGAGTGTTAGTTTTGTAAGGATGCATGCAAACTTGGTAAAAGGGTTTGATGATTAACCATTTTTCAAAGAGACACAATGAAATGAGAACATTAACTTACCTTATGACTGTAGAAACATGAGTTTAAAAATTCTTTGAGTCAAAGTGTCTAAATAAATGATCTAGTGTTAGCATTAGCATAATATTACAAAACTGTATCTTAACTATATGCTATCTATAGAAACTGACTTTAATGCTAGGGCTGAAAAATACTGATAAGCTTTAAACCTGCAGTCAAGCTAATCACCATTAGGGAGCGATGCCACTGGTTGTAAAAAGAAGTCAGATTGTATTGAAGTCTATGAAAATGGCCCAACTTTGCACTTGATTTATTACCTCTGTAAACGTTTTCCAAAAGACTTTATGGTCTCAAGCTGTAGTTATAACTCTTCTTCAATGCAACGTCATGTTCAGTCTTTTACATTGTCCTCAGCACTCCATTCTCTCCCAAATATGTTTTCTTCTGGTTTCAAAATACCAAGATGGTGATGGCCAAATTATACATTTGAGGCTTCAAAACAGCTTCTCACAAATCAGTAAGTTAACCTGGACTCAGTGCAGTCAGGTAAACACCTGTATGTCCTGAACCCTGCTATTTCTTGTTCATCTCAAACTTTCCTTTTCCTCCTACTTCAAAAAAAATTCATGCACATCACATGATGTGGACGGTCAGAAAATTGAGGAAACCCCTGTGTCACTGGTTTGACTGTAAAAAATGTCATAACTTGTAGGATTTCTCCAGAAGTTTGCATAAAATCACTTGGACGGCAGCTGCACTTCTCCTTCAAGAGGCAGATAAAGGTTCATTTGTTCCTTTATTTATATTAATGTTATAAATATCTCACATTTATCTGTTTTATCTATAATACTTGTGGAAGAAACACAAACACTTAAACATACAAACACAGAGACATACATTCCAGTTACGTCTCCAGATAATACAGGCCATGAAACTCAATTGGGTTGTTTTCCTGCATGTGTACTCAGGCTAAATGTTTATGTCAATTAAAAAGCTCTAAACAGTCGACATGTTACCAGCAACTGGGTGAAATTTTTGTCCATGTCAATGGAAAAATGGGTCAAAATGCCTGGAAACTCTTTTTTTCACCAGAGGTAGAGTTGGAAGAGAGACCGTCCAATGAGTTCCCATCGCCCTACCAATGCACTATATTTGTCAGTGTTCAAATATTTGGAAAAATAGGAGGAGAGCAAGACAGGGAGGGGGGCAATGATGAGTGTCCAGGACAGATACTGACCCCTCATACTCCCACCCCAACTCTCCGAGCCTTACGTGCCTATTTATAGGGGAAAATTGTGCTATGGAAAAATATGACAACACTACATTCCATAAATAAGCTGGGAATGGTGGAAAAGAGCACCCAGCTTAGTCTCTGAAGGCCTGAGTGGTCGTTCTCAGGCTTAGCTTTGCAGCCTCCACACAACAGAGTTGCAGAGCTGCAACTGCTACCAATGGCCAGGTTTCCATCCAAATGTGGTGCAAATTTCAATTTCCCATCGCTTGACAGAATTTAAACCAAATTGATGCGCGATACCATCCAACGTGGATATTTGATGATGATTCATCAACAGCAGGCGAAACTAGTTACTACTGTACACATTATTTTTTAAACGTGGTTTCTTCTAGTTTCAAAAATCCAAGTTGGTAAAATAGGAGGCACAAAACAGCAGTTAACTAACCAATGGGTGACATCACAGACAGAGCTGATAGAATGGCTGTAAACTAGTCCCCTTTAAACTTGGCACATTTTAATATGAATATTTTCAGTACAAGAAAAATCCTCATATTTTCAGAACCAGCTTTTGAAGCACTGAAACGGATTAACTAAACAAATGTGTTGAAGTCCCCGACTGTCTCCTCAGTGCGATTAAGCACTTCCTGGTACCTTAGTCATCTGCTGCTTTGTTGTTAAGGGGAACAAAATAATCCTCTGTGTGTGTGCGTGTGTGTGTCTTGACTCAATTATAAATGTAAACTGAACGGCCATTTACAGAGCTAATGACACAACCACTGTCCTCAGAAATGCTGTAGAAATGTTTACTAGAGTCTTTAACAACTGAAACATTCCAGTTTTGGACCAATAAAACATTCTGCTTTAATAGATGAAATTGAAAGTGAATTGACCCCCAACCCTGATGTGTGCAGTGTGCCTGTGTGCTGGACTACCCAGCATGCATTCAGTCTCAGCCCAGCTAGACAGCCCCAGATGTCAGGCAGCAGTGGTGGCTTATAGGACCCCAGACGACTGGTCTTCACAAGGACACACACTCCCTGAGGCCTGCTGCCAAGTTCCAGGCTCCAGAAGGTCCAGAGGGGTCAGCCTCCCCACTCTACCTCCAGCCCACCATCCCCCACACCCTAACAGAATCCACTGCCATAACAGCAGCTAAAAAGCTATGAATAAACAGTCTGTCATTGTCTCGTAATATATTTATGGAAGACAGAAGCTGCATTTTTTTTTCTATTGCTATTTTGGTATTTCGTCTTTGTGGGAAATTGGAAAGTATGCACTCATCTTCTGGGACAGCTAGACAAAATGATTTGGAGTGGAGCTACTGTGCGAAAGGCAATTGTGTGTGACTGTGTGTGAGTGTGTGTGAGTGTGTGTGACACTGAGAAAGAGAGAGCTAGACTTTGGATAACAACAACACCAGAAGAGTTTACATCAGTGCAGTACTTAGAAATTGGCAAGTTTGAGATCTTCATTTACTTAAAATAGTCGCATCAGAAGCCTATTAGATCAACTGTGAAACCAGCTGGTGTTTGAGATACTGAATTTAAGACATGGTTTGTCATGTCACTTCAGAAAAAAAGAAATGAATGTAATGCAATGAGAAGAAAGAATCCAGACCAATCTAAATGACCATGAAACATTTCTGAGTTGAACAAATAGTCAAATTATTGTGTGATTCGCAACTGATTTGAGCATATGTCCTTACAAAAACTAATATCCATAATATATGTAATGGTCTGGCACACACTGGCCCCTAGTTAATGTTTGAATGGCAAAGCATTCACATATATAGTATACACCACACTGACCAACATCCAAAAATAAAAAGAATATCAGCACAACATGTGAGATGCGTCACTTAAGCAAGACATCATGCATGTTGGACAGCAAATTTTAGAGACATTTTCTTTCAAAAATTAACCGCAAACTGTTCGGACAGATGGAGCTAGCAGTAGGAGCAACGCAGCAGAGACTCACCCGGTGTGTCACCGGCTTTTTCATTGCTTTGATCTCAATGCTCATATCATTCTCACAATGACAATGTTAACATGCTGATTTTAGCGAGTGATGTTATTCTGGTCACCATCCTGCTTTTGCACATTAGCATGCTAGAAATACAAAATATGAAATGCAGCACAGCAGTGAAGGGATCTGATTGAGATTGGAAATTTCATCTGGTAGTAAGACATCTTACTCTGAGCTATAAATGAACAGCCTCTTGGGGGTGCTAGAGTAAATGTCAGGAGATCACCATAGTAAATACCAGATTCATCATCTAGTAGCCCTTGAATGTCGGTACCAAACTTTGTGCCAGTCTGTGCAGAAGATGTGAATACATTTCAAAGGATAGGCAATCCATTTGCTTGCCACGGACACTTGAAAAATTTGTTTCTCTTCCCTGTTGTTAGTTTCGGGCTCAAAATGTAATGGCAACCCATTTAATAACTGATTAATGTCCCTCTTTAACACAGTGGTCTTCCTGGACTCAGAGCTTTAGCATGACAAACTATTTTATCAAAACATTTCTGATGAGTTCCACATAAAACATACAGAAAAATATGACATGAGCGGTGGGTATATGATTTTTTCTTTGTTCTTAGTTTAATGGAATTTGTGAAATTTCTGTCTTCTCACATTGCAGCCCATGGGACAGACCCTAGAATAAACATTCACTTAACTTTGCATAAACATGCTTTTCTCTGTCATTTCAATAGTTTCCCATTCATTTTTTACCCTGTCATTCTTTTTTTTTACTGGTGACCTTCACGGCCTCTGTTAATAAAGCTCTTAAAATAGGTCATCTCTTAGTTTCCCAAGTACCCTCCTCAGTAAAAGGAGACGATGGAAAGTGGTCTTGATGTGGACAAAGATCCTGATGGGATTAGTTTAACTTGTCAAACAAGTGCCTGGTGCTGTTAACATTGTGTGTTCACCATGTGTGCAAATGGCCTCTTGAAGAGCAGAGCAGATTGTGAGTTATCTCTCCCACCCAATCAGCATAAAGGTCAGCGGTCGGGGCTCAATCTGTGTTAGAAAGGTGAGGTTATGTTGACACATATTCTAATTGGTTGTTCTGCTTCCTCTGATGATACCAACCCTGACATTCCCATTTACACAAGTTGGAAACAATGAGTTTTATAAGATAGAATATAAAATGTAGAAACAAAAAAATCCCCACCAAATATAACCTAATCAATAATGCAGTATTTGCTCTTTGTTGATGTTGTCGACAGTGGCGGTAAAGGTTTTGGGTTTGTTTTTTATATTAATATGACGTGAGAGTTGTCTTTGTTGAACATCAATCCTCGTATACAATTTGCCTTGTTTTAAGACTTTTTTTTCGAACACTAAAGTGTTGCTATTTCGAAATTTGGGGAAATATGTTCATTTGTGGGCAGCACAAATATGGTTAGCACTGTTGCCCCACAATAAGAAGGTTGCCGGTTCGGTTCCCGGCCTGGGGCCTTTCTGTGTGGAGTTTGCATGTTCTCACCGTGCCTGTGTGGGTTTCCTCCAGGTACTCCGGTTTCCTCCCACCGTAAAAAGACATCATGTTTGGGTTAACTGGTGACTCTAAATTGTCCGTAGGTCTGAGTGTGAGTGTGAGTGGTTGTTGGTCTCTGTGTGTTGGCCCTGTGATGGACTGGTGACCTGTCCAGGGTGACCCCGCCCTCACCCAGTGTGAGCTGGGATTGGCTCCAGCACCCCCCGTGACCCGGAAACAGATAAACGGTAGATGGATGGATGGGTGTATCTTTGTTGTTTCTTTATTTATACAGATTCAATAAACAAGATATGACACCCAAATGAGGAGTCTTCCCCCAGTCGTGGAAAGCAACACCAAAGCGAACTCTTGTCTCCGTCATGTGTTCCCTTCTACTGGAGCTAGCATGCTAACCAGCTAGCTATGGTCCACCTCATCAGTTTCCAGTCCAAACTGGCAGTCCTGCTTACAGGGCGTATTGGAATCACTGATACATAAAGTTAATAAGACTCCAATGTTGATACAAACAAGTGACTTTGTCTGAACACAAATCATTGTAGCAGAAGTGAAATCACTTTGTGTATTTTTGAGCATTTCCGTGTTCAGTCCATTTTAGCTCACACTTTGAACATTGAGGTGACATTAACCTCTGAGAGCCAAGTTTTAATTTGGCATGCATGTTGTTAGGACTTTCAAGCCATTTTGATTGTATGCTCTTCTTTGTAATGTGCTTTGGTGACCACAAGATGACAGAGACAAGTATCTATGAATGAAGCTCACAGGTCTGAGTTAAGCAAAATTAAATATAATGGCGGAGAGAGCCCAAATTGTAATGTCCTAATATGAGGAAGCAGGGTCTTAGGAGGTTAAGGTCTGCACACTTTTCCTACAGCAGACAGCCATGTTTATAAACCTGATTTCAGTAGAGTGGATGCCATTAAAAGAGGGAAGTGAGCATTGATCTGTTTCACTGTGCTGCACTGGCCACTCCATTTGCCTTTCCCTCCCAGGGCAGTTTAGAGTAATTGCTTGCTCAAAGACTTCAGAGGCCTGATTGCTTTAACCCACCAAGACTCCATTTGTACTTGTCCCTGTTAAACCCAACCCTGCAGTGATAAAGCAATATGCTCAAGACACAGAAATAGAAATAAGCACATTCTGCTCTTGGAAGAGACTTTTGACTCATGTACCAACTGCCCAACTCTGTGCATTACTGTATTTCTGTTTATATTATTAACACCTGTATTTGGGGTCATCCCCTCCCACACTGTTTGTAACCGGAGCATATTTGTTGAAAGCATCACTTCTGCCCCTGATGCTCTCAACGTTCTCACATTCAGCCTCTCAGACTCTGTACACTGCACATCAGTGTGCTATCATGGTGTTGCGAGGAAGCAGTGAGCTGCAGTGCAATAAAACACTCTTGGTGATCAGCCCAGAAGTCCTTTCAGCCAATGCTTGCCTGCACCAAAGAAGCCAATGTTAGCTGAAACAGCATCCGAGCATCATTTCTGTGGTGTACCTGTCTTCTCCAATAACCACACACACTCTCTCGCACACCCGTGCACTCTGGCACACGTACATGCACACACACGCCCGAGCACACTGATGTCCTGCATTATTTACACCCAGGTGTATCTGCATGCAAACGGCCCGTTTCAAGACAATCTGATCACACAGTGGAGGCTTCGCCCAGTCTGTTCCTTCGCTCGGTGAGAATATCGCCGGGGCGGAATGGAAACTTCATTTTGCAGGGGCTAATATTAGCCTGGGCCTCTGGAAAATTCCTTTTAAATGATCACAAGCTGAGAAAAGGCAAAGAATTTGTTTAGTGTTTTGCCTGACAGTATTCTCTGCATACACGGCAGTTTGTTTCTGTTGTTTTTTTTTTTTTTTCTCAGATGGTACAGCACCAGGAGGGTCCTGGGAACACAGATGTTGAGGGAGGGAGATCTATGGGGGCTCATATGATGAAATTGACTGTCAGTCTGTCTGTGTCTCTAGCTGTCTGAGTATGTGCTGGCACTCTTAACTCTTAAGTTGAACACTTGAACTACCGTATTCTGCTTCCCTGCCCATTTAACTGATACAGAGATCAGATTGCTTTGGGTCCTCTGCTCTGTGTGCGATTGAATTGTGATTCATTCTACAGCCTCCCTGCCGTAACAGCCACAACTCTATCTGACATAGGTGATTTATTCCATTTTCATTGTATGAAATGTAATGGTTAGTAATTTTCTTGGATAGATACCAGATTGATATGTTATGGATGGAAATACCTGTTTGTGTCCCTGCCTGTTTGTTCCATTTTCCCCCTATCACTGCCTGACATGCTGCAATAAAGATGCCTATATTGAACTTTTCTTGTCATCATCTGACCCTAACTTTATCTCCTATGTTTGTGTATTGGTGTGTGTGTGTGTGTGTGTGTGTGTTTTGCTAGGAAAATCGCACTTGGCCATAGTTCAGAGGGTAAACAATGAGGGTGAGGGAGACCCTTTCTATGAAGTTCTGGGAATCGTCACTCTGGAGGATGTTATTGAGGAAATCATCAAGTCAGAGATCCTGGACGAGACTGACTTGTACAGTAAGTCCCCCTCTTGAAACTCAGACTGAGACTTAGAATTTAAGATTTCTTCATGTCAGCAGACTGTCAAAGCAGGACCCCCAGTCCTGAATTCATTGCTTTTTATGAACTGATCCAAGACCAGTGGTTGGGTTAGAGTCTGTAATAAGACAAGAAACAGTGTTTTCAACTGTCTGAAGGGTTTGGACTTATACCAAAACAAATTGTATTATATTATGATCAAGCCAAGACTAAATAAATATACAACTTTGTGTTGGTCAGCGATTGAAAGAAATTGCCTTATTTAGGAGATGAAGATTGACGCACATGTTTGACTTGAATTTTCTGTAGTTAGCTTTTAGCACTTTTCAGCGCAAAGAACAAAACAAGAAATATTACTTAAAATGAATGCTACTATTACGCTGTAGATACTGTTTGCTAACAACTTGTGACAATGTCAGTCAGAAAACTTAATTCATCTAACAGTGGGGCAATTCAGTTTATAGTCCCCAGCATGTATCACAACCAACACGCACAAGTTCACAGCATTATACATTTAAACAGTAACATGCATATCATCATTTGCTGTTCAGCATTTTAATGTCATAAGGCTTTAAAAAGCTGGTAAATTTGGGTTTAGAGCATCTTGACCTTTTGTAATGTGATGCATTTCTGAGTGAAGTGATCTTTTTGTGAAGAGCCATTTATGATGGCTGTTGCCTTTTGTCAATCGATGCAACAAACATACCTTCATAGTATAATATTGTTCTGCTACGACTAAGAAGCTGACACTCAAGAGTGGCCGTATATAATGGAAGGGGCTGGCCAATTGCTCCTTAAATTTGATTGGGCACATTCATGTGTCCACCTCAAGGTGCATGACGACTCATCAGAATTATTGAAATAAGACGGCCTTAATATATAAACAACGATAGAAGTTTGATAAAAATCTCCTTTTTCTTCTTGACATCAGTTTTTCTGTGAACACTTCTAGGGTGGAATTTATATTTAAACATGATTTATCTTCAGTTTATTTCATTTTTCACAGAAGAATTTCTGTTTATTGTAAAACTTTTATACATCAAAGGATGAAAAAGTTTTTACCAAACTTTGGTATTATTCAGTTTCAGACAAAACCTTGTACAGGCCATGCGGTTATGGTCCTACTGGTATCATTAAAGGCCTGCAGACATAGAGTACATGCCAATCTATTTGTTGCCCTAATACATATGGCTTTAAGTAATGCTAAGAATGTGGTAAGCTAACAATGTAGCCCCCTATAGCTCTCCTTTAGTTCTGAGAAGGACGCCACAGCTACGTTTCTGGAAAAAGCAATAAGCTTTGGGTAACTCAAGTTTAGTGACCCTATGACCCGGGACGACGAGCTCGGTGTCTGTGGAGTGGTATGGATTGACCTTTTTCTGTTCCAGAGAAGGTTTCAGTTTGTGTTTTACCCCAAACTTTTAATTTTCCCTCCTCAGCTGACAACAAGACAAAAAAGAAAATCACCCATCGGGAAAGGAAGCAGGATTTCTCAGCCTTCAAGCCTACCGACAATGAAATGAAGGTTAAAATATCACCTCAGCTTCTGCTTGCTACCCTGCGTTTCCTAGCAACAGGCAAGTGGGCTGCGTTGCTGCTTGACTTCCCCCAGTGTGCCCTCAGCCCCTCACTGTGGGGAAAGTGTGTGTGTGTGTTTGAGTGCAAACTGTTTGTGTGTGGATGTGCCCGTATGGGCTTTGAATTTTTGGGCAAGTGGGTGCAGGGGGGAGTGAGTATGTGTGTAGAATGAGTATCTGTTGTGTGTTTGTGTGTGTCCGTGTGTATGTGAGGGAGAGAGTTGTGTGAGGACTCACAAGAAGTGTGTTGGTATGCATGCATGCATGTGTGTGTGTGTGTGTGTGTATTTGCAAAGACGTAGAAGGCCTTTCGGGAGCGCGGCACGGGATGTCTGTGCAGAGTGTGCACGGATCCAAAAAAAAAAAAAAAAAAGCAGGCGTCTATTTGCTTGCATGTCATGCACTGAAGGTTACATGTTGAGTCACAGCTTTAAAAACACCATCCTGTTTGCTTACGCTCGTTCCTCAGTGACATCACGTCCAGCATTTTTGGCCTATGAGCAGGGTTCTCACACAAGTTGACATATTTAGTGTAAAATGTGAAATATTTCACCCACTTTCCCCTGGGAAATGGATTTGTGAACAGTTAGTAGAATATGTGTAAAGTCCTCCAGGAGCAGCAGCAGCAGCAGCAGCGATTCGCTGCAGTTGGATTTGCTTTAGAACTTTGACCTAGCAGCTAAGCATTGATTAAGTTCTTCTAAAGACTATTAGGGAGTTTAGTTCCTGGTGGTGGAGCCAGCAGCCAGCTGACACACATCGCCGCCGCTGAGTTGAAGGAGCTGATTGGCTCGTTAGGTGGTTGAGGCAGACCGGTCATGATGAGGATACATCTTTTAAGTTTTTTTAAGGAGTCTTTGGTTAGTTTGCACATATAGAGAGATTTGTTTGTATTAAAAGCTGAAACTGTGGCTGAAGCTTTGAGTAACAAAATTCTTTACCAAAGAGGGAAATTGAGGAAGCGCAGCAGAGGAGCGATCATTCCTCCAGGATGGACAGGCCGAATCTCATAAACACAAGTAGATGGAAATAAATTAAGTGAAGTTATGGAGAAATATATTAGTTATTGTTAGAGGATATTTTTCTATTTGTAAACCTGTTGTGGTTTTATCTTTGAAGTTTTGTTCATATAAGAATTCGTTTCAACTTTATCAGTGCTGCCTGCTTAGAGTTGTGCGTTTCTAAAATTTACATAGTAAAATAGACTTTAAAAATTGCCTTATTCTGTAATTCTTATTGTTCAATGTTAGAATTTCCCACCACGAAAATTCATGATCTTTATAGAGAAGTGAATGTCAGTATTGGCATCAGTGGCCCAGAAAGGGAAAATATTTCACTAGAGCTGCCAACAATGTGTCAGTGAAGTCACAGACATAAAGCGTGAACAGTTTGATATGAAATTCAGAGTAATAATGTAAAGCAAAGTGCTGCATGGCTGAGATTGGAGCCAGTCAAGTGATAGAGTGACAAGGTGGAGTAGTTTCCTAACAACTGAACTCTGAGTGATAAGTTGCCAAAAACAAAATATAAATCAAATCAGGAAATGTAAAAAATTATGGGAAATTTTCAGGTAAACTGACAAAGCAAGGTGTCAATGATATGATGAGCATAACAATCATTTTGTACAGGTTTCCTTTGCTCTTTTTAATTTCTATGACATATTTAAAAACCACTTGTAATTCACAATATGTCATTATATTATTGATCACACACACACACACACATACACACTATACACCCTGTATTTAAAAACAAATCCATTTGTGTAAATTGTCCAATTTGAACCATTTGTTCCATAGATAGAAAAATGTCCTTCACAGTTATAATGGAACGAAAGGTGTCATCTCAAAATAGCTTGTTTTGTCCAACGAACAACAACAAAACATCAATGTATCACTTATAATGATAAATATGATAAAATGGCATTTATTGTGATATATACATATAGACAGAATAAATAATGAAGTCCACTGTCTGATGGGATACAGTTTATGTTTGATCTTCCTCCCTTCACACTATCTCCCTCTCCTCAGAAGTCGAGCCGTTTGCACCCGTGCAAATGTCAGAAAAGATCCTGCTGCGTCTGTTGAAGCATCCCAACGTCATCCAGGAGCTGAAGTATGATGAGAAGAACAAACGGGCAGCAGAGCACTACCTCTTCCACAGGAACAAGCCCGTGGATTATTTCATCCTCATTCTGCAGGTGTGATGACATGATGAGATGCTTTAGCAGATTTGTTCCAAAGCAGTGTTCAATATAGTTTCCCCTTTTCCCCTCTTTCACCTCATCTGGATAAATATTTGTTAATTTCCTCTTTCACAACTTAAAATCTGTGTTTTCACTGCAGCTACACACAACACTACACATTTTATTATACTAAACATGTTCACACAGTTTGTTGCAAGCTCTACTCCAGGGACCATATGTTGTGATTGTACACACACAGCATAGATATGCAGCTCATCAGTAACACAAATACCTGACCTAAGAGATACACCACTTTCACTGTGGGTAGTAATAAACTGAAAATTTGAATAGTGTTATAGTAACCTATGAAAACATTTCTTAACAAAACACATAAATATTTTTCCACTCAAAAATAAAATTGTGAAATACAAGAGAATAACAGAAGAATATTAGAAATGTTGTGCATGTCCTTATATCCCAGAAACATGAAAGAAATCCTGCTATAAAGTTACCATTATTTATTCAAAAGCAGATCAAACCAAGTGCTTCTGACCTTTATGTGGCCTTACAGTTTGAAGCATGGTGTGAATGTCTGCTCTGTCTGGACATGCTGCTGCTGACAACTTGGCCTTTGTCTTTGCTGAGTACGAGAGAATAAAGTACAGTAAAGAGAGTGTAAGTCTCATATCTGGCCACTCTTCAAAACACAAGAAAGAACTTGAAACATTTCCAAACACTGATGTTGATATGTGTAGTAGTTCCGGCTCAAATGAGGTCCAGGTTGGACAAGTGTGAGGTCATGGTCCTAGAGACCAGGCTCAGGAGCAGTTTGGGAACTGTTAAACAGAGTACAGATTTTCTGCAAGTAGTAAAAAGGAGAGGGAAAGGGCGGGTGGGTGGATTTGTTCTCAACTCATGGGCAGGGTGAATAAATGTATTTGAGCAGGAAAAGAATCAAAAGATTTTGAATCGGGTGAAGGAGGAATTGCAAAGCACAAAGCTGAAGTGAAAATCCCCAATAGAGAGGCTGAGAGAAATCTACTGTAACTGACACAATGAAGCACTAATGCCGAATGGATAAAAGTAATTTTGTGTGTCATTAAGCTGAGTAGTCCGCCTTGTTGTGCTCTGCAGTTGGATGTTCTTGCAGATAACACTGGGTTCTTCCTGTCACAGGGGAAGGTGGAGGTGGAGGCAGGAAAAGAGGGGATGAAGTTTGAAGCGGGTCCGTTCTCCTTCTATGGGATGATGGCTCTGACCTCCTCACCAGGTAAGACCTCGCCTGTTTTTGTCTTCAGTTCAACATCAGGAGAAACCCTGTCTTGGAAAATGATCATTCACTGTTGTGTAAATTTTTAAAATGCAGCTTTTAGGCTCCTACCGCTGTGGATATGAAAACTGTCAAGTACCAAAAAGTAGCACCGGTTGTGGCAGATGGCCGCCCGCCCTGAGGCTGCTTCTGCTCGAGGTTTCTGCCTCTTAAAGGGAAGATTTTCCTCACCACCATCGCCAAGTGCTTTCTCTTGGTGGGAATTGTTGGGTCTCTGTAAATAATTTCTTTGGGAAGTGCCTTGAGATAACTTCTGTTGTGAACTGGTGCTATATAAAAATAAATGGACTTGACTTGACCTGTATCAAGAGCTTGCTTAGCCTCAAACTATTTGTTCATGCTTTCTTTCATCAGACAGTTTCTATTTTAGTCCTTTTCAGACTTTATGTTAGTTAGGATTTAGGGAGCATTGACATATGAAAATATTTCATAAAATAAAATAAGGACACCATAAGAGACACTTGCAAAAATATTGCACAAAGTAAAGTGTTGAAAAAGCATTGTTTTTGCATCAGTTGTGAGACCCAGGCATCATATCAGTTTAAATATTCAAAATCTAAATTATTTCTAAACATCCATTTGTTGTCCCGAACATTGCCATTGTACTTAAAGGAAAGCATAACTGCACTGTTACTTATTTCTGGCCTGGTGAAGCTTTGAGGAGCAATGCACATTAAATTTAGCCAAATAAAATGTGATTTTTTGTCGGTTTTAACTTTGTCTGTGTCCTATATCCCAGGGAAACAGACCTGCCCTGCCTTTATTTTTTGAAAGGAATCAGTTTGTTTTACCAAGCAAATATCAAACCCATAAATTTGCTTTGGTGAACAGCAGATGTCAGGCTGAAAACGGTGTCCTACAGTGACATCATGAGAAAGCGTCACTCAGTGATCCGCTCTGTCCCCAGTTCATTCATAAACTACAATACTATTCTCAGCATTGCACAACTCCCCTGGTTCACTCCGGTGATGGAATATGAGAGACACCTACTGGTGGAAAAGTAGAATAACCTCAGTCTTTGCTCAGCATCAAAAATAAGAAACCAGATACATGATGATCTGCAGGATTTAAGCTGGGAGACAAGTGTGTGGCTTTAATCTGTGTTGATGCTTTTCTACCATTTGATTCCAGAAAGTTTACAGTTTGTGAAGTTGTGTTGATTTTTTTCCCACCTTGACTGACTTCTCTCCCCTTTTCTCCCCCTCTTTGCTCCCTCTGTCTTCTCTTTCCCCAAGTCCCTCTGTCCCTCTCTCGTACGTTTGTGGTCAGTAGAGCTGAATCATTAGCAGGATCTCCAGGTACAGTGGCCTATTCTGTCTATACAAACATACACCACATTAATGTCATCCATCAATCCTCAATCAACATTATTTTTCAAACAAAAGTATAAAAAATAATGAATTGTTGAATTTACCGTCTGTGTAAAGGTACACAAGTGTGTTTTAACTTTCTGACACTCATTGCTTGCCTGAGCAGCAGTCTTGTGTGATTTTGTGGCCAAGTCAGGGTGCGTACTTGATAGTCTGTTTGTACCTGATAGCATCATGCTCTGTACATTTATGTGTGTGTAAATGAAAGAGAAGGGGGCTAAAAAAAAAACAGGTTCAGACTGAGACCTAACACCCTCGTCCCCTGAGCCATTAGTCAAGTGGCTGAATGGTGTTGGAGACTGGAGGCCCCAGAGTGGACCCAGGCTCCGCCCCGCTCGCCCCTAACCTTTAACCCCCCGACTACATAAACAAGACCTAAAGCTACAGCCCCCTGCTGGACACCACCGAGCACACATACAGACACACACATGCACACATATGTTCACACGCGCACAACACACCCACATGTATCCAGAAGTGCAGTTGAACAAATACGCTCTTGACTTGTGTGTGTGTGTTTTTTTTTTTTTTGTCCAGTGTGGTCACACACACATTTGATTTTGCACCTAAGTGTAGGTGAAGACATTTTGTGTGAATCCTTGACACACACTGCCATTTTTTTGTATTGACCTGGCCCCTGCGGCCCCTAGAAAGTGGAGTACTAATCCACAAGAGTTCACATGCCAGGTCTTTGGCCAACTGTGCTCAGTTAGAACACACGCACATACACACACACACACACACACACAGTTTGTGCGTCTCACTCCTTATCACGCACACACATATTCCAACATGAGATTACATACATTCCACTTGGCGTAGTAGCATTAGGCCTGGCCAAGCCGTTTCCACTTTGTTCTGTGTGATTTTCTCTAGGCTTCTTTAAGAAGTGGAAAACATAATCTGGCTTTAATTAAAAAATGACAAAAAACACACACACAAACACAAAGCAAGTTTCCTGTAAGGTGGCTATTAGAGCGAAGCCACGTTATTGGAGACTCCTGACTCATTACCCACTTCATGTAACTCCCCTCACCTAAAGGCGTATACAGCGATGAGAGCTCCATTGAGTCACAGCGAGTGTCTGTGCTTATATCTCACACTTGACCTGCAGAGTTTGAACCAGTGCTCAGGATCTTAAGTGCTGCTAAAGCTGCAGCTCAACTCATTTGAGAGGAAACTGTGAGAAGGTCAGAACAGGTACAGCAGAGAGTTTAAGTGTCTGTAACAACTTGAATCTGAAAAACACAAGCTGATAGATACTGTTCGACACTTATGACTGTGATTGAAACAATATGTATCAATACCATGCATCATATCAATTTAAAGGTACAACTGATTAGATCATTAGAGATTTCAAAGACAGTCAAACAGGATATCATCACACAGCTTTGCTTTTTTTCTTGGGTAGAACGAATCCTATCAAACTCCTCTTCCTGTGTGACATCATGGATTTGGCATGACTTGGACATGTACAAGTGTTTGATTTGTGGATATGGCAGCAATGATGCAGCAACAACACAGTCCATAAGAAGAAATTTCTAAATTCTTAATTTCCTAAAAGGCCAAAAGTTTTTAGAAATATGTGGTTCAGCTCTTGCATTGTCAACACATTTCCTGGGATTGTGCAATGATTGTGAGAAAGGGCAAAAGTGTTGTGTGTTTGCGGTGCTAAGGGGAAGGGAATTATTTTGGAAATCTATTCCCAACAAGGCCTCTGAGGAGCTCTGATGAGAAATCAATGAACTCCCAGCAGTCTCAATTATTTATATTGTTTTCTCTCACTCTTCCCTTAAAGAAACAACAGACAAGATTAATTTTACACCATGGAGATTCAAACTCAATTAGCATTGATGTGTACTTGCTTCACTTGGATCAAATAGACTTATGTCTTTTAAACATGTTAAATTTTCACTTCCTTACAGAAAATAAATCTCCTCCTCGGCCGTTCGGTCTCAACCACTCTGACTCCCTGAACAGGAGCGATCGCATAGACGCCATCACTCCGACACTAGGCAGCAGCAACAACCAGCTCAACTCCTTCCTCCAGATCTACGTACCCGACTACTCAGTGCGAGCGCGCTCAGACCTGCAGTATATCAAGGTAAGAACATGTCCTGCAAATGTTTTCAGGCTCTTACTAAATTTGATTTAAAATATGGATTCGCAGTTCACACCTTTAATTATTTGATGAAGACCAAAAACAGAGACAAACTAAATTTCTTTTTTTTGTTGCCTCACCAGATTGTTTTTCCCAGAAACCTCCACTAACTTCACTGTTAACCTCCAAACGTACACTGAGTGCTCCCTGAAACATTTTTATTGACTTGCTTTGATTTTATTGTAAATTATTCCCAGATCTTAATTAAAAAAAGGGTCATAACATTTGAAGGACTTATGTTACACTCTACCTTCACATCAGACACTGGCAGTGGGAGGGACACATCACTGACTTCATTAAAAGAAGAAATGAGTCCACAGAATATTTTTTGTAGTTGTGATAAGCCAATATTTGATTAAAAAAATGGCATCTATGTTTAATTACATACCAGTATATCAGTTTACTTATCTGTACAACACAACATCAGTAATGGTCAGATAACTCCATATTCACTGTTTCCAAGGTAACACGCCAACAGTACCAGAACGCTGTGATGGCATCACGAATGGACAAGACACCCCAATCCACAGATAGTGAGTTCACGAAGATCGAGCTCACACTGACGGAGCTCCATGATGGCATGGAGACCCCGGCTGTTGGGACCAACACAGCCAGCACCACCAGCACCACCCCTGCTGTGGCCATAGCTGTGGCCAATGAGACATCCCACCTGCTCAACCAGCAGCAAAACTGTGTGGGCCTCAGCAGGAGCAACCACAGCACCCACAACGAGGGACCCATCTAGCCCCCACTGAGCCCGGTGGAGACCCAGACCCTCCACCCTGTCTCATGGACACAGGCAGAGCGGTGGCGTAGATGGAGATGAGGGAAAGTGGGGAAGTGAAGGCGGGTGGAGTGAGGGTTCTGCTCCGACCAATAGCCCCGGTCAGTCAGGCTCAGTCAGTGAGACCCTTTCAATAAGGGGCAACGGGTAAGACGGGTGCTGCGTCACCATGAACGCCCCCCCACCTGAACGCTGTCAGAATCCCTACATACTACATCCTCGTACAGAGGCGGCGCACGGACATAGCCTGTGCCCAAGCCTCTTTTTTGGGACACTCTCACACTTTCATCGCGGTGACTTGGACCAGAGGACGACAGAGTGCATGCAAACCCCATCCCTTTACCCAACACATACACACACAAGCACACGCTCACACTCGTACGCATAAACAGTCAGGCAACATAAAACACACACACACTCACACATGATTGCTGTACTTTCTCCTCAGGCCAAAGACTTTGGTCCCAACCCCTCTTACACTGGACACAAACTATTTTCGCACACATATTCAAATACACTCACACACACACAAACACACACACACACACACACACACATACACACAAGCACACAAACACAAATGCAACATACCCACCTGTGCATCTTTCAGGGAGGCTCAGTCGACTGTTGATCCCATCAGCGAGGACTCAAACCCAAACATGCAGAAAGCAACGGTTAGTCAAAGACTGCACCAAAAACCGCTTTGAAATAAACCGTGAAACCACGCACCAAGAATGTTTTCCTGTATTTATTTATTTTATAATATTGTATGTATATATGTATGCGTGGAAACATGATATGACCTAAACTGGCATTCGAGCATGCACGGGCATAAACAGAGGTGTGTGTGGGGCACACGTGTCATATCAAAAAGGACATGCTACATATATGGAAATGAACATCTATTCATGTTTATGAGGAGGTGAGGGTCTTTTACAGATACAGTATGTATATTACAGATCTTCTTATTTTTACTATTATCCTAAATCAGGCTTATGGTACTCTATCTTTTTCAACTTAAAAAAGAAAATCACACTATTGCCTTTAAGAGAAATCATATAATTAATTATTTTAACAAGTGCAATGAAACGCAATTTATTTAAGAGATGATTATGAATAAAAAAGAATCACTGTATTATAAATTGACAGATATATTTGTATGTATGTACTGTATGTATATGTATATTTGTTTTTGAAAAATGCTAAACTGCAGCCATCCACAAGCAAAATTGTCTTTAGTCGGTCTCTGTTTTCTCTTTGTCTCCTTCATGTTTTTGCATCCTTTGACCTCAAACTAGTATACGTTCATCTGGGAATTATGATGCCTAACAAGTTTCTGTTTTGGGGGTGGGGTGGGGGTTACTGAAGGGTGGGATGTGCCAACACAGCACCTATGCATGTGGAGGTGATATGTTTTTGTTTTGGGGTTTTTTTCATTGTTTTTTGCAAATTTTACGCATAATCAAACTTGATAATTGCACAGTATTAATGACCTCATCTAACATGTTGAGCATCATCAACGTCACAAAAAGCAACCTCGACATTAAACGTGTCCGTGAATGATACACAGCTATGCTTTTCCACTGTTTATGTGTGTGAATGTGTTTTGTTTTTTTCTCTTTTCCTTTGTTCTCATGTATGTTACTTGTATGTGTCTTCAGTTCATGGCCTGGTCGCTCAGCCCTTAAAGGCTATTTTCTGAATATTAATGAGACTAGAATTTACTTTATTCTGGCTTCCCACATATTCTAGACTACATCCTGTGTTTAATAAATATTGAGTTAGTACAGATCAACTAAACTTTTATTCTGAAAGAACAAGTCCAGACTATAAACCCCTGTAAAACAACAACTTATCATTTTTGAATGTAAATAATGATTCATCATTTTTGTTTATTTTATATCAAGTGTAAAAAAAAAGAAAAAAAAAGGAAAAGGTCAAGTTGTGATTTTTACAGCTAGTTATATGCTGGACTAATTCTTTGCTGATTTTGATGACTTCTGAGAATAACTATTTTTTTTTCTGTTTTGTTTTGTTTACTTTAGCCTGAATGAAGCTAGGCTAGCAGTTTTGTCCCATCTTTATGCTCAGCTAAGTTAACATGTCCTGGCTACAGCTACAGATTTAGTGTATTGATGGTATTGATTTCATTCTCTGCAAGGAAAAGAAAAAGAAAAAAGAAAGAAGGATAAGAAAAAATAAGAATAAGCTCTTTTCCCAAAATGTTGAACGACTGTTTGATTTGTTTCTTTAGTTTTTCCTTTCTTGCCCTTATTATTTTACCTCAGAAAGACAGGAATGAGTTTGAAGGTACTGTATGTGTGCTCGACATTTTCCCTGAAGCTACATGAATCTAGAATACTTCTGTTTACTTCATGTCTGACGGGGCTGGAGATTTTAACTCTCTAACTATAAAGTTATTTTGGACTCCACTTCCAGTTCTGTTCTTTAATATCAAATCTACTGCTTATTGGCAGTTTGCGTCTTTACAGGCAACATTTCTAAGCAGTGTCCTGAAGCTGAATGGTTTGTTAGGGCAGTTTGTAACCACTGGTGGTCACTGTTTCCTCATGTAACTCAGAGTGTGTGTGTGTGTGTGTTTGTCACAGTCTGTGAAAACACACAGCCCTTCCACCCGCTCACGTCTGCATGGTTTGCAGCCGTGTTTGCTATTATTGTTTACTTGAAAGTGCTCCTATGCAGCAGGCCTGCTCTGCTCTGCAGGGACAATCACTCCAGAGAGGAAGCAGAGAATCATGATCAGTTTTGGAAGAGTTTGATACTCTGATGCTCCACAAGCAGCTGAATCTGAGTGCCTGACAGGAGAGAGAGGAGCAAGGCCACAAGTCAGAAGGCTAAACGCACAATAGACAACACTGAGGGAAGCATCAGCTGTGACTGAACTGCTTTAATACTCCATGAGACAGAACACACACAAACACACTGACCGTCTTTGTCTCTCACACACACACACTCCATCATTTGCTAAACAATCAGTCCTCAATGATGTGACTGCTTTGCATGTCTGTGTTGTTGGTCTTTTGTCAACCCCTGATGCTGCTACTGTACCCCTGTGCTGTCCATAATTCTTCTTCTACCTGAAGATGACATTCCTGTTGCCTCCTCCAGCTGGTGGTTTAATAAAAAAGTGAATGATTAACAGACAAGACAGGTGGTGGCTCAGTGTTCTCAATCCAAAGCACTTCTGCCTGAATGCTTCGCTGTGCTTTTGGTTGCTTCAGCAATGAAAACACACAGATAATAACCAAAGTGATTAAAGGCACACTGTGTAACTTCTAAATGGGGAAATAACACGATCTTCCTTTTGCACATTTAAAGCAGAGTGAAATAACAGAAAAATAGTCAGTACACTCAGGGGGCGTGTTGCTACAGTGGTACTTAGTCTGGTTTGATCGGCAGCTAACTGTTACTAATGTTACTGCGACTTTTTGACTCTATGTCTTCCCATAAATGGCACTTTTTGAATAAAATATTTTGTGTTTTTATTGCATAATGACACTAATTCAATCCACCACATTTGCATCATTGTTTCTGTTGTCTTAAAAATAGAAAACTGAGCTAAAATACTGACTCGGGAAATATTTCTGCAACACATTCACCAACCTACTAGAGTTCCTTCGGCATGACTAACAATAACATATTATTATTATTATAGATTTTGTAGTTAACAAGTTTGAGCTCTGAGCTCAGGAGGCTGGTTTCAGTCATTCTTGATTTACAGATCAACTTATGTTTGTTTTTGCATGTGCATGAATTAGCATCTTTCGTCTTTTGTTTATTTCACACAAATTCAACGTTCAAGTTGGCTAATTGCTGGACTATTTCTCTACCAATGGTGATGACTTCTTAAAATAATTTTTTTGGAAAAATTATGGAGTGAGACAGCCTGTTATTTCATGTCTGTATGCTAAGGTAACTTAAGCTAATGTGTCCCGACTATGGCTACATATTTACACTGTGGGCTGGATTTTTAAAAATCCAGCCCACAGTGCTGGACTCAATCTGTTGCACTGTAACTTTGAAGAAATAAATTCTTCTTCTTCTTCTTAAGAACAACAGAAACTAATAAAATCATTCTATTTGAAAAACTTGGTTGATAAAGTTCTCTATTATTGGAATTATTGATAGAGGCAACAATGTACAACTTGCCCGCTGACGGGTGAGTTATGGTGATTTTTCAACAAGGTGTGTTGCTCACAAAAGTGTCAGGACACTAAATAAATAAACAGATAAAAAACAGCTATGGAAAATATGCATGGCCTCTCGCCAGGATGCTCAGCAAGTCACACATGTTCCAAGGGAACAAGAAGGCAGAACAAAATTATGAAAAACTATCTTTATTCTACACTTTTATATGTATTTTACCTCAATGTACAGTCTGCAGGGTAATTTCTGGAAACAGAGAAACAAACTGAACAAATCGATATGCATAAAAACAGAAGATTAGTTCATATTAGAAAATGAAAGGTGACTGTTTTGGCACCTGCTGTTAATGCTGATGCATTCTGGGCATCACAACTATGGCTAAAAATCTTCTAAAGCACTCTAACTGTTCACAAGGATTTAGTTAGTTCAAAGTCTGAGCAACAGCCTCCTGTGGTACGGTATAAAAAAAAAAAACCCAACAACAAAAAAAGTTTTGGGGAAAAATATGGTCAGAAAAGGAAATGGAAAGGTCTATTTACAGATCTGTAAACCAAAACCATTTAAAAACATTAGCTTAGAAAAATTAAAATAACCCCATGGTGTTGATTACAAGTAACATTTTAGGTACGGTGCTCAACATGCTATTCACATTTCCCCTCATTGCATTTTATACAGGCTTTAAGTTGTTTCCTCCCTGTGTAAAACAACAATGACAAATATCAAAAAAGCTTTTCTTAAAACCATAGAAGTAAAACAAATGCTACAATAACCACTGTATCAGAACGGATATGCATCTCATTGTAACATGCATATGCAATTTTTGCAAAGAAATGACTGTCAACTACGTCTTCTGAGCGATGCAGCTGCCCCATTTAGCATATTCATTTATTCTATGTTCAAGAAAAGATCAAAAAAGAGAATACAAATATTTCATTTGTAAAAAAAAAACAGGAAAAAAAATGAATGAACAGCTGTAATATGTTATTTTAATGACCTACTAGGTTTATCTACTGTTTACAAAAAGTTGCAGCTAAACACATGGATCTCCCAGCACTCCACATCAAGCCAAACCAAAAAGTAGACAGGACGCCTCAACCAACCGACTGACCTACACGGCTGAGACAACATGTCATGAACTGATATTAACGTGAGGAAAAGTCAATCTACAGGATACTCTGTATTCATAGGATCTAATAAAAAGAAAGAAAAGATGAGTTACAATGGTTGAAATACCAACTCTGGACACATGGACATGCCGATGATACTGAATGTGAATTAACTGACCTAAAAAAAGGTCTACTGTCTCCATGAGCTTCAACATGAACACGCTGTAGGTTATTTCATATGAAAAAGTTTCTGTTTCTTTCCTGCACTGGGTTTAGGATTTATTGAAATCTATCCATCATCTATACAATTTCTATCAGCGCCACAGGAGGCTGGAGCCAATCCCTGCTGACACTTTCCCCTGGACAGGTCACCAGTCCACCACAGGGCTGAGACAAACGGCTGTTTACACAATCTAGAGTCACCAAATCACCTCCAGGTCTCTTGACTATGGGAGGACCTTTGGGAATCTGGGATTTAGCACCGTTTGAATCTAAATCTGGTGACAGCTGGTGGGTCATTTGGTCACAAAATAAACCATCATATTTATCTCTAATTTCCACACAGTGCAAATGAGGCAAATACTTTATTTAATCGCCTAAATTTAGACAATGAAGGGGTTAAACTCTTCATAAAAAGCCTGGTAATTTTGTTATTTTTAATGTATCAATATTTGATGATACAAAGAAATACTTAGGAACTGAAGTAATATTTAAAGGGCTTTAAATTTAATGAGCTCAGCTTGTCGGACGTTGTAGTGTAAAGAAAATGCAAAGATAATCATTTAAAACTCAGATCTTCATCCAAACCCACACTACAATGAAAAAGCTGGATGCATAACAGAGGGATACAGTTTAAACTCAAACTGCCTCCCACACCTGTGACTGGGAGAAACAATTCTGGGTCAGCAGGAATTAAAAAAATAAATAAAATAAAAATGCTGATAATAAAAAAAAAAAAAAAAAAGAAGAAGAAACACCCAACAAAGCCCCAAAACCAACGAGACAAAGCAAACTATGTGTGAACCAGGCTGGCCGACTGAACTGAGCCTCGTACTGCATCACCTTCCTGCATACAGCGGCCACTTTCACCTTTCAGCTACACAGCTGACTAATAACTGTTGCTGGAACAACAGTCTCAAGCTATATGTCCTCCTTTCAAACAGTCAAACACAACTCCTCCCTTTTGACTAACTGAGCTGCAACATCTCTCCATGTTGGCTGCTCACGGCTCAAAACATGAAAACTGCATCGCAAATAAACAGTGACCTGATGGGTATTTACAGAAACACCTCTGTAGCTCAGTGTTGCCATAGAGATTATCAGTATAAAACACGGTTATAGTACTCTGTCGTCATTGTTGCCTGGGAACAACAGCCACTTGTGTACCACATGTACTCTAAAACAAACTTTAAACAAAAGAGGTTATTGATCACTGTAACGCCTGCTTGTGCTTCGCTGCTCCCGTGCTTCAGTTCAGTACAGTGGATCCTCATTTTACTTCACTCAGGATGCTACGGTCGGAGTGAGTTCACTTTGGCAGATACAGACGGACACACACACCCTTTCACAAAAGTGAGAACAAACGATCTCTCTCTAATGATGAGAAAATGAACAAAAAGAAACAAAACAGATGAAATACTGTTTTGCATTAAAAAAAACATATTTTTTGATACAGCATCTGCATCTAATTCTGACAACACAACTGAAATCTCTTTTTTCCCATCATTACAATATGCATACTGTGTCAGCAAGGCTAGTGTGTTACTGTTAAAAACTACAGTTCACTGACCATATCTGATGGATTAAAGTGTTACTCTGGTTACTCCACCAGCAGGTCTTAAAATCATCTTACAATAACATGGTGAATTTGGTGTTTGATTTTCACTTGAGCATTTGATGGTTAAAAAAAAATACAGAAATCGATTGAATTAAAACCGTGAGTGTGTTTTTTTTTGTCCTATAATGAAGCTAGGAAAAGTTGGATTTTGAGGACCGACTGTCTTCTGACAGTCTCACAGCTCATTCTCTCTACTGGTCCTTTGAAATTTCCTCTCCGGTGTAGTTATATGTATATGTAAGTGTAAGTGTGTGTGCGCACACGTGTCTGTGTGTATACACATGTGCACACAAATACACACTGGAGATGTTTTTCCTCCCTGCCTCACATTTAGAAATCCCTTCCCATCTCTAACCAGGAAAATAAGAAGGTAGGAGCAGGGACATGGCTCTCATCACCATGTCCATCTTTTTACTCCTCCTCCTCCTCTTCCTCCTCCTCCTCATCATCGTCCTCATCATGGCAGTGAGTGATCTCCTGGGGAGTCTGGGGGAACAGGTTGGGAGGTTTGATCTCACTGAAGGAGCGGGTCAGCTGGTTGCGTTTACACTCCAGGTCTTTGCAGTCGCTGCACTGGGTGCGGTTGCGTGTCGCCAGTGGTGACTCTGCATCAATGTCCACGTGGGCATGTTCTACAGTCGACTCATGGGGCATCTGCAGGAAAAAAAATAAAATAAATGTCATTCAAAAACCTGGGCAATGTTAGAGGACTTACAGGAAATGTCTGCTTTTCATTTAAGCAGAACATCTTGGCGGTAGAGAACAGGTAGAGGCAGATCCTGCATGTACAACTTAGACATTTACCCAGGAAAATTAAAGACAGACAGACAGTCTGAAATCACAAAATACTATTCCAAACACAGGAAGGTCCTTAAGACCTCCAGACTCTGTCTGTTTCCTGGGAAATGATTATCCCTCTACATTTAAAACTGCTTTTTATCTCTCAGAGTACTCAGACTAATTTTGTTTTAAAGCATCCTAAGTGATGCATGAGAGATCTTATTACCCAAAATGCAACTTCATCACAACAGTTTGGTTAGAGATAGTTTTGCAGAGGTTTTAATCTCAAACTGACATAAGGACCCTGGTGGACTCCTCCAACAAGACAGACTCATAATGTGCGCTGCTGCTGAGCTAAGACTGAATACTGGTGACAAAGACAGGGATTAAACAATATCATTTTAGGACCAAAAAGGAGAGAAAATCTTGACAAATCCTGTCAAGACTTTAATCTTAGTTGGACTGAGACAAAATATCTGTAGCCGTAAAGTGAAGTATTAACAGAAGCCTTTGAGGGTGTGTGGATTTATTCTACTCATCATTAAACACTGAGGCACTCACCAATACATGTGCAGCTCTGAAGAGGTAGCTGAAGGGATAGTACAGCAGGTTGATGAAAGAGGCTGCATACAGATCAGCGTAACGCATCACTTGGGAGGCAAACAGGGTCTGCCTGGAGCCGCTCCGGAAAAGGCTACCCATCATGCCATAGCACATGTCCATGTCGTGGGTCACTTTCTAAATGGTGAGAAGAAGAGAGGACACTGATGCAAAGAAGGAGATGATGTATCAGTGGGTTCACCCACTTTTAAAAGAATTTACCTGCTTTAACCTAAACAGGGGCAGCACAGCGACATAGTGGTTAGTGCTGTTCCTCCCACCGTCCAAAGACATCATGTTTGGGTTAATCTGTGACTCTAAAGTGTCCGTAGGTCTGAGTGTGAGTGTGAGTGGTTGTTGGTCTCTGTCTGTCTCTGTGTGTTGGTCCTGTGATGGACAGGTGACCTGTCCAGGGTATACCCCGCCCTTGCACCCCCCGCAACCCGGAAACGGATAAGCGGTTGAAGATGGATGAATGAATAACCTAAACAGTGTAGTTTCTCTTCGGAAGATGAAGTTGTGCCTTGCAATTATTTCACCACTGAGGGACCAATGACAGTACAACATGACAGAACTGTTGATTATACTACAGTAAACACAATGCGTACATGTGAGCTCTCATAACTAGGCCATCTATAAGAGTCAGGTCTCCTGTTGTCATAGAAACAGTGGTGATTAAAGCCGTACCTTGACTCTTCTCTGAATAGTGCTGATGTCTGGCCTCTCATTGCTGCTGCTGTCCAGATGTCTGAGGAAGGACAGCGGGAGAAAGATGGTGAGAGTGGGGGAGGGTAACAAAACTGGTATCAGTCTGCTGAAAGGTAACATGTCAAAGCGGTGGTGCAACAGTGAGGTGTGCCAGACTATAAATAATGTGAGTGAATCTGCTGATCAGGTGGCCTGCGAGGGTCCTCCCTTTAGACTTTGCCACACTGACCCTTCTGTTCTCTGTCACCCATGTGATTACATGTATGCAAACACTTGCTGTTACTGCAGAGAGCAAAGAGCAGAAGAACTGCTGCAAGAGATGCTGACGACTAAGGGGGTGGGATTTGGGAAAGAGAGGGGAAAAAATAGGGTAGAGGTCACAACACTCACTTGTAAAGTTCAGCCAAGAAAATGTCCAAACCCTGCAGTTCTTCAAATAATGCTGAAAAACACGAGAAGAGGATTAGGCTTGTTGCTACAAATACTACTTATGTTCATGATTGACAGTGCCAGTAGTCTTCCATCTTTAGTTTACTCCAGTAGAAATGCATGATTCATTGAATGTGTGCAGAATGGGCAACTTCAGACTCTACACATAAGCTAAAGATCATTTAACCAGGAGGTAGACATTTGTTAGTGAAACTGACACTGCAGCTGCTGTTCTGGGTCAAGTCCTAATTCAGACTGTTTCCTAATCCACCGCAGCACTTTACTCACAGCTCTTGTCGGTCCATACGTGCAGCTCCTGGGCCAGTTCAGGTATGACCAGAAAAGTCCTCCAGCCTTGACGTTTCTTGGACTTGAGGATATCTCCAAAGATATGATCTCCAATATACACTATGTCCTTCCCCTTAGCCCCCAGCAGGTCGCACACAATGTCTGACGAACCTAAATGACAATTACAACTGCTAAAGACATCTGATGATTATGCCAGAATGGGCCAGTGAGACAAAATGTATCTCACCTCCAGAGTAGACAATGCCATGCTGCAGAGGTCCGGTGTAGGTCCCTATCTTTAGACGTCCTGTTGTCTGAAATGAAAAAATCATACGTGAAATTAGTGAAAGGATTCTCAGCAAAAAGGCACTACCTACATCAGTTCAACATGAATAAAGCCATGGATGCCAGAACATATAATTACAACGTGTCTTTAAAATAATAAGCTTTGTTCATCTTTCTAAGTTAAACTGCCAAGTGTGGAGTGTGTTTTGTCTCCTATCACTTACAGTTAAATGAATTTGGCAGTGCACATGTCCACAGCCAGCATGAAAAGGAGGATTGTTCCCTGATGGTGGAACAAGCTTCCAACTTCAATCAGATCAAATCAGAGCAGGTGTGTCCATCTTTTTACTTATCTCTTCCAAGAGCACATCACCTCCAAATACATTAATAACCCTCACACATCTAAAGTTCTGTTTAGGCCTAGTATGAACATCAGTCTCTGGTGTGGAAAGCTCTGAGCAGAGCTCTTAAAGTATTCAAGGATGAATTCAGAATGCACTTGAGATCCCGTGACTCAGACCATATCCAGAGCTGGTCAGGATCACACATGTCCACATTCTCTTTGCAGTTTGTAAGCAAATGTGTCCTGTCTTAGTCTCACTAACGTTTCGTTATGAATTTAAATATTTTACCATTTCAAGTTAATAAAACTTTATTTCACTGTCGAGCTGTGGATTCCACCCCAGCCATGTTGTTCTCATTCTTTCTCCTGGTCTTTTATACATACAGAAACAGCGAGAGACCCAAAAGATCAATTTGTCACATTTAGCATATGAAGGAGGGAAGTGTGAGAGATTACTGGCGACATGTGGGGACGGTTGTACTAAGAACCGACCACTGATCAGATCACTGAAAATGTGTGTTAATGCCAAGTCTAAACAGGGCAAAGCCCTTGCTATGCACTCAGTACATTCGTATACTTACTCCTCTTGCACGTTTGAATACATGTTGTGCCAACACCAGGGTCTCCTGTACTGTAGATTTAATGTTCTTCATTTTTAAGTCACTTTGGATAAAAGCCAAATGAGTAAATGTTCCCACTCTGAACTCAGTCAGAGGTTGAATTAACAGAGTAAACGTCCTCAATTTGTATTGCTACAATCACTGTAGCTACTATTGCAATAAAAGAATCAATGCAGTATAAAATGTGTTAAAACATAAAAATATAAGGACAAAAAAAGTAACAGGTCATGTTAGTCTGGAGTCATTGGCCAATCCTCATCAGACATTGTCAAATGAGTCACCTTTTTGTCAACTGCAGTGAACTGATTTTTCTTTTCTGATCTTTTCTTAGATCAGGTCAAAAGCAATTACTCAGCTGTGATGCAACAGGTCTGGATATGTCAGTCAGTGTCAGCGTGAAATGTAACTATTTGTGACGCCTCCTCTGTCCCGGCTGTTCATTCTGTGTCTGCTCACCGTGTCGACTTGTCTGAGCACTGTACCCTCCCCGAAGAACAACGGCTTCCGAGCATCCACCAGGATCAGGTCAAAGTATGACTTCCAGGGCCGGTGGGAGGTGCCAGGCTGTGGTGGTTGAAAACAAAGACACACAAACAGAAAGTTGTTTCATCCGCAAATCAAACATATTTCACATTGTGATCAATGAGGAAGGGAAAAATTATTCTTTACCTTGGGGCCATGGGGGAAGTCGAACAGGTAGGTCATGATTTTCTGAGAGAACATAACACGCAGGTTAACAGTCAGTTTGGACCCAGAGGGGCTTTAGATACAGTTGATACTGCTGTGAAATTCTGCAAAATGTCCCTGAGGGTGAATTCCTGCACACTGTCTTACCAAAGTACCTTCTTAATCACGGAATTACTGTTTTCCCCAAACAATGAAGTTTCTACCACAACTACACACATACTGTATACTCACATCAGTGTATTTGTAGTCACTGTTGGTTGCCAAGAAAACCTTGGCTACTTCATTCATTCGGCTGAGGAGAAGAGGCAGCTTCCCCTGGTGGGAAGAGAGACGAAGAAAAGACTGAGGCTCAAGGCATCTTTTCAAAAAAAGCCTTTTCACAGAGCACAAGAATGTGTGATACGGTATGTGTGTGTGAGAAACACTGTAGACTTGGGGCAGGCTTTCTGAATACTAAAGACTTACATCTTTCACGACATACTTCTCCAAGTTCTCTACTGTTTTCTCCTTCAGAGTGCCCTGCAATGGGAAAAACAGGAGTCAGACTAAACACTTAAAATGTACGTTTATATACATACATTTATAAATGTTGAATTCTAAGTTAAACGCATCAAAACAAATCCATCCATTCAGTTCCAGTTAATGAACAGTAATCAGTGACCATCCCACAGCACACATGATCTACACAGGATGTGCAATAAAATGCAGTGAAAGCAACATAATTTTTCTGAACAAAACATAGCTTTTAATGCCTTGGAGAAAAAAAATGTCAAACTGCAAGTTTGTCACCCACAGTACAATATTTCAATCCCAATACTATTCCAGCAGGATGTCCCCAAACCTGCTCTTTGATTCTTTGGCCCTGAAATCAACGCACGTCCACTACAGATGTTTTACATGGCTGTTTGTTTTTTTCAGGGCAGTTTTGAGTGGGATATTAATTAACCCCAGAAGATGGCTGTTTATGTCTCTGGTGACACAATTCCCTATGGTGTATAAAACTCCAGTAAGCTTCTGCCGTTACAAGCAAGCAGTCCTGATATTGTCTCGATAAGCTGTTGTGACCCATTTTCCAAGGAGATAAATCTTTGTGTGCTTTCTCCGTTTCGTTTGTTTCCTTGTTGTGTCAATATGTTTGTGGTTTTGCAAACAATATTCAAATTTGATCGTTAACTTTTCAGAAAACGATGTCCTGATATGAAGGCTACAATCAATGTAATGCGGAACTTATACTTCTGCAATTTTCTTTTTTGAACCACAGTGACTCATCAGTAAGATTTTCCTGATGGACAACAAAGTGAAACAGGGGTGAAGAGAAGGTGTGTTGAACTTCTTTTTTTTTTATTATTATTATTATTGTGTATTTTCTTACATAAAAGGTTAAATGATGAGTGAAATCTAGAAGCAAGCATCAGATTCTCTGCTCATAATATTAACCAGGTGTGCATCACTATTTAGAATATACAGAGTCTGTTGTAGTCTTTACTTTTAATGCTAAAAATCAAATAGTCAGTCCAAAGCGTGAACATATTCATGTCCAGCTGCAGACTGTGATTACATAGAGTAACACCAGGTCATGCATGTGAAGCACATGTTACATCAGTTCAACAGCTGACACACTGGAGGTTAAAATCCCAGGCATCTAAAGGGTCTTACTTTGAAGTGGACCCAGTCCACAGCGTCGCGGACATCCTGGAACATGCTCTTATAGGACATGAAGAGGTCACCATCTTTGAAGCCAGTTTCACAGCTGGAGGAGAGGAGAAGAGACACACACGTACAGAGCCTTCGCACAGGCCACATCTTTACAGAAGGTTTTCAAAACCATGACATTTGTTTTTTGTTTGCTTTTAAATGGGATAGCCTTCCCTTGTTGGAGGGGTCCCCAGCCAAACAGGAAAGCATTCTCCCCCTAAAAGACCAACAACCAGGTTTCAGAGGACAAAGGACATGCAACCATTCCAGATTACATCCTCAACTAATTTACAGGCCATTATTATATCACCTTATGCTTACATTTTAAAAAATTATCTCTTCGTTATATCATGATTTCATTCTCCGAAAATTTTTGTAAATAAGAATCCATGCTTTTCTACAATTAGTAGAAGTAGAGATTAATTGATCATTCGTACAGAAAAAAAAAAAAAAAAAAAAAAGGCAGACAGGTTCTCCGACTGAACTGCCATTTAAAAAAAAAAAAGAAAAAAGGTTTAGCTGAGATTAGCAGCTGAGACGCCTGCACCCTCCCATGCTGTAGGGCTCGAACTTGACCCAGTTTGGCTTGCAACTGTTTTTGTGTCACCATGCGGAGTCCAGAAACTTGTTGCATGACAGATAATACAACTTGAAGATTTTACCTTGTGTATCTGTCACAGTTGGAGAAGAAATCCACTAGGCAAGCAAAGAGGTAGGTCTCTGTGAAACGAAACAAAACAAAGCTGCTGTAAGTAAGCTTATGGTTTAATTTATGGTATTCTCCTCAGTGTTCAGCACCTTACCCGGCAGGTTGAAGAGTGTGTTAAGGATATAAAAACGCTCTGTATCATCTCTCTGGATGAATTTGTTTGGGTACCTTTCCCGGATCTCAGGGCTGAAAGAAAAGAGAAAAAAAACAAAAAACAAAAACAAGATAGGAATCTTGTGCTGAAAATGTCAGAAAAGGACTTCTTAGTTGAAAGTAAAAAAATAGCATTTACTGCTTACTACTGCTTATTAGCACTCACCCTCGAAGGAAGTTGAAACCACGGACACAGACCAGGATATTGCCATAGGCATCAACCTTCAACAGGTTTCCATACATGGTATCAAACACAATGCCTCTGAAAATAAGATGTCAGTCAACAAAATGCAATTAAAATGACTTTTCAACTTCACTGTTGATCCTTTTAAATGCCTTCATTTGTCATAGCAGTGATAACAGTCTCATATATGTTACATCTATTGAAAATGGAAGATTTAGCCAAAAGTGGGATGAGATTCTGCAACAGAAACAGTCGTTTACTTCTCACAGCCATCGTGGCGCCCACATGCTCGGGCACATTTGATCTGTACCTGGTGGGAAAGGTAGGGTCGTATACGAAGCTGAGCAGCTCCTGGGGGTAACCGATAGAAACCAGACGCTCCACTGTGAGCTCAAAGCCGAGTGACTCGTACTCCGGTGACTTGTAAACTGGACATGAAACAAAGATACACAGTTCTAAATTATACCTCAATATAAAAGCACATGGTGCTACAGTGAACACACAATTGTGGTGTCGATGTTTAAAACAACTGTGCAGTTGTTTTTGTTCTGGCAAAAACAAACAGTTCATCATCATCATGTTAAAGTTCATCATTGAGCTATTACACAGCAGAAGGGATTAAACAAAGAATTTATTCATTGATTGGCAGCAAAATAAGGAAAAATAACTCGGTGGCTGTTTTTCATTAGTCAATCTAAACTAACAATTGGTTGATTGTGTACATTTTTTTATCAAGCAAAAACATCAAAAAGTTAAATGTCTTCCTTTTCATGCTCATCTGGTTGATTTCCTTGTACTTTGAATATCTTTGGGCTTTACATGGTTGGTCGGACCTCATCCTTGGCTCTGACATGATGGACAAGTTCCAATATTTTAGAAACATTGTATAGACAAAACAATGAACTGGTACATCTGATGAGAAAACTGATAAGGAAAATAAATATGAGTCAAAACCTTGAGCTTTAGATTGATTACAACACTAATCAGCCATTTTAAAATGTAACTTTAGAATGCAGTTGATTTTCTAAGTAAATATGATTTAGCAACTTAATACACAACTGCCTGACAGAGTACATATGTCCAAGAGTGGTAACATTTCAGTACAATGTGTTACATTTATGTAAAATTTAAATAAACACTGAACTATGTATACAGTAAACGAACATGACCTCTGTGTAATGACACATCTGACCTCAGTGGACCTTACTCATGTTGCACAACATAAACACGTGACTTTTCTTAACAATCTCATCCAGTTCAGATTCTGTGTTGCTGTCTCACTTTGACAGCAGCATGTGCACACACATGCACACGCACACATTGCCCTTCTCTGTCCTCGCTATCAACAAGGGCCTCTATGTTCTGCATGCAAATCCACAAAGAAATAAGATCAGGTGTGAAAATGAAAACTCCTTCAACTTTCAGCAGTGGCTCTAATGAGCCTTGATGGCACTGACTGACCCTCACACCCACCACCACCTCACAGTCAGTGCAAGATATATACCAAAACCAAGACATGGGTGTGCTCTGAAATAAAAAATAAATCAAAAATAGACTGATGCTAGGATAAGAAAAGGCTGGTAGGGGATTAAAATGCTACTTGACACTGGGAAAAGAATATGTCAGATGTTATAAATACAGAACAGAGAATGTGCTTGTGTTGTTCTCTGCTTTCTACACTCCCAGTGGGGTGGTATGAGGCCCCCAGAGGGGAAGAAAAATTGGCTAATGATGCCTGAATAGAGGACAGTTAGTGAGGGAACAGTACTGCAGGACAAACAACATCAGGAAAACATCTGTGTCCTAGCCTGCAATATGTGAACACACACTGACTCAGTTGTTGGTTGAATACTGGTTTATTCACTGGAGGATAATGAGTATGCACTGAATTATAGGAGAATCTTAGGTTCAGTAAAGCTTTATACTTTTGTTGACACCCCCACACTGTAAGACTTGGCTTGTTTTTGCATTATAATTACGTCACCTCGCCCCAAACCCCGACCTCACACCTCTACGGCTGTGGTCTCCCAGCAAACTGACAGTTTGGGCCCTCTGCCCAGAGCAGTAGCATACATCCAATAAATTACAATTCCTTCTACTCTTCCTCGCTCACTTGTCATATTCTCTCAAAGTTTTGAGGGGCCACAAAGAAACCTATTTTAGGAGCCGCTTTCCCCCTCTGTCACCTTTGCTGTCATCTCTCTCTCGTTCTTTATTTCTCCTGGTGGATTTTTTGCAACCTTGAGACCCTGTTGAAGTGCAACCACCAAAATATGCAGTTTTTAACATGAAAAATCATAGATATTATATAAAGGTGAAGTTGTTACATTATGATTCCAAATTACTATTATGGGGCTTTATGGGCTTTATTGACCAAAGCAAAGATAGAAACTGCTTGACTACAACTACTCAACTGAATGAAAGCATGTGCAAGCAAAGACCAAAAACAATTCAAACTGTTTCGCTATAACCTTAAATGTTCACATTTAAATATTTGTCAATCACTGTTAAATATACTGTAAAATACTGTAAGAATTTGCTTAATGTAAGTTGTCCAGAAACCCAACTGGAATGATCTTATTGACATGCCCTTAAATCCCCTCAAGACTTGATATCAGCCAAATAAAGATATAAGAATGAGCCCGGGAAAAAAATGTAGTTTTGGAGTTTTTTTATATTTTAATATAAAACCACCCACAATATTTTGATGGTATTTGTTATACAAGTGAACTAAACCTTCTTCAAAATATGCATAATTTAATCATTTGAAACAACCAAACTGGTAGTTTGTTATATGGACAGGCCTTGAAAAATACTAAAACTGCACTTACCATAATGGCAATTTACCAATTAATTTTTAATTTCTTTCAGAGAGGAAATTTAAATCACTTGATTTGTTAATTTTAAAAACAAGCCCCCCTTAAATAGTTCCACTCAGACACATGACACCAGGGTCTAGAATGTATCTCTTTCACAAGTAAAACTAGACATCCTGCACTATCTCCAATGTCTTGAGTGATTTGTAGATTTGTTTTTCCATGAGACACACTGGGGGCTACAGTCATGTAGGGCCTCATGTTTAAGAGGTAAATAAGTCATCAAATTAATTATTAACAGATGTTGGGAAAATGTTGTTTTCAACATTTGTGTGAAAATCAGGAGTTGTTTTGTTGCTTGCTGTGTCCTTGACTCTCCTCTTTCTCATATTTCGCATGCTGTGAGTATGTGGATGTAAATGCAGACACACACATACACACACGCACATGCAACTGATGCAAGTTACAGCCTTAGCTTAAGGCATAAGTTGCCTCGTGTCCCTAATGAGATTGTTGATAGATAATTATACTCCCACTGCTCCAATTGCTGAGGTGTGAGGTGTCTCTCCAGAGTTTATAGGCCAGGTAACCTCAGGCCTATGAGTTACATACACCCCTCACAAACAAGGTAAACAACCCTTGCCCCTCTACTATTAGACCACTAAATCCAAAACACAGAAATTCTCCCAAGGACAGTTTATCCAAACCATGTTAAATTTAATACATTTAATTAGTCTGTGGCCACTAATATGCAAATATAGGCTTCTGTCACTAATTTATGATGCTATCAAGCATATTATGGAAAACTGCAAAGATTCATTCACAGCCCTAGGGACCTACATTCCAGCCAAAAGTCTGTTGGAAAACTAGGACAAATCCGTGTTTTGCTCTCATTGCAATATGGGCCTAGCAACATTTTTTTACTGGTGATTATGTGTTCCCAGAAGAAGAATTGACTTTCATAGATACAGAGATAAAAAGTCAATTGGAATTCCAATTGACTTTTTTATGTTGAACCTCGACAACAAGCAACAAACAAGCGTAAACTAGCAGTGCCTTGGGTCATGTTCTTCCTTTTGTCATGCACTGGCCTGAACATCATTTAAACCCTTACATGCTGGGTATGAACGCTGGCACAGTGTGAGCTATTAGTATTGACTGAGTGTTGACAGGGACTATGTCCCGATATATGACTTGACTGGATTCCTGCCAATCAGTTTGAACCTATAGTGTAGTTTTACCACTGTTAGTCCAGAAGATAAGTGTAAGCAAAAACATTTTTGAAAGGCACATGCATTATTCACTTTGCACATTTGTCTTTAACAGCCTCTATAAACAAAGATACGATGATGGTCAAGCAGCAGCCATTCTGTCACTCTTCCAGCTCCCTGGAGTTGATGTAGCATTTCTGTGGTAAAAAGCTGAACACCCTCCAAGATACATGATAGCCACACTTCTAGCAAACATTGACACTCGGTTATGAGCGCCAATAAAGAGAGCTATGTCAACAGCTGAGCGTCTCTAAAACTTCCTGCCCCCTGAACAAGGATAGGGGTAACGAGTCAGAGAGGGACTATGAGTGATCCATGTTCTCAAGAGAGCCATCACTGGTGAACTCAGCAAACAAACATGACCTGCTTTTCACAGTGAGGGTAGATTTATTTATAGGGACGGCTGGACCAAAAACTGGAGCTGAGTCAAAGAACAAAATGGCACAAAAAATTTGGATATTTTTGGCCTGCTTATTGGTCAGTAGGAAAAAGAAGAGCTATGTGAAACTGAGCGGGTGTACTGGCAAACTAAGCCTAAACATTTTATCATGTTATAGTGTGCTCAGTGTGTGGCCAGCATTGACCTACATAGAATTATTTCATGTACAACAAGCTGTAGCTCTCTGTTGGGGGCGGTGGTTAAGCAAATATAGAGTTGATAAGAAGGAATATAAATGTCTACATGAAAATTCACAAGGTCACACAAAACAACTGAATAACAGGGTTTAGTTATTAGGATTCAAAAATGTGATAAAAAAAGAAAAATCCATTTAACTCAATGTCTTCATTTACCATGCCATTTACAAGGTTTTCTTTTCTCCTTATTCCAATTATTGTATCTATGATTTTCAATTTAAACACACTTACGTAGATGCATTCATAATTTATCTCTAACTGTAGTGAGTCTGGATTTATTAAAGTAGGTATTTGTCAGTTAAGCTATTGTTGCATAGCATCGGTTAAAATGAACAGCAGCTTTCTCACCAGTCTAGAGGAAATATTGGAAGTTTAGCATCCAAATTCATCCTTTTATTCACCAAGAACCTTTTCCAGAGGTGAAAGGGTTTTTTTTTGTTTGTTTGTTTGTTTGTTTGTTTTTGAAACTAGTATTTCTATCGGCAGCACGGCAGTGTAGTGGTTAGCGCTGTTGCCCCACAGTATGAAGGTCGTGGGTTCAGTTCCCGGCCTAGGGCCTTTCTGTTCTCCCTGTGTCTGCATGGGTTTCCTCCGGGTACTCCAGTTTTCCTCCCAACATCCAAAGACATCATGTTTACGTTGATTGGTGAGTGTGAGTGGTTGTTGGTCTCTGTTTGTCTCTGTGTGTTGGCCCTGTGATAGACTGGTGACCTCTCTAGGGTGTACCCCGCCCTCGCCCTGAGCTGGGATTGGCTCCAGAACCCCCCGCAACACGGAAACAGATAAGTGGTTGAAGATGAATGAATATATGTATTTTTATCACTTATCATTTTCTACTGAAGTTAACATGCTAACAAAGCAGCTTCAGCGTAGATGGCGCCTTTCATCACTTTCTATTACAGAATCACTACGGTCTTTTAAATAGAGACTAGTACTTTTATTTCCCTATTAAATGTTAAAAACACTGTCAGTCTGCTGGAAGTTGGAAGGGCCAAAGTGATGTCTGCCTATCAGAAGTTCGAGCCCAAAAACATGATTAAGAAGTCTTAGTGTTGGTGTTGATAAATCAGATGATGAGTATCTGTTTACCTGCTAAAGTGTAATCCATGTCAAAGCCAAAGCACTTAATCTTCTCCATCGCCAAGCTTCTGTTGACAAACACTCTGAAGAGAACAAGAAGGAAATGTTTTAGTTGCGATAGAAGCTACAACAATTTGATTAGCCTATATATAGCAGAACCAAAACAAGGAATTGTTATCAAAAGGAAAATACCAACTGGAGCCGGTTCACATAATGGACATTAGGACAAATATAACTGACTGTGTTATATCAGGCCCGTTTAAACATTTATTGGTAAAACAGACGACAAATTAGCAATGTGAAAATTAATCAAAAATGTCGCTAACTTTGTTAATGCTTTTTGCTTTCAGAGTAAGTTAGAAGATTTACAAAAGCCTCGAAACATTGAAGTAGCCCTCAGCTGTGTCACTTGCGCTTATAAATTTGCATTTCACAGTTGAAACTTTGAGCTTTCATTGATTTACTTGAGCATGTCAGTTTTCTGTGAAAATCCAAAAGCATGTTAATGATTGACTGCAAACTGTGCTAATGAGTTGAACCCCTATGAACTCAATGGGGAAAAGATAGTAATGCAATGACTGAACAATAGCACATGTTAGAGTCAAGCAATTTTGTTTCATTCAATTTCGAGTTTTGTTTCATACAAAAAAAACAGCAATTTAAGGTCTTAGTTTTAGCCTTTTTTTTTTTTTGTATTAAGCATCAATGTATAGTCCTAAAAAGTTTCTGAATAAATTCTTTCAATGTTTCGATGTATCAGTAAATGTGAGTGACTGATTGGACAATTGTGTGTCACTACAATGAACCTAGGCAACGAGAATGGAAAATTTTATGCATTTTAAAACCCAAGCCCTAGAGGCTGGTGCTGGGTAAAAACCACAGGGAATTAAGAAAGCTTTAAGCTGGGGGATGGTAAAACCCTGCAAACTTAACCTTAACAATCTCTCTCAAACAGCTCCACTGTCCTCATAAATCTGTCAAGAGACTGCAGGTCCAGAGTGGCCACAGTGATAGAAAGTGTTTACATACCCTGACTGACACGGCTTCCACTGAAAAGACATACACATACACTGCTAGCTTAACTTCAGCTGCTGGCACAGACCTAAGTAATTTATCCTCAATATCTGTGACTGAGCTGAACGTGTGGCCAAGCTCTGATATATTTCCACACAAGTCATCGTTAAGTCGTGATAACTCAGAATAAGATGTAAATCAGATAAAGACAGATGAAATATGTCACAGTGAGTTACATCACCTGCAACTATCACAATAATCTGGTTCACAAAGATCGTAAATCCAATTTCTGACACTGACTGACTCTGCAAGGCTCATCTTTACCAATCTCCACATCAGTTGTGAAATACCTGGCAGCAGATCCGTAGTGAACAAGCTCCCATTTAGATCCTTGTCCAGCAGACGACTGGCGATGCATTCTGTACAAAATTAAACTTCAGTTTGACTCTCCTTTGGTCCGATCTGCTCCAGCAACACAGGGTAGCTCTGGCCCACAAATACAATGCGCCCCCTCCCCCTCTCTCTTTGCTTTCTTGCTATTCAGAAATTTTCTGACTTGTTGCAAAAATGATTGTGGCCATTCCGCGTCATTCTCTGTTGTTGTTGTTGTGTGCTGTCGGTCAGGGCTGTTGTTGTACAGTGTGATGTTTGTGGGCCCTCAAAGACATCCAGAACGATCACAAGTCAGGTAGAATCAAGCACCAACAGCTGCTCCTATCACTCAACACTATTAATAGGGCTGCAACTAATGATTATTTTCATTTTCAATTAGGGGATTACTTTAATAGGCAGCAGATTGTCTAATTTTGTGTTTGATTTGACATTCATATATTTTATGAACACTAAAAAGGATAATTTAATATATTGATTGAATTATTGTGACATGAGGTAAAGAAGAAAAGTTTAGTTGTGAATATTTAATTGCCATCATTTCAATGCCATTTAAATTTGAACAAGAAGCACTCAGGGCAGATTATTGATGTACATATCAGATGCTTCTAAATTTCAAATTATTCCTAATTTTGCTTCCATAGAATAGAAACTTGTTTGAAGCTGGGGTGTTCCTGAGCAACCAAACAGATGCACTGACCCAATATCAGCCGTTTCCAGTGAGGGACTTAACTCTAAATATTTTCTATTTTGTTGTGATATTGTCATTTAATATGTGACCTTAGACTCATGCCTGTTGCTGCTGTGGAACAGGACAGCCATAGTAAAACAAGTAAGATTGTGCCTCTGCTAAGATCATCCGCATTGACAATGGGTGTGGGTGGAGATGGCTTTTAGTCAGCCTCTACTTTAGTCCTACTGATAACAGTATTGCCACAAATAGCTCATGTGGGCTATGCCACACCCTTGAGAATCCCTTTTACTCCTTTAAAGTGCAGCTGTGCAATAATCTGCCAGATTTTTTCCATTGCGCTCTAATCTCATGTGGACAGTGATTTGACTCTCTGTGATTCAAAGTTTATCTGCATTGGGCAGAGTTGTCTTCCCTATTAGACCTCTCCATCAGGCTGCAGTGCCTCAGCTGATATTGAGGGAAGAGTCCATGTCTGTGAGAGGAACAAAACATTCCCTTACATAAAAAAAAAACCAAAACAAAACAAAATAAACAGACCCAGGGTCATTAGGGGATTTAAGCTGCTGTCACAGATGTATTGTTAAAGAGACGTCAACACTATCTCTATATCTTTGTTATCTCCACACGTTTAAGGATTTGCATCTGTTTCCGACGTGACAGTGCAGCACACACAGGGCGAACATTTGAATGACAGTTTCATACACCCCCTGACCATGTCATATTGTTTAATGGCGTGGAAGAACAGCAGTATACGTTCAACACATGTGATTTATGGTGAGTTAAATATTAAACAACACACATGTTACGACTCCAATAAATCCCCTTTTTCATCAGCCAGAATGCCTACAGTGCGTCTTCAGTCAATTTACCAGCTTACAAAAGAACTTAGTGTCAAAACAGCAGAATCAGCATTGCATGACTTTTGTGCAAATATTAAAGCTTAACAGGTCTTGAGTTCAAGTGCTCACTGACTTTAACAATGTGATGTTATTTTGCCATGAAACTGAGAGGAGTTTTGCACATCAGCCAGAAAACCACACCCAAAACAATTGACTTCATGTGCAAAGCATAGGGTAAAGCAGTAACTACATTAACTGACCCTGATGAAACTCCCTAATAATTAATGATCATCAAGTGTCAAGTAAAAGCTAGTAAAAGATAAACCTACAGTCTATTTCAGATGAGTTATCAGATTGGTCAGTGACATTTCATCAGGTTATAATGACATTAGGGAAATGAGACAGGGTGGAAAATGTAAAGAGCTACATTTGGCCCCAGTTTGGGTTAAATATTCCAGGACACCAGCAACATTGACACTTGAAATATGGGAAGATTATATTTTAATACAACTATATTACTCAGCTCTAGATAGGTGAAATAAAGAGAAACATCCTTTTCTCGTGTTTAATTGCCCAGTGATGATTAGATTAGCGGTTGAAGGGGGGGAGAACAACAGCAAAAAAAACAAAACAAACAACAACAACAAAAAAAACAAAAACAAAAACACAGGAGATGTTAGATCTGACTCAATCAGTGCAACACTAACTGGTTTAACAGTGAGTGGAAGACAGACCCTTATTATACCTCCAGGTCTTTGAGTAGTATGAATGAGATATCTAACTGTGGGATCAGGTCTCACATCAACCCTTGGAGGCACTTATCCCATTATCCCAGTCCTGATTAGCTGGTGAATGTGTCTGTCCATGATAGCGTCAGGCGCTCTGGGTGTAGGTGTAGCACCATCTTGCACCCCTTCAGCAGAATGTTTCTGCACAGCGTGTCTGGCCAAAGCTAAGTGCTTAGCATCTGTTAAATCTCTGCTAACCAGGGCATCACAGTGATATCAGGTTATCGTGGTGGTGCACTGCTCACTCACCCTGGACAGCATGTGAGGTATCAGGGCAAGAGTGAGACTACGAAAGCGCGCTTGCGCTTTCCAACTGCCAACTCCATTCCTCATACACAGGTGTACCCCTGGACTAAATGCAATGTGCATGGCTTTCAGGGAGAGATGGCACTTGCTCCAGTCTGATCTGATCAAATTCTCTGTGTATCATGATAGAGACGATGCAGCCAGAGGGAAATCAATCAGTGCTGGAATTCAGTCATGTTGAGACAGCTAAAACAGATTACGAGGATAGACCACCAGTTGAAAGTACAATCTGAATTGAACAGATTTGTATCAATGAAAATGTGCAAAAAAATATTCTGAAAGCCTTTACTCTGTCTGGGATGAGTCCAGAGGGAATCCCAGAAAGATTACGCTTTCGGCAAGAGAAAGTGGGCTCTTTTACTAACCTAAATTGACTAGGTGATGTGAGAACGCATGTGTGCCCTCTTGCCAGGAGCCAGGAGCCAGTTGTCTAGATTCGTTGCTATGCAGATGCCCTGGCACCTGATGGGGGCAACAGCCGCCTCCATGCAGCGTACAAATACGGTTTGGATTAAAAACAGACCAAAGGGAAGAACGGGGTAATTGTTACTACTCTCCTAACAAGCTAATCTCAGATACTTTATGTAGGAAATAGATAGGAATGTGGAAATACGGTTCTTTGAGACCAACAGAGGTGAACCAATTGTTTTGTTGTACTAGCTGCATTGGGGATGCATTGGTGAGCAACCTGAATTAGTGTTTCCTGAGATATACGATTTCCCAGCAGTTCCCAGTGTTCTTCCAATGGTCTGCAGAGATGTTTAAAGGTGAACCCTTCAGTGTTGACAGGAGCGAGAAACACTGACCGCCTCCTGGGCACGTTCCAGCCCTAAGCAGCTCGAACTACTCTGGTATGTGTCTTTGCTCAAAATCTTTTTTCCACAGTGACAGGGGCAAGCCCCTCAGTCTCTTTTACCCCTGCAGCAAGGGGTTCTCATCTCAATTGTTCGTGAGTTGCTGAATGAAGGTAGTTGGATAGTATTCTAGCCCATTAGTCAAGATATGAGCTTCAGTGCTAACTTTCCACACCGGCAACAGGCAACCTCAAGGAGAGACAGACTGAATGTGGTAACCCAAGTCATGGAGGGCAAGGAAAAACATACCCCAATCTGATATGGTATAACCAGAAAGAGCAAAAAATCCAAAGGTTAATTCATAAGATAAGTGTTTCTGAGGTTCACAGTGAGGCTTAATCCCTAACTGACAACAGAATATTATGAAAATGACTCAGTAACCAAAAGTATGTCCTCCCTTCCCTATCAGCTCCATGTCTGTTTCTTACCTGTGGTAGGGCTCTCTCCTGTATTTCTTCATTGCCAGACCGTCCATGTTGGCAGGCAAGTCTGCATAGTTCTGCAGCCTGTCACTCCATGAAGTGGTCATCTTTAGGGAATTTTAATGTCTGTGGGAAGAGGGAGCAACATATGGAATGTCTCAATAAACAAGAGTTACAAAAGAGGAAGGAGTCCATGTAGTGGAACAAGAATAACTGGATGACAAAACAACTTTCAACATGTACGAACTTCAATGGCCTCATAACCTGAACGTCTGTTACGTGCCCAACATTGACGGCGATGGCATATTTGCTGTCACAACACAAGAGACATTTGTTCGTCCTGGGTCAGGCTGAGGCACAGGGGTCTATACAACAGCTGTAGCTTAGTCTAGTTGTGTAGTTTGTCTTGTCTAGTTATTCATATCCACCTTTGGCTGTCTGATGAATAGCTTTTATGTCAGCACAACCTGGTGAGACCCTCTGACTGTACAGACAGAAAAACAAACAGACCCCTCTCTGCCACAGCTCTGCTACCTTTTTTATTTTTCTAATTTCTTTTGTTTTGGGTTTTTGTTTTTTTTTAGCTTTTCTTGGCACCTTGGCCCAGGGGTGGGTGAAGCGGGTCTGGTGGAGTCTGAGGGCTGTGGTTTGGAAAGAATCAGAGACAAACAGTCAGGAAACCCGTCAGGACACAACTGCTCTGCAAACACAAACCCGCAGGGTGAAAAAAGTGCAACACAACTCCCAGCAGTGTTGTCTTTCCTCGGCTCCGTCTGAGAAGAAAGAGCAGGTTGACGTGTGTTGCAGCAAAACGAGACATTGTGTGTCACTCATTGTCTGTGTTTTGATTATCGTCTTCGGTTGTGTAAATATAACGGGCTTCTCAGCATAGCATAAGCTACTGTAGGAGTATATTTGCAAGCTAGAAGTGAAGAAAAAGCCCCTCTTGTTAGTGTGTTTAGCAGACAAACACCGTCCGGTTATGAGCTGGACTGTAAAGGTTAGCTAACAGTCCGCTAGAATAAAGCCTACTTCCTGTCTTTTTTGTTGGACATAGACGAAGGGGACACATCCTGAAATGGTCCGGCCCTCAGACAGCTAATGCGTTAGCTGCTCCTGATGCAAACCCCCCCCCCCCCCTCCCAAAAGGCAGAGACAAACAGCCGAGGCAGATATGACTGTGACATTACTGTACTCACCTCCGAGTCCGAGTCCCTCAGTACGACAACTGCACCGTCCCTCCGTCTGAGCATGCGCCGTGGGCCGCGGAGAAGTCTGACACTAATGTCTGAGGAGGACTTTGAGGGAGGAAGGTGTAGCTGGAGCGGTGATGTGTTCACGGTACCCCTGAGCAGCAGATAAATGTCAGTGTCTCTGTCTCCGTCTCCCAGTGCCAGCTGTTGTTATGAGACGTTCGGGGGGCGGGGCTTAGTCCGTCTCTGTCAGGGGGAGGCGGGGCAATCTGTCTTCGTGGCACACACACGTGACGCAGATCAGCACTTCAGAGTGCAGAGAGATTTACACATCCCGCCCAACTTCTTATTACTGTGCTGCAGGAGCTGTCTTTGCTGCCACAGTGTGACCAGACTCCAGGTCGATGAGTGGCATTCATTCTCTTCATGTTCAAAGATATCTGACTACATCAGGATATTAGCTCAGAGTTATGTGGGAAAATGGACACTTGCACAAAGTTATTCGCAACTGTTCAGGTGAAGAGACACTTGTGTTTGACAGACATCTCAGAAATGCGTTTTGATTTTTTCACGTTTGCGTGCTGAGGGAGAAAAGTTTTACAGTGCCCCTGTAGGTTAAAACATGTACATACTAGATGGTTTAGTGACATTTGCAAATAGTTCAGATCTATCCACGGTGGAACAGGTCAACCACACAAGTGTGATGTTGAAGCTTGAAAAGTTCAATGCACATGGACTGAGAGAAGACCTTGAAAATGAAATTGAATCATATTTAGATGCTGGATTTTCAGGGTGTCTATATAATTCGAAGACTTTCTAATGAGGTAATCTGCTTTTGCGTTACATGGAATTTTCCACCACTGGTTATTAAACAGTTAACAATCAGCCATTTAAGCAATTGCACTTCAAACAAAGTGAGTGTTTGGACAAAGACACAGTGGGGGTTTTTTTTTTGGTGTTTTTTTTTTTTTTTTTTTGTACGTTTGGACTCAGCCAATGACTTTGAAGTTACTGTGGTAACTTTGAGTTTTCATTTGAGGCTGTTTTTAGTTAGTCATTGCCTCCGAACAGCAGCTGAAAGAAAAAGCATAACTTGACTTATAACAGGGTTTTCTGGCTGCAGGGAAAGCCATTGTCCTTCTGTACTTTTTGAAATTGAGGGGGACAGTACACTTCAATAACCTCAGACATCCTCAGTGATCAAAGGCAGCACTTTGACCTCAGTCATTATTTCATTTCACACATGATCTGCTGAAGTAACATGCTAAAGCTAAAGAAAATGTACCACTGTTCAAAATGACAGCAGATATGCTTTAAAAAGCCTGAATGTGTTTGACTTACATTCATGACTACACTTGGAGTTAGTACAAAGTTTCCCAGGTGTTAAATTCACCAAAAATGCAATGTCCCATTTTAATAAAGCTTTGCCCAAAAACAACCTCCGAGAAGAACACTGTAGAGCAAGCAAGGATAAAAACAGTCCTTCTTACTGACAATGGCCTTATAAAACTACATGCCTCCTATTCACTTGCTTTGTGACTTGTTGTTGTTTCACAAATTCACAAGATTTCTTGGTATCATAATAGATTTTGAAAGTGAAACTCAGCCTGAACATAATCATAATGGTTTTGAACTAATTATAAGGTTTTTTTCATTTGAAGGTCTTAAAATAAACTGTGATTCTCATGTTGATGGTCTGAAATAAGAGAGCCCTTTATTTTTCTCACCCATGCATTAATCCAAATCCCATGAATCCTCCACACCCTTTCGGTTAATAACATGTGTAGTAGGATATTTCTTGTCCCTCAGCAACAAATCGCCAAGAGGCCGCAGGCTCTCCATGTTTGGCTGCATGGTGCAGTGGTCTGGCAACAGAGGGCAGCAGAGGCTTGTCAGTGGGACGCTCTGTCACTGAAAGGTCAACAACCTCACAGTGAGCAACACAAAACACCGTCGACCATTGAAAGTAACTTTGTTGTTCTCGTCTGACTTTTTCTTCATGATGATGTAACTCTAACTGTAAATCTCCTCATATCTGTAAATGATTTCCTGTAGAACCGCAGTAATCCGTGCACGACTGTTGGGGGGAAACTGTAGAGTTTAAAGTTAATTTGTCATCATAAAAACTGCAAATATACAAGTAGTCTGGATACTTCATTGTTTTAGAGAGGATGAATACAGTTATATTAATATGAACAGCAAGCTCACTGGTCCCAAACAGGTGCACCATCATTCTTCGAAAAATCACTTCGATACCAGCTTTTGAGAGAGCATCTCATTTTCAGTATAGAAACACCGAATCTGAGATTAAATGTTACGCATAGCTGTTATTTTTTATTTATTTTTTTAATTTCATTTTACATGGAGCTATATGTGCAACAAGCGACCAAACATTGACGCATCACCACTGCGCCAAAAAGGACAGTTCCATCTGCTCCACACAAAGACCAGTGCCAAGTCCGGGCGTCCGGATTAATGTCGGGATTGATGTGAACTAAGTGTTTCCGACTAAATTCCATCTCCAGGACGATAAATAATCGACTGTATTCCCGCATGAACATCGGACTACCTGACCCATCTGGAGCGGATCGGTCCGGATGTTGCCAGTGGGCATTAAATAGTGATTGGGTTGGTCCCCCTATAAAAGGGGGGCGCGCCCACTGCTCTGCTCTGTCTCCATTCAAGCCAAGATGAGCTACGGATCCGATGTCTTTTCCTCTTCCTCCTACCGGAGGATTTTTGGCGATTCTCCCCGGTATGCGTCCTCGCCATCGAGGACACAGATGAACGTGTCATCGAGGGGGGGTTACCGGTCCTCCTCTCTGTCCCGGAGCAACATTTCATCCCTGGGCTCGTACAGCAGAAAGTCCGGCCGCTCCTTCTCGCCCATGCCGTTGGAGACCTTCGACCTGACCCAGAGTAGCGTCCTCAACAATGAGTTCAAAATCATCCGCACCAACGAAAAGGAACAAATGCAAGGGCTCAATGACCGCTTTGCGATGTTCATTGAGAAGGTGCGCAACTTGGAGCAGCACAACAAAGTGCTGGAGACGGAGTTGATCACACTGCGCCAGAAGCAGACTGAGCCGTCCCGCCTGGCCGAGCTTTACCAGCAGGAGATCCGCGAACTGCGCTCCCAGCTCGACGAGCTGAACGGAGAGAAGTCCCAGTTGATCATAGAGAGGGATAATATCGAAGACGACCTGCAGAAAGTCAGGGGAAAATACGAAGAGGAGTTCCGAGCCCGGGAGGAGGCGGAGGCCACCCTCAAGGCTTTCAAGAAGGATGTGGATGATGCGACCATGGTGCGCCTGGACTTGGAGAAGAAGGTGGAATCTCTCCTGGATGAGATCAACTTCCTCAGGAAGGTGCACGAAGAGGAGGTGGCCGAGCTGACAGACATGATCCAGGCCGCGCAGGTGTCTGTAGAGATGGAGGTGTCCAAGCCGGATCTCACCTCCGCCCTCAAAGAGATCCGCGGCCAGTACGAGTCCATGGCATCCAAGAACCTGCAGTCCGCCGAGGAGTGGTACAAGACCAAGTTCGCGGACCTGTCTGAGCAGGCCAACAGGAGTAACGAGGCCATCCGCGCCAGCAGGGAAGAGATGAACGAGTTCAGGAGACAGCTACAGTCCAAGACCATCGAGATCGAGAGTCTGAGGGGAACCAACGACTCCCTGGAAAAGCAGCTCCGGGAGATGGAGGACAGGCACAATGTGGAAATCGGAAACTACCAGGTAATCATATTCTAACTACTTATTAAAAGATTACAGTATGGCAACGCGGACATGTATTTCCAGTTTCATAAAAGTTTATTTGAATAGAGATGAATGGGGTGTAGCCTTTAGAGCTTTTCCAAGAAGATAATTGGTTCTAGCAGAGGCAGCTGCGGAGGCTCGGGCTCTATCCGCGGTGCTGAAACGGGTTCCCCTGGGACAGCCCGCTCAGCAGCTGCATCTGACAACGCCCTCTGAGTCAGTCAGCTCTCAACGAGTACAAGCATTCAAGCACTGCCTCTGATTCTCTATTTACTATAGTTTTGTTTTTGTTTTTTTTACCATAAACAATAAACAACTCTAATCATCACAGCTTCGCAGCTTCACAGATTGATAACTGGAGATATTTGTATGCCGTGCTGCATTTTTCCTGGCACCATAGACTGGCTGACCTTTTATGCCCTTTGCCCTTAGCCCTTTGCCTCTGTAAATAAGCTGAAGCTTGTTAGGAAATGACCTCTAATCAACCGTCCTTAGGAAAACATGGCAGAGCTGGAGAATGAGCTCAGGACCACTAAGAGCGAGATGGCTCGTCATCTGAGGGAGTACCAGGATCTGCTGAATGTCAAGATGGCACTTGATATTGAAATTGCAGCTTACAGGTAGTATATTTTGTTCAAAGACAAGTTGTGTAGTTCTGATTGTAATGCAACTATAACATGAAAGTGAACAAACTTGATTTAAAATACTAATATACACATTTCTGCTAGGAAAAAAAAATCACTCTATCCCTCATTAAATGAATTGACCCTTCCTTTTTATTTTATCCTATCAACATCCTCTTTGCAGGAAACTCCTGGAGGGAGAGGAGACCCGCATTGGGACAGGGATCGGCTACCCCAGCCCCTCTACTGGGCAAGGGTACAACTACCAAACCCGCATCTACACCAGCTCTGGCAAGACCGCCAAGAAGGAGGGCAAGGATGAGGACCAGCAGCAACAGCAGAGCAAATCTGGAGGCAAGATGTCCCAGCGTGAAGTGTATGAGGAGACAGTGGTCACCACGAAGAAGATGGAGAAGCAGCACGAGTCCAATGATGCTCCCACCAATCAGAAAAACTAAGTGCATTCTGTAAGCCTAATCCTGACCCCTAAACCTTACCTGTATCCCACAAGTCCTCTCCTACCACTCTAAAACAAACCCTGAGCCTTAACACTTGAAGCACTAAAGAGTATCTTCTAACAGTCTTGCTTTATGTAGCATCATAAGATCTTCAAGGTTTCTGAAATGTGAAATACGGTGCAGGGTTTACAGGTTTGTTTTATGTTGGTTTATTCCTTCCCTGTACCTTCTTTCCTTCCACATTTGTTCCCCAAAGGAAATCCATTATAACTCTACTATAACCATCACTCTATACAAACCCACAATACATCTGTTCTCTCTAGTTCTCTTTCACCAACTCAACATCAAACGTTATAAAAGCACTTTGGTAGCAGCAACAGTAATACCAAGACATGGTTGATAATAGCTCTGGTCATGCACTACAACTACTACTACAACTACCACAAGCTGTGAGATACTGTCAACACATTCCAATGGAAGCATGTGTGTGTGCAAGTGTTACTATGTGCACTAATTACATTCAAAAACACCTCAGCTGGTATTGGTTGTTAGTCTACATCCACTTATACGATACAAATGAAATTCTTCTTACATGGTAATGATGGTTTAGTGCAGTGAAAGCACAAGTGTTTGTTTAGATCGTTTCTTGCACAATATTTCTATTCACAGCCAGTGCATCAGTGGTGCCGTTCAGCTCTGCATGACAAGAGTACAACAGAGGATGAAGATCCTCAGGCCAGCACTGACCAATGAAGTTTAATTAAAGAATGTGGATGACTATTTTAAAAGATTTGAAACAAACATGTAAACAAATTTATTAATCGAGCCTAATTTGCATGGTGTATGTAGATGTCATGCTTGCATGGAGTCCATCAAACCATCGTTAGAAGTTCAAAGGTTGGCCAGTGCCTTCCTTGTCATCATTGACCATGTTGAGCATCATCATGCAAACCCATTAATAGCTGTCCTGGACGTGTGCTTGCTATAGTCTGTAGGCCAGATTTGAGACTATTCTTACAAATCTTAGTAGTGGGACGGGCTACAGGTCTCTGCTGTTGAGACTGTGAAATTAAGGAAGAAATCCTATTTAAAACACAAATATGTAGGAATCAAATAGAACATTTGGAAATGATTAACAGTTTGCACAATGATACAGAGAAATTTAGCAAATATACTGTGAAGGAGGCAAAATACTGCTAATATGATAAGAAAGAATAAGAGTTTTTCTCCTGATGCAGTCCAGTCAGTTAGAGACTGAACTGTCAATTGTGCTGAAGCACAAATGCATGAGATTCTGTATGATACATCTAATCTCAATGTGATGAATTGGATTCATTTGTAGTGCCATTTCCTATGTGCCACTGATGATGCTTGAAGCTAATAGAAGCCCCAGAATCCATACCATATCACTCAGCCTGAAAGAAACCATGGCAAAAAAACTCCAACATGTCACAAGTTCTGTGAGTACCTGCCAGACCACAATATGTTTGAAACAACTTGACCTCTCTCTCTGTAACTGTGGCCATGACTGAATAAAACGTCTGTTGTAGTACGACCTCACCAGTAGAAATCCCTCAGTATGAAAGACTTGTAGCTTGTTTTGTCTGCTTGCACACTGCCAACTTGAACACAGCTATCTTATTCTCTTGCTGTTGATCAGGGCGAGCTACACCCTGACAAACTGCACTCACATTAGGAAAACAAAAAAACCCAGTGAAAGTGTGTGAGACTGTTGTGGATTGGGTTCCTACTGTTTTACCTGAGGCTAGTGACAAGTACCTTAGTACTTTAGTAAATGTGTTTGTATCTATATACAGTTGCCTATCATACCTGCAATTTTTTTGTTTGGGGGGGGGGGGGGGGGGGGGGCGGGGGGCGTCAGGGCAACAAATCCGAAAGTTGGGTGTTTTGTTTTTTGAACTACTGAGTTTCAGTGTCAAGCAGAATAAAAATCTCAAAAGTACAATAACTTCTGAACAAAAGGAGCATTTTGTAGTAAACTGCTGTTACAATGGATGGATGGTTCATAGTTGCAAATGTCAAGCCTTTATCTTTCCAGTGTAAACCAAAAGATTTCATGGATGTTTGAAAAAAAAAAAACATGTCACAACTACTTTTAATGCACTGCCAAACTTTTCTAAGCACACATGCAGCACCACGTCATGCAAAAGCAAGCAGTTTATGAATATACAGTACAGTATGTCACCCATCCCAAACCGAAAAGCAAGATTTAGCTATACAACAAATACTGTAGGATGCAAAATGCCTTAAAACACCAGCAGCTTCTTCTGGCCATGTGTGTGATGTGTTCGATTCTGTTAAGTGGGGTGTTTAATCATTAATATATCTTTATTAGTGTTTATTAGAACTACCATGACTACAAAAGCATAGGGATTGAATGTAGATGACATGCTACTCTCTTTATTGTTATTACTACTTATGTATTGTTGTATGACACTATATCAATAAAGATTTGACATTACGGAGGTGCACATTACTTCACTGTATGTTTTTTGTTCTTGTATTTATCGCTGCTTTTTTAGGAAACCTAATACTCTGCATTATACAGTCTATGTGACAATCCCATTGACACTGTAACTAGGCATAAAAACATTGAGGCAACTATTTTACTTCACACCGCTGGATTTTTTTGACCTTATATTTCAGATTCAGATTAATACAAAATGTCATCAACATATTTTTATTTTATTATCAGATAAGATTCGATAACACTGGTTTGATTGGTGATAAGTTCACAAGTCACCCAGTAATGTACAAAACCATAAAGATGAGCTATTAACGAGATGTTCACACACACACACGAGCGATTATGATCGTAAATACATAATACATACTATTTTTCTTTCCACCTCTGATTGACCCTATTGACTATTGATCAGTTTATCGGATTTGTAATAGGATAAATTAAATTATATTTACTGATTTTACCATGCAGTTCTTCTGCTACATCACTGGCACATCAATCTGTAGTTCTGTGGTGATGACCACATTAATTTGGTTTGACAAAGCCCAGAGTTTTCTTTCTACTGACAGAAAAGCTGGTTCATCAGGTCATCTGCGAGGCTCAATGTTAAGAGCCATTATTTCATGTTTTCAGACATACGATGAGGAAAATGTGTTTGTTTTGACCCATCTCTTAAAGTAAATATTGCTTTGACAAGTATGGAGTAAAGCAATGTCACCTTGACATTTTCCTTGGAGATATTATTATTTTTGCTCTTCAGGGTCACGGTGCAGTACCTTACTGAGATATGATGGATTACTTACTACTGTTCTGTATGTTAACCTTTGCACCCCTGCTGCTGCTCCACACCCTTGAGCACACACGTACAGATCCAGAGCTCGAGACCTTGGGTCCCATGGATCGTCTCAGTTTAGCCCATCCCTTGGACACCAACTGGGTTGGACAGCCTCGGTGTTGGGTGTGTGTGCATGACGCAGGTTGCAGTTCTTCAAAGATTTATATCCCTGCAATGCTGCTGAGTTGAAGGTGTGGTGGGAGCCATTCAGTGAAATGCCCTGTAAAAGTCCCGTTATGAAACTGCCCTCCATGATCTGGCTTTGAACTTCAAGAGCGCTTCAACTTTCTATTTGGAGTCCCACCGAAGCCCCCCTGTCCCTCATTCATAACCCCAGAAAGATGTGAGATGTTACAGGGCTATAAAGACATGAAAAATAGCCCTGGCAACCATCAAGTATAAAATCATGTTGGATACTCTCTTCAATCTGGGATTAATTTGAAATTTATAGCTATCAGAGCGGGTTTTGCCTTCAGTCCCAGTGTAATCAATATACAATACAGCTGGCTGACTTCTCCAGCATGTTGTTCCATAATTTTTACGCTCAACATGCAGCGTTGTGTTTAAACTGCAGCAATAGCAAGAACACAGAACAAGCTGCCTTAAAACTGACAGACAGAAATCAGCTTTCCCCTGATGTAGTGTGATGGTTGGATACGTTATCCTGACAGCATCACATGTTGTGTTTTAACTCTTTGACCACTAATGTAAGATCTGAAACATTAACTGAGTGAAATATTCAATCCTCGGCCCATTTTGTGGATGGCCACACAACAAAGGGAAATATAATACATGTTTCCTGCTTTGTTTTATAAACATTAAATTGCATTTAAAATTAACTGTTGTTATCTTCTATGCTATGAGAGAGTTGAGCTCTCTCATAGCTAAAATAACTTTGATTGCTCTCATCCATTTCACCGGTGTCTGCATGCAGACGGTAGTTTGTAATGATTGCTCGATCAGGGTAATCCTTTTTCTTTAGGTCTTGTACTCTACTCTCTTCACGGACATAGGAAACTGTGCTGCGTTAGGGGCTTGTTTTATGTTCTACCCGGTGATAAGCATCTGCATGCAGCTGTGATGCCGGAAATGAGGATTAGGCTGTGAAGTGAGCAGGATGAGGCTGTAAATTTCAGCTGTTTGTCAGCGTCTGCAGATCAGAGCGAGTCTTCCTAACATGACTGAGGTATTGGCTCAGCAGATATATTAAAGTATAAATGCATGGAGCCTTACACACACACACACACAAACATATTGTACAAAAAAAAACAAAAACCCAAAACCCCAGAAAACTTATGAAGATGTCATTCCCTGAATAAGGATAGTTATTATATATTTTAGAATTTCTAGCTGCAGCATGATTGCATATAAAGTCAATGAAACCGACACAAACTTATATAATTTCTACAGCTCATGAAACACCTGCTAAGCAAAGAGATTGTTTCAGATCAAGTGAAAATACTGGTACTAATCCCTTTTATTAAATAACTTCATAAAAACGCAGAGATGTGGGGAAAAGGGAAGGGACCAGAGGATATTACAGGAAAAACTGGGGTGTCTAAAAAGTTTTGAGGCCAGAAGACCCTGAGCTGAACACAGACACTGTCTGTTACACAATTTTAGATGGTAATCGGATTAATGAGAGGACAAAATTTCTTTGTTTTCTGTCTGAACACACCTTTTAAGTCCACTATGGGTATTTGGGTACTTTTATTTGTTTCTAACAATTGGACAAGAAATTCCTGTCTGTCGATGGCATGTGAAGCCAATAGCTGACTACAGACCATGAGACAAGAAGGAAACAACTAGCGTCTAATTTAAGCTAAAAAAAAAACCCACTTGATGATTTTGAAGTGTTTTAAGTTTCTTAAGTTCTTAATGTATTGTTTGTGCGTTTGTGCGACAAACGCACAAACAATACATTTAATAATTAATGTGGGTTTCCTCTGTAACTGGGAAAAGTCAAGTGTGAAGGCAGCAACTGACATACACCCCATATTGTTGTTGTATCAGAAACAGCTCATCAAAATAGCATCTTGATTTTTTTTTACTCTACACATTTCACAAGGTAGATCATGTACAATAATTGCTTTGGAAGTGATCACTAATCAAACAAGCTATTTTCCCAAAAAAGCAGAAAGGGTCATTTTCAATGAGAGGTGGTTAAACATATCTCAGTCTTTCCTGTACCAGGCAACAATGTGTTAATTTGAGTTGCTGCTGCTGTTGCCTTGGAATCAGTTGCTAGCATCCTGCTGTGCTGCAGCAGCCTCTGGGAATGACCAGTCAGAGACACAGGCTTTGCTCTCATCCAGACAAACATTAAAGAGGTCTGAGGAGAAGTGTAGAAACAGACATAGAGATGCTAGACTGTAAAAATATAGAATATAGAATCAGTTATAGACAGTTTAATATGATAGTGTAAATTGTATTTGAGTAAAACCTGTGGCAGAAGCAACTAAAAATTATTTGGTTACAGTGATCTTACAGTTCTGTGGGGAGAGCAATGTATTTAAATAATCATTTGCCAAACCGATTCCTTGCTTGGTAATAAGTGCTGAATCACTTTGAGGTAGGCCCCACATATGACGTAGCCATCTCCCTGTTAACAAAGCCATTGCTGTTTTTTCTTGCTTCTAATAATAGCGCAGACACAGCCAGCAGATCCAGACAGGCAGACAGGCGGACTGATGAGGGCTGTCTTTCTTTGAACAAAGAGGAAGGTTGCAGCCTTCTTTTTGACCAGCGTTTGACCTTTTCTGAGGGTGAATGTAGTGTTTTTGGGGCTATTCAACCCGATAAACACAATTGCATCAATAGTTCATCTCACTAATCAGAAAATGGAGGGGGCAATGGTCACTCTTCTTCTGATAATATTTGAAATATAGTTGAGAATTTGATTTTGTATAAACATTAAATTTATAGAGCACTGGTTGACTGGCTCGTTTCAGGAAAAATTTGGCACATGTTTTCCTTTTACCTTGTTCCTCAGACTCCTCAAGGATCATTTCAACTAGACGTGACACTTGATCAACATAAAATTTTACAATTCATGTTTAAATTTCGACAGAGTCCTGAAATGTTGGCTGATTTAGTAAATGCAAAACAGTTCGGGAAGAAGAGCCAAATCTTTTGAGGAGTAGAAAAAGAGGGTTTGCATCCTTCTGTCAAGAACATCTGTGTCTGTTTAGTGAGCATACAGCTGCCTTTATGCACATCAGAGTATTATTTCAAACATGTACTCTCAGAGAACATTTATATACACCCAGTTCTGCTCTCTATATCTGTGCATATAGTTGTAAATGTAGTCAAACTCCTACATTGTGCTATGCATTGTAATGGGAAGTTGTGCATTGACAAAAGTCACAAAACAAAAAATCTACAAAAACACTGCAAACTGCTTAAGATTTCCATATTTTCAAAGAAAAATACAGATGCACGATTCACAACTACACTTCAAAAATACAAAAGTACATGAACAGTTTTACCTGCAGGGTTTCACAACAGAATAAGCGTACTGTCAGATTTATACACACTATATTTAAAACACATCACACCAGACTAGTTTTCAATTGGGGTGAAATCTTATTCCTTCCGCACATGTGAAAAAAGTGTGATTCATCACTTTTTCCAGTGATTAAACCCACTGTCATAAAGGAAAATGTCTGAAAAAGTGTTAAAAGGAAGGTATTTTTAGGTTTCGGAAAGATAGGAAAAGGTGGAGAAAGAGACTGATGTGCACCTTGCAGAATAGAAAACTCTGATGGCTGCTGTTGATGCTTGACTTCATGCACTGGAGGCACAGTCACTGTGGGGAGAAAGCTGGTTAAAAATGAGTATGCCCTTTGGAAATTTCAAACCCCTAGTTTTACATCAAAAGTACATTTTAGGAGCATTTACAATCTTGAATACAAAAGAAAAAAAAAGCTTGCTTCATTATGATGAATGGGTACAAAGCATTCGCTTACATGCAATGAGCTACAGTTTAAGGACATGCTTATTAATTTATATTAGTTCATATTACAAGATATTACCAGATGAACCTTTTATTTCTGCTGAACTCTATAACTCTATAACTTTTGCTGAAGTACAGACAGTGAAGACTTAAAGAAGATGAAATGCTGGAACTTATACTGATGGGACTAATTATTTTGGAGGAGATCAGGGAGGGTGCAGGAGTGCAAGAAAACAAGTCTAGCCTACAGGGATATGTCCATAAAGTCCTCTTGTGCTTTAGTGTGCTGTCACTGATAGTATTAACAGATGCAATTTGAAATCAAACTCACATGAAAACATCCATTTGGATAATGATATTCAGGTTTATAAGCCTACAATACAGACATACACTTATTAAGCATGTTAATTCCAAAAATATCCTTTAGCATGGCGGTGTCTGCTTGAGGCAGCTCTTATGACATCATAATCTTTGAGAAAAGGCCACTAAGTAAAAAAAAAAAACCCCATAATCAATAATTTGCAACTATTATAATCTCTTGTGATCTCAAACCATGATTTATATGGAAATGGATAATATATAGATAATTTTCAATTAGACCAATTTTTCCCAAAATACATATGGATAAAAATCACAGTGTACCGTCGCATTCTGAAATGTTCCTTCAACTCATAAGGGAATGAGCAGAGTGTGCTGCCGCTGTCTAATCCATAATAGAGCAGCTGCGCCCATCCAGGGCTTCCTCTTAGTGTGAGCCTGCGCACTATGACACAGCATTTTGAGAGAGACCAAAGGGAAACTGTTGAAAAAAGACTTTCTCAAGGCATGAAGTGGGATTCTAACCATGAAGTTAAGCAACTGAAAAGATTGGACGGAGTAATGAGGGTATCAAATGGAATAGTTAGCAATCAGTAGCTCAGAGATGAGAGAGAGGGTGAAGGCTCTCATCAGTTTTTGATGATTCTGTTTCAATGATCTCTTTCCTTATGTTCGGGCCAGCCTGATAAATAAAAAGATTATACGAAAGACAATGCTTTGTAATAAGGAATTTATTCTGAGCTTTTTTTATTCATACTCCCCAGTGATAAAATATTCAAAATACTTTACAATCTTGCGAGTTCATATCAGCTGCTGGCAAGGTGGTGCAGAGTTTTGCAGAATAGATTTAGTATCTAAACCAAAAAAAAACCCAACCAAACCCAAAAATGTAATGTTTTATTGATGGGTTTTGTTTCACATAATTAGGTCACATTGGTGAGCATTAATTTTCTTTGCAGCTGAACAGGTGTGAAGTTGGGAAAAGTCAGACAGAGTTATTTCTCCCCTCATTAATCTTCAGGCTGTGAGGATATGAATGTAGGCAAAACCCCTTTAGAAATACACTAATGGTTCTATCATCATCATAATATCACCTCATATCATGCCATCAGTCATTAATTACAGAGCAGTTTTAACATCTCAATAAGAAGTAGCCAGCACTGTATGTATCTGTGTAGGTAGATGATGTTGTTGAGTCCAAGCCTACACGAGTCAAATGAAATTCTGTCTGACTTATGATCATTTATCACCTCACATTGTGAGCAGGCATTATTTTGTAATGTGTAAGCATCAAAGGTTGAAATGAATTTTCAGTTGACTGCATTTCACCTGATTTTACACTCACGTTAACACCTTATATGGACATGGATGGAGCCGTACTGATCTGGTCACACGAGCTGTAAATCAGAAGAAAGATGACGGTTGTTTGTGAAAGTCCATTATTACAACAGCTTTTCTCAGCCCGCCAGCACCACAAAGGCAAAGGAAATTAACATGCTGCATTATTTTCATGAAGTTGTTTCCAGTCTTTGGTCCATAGGATAACATGCTGCTGGCTGTATCTACATGTTGAGCAGACAGATATCAGAGCACAGCTTATCTTTTTATTGAACTTTCTTTAAGACAGGGAATGAGCATTTTCCCAAAATATCAGTGTATTTCTTGTAATTATCTGCCCTGCCCTGATGTTTCCTGGTTCCTGTCACCTTTGCCTCCCAATATTTGAGTCACTGTCTTTAATTCGTACGTAACATTAGCGTTACAAGAAGAAACAATGTGAGCTTAGCATGAAACTTAATTTCATTGTTGAACACAGCTTCAGTTTCCAGTAGTGAAAAGCAACACAACTGTGAACTTGTTTTTATTGTATCTTTTCTCCAACTGAATTTAGCACACTAACCAGCAAGTCCCACCTTGTCATTTTTCTAACAGACATGGCCTTATCATGCTGGTTAGAAGATATTATAACGTCTTGTCTTGTAAACGAAACAAAGCAATGCTCTTTTAAAGCAGCAATTATCACCAGCTCCTCCCAGCAAGACACCACATTTGGCCACATAAAAAACACACTAATGGGCCTTTCAGCTCTTATGTAGTTGACCTTATTCACAAATTAGCTGTTCCTCTATAGAGCTGAGAGGAACAACAAAGGGCGGAGGATTATTACCTGGGCAATGATTTATTACAAGTTACGCTTCCAGTCAATTGATCCACGTTAATATAAAAACATTGATTGCAGCAGCTTTAAAAAGTCATCCAGGCTGTCCCCCGGCTGCCCTTGGTCAGCAAGTCTTACCCTATGTGAAGTTCTCATCTTTGTCTTTAGCCTGAGAGGATTAGTACCGAATATTGGAAAACCCATCATTACATTGAGTTTATTTTGAGTATCTTCATTTTCATTGTTTTTTCACAGACTGTTTCTTATTAAACTGTAGGTTTGCGGGTGTTGGATTTATAATCTACAAAGTTTACTGTGTTTTTTTCCATTAAAAACAACCAGCATTTCCTTATCTAATGTCAAATTTATAGGTGTCTCCTTGTCCAGTTTCATATTGTGAGTGAGATTACTGTACGAAATTCACATTAATCCTTCCATTCATCTCCAGCCTCCTTACTCCTGTGCAGTAGAGGAGGTAAAATCTGGAAAAGGACACAGAGGGAAACTCCCTTCCCCACACAAAGTGCTGCAGCCTGTCATGCTGGAGGAAAAAAGATTGCCTGCCTCCAGAGGCCAACGTATTGACAAATCTCTCTTGCTCCGCTCAGTATAATCTTCAAACATCCAGACGCATACAGGGAGGCTGGGAGGGTCAAACCAGAGGCTTCTTGGAGGAGCAAGGGGGTTGTCCATAGCCCCCTGCCTCCTCTGTCCTTTACCCATCCATCCTGGAACAATAGTGACACGTGTACCTAATGAGACATAAATGTATATGTTGTATTCTCTGTTACTACAACTAAATATACAAGTGATTTCCAATCGCTGACAGTGTTTTATAGACTTAGATTTTGCATTTTACATTTTTCCATACTTTCTTTTGTTCATACTCTGCATTAATCTGAAATTAGAACATCTCCCGGCAGTCTAGCAAAATGCAAAGCATGCTCGCTGCTGTAAAAGGCTTGAATGTCATTCATGTTTGAAAGTTTTCTCTTGGCAAAGGAATTAAAAGACAGAAAATTGCTTTAGGAATTATACAACATGGTATGTACACACTGCTGTCCAGAATGGGTTTGGTTTCAAAAGAGAAAAATAACCTTAAATCATCCAAGGACCTTTAGAGAGGAGGGGATCCTTGTGTGTTCCTCATGGGAAATTCAAATGACACAAAACAGCCCACCACTTTAGACATCCCTTAGATCTTTGGGGAGGAAGGGGTTTAAAGAAAAGAATGCTTTTTTATATGTAATGACTCATTTACAGATTTATAAAAACACTGACTTGCATCTTGTTTTATTTAGGGTGTTCATATAATAGTCAGTGGATGAGCTCCACAGAGCAATCCCAATCAAAAACTACTAAACATAGCTTAGCATAAAGACTTGAAACAGGGGAAAAGCTAGCCCTGTTCTATTCAAAGGCATCAAAAAACTGCCAATAGTTGGAACACAGACTTTATTGCATCTTTACTGCTGCACATGCTCTTTCATCTTCCACCCACTGGAAATGATAAAGTAAGTGATGTGTGGTGCATGGGTAGGTGGGCGGTGCTAAAATATTCTGCAGAGCCATCATCACCTTACTCCCATGGGCCCCTTTCAGTAGCGATATCTGTTTCAACCCTAAAGCTTGTGGGAGTAAGTCAAAGGGAAGGGATGGACCGTTTGGAGAGTGTTCCCCTGGAAGTGCATCATTCAATCTTACCTGCTAGTCGTGGGTAAGTGCAGGGTAATTACAAAACATTCAAAATGTTAGGGCAGCAACCAATGAATGAATGGCCATTTTATTTTCTACCTCTGTCATCCCATGGAGAGGCGTCTGAAGTTAATGGAGTGATAAACCCCTAAATAAATGCGAAGACAGTTATTGAACGGTATCACACTAATGCCCGTTTCCATTAATCAAATGTCATCATAGATCAAAAGCAATGCCTTAGTGATGGCAGCTGAGTGAGAGAAAGCTCCAAACAGATGTTTGCTCATTGCTTTATTTTGTTTCCAACAGTAGCTGAATGTGATGTTATAGATGTCATAGAGAAAATGAAGATGCACTCGACAACTGCAGAAAGTGGAGAAAATTGTTTCCCTTTTTTTTGGAAGTAGCAAATGTACAGTGTTAGAAGCTTGACAAACTATGTGCACTGTGTATGCTGGAGGCCTGAACACACATCATTCAAGAACCATGAGTGTCTTTATGAGAAACCAGAACTGGGCTGATAAAGCCTGACAATCGATGGCTTCTTCTCTTGCAGTTTGCAGACCCATTTGAGATGGCTTTTAAATTCCTTCATGCATCCTGTAGCACCTCCTGCACTGTGCATCACCACACTATGCACGACATGGCCCGTCTAAAGGACCACACAATGCATGTGGGTGTCTTTTTACTGCCTCACAACCTTTTCCATCTCCCACACTGGTAAGTGAAGCCATTCCCCATCTGCTGGCAGCCTGCCCAGAGGCTGATATACTGAGTAACCATACACACATAAACAGCTATTGATCGGATAGAAAATGCCAAAAGCATTTCATTAGCTTGGCGAAGACCTGATTAAACGTGTCAACATTCTGAGCCTGTGGGATTTCTGCCCAAAGACTCACTCAGGGAACGTTTCTGAATAGCAGACTATTGAAACAGCCTCCCAGAGTGACACTGATATGGCAACATCCAGCCATCCAGAGATATCCAGAGATATGGAAGCATTTGTGAATATAATTGTGTGGTAATAGGACTATAACAAGGGCAGCTGCTCAATAGCATGCTAATGCACCATAATTAGAGAGTGGATCGATGGAGAAGGATCAGCTATTAATTAAAAAGCAGTTAAAAGGCTTGTACAGTCGGCCTTTGACCAGAGTGAGAGGTCATATATCACTTGCTTGCATGTGAATCCCTTTAGCCCTGTCCAGAGGTTAGTCTGTTGGTTAGTGTTTACATGTCTTGGTTGAGCTCTGTGAGCATTTGTGGAATGGTGCATTTATGGAATAGGAAAAGTGTACGTGTGGCCATGGTCTGTGGGGGAACCCTGCGTAGCAGCCTCTACCACAGGCTGAAATGTAACCATGCTTTTGCTCCAGCTTGTTTAATTGTCGTCCACACAATCTCCTCTTTCCTCTTTTCTCTGTTGTGGTCATTTCTGTTAAACGTGTTGTTGCTCTGCATTTTTTAGAACCACCTCCAGTGTGCTCTTCTTTTCACTCTTGAGTGTGATCGCAGAGTGAAGCAGACAAATAAGCACACAAGTCTCAATGCATCCTACACAGATGGAGGTCCTGAACCTCCACATAGGCAGAAATGGGACTGTTATCTAATTGACTTTTAAACTGGTGTGCATGCAGCTCATCTTTTTTCATCGAATACCACAATTAAAGGCTCTGTGAGGGTGATGAAACCCCATAATAACTCAGGCAGATGGAAATGTCATGTTAATTACACTGAATAATTTGCTGGCTAAATCTGAACTGTCTCCCTGCTCATCATTGGACATTGTTTCATTTTCTACATGTATGAATTATCTGCATATTCATGTGTAAAATCTGTGCATTTCAGTGTGTTTGTGTGTGTGCCCTTCTATGTGCGTCGCCACATGTCTGTCTGTTCTATTTGCACAGATCGGTCATCCCCAAGGACATTCATATCATCCTGTCCACCCTCCCCCTTGGTGACATCAAATGGTGGAAACAAAGGAAAACCTGGTCCACTCCCCCACCCTACTCCATTTTGGGTGTCAGACACACACACACATAAACACACACAAAGATGAGGTGCTTCTGGACATTGAGGCTTCTGGAACTGATTAGGATTTAGTTAAGGTCCCATCGATCCCTCTCTGGTCTTTAGATCACTGTGTGTGAGAGGGCAAAATTTATCAGCCAGTCTATTGTCCTGAATGTCTGAGGTGAAGCCAATGTGACACACACTAGGTGGGAGAGCTGTGATATTCGTGATAATTTATTCTAACTCATAAAGAGACACTGTATGTCTCCCTGTATAATGGCAGGAGCTTGTAACACAACCACTGACTGAGCTTTGCTGTACTTTTACTGTAAAACTGCAGAAAATTGATACTAAAAATAGTATCTATATAGATGGCTGCAGATGCCACATAAATCATATGATTATATATATTTGCATCTATGTATGTTGTCAATGGTTACCAATCAGTGATTCAGGATTATCCTCAAGATGGATTTTTAATGTCTGGGTTATGACCTTTCATAAAATTGGAAGTCACCCCCTTTATCTTACCCTCACAGCAGCTGTCAGTCAGAGTGTTAGTGTGTGTGTGTGATAATCTGTAGACATGCTTAGTGGACCGCAGTGAGGGCTAAATTGGTAAGGGAGCTATCTAAAGAGGTTTGGATGGCAGGGGACAAAGGCCAATCAATCGGTGAGTTGTCTCTTAAATAAAGCTTTACTGTGTAATAACAACATGGGGTCCAACAACAAACAACAATGAATTATTGTGACAGCAAAAATAATGGAGTGACGTGACGTGAGGACACAGTTTTGGGTGTATGAAATAATGAGCAGATTCAAAATACTTCAGTCATGGTTGCGTGTTTCTAGGCTTGAGGTTGTTTTGTTAGCCTTGTCAGTGCTGTGCTACCTTATTAGTTTTAGATGGGGTCTGCATTATTTATAGTGATAAAGAAAATGTCCTACACAACATTTTGTTGCGAGGGACCTGCAGTGGGGAAGGCTGCTTAAATACCTAATTGTTCCTTAACTGACAGAGTGCGTGGGAGGGAACAGGCAGAAACAGTGAGCAGAGAGTATAAACAACTTCTTCATATGAAATAACATTATTAAAATCAGGCACACATGTTAAGGTAACACATGGACATACATTATATATTGCCAAAAGTATTCGCTCACCTGCCTTGACTCGCATATGAATTTAAGTGACATCCTATTCTTAATCCATGGGGTTTAATATGACTGTCCACTCTTTGCAAATATAACAGCTTCAACTCTTCTGGGAAGGCTTTCCACAAGGTTTAGGAGTGTGTTTATGGGAATTTTTGACCATTCTTCCGGAAGCGCATTTGTGAGGTCACACACTGATGTTGGACCAGAAGGCCTGGCTCTCAGTCTCCACTCTAATTCATCCCAAAGATGTTCTATCGGGTTGAAGTCAGGACTCTGTGCAGGCCCGTCAAGTTCATCCACACCAAACTCTCTCATCCATGTCTTTATGGACCTTGCTTTGTGCACTGGTGCACAGTCATGTTGGAACAGGAAGGGGCCGTCCCCAAATTGTTCCCACAAAGTTGGGAGCATGGAATTGTCCAAAATCTCCTGGTATGCCACCATACCATACCATACCATATACGATATAGTACTGTAGCAGAGCCTTCAAACAAACATTAAAGGTTATACAGGCAAAATATAGCCTCCTGGGCAACACCCAAAACTGTGACATGCCCTACATAAGACTGAATTTGGTCAGTGTTGATAGATAAGGTATTTAAAATTGCACAGTTTGATATTTGAGATTATATTTGACTCTTCAGCAATGGCACTAACAGATATGTCTGGCTTTCACAGACAATGGTTCGACAAAGGTTATGTTACGAGGTTCCTCCATGACTTGAAAGACCAGACAGTGTTGGTCCTATCTTTCCCTTAACATCTCCCCAATTTCCTCTTTGGCCAGCTGGACTTTTACTGTTTGCTTGGTAGATTTTGAGCTGAAGTCAGTCCATAAGCTGCCATGTTACTTTTCATTTACATTCTTACAGCATTCTCAGTATCTTCAAATACTTTGCTTAAGAGAACCATAACAAGCTGAAAAGTACATTTAATTTTTTCACCCTGGATTTTATCCATCTATTGTGAGGGTTTGAACAAACTTGCCTCTGTGCAGCTGCCACCAGCAGAAGGCCAGCAGAACTGACAACTGCGTGCAGGATCCAGCTCTCCAGTTAGGTCAGTACTGAATAATGCAGGCTCCCCACATTTCACACCCATTATTCCACTTGGATGGCGAAAAGGCTCTGAGACTCATTCATGCACACACACACACACACCAAGGAACATGCTCTGGCACTGATTCACATTGGCTGAGGGAAATAAGAGCAGCCTTTGTAGGACTGGGAATGACAAGACAGAAATTAAATAGAAATAACTTAAGTTAGTTACGGCGACATAAAGGTGGATTTTAGAGCAAATGGTGACATCACTGTATACATCTTCCCATCTTAATATACCCTGACACTTTGCATTGTTGCTTTTGGCAGTGTAATTGAAAGCTAAACCTCAAAGGTGAAGTGCGTTTGTGAGTTACAGTAGTTAGCCTTTCATTACATCCACCAAATGACTGCAGCTTTTTTATTGCCTCACCTCAGTGATTTAACCTGATGAAGATGTGACTCTGCTCTGTTGCTAATAGCTACTGTGAGAAAAATCGTCAACGACCACTCCTCACTGCTTACATCACTGTAAGAAATCTGTTTGACTGTTTGCTCTCTTCATTTGCTGTTTCACGCCTTTGCACCTGCCTCTCAACAACTCATGTCACCTCTCGCTTTCACAAGCTTGTTTAAGCTTTTCATTTTGCTTCTCTCACAGCCAGCCAGACAGAGTTCAAGGTACCACCCTTTCTGTCTTGTTGCCACCCCCCCCCCACAATTCCCTGCCCACCCACTCCCGGTCCAACCACCCCCCCCGGCTCGTGCTGCCTTCCCTCTCCCTTTTTTCCATGTTCTATTGCTCACTCTGTTCTTCTCTCTTTCCTCCTCTTAGGGCATTTTCTACCTTTTCTGAGAGTCATACTTCATTCATTATTTACTTGTGCATCTCAGTGGGATATTGGCTGCGTTTCCCGATGGTTTACTGCTCAAAAACAGACATGCAGTGTTTTCCAAGAGAAAAAAATTAGTCTCTGTACATGTGAAGGTCAGTATATCAGATCACCTTCTTCACACAGTCCCTCTCTGGCTGACTGCTGAGTATCCCTGTATGGATGACAAACAGTAGCAACATCATGACAAACTGATAAGGGACACAGCAAGCCAAAGAAGGTATTTTTGACATAGTGCATGACTAATAATGTCCTTTTATTTATCATTTATCGGGATATTTGGTCCTGAAATAGAAGAAATCCTCCTCCTGCAGCGTCCTTAGACATGCAAACATGAAAAACACTGTGGGCGACATTGTGGGCGAAATGCCACGCCCCAGTCTGCACCCCTAGGACTACATCACTCTCTGCTGCCCCCACACACAAACATGAATGCACACACTTTGATGCAAAGTGAATCTCCTTTTAATAACAGCCTTAGCCTTAAATCTTTTACTCCATTGTCATGTTTTTAATTCAAAGGTATGAGGAACATCAGCTTTATATGAGCGCAGCCTCCCAGAAACGTTCATCTGGATGAGCGCTTCACAGTGCCGAAGAACAGATTTGGGGTGGTCCACTCATGCCAATTAAAACATTTGCCATAAACCTCCCCAGCAGGCTCATCAGAGGACATTTTTACTGGCACATAAGCATAACAGCTTGAAAGAAAAAAAAAAAATCCATAACAGTGCGTATGTCTTTGCCTGATATGCATCAGCCATCTAAACACAGTGTACTATCCTTTTAATTTAAACCAGTAATGCGAATCAATGGTATCAGCACTCCACTGGCTACTGCCATATAAATGTTAGCTCTTACTAAAAGAACAGAAAACTGAAGCAAGCAAGGCGTAAGCATGAACACTGTACAGTACAAAAATTGCTTGTATTGTACACTATTCTACTAGACACTTGAATTTCAGGCATTCAGGTGTAAAATAGTTTATTTTTCTTTGAGGTCTGTATGTGTGTTCTCCTATGAGGCTGTTTCTGTTTGGTGAAGCCACACCCTGCTGTCTCCTGACACACAGAGCAAGAGAAATGGAGAAAGACACACAGTGCAGCGAGGAACTGAGCAAAGTCATCAGTGAAGTGTGAAAATAGGGTACGAATGAACACGCATCAGTCCCCATTTCTTTATTCCTGAGGAACAAAAGGTTACAGCTGAGGTTTTATTATGTAGTATAGGTGGTCAGTTTGAATCCCCATCAAGCATCTGGGAAAAGTTAACCAAAGACTTAAGTGACACAACCTAGATAGTGAGGCACCGTAGCAGCAGATGGAAATATTATCACTGAATGTGCATATAGTGTGAATCAGGGTGGGGCAGAAGTAAAAGTTTAAAAAAAGGAGATATTTAGTTTGAGCTGGTTGTCTACTGTGTTTCTACTTTATTGCGTGAGCAATATAATAATATTGGGTTATTCAGTTAATGAGTTCTACTTACTGTTGTAGCAGCCACAACCATCAGACATGTGGAGTAGAAAGTACAATTGGTCTGTCAAATTAGTGAAAGAATTGTCCCAGACAGATGTAGTGGAGAGTTCTTTTTATCTCTCATTTTTGTCTCATTTCAAAATCAACAGCACAATATTGAAGTTAAGGGATTATAAGCAATTCTAGAGCCAGATGCTGCCATGGTGGACCAGCTGCTGGACATTGCAGTCATTTGGGGCTACATAGCAGGTGACTATAAAGTGCTATATGAAGGGAACCCTTATAGATCTTAAAACTGATCACCTGCATTTTATGTCAAAGAGAAGGGGAACACAACAAGAGATAAATTGACCACATCTGGTGTATTTTGTTGGCCGTAGTATTTTCCACACCACATTGTCATTGTCACTCAGTGGGGAACAGATGAAAGGCATTGCTCCCTAATTAGCAGCTATATAATGAACCTGCACAGATGACCACGCCCTGAGCTGCTGGTGTTAACATGTTTGTCTCCTATATCCACTTCCACAAACCCACCAGCCAACCCCACCCCCATCTCTCCTCCACACGGAGCATCACAGCCGCAATGTTATACAACGCCCTGCTGCTTTTGCTGTGAACCTGTCTTTCTTCCCACCCTTTGCTGTTGTCCTTAGTCTCTAGTTAAATCAGATGCCGAAATGTCACCCTACAGATGTTCAGAAGGGTTGACCAGGTCAGGAGAGAAGATAAACTTCTACAAGTGCATGTATAACCTATCTGAATTTTGTAGGAAAATGCAGATGTTGAGTGTTGAATTGTCTAATTTCATCGTTAATATTATTGAACTGACATAACAATCTTGTGCGATAGTGCAGTGAGGGACAAAGATACTGTGTATGGGATATTCATGACAAATGACACCAGAGTAAACATGGCTTCTTACTATGAATTACTATTAAGGTCTTATTTTCTGCTGACAGTCTCCTGTAAATAAAAACAGATGTTGTTCTGACCTGAAAGATGCAGACTCAGTGGTATGTGAGTGTCTCTGACAGAGTTCAGGGTGCTCAGAGGGGGAAGAAGGGCAGGTCTTGTGTATAAGCAGAAATCCAGGCTCAGCAGAATGTAAAGTGGGAACTGCTGATTGTAGTAAGTAGTTTCTGTCACTTATATTTTTATCCATCCCGCTATGAGTTGCATAAAAAAATGTGTATAAGACATTTAATCAATACATCATTTAATTACTACAACCACAATGTTGATTAAAATCTGTATGCTCCTTACGTTATTGCATCACACATGTCTGATGTGAAGTATTAGCATACCAAAATAATGGTGTGTGTGTGTGTCATGAATAGCTTTATTGAGATAACTTTGGTTATTAGTCTCTATCAAATGTTTGTCTCTAGGGCATCCTGGAGTGTAAGTGTTGACAGCTCATACAATATATTGTGACCTCAGTTCAGCACCATGGGTTTGACCCCAGCTAAGTACTTGTACAATACATGTTTCTACAGCTGCTGTCAATGTGTTTAAGATCCCTAATATCTAAAAATCTTTGTCAGCAGCATGCATATGAAGCAGTACACTGTTGATTTTTATGAAAGCTTATTTAATTAGCTGAATCTTTTTCTCCCAGAACATCTTTGGAGTTTTGATCATAGTTTGGACAAGAGACAACCAAGGCTGTCCGCGGGGCCTCTGGAAACAGGATCGGTTATTCCCTGTGGCTATTTTTCACAATAAACAATTAATTGAGCAAAATATCAGAGGATTCATCAATATTGACAATAGTTTGTAACAATACCTATTGTCTTTACAGTTTATTGTTAGGACACTCAAGACTGGGTAGGATTGTGTGGGAGCAAAGTGCCACCGCCTGGTACAAAATGGTCTCACATGTCTCATTTTGAATGACAGCAGATGTAATTAAGTTTAGTATACCCAGAAAGATTTGAAGAAGTAGAAGCCCTCTGATTTCTTAGAGATAACAGTTAAAGCTTACTGATTAACTTAGTTGGTTGATCCACAACCACTATGGCAAAATTTTTTCATAATCAGCTGATTTAAAAAAAATTCTTTTTCCAGGCAAAAATGTCAAACTTATGTTATTCACGCTTTTTCAAAACTGAGGCGTTTATTCTTTTCTTGGTCATAGTTGATAATACACTTAGTTTCTTTGGGTTTGCAACTGTTGGTCAAACAACACAAAACATATAAGACACCTTTTACAGTTCTGGAAAATATTGTTTCATTATTTTTGTTCTCCATGACACAAAACTCTTTGAGGTTTAATGGAGAAAATAATCGTGGTTTATATTTGGAGTATTGGGGCAAAATTTAATCTATTTTTCATAATAAATGATGGATAGAAATGAAATGGTGTAAATGTAGCAACACACTTGATTGAGGGGGTGGGGCTTTCGCGCTGTTCTGAATGACGCTACATGAGTAAGCACCAATCAGGTGACCGGATCTTGCATAGTTCGTGTTTTCCTTTTTTCCCCTTCGCACATGCGTGTTTCATTTTTAAAATGGCGGCCGTACAGGGTGGTCTGGTCGACGCGGATGAAGATAAAGACATAAAGACAGAAGCATCAAACGATTCCTGGGGAAATAACAATGCAAACGACGGCAGGCTCCTTTCTCCGTCTCCCGGCTCCAGCGCTTCAGCCGGGAGCAACAAAAGTGTGGCGGGAGCCTCGGAGGAGCAGCAGACGCTACTGGCAGTCCTGCAGTTCCTCAGAAAGAACAAACTGACCGAGTCCGTCGAAATTTTGCGCCGTGAAGCGGGATTACCGGAGGACTCCCTGGAGCCGAAGGGGGCTGAGTCCTCCGGGGCGGGTTCTGGAGGTGCAGCGGGCAGCGTGGACCTAGAAGGCGGGGATGCGAGCTCTCTTCTCAGCCGGGTGACCGTCTCATCCACCGCCGGAGCTCAGGCGCCAACAAAAGGTCCGATCCAATCAGTGGCTGCTGAAGCCCTGTTGCACTGATAACACAACCGCTTCCTGTTAACACCAACAGAAATGTGTGCTTCCACTGCTAACTGACACTCATGAAAATAGAGACGCTGTAGTTAAGTTGCTCAGGGACAAACTCTCACATCAAAGTGCGTCCTGTCCGACAGCCAAGTCAACACACTGCTTCATTAAGTTTATATCTATGGTTCCGCCTCTTGGAGTATTTATTTAGTCGTTTGTTTTTAATTTTAACACCATTAATATTTCCCATGTCACATCTGTTAATACAGTTAAGCGATGTGAAGACAGTTGGACAAAGTACTCCTAATTCCTAGGTCTTTGCTAAGCTTTCAACATGCATGGTCTTCATCAGGAAAGTGTCATCACGTAACCTCACGTTATGTGAAAAGGCCACATCGTGTTTATTGGGTAGCTTAATTAACAGGTGATATCATAAATCTAATTAGTTCGACATGGCCAACATCAGATTGAAGGTGTAACTGCTTGTCTCACTTGGATGCCTGTTTCAGCAGCAGCTGGGGAGGATCAACCAGATGTGAATGTGGTGCTGTCAGCCTACAGCCAGCAGGGAGACCCAGCTCTGTATGAGGTGTACTACAGCAGCCTGAAAAGGTTCATAGAATCCGTTTTGGACTGTCACAGAGCAGAACTGTCCCAGGTCTTCTACCCGCTGTTTGTCCACATGTATCTGGAGTTGGTGTACAACAATCATGAAAGTGAAGCCAAGGCTTTCTTTGAAAAGTGAGTTCTCTTTTTCCAAAATGAAAACATGGCTTACTTTGCTTCTATCTTGGCAACAATCCTCTAAAATCCTTCCCTGTTCCTTCTGTTCCTCCATCCCAGGTTTAGTGGGGACCAGGAGTGCTACTATGAAGACGACTTGCGTGTCTTGTCCAGCCTGACAAAGAAAGAACATATGAGAGGTAATGAGACCCTCCTCGACTTCCGCACCAGCAAGTTTGTCCTGCGCATCTCACGTGACTCTTACCAGTTGCTGAAGAGGCACCTACAGGAGCGTCAGAACAACCAGATCTGGAACATCATCCAAGAGCACCTCTATATTGACATCTTTGATGGCATGCCACGCAGCAAGAGCCAGATAGATGCCATGTCTGGCAGCTTGGCTGGAGAGGCCAAGAGAGAGGCCAATAAAACTAAGGTTGGATTTATGAGATTCCTGTTTTCTTTGTGTTTCCAAACCATCTTTCTAAGAAGCTTATTACAGTGTTGGAGCATTTATGACATTTTATTGTTTCAATGTCTTTCAACCTGCTGTAGGTTTACTACGGATTGCTGAAGGAACCGGAAATTGAGCTGCCTCTTGATGATGAGGATGAGGAGGCAGAAAATGAGGAGGGTAAACCAAAGAAGAAAAAACCTAAAAAGGACAGCTTGGGCTCCAAGAGCAAGAAACAGGATCCTAATGCACCTTCTCAGAATCGGTAAAAATTTGTTTTTCACACTAATGTGTGTTCTGCAACTCACTCATATTGTTTAATCAACCAATTTAGCGATATAAAAAAGAATTCTATAATCTAGTGAAGCTTGGCTTAAACACTGGGATTCCTCATTTATGTTGTAAAAGCATACAGTACATTTGTTGTGAAGACTTTTATGGCTTACAACCATGCACCATCATTTCATACTTAGTAGCCTATGAATTAAAACTTTAAATTTGAAGGAAATGACTCACCCAGACACCTGCAAGTAGGTTAATTAGTAAATGTTAACCAATATAGCCTTGTCATACATGGACTTCTGACATCAACTCCATCTTTTAGTTTGTTACACTTGCCCCAAATGCAAGTTTCAACATGTGGCAATAAAAGATAGAAAGAAACTAAATAAGCAGCTTCTGTATCCTCAAGTCAGTGACTGATCATTTTGGGGATATTGTGCAATACATTATTGTAGTATATGATGTTACATTTCTCTATATTTGTAATTTTTTTCAAATGATACATGTTTATATTATTGCATTATGTTTTATGTATAAGCAATGCTGTCACTAAACAGCAGTTCAAAGTTTAATTTGTCACGTGTTGAGGTCCAACGTTCAGTAAACAAAGCTGTGAAATGAGAGGAACCGGGAAGACTGCAAAAACTTTTATTTTTTGATTGTATGAAAAACGTTGCATGTGTTATTTCATGCTATATACATACTCCTGCTTGTTGACTGATGAATATGTTCTTGTTTGCCACTTTATCGCTTAGGATACCTTTGCCAGAACTAAAAGATTCCGACAAGCTGGACAAGATCATGTACATGAAGGAAGCCACCAAGAGAATCCGCCTGGGACCAGATAACCTTCCCTCTATCTGCTTCTACTCTTTTCTAAATGCGTACCAGGTAAAACATCATGACCACTGAACAGTTAACTTCTAATTCTAAGCACTGTGTAATTCATTTCTAATTATTATCACCTTTTTCTTTGCAGGGTTTGACTGCAGTGGACTTCACAGATGACTCCAGCCTCATTGCTGGAGGCTTTGCTGACTCAACAGTACGGGTTTGGAGCGTCACACCGAAAAAGCTCCGCAAGGTCAAATCTGCAGCAGGTATGACACTGCATAAAGGTATCATTACTGCTCTTGGTTATAAAATCATGAAGATCCGAAACTGACTGTTTTTTATCCGCTTTCCCATTTTTTTTTAAGACTTGAATCTGATTGACAAAGAGTCAGATGACGTGCTGGAGAGGATCATGGATGAGAAGACGGCCAGTGAATCAAAGATCCTCTGTGGGCACAGTGGTCCGGTGTATGGCATCAGCTTCAGCCCAGACAGGTAAAGCACCTGTGATGCATGTGGTGTTAAAACAGTCACACCTTCAATAATGAAACTACATATATCTTTTCATTAAAGAGTTGAATACAATATAAACACTGCCTGTTCTGTCTTACAGAAACTACCTGCTGTCAAGCTCTGAAGATGGTACAGTCAGACTGTGGAGTCTCCAAACATTTACATGTTTAGTCGGGTACAAAGGCCATAACTACCCTGTGTGGGACACCCAGTTTTCTCCTCATGGATACTACTTTGTTTCTGGGGGACATGACAGAGTTGCCCGGTAAGAAACTGCAGGACAGTGAAGAATATACTGGTTGCATGGCAGTGCTTTTTACAAAAATCTTTCATTGGTTTGTGTCTCAAACAGTCTGTGGGCAACAGATCACTACCAGCCTCTACGGATGTTTTCTGGTCATCTAGCTGATGTCACTTGCACCCACTTCCACCCCAACTCCAACTATGTGGCCACAGGGTCGTCTGACCGTACCATCCGCCTCTGGGACGTCCTGAATGGAAACTGCGTCCGCATTTTCACTGGTCATAAGGTCAGATGAGTCCCCAGAGCAGTTTAACAAGGGCTATTATGAAGAACCTGTGGTTTGAGATCATGATTGCAAAGTCTGTTGTGGTATATTTCTAAGCATGGCATTGCCATGTTTGACTAAACGTATAATGAGTTACATAGTCTAGTTTGGGGGTTTAAGATTTTACGAGTCGATGCTGTCATTAGTATATTGGCCTGTCTCATGGTAGCAGCTACTTTATGTTTGCAGTATTGAACAAGGGACAGAATCTGAGCTGTCATACTATTCCAACAGCACTGTACCCTAAAACAAGAGTCAAGGCAATGAGACACACCTAAATCGATGGTTGTTTGATTGAGCAATTCCTTCTTAGTTACAACTGCTAAGCCATTCTTTCAATTCCATCTCCCAGGGTCCTATACATGCACTGGCTTTTTCTCCCAACGGGAAGTTCTTGGCTTCTGGAGCCACCGATGGCCGAGTTCTGCTGTGGGACATTGGTCATGGACTAATGGTTGGCGAGCTCAAGGGTCATACAGATACCATCTATTCTCTCAGGTTCAGCAGGGATGGTGAAATCCTTGCATCTGGTGGGTGTTCTTCAACTTCCCAGTACTTTTTATCAACTATATTTAATGGTCAGATGAAGTCACAAAGCTCTGTGGTTTATTTCCTCTCCTTTGAGTTTTTACAATGACCATGTTTCTACTGCGGACCAACATTTACAGTACCCTCCTTCCTTTAGGCTCCATGGACAACACAGTTCGTCTGTGGGATGCTACAAAGGCATTTGATGATTTAGAAACTGATGACTTCACAGCAGCCACAGGGCACATTCATCTACAAGATAACTCCCAGGAGCTACTGCTGGGCACTTACATGACTAAATCCACACCTGTGATACACCTTCACTTCACCCGGAGAAACCTGCTGCTGGCTGCAGGGGCCTATAATCCATAAGAGATTACTGAGTTATGAGAAAATAATCAATGGAAGCTTGAAATGATGCAAAGGCTTTACTCCTGAGGTCCTTAAAGTGAGGTCTGTGGAGAAGTGGGGGAAAAAAAAAAAGACTATATTTTCAGTTCCCTCTGGTAAAAATCTAGCTGTGAATCAGGATTAAAATGAGGTTAGCCCACTTTAGTCCTGGCCCCAGTCTCAAAGATCTAGGGTCCAAATCAAGCTCATATATTGCAGATATTCCTTTGCCTGAGAAAAGTGCCATTGTTGATTGAGGGCTGTTTCTTAAAATCACTGCCATGAGTACAGCTAAACATGGCTGACCTTTCTGTATCATAGTCTTTTATATTGGTGTGCACTGTAAATAAAACAAATTGTTTTTACGTTTGGTATGTTTAAATGTTCTTTATTGTTAACAAATGGAAATCGGACAGTAATATTTTATTACAAGCATATACAGCTTCTCTCTCCACTCCCAGCTGCTAGAATTGATGGTCAAAAGGAAACCTGTAGGGAGATGAGGATCTTGAATGAATTGAGTAGATCAATACTTTTTCTAAAGGTAAAGGGGATTTGGAAACTAATAGGATGGTAAGATCTAATTGTACTTACATTATCACTTTTCTGTGACAGCGGCTTTTTTCTTGGGCTTCAATTTGAAGAAAAGGCCAATGGCTAATAGGCTGGCATATGTGGCCAATACACACTGAAGAAAAAAATAAAAAATGTGATGACAAACTCAGCAGTAAAATATCAGAGATTAGACTATATGAAAATATAACCATCAGCTGTGAAATGTAGTTTATTATAAGAGAGCAGCTCAACTCACATTTCTTCTTCCTACAATGGTGTATGAATTGAAGTATTTGGCAAAGCCAGTGAACTGGTGCTGGGCTCCAGCATCATGTCCTCCCATGATGGATAGGTTGATGGTCCTAACATGAAGAGAATAATTGCTGGATGAGTAGTTCATGTTGTAGTAAATGAGTAAAATGTATTTTGGGCATTGAAACCCGTGTGTAACAACCTCAATCATAAATATTTCAGAAAATTAGACTGCAAAATTCCTGATCTTGATGGTGTTGCTCAACTGAATTCAAGTCATTCAAAAGCTCTTTGTATCGCTATTTTAACCAATCTGAATCTCCATTTACTGCTTGGACCTGGAGGGAATAACCTTGGGGTTGCAGCAACTACTGGACGGTCATTTTCTGACTGTTGATAAACTATGTGATAGTGTGTGTGAAATTGTAGGTAACTAATCTCCTGTACAATTTCAGTGGGTGTCTGAGTCCGAATTTGTCAACATTATTTTTGCATGATAATCTCGACTGCTCCAACAGTAAGGGCTGTACAAAAGCCCCGTACGTTACAGTAACCTAATGGACACTTAATAAATTCCGCTTTATATATTTAAGCAAAAAATGGTTTTGCTGCTATAAAGTCACAACTGCAGTTTGCAGCTTAATTATATAACTTGGTTTACACCGTCAATGGTAGTTATCTCAACTTGCTACTTAGACGAAATCTTACATCGGGACGCTGACAACAAGCTGAGCAATGCCTCAACAGCAGCATTTAATTCTGACTGCTTAAATCTATAAAATTCATCAACTGTATGTTTGACGAATGGATCCACGAGTGTGAATTTCATTCGGACTGACTGTCATTTGGGTGGTTTAGCTGCGAAGCTCGTTAGCTAGCAGACCAACTCAAAGTTAGCGTAGCCTGCTGCTTTAGCCTGTTGGCTAACTTGACTTTTAGTCAGTTTATGAAGTGATTAACCGTCAGAGGTGCATTTTAAAAATAAAACAGGAGCTACTAAACATTACTCGAGCCAATGTGAACGTGTTCATTAGCTCGTAGGGTGTGTTATATCTTACCTTTCTCACACGACCCCTGTGCAAACGGAACAAGACAGGTGCCCTTCAGCAGAGGCCGCAAAGCTAAAGCCGCAAGGAAGTCCCGCCCACTCAGAGCCGTCTTATGGTGTGTTACTATTGGTCTAGAATAGTGTCATTCAACTTTAGAACTCCTAAGCGATCATTGAATGGCTAAACACAACGTCAAACATTACTTCTGCGCTGTGATTGGACAAAGAATGAAACGCCTGGATGAGTTTTTCTTCCGGGTTGGGATCATGGCGTGTCCCTGAACAGCATGTGAGTCTGGATTTCCACAAGCCGGAGATTTAATGTAAGGAAATATATGCACTTATTAATGTATTATACATGCTTTCCCTGTGCTATAGTGTGTATTTAATCTAAAAGCTTTTTTGTGTGGAGTTTTGGTTCACGAAAACCCAAACATTTCGTTCACCTCAGCTAGCGATGAGCCCATGCATGTTTTCAGTTTGAATGGAGGGTAGACCTGAATGCTACACATTCACTAGGCCCGATGCTGCTTTTTCCAAGAGCCTAAATATTTACATGTGTATTGAAGGAATCATACGCTACGTGGTTAACCCCCCCCAAACTCATTCTGATGTAATCGGCCTTTTTACACTCGAGACTGGTCACGTTGATGAAGTTCGTCATGAGTGTGAATGGTTCAGGTGTAAAAGAACAGCAGCTACATTTCAGACTACATTTCAGCAGCCAAACTTTAGGCTTGTTCCGGAGCCTGCACGTACACACTATTTGACTTGTCGTCAGCCCTTTAAAGGTTTTGAAATTAGCTGTTTGTTTACAGTAACTTAAATTTTCTCAGACGTCTGAATCGACAATAAACATGGCAACAGTGGAGGAAGACTTCCCTCGGGGAGGGACAGCAAAGAAGCCCACGGGGAATAAAATATCAGTGCAGCGGGCCGAAGTGGACAACCTTTTCCAGGTAGAGCCTCAAGTCTTTTTCCCCTCATCATATGTCCATCACTGAAGTAGGAGTCGTTCGTTCACATCTGCTATTTTCATTCTCCCTTCATATCCCCTCGTTTTTTAACAACAAAACGTGTAGATTAATGCAGATTGTGGACTGCATATGTCGTCTCTGTAAAGAACATAACAGTAAAACATCTTCCACAGCTAATGGTGACTTGTGTTTGTCTTGCAGTCAAATGAAAAAGTAGAAACTAAGAAGCGAAAAGGAGCAGTAAAGGATGATGCCAAGAAACCCAAAAAGCAAAAGCCAAGCAAAGAAAAAGGCGAGGGTCTGACTCTCAATGCAGCAGCCAAGTGTGTTGAAATCCTCCATACCAAGGTAATTTGTTCAGTGTGTCACTGTGTTTCTCAGTAAATAGTATTTAGTGTGACCCTGCTATGTATTCAGGGCTGATTTGATTTATTTTCCCAGAATGTGAAGGAAGGTATGCTGATGCTGGGCTGTGTGAGGGAGGTTGCAGACTTTGAGGTGACGGTCGGTCTGCCCTGTGGTCTAAAAGGCTTCCTCAGTGTCAAGAACATCAGCGACTCGTACACCAAGCTGCTCAGTGAGCAGCTGGATTCAGCTGACACAGAGGTAGGCCTGTGGAGTGATGGTTTGAACCCACTGTTGAAGGAGCAAAAACAGAACATCAATATATCAAATTACATATTTCTAATATCTGGTTCCTGCTCTTCACAGGAAATCTGCTCTCTTCCGCATCTCTTCTACCCCGGCATGCTGATAAGGTGTGTGGTTGCCAGGTTGGACATATCTAAAGGAGGCTCTATAAGCATCAGGCTGTCAGTCAACCCAAAGCTGGTCAACAAGAGTCTCACTTCAAGTTCTCTGAAAGCTGGCATGGTGAGTGATCAATGCAGCCAAGCAAATATCCAGTTAGATTTGTTTTAAATCAAAAGAAATCTCACCATACTTTGTTTTGATTTAGGTCTTGAGTGGATGTGTGGAAAGTGTTGAGGATCACGGCTGCATAATTGATATTGGCATCAGCGGGTCCAAAGCCTTCCTGCCTAAGAAAGCAATAAAAGACAAACACAGCAACCTAGAAGGTATTTGAAAGCATTTTAGAATAGCTTTTACTTCCCTGATTAAGTTAACTTGTGGAAAATAATAGAAATTATCTCAGGCATTAATGTCCTATTGCACGTTTTCATGTGTGCAGAGCTGAAAGTGGGTCAGTATGTGACCACTCAAGTGTCTGAAGTAAAGAATGAAGGACGTGTGGTCCAGCTTTTTATCAACCCCACGACCTTCTCGGAGGCCTGTGTGCAAGCAACGCAGGGCTGGAACCTGACTAACCTCCTGCCTGGCCTTCTAGTCAACTGTACAATCAAAAAGGTAAAGGACATACTTACAATGACACTGACAATTTTGTGTTTTTATAATGAGTGCATTGTCTGTGCAGAAAGGTCTGCTGTTTATTCATAGCAATAATTAGGTTTTTGATAATTAAAAAATTTCTTTATTGCAGGTAACCAAACATGGTTTGATCCTGGACTTCCTGTCCTCCTTTAGTGGCCAGGTGGACTTTCTCCACTTGGAGGCAGAACAAGCGTCAAACTACACTGAGGGAGCTGAGGTAAGGACTGAGGACTTAGCTCAGGGATCCTTTTGGCATCCACATCGTCTGTTTCCAGCTTTCTAAAACAACAGATGTTCACTCTTATTGATGTTTTTGATCGAAATTCATTCAGTTACAATGGTTGTACATGAAATTGTTACATTACCACTTAATATGTCTTTCTCAAACATTCTTACCTGATTGTAAAAGTGGCATTCTCACCCTCTTTTGTGTGTTTCCATCCATCTACCTAGGTGCAAGCTCGTGTACTCTATGTAGAGCCGTCAGAGCGTCTGGTGGGTTTGAGTCTGCGCCACTTCCTCGTTCAGTCTGGGAAAACAGTTGAGCCCATCCCTGCCGATGGTGACCGCATCGGTGAAGTGGTGAAGGGCTGCAGGATGACCACAGTGCACCACATGTCAGGAGCCATGTTGGAAATGCCAGGCAATATGCTGGCATTCGTACATGTGAGTCAGTGTGAAAGTTTGAACCAGTTTGAAGCGTAATCAAGAATAAATGCTGTCTGAAGATAAGCTGACAACGCAGCATTTAATTTAAATAATTTTACTGTCTTTTATGACAGAGGAACCACCTGAAAGAACCAAATGAGACAGCCAATGAGAACAGAGCGCTGGCGATTCCTGAGCACACCTGCAGGATAATGGACTTCAGCCCCATGGAACAAATTCATTTTGTTAGTCTGCGCAGGTGTGTTGCCCCAAAGGAACCTGATAGTGCAGAGTGAACTCATAATTCCACACCTTGGAATTCTGACTAATTTGTTGTCTTATTTCCAGGAGTGTAATCGCGAAGCCCTTTTATAGATATCATGATCTTCAGGCTGGGAAAATTGTAGAGGTAACTGTATACTTTGCATTAGTTGGCCTTTCTAAAATTTCCTGTCCCTCCTCCTGTTTTTTAAATTTCTCTCATATCATCTTTCTTCGATGTGTCTTTTCTTCCAAGGGCACAGTATCAGTTCTGCTCAAGCATGGGATGGTGGTGCATCTGTCTGACCACATTAAAGGGCTGGTGCCTCGGACCCACCTTTCTGACATTGTCCTCAAAAACCCTGAGAAGAAGTACATAGAGGGCATGAAAGTCAAATGTCGGGTCAGTGCAGTGCTATACTTTTGTTTTAAGCCACCAACAAAACAAGGGTGCAATCTGAAACATTCGCGTTCACATCCCAATTGTGCTATTCCTGTGTTTGTTTCCTTCAGGTGTTGTCAGTAGATCCAGACAATAAGAAACTGTACTTGACCAGAAAAAAGGCAGTGATTGAAAGCTCCCTGCCGTTGTTCCTCAGCTACACTGATGCTCGTCCCGGCTGCGTGTCCCACGGATACATTGTCTGCATCAAAAACTTTGGCTGCATTGTTCGTTTCTACAATAACGTCAAGGGTCTAGTGCCGCTCAGTGAGCTCAGCTCTGAACCTGTCATCAGCCCTGGGGAGGTCTTCTATGTTGGACAGGTGAATTAACATGGATACTGGAACTTGGTGTGATCTGGTTGAAGGTTTTGTTGCCTTTGTTCCATATTTTTGAGACTCATCACCAGCTTTTGGTTTGACATTTGGTAAGTTGTTTCTTTTGCCTGATGGTCCAGGTTTTAAAGGCTAAAGTTCTTCAGTGTGACCCAGACAAGGAAAAGATGGTGCTGTCATTTAAAGCTGCAGTGGAGGGAGAAACTGAGGAAGCTTCAAAGCCACAGGTTGACTATGAGATGGGGAAGGTAAGTTAAACACCTTATGCTTTTGTTTTCTATCTCTTTTTTTCCTTTTTATCATAATGGGCCTATGCATGCTCTCTACATTTCACTAATTGAACCTCTGTACTGTGTTATGATGCAGATGCTGGAGGCCAAGGTGGTGAAAAAGCAGGTCAACGGTCTTGAGGTGGCCATCCTGCCTGAGGAGATTCGAGGCATACTACCCACCATGCACCTCTCTGATCACATGTCTAACTGCCCTATGCTATGGGAGAGCCTGCAGGAGGGAGACAAAATCTCAAACCTTATGTGCTTCAACAAGAACAAACAGAATATTGTATCCTGCCTTTAATTTCTCTGTAGACTTTAGATAATGCTCACATTTCTGAAATATGAAAACCAGGAGTGTTTCCTAAGCTGTTGCTCTTTTAAAGATGTTAACTAAGAAACCATTGGTGAGGTGGTCAATGGAGGAGGGACTGATTGCCACGGATTTCTCAGAGATCACAGTCGGAATGCAGCTGATTGGCTGGGTGAAGAACATCATGCCCTATGGTGTCTTTGTGGAGTTCCCATATGGCCTAGTCGGTCTAGCACCAAAGTCGGTAAGTAAGAGGCTAAAAACCTGAAAATATTTGTTGGTATGTTGTTTATTTTTTGCCAAAATTCTCTCTTTGTTCTTCTGCACAGGCCTTGACTGAGAAATTTGTCAAGGATCTGACAGCTGCCTTTGAGCTGGGCCAGACAGTTGCAGCTAAGGTGACCAACCTGGATGAGGAAAAGCGGCGTTTCCTCATCACGCTGAAGATTTCAGAAATTATATCTCCAGTGGGGGAAGCCCAAACCAGACTCATTAATGGTCAGCAGGAGAGAAGAGCTGTGGCTGAAATGTTGGCTACAAGAGGTAAAAATGTGCCCTCACTGTCTCGGTTTAGGGGCAGATATAAACCAACAGTTCCAATAGGAATCAGATATTTTCTTTCTTCAATTGAAGTCTGGCATTAAAATGTTTAAGGTCTGGTTTTGTTTGTCATAAATCTCAGAGAACAGTGATCTTCGTGAGCAGCTGGCCTCGCTGTGTGTTGGTCAGAAGCTAAAGCTGACCCTGGACATTCAGAACGACAGCGGTGCAACATTTACGTCTGATGATTTGGTTGGCGGTACCATACAGGCCACCAAGAACCATGTGATGGGTATGTATTTATACACTTACAAAGATGTAGAATTGTATTTAGGAATTCATGGTTGGGTTGTAATCGTTGCATGTTTTTCTCTTTCCTGAATATAATTGGGCTTATGTATGGCACTGGGTTAAGGGTTCATGGGGTAAAATGATGTGGTAAACAATAAAGCAGTGCAAACTCCTTACATTTTTAACACAATGTTATGAACAAGTACTTTGGGGATACTGCAGCAGAAACGTTCTGGGCTTCTCTTAGTGTTGTCTGTTGCGTGATTGCAGGTGTTAACTTGACCCCAGGACAGAAAGTTACTGCAGTCATCCTTCATGTTGACATCCTGTCAGCCTTTGTGCATGTGTCCGTCCTTCCCAACCTTGTGGGAAATAAGAAATCTGTGAGTATCATTCCTCCTAGTCTTAGAGCTATTTGTTGACCTGCTTTTGTGGTAAGCAAAATTAACCCAGCCATGATACATTAATGTGAGACAAACAATAGGAGACGATATCATCGAAGCGGTTTTGTGTAAGGGGATATATGGAAATTATTGGGTGGGACATGGGCTGACACATAAATAATTCACTGTTGTGACTGCAATGCTTCTCTTTGCATTTTTACAGTTGAATGAAGGATCAAAATACGCAGCGACGGTGCAGCATGTTGACAAAGACTTTGCAGTCATCTCATTGGATAGTACGGCACAGTTGACTGTGATACAAACCCGGAGCCACCTGAATGAGGTGTTGCTCTTTGATTCAGAGAAGCTGAGGGTTGGGATGACTTTGGCTGTTGAGGTGACAGAACGAAACTGTCAGGACCTACAAGGGCTCCCTCTTGTGTCGTGGCATCGCACTGCACCAAAACGACAGCGCACAGTCTCAGAAAACCAGCAGGGCGCCAACGGTCACTGCTTTGGTGAAATCTTGCAGGGGAAAGTACGGACAGTGAAGCCGACCTGCATTCAGGTGACACTAGAGGATGGAAGCACAGGCAGCGTGCACGTGTCTGAGGTGGTGGACATCAAAGACTTGACTCTGGGATCCTTCCCAACATCCTCGGTGAAACTGGGCAGTGCGGTCACAGTCAGGGTCATTGGAGGACGAGAAGCCTCCAGTAACAGGTAAATACTGTCGAAGTTCCTCATTATACATGTTGGGGTGAACTTATCAAGGGGACCGTGATAATTTTCTTTACTTGTTAAAGTGTACTGGACTCAAAATAAATTCTTTTTTCAGATTCTTGCCGTTTTCCCATCCCAGATTTACATACACCATTCCTGAGCTCACACTAATACCAAGGTAATTGTATATTACGGTTCACTGTGCAGTTATTTAAACAATATACTGTACTAACATGATTGTTATGCCAGAGTTTGGGGCTCGCTGTTTTAGCCTCTCATTCTTGTGGACTCTCCTATCTTGCAAAATGTTTTCAAATTTCTCACAAAAGTTCATTAGGTACCAAGATGAGCTGATAAAATTTTGGTTGTGAAAGGTCAAATGTCAATGTGACCTCACAAAACACTTTAAGCCATCACTAAGCAGGGGTACTTATCCAATGGCAGAAGCAGACAAGTCCAAGGAGCAAATTCTAGTGCTTTAAAACGCTAATTAACGCTAAATAAAACGATAATTACAATAAGATAAAACCCGATGTTTTATCAAAGCTCTTCATATTTATGTGAAGATATATATGTATTTCACACTATGTAGCTGGTAAATGTTTTTTGTTTTATTTCTCTGTGCAGCAAACTGGAAGAGAGTGTAAATTTGAAGCCAGTTACAGCAAAAGAAAAACTTAATAGCTACAAGGTTGGAGAAGAAGTCACATGCTTTGTAACAAAGGTAAGTTTTGACTTAATTTATCTGACAAATATTACTTTTTGATCATAAGTTGACAAAGCAGGTTTAAAGGAACAAACCTGCAGACAGGTTTTTAGTGTTCCTGTTCTCTGCCCCCAGTTTAACCCAGACAAGAAGTGCTTGGAGGTCACCACTGATCCCTGTGTTACTGGGACAGTTGAGCTCTTGGCCATGCTCACTGATCCTAAAGTAAGTGTCATGTTCTGCATTTGACTTTCTCATTTCCCTTATACCCCTCGGAACAGCACATTTTTGATCATTTTAACATTCAAGTGCTAAAGGTGCTCAAAGCTTTTAGTTGAGAGAAAATGAGATTTGTCGAACCTACAATTCAAACCTCAGTAAATTGGGTTTATTTTCAGGATATCATCCACCCAGAGAAAAAGTACAAGCTGGGCCAAGCAGTCTGTGCTAAAGTAGTTGAAGTGAGCTCCAAACCTTATTGTTTTGCTCTGTCACTCACAGGTAGGACCTTGACCGTTTTTATGTGCACATTTTTTATTGGGTGTTTGGCTTTTATTCTCTGCCACTTTTCTGTGTCAATTTCAGTTCAGTTCAAAACAGAAATTTATTCCCAGGTTCACTGTTTCTTCCAGGGGTCCATAAATTGGAGAAAGGCAGCATTACCTTGGGAATGGTGACCAACACTCACCCTCAACTCGGCCTCCTGGTCAAGTTGCCCTTTGGTGCCATGGGGGCTGTTGCTCTCACTGACCTGGCTGATGCGTACAGACCAAAACCCCTGGATGGTTATAGCAAGGATCGGCTAATCAGGTAAGAAAGTTCAAATACAACATTTGTGTAAACATCCTTTGAGTATGTGCTGTATGTATTCAAAGTTTAATTGTTTCTGAGCAGCCACACTGAAAGACAAAGTAAAAAGCAAGCAGTCATGAAGCGGGGGGACACATGACATCACCTTAAAACAGGGACTTAGACTTATATTTTCTCTCCAGGAAATTATTCATCATGTAGCAAGAAGCCTGTTACATATGCCAGGCTAATTTTTTTTTTTTTTAGCCTTGCAAAGTTTGATTTAATTTACAAATTTTTATTTTTTTCCTGCATGAACCAAAATGGAATAAAAGTTAACTTAATGGCCGTAATTTAGACAAAACAAGATTAACTGCTGGAACTATTGTGGCTTCATGGTCATGGTCATAAATGTTCATTTTTTCCACTGCCCAGAATACATTTATGGGAAATTGCTTGGATAGAATATTAAGTCCCAGCAGTTGCACACCAAAAAGATCATCAGTCTTGATCATCTTGAATTATAGATTAAGAGTTTTATTTTCATTGTCCTTTTTTACCTCAGGTGTTACCTCCTAGAGTGTGAAAACAACAAATGGCAGTTGTCTCTACGCCCATCAAGGTATGAGTGTTATTTTAAGATAAATTAGGTTGCAGTCTTAAAACAACAATAACTCAAACCCTTCTCCCTCAGGCTGAACCCACAGCAGGCCAAGCCGGCGAAAGACCCAGAGGTTTCGTCTTTTGACGAACTGAGGGTAGGCCAGATCATCAGAGGCTATGTCAAGTCTGTCTGTGAACAGGGCATCTTCATCAGGTAGCTGAAAAATTCATCCAGTGCTGAAATTTAACTCTAATTTTGCTTTAACTTTCTTTGGTTTCAACCAGGGCAGAAAGGTCACTAAACTCTTTACCCTCCACAAATGCCTTAAACTCCACAGAAACATGTGAACTTCTGATGGGAGCAACATTCATCTTGTTTTCTGTTTCATTGTTGTAATTTCAGTTTGTGCACTTTCATTGTTTCGTCTTACTGCTTCTTGCGTCTCAATGCCTTTTTCCACAAACTTGTCTTCCAGGTTGTCTCGAGATATAACTGGAAGGGCTCAAATTCAGCAGTCCACCAAGTACTTTGTTACCAACTTCAAGGTCCTGTCTGATCACCTGCCTCCCAACAGCCTCCTCACCACCAAGATCCTAAGGTAAAAAAACACACACTTCACCGCTGCCTCTCTCCACAGTAACTTTTGTTATCACTAATGTGGTTAGACTCTGCTTTGTGACGCATGAGGGTAGAGTGAAAGAATAGAGGAAGTCATCAGAAACTGATTTGGACAAACAGCAAGAACAACATTATGTGGATGGTGTGTCTTTACATGAACTCCGGCTCAGTGCAGCTTTGGTATTTGGTAATATTGTCATCGTGCCATTTTCAGTCAGCAGCTCTCTCTATTCTTGTCCTCAGTATTGACAAAGAGGAGGAGTTTGTCAACGTCTCTCTGCTCCCTGAGGACACTGGGAAGCCAGACGTCCTTCCAGAGTGTCTCAATTTGCCCCTGCGTCTGATTGGTGAGGAGAAGAAGATACATGATTCTAAGATGAAAAAGAAACGCACACTGGCAGAGAGCGAACAGGTAACAAACCCCCAAACCTCATCAGACGTTCCTTCCCTCCTCTCGTCCTGCTTCCCAAAAAAAATCTCAAGCTCAATTGTTCATGACTATCTACTCTGCCTTTTGAGTAGCTGATGCGTTTGAGACTAAACTGTGCCCGGTATGGGGAACCACGCCACATCTTCATCTGTCTTGCACTCATTATCCTTCTGGCAGTAATAATTGCTGCATTGATCTTGGCCACAGTTCCTCTGCATTTGCAGCTTTAATTACAACCAGATGGCCACTGAAGCAATTGTATGCATGTGTTGTGGTTCATCTAATCCTTGATTGTTGCCTTTATGTTGTTTTATTTGCCAGAAACAAGCAGAGTCGAAGGTCCCAAAGAAAAAAACAAAGAAAGCCAAGGCAGATGGTAATGACAGTGGAGTTGAGGTGTACTTCAGGGAAGAGGAGGATAAGGAAGACAAAAAAGAGCCTAAACCTGAGCGTGCAAAAGTAAGTGAATATAATGCTTTTCAGTATGTGCAGGGATATTGTTACGTAAAATCCTGAAAATGAAATTCCCCCTCCTCTCTCCCAGCAGGTGACCCTGAGGACAGCAGGTCCAGCCAGACTGCATGTGGCAGCAGGTTTCTCCTGGGATGTGGGACTGAACTCTCTGAAGCCTGTCTCTGAAGCTCAGGATGGGAACTCCAGTGATGAGGAGGACCAAGACAGAAGTAACAAGGTGACACAAACATAAAACCTTCTGTCGTCATTTCCTGATGGCTTTATTTAGCACTTCTTCTTCACTGTCTTTTACTACTTCAGCATCTTCTTTTCCATCCTTTGTCTTGAATCTATTGAAACGTTTCTCCTCAGCCTCAGAAGAAGTCCCGTCATGAGGTGGAGCAGGAGAAGAAGGCAGCAGAGAAGGCGCTGGTACAGCGGGAAACTGAGCTCATGGATCCAAACCTGCGGCCCGAAGATGCAGCCGCCTTCGAGCGCCTGCTCCTCGCCTCCCCCAACAGCTCTTTGCTTTGGCTCCAGTACATGGCTCACCATCTGCAGGCCACACAGATCGAGCAGGCCCGTGCTGTGGCCGAAAGGGCTCTCAAAATCATTTCATTCAGGTGATTAGGAGAGTCATTTATTTCTGACACTGTACTTGAGTTATTACATCTCTTTCTTTGAACTTTCCCCACAACAGTAGCAGGAAGTCAAACTTACCAAAACCATTGGAATAATTTTCAGTCAGGTAAGAAAGGTTAAAGGCTGAAATAACAATTACAATAACAAGTTTAGATACATTTCGCAAAGAATGAAATCAAACCAGACCACAAAGACCAAAAGTACAGGCAAAACTCTACAGCTTCCCATACATGTTATTACAAAACTTATTTTATTCTAACACATGGACCTGATGAAAATTCACACACCAATATACAACAGTGTTTTCTGTTACAAGCTAAAGCTCTAATGTAAAACAGTAAAAAAAAACAAAACAGTTTTTATCTCCTTTCATTCCTTATTAATAAAGGTAACGGTTTATTGGTGTGTCCAAGTTTGTTTACATTAAGTGCTGTTTTTTTATTTTAAACAGCAGATACTGGTGTTTGAAATGATTGTCCCGTGTCTTTTTAGAGAGGAACAGGAGAAGCTGAATGTTTGGGTGGCCCTACTGAACCTGGAGAATATGTATGGCACAGAGGAGAGCTTAAAGAAAGTGTTTGAGCGGGCGCTGCAGTTCTGTGAGCCTATGCTCGTCTACCAGCAGTTGGCTGACATCTACACTAAGTCCGACAAGACCAAGGTGCAGTCTGCTGAGTCTTTACCTCACACAAATTCTCTTTAGTTTCAGACCCTGCACTTTTGATGCTCAAAGACTCCCCTCTAAAATCTGCATGTTTCTCTTTGTGTATGCATGTTGTCGGTTGTGTGTGGCGGATGTGTATAGGAGGCGGAGGGCTTGTACAAGACGATGGTGAAGCGTTTCCGTCAGAATAAGGCAGTGTGGCTGAGCTACGGGACCTTCCTGCTGCAGCAGGGTCAGAGCGATGCTGCCAGTACTCTTCTGCAGAGAGCACTAAAGAGTCTGCCCTCCAAAGAAAGTAAGATAGCCTTTCTGAAAATTCAGAACATACCATAAAATAATGCAATGTCATTTTATATTTTTTTGACACCCTGTGACTGAAGCAATGAGTCCTCACCCCATTGACTGTGCACAGTACGATTTCCTGTCCCAGCTGCTTCTCTCCACAGGTTTTAACCTTTTTGTGTATCACCCTCCCTCTCAGGTGTGGATGTGATCGCCAAGTTTGCTCAGCTGGAGTTCCGTTATGGTGATGTAGAGAAAGGTCGCACAATGTTCGACAAAGTCCTGACAAGCTACCCCAAACGTACCGATCTCTGGTCCGTTTTTATCGACCTCATGGTCAAACACGGGTCACAGAAGGAAGTCAGGTGAGCAAGGGATCACTTTCGAGCCCTGTGTGTGTGATCATACTGACCTCTGACACTTCATGGTGATCTCCAACTTTCTGTATCCTTCAGGGTGCTCTTTGATCGTGTGATCCACCTCAGCCTCTCAGTGAAAAAGATCAAATTCTTTTTCAAGCGCTACCTGGAGTACGAAAAGAAGCATGGCACCCCGCAGAGCATCCAGTCAGTCAAAGAGAAAGCCATGGAATTTGTGGAGGCTAAAGGCACAGAGGCTGCAAACTAAAGGCCAAAAACATTTGTGGACTCCAAGTGCACCAGTCAGCAGCTCTATGTACCTTTTTTGACAAGAAAAGATTTTGTGGCTGTAGATGCTCATACACTTTCTTCATCATAATAATCACCATTGTAGCTTGTAATTAAACTTTTTTAACAGTCATGGAACAGAAAATATCTTTGTAAATCATCAAATCATACAAATCTTAAAACAAATAGATAGCCAAAAGTTTCATCAACTTATATTTTAAACCTTTTGTATGTAAATGAATGTGAGCTAATAAGAAAGTAAATGTTATGAATATTACTTTACTATGTTTTTTAAATAGACCTGAAAAAACATCCAAAAGTTCCTTATCAGGCTGTTTGGAAATTTTTTTATAAATTGATCAATAAATCCAGAGCCATTGCAATACATTACATGACATTTTATTTAAAAGCAACAAATACAAAATAACAATATATATAGGGACACGTTTACATACAATACATACAAGCAACACTAGTTTTCTATCAGTCTCTTTTTAAAAGGGAAGGGCCAGGGACACAGTAACAATATTGTCTATGTAAATCGTCATGGTTGTAATCCCGCTGGTCGTTGTTTCAGCCGGAGGTCGTGGCTACCTGTAGCATTTCACCTATACTGGCAGTATTGAAGATGCATGTGTGGCACAGGGTTATAGGGTGACTGACATGATTTGTGCTGGCTGTTTTGGTAACACCCCTGAGATATTAGAGGTATCCATTCTGATCCTGTACTCTAATGTCCCACTGAATGCCTGTAGTGTTTATCTCTGGCAGTGCTGCACTCGTCATTCAGTGACAGCTGCAATGATATCCTGCTCTCTAAAGCAGTTCCTTTTCCTGTCATGTTTTTGGTGAACAGTGCAATATGGAAGTAGATCTAGGAGCATTTTTATGAAAAGATCCTAATCATCCACCCTCTCCCTCACTGATCTGACCAAATGAATTTGGTACTATCAATATCCAATTCCCACCAAGGCATATTGCTCAAAGGTCAGCAGCAAGGTGGCCACTTGGGATCATTATCAACATTTCCTGTGAGATGTCTTATATATGACCACTGTCCGTCATCCCTGGTGTAATTAATATGGTGAGTTTTCTGTAAGGGGAGTCTGGTTTCCTCTTCTCCTGATTCCCTCACACCTCCTCTGGGTCCATGGGACCTTCAGCACCCTGGGGAGTGTCTGTGTGGAGCCGTAGGATGGGTTTGTTACACATGGGGCAAACACTGCGGATCTCTAGCCATTTAAGCAGGCACCTGATGGGACACAAAACAGTGGACAACTTAAAAATAATATAGGATGATGAAAGTCTGGTGTACTGGGAGCATCTGAAATAATATCAGCTGGTAACAAGTTTAAAACCTGAAATCACTTTGTTTTTTTAAAAGAAGACCTCTGACTGGTAAGTATTGCTCCTGTGTTTTTCAGATAAGAGTGACATACTAGAGGTAAAATCTGTTCAACACAGGTATTTCTTCACAGCATGGAGAATTTGGATGCATCATAAGGAAGCTGATATAAAACCCATAAAGTCTTTTATACCTGCCCCAAACAAAACTGATTTTGGTACAATTACATTGAATATGCAAATCGTTCAGATTAACTTTGAGGTCAGTGACTATGGAGGGCTTCAGGTGTCAAATGGTAGCATTTCATTAGCACTAGTAGCATTAGTAACTAATTTATAACTCAAGTAACACACACAGAAAAGCATTAATACATTTTTTTCAGATTCGGTAAGATACAAAAGTCACTAAATTAATATACTAAATTACAGCCCATTTTGTTATTTGATATTTCAAATTAAATAGGTTTTCATAAGAACAACCGCAATTTCGTACAACATTTACTAGACATAACTAGATTATTTTATCTGTACAAAATAATGGTATCTAAAAAGCCATTTGCTTATACTGTTTAAAAAGAGAAAGAAATAATTTCAGACGCAGAACTAAGAATGAAGATTTTAATCTGGCCAGTGTCTTTCCCACTTTCATTTTCAAATCATCACAACTTCGCCTTTATCAGTGATTCAATTTGCCCAGCCTTCTTTTGTTAGACTCTTCCTTTCAACCTTCCATGACACTTTGGCCATTGTACTGGTAAAATTAGATTAAACAATGCAAATCATCCATCGTACATGCACTGCTCTGTACCAGTTATTATAAAATGAGTTTAATAAGCACATAAAGTAACTGCTCCCAAGGTCAAATGAGATTTGTTAACAGCCGGCTAGCTTAGTTTAGCACAAAAGCTGCTAACAGTATGTTAGCCTGGTTGGCCCTGAGGGGGGTAAGTCCACCTACCCTCACCTCTGAACCCCTCAATTTACACTAACATTCACTGTTAAGTGTTAAAAAATATATTTAATGCTTTTTTTGACATTAAAGTGAAATTATGAATGCCATATAGTGGTTGCTAGGAAACCACCATGGCTAAACTAATCTAGGTCATGTTAATGTGTTTTATCTGTAGATGTAACAGGAAGTCAGAAGAACGAAAAAAAAAACAAAACAAACCCAACAAAACATGAGACAGCCATTGGCCTCTTAGTGCAGAAGTAAATAAATCTGCCAATGTATTTGCAAAATTCCTCACTGAATGCCTTTTCATTGCAATTTATTAACACTCACTTCTTGTGAAATGCATGTGAGCACGGACACACGCCCAGCTCATCTCTGGTCCTGAATTCTTCCAGACAAACTGCACAGGTTTGCTGCAAGAACAAAACAGCAACAGGGTTAGTGTGCCTGTTGTGTGTTACCACCATCTTGATTCGGTAATTGGGTTGTATAGCACAACAGCCAATAACATTACCATTTGTAGCCGAATTGAGCATATTTAAGAATTAAATTAGATTCATGTGACCTACATTCAGAGCATGACAAGTAGAAACCAGTATATTTGAAATAGTTTTTTTTATTATCCTAACTTTGTTTCAAAATAGTAAGACTATCCACCTTTCCTTTCTACAGAAACAGATTGCTGCCTTGTATATATATATATATATATATATATATGTATATATATATATATATATATATATATATATATATATATATATACAGTAGTCATTTTAAAAATCACTAGAGAAAGAGACAGTGTGGGTAACACAAAATGTGTACAGCTATCTGGGCATACATGTTTAATACATATCCATGTCAGAGAGTGTGACTTACTCCTAGAAGGCTCAGTTTCTTGCTTGCTCCCTTCAGCACCACCTACAGTGGGGAAAGGGGGAGGGAAAAGAGAAGTGTTGGGTTATGTGAACAATGTGTCAGCACAATTATGATGGTATAAAACCTATAGTGTAAGCCAAACACTTCAGATGGGTTCAATACCCTGATACGTCTAGCTTCAAATATCCTCAACAGTTGTGCGTACTATTTTTTGTTGTTGTTGCACAGTTAAAATAATCATCCTGAATACAGATAACACAGAGCTGGGCTGCAGCTCAGCCTCCCCCAAAGCTGAAAAAAACAACACCAACTGTCACTGCAGCCACCACACTGTCACTCCTTGCTACCTGTCTATCACTCTCAGGCCTTTTTTCTCTGCAGCTGCATTAATACCTTAATATCAGAGTGTAGGTAAAGGCACATGAATGGAGTCAAGGTCATCTATAAAGAGTGGTGTTAGCTTTCACAAAATAACGACGACAGTGTGAAATGCTATAGTAGTACAATAATGGCCAGCCTCAGAAGCTGGTGCTACATGTTAACCAAGAGTGACAGAAATTTCATAGACATACCTCATTGTAGCTGAACTGCTCCCTCGTTCCTTGTTGTTTCAGTCTGAGAGAGAAAGTGACAGCGAGAACAACATCTATAGTAGTATATATATACATACACGGAAAAAATTGTTTACCTAGATAACCGGATACTGTAATTATTTTTGTCCGCTTTAAATTTTGACAAACTAGTAAGTCAGCTCATTCATTTGCTTTAACTACAGGTTGGCGCTGAGCAGGCGCTTTGAAGTTGGTGAGTATTCAATATTATTATCAATATTTGCAGTCATTTTCACATTTCACATATTCATTTGGTACACTGTCCATAAAAAATATTGATCGGGCTAATTAGGACACTTTCCAGTTGAAAAATTGATTGAAAAGACAAAACATGAAATATATGACGTTTCTGTAAACACATACTGACATGGACTAACATTTCAACCACCTGGCTGATTAGTCAGTGATCTGTTTATCTGTGTGCCACTGGTTAGTGTTTCTCCCGTTTCACAAACCATAGAATATATATATATATCAACTTTGCAACTTATATTTGAAATAATTTAGGCCTTCTAGTTAACTAAATGTTGTTCCCTACTTTTACACATTTCCTCTGTAAGTCTTTTACTATCTGCTCAGAGCTTCACAATCCCCCATGTACCTACCTGAAAAGGTAGCAGCAGAAGATGAGGCTGAGCATGAAGACAAAGAGGCCTATGCCCAGCACAATGACATACACATTGAGTGGGAGGTGGTAGATGTCAGACGTCATGCTGCAGTAGTGTTCAGAGCGTTGAGAACCCAAACCACACAGGCATCCTGCCAGGAAGAGTTTGCAACACAGATTACATACTTGACACGCATTCAACAGCTACTTTAAAATGTTAGGGTCCCAAGGTACAAGTGAGATAAATCTAATTCAACAAGTTGTAACCTTGTCTCATTTCTTAATGTTTTTTAAGGAGTAACATTCATTCTTCGTATGGATGCATATGACAGAAAAGTTTCTTTTTTTTAAAACTCAGGTTTCTATATATTTCCTTCACAGCTTCAGCGCTTTTAAACTGCGTTTTCATAGTATGTTGCTAAAGCCTGTCTTGCTACTTCATTGTTTACTTTTGCATGATAATCACCTGTAGTAACGGTCCTTTTAGAGCCACAGTTCAAGGCTAAATCAGGAGCATAAACATTAGGCAGTGTAATTTGTACAGGAAATTGCACTGCTATGAGTCTAGAAAGCATTTCAGCTCTTCAGATCTGCATTTGTAGATCATTAACTAGAACATGGAGCTACAGTTCCATGAGGCCTTCAGTCTTAGGGTGGGTACAGATATAAAACTAGGACTTGTGTTTCCTTGACAGTTGTCTTTGGGTGTATGTCCCTGGATTGGTTTAGCAAAAACAAGTGTAATTATTGACATAATGTATTTACAGAGGCATTCAAAATAATAGTTTCTGTTTGTTTGGTTACAGGTGTGTCCAGGGAGCCTTGATGGGGACTGTTGTGGCAACTGAGGCACTCATAGAACTATGTGTTGTTTTTCAGCAAACAAGACAAACATGGAGGACAGACAGCAACTTCTGCCACACCACCATCTGCTCCAAAGACTCCATTGAGGTGACTGGGGGTATGTGTGTGTGTGTGTGTTGCAGGTGGCAGGGGGTTGGGTATATTAAACAGACTGAACTCTGGGGACTAAAGGACCATTTGGTAAAACAATAGCAGAGGAAGCTCCACTTCCACAAGCCACATGTGTTCCTATTAATTTGCGACAAGGATGCTCTTTGCCAGCCTCTCCGTGTCCATGTGTCTCTCTTTAGAGTGAATGAATAGGTACAGCTTGCACACTGTGGGGTGCATGGGTTGGATAATTTGCCGGAGCTAGGGGGTTGGGGGATTTATGGAGTGGGGGCTTGTAGTCCAGGGAAGACCTAGGGCAGCTTTTAATGAGGAATACAGTTATGAACCCAGCATGTGTGTACTCAAAAGAAACAAACCATTCAAAGACAATCAAACCATGAGAGTAAAATATCTTCAGTTTCATGTCAAACCTGTCAAATAAACATGACCTTAAATGTGATTGATTTTACAATTCCCCACCCTCCCCAAAACACAAAGTGAGGCTTCCACTCTCTCACTGACTTGACTTGCCACATCCATTGTGTGGATCCCATTGGCTGGCTGCAGATACAGAGCAACTATGTTTATGAGATACAAATAAATACATGTGCTACCACCTCTCATGTATTTGGCAGATGGAAGAAAAATTCACTCACTTACCGTTACACCATTGGAATAGTTGCATGAAATTTTACTCCCCGGGCAGCAGCAGTGAATTCAGGCACTGTCAGGAGTAGGCTGGAGGAGAGCCAAGCTCGTGGGCTGGAGCTCGGGACACTGAATCTGTTTGGAGCCTGATTTCAGTCACCTGGAGCCGGATCGTACTTTTGTTGGATTGTGTTAGCTACTCCAAAAAAACACCCATCAAGATTTTCAGATTTGCTCAGAATCCACAAATCCCTGGGAGGTGTGGTTATGCTGGCTCAGCAGTCTGTGCTGCCCAGCATTCCCAAATCTGGATTAACCACTCCGTGTAAAGATTGGGAGATTTAGGACTGGAGTTTAGACGAGGATGCGAGACCTCATGGGATCCTGTATCCCAGCGAGAATGATGTCATCACAGGAGAGAGAAGAAGAGACAAAGAAATCTTGTTGACAAAAATTGATTGTTTTTCAGATGCCTCACATCATGTGTTATGCAGGAGTTGTTATTGTGAAAAAGATGAATCTCACACAATCATATTGTTATACACAAAACATCAGGCTGCTTGGGTACAGGAAATACTCACAATTCCAGCAGAGAAGGGCCTGTTTGACTTCACTTTGTGTCTGCAGTAGTGTTTCTTCACCAATTTCAGTGACATCCACTGTTCAAAATGACAGTTCCGGTCCAGTGAAGGTAATTATCTGGCATTAATCTGTGCTTTGTCTTCTTCCCAAAGCTGCTTTTTTAACAGAGGATTTTCACAAGTCTCATCCCCCTCTCTTCTTGTCTGTTGTCTCCTCCTCCAGAGCTCTGATCTTGCAGTGGGTCTTCCTCCTCACTACAGAACACAGAGATGTACTTCTCTCAAAGCCCAAACAAAGTGAGGACAGCTCCATGCAGTCAACAACAGTCCTGTAGCTGGGTTTGGTATTTTGCTGGTGAGTGTGTTTGTGTGTCAGTCAGTGTATATGTGTGTGTCAGTCTGTGTGTATGTGTGTGTGGTGTGCGTAGGGGGGATCCTACTCTCCCTCTAACCATCTGCTCCTTCAATTAAAAAAAAATAATAATAAAAAAAAAAAAAATCAAGAGACAAAGGCAATGTGTGTACACAAGTGTCTCTGCGTGTGTCGTGTTCAGTCTCTCCCACCTCCAGCTGGCTTTGTCATGGCAGGCTTCCCCTCTTCCTCATTCAGTCTCTAATGGTGCTCAGTGAGAGCCTGCAATTCGCCTTTCCCTTCCTCCCCTTGCTCTTGCTCTGCCTTGGGTTTGTAAACAGATCTGTGCTCATGTGACCAGCCGTTTTGCCTCGCAACTCTCCTCTGCCTCAGCCCTCCCTCACTACCTCTGTCCTCCAATCTGTAGGCAGAAGGAAGGCAGAATGAGCCAGGCACTGACGAATAGGACGCCTGCAAGCATGCTGATGTGTATGTGTCTGTATGCGCACACTCCAGTTCATGTATATGTGAGAGGAAAACAAGAGAGACACTTGCAGCAAAGTCAAGGGAGGCCCCAGTCAGTAACATGCGCATGGCTGATGTCCTGACAACCAAAACAAAGCCATTCGTGTGAAATGGAGGTCAGCAAAAGAAAAGATGATGCAACCTCATTTTCTTCTTGTTTCTTCCTTGACACAAACTCAGATTGTAACTTTAGATCCATCAGTTTGTTTGCTTTGTTTGATCTATTAATGGATATATGTGTGTGGATGGATACATCATGACTCTACTCTGGAGAGAGTTCACAAATAAATCTCTGTGTAAGAAGGAAAAGGAAGAGGAAAAGAGGGAGACAGAAATATCACAGCTTTGACATAGACGTTTCATGCACATCCACCCCCACACCAGAGACCCTGGCTGCCAATTCACAGAGAGAGAGAACAGCTGCTGGGCTACTGGGCGAGCTGTGAGACAGTCAAGAGGAGTGCTGCTCTACTAATCCCCAGGGGGAGGGAGGGACATGCTTCAATGGGATCCATGCCATTTTCATTCACCCTGCCCTCCTGCTCTCGTAATGATGTTACTGTTGAGTACAGAGGAACAGCTGGACGGGTTACACAGATGCACAAGCATTAATACTGTGCTTAGTACACTGCATGTATCGCAGGGTGTTTACAGGTTTCAAAGATGTTGTGCGTTGTTGCTGCATAGTTGTGTTGACGGTTTTGGCGAAAGCACGCCCTCTTGTGCAGTATGGTAAAAACATCATGGCATCAACAGTTTCTGGAAGATGTAGGGTAAAAGTGAAAGATATGGAAAAAGTCAGTGGCCCAACGTTTTCCAGGAGAAAAGATTTTCCCAGGAAGTGACAAAACTGAGTGCAAAAGTGAGCGAGGGAGAGATGCAAATGGTGTTTTGCATCTCTTTTTGTTTTCTTAGTGGAATGTAAATAGTTTGGGCTTTTTTACATAAACCATATGTTTGTCTCACTGGAAATACAGTAGCACAGTAGGCTTATGTAATCAAGTTTTAAGAGTAGAGATAAAGTTTGTAAAGAATAAAAGATTTATGCAACTAACGGAAACATTTGCAGTTTTGATTCAAGGAATTGCTCTCCCTTGTAACATGGGCCAGTACAGATCAAGTATTTGCCTGAAGGACATTAAACTTTGAGTGTACAGGAGTTTTTTTTTTTTAAATTGCTTATGCATTCAGCTTTTTATTTTTAAGATTCTGTTATTTCTTCTTTCCAAAGTTACAGCAGCAGCAGGTACTTGAAGTGCCTCATATGACCCCCATCAACACTTTCAGTTTTGTGCCTTGGGAATATTTATGGTGGCCCCAGGCATTTGAGCAAAGCAAACATACGAGAGTGTCACTATCAATGAGAATCCTCCAGTTTGCTGTAATGATTCTTTACTATGGGCCTGACACAACAGCTCTATTTCTGCATCCTACATCTTCCAGGCTTCAAGGTTTTTCATCAAGCTTATTTCCTTCCGAGAGCACAGTGGCAGAGTGTGTTTCCATTAGTAAGTCAAACCTTATCCTAAAACATAGTGGTGACAACTGTACGAACAACTTTTAGACTACATCCACATGTTATATATATATATATCATAGTGTTAAATTTCAAACTAAATAGCACAACTGAACTAATATCTGAATAGTCCGAACACTAAAGATGGGGCCTTTCTTTGTCTCTTTGAAGTCTTCAGACCTTACTGTAATACACTGCCCACTCCTTTTTTCCTACATTGTGGGTGTGTCCCTTTACAAATCCATTTAATGCTCTGTTGGCTTCTCCATTCAATTGGCCATTGTTTTCATCTCCTATTTGGTCTTTTCTCAGCGCCAGTGCAGGCTTACAGGTGTGCCAGTTCCACAAAACTTTATTCATGTCCTCCTGGGCCCTGATGCCTAAAAGCTTGTCTTCATCACTTTTCTTCTTGTCTTCATCATCGTCACTGTCATCACTGCAGGAGCGTACGTGGTGGAAGCTGGGCATCACCCCACTGATGTTCTCAAAGTACTGGTGGATGCAGACTTTGGCAAAGCTCTTAGCGTGCTCTTTACAGGTCTCATCAAACAGCTTGCGCTCAATGTCAATGTAGTGAGACCAGTACTTGGTCTTGAGGAAAGCGGCCTGGGTAAAGCATGGTCGAATGGCACGAATCAGGAAGGCTGTGAAGGTCATCATGAGCAAAAACATCCATCCGCATGCCTGTGAAACATAGACATGCATTAATTTAATAGGATTGCTATTTTGAGCCCTCACAATAATGCCATGTGGTCAGAATATACACAAATGGGGAAATGTGTGTTTGACCCAGAATCGAGTTAACAGTGGCTCCCTCAATCTGGCTGTTTTATAATGTCAATATTTAGTAATGGTCAAATAATCAAATTTGATGGAAATGGTTTCATAGCTCATTAACAGAATCTGTTTATCAATAGAATGTTTGGAGGCATGTTACTTTTAGGCCTGTATAATTAACCAAAATAACAGTGTGGATGATTTTGGGCGGTTTGGAAAAGATCCCAGTTCCTTTGAATATAAATATAGGAGCTTATCTAGCCCTCTAATAAGTGAACCAGAAAGCTTTGGGAAACGAAAAGTGCAAATTGAGTTTGAGTCTGGCTGGGGGATTTAAGTTAAATACGGTCTTTGAGAAATAAAGCAAGGACAATTAAATTGCTGAGCCATAGTGCTGAAAGTTGAAAAATTCCCTCCTAAATGTACCCCTAACTTTTTTTTTTTTTTGCCAAACCCTTATTAAAATATCTACTACTCAAATATACAGAATGTAAAAGTCAAAATAAAGATCCCAAGGTCATGACAGAACCCTCTAAAATATCCAGGTTATATCTGATCTATTTAGCCATACTGTTGTAATTTCTCACCATTTCTTCATTTGTTTATTTATTTTGAAGTAACAGAGTCAATCTGATAATATTGGGTCTAAAATTAAAAAACTTTTGTCAGTGGTCACACATTTCCAAGGCCCTACAACTGATATAACCATTTTGAAGTCAGCCATCTAGTTTTATTAATTACGCTTATTACACAGTGACTTTCCACAATGCAAACATTGTTGAATGTTCACTAGTGGTAGTTATAACGATTAAATACTTTTGTTAATGTCTGAAAATAAAATCGAGCCCTATTGTTATTGTTAGCTAACTGGCTTTGTTGAGGCAAAATTTCCAAACAATGTACATTATGTTATTAATTAAGCTTAAGCAGTAGCCAATATGGCTTTGACTGGTGTCTGGCCTGAGTTTTATTTGTTTGTAGTTCTCTCAACAGGTTTTCTGGTAATGACTTGTTGGTTTAAAAGCATTTGCAGCGCAATTGACACAATTCTTTTTTTATCTACCTGTGATATACACTTGATGTACCGTGATGCTGCCACTCTTATTTCCTGATGCTCAAACAGGTCCTTGCATGGAATCCTTGCCAGCAGTTTAATCTTCTCCGTCTCTGACATCCCCTTCACAAAACTGTAATTCCCAAATCTGTCAATATCCAAGTTGATGCTGAAAGCACACAGGAAACTCTTCCCATCCATAAGAGTGACAGACACCCAGACTGCAGGAGCTATCAAGGATCTCTGTGTTATTGAACAAAACATGTAGCGAAGGACTGTGGGGTCCTTCCTTCGCCTACCTGTGGGTCTTTTCCACTCCTCTGCAAGTACTGACACATTATTGTTCAGTACAAAACCCAACATAAAGAACCATATAGGTGGAATAAACAGCAATCCAATCCCATAGGTGTAGTTGTACTCTGGCATGCAGGGGCAGCTGAATTCAAAAGCAGAGTACATCTGTGCACTAGCTAGTGCCATGATACCACAGATACCATTCATAAAAGATTCCTGGTTGGACTGAAGGAACTGGAACATCATACGGAACTTATCCATCTTGGGAGATGTGGTGGATCTTTGCTTCTGATGGAATTAAAGCTATAAAAAAATGCAGTAGAAAGCTTCAAGTCATTCAGTGAAAAGTTTTAGAAAAGGTGCCACAACCATAGTGCTGATTCTTGTGCCTTTGTTGTGTATGTAAATCACATTACATGTGTTATTGAACCTGCTTTATTAATGACTATGGCTTAAAAATGTTATAGAACTTTTATTAACCAATAGAACTGTGAAATATTAGTGATGTTAGTAACAATGATTGATAAGGAGTCAGACCAACATTAATGTATTCATAAATCTGATTAGACATGTTAATGAGTCATTGAAAGTGAGGGATTTTTCACCGTCTGATAAACAGAGTTTAGTTAATCACCTGTAGTTACAAATGTTATTAAAACAAATTGTGTAGAATCATCTTCGTCTGCAGTTATAAATAGTTATTTTTATTAAGATGAATAGTGTTTCAGATGCTAAATGCTCCTTTATTCAAAATGCTCAATATTATTTTGATCATTTTTCACAACCCAACAATTCAAAAACCCTTTCAAATGGCATGTAACTATTTGATAAAGCATTCAGAAACAACTTATTAACCATTAATAAGTCAATTTAGAGGTTTACTAACTATAATCTTTTTAATAACATACATTATTTTATGCACCCGTAGTTCACCCGTTGTTAGGTGATCTTTCATGCATGTTTTTATCCAATTAAAAGAGGTGAAAGAAAGTACAACACAAACACACTTACCTGTTTCCTGAAGAGTGTATGAACAAGAGGAGGAAAGAAGAGGAAAGGGGAATTTTTTATCTAATAACAAAGTCCATAGCAGACAAACTTACAGTTTCTATCAGGTATTGAAGTTCTCACTGACTGGAATGAGTCTCCTGAACTCTCTGTGGTGATTTTCAGTGCTGACCACATCATCTGTCATCTTGCCCCTCCCTTCACAGGCACCTGTGTTTCATGTGATATAGCAAAGGATTCCCATTCAGTGCACTCTTACGCTAACCTAAACCTGCCCTAAATCTCAGGAAACACTCACATTCTTTACAGTTCTGTCACAGTCCACATGAATATTGTTTATGAATTTCATCACAACATGTAGTTATCTAAAGTCAGCTGCAGCAGTGCTGTTCAGCTGTAGCGATCCAGACATGCAAAACAAGCCTTGAAACATTCAAATGTCTGTGGCTTGGGCAGGAAAATTTAGTTATTGACTAAGAGGTGAAGAGTGACCCTGTTTCAACTTAATCAGAACCAAATAAATCAAATACCAATATTTATTTCACATCACCATTTGAACTCAACTGCCCCCACCAAATGAAGCAAAGCTTGACCACCCAGTTGAAAGCCTACAAGAGGAGAAAAGGCTGCGCCTCACTCTCCTATTCATGGGCACAAACCATTTTCTCCACAAAGTTTTTATATGGAAAATACAGTAATGCCTAATGCCTGAGCCTTCATGCCATTTGTGCCATTAAAACCGATTCATTTAGTGGTTAACTGTGAAAAAATCATTTTAGGCTTTTCCAGACATGCAGTGAAGCTCACAGGAAATAAGTGCTATCTGTTTTCTTCAGTGTATTGCACAGGAAAGTCTCACAGCAGAGAACATGGGCAGGGTGTGCAGGAAATACGCCACGAAAGACTACCGACATCAAAAATAGGAAGAGATCTGTGAGCTGTGGCTGTGCAAGGTTAGTCTCTTGCTTCCTCCTTTGTACCTATTCACACATTACTGGAACATTGCAGTACTCCGGTAAGCAATTATTTGATCGCTGTGTATTCTCATTCATCAATGTTAATGTTATTTGATGCAATAATTGAAGGATAAAATGTAATCTTATGGTAAAATGGGTGCTACCAGGCCATCAAGGAAGTAACTCATCACTTAGCTCTGCATCATTGAGAAATTTACTGGCAAGAGCATTTACTCACACTTTACTAAAATTGAAACAATCTTTATTCAGTTTTTTGTTTTTATATGTTTAATTGATCACTATTGCATTTTATTCAAAAACTACAAAAATGATTGTTGATTCTGTTTGACTTATTCACAGCTCATGCTAATGATGCAGGATACTCTGCTGCGAGTGTTTTTGGTGGCTCTGGGTCTGCTAATGTGTCCAAGAGATGACCCTGGGTTGAAGGAGCAATTTGGTAATATCCAAACAGCAAGAATACAAAAGCTTGAAGAGAAGCTGTTGAAGGACCAGGCCCTAGACCAGGAGGTTGCACCCAACAGCAATAAAATAACACACACCGATGAGAAGGGGCCTCAGAAAACCCTAAAAAACATTACCAAAGAACTAACTCAGCCTGATCGATATGGTGCTGACAACCAAAAGACATCATTCTCAGAAGAGGGGATTCTAAAGGAAGGCTATGCTAGTGACAAATTATCAGAAGGGGGACTGTTTGAAGCAAATGCAGATGTGAGTCAGCCAAAGAAGTCCAGAAATGAACCAAAGATTCTGAAGAATTCACCAACTGACTTGGACATGAGGCTTAGACAGGGAGCAGAAATTCAGTCTGAAACCATCAGACCACAGGGGCAACAAGACAAGCCAGAGGAGATGGAAGCCTTCAGCTCAACAGAGGACGCATCTTCTCTGTCAGAAATCCATATCAAGGTGTCAGAAAATGACGCTTCAGAGAAAGTAAATGCCAACTGGGAGGCGGATTACCTCTGGTACATATGGAATATATTCTCCACTATTTCCATGATCCGCTTCCTCAGAAAATATTTCAGAAGCGATCCACAGATGAAACAAGGTGAAGCCAGGACTCCTTTCCAAGGGACCTGCATTGCTGCCGCTGTTTCCCTACCTGATAGTGACACTCTGCAGAGTTTTTATTCTAAGTGTGTTCAAGCCTCTTCAAAAGAGAAGTGGAGGGAGGATGAATTTTTAGAAGGTTTTGCAAATCACATGGTGGAGACCATGCGAACCATCGGTGACGGAGGTATGTTGATTGAGGACTGTCAGATGTTGGGTGCGTGTGATATAATCGTTCCCTTAACCCCAGCCAAGCCGTACAGCTTTCAGTGCCTGCTCTGGAGTAACCAGGAAAGGGACATGATGCCAGATATGCCCATCTGTGGTCAGATTAAAGTCATGGAAAACAAATTCCAAAATGACTGCCCCTGCCAGTTCTCAAATGCAGATGATATGGTTTGTCTGCTTCATTGTGACAGTGAGAATGTAAAGATAAAATGTACTGATGCTTGCAATGACGTGTTCTGCCAGGAGGATACAAGTTTCCTGTCAAAATCGCAGGTCACCAGATGGTTTCAGAGCACAATCAAACAAGCATGGGCATTGATTTCATACAAATACGACTTTGTGCTCAGCATTCGTAACATCGATGCTCCAGGTGCCCTGCTTGTTCGATTCAGATCAGGCAAGAAGATTAGCTTCAACTTGAGCCCTGTAGTTAAATTCAACAGTGCTGCTCATTTCTACATTACCCCTTCCTTGCCAAGCCATTTGGACACTTTTTGGACATTTTCTCTGCATGTCTATGAAGATCAACTTTTAAAACATCTCTCTAAAACCCTGCCTGAAAACTCTTGCCACATGCCAACTCTTCAAATTGCAAGTTTCCTTCACAAAAAACAGACAGCACTGTCTGGCTTTAGCACACTCAAAGATTTTCATTTCAAAACTGCACTAATGCATCTGCTTCTGACCAAGGACCCTTCACAGTGGAAACCAGAATATGTGGCCTGTAGGCTATGGGACCTACTGGACTTCATGGAGAGGAGCCTGGAGAAAAAGCTCCTGCCCCACATTCTTATTGGGAACCCTTTAATTCAGAACATTATTCACCTCCCTATTGAGATGCAGCAGGCAAAGCCGGTGAATCTCTTCCATCCCCTTGTGGTAGAGGACTGCATCTACAGACATGCTCTGATGCATTTCCAGGAAATGCTCAGAAATGCACATATGCTGATACATGATTATGTTAAGTGAAAACAGCTCCAGCACCATTCTGAGCAGATCTTAGTGTAAGCCTGGCATGTGCATCTTGAGTTATGTTTGCTATCAAGACCAATGAGCCATGACATTACACAATTAAGAGAGGATGTTTATTTAAAAATCTGCTCATTTCCACATGATTCATCTCAGTAATCCCTATCCCAGTAGTTCAAGAAGTCTTCATGCTCTGCCAGGTCAGGGTCTTCCAAACTGAATGTGTCAACATTGAGGGATTTCATCTGAGGGTTGACATCCACATAATCATTTTTGCCACTCAAGTCAACCTTCCATGAGCTACTTGTGATGAGATTGCGGGAAGCTGTGGAGACAGTTTGATAAAACACAGATTGAAGCTTTGAGTCATTTGTTTGAAGATACTTTAAGATGGTGTAAAGCTACTTCATGGCTTTCAAAATGTGTCATAGTTGAAACTTACCTTTAGGCTGTGCTGAGGGGCAAGTTGAGTCACAGCAGGTGCACACTGAGTCATCACCATAAAGCTCTTTCCACCTAAACCATTTAAAGTTTGTTATTAAATGGCGCTGACAGGTTTAGTGAACAAACCACAGGTGACAACACAAGTGTTAATAAATGCCAACTCTGTCAAAGCCACATGAAACTGTTCCCCCTAGACCTTCAAAGAGCCAACTGTGGGTCCTCCTTCAGGCAGGCAACTTACTTTTTTGTTGTTGGATCAAAAGTACAGGCCTTTGCAGCTGATGTTGGTGTGACTGTCCCCTTGGACATATCACAGTGCATGTAGAGTTGCTGTGGAAAGAAAAAAAAAAAAAAAAAATTTCTCAGAGCAAGATTGAAATTTGGACAGCACTGCACCAAGTTTACTCACTGTACCTGTATGGAGGAAGAAGGGGAAACCTTGTCCTTGAAAACCAGTGCCCCCACACTGAACTTCTGGACCATCTTTGAGGTACCACTGAGAAACTTTGACTGGACAGTCACTTTGCTGTCAACCATACAGCTGCAATTTGAGAGAACACATGTTGATCTTGCACCAAATCAAGTCCATTTAAATTCTGAACCCTTTTAAATCTTACCCTTGGTTGTCAATGACTGTGTATTTAGGAGTGGAGTAGGGGTCTTGGTAGGCAGTCATGAAGCACCTGTTGATGTACATCCTCTCACCTCCTGAATGTGAAGTGCTGGCAGATGGCTTGGCCTCAAAGTACATTGGCAGGCCCAAGGTGTAGGTTTTGTCACCTGTCAGTTCATTCCCAGCAGCTAAAACAAAACAGTTTTGTCACTGGACAATTCTAGCCAAGTTAAGAGGGCTACTAGATATTTGCCATTTAATGCAATTAGATTAAAGAAATCTGAAGAATGATCGACCACAAGCTCTTAGTATGGTGATGAATTAATCAGTTGAATGTTATGCTTGTACAGAGCACAACAGGCCCTTCTATAGTGCTGTGAAACCTAATAAAAAACTTTTCTACCAACTAAAAAAAAAGGATTGTCTCCAGTTTTTCCAATGCCAACACCATTTTCTTTCCACATTAGTTCAAGTGCAAATGAAGCAGTCTCAGATTTTCCTTTGTCATCTCATACACAGCACATTTCATGAACCCAGACAGAAACCTGTGCATGTGAAAACTCAGTAAAGCTTTGATAATTTTAAGATTTAAAATTAATTTCTTGCCTTTTGCTTACATTTGAAGCTGCTGCACCTCTGAAACATGATACATACCTGACTTTTAGGTTTTCCTGCAGTTGTAGGTTTCATATATAAGCAGCTCAAACGTTACACTTGTTTGCTGTTTAAGCACAAATCTTTCCTGTGTATTTCCAAAAGCTTGTAGGAAGGGCATGAAAGTACTGAACACACGTGAAATGTGTGACTAAGGAATCGATGCATTAAAAGTGATTACATACCATCATGAGCAGAAAGGGTTATACTGCTCTTTGGCTGGAGTGCTTTGTAAATCGTTCCTCCTTGCAGTTTGGGATAGAAGCCAACTTTATAGGAGCGAAAATGTCTGCAACAGCCATGTGAGAACTTAATGCAATGATAATGTACTTTTCCAGGTTTATGTAAACTTTTAGTTTCATTCTTATGCCAAGTGTTGCTAAAGAAATGCTCATAGCTAATGTGATTAAAAGCCAGTATTAACTAAACTTACCCTCTTACACAATGTGAAAGAAAGTCTTACCTGGGGTATTTACACTGCAGAGAGACTTCAAATGGCATTTCTCTTAAAACGACACCAGATGGCTTGTAGTAGAGCATATTGCTGATCAACAGAAAATCTGCAGTACTCTGGAAAACAAACATTGCCACTGGTTGTAGTTTAGCAGAGGGAGTTTAACGGGAACAAAATTGCCTTTACCAACCTCTTTTTTGAATCCGCAGTCACTTTTCAGAAGGTATAGAAGATAATAATGTTCTTGGGTTCCTGCATTAACAGGACAGGTACCCAGTTTTAAGTCTCGAAAAGCTTCGCTGTTCTTAAAGACCGTTTTCTTGACTCTCACATACATTCTATCAACATGACACAGGAGTTCAACCAATTTCCCTGGGGTTGCCGCTTTCACTGCTTTTGCTGCTGCTGGTGGGAGAACAGTGGGACCAAGCAGCATTTCCCTTGCCCAGTTAGGAAGGGGTCTGACACCTTTCTCAGGCTTGAAAACATCTTTTGGATAGTCAGCAGATGAGACGTACACATACTCAGCAAATGTCTTTGCTGCAGGTACTGAAGGACTACCACTTGAGTGACTTTTGTAGAGTTCAGCCCTCGGTGCAGGGGCTGGTGCCACTTTTTCACTTAGTATTTCTTCCATTCTTGACCACTCTAATTCAGGATCTTGCAAAAACGCGATCGATTCAGCTCCACTTCTAAGCTGATAACTATAGGCAGAACTAAACAGCAGTAACAGTAGCCCAGCATGACTCAACCCCATATTCCCTCTGGCAGCTCCCTGTCACTGGAACTGAGCCCTGACCGGAACAGAAAGAGTGTGATAGTGATGTTTCTTCTGGCTTTTGTGCACTACAATCAAACAACACTTCCCACAGCTGCTGCAAATGCCAATCAAGGTGAGCCAATGAGAGGAGACATAAATCAATGGCAGGCTGTGGCTTTCCCCTCATATGTCCTGCACTACTTTTGCTTTGGAAAGTACTCAGTTGTCAGCTTCTATGGTACACACTAAATCTAACAACCTAGCAAAAAACAAACAAACAAACAGAAAAAACCTAACCCCCTCTAATGGACAGATTTCATTAAAAAGAGTTATTGATTTAATTGCATAATTGTGGAGGCTGCAGTTTGTAGTTCTGTTTTTGCATTGCACAGATGTGGTTGTGCTTTAGCCTATGTTAATTGATATGATGTGATATTCAATGATGCTGACACAATAATAGGAACATTTATCAATGTGCAGTCCAACAACAGAATACATCCTCCAAAATTTTGAAATTCAGTGGTATAGGATGGAAAAGGATGTTTAAATTGCATCCGTTATTACAATTTGATTAGATTTTCTCAAGAAACATGTATCATACAAAGAATAAGAGTGAGCGAGTCAAACATCAACTCCATTTTTATTGTAAATAGAAATAGTTTTTTAAGACATCAATAATTATATAAATAAAAATAAATATATCAATGTGTTATCATTTATTCAAATAAGATATTGGAATATATAATATAATAATATATATAACAATTTAGATTAGAAACACGTTTTTCTTTTCTATCAATTCCGGATGTGACGCAGATTAATGATGTCAGTACGAGGAAGTACCAACACAGCTCACTTGGTTAGACGTTGTGCTCGGAAGCTGAATATCTCTGGTTGGATTTTTTCTTTAGAAACAAAGCGAAACATATGCATTTAGATTGACAGAGTGTCGATTTTGCTCGACAAAATGTCCTCGTTTTTACTTAATATCCTCGTTTTTAAAAATGCGTCATTGTCGTTTGTGTTAGCTGACTAGCTAGCTAACAGCTAAGGTTGTTTTGATTATTAACGTGAACGCAAACGTTACATCGACAGTGTCTGGACTCAGCGGCACAGAGATAATAAACGCTGTTTGATTTTTTTTTTTTGTTCTTTTAATCTGGTGGAATGGGGAGATTATCTTTTTCTTGGAAAGTACAAAGTAAAACAAAGGGTTGCTGTAAATCGTGAGTATCCTACCGGCTAGCCGTAAACCTGACGTTAACGACAAACTGCACTCATCTGTCCTTCGCTATCTCTGATCGGGACCGTCTGGGTCGTCCCTTACCCCCAACACTGGACCAGTGGCGAGCTGAAAAGGCTCTCTGTGAAGCGGATCCAATGCGTGGGATGATGGGGACCCAGAGTAGCCCTGTCAAGAGTTATGATTATCTTCTGAAATTCCTACTGGTTGGAGACAGCGACGTCGGAAAGGGGGAGATATTAGAAAGTTTGCAAGATGGATCGGTAGAGTCTCCTTATGCCTACAGCAGTGGTGAGCAAAACTCTACTTTAATTCAGTTTAGGAACAATTTTAAGCGGCGAAAACCAACAAGACCATCATTAACGACCTGTGTGGTGATCGGTGTGTCGAATTTCAGGGATTGATTACAAGACAACCACAATTTTGCTGGATGGGAGAAGAGTGAAATTAGAGCTGTGGTAAGTGTTGTTATTATCACAACAGTAGTGAACAAACCCATAACACATTGCTCTGCCTACATGCTTATGTGTTTGTTCAACAGGGACACATCAGGGCAAGGCAGATTCTGCACCATCTTCAGATCTTACTCTCGTGGAGCACAGGTGAGGACTTGTAGATTTGTTTCTCCCCACATTGTTTATTCCTGTCCACTCCAAAAATATTTGCCTTTCATCCCAAAGGGTATCCTGCTCGTGTATGACATCACAAATGGCTGGTCATTTGATGGCATTGACCGCTGGATTCGGGAAATTGATGAGGTAATGTACCTTCAATCCATTTCTGGTGGTAAAAGCAATATTGGAAACGTCTGTACATATGGACATATCCTGTGTCTGTCTTATTTTAACAACAAACGGTCATTGTCTGTTTCTACCTCTGCTCACAGTCTCTAAACCACAGTTGGATATTGGTGAATAGTTTTCGTTTGAAACCATGATGAATAAATGCATTAAAATTTGTTAATGAGTTTTTTTTTTTTCATCAGCATGCCCCAGGTGTGCCCAGGATTCTGGTTGGAAACCGACTTCATCTGGCTTTCAAGCGACAGGTGCCAACTGAGCAGGCAAGGGCTTATGCAGAGAAGAACAGCATGACTTTCTTCGAGGTCAGTCCACTCTGCAATTTCAACGTCATTGAGTCCTTCACAGAGCTTTCTCGCATCGTGCTAATGAGGCATGGGATGGAGAAATTTTGGAGGCCCAACAGAGGTGAGCTGGTTAATAATATTTTCCTACCAAATAACAAATAGGTGTGTGTGTGTGTTTGTCATACTGTTTAAAAAAGAGAAGGGGATAAAAACTTAATTTGTAGTTGCTCAAAAAGCTTTAAAATCTACACCTTATTCTCTTACACATTTTGCTTTGTAAGCTATGTGCAATTCAGTTGTTGGACACCTTGAGAAATGGTTTTAAAACATGTAATGTAAGTCTTTATATAGCAAAGTGTATCTGCTCTGTCTTTTTCTTATTTTGTCTTTTTCTTCAGTCTTCAGTCTGCAAGATCTATGTTGCCGTTCAATAGTTTCCTGCACGCCAGTGCACCTCATCGACAAATTGCCCCTCCCAGTCGCCATCAAGTCCCACCTCAAATCTTTCTCTATGGCCAACGGCATGAATGCAGTCATGATGCATGGACGTTCCTATTCGGTGGCCAACAGTGCAGCAGCTGGTGGTAGCAGTGGTGGAAGCAAAGCCAACAGCCTCAAACGCTCAAAATCCTTCAGGCCTCCACAGAGTCCACCAAAGAACTCGTCCTCTTCTTCCAAGGGGAATTGTAAGATTTCATAGTGGGAAGACTAATGGTTGCCTCTATTGGACCGATTTTTAAGGTGTTGTTGCTTCGAGAGGTCACATAGCCAGAGAAGAGCATGGAGAACTGCCAGCTATCTTGATCAGAAACGTAAATTCCTGACGACTTGCGTTGAACTTAGTGGACTGACTTGGATGGCTGATTTGTTACCTGCTTTCTTTGCGCTTGCTGTTGGCATCTTGTGGATGTCCGTTTACTTGTACTCTTTACTACAGAGGCTCACTGTGATCAAGTAGAACAAGATTTCCCTGGGATCAACAGATGTGAATTTTAAGGATTGTCACTCACCTGTTAACACTACAAGCGAGTTGAGGGACATTAGTTAGCTTTTATGTGGATCAGGATTGTTTATTGGTATTTAAAAGTGACTTGAATATGTAAATAATTTGTATGTGATGTTTTGGTCTGTGTGTTGTGATTGTTTTTGGGGAGGAGCTTCTTGCGCTTGTTGTGTCTTGAATGTTTTGGGAGCTTTGATGCTTTGATGTACAACTTTTGTATATCTTATGCCCTTTGCCTACAGTAGAAAATTCCCTTTACGCGCCTCAAGGTTGCTGAGGTACACATTTAAAACTCAGATTAGTTCAGTTTTACATAACCGGCTTTGATTGAATGTCATGTGCACACAGGGCTACTTTCCCAGGTTCATTAGTTCTTCACGTTAGAAAAGTTCAGAAGAGGAATCTACTGAAAACACTCCCGGTCTAGCACTATTTTTTTTTTATGTGAAACTGTCCAGCTGTTGAGCCAAGTCATCTTGTTTTCGAGACTTTTTAAGGTGCCACTAAATTTCACCCCAAACAAATTCTCCCTCCGTCTCCATCAATCATTGCTTCAGGCATCCATTGACTGTCTCAGGCCACTTAATGCAGCTAAATGTAATAGTCTAATAGTAGAGTTGTGTCATTGCTTTAAAGTGGTTTCACTTATCAACAGCATGGTCAATTTGAGCCGGTTCAAAGCCTGGGGAATTTTAAAGATGGCTGGGTGCTTATGAGGAAACCTTTGTACAAACTCAGATGTAGAGCTTGTTTGCTCAAATACGGCATTTTCCCTTCAGAATCCTTTGCAGTGGCATCTCGGCTTCTTCACAGGACTTTGTCACGTCATGGGATACTGATCTGAGGAACATTTTAATTGGATTGCTTTTTTGGATATTTTATGTATATGCTATGTATTTATGAATGTAGACAATATTCATCTGCTACCTTTCTGTGGCCATGTGGTTATATGTGGGACTGTAAGAATCAGAGGTGGAAAGTCACTGAGCACATCTGTCATATTTGTTTTTATTGAACGTTGCTGTTTGCCTGAGTAATTGTACTTTTGCTACTTACATAAATTTTTATTTCCCAAACTTCTTAAAAAATGCGTGTGTAATACTATGTCGTTTGTTTTCTGGACAAAATACAAAAATATAAGGTCACATGAACTCAAAGACCTGTTTTAAATCTCTGCTAAACAGTGATAGATTTGTTTTAATAATTGAATAACCTGCACAAATGCTTTTATTCTAATCCAAATTCCCTGTTTTGTTTCCACCTCTGGTTCACATGTGCTCTACTTCCACTCCAACATTCCCAGTGTCCTGGCCGTGCAAATGTATTGAGGTCAACGAGTGCATACAAAATCGGTGCATGTTTCCTACCGGCGCCTGCTTTCTGAGTGTAAGGTGTGAGACCAGCTCAGTGGACTAAGAACACAACATTTAAAGCACTATGTGTAAGAGCCGATCAGGATTATCAGAGCTGTGTGTCTCCGAGGTTTGGACACGGGATTTCTTATCATTTTGTCTCCACCCATCCGAATAAAGGATAAAACTCCACGTTCTCTCTGCGTGCTGTGTCGCAACGATTTGTCATTACAGCATTTATCAAGGTCATTGTGCGAATTGTGGGAATATTTTTTGTTCCTTTTGTCCGGTCCGGGGCCCGCGGGTGCTCAAGTGCAATAAAAGCCGTGTGTGTGTGTGTGTGTGTGTGCGTGGGGGGGCAGCTGCTGAATTGGTTAGCTGCTCCCTCGGTATTGGCCAGTCGTGGATAACCAGCACATCGTAGCGGCGCATGAATGCAGCGGCGGTCAAAAGTCACGCAAAGGTTGCGGGGTCACCGCGGATGAAAAGATGAGGGGAGCTGCTTCTCATCGCCTCGGAGCCGCGCCGGGGACAAAGATGAGTTGCACGCCATTGAAAATGTGGGGCTCTTTTTTTTTTTTTTTTACGTCTTCCCACCTGGCCGCGGCATCTCTGAGCTCCGTGTGAATGAGGGCCGGTGCTAAACTGACCGATGTCTAGACGAGGAGGGCGTCAACAGCGCGCCCCGCCAGATGAGCCGCCTCTGTTTGGGCTTCCTGAAACTGCGGACTAACTACAACTTTCTCTTTGATTTGAGCAAGAAATTCTAGTTTACAAATTAGAGTGCGCATTGTTGAGAAACAACTGCACATGCCCGACGACAACAACAACAAAAAAAACCCTCTAAGGAAAAAAAAACCAAAACAAAACAGAAAACTGCATGAGACTTTATTTATGAATCTATAAATTGTGTCTGGACGCGTTTTAACGCCGTGTTTGTCTCTGTGCACAGGGCTGTTGAGGACAGCCTGTCCCTGTCATGTTTTTTTTTTCTTTCTTTCCTCTTTTTTACAATGTTTGTCCAGTTGCTTAGCGCACGGTGCCTGCTTCATTAAAGTTTGAGACAGTGGCCGAGCGTGGGGGCGGTCAGAGGGACTGCCCTCTCCACCTCCATTCACTCTGTGAAAGGCTGATGTTCCGTCTCTCTCTCATTGTGCTGGTCCTCCTCCGCTCATTCCACCGCTCTGGGGAATCGACCTCAATGAGAGTTTTGCCCTTTTGTTGCAAGACTTCTCTTTTGTCTTTCAAAGCGACTGTTTTCCCTGAAGCTTTTCTCTTCTGCTTGTTCTCGAGATATATATTTTTGGTCCCTAAATGTCCAGTTTATGGGAACCCGCTCTAACCAGCGGGAAAACTACAACTTCTGTCTTTGCGCACTCCAAACTGACGCTTATATATTTACGCTCAAAACCGATGACTACCTTTGAAAGCCGACAATAGTCTTCTGCCTTTTTAGAAGATCTGAAGGAGGAATGGATTCACTCGGCGGGCGGCTCACGCAAAAGGGCAATGATGCATAAAATCCCTATACTGCGCTTGAAGGACAGACGTATAAAGGATAGACGGTGGCGCGGTGCAGCCTACTCGCAGAAATTTGGGTTACGGTGGATTTGCGCGTATTTGTCGGTACTCCTGGTTGGTGAGCTTGCTGGGCTTTCTTTCAGTGCAAGTGTGGCTGCATCCGGAGTTGAACACGAAGGACTTTGTCCAAACAAACTGAATTCCAATCTCTGGGTTGATGCGCAAAGCACCTGCGAGAGGGAATGCAACGTCGACGAGGTGATGTCATTTATGTTGGAAAAATGATCGATCAAATGTGTCTGTCCGTGAGTTAACTTTGTGCATTTTATTTAGCTTTGCATAACTCCACATCTTGTGTGTGCGCAGGACTGCGCCGACTTTGAGAAATGCTGCACCAACGTGTGTGGCCTCAACAGCTGCGTGGCTGCGCGTTTCTCCGACGGCACGCCCGCTCAGCCGGGCGGTCAGGTAGGAGGGGAGGGACACGACGCCCCCGCCTCCACAGCCACCTGCGAGGGCTTCATCTGCAGCCAGCAGGGAGCAACCTGTGACATTTGGAACGGGCAGCCCATCTGCAAGTGCCAGGACCGCTGTGAGAAAGAGCCCAACTTCACCTGCGCTTCAGATGGCCTCACCTATTTCAACCGCTGCTACATGGACGCTGAGGCCTGTATCCGTGGGGTGACCTTAACTGTGGTTACCTGCCGTTTCTACCTCGCTGGGCCCCACACCAGTCCGCTGCCCCAGGACACTACTGCCTACCCCACCCCAACATCCTCCCAGGAGGACCCCATGCCCCCCACGCTGTACTCCAACCCTCACCATCAGTCCATCTATGTGGGAGGTACAGTCAACTTCCACTGTGATGTGATTGGAGTTCCCAGACCCGATATAACATGGGAGAAACAGAGTGAACGGCGGGAGAGGCTGGTCATGAGGCCTGACCAGATGTATGGCAACGTGGTCATCACCAACATTGGACAGCTGGTCATTTACAATGCCCAGGTGTGGGATACAGGTATCTACACCTGCATAGCACGCAATTCTGCAGGGGTCCTCCGTGCAGACTACCCACTGTCCGTCATCCGCAGGGCTGATGATGATTTCTCTGAAGATCCAGAGATGCCCATGGGGAGACCGTTCTCACCAGCAGACTGCCTGGCTGAAGTGGACCTGAGAATATGCAGTGGAGAGCGCCATGTGGACTGGTATTATGACAGCAAGCTGGGCACCTGCATAGCCTTCAGCAATGGTGGATGTGATGACAGCCGCAATCGATTTGAGACTTATGAGGAGTGCAAGGCCTCCTGCCAGAGAGAGGGAATGGGCGTTTGCTCCCTGCCTGCAGTTCAGGGCCCCTGCAAATCCTGGGAGGCCCGTTGGGCCTGGAACTCCATCATGAAACAGTGCCAAGCCTTCGCCTATGGTGGCTGCCATGGCAACGCCAACAGCTTCCTCACCAAAAAGGAGTGTGAAGCATACTGCCCACAAGCCAAAAGGAAACCTTGCAAGACCTGTCGGGTGAAGGGGAAAATGGTACCCAGCTTATGCCGCAGCGACTTTGCCATCGTGGGGCGGCTGACAGAGCTGGTGGAGGAGCTGGACTCTGGGTTAGCCCGCTTTAGTTTGGAAGAAGTTCTGAGAGATGAAAAGATGGGACTGACTTTCTTCAACACCAAACACCTAGAAGTGACCATCGCCAAGATCGACTGGAGCTGCCCCTGCCCCAACATCACCATGGAGGAAAACCCTTTGCTGGTGATGGGTGTGGTGCAGGATGGCATGGCCATCATCCAATCTGACAGCTATGTCAGAGCCATAACTGAGCGCAGACTCAAGAAGCTGCGTGAGGTTCTGGACAAAAAGGCCTGCGAGACGACATAAAACTCCCAAGACTTGGACTTGTTTGTGGTCACCTTTACCACTTTTAGCACTGAAGACAAGCATCAGAATTGCAACAAGAAAAACTGATATTTAATAACAACATCAGCATCAAAACACAATAATATGTTAACAAAGTACTGAGAGATGTTTTTTGTACAACATATATTCATTACAACACAGGTTGTACTACATTCCAGATGTGTTGTGAGCCCATTTACACCAATGCTGTAATGCTATTTCTAAATAAGTTGAAATGTGGATATTATTTCTTTTGATGTGCATTTTCAGTGTTTGTATTGTGAAAAATAAGTAGCAGCCCCACAATATAACCTAGCTTGTGATGCTAAAGAAATAGACACCTACGGTATATTACATCTATATTGTGTTTTTCTCTTTTATTGTGTTATGATATTTCTGTATTGGATTCTTTGTTATTAGTCATTTAAATGTGTTTTCATATAGTTTCCTTTGAGTTGTTTGTATAGTTTTAAGGTTTTTGTTGAACCTCTCTGCAAAGCACTTCTGCTAACTTATTTCACTCAAAGTCCCTGCAAACTGAAGACATTAAAAAAGGAGTATGTGGCTGTCTTAAGTTAAATGTACTACACAACCAATGAATCTGTGAGCCTTATTCATTTTACTCAAGTATGCAATTTAGTGTATTATACACAGTTCAGATCAAGTGATTTCATCTAGAGTCAGTGTAGAATATGGAGAAATGGCATTCATTTGCAGTTCTACAAAATTTGGCAATGTATCTGAGCATGAAGTCTAAGTTAAGGCGCTTTGACCATCCTGCTCCGTCCCGAATAATGAACAACAGGATACTTCACACCAAACTCTCCTTCCTGAACAGAAGACACTTGTTGTTTGCTGGCATGTCCACCTTGGAAAGAAAATTTATAAATCATACATTAGTAAATTAATAACCCCATCATTGTCTTTTATGTTCCTCCCCATGTCTAAATTAGCCATTTTACTTACTATCTTCTCCAGAAATAATCCATTTCTTTGGGCTAAAGAGCTCAGGAGGGAGATATCTCTGAGTCCCCACTTTGGGTTCCTGCAACATTAAAAAAGGTACAGCATTTAAATATGACATTTAAATCACACATGATTCTTCATGATTATATAACTTGTGAATCAAGCAGATGGTGCTGTAGACTTGATGTGATGACAAATTCACTTCTGTGTTTCAGAGGAAAATATTACAACCGCCCGATTCCTTTCAGATTTTTTTTATTAACTTTAATCGCAAGAAGCAAAGAAAGATCCATTTTAAAACAAGAGTGTTTTACCTCTGTCGTAGGCTGTAGTCAAAGTCAACATTGCTCTGTGGCGTGATCTGACCATTCACTGCATAGGGCTGAGGGTAGAGCAACAACAAAATATGTGATGTAACCTCTATTGTCACACTTGCATGTGTTTCCATGGCACAAAATATCTTTTCACTCACCCCATATGTCAACAGAAGACCTTGTGGCTTTAACACTGCCCCAGCTCCATTGAATAAACCCTAGAAGAAAACAGTAATGTCTTCAGGCACTGGCATCACATCACATATAGCTGGGGCTGAGTGGTCTTTTTGTTCTTGTTACCTTTTATAGATTGCAAGACCAAGGGGAGCTATTGTAAATGGACATTGCTTGCAGTATTTTACTCAGCAGCTGCAGTGGATATACACTCTGGAGGGCATAATCTACAGTATTTCCACTTTATGGGTCCCGAACACCATAGCCAGTAAGTGGAAAAACTTTAAGATACACTATTTACGTTTTAAAAGAAGAAGTGCCACATTTTTGCTCTTACAAGTGATAACTTGATTTCATAAGCAATAACTTACACACTGACTGCTCAAACTGGTGAGCTCAAAGGTGTGAGCGATGGTGGGTAAAGTTGTACATAAGTTATTACTGTGTAATTGACACTCCAGTGACTTTCCTGTCTTTCTTTTCTGTATTAACCTTTCACTTGTACTTGCCACTTATGGCTAAAGTGACCGCTGTTCAGAAAAAGTTAGAGTTGCTTTAACAAAAGAAGCAATTCGTTATCCCACTATGGCATCCTGAGGTAAAAGTAACATGCCAGCGTGCTATCACTAGCAGGCGGAAATATGGAAAACTATAAGATACACTACAATATATAAGATTTAAGTAGAATTAATCTCAGGGTACTTTCAGGCTTCATGAGCTGAGATAATAATGTAGGTTTTAACAAGGCCAGGCCTGTGCTTAGATTACTTCATTATAACCAGACACATGCAGTTAATGTAAACAGGTAAGATCCTTAGGTCCTGGACTAGACAGGGCCAGCCACACTAGTTTGTGCACACAGGAGCCCTACCTCAGTACAAGCAATTGGAGAAATGTGTATCATGTTGATGTTGACCACCAGATCCAGGCTCTCTGGCAGGATCCCTCCCCAGTACTGATGGGGCAGAGAAGCATCCAGGTGGATGGCTGGCTTCACATTGTGCAGCCGGTAGAGAGCTCTGTACGCTTCTATACTGAGGAGGGAAACAAAAGTCATGATTGTTAACGCAGCCTCCAACAAAACACATTCACCAGCACAATCCGTCTGTTTTGCGTCAGCGCTTCAGGTCACGTTAGGAATTTAGTTGCGCACGTAAAAAGTGGTCTACCGTAATATTTGAGAACGAAGTCAGGTTTACTCAGCAGGAAATCATCCGTACCGGAAATACCTGCGTAGTATTTTGCGGTTTTGAGCTTACCTGTCCAGAGACTGGTGGTCGTACTCTGAGGGCTGCCAGGTTATATTCTGCAGGGCCTGAGCGAAGTGGACTACATGCTGTCCGGTCCCGGAGGAGACCTCCAGAGCCTGCAGGGGTCTGCCGGTCTTCACGCTGTCCCGCAGCACCGCCAGGATGGGCTCCTTGTTCCTCTCCGCGGCGGCAGCGCTCAGCATCGTGCCAAATCCCGGAAAAACGCTCCCAGCTACAGCGTACAGCTTATGCAACCACTGCAGCACACCGGGCATTGAATAACTCCACAACACCCACGAATATTTTTGTTTGTCCACCGAAAAGGCTCCCGCTTCCTCGTTTACTCACGTGACTCGCCTTGTGTCCAATGGGAGTCGTGGGCAGGCACAGTGAGGTTTTCAAAAGATGACAAGGCAAATGTACACTTTACACCGGGGATTTCTTTATTTTAGGGAAAATAGCATTCAGGGGCATAGCCTTTTTTTTTTGTTGTTTGTTTGTTTTGTTTTTGTTTACACACTTTCGCCCATGTGACCACCACGTTAATCATCATAAGACTTAAATTGAAATCTAAGGAAATCACAAGAATCAACATAAAATAAGTTAAAGGGCATAAATAATCGGTTTCAGCAAACACACTACAGATAACAGTGACTGGCAGTGTGGTGAAGAAGGTGAACAGGCCTGAATCACCACACCAATTCAATTTTTCATGGGCAAACCACAATGTGTCATACTTTATATATATATCAAAGAACCTTTGCAAAATCTGAACAGAAACATGAACATGATGTGAATTGCTAAGTAGGATATCAAGTATAAAACCAAAGCTAGTAATGTTACAAGAGCAGTGTGAGAGAAATGTGAACCAAAAGTATCTAAACATCTTTATTCCACAAAACCTTCAGGATAACCATATAATCAGATGGAACCAGTTGACCTTTTTTGTGTTCTTCAGTTGATGACATAAAAATGGGCATTGCAGCCACTTGCTGTATTTAAATGACACAATATTCAATGGTGGGAGAGCTGCTTTCATGCATTTGTAAGTGGTTTGTCCTTTTCTTCCAATACATCTGCATGCCCTCCATTTTGACCTTGCTCATTATCCACATTGAGCTGGGTCTGCGGTGTGTTGTGAGAGGACTCCGGGCTCCCCAGAGATGGATTCAGATGGAGTGAGGTCTGGTTCTTGTCAAACTCATCCAGAGTCGCTGTGGTCGTAACCACAGAATCGCTGAAGATCGTATTTGAGAAGACAGAGCTGAAGGTGAATGATGATCCAAAATGTGACTCCTGCACGCTGGATTTGGGGTAATTGGTGGGGACAACAACTGCTGGGTCTCTGGGAGGTTTAATTGGAGGAAATGTTTCAGACTCCCTGTTTTCGGTGTCTGGCTCTAGCTGTTGATTTTTACTCCCCATTTCCTCCTGACTGTTGCTGTCCCCTGAAACCTGGGCTTGGATTAAGTCTGACTTGAGCGTCACCCTGCAGTCGCTGTTGACACTGCAGCGTCGAGATGAACCCTCTGCTGTGGAAATGACACTGCTGGCACGGGGGAGACTCTTAGGGGACCTGGGCTCTCTGAGTCGCCCCTCTTTCCCCAGAGTAGTGGAGAAGCAGTTGAGGCAGCCAGACATTGAGGATGACTTCCCTTGAACATACAACACTGTAATGGGTGAGCAAGCTGAGACTCCGGGGGTGTCAGCTTTGCTTGAGCTCGATTTTGCATTCATTCCACTGAGCCCTGGGCTCATTTTGACTGTGCCCCCTGAATCTGAGGAACGACGTGCCACTTTCCCCCTTGAGCCCCTTCGGATACTCTTTCTACCCCTGGTGAGCCAGAAGTCCTGAGAGAGCCCAAAGTCTTTCTGTTTTTGTACAGACTGGTGATCTGGATTCTGACTTTTGGTAGTGGGTATGGTAGAAGCTTTCCCCTTGTGTTGGGGGGTGGAGGCATCGCTGGGTGGCTGGTAGGAGGAGGATGATCGCCGTGATGGGGGCTGTTGAATTGGGCTGCTGCCGTTTGACCACGGCTCATTCTCCAGACTCAGGCTAAACTCACCACTGCTCTCACTGTGAGCACGGCTCTGGATGCCATTCAGAGCTGGAAATACATTATTATGATTTTTTAAAAAAGAACTTCAGTACAAAATAGAAGCACATATACATTTTCAGCCTGTCATGCAAACATCTGTTCCATCTACAGACTATTCTTAATGTCCAGCAGGCGTCAGCAGAGTCAAATCTCGTAACAGTTGTAGGCCGCTGTGGTCAGTGTAGAGATTAATATAAAACAAGGTCATGATTGCGATTTGATGGATTTACTCTAATTCCTGAGCTGATAATACATCTGTATGCTGACTGAATCCTCTAAATGAATATCCCCAGAGCTTTACCGTGATTTTGAAGCTCGTTGTTTTCCTCAAGGCTGAATGGCACAGCGCTGTCAATTGAATCCTTGTCTGTGGGACATGAAATATGAAAACACTGATCAGTTCTTTTAAAGACTTAAGACAATAAAAGCACACAAGATTGTTGAGCTTGTGCTCATCTCCTCTACGCTTTATACTAGCATCAAACTAACGAAGATGACCTCAAACAAATTTATGCTGTGTGGATGCCTCTACCTGTCCCCCAGAGCTCAGGAATATCTGGGGCAGAGTCTGTGGCGTCAGGGTGGATAAGGCCAGATGGTAGCGTGGTGGGGTGATGAAGATGGAGAATGGACAAGATGGAGGTGGTGAGGGATGAGGTCAGTTTGTTGTTCCTGTCCTCCTCCACATCAGCCTCGGACCCCTCCAGCTGCTCTGAGCTGTCTGCCCACTGTGTCATTGGAGAGGCCAGGCTGCTCAGGGCTGCATTGTTGGAGCGAGGAATGGAGGCAGTGTGAGGGGTGGATGATGGAGGTGGTGGAAAGGTGAACCGGTAATGGAGGTTATGAGCTACTACTCCTATGGTGTTGACAACATGGACATAGATGTCTAACTTCCTCTACAGAAAACAGTTATTTAAAATTCATATGGTAAAGCTGGCCCATGATGGGACAGAGCTCCTGCAGCATCATTGTCCTCCTGCAATGCAGCATTTCTTTGACTTCCATTGTTCTTATTAAATACTCCAGACTGTTGTCAAATACAGCCCCTATGCCAGAAAGTTACTATAGAACTTTTAATATTGTAAATTAAAGTGGTATGAAGTTGTCATGGATGGACACATTACTAATGTATGACTTCTGATGATGAACTCTACCTAAGCCAATATTACATTAGCAAGTGATAGATGATTAAGAAAAACAACAAAGAAAGAACCCCCCCCAAAAAACAACCAAAAAAACATAGACAGTCCAGTAAAATCAAGTTAGGAGTTAGGTAAAGGGCTATAGACTCTTGTCCTTCTTACACATGGATCGACGAAAGATGGACTTGACTTTGTCTCTGTCCTTCAGCCTGTTCCTCATACGGGGAAACATTTTCAGTGTGGCTTTTTTCACAGGAAGTACGACCAGATGACAGGTTGATGGAGAGGATGGGAAGGAGGTGATTGATGCAAGCAGAGACAAGGAAAAGTAAAGGAGGATGAAGACAGGAAAGGGAAGGAATCAGGAGGTATGGAGGGTGTGAAGAAACACATAAAGACAAGTCAAAGACAAGGAAAACATTAAGGACTGTTGAGGAAAGGTTACGCACATTATGACGACATGGTACACACAACATATGTTTGATTTTAACCCACTGACAGCAATGCAATACCTTCATTGATTCTCTTAGTGATTTGGAGTGCCTGGATTTTCACCAGGGACATTACAGTACCAACTTAAGTTGAAAAAAACAAAAGAAACAAAAAAAACATTGATTTTCAGCTTTTGCTAAATTAAGTACTGTGTGATGGTATTAGTACACGACAACATGCTGAAAGAGGTTTAAGATTTATTTGCATTTTTGGGTCTCTTTGAAAACTGCAGTAGTTTTGTCTGATTTTGAGAAGATCTTTGTCCATCAAATAAGGTTACACACATGGATGAAACAGGTTCCCTTATGTCTCTCTCTCTGCTGTCTGTGGCCTGGACCTCACATAAACACACTCCTAGATGACCTCTGTGCCCTGCATCAGATGATCTTACTTGATGGTCTATTGCTGAAGCAGCGAAGGGGGGACTTTGGTATGCTGATGATGTTTGCTCTGTCAAATTAATGGCAGATGATCTGGTGAATTCATGAAAGTCATACTCACTGCTGTTATGCTGGGGTGAGACGGCTTCACCTGCTGAAGTGGTTTGGCCTCCAGATCCACCTGAGCTGATGAAGGAACCGTTGTGGTGAGGGGACAGATGTGGATCAGTGACACCTGAGTGTATGGGTGTGGGGGGCCGCTCAGACCCATGCTCACGGCTGCTGGATTTCATCAGCTTCTTTAGTTTCAGAGTTATCCAGTTTCCACGTCTGAAGGATGACAAAGCAGGCAGACAACCAAGCCAAGCCAATGAAAACCAAGCTTTAGGAAGTTTTAGCATCTTAGAGCTAATTGTTTTGATTTTATAACCCTTGCCTTTACTGTTTTACTTTACTCTCATGGCATTAGTGGTCACAGAAGGTAGTTGATTTCAGTGAAAAAGACCCCTTATTTCCTTCAGGAAATTGGTGGATACCAAAGAATTATTGCTATCACCTAACCAATTTGGTTTTACAGCCCACAATTATACTGTAGTGGTTCACTCTCACTCTGCGTTGTTTTCAATTGCAACAGGCAAGTGTTGACAGTGAAAAACTCTAAAACTCAGTATACTCCACCTGCCCTGCACCAAACAGCAGAGATTTAGTTGTTTGGTTAACATTGCAGAGACAAGTAGCCAAATATTTCTCTAGGGAGTTGAGTAAAATAGAGCTAATAGCAGAGTAAATTACTGGGCAGACATTTATCGAGGGGACACTAGCATGGCATGATGCTCTTGGTTTGCTAAATCTAGTAAACAACTGGTGTTATAGTAGCTTTGACAATGTGTCTTCAAAATGCACTCTGTGCTAGCCATTTAGTACATCCTGCTCCATAGTTCTATGGAGAACTATGGAGCCCAATGTATTAGCAGTATGACCTGTATCATATGTGAATCAAGTGCCACCCAATGATCAAAAGGTAGAAGGTGGTAAATCTGACACAGTCATTTTGTTGGCATAGTTATTACTAATGTTTACTAATGTAAAAAGATTGGTTAATGCTATTACAGACTTACCTTCGAGGAGGCGAGGGCTCATAAAACTTGTACTGGTCCATTATCTTTTCTTCCAGCTTCTCTTTCTGCCTCCTCAAGTCATTAAGCTTGTCACTGAAAAAAGATCATGAATTTTAAATTTTGTCTTGCTGTGGAGTACTGTGGTATTTTTAGTGTCATTGTAGTTCACTTTTTGCCATCTGCCTGTATCAAAAATTGAGTTTTAATGTGTTAGCTCATTAATACAATATCATAATAACAACAGATCAAACCCTATTCAATGGTACATTATCTTGTCACGGTCTTAGTCCTCTTTTCCTTACATATACTGTCGCTCTTCAACATGAAACAGATCCTTGCTCTCCATAGTCTGCTCTAGCAGTGTTCGGTTCTGTAGCATCAGGGTCTCAATCTGGCTGAGCAGGTGTCGATTCTCTTCCTCCAGATTGCCCTTCAACTGGCTCAACAGCTAAACATTGCATTGACAAACAAGGCTGAATGTGATATTCAAAAAAGACACACAAATACTGCAAGGTTAAAAAGATTATTGAGCTGCATGTCCTCACTTCACACTGGTTGTTCAGTTTTGTGGAGGTGATGTCTAGCTGCTGAAAATCCTTCTTCAGCTTGGAGAAGTCGGCTTCCAACCAAGTGTGTTCCAGCTTAGCTTCATTCAGCTGACTCTTGAGTTGCTTGTGATCTGCTGTCAGTGACTCGTTGTCATTAAGAAGCTGATGGTAAGTCTGGTTCAGCCTTTGAAAAAAGATGTAAAGTGTATGCAAATGCTTTTTGTAAATGTGAAGATGAAGGAGAGTGTCAATAAAGATGACACAGAGAGTGAGTGAGTGTGTCCTGTGTTGTAAAGTCAATTAGGGGAGGTGCCATTGAGGGGCTTTAAGTTTGCCTTACCAGTCCTTTTCATCACGGAGCCTGCAACATTCAGCAGCAGTTGTCTTGTGTTGTTCTTTTTCCAGAGCCATCCTCATCTGCTCCTCCCTCAGGGCTTTCTCCAGGTCTTCAAGCTTGGCTCGCTGCTGCAGCAAGCTATTGTATCTGAATATAAACCCATATAGGCATAAACACACATATGAAGTACAGAAATCTCATAATCCCATGGGTTGACAGTTCATCAACAGTAGGTCCCCTCCCCCACCTGTCCTGCAGTGTGCGGTGCTCCAGCTCTAGTGTGCGATGAGCATTTTTCAGACAGCCATGTTTGCCCATCAGAGCCTCATATTCCATGGCTTGGCGCTCATGGAGAGCCGCCAGCCGCTCATGATCGCGTAGTAGCTGCTCTTGGACACCACGCAGCTCTTCACGTTCCCGTATAGCACTGTCACGTTCACCTTCTGTCCCAGATTGCTGCTGCTGCAACTGAGCATTCTGGGCCATGAGGGAGGCACTCCGTGAGTTCAGTGTAGATATCTCCACCTGGACATAAAGGAGGTGATGTTGGTTCACATCACATGTAGTATAAATGGATTGTGTGTGCCTTGGGCAGAGTAGACTTTTAACAGAAAACGTTTTGGGACTATTGAGTTGTAATTGTACTATAAGGAAAACTGTGTAATGGTACCTGCAGGTTAGCATTGTGTGTCTGCAGGGCTGTGTTGTTCTCCTGCAGTGAGGCAGCCTGCTGCTGCAAAGCAAGGATCTGAGCCTGCTGGCTATCATACTGACTTTCCAGCTGCTTCAGTTGTGCCTGCATAGCCAGGCGCTCTGCCTCCAGTGTTGCATTCTGTGTAAGAGACGAGAAGGCGCGACATAAAGAGAGAGGAGAGAAGGAGTCACGTTTTCCCACAGGAGACGGTGGTCATTAAAACCAACAGTACAATTTTATGAATTTGTGGCTCTATTGAGGCCATTCTTTGGGTTACTTTAATAAAGACCCTCTACTTACATTCCTCTCCACTTCAATTAGACGGTCTTTGAGCTTCAACAGTTCCTTGGTGGCCTCCTGGCTTTCACGCAGCCATTGGCTCATTGTGTTGTCTGTTTCTGATGGAGGGATGGAGCTTGGTACTGTCCTCTCCTCCTCCTCCAGCCTCTGCTGCAAAGCCTCATAGCTCAGCTTCACCTATGCATTGGAAAAGGGTCAAAACACTTGGGTCTTTAAGTATATGCTTTTTCCCCCAAATGGACTTGTAACTCACAGTTTTGAGCTGCTGGCGTAGCTGCTGGTTCAAGGTGGAAGATTCCTGCAGACGAGCTTCCAGAGCAGCTATCTTGTCCTCTTTAATTTGCAGAGACTTTTTCAGCGACATCTCAAACTCTGACTCCAGCGTCTTGAACCTGCTGCATAGAGGAAATAAGGAATATTATAATGCTCCTCATTTATTATCATGTTCCCTTCAAAGGCTGAAGGATGGAAGGAAAAAATCCTACGCACCAGTGGTCTGGTGCCTCTTGCTGAGCCTGGTGTGTACTCTCCTGGCTCAGGGCTTTCATCTCCAACTCATGAGTCAGCCTCTCCAGTTCATTGTCTCTCTGCTGTGTCTTCAGTTTCTCACTCACCAGCTCCTAAAGATGGAAAACAGCATAGATTGCTATCAATATGTTTTTGTTTTTTTGTTTTTTTTTGTTTTACCATTTATGGCACTTATTCATTATTATTCAAAATGAATTTGATTAGTTTTTTTTATCTTTATAAGCATTAAAAATGTTTTACCTTGCTTTCAGCTTTAGCCTTGTTTTTTAAATTAATGTTTCTCTGCAGCTTACAGTAGGATATTTGTTCTGGATCTCAGTACACAGGTAAATGTGTTTGTTTGTCTATGCCACACATGAAAACCATGGTGGTACAAACATCCTTCCCTCACCTCTCTGAGGGTGGCCAAAGTCCTTTGGTCGATAGCAGCTTGCTTGCTCAGTTCCCTGTTGTCTCTCTCCAAGCCTTTGACCCTCTCAGCGGTCTCTCGTAACCCCTCCACCTCCTTTACAAGTAAACGCATCTCCCTTTCCAAGCTGGCCATGCAGACATTACTGCTGTCTAGGTTGGCTTCCTGGATTTCAGCCTGAAACAGAGGAAGTAGTCAGATTATTCAAATGTAATGTCTGACAGGCATCATCCTAAAATAGATTAGCTACTGACACTTTGTTCCTAGAAAAGAACCTGTTGGCGGAGTCGTCGATTCTCCTTCTCTAGCTGCCTTTTGTCTCTCTCCAGGACTGTGGTCTCTTGCTCCAGACTCTGCTTCTCTGTTTCCAGCTTCTCAAGGCGTCTTGCTGAGATCCGTAGTTCCTCTAATGTGGCCTGCAGACTCTGGTTCTCTGCCTCCAGCTCCTGAACCTCCGACTCCAGATGTTGAATTTTCCGGTCTATAGAGTAGGAGGGTGGCAAAAAAAAAACAAAAAACCCAAACAACTAATGTAATGGTAATTGTGGGATGAAATTTTTAAATCTTTAACTTTGATTTGATGTTATGTTCATACCAGAGTTATCAAGAGAAGTTTGTAGATGCTGATTCACGGTGTCCAGGGCCTTGCATTTAGCCTCAAGCCGATGTGTGTGCTTGCTGGCATAGAAGGAACGTGTTGGCAGACCTGTTAAGATGCTGTTGGAGCCAGGGGAGTGATCACATGATTCAACAAAACAGTGGAGTCTATTGTGAACATTTTCTAAAACCTCCAGATCAGACATCAGTTCTTTGAAATGGTCTCGTTTGTCTCTGTCCTCTAGTTGTCCTTTCTCTTGGAAATGAAGGTCTGGACTGTCTGTGAGGAGGATCTCACTCTGGACCGCCTCAAACTCTTCTGTGTGCTGTCGCTGATCAGAGTTTAAATCTCCATTCAGCATCTGCTGCGGTACTGTACGGATCTGCAATGCATCACTGGGGTTTTCTCTATTTGAGCAGGAGGTTTGTAACCCTGAGGGCTCTTCTGTTGATGATGTCCAGTTGTTGTTGCTGCAGACTACGTGGCAAACACTTTCATGTACGTGGTTCTGGATATGTTTGCTGTTGCTTATAGAGGCTGCTCTGAGTTCCTCTATTGTTTTCAGGAGACCTTGGTTCTCCTTCTCCAGCTTCAGCATCCGACTGCGTGTCCTCTCACTCACCTCCTCACTCAGAGTCTGTTGGCCTTCACAAACACAATGAAGTTTCTGTAACTTTACACTTAGACCAGCTACAAAGTGTTTCTCCTTTCTGTGAACATACAATCGGTATATATAAAGACATTATAAGGAAACTATTTTACCCAGGTCCTTGAGTCTTTTAATTATGTAGCTTTAGTACCTAATAAATGGAAGCAATCGTGCACACACATTTACAAAATGTACATATCCATCTCCTGATCCCTTTGCTATGTCATTATCTCTCTTTCACACCATGTCTTACCCAAAGAGTTCATAGTGGTTTTGGAAAGCTGCTCTAACTCCCAGCCCAGGAGTTGCGACTCCTCCATGCTTCTCCTTTGAGCCAAACACAGAGCCAGGTTCTCCTCCTGCAACTCCTCAATACGCTTACGATCAGCCTCCCGCTCCTGAAGCAAAGAAAAGTGATCAACACAGATTCTGTCCACCCTAATCAAAGTGTAACCCTAGAGCTCGAAAGTTGAGTTACAGACATCTGTAAATTACAGTATATAACCACCAATCTATGCAGTCATTTGTGGAGGAGGATTAAAACAAGGCTACACAAAGGTAACAAAGAAGACATTTCCCCTGTGCGGATATCTGACCTGTTCCATGTCGTGGATCTGTGCCTTCAGCATCAGACTGTGCTTCTCCAGCTGGTGGATTTTATCTGATCGTGCTCTCCAGCCTTCAAGCTGATCTTCTAACACCTCTTTGGTCTCCTGCAGCACTCTGTTATCATCCTTTAGTTCCTGAAATACACAAAGTCACCATTAAGATTTTTTACCTTTGTCAAACTACAGCCGCCTACCTTTTCATCCTTCACCCTTTAATGTATGCAGTGAATTAAAAACTTTTGTATACTGAAGTAATGAAACTTGTGTCAACCAAAAAGTCTTAAAACATTTCTTAATATGTTATTGTTGCCTCAGAGTATTTTGTGGTTCCCTATGTTCTGAGCTTTTATAATGCACTAATGTCTCAAAATGTACAGGTGAAACAGTAACAAGATCTCATTTACCTCCACTTTGCTCTTGTAGAACTCCATCTTGTGCAGTTGTTCTCTGTAACGTCCCACTTCACTCTCCAGCTTGTCTGCCTTGATGGCGCTCTCTCTCAGACTGTCCAGCTCATCTCTATAGGTGCGGGCTGCACGGGCATCCACAAGCAGCTGGGAGTTCTGGTGATAGTTCAGACAGAGACATGATTTATAGCAAGGACCTACACCTAAAGTTAATGCGACTCTGACATGTTAATCTTGAGCAGACTTTATTGTGGGAAAGTTTTTCAACATAGCTGTGCTTCATAGCGTAACACCATCATATCACTTGTCACATTCTTTTATTTAATGCAGCACTAATAAATATTTTCAACTGGATCATATGACTTAATTCATGTGAGTAGGGGTTGCAAATGGGGAGAATATCACAGGAAATTACCACCTGACTGCAGCTCTACAAGATGTTTTAGTGTCTTTAGGATCATTGTATTCAGTGAATGAAAAACTTTACTAATTGCAGTAAGCTCAAAACACAAAGCTTAAACAAAAACTGAGATCTTTTATTAAGACAAATCCATACAGGTATTAGTTGTATTAGGTTTAAATTTTCTGTCATTAAGCACTGCTCTGCAGCAAAGCATGGTGTGCATTTATCTGTATAATCTGCACAGTGGTCAGGGGTTTACTTTGTGCCATCATCAGACAGAGCTACAATTTATTCTGTCTTCTCTAACTTCAAACCTCCTGCTGGATCCTCTTCAGTTCTGCCTCCATGTTCTCCAGCTCATGTCTGAAATCCAGCATCTGTTCACTCTTTTCCTCTCTGGGGGGATCAGGAGTATGATGCAAAGACAAAAATGAGCAAGTATGTTACTGTGCACTGCTTACTAAAATATTTTAATGCTTATATTCATTAAGAGAATGTAGTTATGTGTAAAACTGTTTTCACAAAATTGTATTACAAATATCTACACATACTGGATTGTAAAGTGATGCTTCTCCATCTACCCCATCATAATTTTTTAAAGATGACATTATTGAGATGCTATTGTTGAGCTGTTGCTCATTCAGATATCTAAGAGTTGTTTCAAGCAAGGAACATTCAAAAGGGCAAAGTCAAGCCATACTTGATGCTTTAAGATGTTTATTGTGTTTGCTCACAGCTAACAGTGCAAATCTGAGCATTCCAGCATGAGAAACAATACAGCAGAGAAGATGGGATGGAGGGCAAAGATGGATCTGAGATCTTGATCGGATCAGGGTTGGTTTGTGTGCATGCGGTATCCACTGCAATGCAAAGCCAATGTGGGTCAATGTTAGTGCACAACCATGGAACCTGCCAAGCCGGCAGTAATGTAGGCCAATCTCCCCAGGGTTTCTCTTATCCTTTAGTATCTCTCTCTCTTCCCATCTTGGTCTCTATCTCTCACTCCAGTCGATAAATGGCCCTTTTCCTATTTATACTTTGTATTTTGACATGTAATTAGTATTCTTAAAACGATTGTGTAGATTTTCATCCTGTGCCACGTGAACTGTACTTCAATCAGGATAGTTCTGTGCACTGACATGTTAGCTGTAAGATGCTTTTCTGACACTGAAAACACTGAAATTGTAAAATTGTTTAGTTCCCCTTACTGTATAAACTATACATTTACCTGATAAGCTGAAAGAGTTATTTTCGCTTCACGCTTGTAATAAACTGTATTTTATTTTTTTTAAATAGCCAAAATGATCATTATTTCTTGTTGACTTGTCAATTTTTATCGGTACTCACAGTTCTTGCCTGAGTCGTCTAATCTTGGCTTTGGAGTCAGCCAGCTCCACTGCCAGGTGTTGCTGGGACCCCGTCTGCTGCTGAATACTGGGAGAGTAGCTGCCAGACTGTGGGCTGCTGGGACTATTGAGCAAGCTAACCACACCTTCCTTCTCCTGCATTAGCTCTGCTATAGTCTGCAGGAAAGAAGTGAAAGAAAAATTAAGCAGGTTAGAGATTATGTATAAATTGGCACGCGATTTCCTCTGTGTGCACAACAAGTCAAACTGCATCCGGACCTCAAGATGGGTGTCTCTCTGCTGCAGCACGTGGTGGAGGTGTGCCGCCATGTTCCTCGCAATGGCCTCCACCTCATCTGGGTTCATCTCACTGGACTCCAACCACTGCAGATCCAGCACGTTCTCATGACTGTGGGTCAACTAGTAGGCATAGAAGGGGATATCAAGATTGTTGGTCTTTTTACATAAACTGCTTGTGGTGTGGTAGTTGCATTTAGTCCCATACCTCCTGAATATGTGCAGCTATTGCAGCTTTTGTGTCAAAGTCAAGTGTCTGGATACTCTCGATGTACTCCTCTTTTTTTTCACACTGAAAATGAAGGTGAAATATTTTCATCCCCAGTAAATCATCTTATGCAGCCTGCTATGCACACACATTATCCTACGACAAACTACTATGTACTGTAAACAAAAAGCAGGTGTCAGTGTTTACCTGAACTGCACATCCCAGCAATAACAGCAAAAGCTTCTTCATCTCTTCTAGACTTTGCTCTGTTGGGAGTAACAAAAAAAAAAAAAAAGTCAATTATTTGGAATCAAATTTATCAGATTGAAGTACTGAGAGCTGCTGGCAAGGATTTAAACTGACCAGAGCCCTGTCAAGTGAATTTGGGTCACCACTTGCCAAAGCCAACACAATTCAGTGTGGTTATCAGTGTGGTTATCAATGTGATAATGTGCAATTGAATTAAAACTGTATCACTGAGAGCTAAAGCAGTTTGTGAAGAAGCATTCAAACTATTTTCAGTTTAAAGAGCTGTGGAACTGACTGCTCTGTATTTAGAAATAAAAATAATCACATCTTCTTTACCCTATCCTAAACAATTACCTTAAAACTAGTTTGCTTTTTGCTCCACCACCTTAATATTTCCACACTTTTCCAATAATGGCTATATCGTTTTTACTTTAGCTCCTAATTTTTTGACAAATTATGGGGAAAAGGGGTATCAGTAGACTAATCTGGGTACAAACAGTACATTAAATGAACAGCTCCAACAGATAAACAAAACACAGTCTCTTTAAAAGAGCATACCACAGTAAGGAGTCCTGCCAAGCATCAACACATTTGGCAAAGGAATCATGATCAATTGTCTCAGATTATCCTGCAAAAAAGAGAAGCAAAGGGGTTGACAGAGATGGGCTGAGAAAGGGGAAGATAAGCACATTTTAGCCAGACAGCACTCAGTAAAAGATTTCTTGGGGTTGAGCCAAATTGCCTGAAAGAGCAAGGAGTGTATGTATGTATAGCACATAGCAGCTGCTTCAACACATGTATAGAAACACAGCCAAGAAGTGGACGAGGGCTCTGAGCGGGGCCAGTCTCCCTGGTGTGGAAATGAAAGCCACTGAAACTGTTTGGTGAAGGCCTGTTTAAAGCTCCAAGGGGCTTTTGGTGTCAAAGCATGCGCATACTGCAGGTTTAAAACTGTTGTCATCATTTATCTTTAATGCTGTAAAGCTATCTTAAACCAGCAGCCACATTTTCTGTCAGTCAGGAAGATTTTACTGAGTTGTCCACAGAGTTTCAATCATCCTCTCCGGTTCCAGCCCTGTCTGTTATGAAGGACTGTGGAACTGAAGGCAGGTCTCTGGTCTTTAAAGACTATAATTAAAAATAATTATAGATGACTACTTTGTTTTTCAGGGTGCAAACATTTCAGTGATACATGGTCTTGCAGTAGCTTTAAAATGTAATTTTTGTTTAATTTATGTCAAAATCTGAAAAGCTTCAATAATTAGGTCTGCATCAAAATACAGGAAATGAAGGACATTTTATCTCAACAGCCTCAGCTGTTCTTTGTTTTTAGTGCTAGCGAATGCTAGCATGACAATGTGCAAAACTGAGGTGGTAGTAAACATTATATCTGCTCCAAACGATCTGTTTAAGCACCTCATTAAAATAAAACCTTCCTTATACAAGTTCATCCGCTGCACCACTGTCCAACATCTACAGGACTTCACTCGGTTCTGTTGCAGATTTTAATAGGTTGCATTTCAATATGGGCATGAAGATGTGTAATTTATTTAAAAAAATGACCCTGGAACAAATATTTTTGCAAGAGGTCACTGAGAGTGTTTGGTGAAATCAGAGGGAAATCCACTTTTCACATTTGTGATTGCCATATTTATCTAAATACAGAAGAAACTTGACCTGCTGTTGTTAGTGTTAGTTAACCTGGGGTAACAAAAATAGTAAAGTTGTAAAAAACTGTCATTCCTTGCTCGTGCTAATCTAAAGAACTTGATGTCTTCTTTTCTTGTGATCTTAATAAATCTGAAAGCTTAGCAGCCATGGCGTCTACCCACAATTCCTGTAACTTAATGTGTCACTCACAGGCTGTATGTGGGTGTTTTACTGTCTCTCTCTGCTTTGCTCTAACATCGCTCCTGTGCTGATTACACAGATGTTTACATGGTTTATATTTAGGCCATGCATCTTAAGAAGAACTAGTTGATCTGCCGGGACACAAATGGCAACAACTGCAGTACCTGGTGTGTGTGCATGTGTTATCCAGTGTGTGCATGATGCACATTAGAGGTAGAACTGAAACATCTAAATCAAATGTTCATAATCCAGTGTAGAGAGAGATATAAAGCTTAGCAGCCTGCTGCTTGGATTGATTATATAACATATCATATGGCTGAGCAACCAAGAGGGAACATCCAAAACTCACCACATAGTATGTCTTGATCTGTTGGACCAGATAATTGAGGTTCTGGATCCGTTGACCTGGATCCTTGCTCACTTTGTTTGCACCCTGAGGTGTAGCTGAGGGATTGCTGAGGATGGGAACAACATGCAGGCAATTTACTCCACATTTCTCTCTCTATTTGCAAGCACACATATGTACTATCATTGGAATGGGGAGAGAGGAAGCTGCAAGTTGGTGAAGAAAGTCTTGGCTTAAAGACCCCCATGAGACCTCATTCATTCCTAACTTTAGGCTGTGTGACGTCAGTCCTTTCAGCCACCTAACAGGGGTGGTTTTGAGCCAAGTGGGGTGGCATTAGACTTTCCACCCCATAGAAATCCTTTAGCTGCATTCTTGAGCTGTTGGCCAGAGCCTCCAGTCTGACACTGAACTGTCACATACTGAAGCTAACATGTTATCATACATGGGCCTCAGTGCAGTTATTTAGGTCAGACCTAATAACAATACCATGTTGCTCAGGAAAAGAGAACCACAGTGTGTGAAATACATGACTGGATACAGTAAAATGCTACCTTGCTATCTTGTGCATTTAACGTTCAGTCTTCCCGTCTCCATCTCTGTGCTGCTTGTTCTATTTTCATCCCTCCTCCTCCCTCCCATCTGTGTCGCAGTGTTGCTAAACAGCAGCCCCACAGCCCTAATCCCAAAGGGTCTCCCAATCCAGGAGATTATCCCGCCTCACCCCCTCCCCTCTGCACAGCACTGTTTTGCACTTAGGGCTGGTTATTGTGACCCTGGGGGATAAGTGGGATGAATGGATACTGTGGACTTGGGGCGACTAGACAGTGTTATCCACAAGTGCAGTGGGTCATCAGTTTTTTTCAGCGTTGTTTGCAGTTTTTCATTCTCAGTGGGAATATCACTGCCTATCATCCTAGTTTGTGGGGTATCATCAGGGCCTCTCCATTTATTTTTTGCCTTCATATTGGACACGTTTGCAACTTGCCAGATGACAGTGAGTTAGGCAACTTTGTCAAGGGTGAGGGAAGCTCCCTCAGAACATAAGGCAACCAAATCATAATGTCTTAAGTAGCAATCTTGACAGTATGTATGATGCCCTTCGCATCTTGGACATTCCTCTGTGTGGACTATGTCTCTATGGCTTGTATGCTAATTGTAACATTTCTAGAGAAAGCTTAACCTGTAAGTCATGAGGAAGTTGCATTTAAAGACTGCTGCAGGCAGACTACAAAGATCCTCTTCACTACTGCAGAGCAACAAAGCCAGTACTGTTGGTGACTGGATAAGAATGTCAGCAGATACTTGATACTGTATAATGAGGACAAGATGCTTAATTAGCAATAAAAGATGGATTTCTATTTGAACCACTGACAACAGCTGTCATTCCCTGGACATTTTTGTAACTGTAAACTTCACTGTTAATCATGAATTAATGACAGTTGCAATGTCAAAGTCAGCTCTAGCTCCAAAACACTGGTTTCTAATCTGAAAATCCATCTGGACACTGCTCACAACCAACAATGGAAATGTGACAAATGACATGACAAATGACATGAGCTGCAGGAACAAAGCTGGCATTAAGAGATTCATCACAATCAAAGGAATGACTTACATTTGGCTCATTATGTCATTCAAAAAGACTCCATCCACCAATTCAGAAAAGTCAAATTGCATGCCTCCATCATTTGCCACAAATGTCTTCACCTGCGTTACACAGAGGGGACAGATTGATTAGGTGACAGCCTGGTGTTTTTGGCAGGGAATCAAACCTTTCTGCATCACTTACCCAAGTGACAAGTGGGCTCAGCATGAACTGATCCAGACTGGGCAGGAAGACACCACTCTCCATCATTACCAAGGTTGGTAAATCTCAGCAGAAGATCCAAGCACCCTCCATCAGGACTCACAGACTGACAGCAACACGGGGTCTAGTGCTCCCTCAGAGGCGGGCCTGGCACCGGGCAGGCCGTCCCATCCAGTCAATCCATCCCATCCTGCTAGTGCAGGATTTCATCCCGGCACTGCGGCTTTTTTCGCCCGGAGACTCCCCCTCGGCACCACGTCCGCCAGTTCTGCCGGTTTAAACGGCGACAGGTCAGGAGCAAAATCCCTACCGCAATTTGTACCGCAAAACACACACACACACACACACACACACACACACACTCACTCACATCCTCCTAGGTCGTCTGCTGCAAAGGCATCTGCCGTCCCTCCTCTTCCTCCTCCTCTTCCTCACGCCCCCCCTCGTCACACTAAAAGAGTTAGTGCTAATGTTAAACTGGTTTTTAGAAATAAAACAAACAAACAAACAAACAAAAAAAAAAAACCCGCCAAAATTGACGGTTTAGCCCAACAAATATTCTACTTCCCGCAGAAAACGTAGCGTAGACGCCATTAAAGGAAACTTTATTGTATTTTTAAGCCGCTGCAGCAGAAAGTGCTAACTGACGATCTGAAAAATATTTTAGCCTTTAATCTGTTACCATGACGACGGCGCCCTCGCCCCTCCCCAGGAGACACACACACACACACACAATTTGTTGTTGAAGAAATTATTATACAAACACGATAAACAACTGTTTGTTGAATTTATGGCTGGTAGTGCGCGGAATGTGTCTCTTTTATTGATTTGTTTATATTTTCAATGTTATTAACTTGTTCTTCTGAAAGTTACAACCACAGAGATATCTACACTAACCACACAAAAATGCTTACCTAAATAAAATTTAATTTAAAAACTGATAAAAATAAGATTTAAAGTAATTTTCCCTTTGTTTTGGGGCCATATCTATAAACGTGATGGAGTGTTTTCTGAATATAAAACTTCCACAGTGTAACAACACCACCTTGTGTTCGGACAAAAACTCTTCTGGATATGTATGAGTGAAGAGTGCTCTGTAATAATGTAGGTAAGTACCCACAGAGAACAGTAACTTGCATTTTCAATGGCTCTATATCAAAAGTGGTGTTGACATCACTTATACATGCTATTTTCACATACCTTTTTTGCATGTATGAAATTATTGATATATGTAATATACCAATGGTGGTATATGTGGATATGTACATGTATCAAAATACATCTATGATGACTTTGTATTGTATTGCATGTTGTGACCATATTTTAATGACACACATTTGATAGAGATCTGCAGGTAGAACAAAGTAAAAATTGTACATGCTTATGTCCAGACATTCTGTACAAAATCCACTAATCTTGTTAAGTTCTCATCAGTTTTGCACATATTTACCTGCTCATTCTGGGAAAGTGGGCTCAGACTTTTGGAACTTGCTGATATCAACATATACTGACAGACTTTCGATAGATATATATGAATGTAACATATGTCTAAGATGTATAGAATACAATAAATATATAGAATAATAAGAATACATATATATTTGTATGTTTGTGAAAAAAAAATATGTATAGACTGTCTCACAACAGTAATCTAAATAAATTATTCAAATGTTGTCATTTGTTAAACTGATGACAATGATGAATCAGATCTTACTGATCCGATGTCAGCAGTCAAAACAAGGCAAATCAAGTTTAATTGTATAGCACATTACCATACACAGGGTGACTCAGTATGCTTAATGGAAATAAAACTTTTATAAACAGTTGCAGCTTGGGCAGATTGGTTAACCATTGGGAGCTGGTTCCAGTGTAGGACTGATGGACGTTTTGATTTAACTCTGGGCACCAGATCTGAACTCACAAACTTATGGAAGTCTTACAGACATGTACTTTGAACATTTAACAAATATATTTAAGGCCTAAAGAATTTATTGCCTTGTGGACAATAAGTAACACCTTGTATTCATTTGTATATCAGGTTACACCAATTTACCAACATTTACTCATTGCTCTTGACTCCAGGTAGACACTATGCTCCAACTTAATTTCTTTGTTCCCTTTCTCAGCTTTGTCTTGATTTAATTGAAGACTCTGAGCCTCTGACTGGCTGGCTGTTTTGATTGAATAGAAATAAATCAGATTTGAAATCACCCAAAATAAACCGAAATACTACATGGTGGGTCGAAATAGACTGGGTGTTGTGACATCACAAAGGGACAGAAAGTAAGATGTGCAGACTGTCTTCCTCAAGATCTTAATGTTGTCCAGAAAAACTCTTAGCCTTCACCGCAGCCAACCAAGCTGCCTGCCCGTCCACATGAATGCATACATTTTCTTGGAATCGCATTAAAACTGTTAAGTTCTTTATCTATATCCCACAAGAGAACAAGATTTTGTGTTTCAAGAGCCCTCCTTTCAAATTTAAACTTACACTCTCATCTCCATTTGAATCATTCCATAAAAGGGCACTCAGAGTAACTAATTAATGGCTTGTTAGAGGCTCAGATAAAAGGAAAACCTTGTTGAGCAGCACTGCCTTAGCCAATGCTAATGAAATACTGTGGAGCAGGAATTAGGGGAGAAGGAGAAACACTTCCGTGAAAATCTTACTTATCGTGAGAAGCACCTGACCTTTTTTTGTTTCAATTTGCATGTAAAGGTTGGGCACTATGTGCAACCTATCCTAATGATAATTAAAAAGAGACAGAAACAAAAATTAGACAAACATTTTAATTTTATAAATACAGATGAAAACATACAATGAGATGATTAACAGCTTTTATATTTGTAAAGCTACACAACTGTGTGTCTGTGAGTTATTCAAGAAAATCATCAGGTGCAGGCAATGTAAACTACTAAATACTTTTCAAAAGTTTAGAAAAAACTAATTAAAACTGTAAACAAAAAACTGCATGACATCATTAATAATATGTATGAATCGTCTTGGTGAGTTTGATGCGATGTTTCAATAGATTTCATATACATACATATTGATTTTATAATAATGATATTGCTTGTAGTAATATATTTTTGTATTTGAATATTGCTTTCAATATTCATGCAACAGTACATGCCCATGTAACAGTCAACAATTAATAAATCAATTGGATATTATATCTGTAACTCTGAATCATTATGTCATTGTTGCCTTTATTGATTGTAACGCCATCTATTAAAAATCAATAGTGTAGTTCTATATATTGTGTCCATGTTTGTAAGATCTAGTTCTGGTATTTAGGCCCATGATGTTTTAGGACTGAAAAGACATTCTGTGCTGATAATGACAAAGGACTGTTCCATTTGTTCTCCTCATGAATTTTCACTTGTTGCAGGTTTCTGTATTTACCCTGATGGTCTTTGCTTCCTTGTAGGCTCTTAGCATAACGTGACCTCCAGTCTCTTTCAAATGCAGATTTCACATGCTCCAAGATTGTCCCCCCCTCATCTTTGAGGCTATTTTTCATTTCAACCACCAGCCCAACTCCTGCATTAATGGCAAAGTCACTACCAACCCAGTCATGGTTGCCTGTGAAAAAAAAAGCAGACGTGTAGCTTGTTTAATGGATGGTGTATGAGTGGTATCAATCACTCTGTGGGAAGGCTAAGCAGTGTTCCCACTGTCAAGTAATTCTTATAAAACTAGAATTCACAATGAAATTCAAAACCTTATGAAATATCCTGAAAATCTGTAATAAAAATCATGTAAAAAATATGAGAAAGATTTTTAAGGGCAAATGGAAATATTGCAAACACATAATACATAGCCTACCAATGTAGACAGCCTTGTCAGTCACCATGTACTTGTTGTGGTTGAGTCCATGTTGAATATCATCTTTTTGTTCTCTGTGACTAAAAAACCTCTGCAGAAAATGAAGAAAAAACAAATATGTACAAAACCATTTAATAATAAATATTTTCATAATGAATCAAGAAATCAAGTCCAGATGTTTGCTGCCAAAACTAAACTACAGCTATTGTTGAAATTCACATACCACCTCGAGTGAACAGTTCTGCAGCTGCACGCACAGAGACTTGAGGGAAGTGGCAAAGTTAAAGGTGAGGGGGTGAGTCTTCTTCCAGAAGCTTATCAGCAGGCGAACTCTGACTCCTCGCAACATCACAGCCTCTCTGATTGCTTCATCAATAGGTGACCAATACCTTTTGATACAAGCTTTATTAGTGTTTAATAACCTAAAGGCACTGAAATACTGATATGTGTCACTTAAATTCATGTCACGGAATATGAAAAAATTATATTTTTTCATATACAGGGGGATAAAAATTTAGCTAATAATAGATTACATTGCCGTCTGGCACAGGCCCACAGATGAATATGAACACAATTGATATGATTAACTCTGCCACAGAAGGTAAAAGGTCCTACACATAGACTGTTTGAATGTCACTGACTTTTTACCTTGTAACTGTGGCTCCTCTGAATCTCCTGCTCACCAGAGGGAGGTAGTCGGTCACAGATATGAAGATAAATCTGTTCGCACTCTGGATAACTTGATTAATAGCGTCTACATCTCTGGTGCGATCTTTTGGGCAGAAGAGTTCTGGAGAGGTCTGCAGAAAAGATACACCACGCAGAAAAGCTTGCACCAAAAATTTGATTAAGAACACAGCAACTGAATTACCGAATGGTTTTGCCAGTGGACAAAAATATGCTTTAGTTTGCACAACAATATCTGTGAAACGTTTTGAACAAGGGCAAGAAAAACAACACATTTCTCCAGTCATGTATCATGACTGGAAGAAATAAGACAAAAAGCAGGTTGGGGTTGCCAGCAGCTAGTGACAGGGTGGCCCCATTAATTCCTATAGAATGATAAATGCCTACAATGCAACTGGTAAGCTTCATTTCGCTTAGAGGGTAGCAAGAGTCATTACTGTCAAATTAGGCTGAGGTACTGAGATAGTCACACTCAAGATGCTCCTCAGCATGATATTGAGATGATTTATCAGCCACTGTGTGTGTCTGTTATTAGTTAGTAATGAAACTTTCATAAAGATGTTGGATATTGATGTCTTAAGAGGAATAGGAACCGGGGTAGCAAACTTATAACCCCTTATCCGCTGTATTTGTTTACATAGAACTAATTTATTTGGTAGTAAGCAGTGGATGCTGGAATAAGCTGCTCCTTACAGACACATAAGCCATGGCGTCAGTAGCGTTGAGCTGCAGCTCTAAGGCGTCATTCTTCCCGTAGAGGGCTGTAACTCTCTTTGACCAGATGGAGGGGATGTAGTCCCTCTCGTGAAGCTGCCAGTAAAACGAAAAGACTCGGTGGAGGTCCAGGGCCAGACAGCTGCAGTTGTACACCACCACCCCCAGTTCTTTCCTCTGCAGGGCATCAGACAGGAGCACACAGGAAAGGGTGACGCAGCAGAAAAAGTTGCAGTTTGTTGTGAGCGCAGCATTGTTCAGTGGATAGACATATTTTACACACACACACAAGGTAGTTTGATGAAGTCAGATATTATGCTGAGCTAAGTGTGAGAAAAGTAACACCCTGTCAGAGATTTTTGATGTTGTAGTACTCTTAAGTTTATAATTGGATCATCTTTTCTGTGGGGACTGAGGATCACAGCTTTGTGAGTCTGCACCACACACTGTTGCACTCAGATAAATGCTGTCACAGCATGCTAACATGCTCACAGTGACAATGCTAAGAAGCTGGCACTAAGCAAGTACACTATGTTGTATATGGTTAGCATGGTAAATGTTATGCACTCTAGTTGTGTATGCAGGACTTAAGCACTTTTCTCTTTGTAGGCAAAAAACTTATATGGCCCCAAACACACATAGTAATAACTTCAACAAAACAGATATGAATAATAATTACTTGTTAAATACTGATTTAAACTAATATTGACTTGATGGCGCTGAATGAAATGTGAGGTGATCGAGCATGGCTGACTTGGTAACTAGCAACTAGCATGGCTGAAAAAAACAAACAAACAAACAAACAAAACAAAACAAAACACTTAAAAACAATCAAGTTTCAGTCTATTCTAATAACCCATGTTTGATACCATGCTCCAGTTTCATCTCTCTTTTCCTACGTGCCTGTCATTTTACTCCCTTCATGTCTACATGTGAGTTCACCACACACACATTCATGTATGTGTCCATGCCTTTTTTTTTTTCCCCTCTGGCTTTTTCCTTAATTACACTCAGCAGTAGTTCTATCTCCAGCCAGCACTGAAGCATGAAAAGTGCCAGGTAATTATTTCAAGTTACAGTATGGTTATGCTCCCTGGTTCCTACTCCATTGTGAATTACACATGAAATTCAAAGTGAAATACTTCATTTTCGCCCCAGGTCGCCTCAGAAAGCAATTTTTTTTTTGCGGCATGAAAAGGTACTATGAAAATAATCAAGACTGTGCTATTCTTCACAACGTCCCAGTGGGAAGCAGAGGTTATCATTTCATTAAATGTGTGCATGTCCATCTTTTATTTCTGAGACCAAAAGATACTGAAGTTTGGAAATGAACTGCAGACTTGACTACAGCTGACTGCAGAAGCTGATTTATCCTTGCGTCTGACATTGCTCTTCACACACATGTTGAAGCTTGTTGTTACCTTGGAGAGTGACCTCCAGTTCATATCAGCGCTCCCGATATAAATGTGCTTCCGATCCACTATGATGAATGAGGAATGAAGTCCTCCTCTGGTAAGAGCTGTCATATTAACAAAATGAACCTCTGCATCTAGAAACAGAGAGCGGTGAGTATGAAAAGTTGGACAAAACACAATGGAGAGAATTGCAGAAGTCAGCCTTGGATCATCTTGATGGGTAAAGTGGGCAGGCAGCCAGAGGAGCGAAAGCTGTGAAAACCAATAAATTACATTTGCAAGTTCATGTTTTTTCGACCTTGATTGTGTAGTTTGGCACATATGAAGGTTGTATAACCCATGCTGTGGAGCTGCTGGGTGAGGCTGCATAGTGTAAATGATTCCACATCAGTTTTCCTCCCTGTATGCAATAAGTACATCACTGGATTGCTCTCATATAACAGCAATTGAGAGATTCAACAATTTTGTCAGAAAATACAGAAAAAGACATGTTGACGGGGCAATGGTACTGGGAGATAGAAGTCTTCATTCTGGTTTGTTACAGTGGTTTATCACACTGTTTTAAGAACATGAAAATGTGATAGCTACTCACTGTGTTCTGCCAGGGTCTTCAGTTCAGCAGAGTTAGTCAGGCTGCTGGCAATCTTCAGTTTAACCCCACGAGATTTCAGGCTGAGCAGTGTCTGGAACAAAAGCTGACCCTGAGGAAGACAGTGATGTTCTGTATTACCACAGTCTAGCATTTGAGTAGTGTTACTGCATGTCTCTTAAAAGAGCCATACTTTTATCTGTGCAGGGTTAACCTCATTAAGACACTACATACAGATTTACTTGAAAATAATTGCATTTCCTTTCCCAGGGCACCTGGGAAATGGAGTTGGTTCATCTGCTGCAGGAATGGGAGGATATATTCATACTGTCTGCCATGATTTTATACCTGTTTAGCGGCACTTGGCGGTGTTTCCAGGTCCCAAGAGTTTAAATCCCAGGCAGGTGAGACCACCTCGACTGAGCGCCTTGCCTGGTCCAACAATGTGTGAAAACCAACAGAGACAGGGAGATGGGGTCTGCCATCCACAGGAAGGAGGAGGTACTCTGGAATATTCTCCACAAGCACGATGCTGAGAGTAACATATGTCGGTGTAAGTGCAGGCATATTAAAATGGAAACTATTTTAGATGTCTGTTTTCAGGTCTGTAATTACTACAGCAAATGGGAAATATTATGTGAAAACCTTTTCAGAGTTATAGAAAGACTAATAATCTGCTTCAGGTGGACTCCAAGTATGAAAATAAAATAAAAAGTCTACAGCCACCTCCTAATCTCTACTTCAGGCTATAGACTTCGGACGATATTGGCCACCACTAACATACACTCAAACCTCTGACTAAGCTCTAAAGCTGCATATTGCTGTCTGCTTGTCTTCTGAGAGCATCTGGAAGATATGCTATATTCACCAGTCCTCTGAGCTCTTCAAGTAGAATGCGCAATACAGAACTATAAGTAGGCCTGTTATTTCCTTGGCTTGTTACAATCCTTAACTGCTTTTGCACAACATCTTACCGACAGTCTCTGCTGCAGTTTTCCTCTGTGATACCATCCTCATCGTCCCCCAAGATGTCAACTGATGAGAAGATCAGCACCACCAGAATGGCAAAGCAACAGAGGAGGGCAAAGATGGCAATGCACTTCTGCTGGGTCTGGACAAACACGCACACACACACTGATTAAAGACTGATACGTCATGGTAGTTGTCAGTGACAGCTAATCAGCAGCATTGCAGAGCTCTCCTCCCATGTTGTACTGCGGGTTTGCTTGCAGCAAACACATCGACATGGCAGTTAGCACTAGGGGTACAAAAAGAAATGATCGGTCCTTAAATTTCAATGTCAGTTGCCTCAGTTAATATCATTGATTAGTGGTAAGGATTCATGTTGAATAAAACAGCTGAATGTGTTCTTTAGACATTGGAAACCTTTAATTTGACAGCTGGGCTCCTTAAGAATTCAGTGCCCTGGAGCCAAAACCTCTCTTTACACCACAGAGCAGTGAAGTGGAACGCTCCGCAGCAGTCGGCAAATTCATACCCAACTATAAGGAATATTGGAAAGTTCTGCTTTTCTGCTTTTTTGTGTAACGCCTGTTTTGTTGTTCATGTGAATCCCAGCTGAAAGGGATTTTATGACCTCTGTGCCAGGACGAATACACCCACTGGTGCATATATGAGAAGCAATATTAAGGCTATATTTATGTGTGTGTATGTGTGTGCTGTTTATTGTATATACCGGTTGTAATAAGAGTGGAATGACAGTTTGGTCAGAGGTTATAATGCAGCAGCTCTGATCTAGCCTGAGGAGTTTTGATTTCCACTGTTTTAAAAGTGCAGTTAGGCAATTCTGTTTTGCTTACCATTACAGATTTTCTCTGCCCTGTTTGGCTTGGTGGTCTGTCAACATCAAATTACATACATTTTGTGTTTGATCAATTGGACAACAAGAGGAATTGCATCCTGCTGTAAAGTTTGTTTGCGTGTTCTCAGGGAGATGACTCCCACCTACAACTTCTAGGACTTTTTCCCATCCCATTAAATAAAAGAAAAACTGTACTGAGCAGTATAGCATACCAAAAAAAAAAAAAAAAAAAAAAAATAGGGGTTGAAAATGTTTGTTTTCACTCTCGTCTTGGGCAATGAGACTGAAAGACTGGTGCCAGTCGGCTGCACCTCACACCCCTCTGCTATCCGCTGAGACCTGTGAGTCAAGGACTGGGCTGGACTATTGGACGTTTACATGGCCGTGAGGAAATAAAGCCTCAACAAGGCTGACAGAGCGAAATCAGTCAGTCCACTTACGCCACAGGAGCTGCTGATGCAGTAAGATGCAATATTTCACAAACTAGCATAGTTAGTATATCTGCCACTGAAATGGTTACTTGATTAGTTGATTACCATTATACGACTAAAAGCATTAGCTGGTTACTCCATTTGTTTGTTTTATGTCTTTGGGTTTTGAGCTGATGATTGGGCAAAAGAAGCAATTTGAAGGCGTGCCAAATTACTTGGCAATTGTTTGGATAATCAGTAGAATAGCTAAAGTTGTTTATCAAGCAAAAATGGCAAACTAGCTGGTTTGAGCTTCTCATATAGTGAAATGTTTTTGTTTTATAGAAAATGAATTGATGGTTTCCTTCAGTTGTTTGGATAAATAAAAGTATTTGAAGGTATCCTTTGGATTTTGGTAAATTGTGACAGTTTTTCATTATATTTAGACATTTTATGGGTGAAAAGATTCATTGCAAATTAACTTAGAAGTGTCTATTCCAATTATCAAACAAAATGCAACACATTCGATGCTTTTTAATTTCTTTCTCAAAATTTAACATTGTCCTCCTTTGTTTGTCATACACCAAACTGAATGTTGAGGAACAAATTATTAACTGATGTGTTTACACAAAGTTGCAGATGTCCCCTGTGGGAAACTGACAATCAGTTCAGTTCAGCGAAGAACACATTCATTGAATTATTTAAGGCTTCTTTCAAATTAATCAGTGAAACAATCAAGTTATCGAAGCCAATAAAAATGAAAGCCTTAGGCAAATGTGCACACAAACTTTGCTGACAGAAATATTGAGGACGTCATCATAATGAATTTATGCAGAGGGAAGCAAGTGCAGTTGTAAACATCACCTTCACGGGCTCCTGTGTGGTCGGTCCCGCCATGAGAGCTGCATTCCTTCAAACTTCTCTGACAGGTGGGAAACAGCAGCTCAGTCACACATCTTTATAGCCCGTCCCCCTCTCTTTTTTCTCTCTTTTCTCAGCCACCCCTCACTACCCAGCAGGACTGTCCGATGGTTCACTGCCTGTCTCTGTCTTCATCGTGCTGGGTCCTCTCTGTCCTGGCAGGCAGGTATGTGTGTGTGATCCTCAGCTCCCTGATGTGGTCCTGTGTGTGTGTGCAGCTCATGCTCTGTTTCTCGGTAGGAGAGATGGAGAAAGACCAGCCCCTCTTGTTCAGATGGCCAATACAGAGCTGTAGCTCAGAGCTCTGACACCACCCCTCCTCCACCACTTTTACTCGCTCCTCTCTTCATCCCTCCTTCCCTCTGTATCTTACTCTTTTGTCTGCTTGATGAACAAACTTGTCTTCTAGAAAGGTGGCAGTCTTGGCTTAGTGGCACACAGTTCATCCCAGAAAACACACAGAATAAAAAATATCCTTATAGCTCCCATGAATAATTTCAGCATAAGTGTAAGTCAGCAGTACTGTCTTCCCACTGAGTTTAAATCATCTTTTAAATGTGCTTTTCAGAATTGCAATAGATTTACATGCTCTGCTTTATGTTTCACTCACCCTGTGTACAGCACCTCAAAACTAAAGCTATGCCCAGATCTGAAAGGCCTGGGTGAGGAGAAATGAAATATGCAAATACGTTGCTAATTTCAATATTTCCACTGTTCCTTTCACTTCAAACCTTTTTGCACAGATGAATACAGTGACGCCTAACAGCAGATGACAACATATGCTGCTGACTGCAGGCAAGCTGCTGCTCTGTCTTAGTGCAGCACTGTATTGGGGGTAATAAGAACCTAATGGGGCACGAGAGATAGATGAGAAAAGGATAGAAGGAAGGTCCAACAATTTTCTGGCTAAAAAAATTTAGTTTTTGGTGGCGTCAGACACCATGACAGTAGGACTTGCTAAATGGAATAACCATAGCAGGGAACAGTCTGCCATATTGCGTTACAAAAAAGCTCTCTGTTGCAAAGCTAAAATATCTTTATTGGAAGGATTGCCATTAAATTCAATACAAAGATTTATATATTCCCTAAACTAATGTGATCTTTCAGTACTATCATCATCATCAGGTGCAAATATTCATTTGTACAATACTTGTTTTTCTTAGTTTTTTTTTTTAGCATTGCAGCATTACGTCTTTGCAATGCCATCAGCAGCACTTAGCTTTAAGCACTGATGTAGTACAGCATTGCACTTGTGTGGCTACAGATTTATTTTTCAAAATAAAAAGATCCCGGTCTGATAGAATATCCTGCTCTATTCTAAAAACTAAGAACATTTTCATTTAAGCATCTGATGATTTGATATGACAGAGTTTTAATTCTAAAAGTTGTGGAGCACCATCGAGGTGCGAGAAAGATACTGGTGGCAGTGAAACAAAGTCATAGCAGTGAAACCTGCTGTGTCTGTCTGAGGCAGGTGCCCTGGGTCACCTTCTCTGGGAGAGGGAAAAAAGAGAGAGACAGAGGGGACGGAAATGTTTGAGTCACTTCCCCGGAGAGGTGAATGTCCCCAAAGCTGCACATAGGGGGTCAAATGAATGCAGTTTCAAACAGATGGAAAAACAAAGCCACTTACAGGAAGAGGTTTTTATTGTTTCCCTGGGCTTCATGAGCCCAGACCTTTACGGTGAGACCCCACCACAGGTCACTTATTAGCTCAGCAGTATCATGAACATGCTCCTCGGGGCTAAAGGTGAGTGAGGGTCCTGCTATGTTATGTTGACATAAACAATTTGTTAACCGCACAGTAGCTGGAATAAGGCAACAGTGCATGTTAATGACATGCTGACCAGTCCTTTGCCTGTTCCCTGATCTAAAAACAGAATTGCTCTTTGTTCTGTTTGCTTTCTGCAGGAAACAGTTCAGAGGTCATGAGCCCTTTAACAGGAGGGACCGATTATACAAGTCCTCAACTATACGAACCAAACTGCAAGGCACATCTATACAATGCACAGAAATGATTTTTTTTTTTAATCATAAATCAATAGACCTGTGCCAGGTAGACTTGAATGCATTGTGTGTGTGTGTGTGTGTGTATGTGTTCATGTGATGAAACTTCAGTGCTGAAAAAACCTCGGGACTATTTTAATGTTTTATTTATTTCTAATTATGCAGATTTGTGTAGCTAGGATTTGATTGTTTCATATGTATTTGACATAATCTCAGTGGTGAAATGCTGCTGATACTGTTGTTACATGTAACTGAGGCAACCGAACATTAACCTGCTTAGCCAACCATCCTTACCAACACACATTTATACACACACCTCTGTGACCACCTATGTAGGGTGCCTCCATGTACAGTGGGTGTTTCACCTTCACACCAAAAGCTCAAAAGCAGGTTTCCATTTGTGAATAGGAGGTGGTGTTTGTTTTTTGTTTTTTTCTGTTGCCATGACGCCATCGCTAGGATGATAAGTGCTGAGTGGAGGCTGACTGGGCACATCGCCATGGGAGACAGCTGGGCCTCACGCCAGTGGGGCTGGATGCAGATGGGGATCCAGCAATGAAAATGATCCCGTTAAGTTGTTTGGTTCAAAAAGCTCCATCAAAAATTGGAGCTACTGGTTCAGTAGCTGTTCGCTAACCAACAGGTCACATGGTTACAAAAGAGGGAAAATTAACTGTTATTATTTAATTAGTTTTAATGTGAAGGATTTGCAGATGATAAAAAAAACACAGTAAAAAGTGGACAAACTCAGTGGTTGAAATTTCTGACAATCTACATTTTCTGTCCAAGAGGTACAAGTGAGTACGACTGTTGGATGTGCAAAGCTGTAAAATGAGCCACATTTTGAAAGTTTAATTCACATATTCACAGACTCAGTGGCATGACATTTCAAAAATCAATTAAAACATTTTTTAGACTCATTTATTAATATCACATCCCAAGTTAGTATTGATTTACGATTGAACTAGGATTCACATTTTCCCGAAAGTGATGCAGTATATTCATACTTTTTTGGTTTGAATAATTTGTGTAATACCTACACATGTAAAGTTTACTATCGTTTGAGACAACGGAAAGCAGCAGTAGAATAAGAAATGATTAATCAATTGACTGCTTCAGTTATTCTGTGTGATAGAGACCAAATCCTGATTCATGTTACAGAACAATTTTTAGTCCACAACTCAAGAAAATTGTTTATCTGTAACAAAGATATTTTTGTCCATAACAGTAAGATTTTCTCCACTGTTGGTATCTGTAGTATACAAATAAATAAAAATAGCTCTTTTAAAAATGTTAAAAGAGCTATTTGGAAATTTCCCCTGCCTCCAGGTGTTTCCATCTGAGAGTGCAGGGTGTTTATTTGGTGCTTGACAAGAGCTTTGCCATTGTTGCAATTACAAGACAAGAGATTAACCATATGATCCTTGACGATTGCTACGTTATCATTGCAGGTTGGAAAGGGATGTGCTGGGGCTAAGTGGTTAGCACGCAAACTTCAGTGGAAAAAGCACAGAGACATGACTTTACGTTTGTGTTGCTTTCAATAGCTCAGTTAAACTAAAGGCGAAGGTTTATAAATCTTGACATACAGGATGTATAAAAATATGCAAAAGAACCTCGGTGCCTTTTTCTGTTGTCTGTGAGTGGCCATTGTGGTAATCAATTCTCATTGGGGGGCCTAAAGAGCTCAGTCACACACTTCTCCTGCAGCAATTCTCCAGTGCTGAAGCTGAAGAAAACACCCCACAGACATACGGAATGAATAGGTTTCACCGCCTGCCTGACATATTACACACTGGATTAAGTAGCTTCTAAATTGTCCATAACTATATACACTTACGACACATGTGAATACTTAGATTGCACCTCAATACTCAAGTCACAAAATTAATACTGAGAGTAATTTTTGCAACCTGAGAACATATACTACTAAATCATTCATTCAGCGACTGCTGACCCTCTCCAAATTTTAACATCAACTCTTCTTTTCTCAAAGGCAGACCAAGAATTAAATAAATCACAGCATAGTTTTTGGGACATACCAGACAGCTGGCTCACCTGTTCCAGCTTCTCTTTGCGTTGGAGGAAGATGGATGCATAGTATCTCTGCTGCTGGACAGTGCTGTAGCTGCTGCTTTTCATTTTGGACACACAAGGCAGGAGTGCTGGAGGTTCTTCGTCTGGCCCCCTCGACCTTGGATCATCTGACAGTTGCATTGATGACCTGTGTGCCACTGTCTTCTGGGGCACGGACACAGACTGATGCACACAAAAGCACAGCAACTTCTACAGCCAAGCACACACGCAGAGATGCTGTCACTTGCGTCTTCTCTCTTCTCTATTCTATCTATCATTCAGTAACTGAGTCAGCCTCTGTTGGTCTCTGTGCCGTCTGAGCCACAGTGTGCACCCTGACTGTTTGTGACCAGAGCGACAGTATGTGCGTTACGCTCCCGCACACTTGTTGGGGAGGGTGTGTGCGTGTGTCCCAGGCGGGATGGGAGGGGTGGGCGGTGAGCTTCTGTAGGCTTTAGGTCAGCGCAGAGTTGCAATAGGATCTTATACACTGGACGAGAACGGGAAAAGTGGACACTGAAGAGGAGTAATCTGATTGAGAAAAGTATAAGGAGACTGTCAGACATGAAGACACTCGTAAACACTCACATACACACACAACTCTGCAAAATCGAATTCCTCCACTTGGACTTCACTTACAGAATACTAATATGCAGCTGCTGATCATCCTGAGATACTCACCTTTAGAAACCTTTGCAAGTCGAGGAAGTCAATGTGCCTGCTGTGACGGGAGTACACACACATACACACACTGATTACAGGCTGTTGGTGTTGTTGGCTGTACATTTTTTAAGAATACAAAAAGGTGCAGATGTAAGAAAATTTAAATTGCATGTGTGGTTACTGTATCAATACTGGAAGAGTTAGTCGATACAGTCATACCTTCATTCGGTTCATTGCAAGGTATTTTAAAATTAGAATGAAAAAGTTTTTCAAGTAACACTTTGGAGAAATACCAACAACAATGTGAGAGTGGTATGTATGATGATTCATGAATATTCAAGGACAAAGAAAAAAAGTTAAGACTGTCTGCAGTGAATTTTACGAGACAGTATTCACAAGCTGTAATATTTTTTACAAACGACTAATTTCATTCTTTTAATCCATGGACACTTGAAGACATAAAGATTACAAATTATTCAAAGAGACAGACCTCTTCAAAGGTAGGTAGTTTCTTTAGTCTTCTCTGTCTTGCTTGTTAAAATGCTGGTAAATCTAAATTAATTGTACTTTGTAGTCATGGTTTTTGTATCATGGAAAGTTAATTTTGAACTGTGGAAAATATGTCTGAGCTAACATTCAATATGAATATTCCATCAATATTTACAAATGTTTAAATAATTATATTCTTTTTTGCCTTCATAAAATGCTTCATTTAAACTTTAACCAAGAGTTGTGTGACATTTTTGCAGCAAGGTCTGCACCTTGCTGTGTGTGCATTCTCAATGCAGGTAAAAGTAAGACTGCAGCCAGCAGCTAGTTTATAGCTTAAAGCATAAAGACTGAACACAGGGAGAAACAGCCAGCCTGACAAGCATCTCAGCTCCGTTGGTTGTTGGCAGCCTGACAGTGAGATAGCATAAGATTTCATACTGAGCTAAGTGACTGGAGTCTGTGGCTCCCATAGAGAAATGAGAACAGTGTTAATATTACCTTCTAACTCTCTTCAAGAGAGTACATAAGTGTATTCACCAAAATGATGAACTATTGCTTTGGTAGTATATATTTTTATAATAAGATGGCCAATGTACAGACCAGAACATCTTGTTTTTAACCACCCTACAGAGAACGTGAATACCCAGTTTGCTGACAGAGCATGTTTTCCTTCTTTTCCTTTTGTTCTCCCCAACCTCCATAAACAACAGTAGTCTATCAACGAAGAGGTATAGTCTGTATGCTATCCTGCATACACAACAGAGAATAGTGTTGTACATCATATACACTCTGACTGCATAGGTGCTAAATCATCATCAGCAACTCAAATTGCAGAGTAGCCCATAAAACACATGTCGTGCATCACCTGGCAAATATTTTATATGCATGTTTAATTTTCAGTATGTTAATGTCTGAGAAAACAAGCATGTTTTTATTTTAAGGAGATCCAGACTCAGATATCCGAGTAAAAAAAAAGTGACTGTAAATGAATATTTAGTCTGGTTGCAATAAATAGTGTAAATGGGGTTACAAAGCCAATAGGGAAGTTGTACTTGATAAAACAAAGTGGAAAAAATTCAGCCAAACTGCTCCCACTTAGGTGAACACCTGCAGAAGCACCGCTGTGCAGCAGAGGGGCTCTGCGTTAAATGCTGCTCGCAAGGGAGAAAAACCCTGACACAGCTTTAAGGATTAAGGAAGTGGAGCAGAATATCTGGAGACATACAATTAGAAGTGCAGTGGTTCTAACAGTGTGGCCTCTAAAACCTAATTTGTCTTGTGTATTTGCTCATGTAAAAAAGTGAGGGAGAAGCCAAGTGGGGGGGGGGCTTTTGGAGTTTTGGATGATGGGGTAATGAAGATGAAGAGGTGGACATTTAAATTGAGTAATCAGCTTTTTAATAGAGCCAAAGAAATCAGTTTTGACCTGTGACCAGACCTAATGTTACTTGTTACTGTATTTAACATTTTCTTTTAATATGTAATTAAAAATCTGTTGTGGAAGAAACACAGAAATACTTGTACACCACCATACCATTATCAGAATTAATAAAAAAGAAAGGGAATTTTTGAGTGGGGACAGCAGAGGTGATATCATGATGTTACCACCTGTGGCGGAGGCAGAAAATTTTCAGTGGGGTGGCCAAGAGAGAGCCTTAAAATAATTTGGGGGTGGCATAGAAATCACTATTGCACGAACATAAAAAAGTTGAAAATACGGCGCTATATGCTTAGATTATACAAATTTATAAATGCACTGCGATATAGGTAAGGGTTAATCCACGAAGTGCATTAAAACCGTTTGAAGCACACCTACCCGTGGATCAACCCGCTTATACCATGGTCATTTTCAGAGAATATAGGAATAAAAGGATTCGCCAACTTTTGGTGCACTCAGAATCGAAAGTTTTTGAACCAAGAGCTTACCATTGTCATGACAAGGAATAAACTAGTCCCTTTTACAACCACGCCAGTTACAGTAGTCACAGTAGGACGGGATGAGCACTGTGGCTCAATAGCTTTAACAAAGCCAAAAGTAGACTATTAAAAGTTAAAATTAAGCTCGATTTAGGTCGAAATTATTCCACAGTGTGGTTATTGTTTATAAAATGATATATATAAAATAAAAATAAAACTGGGCTAGTTATGTTGCTATGGTTACAGGCGCGGATGAATTTAGAGCGGTTAGCCTACAAAGTTTAGCCGAACTACGTGTGATTTAAACGGTTTTAATACACACCTGCCGTCTAATCAGAAAAGAGTATTCACACTGACCACAGTATAAACTGTCTTAATTAACAGATTATTTATTCTATTTTTATATTCATACTTGTTTTTAAACTCTGTGTAGGGTTGAGTTGATTGATTGTTGTGTAGGGCCTGCTACTGGGAAGTTACACAGAAATTCAGCTGTGATGATAAGGCATTCTGTTCCATTCTATAATACAAGTGTCCCAAACTACTGATTATTACTACTACTAGGAGCAGATGTTCAGCTCAGCCTACCAGTGTATCATCAAAAGTACAGAGTCAGATACATCATAAAAATATACTGGTTCGTTTAAATCAACGTCTGATTTAATTTAAATTTCAAAATAGACATGAACAACCATCGCAAAATCTATTGTGAGAACATTGTACTCATTTCATTTGTCACACATTCATCTTACAACAACTGTATTCCGCGATTATCGTGGTTTGCAGCAAAACGATTTACAAAATCATCGAAGTTCAAAAGTGTTGAAATGCAATCTCCCCTTTGATATAATAGCTTACCTGTAGCCACTAGTTGGTTCACGTTAGGAAAGTCAGCGTGTGTTGTTCAAACAGCCGCTCAAATCTTCTTCTTCTTCTTGGTGAACTGTGCGCGACATTTAAATCAACACTTAAGCGACATTTAAGCTGCACGGCCAGAAATGCTGCGCCAGTGCAGGAAGGTTCCGTTCTGCACGTGGGATACCTTTGACAGCTGTGACGTTTTGCCATAGGGTGGCCAAGACTCAGCGTGAGTCATTGGTTATCACACAGTTTCCTACAGTATTTACACACTTCAATATCCCCCACAAGAAGAGTGTAACATCTGTATTATTTCAGATCTGTTTTTAATGTTCATTGTTATTGTTTCCTGTTTTATTTTGTATCCACCTATCCTGCTCTTCAAGTTCCTGTTCCTTGTGTGTTCATGCAGCTTCACCCCATTTACCTGCCCCTGCTCCGGCCCCTTGTCAACCTGTTGTATCGGCCACCTCTCTGCCTAGTGTTCAGTCAATAATGTGTTGGATAGCTGGCTGCCTGTTTCCCTTAGTCTGCCTGGTTAGACTGATGACCTCTGCTTTCACAAGGAAAGTTTGGATTTAACTTTGAGATCAGTGAACTCAAGTGCGTTATTCAGTCATCCTCTGGCCTTCGTGCAGGTAGTATGGGCCGTAGGTACAGTGTTACTGTGCCAAATATGGTACAAACATTAACTTGGATGAGCTGTGTCAAAGGTCTCAAAACATGTTTTTGGCTTCAACATTATAGTTCATTCACTTTTTCTGATCCAATTTGACCCAAATGTCAGTGCAACAAAATGATAAAGTCATAACATTTTATGACCTTATCATTCCCGGTCAAACATCAACGTTTTATAACATCATGATACCGTAAAAATATTCTCAGCCATTATTCAGCTCAAAAGAGAGGATTATGACTGTATTTGTATTTTGCTGATTGATGGAGGCATCGGCTTCAGCAAGGAGGCAGAAACTATTGTTTAAATATACACTGTTTTTGCTTTCTATCAACTCCAGAAGGAAATATTTGGCTCCTTAGCTGCTAAATGTTCCACCAACTTTGACAAAGATCATCGTTTTCATGTGTGGGTTCCAATTCTGTTTGCAATGCATATTTGTGTGGTGAATTCCAAATTCCAGCCAACAATTTTACAATACAACAATGTCAATCCCACTGATTAACCTGTGGCAGTAGAATTTTTGAACATAAAGCTTTTTAACATACTGCCTTAACGTAATATGTCATCATAAGCAAGGAAGAAGCCTGCTAGCATGTAAACATGGATGCAAACAATGCAAACTTGTGAGAAAATCTCCTTTTCAGATGTTTAATGAGAAAGAAAATTCACTATATATCATGTTTATTAGATCTCCAGGACACCCACAGTACATTTTAATGAGCATGTGAATGTAAACATAAACTTTGTTTACAAGGAATTTCCATAGGGCACTATTAATAATGCTTTATATTTTATTCATGTGATGTACTTTCATATCACCCTTGTTTCTATAATGAAATAAATAAATATGTTGTGAAGGCAAAAAAAAAAAGAAAAACAAAACCCAATTTATCCTTTTGAAATGTTGCATAGAAGAGGAAGTGGTATAAAATGGAAATACTCTAAAAGTTATTTCAGTGCCATCTAATCAAAACGTTGAACTTGTGCTGCAGCAAAATGCATGGAATTAAAAAACTAACAAAATTTCTCATGATTATCATGCATTTTTATTGGAAATGAGACACAAGTATTGCAAGTCAACATTGCTAAGAAAACAAACTAACAAACAAAAACAAACTTCATACAAAACATCCAAACAAAAATTCTCCAAATGCTCAAACAGAATTAGAGACAAAGTACAATAGGCGCTCAGCACAAAATGCAGTTATTAATCTTTATTAAAGTTGTTTTGGCTAAAATGTTTTCAACAGTTCTGATCAGGTTACATTCATGTGTAAACATTGGTATGAGGCAAGACACTGGAAAACCCACAGTCGATACACTGCCGTTCCTTCCATTGCATCGTGATAAAATGCAGCTGCAGGACTTGGAGGTAGTCCCTGTCTATATGCTGGTTCAAACATGACACTTTGTTTGCGGGCATAAAGGAATTTGACAAAGCGTTCACCGACAGACAGCTGGCTTTAAAACCCTGCTTGGTTTTTGGTCGAGGACATCAACATGATCGGGGCACGTTGAGAGGGGCACGTCGTGTCCTGGTCCCTCAGAAATGAGCATTAACGTGTATCGGCTTTGTAATGTGCAAAGGAACAAATTTCACCCCTTTCACCTTCTTGTAGCTTCTCTTAACTCCGACTGTATTGATTGTTTCATCCAGGGCACTTGTGACAAAATAAGAGGAAAACCTTTTTTGGGAGCTACATTTCTTTTCATAGTACATATCTTAACATGCAGGGTCTATCTTTGATACACTGGTTTCAAAGGACATCGGCAGGAGAAAAGAAAGGCATAGATGGGAGTTTTTAATTGGACTATAATAGACATTTACACAGGTATATACTGTACATACCCAGTTCTTTTCCCAGCAGAGAAGCACTGCGGCCTTCTCTGATGGAAAATCATTACTGAGATAGGCTTGGGGATTGCAAGTGCAACAGGCCAACAATATATATAATTTTTATATATTATTTATGGCAGGATAAAATACCACCTTCCACCCTCACACACCACTCCACACACACACCTCTGTTAAAACATTTTTGATACCATTGCACCTTTCCAGTTTGGCTTTCTGCACTGGCCGTAGGACAGCTGACTGAGAAGCTTATGAGTCCCAAAGGTTTCAAGGCTCTGATTACACAAAGTTTTGAATTTGGCAAAGTTAAGTAATGCACTGATTTAAGAACAAAACACAGGCAAAGAATCTAAAAATCTCGTGGAAAGTTTGCCTTTAACATTATGTCCTTTCATCTTTTGAAATGCTGTTAAGGTTTTTAAAATGAGCTGCAACACTAAAATGCAGTTGGGTATGTTATTTCATTACTTTTTCATAAGCCCATCAATTAATACCGTATTGTTTTCATATTGTATATTTGACATCTCAAGAGCTACTATTTGAGAGTACAGTACACTCAAACATTATTGAGTTTGACTGAGAGACAGGACAGTCAGTCTTTCCAATGAAAGAGCCATCACATAATTTTCCTTCATCTCATCCGAAGTCAAACATGAAAAAAAAAAACAAAACAAAACAAAAAAAAACCCAACCTGACACTGAGGTCTTCTCCAGACATCCAGATATGTCTAAAATAATAGTGATGCCTTTTAAATGATTTCCATAGTGTGTCAATAATCGGGTTTAGCTCTGTTGAGTCTCTTTGTCACGTTCTGACATCTCTGCATGGTTTGAGGATCCCCAAGGCTCAGAGGGTGGTCCTTCAGGCCTGGAGCCCGAGAGTGCTGAGGAACCAAGGTGCAATGCTCCCTGCTGAGTCCCTGGGCTGATCTTGGGGTCAGCCAGAGGACTGTTGATCCCTAGGGTGGACAAGGCGTCCAGGGTGCCATCTGGATCCACCATCATGTCGATTACTGTCAGATTGGAAAAAAAGCAAAGGCAAAAACAGTTCAAAATGACTTTTTATATAAAAAAAGAATAACTTTAACTCTATTAAGTATAGTGAAACTGTCTCCTGATTGGTTAAGACTGCTCTATATAGTAGGCTGTTTTTGATCTTGAATACTAAACAGAAGCATCAAATACCCAGCAATTGCCGTTCCACTCCCTTCAGGTCTTGAATAATGGTTGAAATCTCCTGTTAAGAGAACATAAATAGAAAATCAAAGCTGGCCTAGGATTTTATCAGGAAAACGTTCATACACCAAATAAATCACCTCCTTCAGCTCCTTGTTGCTGCAGGAATAAGTTTGGAGCTGTGCCGTGAACACCCGGTAATGCTTTAAGAGCCCTGTGATTTGTGCCGTGAATAGACATAGCTCATCCTGGGTTCAAACGAGGCCAGACTGGGTTAAAGGCAAAATTTATGAGCCAGCTCCTTGGAGAGGGAGAAGTTTTATGCGCTTTCAACTTTTTGCACCCGTAACAACAGCACATAAGTCTTTTTTTCTCCATCAAAACAATCATCTCTGGTGTGCTCTTCTCTCCAAAAGAGGAATTGCGAAGTAATATAAATGGCACGTGCAAGGCTACAGTCTTGGATTTGATTCCCCAAACAGCTGTAATCCTGTCAGCACTCACTATGATTGCTTCAGAAAGTAATCAGATATCGTCTGGTGTAGGGAATTACTTGATACTGTGTGGCAATACGCCAATCCACAGAAAAGCTAATGGATTACTGACAGAAATAAATTCATAGGCAAAATATGTAGTCACTGTAGACTTCTAAAATTGTCTTGCTTTTTGTACTATAATGCTAAAAAGAAACGAAATGCTGATTAGACTTCTTGAAACCCCAGTATCAGATGACTTTATTAAATGCCTCCCAATTTTCCACCACAGTGCACTTTACGCAGTGTGGCTGAACAGATTTAGTATTAGAGTTAGCAGTCAATACCTTCTGCTGTCCTTTGGCACATTTTAGTCAAATATATAGCAGTTGTAAAATACAGACAATCATTCAGTGAAACACACTCACACACAAACACTCTTTCACATGAACACATTGATTCTTTATCCTTTGACCAGTTTAAAGCTGCTCCCAGCTGTGGTTAATATCACAGGGTCATACACCCCATTAAATGAAATATTGACTGTAGCGAAATTTTCACTGCACATCCTTTGAAACCAGACTAAAAGAGCAGGTGAAGCTGTACTTGAACAACACAAGTGCTCAGAGCTGCATACTGATGTTTGGGAAAGCGTATTCTTTACCACCTTCACCACCTTAGTTTAGCATGTTAGTGTCCTAATTAGCACTTAAACACCAAGTTCAGCCGAGGCTGGTTTAGTGTTAGTGAATTTGATTAGAACTGTGAGTATCAAAGCCCCGGCCAAAGTCAGATTTAGACATGATGATGGCGTTGGAAGAAGAGCTAGTGATTAAATCCCAAAGTTGTTGGGAGATTTCATTTGTGTCAATTTCATGCCAGAGAAAAACAGAGGGAGACCCATTACTGTTCATCCTCCACAGCAAATATAAGGGTTACATTACAATCTGTCCAGTAGTTGAGATACTTCAGGTTGCACTGATGGTATACCCACCAACTACCCTCCCAAAATTAAAATGTCAAACTTGTCTAGAGTGACCTGTGGTAAAAATATCACTATCTTTTCTATTTTACAAATCTGTGGTAGAATAAAACATAAAAAATAAAAAGACTGGAAGAAGTAGACTACTCATCACCTTGTTGGAGCTCTTGAGAAGTAAGGAGTCATGCTCCGCCTGCAGTTTGTTCTCAATCTCTTCCCATTTCCGTTCTCTGTCCTTGAAGAGGATCCTGAAGGCCAGGTTGCAAAAATAGATAAAAGTAACATTCAACAAAACATGCTTAATATAACTCTTGATGGAAAAGGAAGTGAGTGAAGGAATTCAGGCAGTGTCTGCCGTTCGTAGGAATGAAAAGGAGCCTTTGAGTAGCTTTGAGTAGATCTGTAGCTGGTTGTCAGAGTGAACCTTTGTGATGTGCCACTCAGACTGTACTAGTTGGCCTAGATCCAACATAAAACACACAGGAAATTTTCAAACGAAAATATGTTCCGATTTGCTCTTTTTTAAAATTTATACCACATCACAATGACTGTCCTGTTTGGCGCTGTAGCACGATGCTCACCTGATTTTGCAGGTAGTTTTGTCAACAGACTGACGTATCCTGGTTGAGAGTTGAGTCACAGATGCGAGGAGTAAACTGTCAAGCACGGCCTGATGGGCGACATAAAGTAACTTGCTCTTAGTCAAGACTGAGAAATGCTGGTTGTGGAGTTGGAGAGATCAATTAGGCAATGATTTCAAATTAAAATAGCCAAATTATATCCAACAATATTTAAATTTTCTTCTCATTCTGAGGTTTCAGGTCTGTATCCAATCAGGGGCACCATTTGTCTGTGGGGGACTATGTATGCAGTGTCCTCTAGTGGTACAGACTGACATGTTAATCTTTAATACACTTCTTCTGCAAACTTCATCTTCTGACGGTGTATGACTGTCAGGATAAACCAGTTACAGCACAGGGCTAGAGAATAACCTTAACACCACAGATGCTGTCATACCTACTTTGCACATATTGTATCCAGATTGTGCGTATCCTACTATAACTTGTGTATTAAATGTTCACAGGGTTCCTCTCCACATATCTCAACTTTCAAGATACTCTTATCATTATGATTACAGCTGTATATAATAGAGTGTGCAATATTGGAGCACAGACTCACATCATCTCTGTTCCATGTCTGCCGGCGGATGGAGCGAGATCCCTGACTGCTCCGGGGTCGAAGCTCCACAGACTGCTCTGTGGAGGCACCACCTAAGTCCAGGCTGTCATCAAACACTCTCTCCTCCAACTAAAACAGGATTAAAACATTCAAGGACTGTTATTTCGACATGTCATTTTATATAATTTTGTGGAGAACCTTTGCATAAACTTCAGAGTTGATCAGAAGTAATGCATTTTATTATTATCTAATCCAGCCGCCGATGTTTTGCTGTTGTCTGGTTGGTTGTGTGTGTCTTATTGACTGTACCAAAGCTCCGGGATCAGTGGCTGCCGGGCTGACTGAGTCGATCTCTCCTGCCACATCATGAATTTCTCTGGCGAGCATGGCTAGGTCTTTGGCAAGGTCTTGGCTAATCCTGATGAACAAATACAAACCATTAATTTTGCAACAACATTGCACAACACAAAATAAATAAATCAACAGTTCACTAACATGTAATAAGATCAGAGGAAGTGTATTTGAATACTGCGAACATGACTCACTGTTGCTCTCCCGCTGCACTATCTTTTATGTACCTGGCAATTTCCTCGCTGTGTGCAGTCCAGTCCCTCACGTATTCATCTTGTTCCCTAGAGTGCTGCTTCAGGGCAGCCAGGCTTGAAGGATTAGGAGTGGCAGGTGCTGAACCTCCAAGCTGGGATAACCGAGTAGACAGGAATGGCTTGGATATGTGGCGGTTTGAGCCGTACTCGTCCTCCGAGGTGGAGGCATACTCCACAGGCACACGGCGCCATCGAGAGCCGGCTAAGGTTCGAACAAAGAGTTAAGATGGTGCTTAAAATGGGATTTGAAGTTTTCTTTATGAAATGAATCTCCATCACTGAATGAAGAAACACAATACTTACATCCAGATGTGGCATGTCCATGCGAGGAGGTACCTTTACTCTTGTCAGGCAGCTTGGAGGCACTGTTAGCCCTGGCTCTGGGTCCAGACGCTGAGGTTGCATTGGATCCTCTCAATCCTTGTCTGATGGCATAATCTCCTGCCACACTCCGGGCCCCCAGACCTCTACTCCTCGTCACAGTGGCCTCTGAGTCACTCTGAGCTGATGGGGACCCCACCCTCGGTCTCCTCGGCTGTGCCAAAGCCTCTATCCTCGACATTCCCCTTCTTGCCATCCCAGTCCTGGATGTAGAACTAGCAGTGGAGGCCTCAGAGGCAACTGACATGCGGTCAAGATCAGCAGGTTCAGTGTCTGATGAATCCCCCAGCCGGGCTCGCCTCAGCAGGGATGCCCTGGTCGGCCTTGGCTTGGGGACATTGGTGGTTTTGCCGGGTGCGGATGAGGCTGTGGCCTGGGTGACCTTAGCCCGACTGGACTTGGTGCTTGCCCCCACAATTGTACTCCCTGTTTGGACTCTGGGATGTGAACTTCTGGAGTCCTGTGTGGAGGTGTGCTGCGAGTCTGAGAGGAGGGAGTTGGAGTTAATGTCGTCATCAGTGAGGTCCAGGGATGTCCAGGGGCGGCTGGGCTGAGGAGGCCCAGATGTTCTGGTCTTCGGTCTCCTGTCCTGGCTCTCTCTGCCCCCAACAGGCCCCTTGCTGGAAGAGCACACTACTGTTCTCTCCTTCTGCTGTCCCGCCAGGGTCCTGCGTCTCTGGACCACTTTCCTAGCTCCTTCAGCCTGGCTGACTGTGCTCGTCGTATCCACGTCTGACTCAGGTGACATGGAGCCTTCGATGGACTGACTCGGTGGATCGCCGTGGTCTGACACAGTGGTCTCTAAAAAGGCTGCCACAGCTTCAGAGTCTTTCTGCAGAGTGACGCTGTCGATGCCAGCATCCCTGCTCTGAGCTCTGCTGGCCGGGAGCCCATCAATATGGGGTATGAGCTCGATAGGAACATTGGAGCTTGGTTTCTCCACTGTAAAACTCTCTTGCCTCAACAACGGCTTCCCACTGCTTTCCCTCGCCTTCTCCTCTTCCTTTTTCCTCCTCCGTGCCTCCTCCATTCTCTTCTCTCCGCTGGTCAGTGGTCGAGGAGGGAGCTTACTCAGCATGCCTGACCGACCTGATCTCCCACCACCACTGTCCTGTGACTTGGCAGGTGAGGAGCGACTGGGGCTTCCACTGTGACTGCCCACACCTCCGGCACCGTCACCAGGACGATTCTTCCCCCTGGCTATCTTCTCCTCCTGGTTCTCCTTCTCTTGAAGCTCCGTGTCTTGTTTCTCCCCCATATCTGCACGTAGGCCTGAATCTGGGGTCCTCCTTCCCAGGACAAGCTCCTCTCCCGGCAGCTGTGGCAGGGCTCTCCTCTTGCGTTCTGTGAGGCCTGAGGAAGCAAACGAGGCTGAGTGGCTGGATTCACTTATTTCAGCTGCAAGGAAAGAAAATCTATTAATAGTAAAGTGAGTTGACAAATAAACATATCAGTTGTGGGTGTTATGGTTGAAGAATTCAGGCACTTGTAGCAACCTGTGCTGCAGTTCCCATTCAGTGACTCTCTGTCGAACCAGATGTACCAAAAAACTATTTTATTCTTCATACCCTCATGAATCATCAAACAGTCCTTCACTTTCTAGAGCTGAAAAATGTCTGTGAGGATAATATACAGAAGGCAGCAATGGGCATCTGTTCATTTGTTAAGGAACTTTGGTGCAACAGGAAATGAATGGTTGTACGCTACAAAGTCTGAGGAAAGAAAGTGAACAGACCAAATATCAAGAACTGCCATGGTAAACAGGAAGAAATCTCTTGTATTTTTTATTGTTTCCCAGTCTATAAGGCTCTATGAGCCTTAATGAGGAAAAATCGATATGTGTTCCACAGAGAATATATACTACAACACCTTAATAAGAGATTTATATGCGAGTGAGATTATCAAACATTTTTGGGATAGTGGCCATTGAATTTAGACAGTCCCTCTATGTATTGAATTGAACAATGATGCTTCTTATTTCTGACAAATTCAGCTTTTCATTCTTGAGAAGAAGATTGTGTTATTGGCGTAGAATAAAATATTTTATTTATCATAAGTAAAAGGCATCGCTGCTCAATTCAATACATGAGAGGAATAAGCTAACCAGGTGAAAATGCTGTGTCTTTCCTGTTCAGATGGTATTCTCTGTATGCACCTCTGTCCTCTGTGACCATGATGTGGCTCTCCCCTCCTGAGCCCTCAGGGTCAGTCCTGATGTGACTCGCAGCCAGGGTGGCCCACTGTGAGACCCAGCGAGGACCGCCCACCACCAGCTCCTCAGATAGAACCTGGAAGAAGGCAGCACAGAACATATGAGAGAGAAGTTAACGTATTTAAACCCATTTGCGGTTGACAGAAGACATGAAGTTTTTCTGACTGTCACTGATGGTACATGACTCTTTGACTTGAATTTAAAAGCATGCGCTAACTTTCTGCACCTCTGTCTCCATCCGTCCAGGCTTCCCTCTGTCTGCGGTTCCAGACCTCTGGGAGGTGAGCCTCTCTCTCTGGTCCACAGCACTCAGTCTCGACATACACACCGCCTCCTGTGCATCCACACCAAACACCTGAAACATACATAAACAAGAGCACAAAAACACACATACACGTAGGAAAATTGTTTTGTGACACAATCAGAAGCATAGTAACTTCAGAGGATAGGTATATTTCCCACCTTGTCAATCATTTTCCTGGCCTCTTCCTCTTCATGATCTCCATTCTCCAGCTCTATAGTGTAGGTGCCTCTGTCACTGTAGTCATCTCCATGTTGATGGCACTCATCACGTCCGTTGTGCTGCTGCTGTGCTGAGCCATGTCGCCTCTCTGCAAATCCGCCTGCCACCTTGGAAGTTGAAGATTTGCGACGGCGGGCAGGACTGTCCTCCTCTGCGAAGAGCCCTTCAGGGACATTAGCACGTCCCTCTCTAATCTTCATCCCCACTCCACCCCAAAGGCCCCATGAGCGCTCATCAAGAGCTGCAGCCCGACGCTGCTCTCCAAGTGCATTCTCTGAATCACTCTGTGTGCCATCATCATGTTTACTGCCTGGTATGAGAGGGGCAGGATGGGAGGTGATGGGTCAGATGGTAGACAAGGATTAGGTTGGCTATAGCGGGACATGCTGCTCAAACTAACCACTGCATATACACTCACCTTTAAGACTCCTCAGCTGTACGGGAACATCACTCTTCACACTCTCCCCGTCATCCTCTGCAACTGTCTCTTTGAGAGCCAATGGCAGCTCATTCTGGGCCAGCCAATCAGCAACTTTGACCTCTGCTGCAACCATGGCTGTCTGAAGTGGACTCAGCTCCTCCCCAACAGGTTGTTTAGGACGCGGCCTGGTCTCTGGTCCTGGCTTTGCCACCCGATCTTTGACAGTGACTTTGCCTGTTGCTCCAGGGTCGAACTCAATGGTGAAGGAAGCGTGGCCATGAGTGGACTCTGCAGCAGCAGAAGCAGAACCTGAACCAGCCTCTTGTTCTCGAGACTGCACTTCAATACTCCCTTTACCTCCTGACCGAATATCCTTGGTTGGGATCTCGAAGTAACTCGGCTCCTGATTGGAAGTATTTTGTTGAGCCAACTTTGGGACTTCTGCATTTTTCTTGGCGTCTGTCAGAATTATTACAGTGATATCAAAGGCAACTGATGAATAATTTTGTTAAAGCTGCTATGCAAAACAGCTAATTGGCAATCTGTTTAGAATTTAAATATATTTGTCTACATAATTCACTCTAACTGCTTCCTCGACAACATACATTTCTCATTACATTTGTAATCTGTATGCAGCGTGATCCAATTAATACCTATTTCAGGTTTTTCACGCTTCCGGTCAGAACTCTTTTCTTCGGGCCTTCCTGGTTGCTGGCCATCAGCCTCTCCATCTCCCCACCACGCAGGCTGGCCATAAAGAGGCGTACCCCTGTGGAGAACCGCAACATCCCCTGGCACAAACAATGAGAGCAATAGTTGTACTGGGTAAGATATGCCTACATTTACCATAGCGAAAAAGTGTGGCCAGGGGAACTAAAGAGACACCACAAACTGAAATGTCCCAACTTCACATCCACACATGGATCTTTTCTGTATCTCACTGGCCATCTATTTTTCTTGTCATCACTTGAATGTCTGCAAAGCAAATAATTTTAAAGAATAAAAAAATTAAACCACTTTGTAGATGAAAACATCAAATCAAAGTGTTAGGTGACTTTGCGTTTTGTTGGTCTGTACCTTTACATCTAGTTTAGAACTGATCCTAATTTCTTTATTCTGTCTGTTTGTTTTATTAATTTGTAATGCTTTATGGTTTAGTCTGTAAAATGTTAACCAATGGCTGCCACCAAAAACCACCAAATGTTTTTGATTTATTATTATTATTATTATTATTATTATAAAATCTTTGTTGATCACATGAATTTGTTATCTTAATGCAGCTGAAAGCTGAGCTGTGTGGCTGTGATCTGTTGATGAACAGTTCATCAGTGTCACTGCATTACTGGACAAGCAGACTGACCTGTGCTCTTGTCCTCAGCCCTGTTGACCTCTGGGGGCTTGGCGGCAGCTCCCTCACACACTGGTGCCACAGCAGCCTCAAGGGGCTTCACCTCCAATGTGGACGATTGCCCCTCTGGAGCCTTCTTCTGGTTCAGCTGAAGTTGGCTGCTGAATTTCTCATGCTGATAGAAGAGACAAGTGCAAGTAGATTTTACACAGATGAAAACGAACCGTGGCGTAAAATGCTGCTAAATATGGGATGAAAAGATTATTTTCGTCCTTTTTTTGGTCTCAGCCACAGCCTAAACTTTAACACACAGTCTGGTTATTAATGCTGATATTTCCTGCAGCTCATTAAGATGAGCTGGTGTTTTTTCTTCAGCTACCTGGACAGTTTGCTAGATGAGACAGCAGAATAATCAATCTTGGAAATTTTTCCAATTCAGCAGAACTCTTTGCGCTCTTTGAATAAAATCTACCTCTCTAAGGTATTTTGATGAAAAATTGAACTAAGCTGAACTGATGAAAAAATACAAGGGATCTCTCTGCTTTCTCCCCTTGAGCAGATGTATTTAACCTTTGAGTTAAAATTTGAACTCACTACATTCTGTACGTTTTCTCACTACATGCACAATGTGGTGTCTAACCTTGAGGGCCTCCTCTGGAATAAGCAGCTCTCCTCGAACCACAGTGAACAGGTTGGTATGTGAGGCGGGCTAAGGTAAAAGACAGTGAACTCTTTGCTGGGGTGAGAAACATGCACTGATAGCCTGATGTATTATGCAGTAGGCAGACAGCAGTGAGCATTCACAGCTACTCAAGAACAGATAAAGTTACCGTGTTGCCCCTGTTCACTGACCTTGTGCTGTGAATAACAGGTTTTGACAAATAATACAAGCCCATATTCAAAGGATATCGTATCCAAACCTCAATTTGTCGTTGATTTTCAGTGTGACATAGATTTGCTCCTGTATCCTGATGTCATTCACAAACGTCTGCAAAGAAAAACAGAACGAGGTTACGAACAAAAGGAATTACCAAGTTACACCAAATACTGAAAACCAGTAGTCTGGACCAAATAAGTATAAATACAATTTTATTATTTCTAGATTGAACTGAGTAAAAGTGTATAAATTATATCAGCTCTGTTCATTTCCTCTTGAACACTTTATTTGTTTTTTGTTTATTTAATAATCTGGGTAGTTGTTGTTGATGATTACATTTAGAGTACCCAGCCAACTTCAGCCAATTGTTGCTTAAAAACGTATCTATATAGCTTTGGAATTAAATAATAGTTTCAACATCTGTCTTCATGCATTTATTTCTGTAAGCATCTTCAATCAGTTCACAGTTGTTATTATTGGCCAGGAGCCAGACCAGGAGAAATTATGTCAGCATCCAATATCTATTTCTATGTGCACATCAATGGGCGTGTGAGACTGTTGTTACTCTTAAAATTATTTTGTCATCCTTTTACTTCCAATGACATTTGTACAAACACATAAAGAATCTTATTAAAGTGTATTATTTCCATTAGAGGATCAGGTAGAACATTTTTTGTAAGACGTGAGTAAATAAAGCAGTAGATGACTAACACACTCACTCCATTTAAGCTGCCCAGGTCCTTGACTTTGTGTTCGTCTGTGTTTGGCTCATAGTTGATGACAGCGTGTTGTTTGTCCACACTGCGGGACTAAATCACACAAAATCCTGTCAATCACTGTAATCCAAGATAATCTGCAGTGCTTCAAACAATCCAGCCGGATGGAGAGTACCGGCCCAGTGGAGTTATACCTGCAGCATGAGCTCACAGTCGTCCCTCCCGACAAAGATCATCTCCCTGGGGAGACGGTGGCGTGTCCCCCCGCCGCTCACCAGGAACCAGGAAGTCAGACTCATTGCTGCCTCAGTAGCCAACCTTTGAACCTTAACACATCCTGCTAAAAACAGGCACAGTGTAGGACTGTACTGTTATTTACTCATCCATTCGGCTGCTTCTTCTTATTCAGTTCAGCGTTTGGTTAAAGGGATATGTTCTTACAGGACTAACAGTCATGAAGGAGGCCTCCAGTTTTGTATAATTACAGTACATTACTTCAACACATGTACATATGTGCCATGTGTGCACTATTAGCTATTTCAGTATCCCCCCGAAGACAATGGCATGCTTATCTCTGCCTGCAGTTCATCTGACAGCATTAAACCATAAATGCAGAAATAGACTAAAATCTTACAGAATTCCAGGCATCCTAATGAACTCCCAAATTGAATTTCTCAGCTGAGTTGACCCGGTCGCTAAATCCAGTGACTCCCTGCTGAAAAACAGGAGAGAGGGAGTCAGATATTGTCCAGGAAGAGGGAGGAAGTGAGGATGTCTTGGGGTAATGAGAAGCAAAGGGAGATAATGAAGAATATGCATTAGGACAGCTAATTTAGTTGGACCCTTACACTCACACACACGCACGCACACACACACACACACACACACACACACAGGCCAAAAAGAGGTAGGAAGTCAGAGAAACAGACAGAGGTGATAAAAAGAGCAATCCACATCTCTGCTCCCCATGATCCTCTCATATCATTTCCATGCAGTTGTCTGGGCTCACAAGCTCCAACAACAGCACAACAGCTCTTTTCAGTTGGACACACAGTCGGTGTCGGTCCTCCCTCTGCTGGAGCATCAGCAACACACAACAGGTGTTGTCATACACCTTGTATGGGGCTCCTATTTCTGCACCAACTCAACATCCATGGGACCTGGGACCTCCTTCCTGTCCCCTGTGCAGGCAGGGGATGGACAGGGTTAACTATTTTCTGTGGCCTAGCCCTTAGTGGCCCAGATTTCCTCTCGGACGCGCAGCCATCCTGTCTCAAAGATGAATCTCAACTGCAAATGACAGCACATCAACCGGGCTGGCAAGCGGCGGTGGCTGACGGGATCCAGCCAATGACAGAGCCTGAAAATTGGCCCAGTTAGGCCACGTCTCGGTCCATCGTTCACAGTGGAGCCATTTCACAATGACATCATGGTCGAGAGGACCATTCGCTGAAACGGCCTAATGTTTTAAAGAAAATAAGCGCATTACTGCAGAGATGCCAACACGTCCAGACTCAGTGCATCAGGGATGCTGATAACTGATCTGTCATCTGAAGCCATTTGATCCCCAACCTCCCACATTTACGCACGCCTAGCAGACCAACATGCAGCCGAAATCAGACGGATTTACAGCAACACCTTATCACGTGTTATTGTAAATCCGGTTGTGGGGCGACCGTCTGCTGATGTGCGGCCGAGGATCCCCGTTATGGACGACATATGGGCTCCGGGGTTTGTCGCACAAACACCAAGCGATGCCCAATCTCTCCGTCTCCATCCTTAGAACAGAGGAGGCGGCAGAAGACACCGGGGCCGGCCTGATTATAAAACACACACACACATGCACGCGCGCGTACGAATACACGGTCATAAATGTCACATACCAGCAGCTTCTACGGTCGATCAGTATCCGATGAGCGGAGGATCACAGCCGGCTCCTGCTGCCCTCCGCAGCCCGCTGCCCAGCCCAGCTCCTCCGGTAGTGCTCGGCCTCCGGCACACGGTGGCGCTGTGTGCCCATGGAGGAAGAGCCCAGCAGGTTATGTAACAGTGTGGTGGCATTAAATCTCACAGTGGCTGACTGAGTGGCCCATATTAGAGTGGTTGTGATCATATATAGGCCGAGTAATACACATGTAATCTGGTGTGCTACATTTTTTTCCCCCTTATTGTTCATTTGAAAAATTCAGAATTTGTTGTTGCGTATTATTGATACTTTCAAATGTTTTTCTAGTGGACATAAGATTTCTCTTACTCCTCTGAAAAGTCTGTCAATGTGTAGTTTTAAAGTTTCCTCTAACTAGAGGTGTATCAAGATTGGCTCTAAATGTGTGATGTCGCAGATTTATGCTCATATTTGTACATTTTAAACTGATACAAAGTGAACACAGAGGAACTTTCCATATGGATGAATGAAAACACATTATGCACATCATCCTGGACTCTTAATATGATTATATTTTTTTCTACTATGTAGCTGTTTCGTGAGTCTTGAATTATTTAATGTATTTAAATCCTGCAAATTAAGGCAAAAATAATGATAATAATACTGATATGGTTTGACACAATAGCCTTAATCAAATGAACATTCGGTATTTAATGTACAGACCTGTTATTCTGATGTTCTTGAGTCTTATTTTCTTCAGGTAGGATTTAAAGGCTTTGCACTTTGGGGATCATGTTTGACCTGCTGAAGGCTCTCAATAAGAAAGACTCAGTATGAATGTTAATGGTGAAATATACCAACCATTGTGTATTAATGTCGCCCATGTTATGAGCAATCACATAATTAGCCAGGACAAGCTAATGTTGTCTTTAGCATTGTGTGTCGAGCAGTGTTACATCAGAGTCACTTGTCACAATTAGCCACAATATCAGTAACACTATCTCAGGCTGACGACATGCCCTTATTACAAGGTTAACATTTGAACCATTAAGTCTGTGTGAAGGATTGTGTCGTAGAGCAGCTTAGTTTGAGATGACCCCCAAATGTTTGATGCAATGATCTGTTTGTCTTTTGAAATTATCTGGAAAATATTTTTTAAAAGAGAAGCATGTCCATTTCATTGCTTAAGGTCAGCATTGTGTATTTTATTTTATTTTTTTACATCACAGCAACTGACATTCAGAGAAAAATAACTTCCTGACTAATAATAGTACAGGTAACTTGAAAATTTGATTTGAAGAAAAGTTGGGAAAATTTAAATGTTTGAATTAGAGAAAACTTACAATGGAACATTTTAAACGGTGTGCACATTGTTTCTGCTAAATAGAAAAGTGCTCCATGCCCAGCTCGATGCTCTATAAAATAATAAACGAGTTTTATTACATTTTTGAGTCAATCTGAATTTGAAACATTAGATGGCGCCACAGTACTGAGCTGTGATGTGGGTGATGTCTTAAGTTGCTGTTCCAGATCAATTGTGAAGCTACATGGCACCAACACAATTAATGGCACTTCAGTTAAAGATAAAAAAAAGCAAAAACACTGAAACACCAGTTAGTCTCTCCCGTTCAGGCTGAACTGAACTGGTAGACGGAGCAGTTAGGCCCACAGGTTTATAGGTTTTGTGAATTATCAGCTTGCTGGTCTTCATCTGCACTAAATTAAGTTGTTATAGCCTGTAGTCTGCAGTATGTGGCTCAGTCCCAACATGTTATAACGTCACAGGATGGTGATGTGAAACCAACCAGAATGCATACAACGCTATACTTTTGACATGTATGGGAATCACATAATAAGATGTTACCACAGAAGGCCAGAGATGGTACAGAGAGCTGTGTTTTAGGTTGCCTTCATAACTGGGTTTCATCGTTTTTGCTGGATTCCCCTCAGAGGCTCCATTAGAGCGACCATCATTAAAAACCACTTCACTGCTGCATTAGTGGAAACACTGAGGTTTTCTTTGTTTTTATAACTCAGGCTTTTAGGGAGCATAAACACTTGTATTTAAATAAAAAGCAGCCAGACATTGAAGGGGAAATGCAGTGATCCTTCAAATTTATTCAAATGACTTCATTTTAATCCATCAATTTTTTACATGCATCTTTATTTTATTTTAATTTATTTTATTTATTTGCCGATTTCAAATATCAAATGATTTTCCTGGTTGCACATGACTGTACATGTGGAGGAGCTTCTTGTGTCTGTAGCCTCTTACTGTACACTAGACCAACAGTGGTATTAAAAAAGAAACTCAGCAGACACGTTATAAATAACGCTAAGCTCGATATAATATTAAAACTATAATGTTATAATATTATAAGGACATCTGTGTGTGTGTGTGTGTTTGATCCTCCCGTTTGGCTTTGGGTGTGAATTGTGTTGTTTTGTTATCATGAGCCTGTTGCTTTCGGTTGTAGAAATGACTCCTCTTATCTGCCTCAATGATGAAAGCACGAGGATAAGAGCAGAAGACAAATCACCCTTTTGATTTTATGGTTTTTTCTTCACCAAAAAAAACAAAACAAACTAGGCTCATTCTTCTCACATATAATTGGTCTATCAGCTTTAATACACGGTTTAAATCAAATTATGGTGTAGTCTATAAATCGAAAAATATATCTAATCGTACAGGCCAAGTTTTTCCACATTATTTTTCTGTATCGGTGGCCTGCAACCCGGGGCGCACAACAGTGGCTAGTGTAGTCCATACTGGGCTTCATTTTACTTTAGTTTAATCTTTTATTTAACTTTCCTGCATTTATATTTCTTTATTTGACATGTTCTGTTTAACCTCTCCACAAGCGGGACGAAAACCAAAGTAAGTAGATCCGCCTGGTCTTTAGGAAGGGTGCTTTATAATAATTATAAAACAAATGAAACAACGAGTGAAAAATAAAGACCTAAACTCATCGAAGTCCAGCAGAAAAGTGGCATTTTTAATGAGTAATAATAAGAATAAAACCAAGACACTCGTCAGCGGTGTAAAAATACAATCTGCAAATTTACACCATCGCTGCTCGTGTTCACTTGAAAGTGAGCTCTGATCACCATGAATGAACTATGATGTTAGATTTCTCTTCCACTACATCCCTGCTACACGGCGCTCAGCTTTTCGCACCGTGCGCTTTTTACTCGACTTCATTGGATAACTGAACTCCTCTCTCTCTCTCTCTATCTGTGTCTGTGTCTCTCACTCCCTTAGCCCGGCCCCCTTGATCCCCTCTGTCCATTGGTGTCTTCAGTGACTCTTTTCTCCTTCCAACCCCCTCCTTCCATAGGTAGTCCATAATGAGTGTCCATTGGTTTTTATTATGGCCTGTCCCCCCTCCCACTGGCTGCTTTCGCCCTGCCCATGTTTTGTATGTCTCGGTCCGTCCGTCTCCTGACGTTCAAGTTCGAGGGAACGTCACGTCCGCACTTGAACTTGCAGCTCAGGGGGGCTCTCGTCGTACCCCCATCACTCCGTCTTTGCGAAAAAGTCATGAAGAGCTCCGCACAGCCCGCAGCGCTCCACGCCTCAGCCTCTGTATGATCCGCAGCTCACTCGCTGTGCGTGCGTGTGTGCATATGTGTGTGTGTGTGTGTGTGTGTGTGTGTGTGTCTGTTTTTTCCCCTTTCCTTTCCTATTTGGATGTCAGACGCATCAATGAAGCCGTTTCGTTTGGAGTCTACCTTATAGAAAAGGATTTCCCAATGTGAACTCAGCTGAAAAGCCGCCACTAAACCGACATGTCTCGCCGCAAGCAAGGCAAACCCCAGCACTTGAGCAAACGGGAGTTTTCGCGTAAGTGGAGATGAATTGCATTTTGCTTTCATTTGGCGTGTTTTTTTTTTTTTTCAACCTCTCAGGGAGCCAGATCTTTCTTTCCTGCTCAGGGCAACTTCCTAGGGGGAATTTCAATAGGTAGGATACGGCCACGTAAGGACCTAGGTGAAATAATTAGACAAGGCGAACATGTCCAAGGCTGGCGGTTATTAAAAAAAGGAAAAAGATTATGGCATCATCTGGTGAAAGTTTTCAAACAGCGTGACAGCTTCTACTTGTGTTGGTTAAGGTGTTGTATAACGCTGCCTTCAAGGTTTCTTTCGCCATTAAAGGGCATGCATGGGCTTAATGGCCAGAGACCTTTGCCTGTATGAAGACAGCCCATAGTCCTCCTCCTGCTGCTGCTGCTGAGAAGTTTTCTGGGGTGGCATGTGAAGCTATTCCACAAACACAGTCCACTCGTTGCTCTTTCCTTTGTTTTCTCTTCTTCACCATTTTAAGAACACTTCCAGAGGTTCGGACACAGGGAAGTGGTGTTTACATACCCACTTGATCACAGCGCAGAGACCTCGTGTGCACGTTACATCGGAGTAACATTGTCCCATAGAGCCGCCGATGAAAGGCAGTGTGTGTGTGTGTGTGTGTGATTTGTTTGAAATATACAGTGTGTTAGTGTGTTATTGTGGACTGTTAACAGATACATGTAACACGGTGCAGAGATCCACGGGACTCTCAGCCAGCCGCACTGTTTTATGACCACCAAGGAGGAAACCAGTAAAGTGCTTTTACGCGCTGTGTGATAAAATTTCAGGGCACCGACTCAGATTGCATGACAAGGCTTTTTTGTTTCTTCGTTTTTTTTTGTTTTTTTTTTGTTTTTTTTTTGTTTATTTCTGACATACCTTTATGTTGGCAGGAGAATTATTTCGCCCCATTTGTCTGATAGCATCAGGAACACCAGTTCACTCTCAGGCTCAGAGTGAATGAGGAGACATCTCCAAATAAACAGCATGCTTTCATTTAAGTTTGACTCGGAGACGTTGAGTTCATTTCTCCTCTGTTATTTAGCTCTTAAATGTATCTTTGTGTGGTTATCCCCTCCTTAAAAAAAGGATTATGCTCCGGCAACATGTATCCTTTCATCTGTCGGACAATTGTCAGAAGTGCTGCCAGTGGGGGGCGCAATGTGATTGTGATCCTGTGGGCTGCTGCTGAACTTGAACTTGATCCACTTTATCTCACTGCTGCTTGACCAAGAAGATCGGTTCGGTAGGAAGAGAGGACTGTAGCACAATCATGCTCCCTGCCTTGCTCATGTATTTTTCTTTTAAAGCGGGGAAAAAAATAATCTGTAATATTCTGACAATTTATTTATGCAGATCTAAAGTGTTTGTAGACAAGAGGCTGTGAGCCTGTTTCCAGAGGTGCAATTCCTTAAAATCATACTCATAAAAAAAAACCCCACAACAAACAAACAAACAACAACAACAAAAAAAAAAACCAACAACCCTTTTTATTACTCTTGGAAATGTTTTTCGACAAACCAGTGTTTTTGCCTCTGAAACAGATTTTGCTTTTTTCACTTAGTTTGGCATGATTATTATAATTCTATTTAATATAATTATAATTTGATATCTTTACATTATCAATTTGAACAACAGAATACTTCAGACTGCATGGTCTCACTTTACATTATTTTATTTTTGCGCGAGCGTGCTGTCCTTTTATACATTTATACATGCAGAAAGGCAGTTAGTGTGCTGGACATGTTTGATGCTTCCATTATTTATTTATTTTTTATTCATTTGAAAGGGGGAAAAATCCTCAGTTTTTCCACTTTTCTTTGAGTGAGTTGGCTGAAATTATTGATTCATGGGAAGTTATAATAGTCTAAAATGGCAAAAGAAGGGGCCTAATGATTTTCCTGATTGTGGAACAGACCTACCCCCATGTCCCAGTGGGAAACATTGGCCTAAACTACTTTAAATTCTGACACAGTCAGATGTCTGAAGAAAAGATTATATTTTAGTTTTCAAAGTTATGCGTGTCACTCTTGCTTGGCATTAAAATGAGATTATTTGGTTTGAAGAAAATCTTTCCACCTAACCCACCCTCACACACCTCGCCCATGTCCATGGCATAAGCTGGTTAAAATAAGCTCCAGTAAAATAGGGGCAAATTTGCTCATCTTAAATGCAGTTGAACATGCAAGTAACACGGCCTATCTTGCATAGTCCCTCACCGCCTTCTCGTCTGACCCGACATGGTATTAAAGGTTGAACCAGCGGCAAGAATTCATCACATCTTATCTCAACATCCCAGTCGGGGCACCCAGCGTCGTTTACCGTGTGGCTAGATTACTTCTTTTAAAATGCTCTCTTTCTCTCTTCTCTTTCTCTCTCTCTCTCTCTTTTCTCTCTCTCTCTCTCTGTCGGTACTTCAGGGACCTACTCCACATCCAACCCCTCAATGTCTAACCTTGGTTCACGAGATCCCAGCACTTTTAACGAAATGGGGTCCAATCATCTTGAACTCAAATTAGAATCTATTTTTTGATTCTCAGAGGTGTTAGGTTCATTAAAAAAGCGAGATTGGCAGCACAATAAAGAGGGTCAAGCAACTTAATCATTTGGCTGCTGCCTGCAAGCTGAACATGTCAGTCCTTATCGAAGCAGTTTTTTTTCTTACTTTCTTTCTTATAAACATTGTATACATATTTTATGACCTTTCCTTATTCCTGTACATCTCTACAAATATTGTCGTTTATAAGCACTCCAGAATCACTACCTCTCTGCGTGACTTTTCTCACATTCTCCTTCTTGCCTTTCCATTCAGCTGAGCCACTGTCAGGTGTTCTACCAGAAGAGGACTCTCAGGACTCCCCCAGGCTGGGAGACGCTCAGGGCGATCACCTAAAAGGGGACCAGGACCTGCTGACCTGTGGCCAGTGCCACTCCCGCTTCCCCCTGGCTGACATCCTGCTGTTCATTGAACACAAGCGGAGGCAGTGCCACGGGAGCCTCTGTACGGACAAATCTCTGGACAGGCCACCATCCTCCCCTCTCGCATCCCCCCTCTCCACTTCCTCCTCACACTCGCGGACCCACCATCAGCACCCGAGGAGAGTGTGTCAGCCAGTGGAGGTGGCTGTTCAGGTGTCGCCGCAGGATGAGGATTGTTTATCTGCATCGTTGCAAGGAATAATCCCCAAGCTGGAGAATATCACAGGTAAACACACAGGGAGCTTAAAATGGCTGTCATGCAAGAGAAAGCAAATGAGCAAGAAAAAAAATGTGGGGAGTTTTAGGTCTGAAGATGGGAGGAGTGGGTCACACTCCCATGGTTCTTAGAGAGTTTCTTAAAGAGAGTCTCTTCAAAGAAGAACAATTTACCGTTGGTCTCTCAGATTTTCCTATCTCCGATAGTATGATGTCTCCAATCTGCATAACCAGAGTGTGAAATATGGGCCGCTGCATTTAGGAGCTGTGAATCTTGCTCAGCTGAGCCATGAACCCACATAAAGGCAAGCCATCCCAGCAAATGATTGTGAGGAATGGAAACATTTGCGGACAGTGAAAAAGACACACACAAAGACAGACAAAGATGCAGATTACGAAAGAGAGAAAGGGTAAAAAAAGAATTTTTTTTGGTCTGCTGCTGCATCACAGATGTGCTTAGATCCTGTGGCCTCCACAGTCTCTCTCATGTGGTGGTGAGAGATGTATCTCCATCCCTCCCTGGCTTATTACACTGTCATATCTCCCTCTCCCTCAAATATGCGCCTGCAAGGGCTCACTGTGATGCTAAAATTAAAAAGAGATAGAAAAGAATGTAATTATGCTGATCTATCAAGGCAGAAGCGTTTATTTGAGGAACCCTACAGCCACTAATTGTCAGTGTTTTTTTCTTGATTTGAGTAATTAAGGACTTCTTAAGGCAGCTGTTCGGGTTGGTGGCTGTCCACCGGGGCTAAGTGAAGCTGTAGTGAAAACACGAGTCACTGTGCAAACAAGCGTAAGTCCCTTATGACTGGCTTTACAAAGTGGGGGAATGATTTTGACCAGCCTATTTGAATGTTTATTCATTTCTTAGAGAAGAACTGGTATCATGATAACAGATTGGGTTGATTGTCTGGGCAGTTGTGATTTAATTTGAAGCCAATTCAGCCTAAATGCATAGAGAGCAGCACTTAACAATAGACACTACTGTACTGCATTCATCACCGCTTCAGCTTTGCAGATGACATTGTAAAGGGACTGCTGTTATCTGTTGTTAGTTAGTTAGCCCTCGTCCATACAAAGTGACCACTGTTCATTAGTTTGCAGTTTGTTAAACATCTGTGCACACACACACACACGCGCACACACACAAACACACACACACACACAAGCATACACACACACACACACACACACACACACACACATGCACATTCGACATGCCTCTTGGCCCTGTCAGCTGTTTGACCATGTTTTTCTTTGCTCATTTAGTTGATCGTGCAGTGGAGTTCACATGATATTATAAGGTCACTAGCATTTTGAGCAGAGCTTTATTTATAGGACCCATGTCTCTGCACATTGTGTAACAGTCAAGATTCACTTTTCTTAAAAATGACTAGATCAATGTGGTGAGTATGAAGTGTAAGGCTGTTCCCTGTTGTGACGCTTCATTTGATTGCGTGAGGTGAGTGTGTGTGGTCAACACTGCAGAAAAGGAAAAGGATAAACCAGCAAGAGATTTGGGGTCAAAGAATGATACAGCCACTGCATGGCACAGACCACACATCAATCACATTGGCATAAAAGTCAGCCCCCCGTCTGCCCCCCCTACCTCTGCTTTCTGTGTCCAAGATTGATGGATCCAGACTGGCAGTGCCAGCGCGCCACCTCATACTCCATATGCTAGCTGCCATGTTCTCTCACCATGCTCAGTTAGAGGCTGACACTGAGCTGAGGCATCTCAATACATACTGTCCTCACATACACCGTATCTGTGCCATACTGGCTTCATGTCCAGTTCATTCCACTGGAGTGTATTACATGTTATGAGATTTAGTGTATGCTGCTGTGCCGCAAACACTCAAATGAATGTGACCCCTTTGCTCCCCGCCCTTCTGCTGAAATGTCAGTCGACGCAGATAGATCTCAGTATGGAGATGGGCTTAAACAGGCGGAGGCTTTGGTTCAATATAGGGAAGACGCTTCTAGATTTTCTAGGAGTTGACACCCGGGATGGTTGTACTGTGAGAGGTGTGTGTGTGTGTTGGGGGGGGTGCAGTTGTCTTTAAAACACCCAGTGCGGGAGATGAAGCTTTGCCTCTCTGTCTCCGTCTACAGGACAGCTGAGGCCGTCTGGGAGTCTCATGGCTGCAGCTGGGGCTGGGGTCTGCAGTCTGGAGCTGTGGGCCGTTATGAGAGGGCAGAGCAGCCTGTGTGCCATCATTTGCATGATAAACAATTTAAGATATGCATAGGGACACCGTAGCTTGTCTCCAGATTATAGATGGCCCAGAAAAAGAGCAGATGACAGTTTCTCACACCAACTATGTGACTGCAGTGTAATGTTAAACTGAATTTATTCCGTGGGATATAATTACCAGTAAAGAGGCACAGCGGTGTAGTAGATTCATAGCTTTTATTTACATTTACATTCATTATTTATTTACAGACTAAATGCAACTGTTGTCATATTTGTTTGGTCTGATTTAGGATGCACAATCACACTACTGTGAAAAGGCTCCTTCATGTCTTACACACGATAATTAGTATATCTACAAACTGTTCCTTGTTGCAACATTCTTCGAGTGTGTTACCACATTCTCGTCTTCCTATTTCTGCATTAATGTGGCCTGTATTTATCCATCTCAACATTAGCACCTTTTGCGTCCTCGCTTGTATCGCCGTGTGCGCTAATGAGGCCATTCTAGCTGTGTAAATCGACCACCATCTCACACTTCTGCCTTTTTCCAGCATTCTGCCTCCATTGTAACTTGGACTCTGAATCGATACTGAGTTAATTATGGCAGCCACCTTTCCCCCTCTTTTTCCCTCTATGAGAGGGAAAACATTCTTGCATCTGAGTGGCATTTTGTTGTAACACCTCTCTGTGGCTGTAGTGCGTCTTCTTGCAGCAGCTTGCCTGTCCTGTTTGTCCCTGTGTGTTGTGGAGACAAAGGTATTTAGCAGGCTCGAAATTGGCACTGTGCCACCTTTCTCCAAACCACCAGCCCCCTTCATAAGCACACATATACACACTGGGTATCTGTCAGGCAGAACTGGGGGGCTGGGCTGTACATGAGGAGAGTGTGTGTGTGTGTGTGTGTATGCGTGTGTGTGCGCGTGTGTGAGTGTCGGGGCTCCTTTGGTAGTGATGTCTTTTTTCCTGTGTCCACCATGTCTGTGCGTGCATATGGGTCGCTGTGCAAGTTCACATGTGGCGTGTGCCTTTGTTTCGGTGATCACTTTAATTGACACTGAAAAGGCACAGATGCATGCTGTTGTAATTATTGGATACCGGCTAATATTTTCAACATAAACTCCATTGTCTGTAAAAACTGACTCTAATTTGATCCTACAGCTGCTCCGGGCTCTGATAAAATCAGTCCTATTTTTGGCTGTGGGCTCCACTACGTTTTAATGAAGGTGAACAGGAATGTTTTTTTCGGATGAATTTTTCATAGAGGACATTTTTGTATTCTGAAGCCAAGCTCTAAACACCCACAAATGTTGTCCGTGGAGATTCATCAGCCTTTGTTGTTGGGTTGAGTGTTAGTGGCCTTGGCTACATTCAAGTGCTGAGGTCTACCGGATGTTTACATCTCGAGTGTGGATGCAGTGTTAAACTAATGTATGTGGATATGTGTGCATGCATGTGTATATGAGTGTGGGTTAAAAAAACAGAAAAGAAAAAGAGTGTGTATCAGGCTGTTTGTTAAGGCTTTACTACCCTGGGCGTGCAGGCTGAACATGAAAGGGTCTTTGACTTGGCAAGCCTCGCCTGAGGACACCCCTCTGTGGACCATGCCAGGGCAGACTTGGCACAAAACTCTGGGCCTGAGGGACGGGCTGGGCCTAAATATGTGTGTGCAGGAGGGAGGTAGAGGAGGCATACCTGTGTGTTAAAATGATGTTTTGTGGGTTTAGGAAGCAGGACTTACGGTGAGACGGTGGCTATATGTGTGACTGACAGCGGGAGTCTGTGTGTACTTAAGGGTAGGCATGCAGGAGGCTGTGGGTTTGTGTGTGTGTGTGTGTGTGTGTGCTGTCCCCAGGGCTCCTAGCTTGGGCTTCCTGTGTCTCTGTTTGTCTTCTAACAAGCCCAGTACAACAGCCTCAGGCCATTCAGGTGGAGGCTAGTTGAAGTATGCACACACACACACGTGGACACATGCACAAACACTAATATACATACATTAGCAAAAGATATTTAAGCAAATGCATGCACCTACCCACAAATGTACACACACCTGTTATGTGAACACAACAATGCACCCTGTGCACACACACACACAAGCATGCACAGACGGTCACACACGTACAGTGCAAGCCCCCTCCTGTGAAACTGTTTTGTCTGTAATAAATGTGTTGTGGCAGAGGCCCATGATGTGTTGTGAGTTGATGAGATTTGTCAGAAACATATGATCCTTATTTTGGCCCCCTCCAATAACCGCCCCCCTCCCTACAGTTCTCACTCTGTGCTTTCCCCTCTCTATCTCTCTCTCTCTTTCTCACTCACACTTTCTCGCCACACATCACTCCAGTAGTTTGTCTCGAGGGACTAGAAACTCTAAGTTTTGGCTACATTAGCGTGTCTGCACCTCTTAAAGGCTGCCAGCATCCACTCTAGACCTCATTCTCACTCTCGTAGATTTGGCTGCAGAGCAAATCGGGAGACACACACACACACACTCACACGAACACACACATGTATACACATTGACACACACACACATAAACTGCCTCTTTCTATCCCCTCTACCTACTGTCAAGCAAAGCAATACAATAGAAACAACCTTGTTTGTCCACACCAGCGTCACGCGGGATAAAAAAGTAACCTCAGAAATAAGTGTGTCCTGCCTCTGTCCTGTCAATAGCGTGGCAGGCAGTCACATCACAGGGTCAGGGGTCATCTGACAGCGTCAGGGCCTGTCACGCCAGCCGCCGGCTTCACCACCTGCAGGTTAATGACTTTATTTTTACACAGAACAGAAACAGAGAAGAAAAGTTGTCTTTGATACAGCTGTAACTCAGGAAGTGGTGGATGAGAGCAAAAAGAGGTATTTTAGGAAGGCAGGTTAGTTTAGGGTGAGAATAGGAAGAGAGATTTTAACAATGTAATTTTCACTCTCTAAAAAAAACCTCTCAATTTTGTCCTTTATGTCCTGATCTATCTTACTGATTGAAACTGCTCTCAGTTTTATTATCCAGTATCCTGTTAACACAACCTGTGTCACTACTTCGTATGTCACCTCAACCTCTTGTGTTCATATTACGACTGTAGTGTTTATATATGTGGTATTGCATGGCTGTTGCTTTGTCTTCCTCACACCCATGATGATAATGCTGAGGCCATGGGTGAACCACACAGCCTAGGGCCTCATCTTAGTTCGAACCCACTGCTCCTGGTCACTATCTGTCTCACTAGTGTTTCTTCCTCCACTATCTGTCCCACTGCAGGACCCATTGCTGGGCTTGGCCTGTAAATGGGCGTGTGCAAGTGTATTTGTACCTTTTGTATGTTGGTGGGTGGTCGCCTACAGCTGTGTCTCGCCGGACTTATCTCCACCAGAGAGATATGGCACAGAGAGGGGCCATGTGTCTGACGCTACACTTGTGAAAACTCACAGCCTTTGTTTGTGTGTGTGTGTGTAAGAGAGACTTAGGCTGCTTTAGCATGTGTATGCAAACCATGTCTGCAGCGGCACTTTTTCATAAAAATGTACTAATAGGTTGGTGTATTCCTCGGGGGGGGGTTGCATTCAAAAGCTCATTGCCTTCTAATAGCGCAAGTTAACTGTATATTTGATCTTAAATTCAAATCCCATGTCTTATAAATGATGATTGGAAGATAGGGCCTTCATTCATTTTTAAAAGTGTTAATTTGGTTATTAGAAGCACTTTAGACCTTATGCTGGATTCGGTGCGCAGCATTCTGCTTTGCACAAAATGCATGAAGGCGTGATTTGGCACAGCAGTGAGACTGACACACACCATCATCACCGTTGCACGCAAGCACACACACACACACACACACATCCATTCACCCACAAACACACACATACTTACACCTCCACTCCCAAACTGACCCTCAACCCTCATCATACGCACACACATACTCATAAATGCATACTCCTGTCCCAGGCACCCTTTACTTTTGCAGGCTGAATCTCACTGATAACATGCTGGCGCCCTCATTTAAATTTGAAGCGCTTCTTTAATCTTCAAAGGCCTGATTGCTTTATGAATATGCATGGACTGAGCTGACTCTCAGTTCATTACCTTGTTGTAAATTCTAATGACCATTAGGGCCCTGCGCGGTAATTGCCAATTGTTTTGCATTTTTGATTAGCCCATTACCGGAGCACATTCTGAACATGTCTGCCCTGCCTGCCTGCCAAGCCATGGTAAGAAGCGAAGGGAGGGAGGGAGGGAGGGAAAGGAGAAGAAAAAAGGGAGAGCATGCGAGGGAAAGTAGTGTGAGGGCATGGACACACAGTTTAGGTAACATAAATTTTGAGGCTTGGCTCAAAATGTTAGTGGTATTTAGGAAGGAAAGAGGGTGTGAAAGACACAAAGAAAGAAATGTTGACCTTAATGTTCCCTAAACAAGCTCCAACCAGGGCGTTTCTGCAAATCTTGAGTGCAAGAGTGTGTACCTGGCTGCATTTACGTCAGGCTGTGTATTTGTTGACTGTGTCCGCCTCTCTGCGTGTACATGTCCAGGGTTGCGTGCATTTCGTTTGAGCTGGATGGGGTGGGTTGTGTGTAGGGAGTGGGGGCAGTGCTGGGGTACTGGTAGTGCATCCCAATCCACGCTGTGCCTTGGACTTATGAAAGATTGATGGCTCCTAGCAGAATGGCATCACCCTGCTACAACTTGATAACATCTAATGGATAATTTAGCGCTCTAAAACCGGCAGGCTGCTTCCACTCTATGGAAGGCAGGAAAGGACAGGAGCTGCTGGACTTTTGGGGCTATGGCTGTGGCTGTTTGTTGGAAAGTGGCATGAAAGAGGGAGTGAAGAGGAAGAGGAGGAAGAGATATGGAAAATGTGCATGTATGTTTGCATGTGTGTGTGTGTGTGTGTGTATGTTTGTGTGACCTTTTCCTTGTCCATAACCCATGCCAGGAGTCAAGAGTTAGTCAGCCACAGTTGATCAGAATCACTCACTCTCTGTTTTAAATGCTCCATGTGTAATAGTCCCTTATGTGGCTTATGTGGAGGAGCTGGGGTTGTTTCATCGTGTAAGGGCCTAGCATGATTTCCGGAAATCTTACAGCAGAAAGTACAGTAATCAAAATCAACCACACAAGATATTTAAATTACAGTGTGTTTAATTAAATGAAATATTTCCTTGCTTATGTAGCGCACAACACACCGTGATACAGAAGGTGTGTTGTGATGCCTGAAATCCAGCCAAAAGATAAACGCAGACTTAATTTTGAATAAGACACAATCTGTGAGAAACTGCAGCTATGCAAAAATACACTGAACATACTGTGATAGATGTAAACAGACAGGGCTAAATATTAGAAACAGCCTCCACTGTAACACATCATATTTCAAATCACAGCCTTCAACGTGACCATAAAGTTGAATTGATGTCTCTCTGTATTTGATTCAGCTGAGTGTAAGTTTTGACATGAATCATTTAGTAAGTCTGTGTGGCAATTCACAGGCTCTTCCTCTGTGGCGTCCTTATTTTCACACTTTCTGCTGCAGTGTTATGCAGTGTATTTCCATGTACAGTAGCAAGACCTAGCCCCATGCTTGACTGCCCCAAACTCTGCCATTAGAACAATTGGATCCATAAATGTTGCAGCATGTTTGTGTGAATGGGGCTTCTTCATTTTCGTTCTCTTTCTCTATTCCTCTCTCTTGTGTCCTGTTTGTAATCGCTGTTGTGTTTACACACACACAGCTCCTAGGCCTACTGTCAGTCTCTTATTCCCAGACTATTAAGCTGTTGACAGTTTGGTTAATCGTCCCTCAGTTTGACTTGAGGGGAATCGGAGAGGGGTCAGCAGAGTCCATCTCCGAGGTGTGGAGAGAAAGTGGCCTATGTGTGCATGCTGTTCTTCGCTGTGGCGTGCCTTCGTGCCTCGAGTTTGTCTCGTTTTAACATGAGAAGGGGGGGGGGGTGCATTGGCAAAAGATGAGGAGGAGGAGGATGGGGTTAGGAGTGGGGGGGTGGTGGGTCTGTCTTTGCTCTGGTCTTGAAGGGGCCAGGGGGGGCCACAAACACAATGGGGAGATTGTCCAGCCCCAGATCGGCTAGAGCAAGTAGCTAGTCATGGTTTGCAGGCTGGCTGGTTGGTCTATGTCCAGCCTGTGTGTGTTCACACTCACACACACACCGACTGAGGGGGAGAGAGAGAGATGTAGCTGCAGCAGTAGAGCCCACTATGGCCAAAGGAGTCTCAGGCAGACAACATGATAGATGGCTTTGTTAAAGGGTCCCAGGGTGTCCCCTGAACTTGAAGCACTCTGTTTATCTTGAATAGGAGAAGCAAAGGGTGTTGGGGGGCAGTGAGGAGGAGGAGAAAGGGAATGATATAGCTTTCAGGGGAAGGGAGAGAAAGGGAGTGGAGGAGGAGGGAGGGTGAGGGTTTGTATCTGGGCAGGCCTGGCTGGGGGTTGGGGAGGTTAAGGGGGGGTCGACTGCTGGAGACACAGAGTAGAGGGAGAGAGGGGGATGGGGCAGCTCTCCTAGTAGCTGTCCATTAACAGATGAACTTGGCAATGGTCCAGGCCACAAAGGTCTTAGGAGGCGGGCACACCATACACACACACACACACACACACACACACATGGATGGATACTTCCCTGGTACCTGCTGACCATGGATGGAATGCCACCGTGGTTCTTTTTTGTCCAGAGGCGAAAGAAGACACGTCTCTGGTTCACCTATGTCAGAACCAGTTCAGACCGGTTATCCTGCTAGGCCGAAGGAGGCAGACGGACAGGCCTTGTAGCCTGGCCCTTCTCTCGCTCCTCTCTCTCTCTCTCTCTCTCTTTGGCCTGTCTCTGCAGTTCGCCTCCTCTCATCCTCCTCCTCTGTTTTCCAGGCTTTAGAGGAGGAAACAGACAGAACCTCTAACCTGAGGGCGCAGGACAATGCAGAGGAGAGAAAAAAGAAGGGAGGGAGCGTGGGAACAAAGTGAGAGACGAATGGGTCTGGTTGTAAACAGGGTGGGAAGAGGAGGAAAAAGTGTTTAGTTGTTGTTGGTGTTTTCCTCTTGATGGGGCAACATGAGCTTAACATCGCCGCACCTATTGTGTACTGAAAACATTACAGCAAACATGAGAGTGGTGAAAAGTGGGGGAGAGAATTTGATATGGAAGATGTACAAAATGGAAAATGGACTTGTGTCATGTGAACAAGACACCTTCTGTCCGTGTCAACTTTAACATGCATATAGTTCTATATATATAAAATATATATATACATAAATCCATATTTCATATATGTACACATACAGAATCACTTCTTTGAATGTGTTTGCGCCTGCGAACACTATAAAATATGGACGCAGCTCCTCTCCTAATTACGACTTGGATGTGTCCCTTGAGTTCTGAGAGCAGGCTGTTCACGATTGCACTTCAAATGCTTTCAGCTTGCATATAAACCCTGTCTCAAGATGGCAGATCAGAAAACTCAGTCACATCACGAACATCTAAGGAAGTCAAGGCGCTGCAAGTTTAAAGCTGTATGACTGTAGGATTTATTAATTTGAGTCCTCCTTCAGGGCTCAGCTATCATTTGTCTATCATCTTGATTATACTCTCCCTGTGACTGACTTTAAAATTGACCAATTTTGCAAAGAATATCAAATAAAAATCCTTGAAAAAGATTTAAAGGGACAGAAAATATTAACATAGCCGAGGCAAATATGAACTGCCAAAGAGGAAAGCAATTTCTGAAAAAGTGGAGAATTAGTGTGAAAGTTTGTGTGTGAAGACATGATGAGCTTCATGTAACAGCCCCCCCCCATATATATATATATATATATAACTCTTTTTTCTGGTCTTACCCAGGGCCTTGTGGCTTCTGATTATGACAAATGATTTAAAGTTCAAGTGCAGCAACATAGAACTTGGTTCATCCTGTGTCAGCTATCTTGATATTATTAAGCTTCTACTATTCTTTAAAATTCAGTATAGGTGTATGCTGACTGTAGAAAAGCCATCTCAGTTTGTGTACTGGAACTAGGACCAGGCTCTGTACTTGGTCGGCTGTGACTTTGGATGTTTTGGGACACTTGTGTTACATCCTGTGTCAATTGAGTGAGTGAGTTTTTATGTATGAATTCATCCGTTGCATGCTGCAGGCCAAACATGGATAATGTATGTTTGCATGCCTGTGTGTCTATGTGTTTATGTGTGTCCCCATGTAAATGCATGCAATCCCATTTGCATGTATTTCACACACGCTCACATTAATTTGTTATTTATAAAGAAGGTTCCTCTTTTCTTCTTCCCCCGTTTTTCCAGCCTTCCAGCTTTTACTCCACTTCTCAGAAACATGTTTTTATAAATTTTTAAATTTTTTTCCAGAACTATTGCTTGGCTGCTTTGGTAGTGAAGCCAACTAAATATCTCCCTTCTGTGTGTTTGTGTGTGTCTGTGTGTGCGTGTGTGTGTGTGTGAGTGTGTGATGATGGCTGTTTTTATAATGCCCCCCTGCAAATTTGCATATGTATATGCACAGATTGCATGAGAAGAGCTCTCACACTTAGAGCAGTTGGATAGGGAGGGTGACGGGGGCCATTGCAAGGGTTGTGCGTATAGTTTATGTGTGTGAGTGTGTGTGTTGAAGGGGGGTCGTGTTGGCGTTTTCACCCCCCCCCCCCCTTCCAGACAAAGCCGGTCACTACTCCCAGATGGTAGTCTGCTCTCTTCGGCCATGTGTCTGGTGTGTGTGTGTGTGTGTGTGTGTGTATGTGAGAGAGAGAAAGAGAGAGTGAGGGAAAAATTTGCAAGTGAGTGTGTTCACATGAGATGAAGGCAAAGGATGCTGAGGGACGAAGATGGTGTGTGTTTGTTATTGTGTATGCATGTTAGTGAAGAATGCAAGACAAGTGAAAGCAACACAGTGTGTCCTGCCATGTTGCCAGTACCTTGGTCTAGCATTAGAAAACATAATGCAGGGCAGATAATGGGACAAAGATATATAGAAACAGGAAAGGTGCAGAGGGAGAACGAAGAGGGGTGGGGGTTAGGAAGTGTGGAAGGACCTGTGATTATTTGTCTTAGTCAAGTTGACCTACTGTTGAAATTTCCATGCACATATGTTTAATGGGGTCAGACTTAAAGAGTAGGTGGCAGGATTATATTTACATCAACTGTCTTCTGGATAGATTGAAGTGGTCGACGCTGAGTGTATTTAAAAGAAAAATTCTGTGATCATATGTAAGTCGTATTTCATGCATCTTTCATGCTGTTCACTTACAAGTGTCTTTGAGATGTCAGGTGAAAACATCTGCAGCTTGGAAAACGGCTCCAAGGGTGTAAAGGGCCCTGATATTCAACATGAAATCCCGCCTAAGGGTTCTGTCTAAATCCTGGTGTCCTCCTGGGGCTGTGTGTTAAAACAGGCCTGCAGCCCTGTTAAGAAATGGCTATCTATTGCTTGGACAGAATCCAGCTTCTCTGACCTTGATGTTTGTTTTTCTTGTATCCCCAGACATAAACATGGCTTTCACATCCAGACTCAGAGACAGACAGGAAGTCATCCTCTATGATGTCTTTTTCTTACGTCTAACTCCTCACTGAACACCGGGGCAGATGGGTTGGTTTTTAAAATGGGTGCGCGCATGAGTACATATCATGTTAACCCAAATGATGTGTGAATTTCTCAGTGTGCGTGTCCTCACCCTCACGCCTTGCTCCCTGGCCCCCCTCTTATACCTGTCAAACGGGTTCTCTCTCTCTCTTTCATTAAAGCAAAGCCCTTCTCCTTTTTCTTGAACAGGTAGTGTTTTGTTATCTGACGGGAAACCAGACTCCCTTATGACAACCCTTTACCCTGTAGTTCAAAGTGCCAAGATAACTATTCTCTATTTATACCTTTATTGAGGCAAGCCCTTCTCTGCCAGCAAGTGGTCTGGCAGGGAATGCTTTCCATGCTGGACGTGCCCTGTTCTCCCCAGGCTCTGGTACTGCTGTGGTCTGCCAAGTTGCAGGGCCAGATTGCCTGTAATCGGCCTGCCATTTCCCTCTCATCATCTGTCAGCACTCTGGATCCAAATGCAGGGTCCAAAGAGGGCCGCTACTCTCCAATTAAAAAGGTTAATTTGCCCTCGCCCATCTCTTCCGCCTTCTCCCCTCTCTAGCTTGCTATGTCTTCATTAGCACTCATTTGTGAGTCTTTTTTGCTCTGCCCTTTGCTTTCTCTCTTTCTTCTTTTAGGTGTGTTTTTTTTCATCCATCCCATGTGGAATATGGGATGGATGAAGGCAGATATCCATTGTCTTATATTTTAAGCCATTAGAAAAAACATTGATGTCCTAATAACACTCTGATTAAAGTGACAAGTGCCACTGGAGGTGGTGAAGATTATGGGAATAGTTCAACATTTTGGGAAAAATGCTGATTTGCTTTCTTGGTGAGAGTTAGATGAAGGGGATGATACCACTTTTATGTTTGTTCCTTAAATATCAAACTTCAGCCAGCAGCAGAAAGACTGGAAAGGGCTCATTTGGAGGAGACTGAATCTGATTGCCAGAGTGAGGCTACCAGGAGACTCCATTTTAATTTTTTAAAATGTAAAAAAAATTAAATTTCTTGAATGGATCAAATAAACATGCAATGTGTGAATTGGTGGCCTCTAGAAGTGCCGGATTTTTACATGTTTAAACAGCCCAGCTAACTGTTTTCACCACTTCCAGTATTTATCCTAAACTAAGCAAAACGTTTGTGGTGATATTCAATCCCTTATTGCCACAGGGCTCTGTGCAGCAGTAACATCATGTAATAAAAGTCGAACCTGCAATCGCATGTCATTAACTCAACATATAGGGTCAGGGTATCGTACATTACATTCGTTTTAATGCTATGTGCGAATTTTCTTTTTCAAGTTTGCCATGTTATGTTGTCATTATTCTGGCTCAGAATATTTCATTTCTTCCAAGTGCTCTGCTCCATTGGAACAGAAAGAGAGCAGCTCTGACCGGATGGGCTGCTATAACCTGCTCAGCCTCTATCTCTGCCGAGTTTGTTTTCCTGTACCCTTTTCTCTCCCCTCCTTCAAATTGTATATGGACTTATGTGGACATGTTGCTTTGTGAACCCAAAGCCCAGGAAGGAAGCTGCCCCTAACCGCCGCCTCTGCTGCTGCTTTCTGTCAGTTAGTGCTGCTGTCAAGACTCAATTCCTGTGTCAAGCTAACACCGGCAGCAAAGTGTTGTGAGGATTTTTTTTGTGTTTACATTTGGGTATCTGGTTGTGTGGGAGCAGGACAGTGGCTAGGCAATTGAGATATAGCATTTGTTTTGAAGGGATAATGTGGACATGTCCATCGCTTGACCGTTTGTAGCTTATTTTTAACTTGTGGTTTAGGTCGTATTAGACTTTGGACCATTTTATAGATTGAAGTTTTTGGCAAAAGTCAATTGGTCAGTTTCCTCAGGCAGTTAAACAAAGCACGTTTGAGCGCTTTAAAAAAAAAAAAAAGGAATTGAATGAGGATTGGATTCTGTCTGATAACACAGTGAATGTAAATCTAATGCAAATGAGCCCAAAATATAGGCTCGGTCTTACAGTTATTTTACCTTAATAAATCGGTTGTAGCAGCTGCGTTGTCATCTGCTGTTAAGTGTAGTGGCATACTAAATGAAATTGGGGGTCAGTCTTGGTAGTTTTAGTGATTAACATAAGCTAATGACTTGGAAGGATGAACAGGAGGTGGAGATAAAAAGGGGAGGGGGGGCGTTGTCTGGCTCCCTCACCGGCCATTAAAGGCCTGCCCCTGGTCTGCAAGAGCGGGCCAGTTTCCCATGCACCGGCGGCACAGGCAACCCCTCTTTGGTTACACAAAATGTCTGCCTGTATGGCCATAGAGAGAGATATTATTAGTGTTTTTTCGCCTCCGTTATCTGAGAGCATAGTGCTTTTAGGCCCCTTGTTTGAGTGGCTGACAGACACTTGAGTTTCTGCAGAAGATTAAATGAAATTTTAGCAGCTTTTTCTTGGGGCCAGGCCATAAAACCGCACAAAGGAAGCAGCTGCCACTAATGTAATCTAGAATGGGGTGCTGCAGTGTAAAGCTGTCCACCACTCTTTTGTTTTTCCCTTCTTCTCCTCTCCACAGCTTTTTACACCATTCTTGACACCCTGCGCCTACACCCCTTCTTCTTCAGATAATATCCTTGTTCTCTGACAGCCCTTAATTCCTCTTTTCATCAGCTACCCTTCACTGTTCTGCAAAGGTGAGGAAACGCCACGAGAAGAATCAAGGCCATGCGTTTTAAGAACAAACATCTTTTTATGCCTTTCTATATCAATACAGCGGTCTCAAAGGTACACCAGATAGCCGCTGGATTGGGTCATACTCAGGCACTTTCTGCTCCTAGGATTTTCTGCAGCTAAGCCTCCACTGTATCAACTGGACATGTATGGAATGGTCATATAAGGAACTTTTACAGTTTGACCTTGTGCAAATTGTCAAAGTCCACTTCTCAAAATGCAACACAAGCAGTCCAGTGGGGTCAATGACCCCTCGACCCCTGCGTCAGTCTGAGGTTGTCAGCCTCTCTCAAATTGACAGGGTGGATCTTGAGAACCTGAGTTAATGTTGGCAGTTGAGTGGAGTTACATTCCTGTCAAGGCTGTCATTGTTGAAGTGACACATGAGAGAGATATCGAGAAAGAAAGAGGGAGAGAGCAAAAGGGAGAGGGAAATAGAAACTGCAGAAGTGTACAGGGATTCCCAGTAATGGAAGCTGTTTGTTAATTACATACTTTAATTATTTGGAGTTGACATTTGCATCGGTACAACAACATTTCTACATGTTGGCGGCGCTTTACATTGAGACTCTACTGTTGCCTTCTGTAAATGAAGTTTTATAGTCCGTTAGAGAAGCAATAGCACAAACATCTGGCCCATAAATCTCAGGTGGTGCTGCAGAGTGCAGCCTGAGAAAACCAGCTCTACCCATCCCCTGATCAGCCATTAATCCAAATTTCCGCACTTCCACACTGACTTATTTATGTACGGTTGGTTAGCTGGTAAGCTCTCCAGGACTGTAGGCTTCGCATTAGAAAGTGCTGCAGCACTTATTTAACGCATATGAAAATAAAGTACAGCAATTGTGTGATTAAGTTCAAGTGAGTTAAAAACCTGTGTGTGTATTTGCATCACAGCCGAGTGTTGGTGTTATGTGTGTGTTGAATTATGTCTTGCCACTGCCTGTTGTGGAATGTCTGAATTCACTGAGCCTTCCTGTTAAGAAGCAGTCTTGGAGATGGACTCGGCCTGCTGTTTAACCAGGCAGTCAGTCAGTCAGTCAGTCTGTTCATGTGTGTGTCATGTCCTGCAGCTGTCCGTGAATAAATCCTTCTGTCACCAGAAGAACTCAGGCTTTCTTCATGTATCCTGCTCATGAATGCTTTCTCAGGTCCTAAAGCTTCCTTCAGAGTTTCCATCAGACAATAACAACAACTATATGTGAGCAGAAGAAAAGGAACTTTTTTTTTGCTGATGATTCTTTGACCTTTGCTGGAGAAGTTTGTACCTGTTACTGCAGCCCTCCCTCCCTGTCTCTAGTACTTATCTCTCTCATTAGCTCTGTCTGTTTTATTATTTTCCCTTAGTTGCCTTTTCTTTTTCAATAGCATCCTCATAAAAAACAGGACTTTGTTGTGGTGCAGCGTGTATATACACTTACACACCTCCACAGCAACACCACACATGTTTACTTAAACCTGATGACCCAATAGAAATAGCTCATGGCCCCCTTTTGCTGCCCGCCCTTTCTGCTTCTCTGCTCTGCCCTCCCTCCTTCCCTCCCAGGGTAAGTTGCTATAGCCCCCCTTATAAACACAGTGATCTATAGGAGCCCTAGACCCAGACAGATTTTTGGCATGGCTGTGCAGGTAGCATTCCAGCACGGTTTGAGATCTTAGGGCCCTAGCCTCGTTAAAAGCCTGATTTATGCTCTACAGCTGGGCACAAAGGAACCTACAGGTTGGCTACCTTAATTAATATCACGCTCACTACTGCTTGGACCTATGCATGTTCCTGATACACCTCTAGGGAGAATAAGCGGAAGGGTCCGTGTGCTTTATTTTTAACAGGCCAGTGAGGGTGTGTGTGTGTGCAGAAGATGGAGTTGAAAAGACACAGGTATCTTTGTCAAATATAATTTCCAATGATTCCTACAAGGACTTACAGTGCCATAAAGTTAAACTGCTATAATGCAGATTCTGTCTTTTTGTAGTTTCTGGGCAGCACTGGGCCCTATTGTCCACCATTTTACCCACCACTCACACATTGCTATGGTAGCTGATCAGCCCACATGTCTTCAATTAGTGAGCAGGAATCTGGTACGGCAAGCCTCGGAGATGAAGAATTGTGTGGAGCGTGGCCTGCCATAGCCGAGCATATGGCCCATCCATCTTAGGGACTGTTATTGATGGTAAACGTTACATGTAGGTATTAGCTGGCTGCATTCAACCCATTCTAAATCTATAGTCTTTTCTATGGCATTTACAGTACAGTCATGTGTCACTGGGAAAGAATACTGTGCCCTGTAATGTGCAATCCAACCTTGACTCATGCGATTTGGAAACCACTTGTGTGGCATATTGGTCTAAGATAAGGTGTGGCTTGTTGGTGCGAAGCATCCAAGGTAATCCCTGCAGTGTTATTGTCAAGAGCAGCAGAGGAGCTGGTCACTTGACAGCTAAGCATCTGACCACTTGCTCACTCTAGCGCAATACTTTCTGCTTCTGTCGCGATGTCTTGAAGGGGCTGAAATAGGGCAGAACAGGAGGCCATTTTGCAATTTTAATCAGTATTTGGAAAGGGTCTGAGTTGAGAAGTGGCCCAGCACTGTTTTCTCCTCCATGAATTAATAATGGCACAGGAAATGGAGTGGTCGGTGAGAGCATCGAGGTCCCACTCTTCGTGGCCGTGTCCCTATTATATGATCAGTGAACTTCATATCTTTGGCTTCACTAGTTATGACATTGCAGTGAATATAATTTGGTGAAATGAGAATATGTGATATGCACATAATCAAAAAAAGAGACTGAACTTTTGAGAGAATTTCGATCCGTGCGTCAGTTCTGCAGTCGGCACAAAACTCTCGGTGTTTCTTACTTGTAAATGTCTTTCGAGAAATAGATTTGCAAGCTACATCTGACCTGAGATAGTCCTCAATTTAAGGAGTCCGGCTATTGATGCTTCTTTAACCACTCGACCACCGTGTGCACAGTCACACACACCAGATGGGACGCGTGTTAAACCCTCAGCCTCCACAGCTCCGGGCCATGGGACACTCCAACACACTGGCCCTCTTGTTTTAAAGTGCCATGTCCCTCCACAATGCCTTGAGGTTCATATGCATAACGAGCTGCTATGGTTGGCCCAAGCTCACATGCCCTGGTCTTCTCACCCTGAGGTGGTAGGACATGGTGAAAAATAACTACATGTTTAAAACAGCCCTTGTTCACTGGTTATCTAAATGATGGCCTTTGCTTGAGAGCTTTTGTGCCTACTGCAAATGAGAGTGTGTGTGTTCAGGAACAAACAACCAAGGTCAACATTGGTGGTAACCTTGTGTTTTCTAAGAGCCACTTAAACACCAGGGCATGAAAATGTGATATTTAAACACCGATCTGTGCATATCTGGACTCCCAAGATGCACACACTGCTCCACCTGCAGCGCTGTCCTGCAGAGATTAAGATTACAATGAATATCTTTCCCCATCTCGTCCCTTCTTTTTCCCTTGCATGTTATGTGCGTCTCATTTAATATTATTTACAGCGACACTACACCCCAGGCAAAAGCTAGCAGAAAAAAAAAAACGACTGGCCTGATGGATGGATTTTGAAATCCGCCTGGCACTAAATGAGTGGGCGGAGAAGATGGGAGGTATATTGTTACACAGGTGTTTTATGGCCAAAGGTGTACGCCTGTTGAGCTACAGAAAAGAATGGTTTGGGAAACTATGGGAATGTGTTTTGTATATTATAAGCCAAGCATAGAGTGTTTTATAGGGAAAAGAAAAAGGGTGAAGGAGATACTGCCTCCATGTGTGGATATGTGTGTGTGCATGATTGTGATAGACCCACTTTAACCCTGCTCAGTGCTGTCATCAGAGCATGTTAAGGAAATGGCACGATGTGAAGAGGAGTGACGAAGGAGCATACAGGCTGCATGAGGGACAGAGAGCAAGAGGGAGAAGCAATGACTATCCTCTAGACTCTGAAGTGTTTATTCAGTCCAGATAGTGTGTGTGTGTGTGTGTGTGTGTGTGTGTGTCAGCTCAGATACCCTACATACAGGTCTGTGCCTGTAGATCAGGCGAAGTGTGTAACCCTCGCTGCCCACTCTTCCTCCTCTCTTCCCCCTCACACTACCCCTGACTCTTTCAGCACTGTTGTTCATTACAACTTGCTTGACTGTGTCTCAGATTTTTCTCTCTTTATAAAAAAAAATAAGTTCATTACTAATGTATAATGTTTAGCTCTAATTACATTTTATTATGTATGCATGTACTTGGTGCTATATATGTCTATGTGCATGTTGCGTTGTGCAAGTTCATCTAGCATGCAAGCAATGTGAGTGAATCCTGCATTTGCCTCACACTGTATACTGTAGCTGTACCTTCCTGTAAATAATTACATACATTTGAGTGTAAATGTCAAATGAATGAGACCAGAAGCTTCCAGATTTGTTTTATGAACAGTATTAGAAAATTTGTCAGAAAGGAAAACTTCTTGTTTTTCTGATAATGTGAAAAATTGTGTGAGAAATTAAATCTCTAAAAAAAAAAAAAAAGTCAGGTTCCCGGTCGTAAATTTGTACTTGAAACAAAGATGCTTTAGGGGAAAGAGAATCACTTAATTGAGGAGTAAGTAACATTTATAAAAAAAATGTCAAGCACATAGAAATAATTTTTTTAGTTACGTGAATGAATGTGAAAACAAACAAAACGGCAGAAAGGTTAAAACTAAAAATGCAGTTTAGCAGTTCCCCTGTTTTTGCTCCCTGTTCCACCCTGCCATACATCAGTCATGTTAAAGTCACCTGATGAAGTTTTTGGTCATTCCTTGTGTGATTTTACATCTGTCCTACCGGCGCATTGATTCAGTTCTGTTCTCAGTGCTTAAGCTTCATTTTATGGCATTTAAACTGCAATATTTTGGTCACATTATTTTCCTTTGTTGTGGAGTTTGATGCATTTTTGTTAAAAGTCTATAGCTTTTCCAATGAAACGGCATCTTAAACCAATCACCTGTTGGACTCTAATATTCACCAATAATAGCGTAGAGAAAATCAGAGTATTTTCTAAGATGTGCTGTAATATGCCCACTTCATTTTCCTGATAGTATTTTTCCATGTGATGTTTGTGCTGCTCTGTCCATCTCCCTGCATGCCTGTGAAGACTGAAGGGGAGGGGAGGGGGGGCGAGGAGGTCAGATACAGGGCCCTGTATGCTCCGGTGAAGCTGAATCACGTCCCGGCAAATAGTATGCAGACTCATAACGCGCTCCACTCGTCCAATAGCCGGAGACGAAACAGTTTTGACAGTGTCGAATGCCCTGCCCTGGGGGCCTTATCATCCCTCGCTGCTTGCCTGCCTCTCTCCCCTGTTTCTCCTCTCCTGATGCTATCTATCTGGAGATTTATGCAGAAATGTGCAGCTAGTCGACCTCCCTGGTCTCCCTCCATCCTTTCTGCAGGGACGCCAGCCTGTCATAAGCTGAGCTATGCAGAGATAGTGAAGCTCGGGCTGCTGGCCTCATGTCTCACGGAGGCTATCTTGTCTGTGCACTTCAAACAGGGATGATGCTTGTAAGGACAGACAGCAGATGCTCTCATCTGAATGCTGCATTGTGAAAGTAAAAATAGTGAAAAATGCCCATGAGTTCGGCTCTATTGCTTTGTATTCCATTGAATTCTATTATATTCTGTTAGATTCCTCATTAGCCTACTTTACTCTACTCTCCTCCCCCTAAGCTGCAGTTTATTGAGACATATCTTTTCTTTGACAGAACACTTTTCACATTTCCCCTCTGAAGTGCTCAGAGACTCCTTGCCCATCTGGGATATTGCCCGAGTCCAAAAATACTCCTGCTTGATTAAGTCTTCTTATGTACCTGGATATGTGTGCTTAAACTGACACTTTGCAGTTTGCAGTTTCTTTGATTCCACTCCTTTATTTAATACCTACTCTACTAAGCGTTGCCTTTTGTTGACGGCAGTTTGATCCTGTGAAGCGGATCCCAGCTCAATAAATAATATCTGGTGATGGTTACATAAGCAATGGTCCATTTAATTAGACTGGTTAAGCTTAGAAGCCCAGAGGTCTTTTCACTGTACCATTAGAGCTCGGGTGAGAAACAACAGAATGCGGCCTCCCACCGTCACTGGTAAGCAGAGAGCGAATAATGATCTGCATCAGAGACACGGCTGGCCCAGCCTATTATAAGGTCTGCCGGACCCAGCAGCACCCAGGCACGAAGCCGTCCAGCTGGGCTTAGTGGGAATGGATGAATGGATGGATAGGAGGAGGGATAGAGAGACAGACAGAAGGACAAACGAATGGATGGGTGGATGGTCAGTTCAAATTCAGTTCAACCGAGAAAAGATCAAATGGATTAAGGTGACACGAAGTCAGAGAATGGAAAGTGATGCTAATTTTGAAATGAATCGGAAATGTGTGAAATACAAAATGTCCACACACACATGAATGTATGCTTACACAGACATAGTCATACTAACCATAGTTGCTAAGAATGAGCACGCATGGCTATTGAAAAACACTATCGCTCAAAAGCGCATGCATATGAAAAACACGCTCACTTCCAAAGCACACAAACACACATTTGTCTATTGTGTACACTGCATGCATTCATTGGCCTCTGTGTGGGGACCATCTGTCCATAATTGTTTTGTTGTGGCCCAGTTCCACTGTTGCTCTTATCAACTTTCAAGAGAAGGAAAGGTGGAAAGGAAAGGTAAGAACTGTGAAACTCAGATTGGTGACAAAGCCACAGCCAGCAGATTATTTCATACTGGGCACAGGCCCTCACAGACCACCAGGCATCTTTATCAGGAGATCTGCTGCCCCTAGCCCGTCCATGCGAGGGAGGCTTTTCTCCTCCCAGCGTACCTCTGATTTTCATCTTTTGCTCTTGGAGCTCTCCGCTCGCTCTTTTTCTCACTGCCTCGGTCTGTGTCTCGCTCCTTTTTTTTCTTTCTTTCTCTCTGCATGTGATGTGTGTAGTGGTTAGTGGTTAGTTAGCTTCTCCCAATTGCGTAATGTGTGACTTCAATACCAGCCAGCATCGCAGGCCCCAGTCCACACTGGACTTGAAAAAGGCAGGGATTTAGGCCTGTTCTATTGGCTGGCTGGCTTTCTGTTTAGTAAACCGTATTTCCTGCATCCGGCTTTGTCTCAGGGACAACTGTTGGTCAAACAAGCCTTTTGTCTCTGGCCAGTGGCTCAGCTCACCACAACAAGTCTGGCTCAGGACAAAGAAATGAGTGTATGAGTCTGTGTGTGGGTGTGTGTGTGAGACTATGGGAGAGAAACGCAGACACTCGAAGTGAGATAGAGAAGAAAGTATCAAGGTCAATGGCAGCCAGCTGCTCTATCACGTATATTCACAAATGCAAATGGATCCAGAGACAGATCCACAGCATCTCTGGGTGAGTCACCCCACGAAAAACCCGAATATCAAAGGTGATGAATAATTATAGTTTGTTTGTTTGTCTCAAAGTTTTTTTCACCAAGGCCTTGCCAGCTAAGTCAGCTGAAAGTCATGTACAAGAGGATCAAATCAGAAACTGAAAAAGAGCTCTAATGGGAGCCTTTGCTGCTTTCCCATCCTCCACTTCAGCCTTTCCTCTTCTGCTTCACCCTTCACCCCTGTCCAATCCCTGACTGTGAATACCCTAATGACATAAACAGAGTAGTAATCACATTAACGCCAGTTACGGCTGAGGCACTCTTAAGAGGTACTGTATTGACAACCCTCTGTCTTCCCAAGGCACTCACTCCAACACCTATAAACACTTATGAATATTGGCAAAGACCTGCTATTAGCATAATCACTTTGCAGGTGTGTGCAAGTGCGCCTGAGCCCATGCGACAGATAACTTTGGGAAATGGCAGTGAAACACTGTGTCCGCTCGTGTCTCTGTCTCTGTGACTTCCTCCTCTTCCTGCTTCTGGTAGGCCTTCAGGCTAATCCTGTTAGCTCATTCTTCCATTAGCTAAATGACCAATATCAGTGAGAGCTGCGTGGTAACACCAGGACAACCTGTGCCCACTATCAGGGTTGGTCAAGGACGTAAAAAAATCAAAAACAAAAGTGGGGGTCAAGCCAAGTCTGCTATCATTTGGATGTGTGGCTGGAAAGTTTGAGAGAGCAGGTAAATGGATGTCGGGTTTGTTTGAGTGATAAAAGAGAGGTAAAGGTAATGACAGTTTTTTTTTCTTAGCACATCACAATGCTGTGGTTGTGTTGGCCTCTGTTTTGTCTGTTTGTGTTAGTGATTTTGTTTCGGCTGATAGGATAGACGGGGATTGTATGGTTACTGCCAGTGTGTGTGTGTGTGTGTGTGTGTGTGTGTGTGTGTGATGGGGGTTGTCTGAGGGAGCTGGAGTGTGTGGGTTTATTTTCCTAACAATAGTGAAATCTGCACAAGTAAAGTGCACACGAATCCTCACATATTTACTTATGTGTTGTCTGGTCAATGCTGTTGTGAGAGATACTGGTGTGTATACGAAGTCAGCACCTACTGGAGGCCATATGCGCTGTTGAAACTTCCTCTCTGCCCTTGCGTCAGTTGGTCTTGTTCATTTTGCATGAGGCCCGGATCATAGTCGCTCTCCTGATAGCAGTGCTCTATGTCCTTTACACACCGTAATAGCTTCCTCCTGCTTTGTGTTGCAATGTGCTGAAACAGCTCTGGAGTTGGAGTTGTTTAAGCCCCCTCCATTTCTCTCCCTTTGACGATCTTCTGTGCTCTGCCTTTATTGCTCTTACAGTATCCTTCTGCCTCTTTTTTCCTGATTATTGTTTTCCCACTTTTCTGCTCCTGATCCCTTCGCTCCCTCTCACTATACGCTCTCTGTCTCCTCTCCCCCAAAGTCCCCTCTTTCAGCCCCTGCCATGAAATGGCAGCTAAGGGGTTGTCAGTGTGATTTCTCCTCTCTGCTGATCCTATTTCAAAGGGACCTGGAGATCCAGTATTAGCCTCAGCTCTCCTGGTCTCCAGCTCTAACTCGCGACAGGCTTGGAGTTACTGGAAGGAGAGAAGCAGACGGAGGGAGAGAGAGGGAGCGCTCCTTTATTCCATTAGAGGACAGGCTCGTTTTTAAGATCATCCTTCCTCCCTCCTACAGTTCCATCTCTTCTATATGAGTAAAAAAAGCCTGCAAGGCAATCAAAGGCCTTGTCAAAATGTCTTTTCTCCTTTTGAATGACTGTCTTTCTGTCCATTTGAGGACAGCTATTAAGGACAATGGTGGCCTTGTTTAGGTATCTTTCCTGTCATTTTTGTGAATCTGGCCATGTGCTGGCCTGGCTCGCTGTTGCCCATCAATGTGTCCACTGTGTGCCTGGGCATAACAATTATCATCGCTGCTTGTGGCATGAGCACTGTTTGTCAAATGTCAATAGATGGGACTGTGATTGCATAGGACAAGACTCGCTGTTTTTGATACATAAGAAAATGAATTGACTACTGCCTTTGAAGGGCTGTGTTGTGGCTCATGTGTCCTTCAGAAATATGGTGGGTTGTCATTAGGAATGTCCCCTTCACGCCGCACTTCTCTCCCTCCTTCACTCCCTTCCTTTCCCCCTGCCTCCTTCCTTCTCCCCTTTGGTGCTTTCTTTCCTCTGATGGACACGGGCTGCCCCCCCCGCCCTCCGATCTCTCTATCTCATCCTTCACAACAGCAGAAAATTCATTTTCCTCCTCATACATACACACTGTCTGTTCACCCATTAGCAGAGAGGAAGTGTGTTCAGGCTGAAAATCAAGGAAAGAGAAGAGGAGAAGCCAGGTTATTATAACCGTTTTACGAGTGATATGGGGCTTTCTATTTAAAGCCATAAAAACACACATAATAAGGAAACATGCATATAGCCAAACCAATGTAATGGGCACATTTTATTTGTGCTTATGAGAGAGGGAGCAAAAACATGTATGGGCAAATGGCTTTTTTATGATGGAAAAATTCCATAGTGGGTCAAAGCCCCTTGCAGGTGGCAGCAATTAACTGTAATTTTTGCAGATTGTAATGATCCATAATTTACCAGTATACCCCCCTTCCAACTCTTTTCAGTCAAAAGAAAAAGGTTTGCGTGTAGGTCTGATTGGGTGCACATTTTATGCTGTGTTCTGGTCTTTAAGTGAAATTGTTCGGAGGGGGCACAGTGGCCAGGGACACACGAGATAGAGAGAAGAACCACACCAATCTGCTCTGTCTGTCGCTCCTCCAGAACATCCCTCTTTTCTCTCTCAGCCGTCTTCTCTCTCTGCCCCCTCTTCACCCCTTTGTCTCACAGCCACAGCAGGCTTAAAACATGCAAGACTGTCCATCCACCATCTTAGAAAATCTCCTGGTCGCAATCACGCATACACACACACACACACACACACACTGGGCCCATCTTCCTTCCTCCCTCTCCCTTGTTCTCCCGCACAGTATGGCCATGGTTTTTGGGTTCAGTGTCTGCAAATGACTTCAGAAAAATGCCCTCCAGTGAAAAAAGAAAAAAAGAGAAGAAAGGATAAGAAAGCCAAAAGATGAAAGAGGGAGCACATTTGCAAGTGGCGGATGCTTCTTATTTTGCATATCTCTCACTTCTGCTTTCCCCTTCTTCTCCTTTTCTATTCACCTGAGAGGATTTAAATAAATCCATAAAGCATGAAATATCAGAAATAGAAAAGTAATGCATGAAATGCATTTTCATAGAAGCCCTTCCTACCCACACACAAACACGCACACATACAATTTCCCCCTTTGCTTCTTTTTGCTGTGAATGTGTGTTTTTTTGTGATAAACGCTCGTACAATTTATTAACATGTGACCTCTTATTTGTATTCAGCGTTAATATGCAGCATCAGATACATGTCCCACTTTAGCCTTGCTAATTCTGTAAACAAGGCATTGGAGGGGAGATGAGCGTGTTTAACGAGATTAGGTGTGCATTGTCAGGCAAATCTCAGGTCAGCGTGCAAGTGCTATTGAAAGTCAATTATTGTTTGAAATATTCCTGTCTTCTCAGCTGTGTAAATTGTGTATTTGCTGGCTGAGATATCTTCCACTATTGTTCTATTCATTCTTTTGCTGAGCGCACATCCACTGCAAGTTAGTGGTGGTTTGATGAAATTCCAAATTGCATATTTAATATTTCAAATATATTACAGATCATAATATGTTCTACAAAATGTATATAACAATTTTTTTAAAGCCTTGTGCAGAATTAAGGTTAATTTTTACTTCATCCGAAAATGATTGTTTCTCTGTCATGATTGTTTAAAGCTTCTTGGCAGTGACATTTTATGCATTCTTAGATTTTTTGATCATCATATTGGACTTTTAAAACCTTGCTGTCATCACTTCTGTGTTTTTTTTACATGATTCTAAAATGATCTGGTCCTTGTTCAGTAAGTTGTTGCTTCAATCTGCAAGTCGATTAAAATGTTGTTTCTCTTTTTTGTTTCCCTTTTTTCTGTCAGAGAAAGATGAGCCCAGCAGTTACACCTGCACCACGTGCAAACAGCCCTTCACCAGTGCCTGGTTTCTTCTCCAGCACGCCCAGAACACACACGGCTTCCGTATCTATCTGGAGAGCGAGCCTGGCAGCCCCCTCACCCCCCGCGTTGCTGCAGCTCCTGGGATGGGGGGCGACTGTGCCTCCTCCCAGCCTCCCCTCCACGCTGTCCACTTAGCTGATGGCAGTCCTTACAGTCTTCTGAGGATGCCAGGCTCCGGGTCTGGCCGAGATTCAGCATCCACACCACGCGAGGGTCGCTACCCCCGGACTCCGCCACTGTTCAGCCCGCCACCACGCCACCACCTCAGCCCTGATGACCTGGCACTGGCAACCCACCATCCCAGCGCCTTTGACAGGGTGATGAGGCTCAACTCAGTGCCACTGGAACCGCCCCCAACCATGGACTTCTCCCGTCGTCTACGTGAGCTTGCTGGGAACGCCACCGGGGCTTCCCCGCCTCTCTCCCCTAACAGGCCCAACCCTATGCAACGGCTGCTGCAGCCATTCCAGCCAGGATCTAAGCCTCCATTTTCAGCCACACCCCCACTCTCCACATCCCAATCACCTTCTGGCTCACGTTCCACCCCCAATGCTGTATCCAATGCAGTCCAGCCAAACACACCTCTCAAAGCGAAGTCTTGTGAGTTCTGCGGGAAGTCCTTCAAGTTCCAGAGCAACTTAATCGTTCACCGGCGTAGCCACACAGGGGAGAAACCATTTAAGTGTCACCTCTGTAACCATGCCTGCACTCAGGCCAGCAAACTGAAACGACACATGAAGACACACTGTCAGAGCAAGTCGTCGGTGCTTAATGCCAAGTCAGACGACGGCCTCTCAACCGCCAGCTCACCTGAACCTGGTACGAGCGAGCTCATGGGCAGTGCCACAGACGCTCTCAAGTCAGTGGTGGCCAAGTTCAAGAGTGAAAATAATGGCCTGATGCCTGAAAATGGAGAAGAGGAGGAGGAAGATGAGGAGGAGGAAGAAGAGGAGGAGGAGGAGGAGGAAGAGGAAGAGGAAGAAGAGGAAGAGGAGGAGGAAACTGAGAATAAGACTGGAGTGGAAGAAGAAGATGGAAGGAATGACTATCGTTTCAGCCTGCGGCTAGAAGGGGCCCGCCACCACCAGAACAGCAATGCCCTGCACCCGCGCCGCCGGAGCTCGTCCCGGGAGCCTGGTGATGAAGACTCAGCCATGGAGTCAGACCGGATAGATGATGGAGTCACCACTACCATCAATGGCCTGGGACCTCTTTCCACTGACAACCTGTCCCGGAAGCTACTTGGAGGAGGCGTCAGCCCTGGCTCCCTCAGTCCCCTGTCCAAGCGCATCAAGGTAGAGAAGGATCTTGACCCCCCCACGCCAACCATCCCAAACACAGAGAACGTCTACTCCCAGTGGTTAGCCGGCTACGCGGCCTCACGACAACTCAAGGACCCCTTCATCAACTTCACCGGTGGGGACTCCAGACAATCGCCCTTCGCCTCCTCATCTGAGCACTCATCAGAAAATGGCAGCCTGCGCTTCTCCACTCCACCTGCCGAGCTGGACGGGGAGCGGGCCACCTCTGGACGCAGCGGTACTGGCAGCGGGGCCAGCACCCCCCATGGTGGCAGCGGGAACGGCAGGCCGAGTTCCAAGGACGGCCGCCGCAGTGACACTTGTGAGTTTTGTGGCAAGGTGTTCAAGAACTGCAGCAACTTGACAGTGCACCGACGCAGTCACACTGGAGAGCGGCCCTACAAGTGTGAGCTGTGCAGCTATGCATGCGCTCAGAGCTCAAAGCTCACCCGCCACATGAAGACCCATGGACAGATGGGCAAGGACGTGTACAAATGTGAAATCTGCCACATGCCTTTCAGTGTGTACAGCACTCTGGAGAAACACATGAAGAAGTGGCACAGCGACCGCCCTCTGGCTAATGACATTAAGACTGAGTAGGCAGAGAGCAGCATTCTCCCTCTTTCAGCCCCCTCTGGCTAAAAAGCAACCCTGGCTACCTAGCCAATAAGTGAGGGGAAAAGACAACAGGGTTAGACACCAGTACACAGTACAGCCCTGTTATGATCCCTGACTGGAAAAAGCTAAATGCATGATCCATCAGTGGGGCTATACTATTGCATCAAACGCAAAACTTTTTGAGCCTTTCTATTGTGCAATAATTTCCACGTTTTGTATTTTTTGTAACTGGACAGCATGCTTGGTGTGTTTTGGCTACTTAGAGAGAAAATTGTCCTTGGCTGGTGGGTTTGGTTGTACACGTATTGCTGTTGATACTTTTGATTTCTTCAACATAAAAAAAAAACAAACAAAAAAAAAAAAAAGCAAACAATGTTAGTTATGAAAAACCATGCTGCATACAGTACAGTACTGTTTTACATATCATGTACAGTTTTGTGTTGGAACATAATTGGACAGTGTCATGTTATCAAAACATCAAGACAAGCAGGGTCACACGTAAAACTGATCTTTGTGAAAGATTTTCCATGCAATGATTCAGACAAGAGATATATATATATAATAAATTGGGTTGCCTATGAAAAGCTAGGCACTGGCGCCATGAAATATTTCTTTACAAACTGAATGAAATTAACAATATGGTGTGAAATGACAACAAAGAGTGCCTTGGATATTTTACCTGCATTAGTTAATCCTCCTTTTTGCTATAAGCTCGGAGTTTCAGCTGTCGAAGATTACAGGACATTTTTGTGCACATATGGAATAAGCAGGTACTTGCATCAAGCACCTGTATGACCCTGTTGTTTTGTGACTTAGCAGAGCATAAGGAACCAGCTGAAACAAAAATGTGAAAAAAAAAAACAAAAAGAAAAAAAAAGATGACGTGTATCTCTGGTAAATCATTTATCTGCCTGACCCATGTATATTGTTATTCTCCAGATTATGATTCTGTTTACTGGCATGTTACATGCTAAAGAGTAAGGGTTTGGTGAGTAGAGTTTTGGATTTAGGTGTTTCTTATTTTCTGGTACATGTGTACCGTACTGAGAGGGTACTCTGACGAGTCGTTCTAACCAACGTAAAGCTCTTAATTTTCCAGAGTGTTTATTTTCTTTGAAAATTAAAAGTTTGCAGGTTTTTATTTGTAAGTAGCACAGATATGTGTTTCTTCGGTGTCAGCCAGGCGGGCAGAGTAGCCAGCAGCCACTTGAAGGCCACAGCATGAGTTCTTTAGCTCTTCTAAGCCAGACAGATTTTGGGTTAAGGTGGGGTGGGGCTGGGGTTTCGGCTGGGTGTATGAGGGTAAGGGTGGGTGGAGGGTCAGAGTAGTGGGTGGGGAGTGGGTTGAACAGGTGTCTCTACAATTCAAATCTTTATGTCCTTATAGCGCTTATTCTCTTTACTGCATTAGAGCTTAGAAACCCTTAAGTAATCTGAAAACTTTTTTATTAACTCACATTGGAAATTATCTTAAATCAAACGTCAAGAATTGGAATTGAGTAAAAAAGAAACGTCTCCTTTTTTTTTTTGAACAAAGTACCCTTCACACAGAGGTTTTTAAGAACAAAATGTTCACACTTTGTGTTCTTTTTTTCTGTTAACATGCTCTAGACCTCATTGTGGTAGTTGTATCTTTATCTCCATCCCCTGTCATTGTTGATGATATAGCACTTGTCACTCTGCCTTGGATTCTGTATCTGTCTCTCTAATCGGAGGTACAGTGGTTGAGTATAAAATGAGGACCGGATTTCAGATCTGGGACTACCTACGTGCACTGCTCAATTTTCCCAGTTTACAGTTGGACGCTCAAGGGAAAACTTGCTCTTATGCTGACAGATTAGTGTGGTGTCATTGCTTTGCATTAAAAACAGACCAGGAAAAAAAAACAAAAGGAAAAGAAAAAGAGTTGAACTAGAAACTGTCGCCAGCCATGTCTTCTCACTTTGGCTCTCGGGGGTATCTATGCAGGAACCGCCATAGAAATATCCTGCTTCATACCAACTATAGAAATATATTGCTCATTACAGAAAGATAAAAATTCTACAAATCTGATTTAAAAGATAATAAATTGTGTTGTTGATTTTTTTAAAGTGACACATGGATATCTTTTGGGGAGAACCTTATTTAAATTTAGTTTTAATGTTTTACTGTTTGTTTGTTTTTTTGTTTTTGTTTGTTTGTTTGTTTCTCTTTTCTGTCTTGGTGACATCCGGCACTTGATCACTATGTAATGAATTGTGATGAACATGTCTCTCATCTTTTTTGCCTTTACTATACGCAAGTCTTCAGGTTTAACAAAAATTTGCATTGGGGAGAGATTTATGATATATAAATATATAGAGAGAACTTAAAACACATAGGAAAATGCACACATACATGTAAGTTCCTATGTTCAAAACACATTTATGGTCTACTTTTTTCCTGTATTTAGAATGGTATTTGAAATTAATGTTCACTTAGTGTAGGCACTTATAGTATTTATGTTGGAGCCTGTATTTTTAACTGTTTTGCCTGTACTCTTTAAAGGTTTCAATGTACCCTTTTTTTCTGTAGTGAAAAAAATCCCAACAAGCTGCCACCGTATATTTTCTTAATTTGGCAGGATAATATAGTGTGAATAATTTGTATGCTTGAAAATAAGTATGTTTTTGAAAAATAAAATGTTGTGGTGTTCCCCAAGGGTGAGAGGTCATATAATGGCCTTTTCAGGCAGTCCCGCAGGAGTGACCACAATGAGGTAAAAACAGGTGGTTGTACATATCTTTTTAGTTTGTTTTATATATTTTTCTCTCCTGCCATTTTATATGCAGTAATACAAGCTATTGTTGGGTTTTCTCGGTAGCCAAATTTTTACTGTCCTTGAACATGTACCACCTGATAACATTCCAGCCGTTTTTGAAAAACACCTTTTGTCATATGCAATCAATCCAACATCAATCTGAAAAGCATTTTTTTATTTTCTTTCCTTCAGGTTTTTTTTTCCTTATTCCTTATTTTGAATTTTGTTTTGCCATTGCCAAAAGAACCATGGTGCTTTATAATTTAAATATGGTACATGTCATATGCAAGGCATATTCTAAATATAAGTGAAACCATAGAAAGAAGAAGGTTTGGTACATGTTATCATTGCTGATGGTGTTGAGGTACATTTAGGTCTTCAGCCTGATTACATCCTGTGTTCTGTATTTACTCTCAAGCTATTTTTTTCTGAACTGAACTTGAAGTTGACCTATGACATTGGTTGACGTTATTTATTATGACTATACACACACATGCTCTGTTCAGAACAGAGTAACTGCAAAACAAATCAGTTCATTTTTTTCTCCCTCTTGACGAATTTTGACGGCTAAATTTCAGTTTGATGACCAAAGGTCATTGACCAACATTTATGAGTTCTTGCTTGATTTACAGATTCTGTTGTTATTTTTAAGTTACGGATATGCCACTCTATTTTCAGCTGTTGTCTGCATTATTCTCTTCACTTGGCCATTTTGTCTTGGAAAAAAATAAAAAGTATTACATACATATCTGATTTTGATGCTCTTTTTATTTGTTTATTTTTATTGTGTTCAACAGTCTAATTTGAAAAGCAACTACAGAAGACTATTCACAGTACAAAGAACACCACCACCAGAACACACACATGCAGTATTGAAACATATAGGCAGTTTAGAATATACTGCATTTTACTGTAGCACATTGGGTGCATATTTGTTTGAATTTATGGCACCCAGGTGTGTTTGCACGGCTCATCTTAGTGGTAAGTCACTCGTTATAGGGGTGGAAGTTCACCACCATATCTCTGGTCTGTGGCCTTGGCAGGTCAGCTAACTGTCTGTGTTATTTCTCAAACAACCGTCCCATCTCTTCCCCCCGCCTGTCTTGCCCTTGTACGCTTTTTTCCCCCTTTATCACACCACCCTCTCAGCCATTACTCTGTCTTTGTATGTCTTTTCCCTCTTTTGTCTCTTTTTTTTTAAATTATGCTGTATCTAACTTCATATGTCCTCCCACGTCCCGGCATCTCTTCTTTCTTCTGAGCTTTCCTTTCCCAGTTTCCTTCTCTCCTGAAGCATTGGAGGGCAACGCGACAGACTAATCGCTCTCCTTGTCCAAGCCTGGCGCTGTTTGCCTAGCAGGGCCAGATTAAAGTTCACAGATAGAGAGAGGTTCCTGCTCAGGCCAGGTGTTGACAGTTAAGATAAAGCAGAGTTGCAAGGAAGTTGGGGGGGGGGTTGGGTGGGTGTTGCGAGTGAGAAATGCATTAGCCTGTGTGTGTTCTCGCACATATAAGAACTTACAATGTTTAGGAGGGTGGTTAGCCCCCCAGCCCCACTTATCTCTCCCAAGTTCAATGTCAAGAGAGCAACAATGCTCTGGCCTACAAATCCCGCCACCAAACAACCCATGCATAGCAGACATACTTTTCCCATAGCAGACTCTTGGCCCTTGCCTACCATCCCCTGCCCCCTCCTCTTCCTCCATGTTCAGACATATGTCCTTAAGTTGTAACTTGCAGACTGTGACTGAACTGAGAGTTTTGAAAAAGTTTTTCTTGTAGGGAATAATCCCCATAGTCCAGTTTGAATCCCTTTCATCAAGCTCATTTTCCATTTGTACAACAAGATGTCACAGAAAATGATAAGTGTTACTTTGTTACTCAAATTTCTAGCAAATCTTGGGAGGGGTGGGGGGCACACTCGTTCTCTGTATAAGGGCAAAATTTATTAGCTCATTATGCTAAATAGGAATAGTTCACTAACAATGTTGGAAAGATAAAGACCCCCTCACTATGTGTCTTTTGCTTTTCTCTTCATCCCCTTCTTCACCTCGCTCTGTCCTGACTTGCCTGTGCATTTAAAGCAGGGGAGGCCTCCCAGGCATAGCTGGGGAAATCCTGTCCAGGAGAGAGTCAGCTCATTGAGTCGACTCTTTAATCCTCCTAATGTGCCAATTCTCCCTGTCTGCTGCTTTACTTCTACACCTCTGCCTCCCTCCTCTTTGTTGCTACTGTCTCTTCCTCGTGTCAATGGTCTGTGGGTCATGTCTCTTTATCGTCCCTGTCCCTCCTTTTCTTCATTCCCAAGATTGCAGACGTTCTGTCCTGCTATATTTCTTTGTCCATTCCTCTCCTTCTCCTTCTTCCCTCTATTTCAGGCTCACATTTTCTTGGGTCTGAGCCCGTCTCATGAGTGTCAGTGAGTGGAGGAAAGCTGAAGAGCAGAGATGGAGAGGCAGACTGCAGCTGTGCTGTGATGCAGTGAAGAGGGGGCCTCGTCCAGGCTCCTTGGAACAATATAAAAGCACTAATCACCCAGGACAGCTGACACCCAGCGCCTCACACATATACACACTGTGTTGTTTCACACACACACAAAGATCTGAGGATTGTTAGCAAAGGGTGGAAGGAGAAGAGGAGCTCTGCCCAGACAAGACTTACAGGTCTGGCCTGGCTAGAAAACAAAGTCTATGTTTTGTCTATGGGCAGTGACGCTTCAGGGCTCAAAGTGCCTTCTCACAAACATGTGGATACACACATACAGTGTACTTATGCATACACATTCTCATAGCTACTGTACAACAGGCATGAATGTGTGCACATGCATGAAAACTAAAAGGCCTGTAAGCACAAGAGTATACAGACAAACTTCTCCTCATGCACATTTGTAGGCACACATGGAATCAAACACACATGCTGATGCTGGAGCACAAACCACATAATGGATTGGGTACATGCATGCTCACATGCACACATACGCTCACACACTCACATACATAGACACACACGTGCATACACAAAAGTGTCTTTGGGAATGTGACCTTTACCCAAAGCCTCCCTTTCCTGCCCCGGCTCCCCTCCCCCTCTGGCTGTGTGAAGACTGAAGGGGTCAAGGGTCAGGTTTTGGGGGGCTGGAGATTAGGTTTCACATGACTGAGCACCTTTGTTGGGGCAGGCCGGCAGAAAGGAAACGTCCAGGAGGGTAGCTGTGTCTGTCTGAGGAGAGAGAGAGAGAGAGAGAGAGAGAGAGACGGGGGAGGGGACGGAAGAAAAGAGGGACAGAGGGATGGATGGAGGGACAAAGCTTAAGTTGAAGTTTGGTCAGGCAGATGCGGCTGAAGTTGAAGTGCAAGAGAAAGCAGGAAGTTTTTAAGAAACACTAGGGCTGGGAAGAGGAGACAGAGAGTGAGAATATGTGAGAATGTGAAGGAGAGAACCAGAATAACCTCACCCACATGCCTCGCTCTATAACTTTGCTTGCCTTTCTCCTTACACCTCTCCCTCTTTTAACTCTTTCTCCTTCTTTTTCTCTCTTTGACCATGTGGCATCTGTGTCAGGCTGTGGCCAGCCAGTGTCCTCAGTGCCTGCTGGCTGTGCTGATCTCCCCCATGACCACACAGCAAGAAGAAAGCTGGAGCCAAAATAGTAAACTGGATCACAGCAGAATCCAACCCCTCCTTCTTCTCCTCCTTCCCCTCCACAACATCTGAGTTGTAGTCTGCCCGCTAGACAATATGTGCTGTAACTGGCAGTGAAAATTTTGGCAGAGACCTGGATTACCTCGCTTGTGAAGTATTGCTTTAAATGTCTGTGTGTGCAATTTTTTTCCCTTACTTCTCAGACATAGAGAGGAGGATTTTAACGACATGCAACAGTTTCAACTAAATGAGTCACAGAGGTGGGACTGGTACGGCTGATGGCTTCCAGATAAGGTGAAAACTTTGACCCTGGAGTGAAAAAGAAGGACAGGGGGTGAGGGGTGAGGGGGGAAGGAATGTCTTGAATACAGCGACGGCCATAATTGAGTGGCCTCTTTTGGTTTCATGGTGCAAAATCAGATATGAGCCCAAAGGTATTGCCTGTATTACTGACCCCTTGGACCACTGAAATTCTTCCACAGTCACTCTCCAGTGTCACAAGTGTTTGTACAGATTTGTGTGTGTACAGTTGTGTGTGTTAATACATGGGCCGGCCATGTATGGGTCAGCACTGTGTAAAGCTGCACTGTACAGTATCAGTATGTGGTTGGGCTATGAAGGGTTTGCTGAAGGGGTTTCCTTTGCCATGTTGCAGGGGTGGCTCATTCCAGAGCTTGAGTGTTGGGGAGGGTCAGGGGGTGAGGGAGGCAGGGCGGGGCATGGGGCAGGAGATTCCACAGGCCAACTGTTCTGACCTTGAGCAGCTCAGAGTGGCACAAAGTTCGAACAGTGTAAGGCCACGGTGTGCCACCTTGGATGAGACACTCCTCCATGTTTACACCTGCGTGTCACGCTCTATCAAATGTGGATAAACTTGTGCACAGGGGTGGTGTGCACTCACATGGGGTTTGCTTATGGTCATATCTGAGTGTGTGTGTTCTCCAGGTGCAGCGCCACAGGCAGGATTTATATGACCAGTAAACCAGGGTCACATTATTCGTACCCTCTGACTCGTGTATGCTTTCCAATGCACCTGCATGTGCCTCTATGTGTGTGAGAGCTGTAGGCCATGTGCGCAGTGGGAGACAGTAGGGTGCCTGTTTACTGTCCTGTGAATGAAGAGGCAAAGTTCATCCTCTGGCCTCTTTATGCTACTATATTTCAGTGTCAGCCGGGTCTGGACACTAACTCAGCAAATGCATCATTTATAGCTTGTAAACTATGTCACACATGACAGTTGAGATTCTCAGAGCGATTTACTTTAGTTGACACTTGACTGCAATATATAGGAACAGTTATGTTATTTTTTGCCAGATATTGCTATTATTATCCCAGTCAGTAGGATCTAAAGTCTCATGTCAAAGACTTTAGATGCTACTGAGGACACAAAGGGGAAGGATTTTTTTTAACCGCAAAATGATAGATAAGTAAACCAAGTCAAGATAATATCTTTCTTGTATCTTGGGGAAGAGCTGCTCGTCAGAATAGCTGTACCCCCTACTTCCATGAATCAACATTTGTGACTTTACCGTATAGATATAGAAGTTGTATGACTCTCTTAATTCCCAAAATGTTCCCATAAATGTTCACTGTTTTTAAGACAAAGTAATTAAAATGAAATAAAATGGTGTTTGCTTGTATCTCCCTGGCAGCATGGATAAGCCTCTAGGCCATCACTGAGGAACATGACAGCACAATGTGGAAAATAATTAGGCTTAGATTAAAAAATTTACAAAAACACATTATTGGTGGCAAATTAATAGTTTCTGAACATGTGGGATCGAGTTTCACTAGAGCTGTGACCTCAGCACTCAGAGTACAGTCCAACGCTGTTTGTATCTTACAGGAGTCACACTCACACCTGGAAGCTTCGCAGTACAACCACAGCCTGACCTGGTGGGCACTGAGCACCTTCACTGGGCGGGTGGTGTTAAGGGCACCACCACAGTGTTAATGAGGGAGGGGCCGCTTGTTTGTGTTTTCACTTTTCCCACCCAGTCTTATTCCTACTTGTCCTGCTCTCCTCTAACCTTCAGGCCACTGGGTACAGTATGTAGAGAGATGAAATGGAAAGGCAGGCAGGGTGGTTCCCGCCACAAAGTGTAACGTAACACATACAGGTAAACAGGAACAGGAATATTCACCTACACTTGAGATTCCAGATGAAAATATCTCAGCCTCAGCTGTTCCAGTCTTTTTTTTTTTTTTAAATAGGGTTTAAATAAGTTAAAGTGCTAAATGACAAGACCCCAACAATACCTTAACCACAGTGTTTCTCTGACCCTGAGCACTATGGACAGAAATGGAAGAAAATGTCTTTAAAAACATAAATATCAGGTATAAACTATAACTGTGTTCACATAGTTAATTCATGATTACGTGTATCTCCTTTCTCTATCCTTTCTTATCTATAATTACCTGTAGACATTCTCTTGTGCCTTTCATGAGTGTTTGTTTAAGGTGTGTATGGTGGTACTGACCTTCCCAGTGAGGGCCAGCAGAGCTCTCTGAGCCACTCCAGCTGTTGCAGGGGTGATAGAGGCTAAGGCTGGTCGAGGTTGAAGGGTGAGAGGGCTCAGGAAGTTTCTGGAAGCTTCTGAGAACTGCCAAGCCACTCCTGGTTCACTCATGGTTCACTCCTGGCTCATTCCTGAGGCCCAGGGGTCAAAATGAGCAGGACAAGGGGGAGGGAAGAGGAGCTGCAGGGCCACGGTCACATGCATGACCTGCACCTCCACCCTACATGTACTTCCTTCTCCCTGCAGTATTTACAGTCAGACTTATATGGTTCATAGATTTGGTTGAAATTTTTTCTTTAACTTACCTTTGAGTAAACAAAGAAAATGTGCTTGATTCACAGAGAGAGGGAGCGTTAGAGAGTTCACATCCCCGTTCATATTTAGTATTTCAGTCTTTCTCATGGCTTATTCTGTTTTATTCTTTTTTATCAGATGTACACGTTTTTTAAAAGACACCTTTTGACCGTCCTTCACTTGTCTCTTGTCCCCACTAAGTCTGTCCGGTTAACTTTTCGAGCTTTTGCTCAGACATAGCTGTCCTGCAGGACGGAGTTTGGAGTTGTCCAAACTGCTCCAGGGGGTTGCAGGAGTGCGGTCGACTCTCTTTGACCAGGCAGCCTCTAATATTCTGGTCTTTATGGGGCCAACCGGTGGTCTTTAGTGGGGACACATTCACTGTGGGCCTCCTGTCTTACAAAGCGCTTGTCAGTCATTGTACTGAACTTGTGTTGTTTCTATGCAGTGCTCGGCAGCACAGCTGTCGTCAAAAGACTCAGGGCTACTCTACCCTGGTCTGAAAGAAACAAACAAACAAAGCCGTAAAACAAGAAAATGAAAGACAAAAAAGGGTCACAAATAATGAGTGTACAAAAACCATCTTGTCGAATTGCACCTTGGGAGTCTGTCTTCAGGAAGAGTGAGGGGTAAGAAGCTTCTGAGCAGACCAATGGCACAAAAGGACTTGGCCCCTCCTGTGTTACTGTTAGCCAGGCCCTTTGGATGAACTTGTCTCCTTTCAGATGACGCTCTTATGCCCAGGTGTGTCCTTGTGTGTGTTTGTGTGTGTATGTACATGTGTGTGTTTGTGTGTGTGTACCCACAGAACTGACATCTCTTTGGCCCCAAGTGCTCAATTGAAAATAAGACGGAGAGCGGAGCGAATGAAAAGAGATAAAGTGCAAAACAAGGATGAGAGGAGGAATAAAAGAAGAGTGGCTTCCTTGCTTTTCAGGGCAAGGACAATGTTCAGGTCTTTCTCCCACGCTCTGTTCAGCACTCTCTCTGCCCCCGTGGTCTACTTAGTGTCCAAGACCATCAGTTTATATTTGAATTTATTGAAAGGCATTCAGTAATTTCATGTTCAGTGAGCAGCTTTCTGCTGAATATTTAAAGGGGAGAGACACCTTTTCAAATGTGTATGAAGTGGCAATTGCAAATTATTGTGATTGAAAATGCATACAGATTTCCTGTTTTTTTTTTTTAGTAAGCCACAGAAGATATATTTTCATATTTTGAATTTAGTTCTTGTATATTGACCACGGCTGCCATCACACAAGATTATTTTTGTGGCCCACATATTACAGATGTGATGCTACATTACCACAACAGACATTTTTTTTGGTACCATATTCATGACTAATAGGATGCCCATACTTTCCCAATATTGCAATCACCCTGTAGATCTCTTGGGTTGAGTTGCCGGCCAGCCGGCCAAACAGCCATCCAGACAGACCAGTGAATGGCTCGATGCCAAGGCCAATTGAGAGGTGCTGCTGTGGTGGAGAGCCAGAGGGGAGATGGTCATCCATTATTCATCACTAAGCCAAATAATCCCCAACAGAATTGGTCTGGTCTTGTCTGGCCCAACGGTTGGGGAATGGATGGGATGGTCCGGGGGGCAAGAGGGGAGGGTTTTTTTTTCGGGGGGCTGGTGAGGGGGGTGGCAGGTTTGAAGGTTTTTTTTTCGGGGGAGGTTTAGTAGGCTCTTTTTGGGGGGCCGAAAGGGGGTAGCAAGCTCTATGTAAGGGGTGGGAGGGGGGTTCTTTGAGGATTAGATGCAAATATGTCTTTGATAGCTTTCACAGTCTGGGAGTCCCATTCTGTTTATGGATATTCATATTAAGTCTAATCTTTGGAAACAATCCCTGGCATGGACGAGTGAGAGGCTGCTGGGATGGGGATGGAGCACAGAAGCAGCAGGGGGTTCTGGGGGGATGGAATGGACCTGAATGGAGTCTCCCCTGACCCAGATCAGGGGCAAGACCAGCAGAAACATGGTTTGTGTGTGTGTGCATGCATTTGTATGTGTGCCTCTCTGTCCCTCTGTATCTGTATGTATAAAAGAGAACCAAGAAATGATGACCCCCGGTCGTATCCTTCAAAAACACTGATTTATAAACATGTAGCCAGAAACACGCTTTCAAACACATTCACACACACGCAAACATACAAATTCTTACACAGAGGCGCACACACACAAACAAACAGGCAAGCACAGACAAAGCGATGGCACTCCATCAGTGTCACAGACAGATTCACAGCAGATTCAGACACAATACAGCCTTCACCTTCTCTCCTGCTCTTGCTTTCTTTCTTTGTGACTTATCAGCATGTTTGTCCTTGACATGGGTCCATGTCACTGTTGTGTCTTTACATTTCATCCTCCAGGCAGCCGCTTTTACAGCACAGATCACACTGAAGAAGAAGATGCAAGAGAAAGAGAGGGCCCTTTTCAAGTCAACAACCAGCAGCTTTTGTCTCTGCCAGCACACAAACCCCGGCAACAGTATTATTTCATTTACCTAAGAGAAGCGTCTTAGTGCACTGCTTTTCATCAGCGGCCGTGACATCTGCAACTAGAAGTTTGCTTTTATGAAACACTATTCTGCTCTTCAGCACTTCTAAGACCGAGCAGGTTCGGGGTACCTGCCATGCTTAAGGGCATGTCGTGTGCAGTAAAAGCAATGTTATGGATTGTGCAAGTGGATGACTTGGCATAGAGCCAGTGCATCACCTGAAAGCCACTGTTACCCCTCAACGTTTCCTCAACAAGTTTGATTTCTTTTGATTTCTATCTTGAAGAAAACTCCAGATTGATTTTATGTTTTTTCTTCCACACTCTTAGCATTTCCTCTGTGAATGTATAGTTGACACACAACAGGCTCCATTTCACCATCTCCTGTTTGTTTTTCATCATATGTGCCTCACAGCAAAATGATGTAATATCAATTATCTGCTCCTTATATATTATCACTGATCAGAGCTTTTACATTGGACACCTTGCTCATTACTGTAATTTATCTTTATTTTGAAGCCAATGGCAGACAACATACACTGTGTAACAAGGGAGAAAGAATCACTTTAGTTGACGGATAAAAACTAAGGTTTGCATTCTGACACACAGAATGAGGAGCCTCAGCTTTATTGAGAGCGAGGCAGAAAATGAGACTAGGCAAAGGCAAAAATGTTGTCATTACTAGTGTATGTCCTTGTATTTTCAATTTTATAAAAATGTGTCATCACTGTATGACTTTAAATGGGAGCAAACAGTTCACTGCTAAACACGGGGAAAAGTGCAGACGTCCATCTTAAAAAATATGTCTGTGCCTGCTTAAACTAAACAAAAGAAACCAAATTCTGACCAATTAACGTTCAAAATAGCTTGATGACCGTTTTGAAAATGAAAAATATACATTTATGAGCAAAGTGCCAGTAAACTATAGTTTGGTATTAAATAATCAACCATCCTCTCAGATAGATGATTTGAGTAACTGCCCAGTGTGAGATCACAGTGTTAGCTCATCAAATGTTGGGGATACACTCTTCCAACAGTGGCAGAACAGGTAAGTGAGCAGAGTCAGGACTATTGGAGACACATGTCAGTGTCTCTGGAGCTCATTTCTGGACAACTTGTCCACAGCCTTGTAGTGCGCCAGACACGGCTGGTCCTCCTCCTCACAGTGGGTCAGAGAGCAGAGGGTGAGATGAGGAAGAGAAAAGGGAGGGGGTTATTCTCCTCCCACACCCCAGCTGGGCCCGTGTGCTCTAACCCCTTCATCCCTTTTTCCCTCCCTGTCCTGGAAGGCTGTATAGAGCTCCAGGTCAGGAGGTTCATAAAGGATATAGAGGGTTTCCCTCACTATCGTAGACTGTGTGTCTGCGATCCTATGTGTGTGTGTGTGTGTGTGTGTCTCAGGGGCATCAGGGGAAAAGGAAGAGAGCCAGACAGCAGATCATCTACTTACACACCCAAACATGCAAACATGTATTTGTGCAGACATGTGTACATATAAAATTTTCCTACTTCTCTCTTTTTGATATTTATAGATGATATGTAGCACAGTGGAGCAGCCACTGGGCCAGGAAACCCCCAAAACACAGAACACAACACAGTTTGCTAAAAAAAAAAAAACAAGCAAACAAACAAACAAACAAACAAACAAAAAACAACAACTAAGTAATAATGTTATAAAAAAAGAACGAAAAAATTCGGAAGTTATATGACAGGTGACATTATGACCTCACTGACTGAGTTGTTATCTTCCTTTGCTACTATTAAACATTTCTGTTTTCTGGCCAGTGGAACTATTTACATCATGAGGAGACAAAACACTGGTCACAATGGGCTGTGTTTTCCATTTGAATGTGTTCACTCTCTTCTTTCACCGGGGTTGGGGTAAGGAGTGGGCGCTAGGGCAGTAAGGGTTACACTGTCTGATGGTGGGGGTGGGGGGGCACTCAGCTGATGCTGACCAGCAAACATAAAAACCCCCAGTCCCACCATTAACTCAACCAATATACAACAGTACAGTGCTCAGGAAATATGGCACATTTACATAAACATGAGTGGACTGGGCTGTTACATATACATCTATGTTTGTGTGCTTTTACATGTATCTGTGTGTGTGTGTGTGTGTGTGTGTTTTTGTGTGCATCTGAGTGTGGAATGGAGGGGTTTGGGGATCCTGGGACCCCCTTTCCCAGACATGCACTGACCTTTCCAACCAGACAGGGATAAAGGGACAAGGAGGGGGGGCTGGGGGCATGTGTGCGTTTGTGTGTGCATGTGTGAGTGCATGCGTGCTCATTTGCGTGTGTTTGACTGATTCCATGTCTATATTTGTGTGTGTAAGTTGATATGGTGGACTTCAGCGGTTCGGTCTGTCCTGCTGAGTTTGGACTGGTGCATCCAACCCCCCCCAACACACACACACACACACACACACACACACACACACCAATCACCGTTACAAACCTCCCTCTCCTTCTCTCTGTCCTCTCATCTTTTGTTGGACCCAGTCATTGTGTTATCACCACAGTGCTCTGTATGCAAAAAAGGTGGTGCTCTGAGGGCTCGCCAGCTCCGGACCCTGGCAAATCAATTTGTTTGTGGAAGGGGTGAGGGCAGGGAGGCGGGACTGTAGGGGGGACTGTGGAGCACCGAGGATGATGAAAAGCCTAAGGTATGCGACTCTCCTGAAAACAATGTCATAGTCTTTTATTCTGTGTATTATTTGTTGCAAATGAGGAACAAATAATTTAGACAAACAAACATGGTTTTGTGTTGTCAAAATAAGAGTGCCAATTTAGTGCACGACATATTTGATACCTGAAATAAACTTTTTTTGCAGAGCTCACCGCATTTTGCTACCTTAGTGTCTTCTATTCCCTTTTTATCTTTCTATCTTGCTTTTTTACTGAGGGCACAAGGAAAAGCATGTCTATGTTTTGGCTCAGACGTTTTTTTACTGCTGTCATTCAGGAACAAGTAAATCCGGAGCGACTCTGCCGTTCTGAGAGGAGGATCAGACATTGATTGTGGTTGTCCCTATCGCCTGTTCTCTCCCGGGATGCAGACAGGACTCTCCCCAAAGCACACAGGCTTGAGAGGGTCTTTGCTTGACTGGAACGATGATCAATACCTGTCACTTCTGTCTCGTCTGGCCAGAGCCCTGCTCCCCTGCCCCCCAAACACACAGTGGGAGGACCTCATGATGCACACACACACACACACACAGACAGACACAAGCAAAGATAGACTCATCGGTGTGCGCACACATGCAAATGGTTAAGTATAAATATGGGCCCCACACAGATGCAGACATGGGCATAGGAAGGTGCGTGCATGCAAACATGCCCAGGAAGACACATGCACAATTATATGGAACACACAGAGATGGGTGCACACAATGGATCCATGGTCAGACACACACACACACACACACACACACAGGCTTTGACAGCGAGGTCAGACAGGGCATTCAGACCCAGACACCAGTTTCTTCTCTGGGGTCAGACCACAAGGTCAAGGTTTACTCTCTCACCCTAATAGCCCTTCAGATGCACACATATGCAGCTCACTCACACACACAGACACACACACTGACCAGCCGGGACAATAGCGAAGGAGGCATTGAGGAGGCGTGATGGGCAGTGAAAGATGGGGGATGGTTTTAGGAAAAAGAAAAGGTTTGAATACAAATGACAATTTAAAAACACTGGGTAATATTTAAGTATGCAAATATCTATTAACTCGGTAGTAGATAAAAAACTACTGTCCTTTCATTAAGTACAAGTTAAAAAAAAGTTCCTCAAACTGGAATTATTCTGTAAAAATGAATTAATCCATATAATCTTTATGGGCCTGACAGTGTGAAAAGGTGATAATAAAAAGAAAATGTAGTGCGCTGATTGGAACAATACATTTGGAAGTCATAACTAAAACTCCTTCCTTTTAGCAACTTGCCCATTCATTATTTTGAGGTCTCCTTCCCTGCAACTTTTCAACTCTCTCTCCTCTACTTCCCTCTGTCCTCCCTGTCTTCTTACTCAAGAGACCCTTGCTCTGCCCAGCCGGAGAGATAAGGAAGTGGAGGGGCCAAGTTTACCACAGCAGATAAGCTATAATTGCAGGGTAATAAAAAGACTAAAAAAAGAGAGGAAACAGAGGAAGAGAGGAAGAAAGAACAGACACAAAGAGGTGAATTGAGCAGCCACAGCAATGATTGATGTACGTGGTGACACCCTGGTTCGCTGACAGTTATCAGCGAGGGCAACCTTTTGCTCATTACAGCCATGTACGTGCAGCAGAGGACCAGTGGTTGTGCTCAAACAATAACTGCCAGCCTTGACCCCTCTGATAAACAGCAACTGCAGACTAACTAGCTGAACAATCACTTCTCTGTTCTGTGACAGTGCTCAGTCAGTGTGCCTGTGAACGCGAGTTATTAACATGGACACTGTGTTCAAACACATAAAACCAGCTGTGTCAGTTGTTGTTGTACACTTTTTGTTGGTGTCATAAAACTAGTAAGTCATCCGAATGGCAGTTGTTAGCTGTCGTTCAGTAAACAATGACAATGCCCTGCGAGCACTCCGCCGCTCATTTACACAGTTAGAAATGTTTTTCAGCTATAAAATAAAAACATAGAAAAAAGGGCATTAAATAGAGTGTACTGTCGGATGCATAAACAGGTTAACGTGATAAATGGGGACTGTGGTTTTGTGGTTGCTTGTTTCCTGACAAATAATGTAACATATGCTGCTAGTTTTTCAAGAAACTTAATATTATGAGATAATTAGTTTTATTCATTGTGTCATAAGGAACCCACAAGGAATTACATGACACCAAAAATACTGTTCCTGTAGTAAAACATTTGTCATACAGCAAAGCATCTTGAACATTTATGATTATGTAGGGAAACAAATGACTGAACACTGTCTTGGCCCAAACTCTAAAAATATAAAAAAGTTTGCAGCTCAACAGCCAGGCAGAAAAAAAATCATCAACTTAAAAAGCATATCCCTTAAACTCTTATATTCTAAGCATTTCATGAAATTTCCTTTGTTTTAAAATTTCCTCCTGGATCTACTTCCAAACAAGACATTTTCTCTTCAGGGAAACATTGAACCTGCTTCCTGCCACCTGCTTCTTTATCTAATGGTTGTGTAGCTGAACATAACTAGAGCGTTAATATTTGAAACATGAGTCACTTTATCTTGTTTTTCACGAGACAATAAGTTTAGTTTAGTTCATTTGTTCACTTCATTTTCTAAACATCACCTGACCATTTTCTTGCATGACCTACATGTCATGAATTTTCCACCATGGCTTGAAACCCTAGTGCACAGCAGACACCAAGTAAAGACTTTACTTGCAGGGTTCAAGATTTCCTTTTATTTGTCATTGCATAAAGAATACACAAAGGCCATACTTCACACACATGCAGACACTCATAGACATTAATAAATAATTTAAAAATTTTAAAGGCTACTTGGGCTACTTCAGATGCCAAATATACCCGATAAAGATCTGTAAGCAAGTCCATTTCTGTTCTTTCTTAAAAGCTGGGTAACCTCATTCTTGTATCAGCAAATGTGGATGAGAAGTGTTTTATGACTAGATATTTGTGTAATAGCTGGTGCTTGAAAATGTTGCTGTTACTGTTAAATCTCCAAACTGATCGTAATGATTAGAATAGAAATCCGTGTCAATCTGTAGATACTTTGGCCGCCTTAAAGTCTGTCTGGTTTTATGTATTCCAGATTTTACATTTCTGACACATTCACATATTGAATTCTGCAGCTTTTAAAATAACTCTTATAACAGTGGTTTGAAGGGGGGTCAATTTGGGTGATGACATCAAAGCTATTAAGCACTAAAAGGCTCCATGTGAACGTGATCACACACTCACAAAAACACAGATTTTAAGGTTTCAGGCATACTCGTCTTCAATTTCTCTTGTGCTTCTTATATTAAAAGTATGGAGACTTTTTTACCTTTTACCCCAAACTCTAAAATGTTCACTCTATTCAAAAATCCAGTGAGAGCTGTATAGTCATGGTCTAATAATGTCTTTTGGAAAGCAAAGTGTATGAATAAAAGGCTTGTTTCCAAAGCTGTCCAAAGTAGAAAAAGCAAATAGGACCAAAATTTTGATGTGAATATTTTCACCGACGGTGAATAGAAATAGTTCAATCTTGATTAAAAGAAGGAATAAAAACACAAATAACGCAACATATTGGATGTCAGGATGTCTATTCAGCTTGGAGGTTACAGTGGTGAAAGGAGATGGCAATTTGTTGTGTGTGACAGGCAGGTTTACCGTTGGCGTGCTGTGTGACCACCAGCCCTTACTTCCTTCCTCTCTGCTGGCCTGGGGAAAGAGTGTGTCCTGTTGCTCTGTTCCTCTGGGGCTTGTGCCTTTGTGCACGTGTGTGTGTGTGCGTGTGTGTGTGTATATACACATATGTACTGTATATGTGTGTGTGTTTTCAGTCACACTCCACTGCTCAGGGGAGGTCAGGTGAGATGAGTTCCTGATTCTTGGAAGAGTGGACAGCTGCAGCATGTCACACAAATACCACGACATGAAATGTGCACACAGTGAAATACACGAACAACGCTCTCAGACATTCACACACTTGTTATCTTTTCCTTTTTGACTGTCTTTGTCTCATTCCCAAAAACTTGTCATTTTTTATGATAACATTGTTCCAAATTTAAATAAAACTTTTCATCATTTTAAGATTTTATTTCAGCAAACTTCTTGTAATGCTCCTTCACTGGTCAGCATCTGAGAACTACCTTCTGGGCTCAAAAACAATTTTTGCAGAATATCAATATCAAATAAAGTTCACTCATCTTCTACCACTTATCCGTTTCCAGGTCGCAGGGGGTGCTGGAGTCGATCCCAGCTCACACTGGGTGAGGGTGGGGTCACCCTGGACAGGTCACCAGTCCATCACAGGGCCAACACACAGAGACAAACAACCACTCACACTCACACTCAGACCTACGGACAATTTAGAGTCACCAATTAACTGGGAAGGCCGGGAACCAAACCTGTGACCTTCTTGTTGGGGGGCATCAGCGCTAACCACTATGTCGCCGTGCTGCCCATTAAATAAAGTTGCTCCTTTCAAAAAGTTCAAAATGATACTCAGCCATACTCTACACATACTCTGTGTGCTGACTGGCAGAAATGTGGAACAGATTATATTCCATTGTCCAACCACTTTTTTAATCTAATCACGTGTTATCTGCCCACATCGCTCTCCTGTATGCAGACTTATCTGAGGGGCCATTATAGCAGCTTCTCCATATGCTCCTATCTACACCAACAGAGATAAGCTACCTGGGAGTGAGGTAGACCAGAGAAGAGTCCAGGTCCAGGCAGGGTCTCCCTGCCTCTCCTTGTCACACAGCCACACACACACACACACACACACACACACACACATACAAAAGGCCATGAAAACAGGTTGTCTGCATAGTATCAGAGACGTGGCTTTGCTGTGATGCACTGGAGGAGCCGTAGTCTCCTGCTCTCTTAGCCCTGTGTAAATACACTGCTCATTGTTTATATAGCGTGGTGTGGCTTCCAGTTCCAGGGACCATCACTCTGGGTCTGGGTCAGATCGCCAGCAACATACACACTCACTCACACACACACACACACACACACACACACACACACACACGCACACACACTCAAACTTGGTATGGGCGCACATGTGGCTGCACACACACATATTCATCCTAATGCAAACCAGACTCCCTCTTGCTCCCTCTTTTTCTTAGGGAGAGAGGGAGAGGGAGCGGTAGTAGGGAGACCGCACAGTGTTGGATCTCGGCCAAATGGACCAGCGGAGCTTGTTTGGAAAGCTTTCAGTCAGAAAGCCACTTTTTGGCAGGGGCCCTGTGAGTGCTGCTGAGCCCTCTGAAGCAGGCTGGAGCTGCTAAAATAAATAATGGTTAGGGCTGAGGGGGTAAGAGTGGCGTTGGAGGGTGGGGTGGTGGGGGTGTGGGTGAGGTGGTGGGGGGGTGGCATTGGGGTAGCAAAAGGGAAAAAGTAGAGGAGAAGGGAGGTGGGTGGGGGTGGAGTAAGGAGAGAGAGATGAGGGAGGGGAGGGAGGAGCAGGGAGGTTTTAGAGACCTCTCCTGTAATTATATCTGTCAGTCGACACCAAGGCACTTGGACCGCCAACGCTCACGTTTCCCCTCGCTCTCTTGCTGTCATCAGACAGAGAAGCATGGAGAGTGAGGAGGAGGGCCAGCGTGTGTTTATCTGAATTTGTCCGACTGCATATACATTTTATGTGTGCATCAGCTTGTGTCTGTGAACAGTCTTGCAAGCTCCATGGGTGGTGTGTGTATGTGTCTATTGACGTCTGAGTGTATATGTGTGTGTGCCTCTTGGTGGGCCTGCAGGGAAACAAACCTGGTCATTCTGGGAGAGGGAGATAAGGAGGTGTTTCACACTAGAATATGTTGGTCTTTCAGCAGGGAGCAAAGTAGTGGCCCCTCTGTACACTGGCTCGCAAAAAAATAGCCAAGAACAGCTTTTCACACATTAGCTGAGCAGGGCATGTGTGCTAAACATGTGGTGCTGTGCTGCAATGAACACACTGCTGTTTATTTTGCAATTTACAGTCACAGACTATGATAATCTGTTGATTGTATGGCATGTTATAATCTACATGCCTGGTAAACGAGGTGGTATTCAGTCTGATCTATTTTATTATTAGCTATGAACACTAACCGTGACACCTTGACCAGAATACACATCTGCTCCCTTTAGCCTGATAAAGTCGATCCTTTTCCCAGAGAATGTGAGAGACGCATTTCAGCATCAGAAATGTTTATTTGTGCATGAATTTAAGGTCAAATGTTTCCAAATAATTGGCATGTGCACTCAACTTTAATGCCGTACTCACACAATGTAGAAAGGGAAGAATGAGAAAAGGCTTCTGTTTTTTTCAACTTGACAGCTTGCACATGTTTTTCCAAGATGGTTTCCCCTGACTGCAGGCTTGTCATCACATCACTGAAATAGCCAAAATTAACCACTTTTCTTTTTTTTAGCCTGTAAGGAGAAAGTACAACAAAGAGAGATTAAACATTAAGCGAAAAATGGTCAGAATCCAGAAATGCAACAAATATCAAACACATACAAAAAGTCAACACACAGTGGGAGTGATGACCTAATAATGGATAAACGGCAACATTATAGATAGGTGTGAGTATCTTTTAATTTGAAGATATGGATTTTTTTTTTTTTTTTTTAATGAAAGAAAATATTTTAAAACTCATGACCCACTGGGGTGGTCATCTTAGGATGCAGCCTGTGAGCTGCTGAGACGTCAACCAATCTCATCTGCCACATGACATAATTTGGATAAACTGACCGCATGTGCAAAATCTAAATATTATAGAATTAGTTTTAGTTTGGGCAGTACTTAAACCATAGTCGTTAGCACTGTTGCCCCACAATAAGAAGGTTGCGGGTTTGGTTCCTGGCCTGGGCTTTTCTGTGTGGAGTTTGCATGTTCTCTCCGTGCCTGTGTGGGTTTCTTCCGGGTACTCCGGTTTCCTCCCACCATCCAAAGACATCATGTTTGGGTTAATTGGTGACTCTAAATTGTCCGTAGGTCTGAGTGTGAGTGTGAGTGGTTGTTGGTCTCTGTCTGTCTCTGTGTGTTGGTCCTGTGATGGACTGACGACCTGTCCAGGGTGTCCCCCGCCCTCACCCAGTGTGAGCTGGGATTGGCTCCAGAACCACCCACAACCCAGAAACGGAGAAGCGGTAAAAGATGAATGAATAGTTTTAGTTTTTGCTTCCAACTGAGTTCATCTGACCTGGAGGCTTGTTTGTGTTATCAACTTAAAGATCGTGTTTTCTGCATGCATTAATTCACTTTGACAATGATACCAACCTACATAGTGAATGAGCGCCAACACATTCAGCCTTTTCTCGCACTTTATCTTTACATCTAAGTCTCTCTTTCTTCTTCTGCTTTGTAGTGATCTGGTTCGTTCTCTAATCTCAGCCAGGATCAGGTCCAAGGATCTCACCCCAGGGACACAATTACCACACTGGGCTAAATGTGCCGCCCACCAGTATCCATCAAAGGCCTTCCATACTCTCTCTAACCCTCTTTTCCTCTGATGCTTTCAGTCTTTCTCTCACCATTATTAGTATATATCATTCACACACTCTTCTTCCATTCCTCACTTCTTCCCCACACTCCGTTTTCTCCACCATGAGCCCTCAGATGATTTCTTAAGATGCTGTAAAGACGATGAAATGGATGTTGATGACTCACAGTGAAGCTCTGCATCTTGAAGGGATTAAGGTTTCCAAATACCAACATCATTTTTTTTTTTTTTTTAAATTTTAAATTGTGCACCCGGTCTGTTAAGAGCTGAACTCCCACCATGACAGACAGTCGAGTAGAGCAGCGAGCAGTCGGCAGCGGTGGTCTGAATGTGTGAGAGGTGTTGATTTAGCTGTAGGAAGAAGGATTAAATGGCTCATTGGTGGGGCTAGGAGGGGAGAAGGTGTGAAGCGATCAGCCCTCCCTCTTTTTGGCCCCCCTGTCCCTCCTTCTCTCCCTCGGCCAGGAGAAAAGGCCATTGGGGCTGAACAAACAAATCACATGGCCATCAAACGCTACTCACCACTGCTGCACTGGGACTTCATTCAGACAGAATTTTACTGGTCTCTGCAGTGCGCTCATATCCACAACCAAAGACACACATGCACACACACTGCTGAGTCTCCCCATCAACATGACAGTGGTTTTACAAGTCCCCATAGTGTGAGGTCTCTTATTCCCCAAGTAGCACTAGAACAACATCAGCAGTGCGAGCAGAGGGAGAAGAGGAAGGAGGGACAATTCAACTATTGAACTGTCGTTGCTCAGCGTTGAAGGGAGAGTTGTCAATAAAGCTCATAAAATAAGGTTGTGAAAGTCGTAACTGTTTTGTAATGGGAAGTTGGTGTCAACTCCCTTCAAAGTTATGGCCCATTTAAAAAGAAGTGTGTTTAAATGTGACGAGGATGCACCTTGCAGGACTTTTAAGATTGAAGGGAAAACTGAAAATGGTCGTTACACTCGGGACTTCACTCGTGTGTGGTTTGGGAGGGTGTGTGTGGTACGACAACCTGCCTGTAACAGAAACCTTAGGCTGGCATTTTCCTTTTAGAAATGAAACTTTCGCTTTCATGTTCTCTCTCTCGCCCCTTGGTTAGCCACTAAATGTCACTCTCTCCTCTTTAAAACAAACAAAGCCAGTTGAGTCTAGTATTAGCTGCTATTTGAAATGGCTCCGAGCCCTCAGAAGGAGCCCCTGCCATCCTTTAAAAAGTGTATCACACACCAACACACCCCATTAGTTTTGAAAATCAGATGGAAAATATCAGAGAAAATCTCTGACTTGACTGGATAATCACAGCCGTTGGACATTAAAGGGCTACCGTGGTATTATGGAGGGATGTGAGGGAAACACAGACAGTGGTCGACACACATAGAGACACAGGAGGAGAGAGAGAGGCTGAGAGCAAAGGGCACAGACTTTGGTTTATTGCTACGCTAAATACCAGCTACCTCCAAAACCACACATGACATGGAGCTATCGCCAAAGATAAGTCTTCAGTGTCATAACTGTCAGACGATAATCACAAGGCGCTTAGATGTTCTCTGCTGCCATTAGCATATGAAAATGGATCTCAGCAACTCTGTTTCATCAGCTGTTCAAATTCTCAGGAGAGAGACAACAACTCTATACACGAGTATTAAAAAGCTTTGACAAAAGCTTTTTCTCTTCGTTCTCATCCAGGCTGAGGTTTGTAATTTGGGCTCGGTGGAATTGGTTCTTGTTCTTTAAGAGGTTATTATAAGACCGTTACAGGCGTTCCTGGTCAGTCTCTTATTGTTTAAGAATACTTATAAATACTTATACTTATAAATTCAATAAATTCAATAATCAACAAGATATTTCCTTTAAAACATCACAATATTAATTGACCTGTGTTGTCAGTTTTCAGTGATTCAGTCTGAGGGGGCAGGATTCCCTAAATGTTATTAAACAGAATGTATGTGATACAAGGTAGACTGAAATTAAAATCCACCATAACATGTAACACAGTTTGTTTCATATATTTGTCTTTTCATGATGGCCTTCCACCTTGTGCCTAAAAAACAAAATAGGATGAGAGAGATTATGATTAATTACTTTATGCATCGCTAGTGTGCAAAATATCAGGGACAAAACTCATTCTGTGGTGACAAGGGGCTCTACCTGAACACTACAAAAATGAATTTTGCGCTGCTGTTCTCTTAGGGTTCAAGGTGTTTGTCAAATTTCTGTCTCTATCGGGACACAGTCTGACATCTGTAATGCATTTTTCTGTTCTTTTTGCATGATTAAGCAAACTTGGCATGCAGGTGCTACCCAGTGGACTGCACCAGTACAACAATATTCCCAGAACAAATTAAAGTACCTGTCATATGGATCAGTCTGTCTCCCTCACACACACACACACACACACACACACACATGCACACAGAGAGGGAAAAAGAGAAAAATACAACCAAGCCAAAACAAACTAATAACAAAACTGATCTCAAATCACAGGATGTGATTGTCACAGGACAGAATGTCAGAAATAAAACAAATACAGATTCATGGAACTGCAAATCTCTCAAACTTAGAATGGATGGGTCTAGAGAGAGCCTTAGTTTCACTGAATAATGTCTGCTTATGCTCTGATGTTGGTACATCAGTGCCATGGGCCCATTCACCACGGCTCAAATGTGGCAGTGCATCAAATCCTCTAACACAAATCCACTGCGTCCTGCTCTAAGAGTAATGATGAAGGGGCCTCAACCAACATCACTAATATGTTAAATAGTTTCAGTCCTCTGCAGTCTCATCACTTATTCAGATGGACCCAGAGAGAGAAGGAGAGGGAGAGAGGCGAAAAACACTTCACACTCTCAACTATGCAGTGGAGCTCATCACTTGGCAATCTGTCCCGATTGCTTTAATTGGCTTATAATATTGCCTCTGATCTTGTCGCCCAATTAACAGGCCAGTCTGGCAGTAGGACTGGGAAGCCGGCGAGCATGTGATGCTTCCGGATCTGTGCCATATGGAACACAAGCACCGATTGGCCGCTGATAAGGCACCACTTTGCCCCTCTCACACCATGCGACTGTATCACAAGAGCGGATGTTATGGCCCTGCATGTGTGTGTCTGTGTGATGGGGCAAATTATGATAGCAATTTCATGTAGATGAGAATGGTTCAGTGTTTTGTTCTGCAGTAGGAAGAGAGGACTTGCCAAAATTGTTATGAGTAAGTTGATCTTAAGGGAGAGCTTATGATTATCGACTTTGTACAGCCAGTCACACATGATATGATGCTCATTCAGCCTGATGGTCCCAGTGAAGCACAATTAAATATAAACAATAAGTACATTTACAACATTTTATAGAATGCAACCTCTTCAGTTTGTGCTAATGTGATTAAAATGATTTCTTAAAATCTATTAACTAGATGTAATTTCATTCTGAGTAAGAGAATGCCATTGTTAAATGTTTATGAGCGTAACTATTACAATGAGGTTAGCGAAGAATTATTCCTTTCCCTTTCCGTTAGACCCAAGAATAGATTTAGTGTGAGCTTACTGTTTTATCCAGCATTTGGAATTAATGACAGAGGCCTCATGTTCACTTGGAAGCATCATTTCTAACAATAAATAGTGCTGTTATTTAGATCTCTTAGCCCTGAAATAATTCCTACTTATACCTCTTCCCTTCATTTATACTCATTACACTAAAAGGCATTGCTTGATTTTGTACCATTCCACCAACTAACAGTGAGCAACACTGACAATGTGGATGCTAACATGGTAGTTTTCAGGCCAAAAAAAAATAAATACATAAAAATGTCTTGCTAATCTAAGTATTCAACAAATTTCAGCATTTGTCAAGATTCAGGATAACATGATGCATTTTGGTAAGAAATCCTGAATGTCAGCAGAACTTGTTTGTTTACAAGAAAAGTCCACAGGGTAGCTTCAACTGCCCACAACACAGGCTACTGCTCATTATTTTGACTGGATGTACCACTGTAATCTGTAGCTGTACAACTCTCTGTGGTACTTTGTGCTTCCAGATTTGAAATTTTGAAAGAGGAATCCAGTACCCTCTGTCATTAGGCATGGTGATGGCTGAGGGCCCTTAAATGGGAGGCAGATCCCTTTGAACTCTGACCCACTTCAGATTTGAAACCAAACAGACAGACAGACAGAAAGAAATACAGAGGGACAGGGGTTGAGATGATGAAAAAACTAGAGATCAGTATGCACAGATTTGTTGGTTCTTGGTGTTTCTCAGGCACCAATACTCAAATGCCTTATCAGTCACACAGCCAACAATAGTTAGCCAGATCCACACTAACCTCAAATGAATAGTATGCCTGCACTTAGAGGTCAGAATTAAACTCTATCCTCTGCCTAAAACATCTCTTTTTCAGAAACCTACAGCAGGAGCAGCAGCAGGAAGTAATATCTCACAAAACCCCTAACCTCTTTCCATTTCATCTGTCTTTTCGCATTCAAAGCGGTGATTCATATTCTGCAAAGATTGCACAAGTCAAATCACTGCAATGCCTTTGATGGTGGTGACAGTCCAAGACCAAGGTGTTTAACTTTCAACTACTCTGCCAGCTGACCAGAGCACAAGCTACAGAGGCCTGGGCCCCGTCCAGTGCGCCAGTGCCAGGCAAGTATCCCTGGAGTCTGAGTGCCTGGCAGGGAACCCAATGAACAGTACATGGCAAGAAACCCAGTCCTGTCCTGTAAAGCTGCACCTGAAAAGGGGAGACAAGGGACAGAGGGCGGAGGGAGAGGAAGCGGCAGGAGAGATGAGATTGAGAATGAGGATAGAGAGAACAAAAGAAAAACAGAGGAGGAAAGAGACAGAAAAGCAGAAGATGGGAACATGAATGAGCCTGTCTGGCCTTGTCTTCGTATCCTTGGCTTTTTTTGGGCTCTTTTCAAGTGACTGCGGGGCTATCCCAGTGCTGCTATTCCCCATTAACAGGGCCCCACATCTGTTTCTCTCATTCCAGCCGCGCTTTAAGGTCCCTGAAGGTGCAGTTAAATTAGAGCCAGCACAGGTTTATAAATGTAAAATCCTCCAATAATCTGGAGCTGACATGACCCCTAATCTTCTTGCTCTAGTCAACAGGGGGAACAGTGCTAACTAAGGCTTTGGCAGCACCAACATGTGTTTTGGCCACCAGACTTTTAAGAGGAAGGTGCAGACAAGGAGGATTTTATGGGGGGAACAAGCTCTTATTTGTGTGTGCTAAGCATGGTTGAGACATGTTGGTGAGTGAGACAGATATCTATTTATGCTGTTGTGTTGCTGTTTCAGTAATGTTTTAAAAAAAACAAAAAACAAAACAACCCATTACAAGGAAATCATTTGTTGCCCAGGATATCTAACTCCACTTAGACATAACATTTTTTATGCCGAAATAGATGGAGCTATTTTTCTAAAAATAAGCTTCCTTGCTGCTTTTATTTACGGTTTATAAATGGATCACAAAATCTTTCAAGATCATGACGAAACCTTATGGGGATAGAAACAGCTTATAAAGGACAGAGAGAAGAAAAGAAGGCAGAAAGCCCATGTCTCTTAGCTCCAGAGGAGGGGGTTTCACTAAACTAGCCTGTCTAATGCAATTAATCTAATTGGAGCCGGCGTAAAGTGACAAATTACTACCTTTCACACTAGGGACCATGAGCGAACCTCTAGAGATGGATGTGGGAAAGGATACCTAGGTAGTTAATGTTATATCTTTTAATTCCATCTTAAACCCTATTGTAAATGGTAGAAAAAAAGTCCATTAGATAAAAATCATGTGCCATTATCCATTAAGCTTTATTCAGCACGTGTTTAAGCATGTATCCATTTTGATGAATATGTATAGTTTATAGACTGTGATGATTCTGGCCTACAAATAACAGCAGATTATCTTTCCATAAAATATACATATTGACAACAAATAATTCTCAAGAGGCTAAATGTTAAGTAGTAATCATTTTTTCATTTGCGTTCACCGATCATCAGCGACATTCATATACTTCACTGAACTTCTAATACTATGTGATAGTATCGGTATCAGCAGCTCTGCCCTATTTGCTTGGATCTGCATGCATTTACACTTGACATTTGAGTTTTTGATTTAATCTCAGAACATATGCACACGAACTCTGCATATTTCAGTGAAATTGTGTTAATGTGTGCCCTTTTCTATAACCTTGATTACTTGCTGTGCTATCAGAAAACCTTTTTTTGCGGACATTGATTTCTGCCCGGGGCCACGTTACTGAACCTGGAGCAGCCTATCTCAGCGGATATAATGAACTTAAAGAAAGCATAGCTATTACGGAAACCTCTGACACTTTGACATTATCAAATGCCTTGGTTAAAACGCACATATGGAACAAAAAGTTCAGCATGATATACATATTATTTGCATGCCATTTCCATAAGTGATGCAGAGTTGAACATCATTCTTTTTGCTTTGCAGGTGTTGATCGCAATCATTACATAAAAGTTTTAATTGGTTTTTACTGCTGCCCAAGTCAAGTGCTGTTGAAGTATTTATGTAAAGTGGAAACCATCAATTTTCAAGTGTTTTTTTTTTTAGAAACAGTTGTTGTGGGCCGTGAAATTCCACATTTGTGTGATTCCACTTACCGATGATAACCAACCAGCACTCTGACCTGAATAATTGTGCTAAATTGTGACCTGCGACCTGGTTGAGCTCCTGAAAAAACAGAGAAAGACGCATCCAGAGGTGGAATGTCCTCTGCTGTTTCATTCCCAAGGCAGGTACTAATGTACTCCAAACGAGAACCTCACTGACCCAAAAATGCATCCCATGCTCTGAGTGCAGGTCCAGCAAAATCCTCCCCTTTTCATTTCCTCTTCTGAGACTTTGGTTTTCATTTCTCTCTTTTTACAGTGTTTTTCTTTACCGCTCTCTTCATCCCTCTCTTCTTACTCTCTCAAAGTCCATCCCCCCCTGTCACCTTCACGCCAAACCCCCGCCCCTTTCTCTCTCTGTCTGGAGAGGAAACGGTGGCCATTAAACGTGTCTGCTGGGGTCTGGGGGTCTGGAGAACAACCGTCACATTGTGTGACCCTGCCTTGGACCCCAGACGGACTAATGAATAAGGGTAACCCACCACCACCACCACCACCTCTTTCTCCATCCTCAACCCGCCCCTCCTCCGTCCGTTCATGCCAGACCCCTGGTAGGTAATTCCCCCACTTCTTTCACAGGGTCCCAGACATCTCCCGCGGCCTTTGACTGAGGGCTTATCTTTTCAGAGGGAAATGTGTGTCATTTGGGGTTTAAGGAAAAAGCAAAACAAAAACACTGTCACTAGCATACAGTTCAACCATCCCTCCCGGCCCACCTCACCAACCCCGAAACCCTGGTCCTTCACTTCTTTCCCCTCTCTTCCAAACCTTGCAGGGTGAGGACACAGGCTTAAGGAAATAGTGTGAGACATCTACAGTGTCTCCAATTATCTTGAGGAATATGTAAATAGGTGAAGAGACAGTGGTGGGATTATATGCAAATGGCAGCGGCTCATGACATGAGGTGGACAGACGGCTCAGTGGAAAACAGGATTATTCGAACGCAGAGCCACCAATATATTACTAAGAAGCATTGCAAGCCTAATTATACAATAAAACTTCTGCGAAAAACAAAGACAAACAAATTCAAAAGAAAATATGCAAAATAAATCAGAGACATGTTCCAAATGCCATTGGGTAAGTGTAACCTATTTTTGAAAGAATAACACTGTATCATAGCATTTAACATGTTGTAGGTCTGATCGTTTTTGCACTGACAAACAAAATCCACAGCCATGAAAAAAGAAAACGGTCCATCTTTTTGTAGTGAGACACCCACGCTAGCAGTAGACTCTTCAATAACCACATGAATAACACAAAGCGCTGGTGCTCCTCTGAAAGGCAACCATGTATCCCTAGGAGATTTAACAATGGTGACATGTGTAAGCTCAATGCATACAAAATATCTCTCCTCTGCTCTGTCTTTTCCCTCTGTTCTCGTTCTCCTTTTCTTCTTCTGTCATGTTTGTCTTACATGGTGCCTGCCCACAGCAAATCTGAGCATCATTTCACAACACTCAGCAATTCAGAGCGGTCTCATTATTAGTATTTCTTCAGTAGCTTTGCAGCCAAAGTACTTGCACTTACGGCTAATGTATTCTGCGCACACCAAGACTGACTGCTGCTATCAAAGGACTTGCCTCAACGGCGGTAATAACTGGAAAATTATTTCTGATAGCCTGAAACAATCTTCCAAATCATCACAGAACTTTATTAAAATAATATCAAATCAAATTAGCCAGCGTCCCCCTGTAATGAATTAAGTAAAGGGTTATGCCAGCATTAATCCTATCATGCTTGGAGGCATGGGGGCGGTGGGAGCGTTTAATAAACCAGTCAGTTCCTTCAAGCAGCAGGGCCAGCTTCAGATCCACCATCCGCCCTGATGCCCGCTCTGGAGAGGGAAACACATCAAAAGACTTCCTCTCCCCTCACTTTCTCTCTCCCCTTTGTCCCCTCCCACCCTCCTCCTTCCCTCTTTCCTTTTTTTTTCCCCATCCCGCATCCCTCTCACTCTTGCTTGTCTCCCTCTTTTCCACCCTTTTTTTTTCTTCTTTCTCATTCCCCCTCAAACTATCCCCAACCCTCCCTGTGTCTTTCTAAATAATCTGTGCCCCCCCTCCCTCCCCGTCTTCCAATGCTCCATTGTGCCTGTGGGTGAGATTATTCATATGGGGGTGAATCTTGGTGGAATCTCAGAAGGCTGGTGATAAGTGGTGGAGCCCATTGGGACGGCTTGGCTTGTCCTCCCAGTACAGTCTTTCCTTCTAAGCCGGCACAGAGAGGGAGACAGAGGAGTGATATCAAATAGGTCACTGTTTAGCCATGGAAAGACAAAGGTATTTTGGATGCTACAGAGTCCAAAAATCACTCAATAGCTCTCAAGACGTTACAGTCGGCACTTTTTCTTCGCAACATGGGAAAAAATAAATACATACTGGGTCCAGTCTTAATCTTACTTTATAATTTCACTTCTCAGTATGCAAACATAAAACAGTGAATCCTGAACTAAGGGCAGGTATTTGTATGATGCTGTCAAGTGCACATTCTGGATAGTAAAAACTTTTTGTCTTTATAAAATAAAGAGAGCTAACGGGGTTGCGGTGAGGTGAACTACTCAACAATGTTTTTATGATGTGGTTCCATGAGTTTTGTTAAAGTAATTTCAAATAAATTGTTTGTGAAATTTTAATTTGAAAGATTGGAAGAGCTGAATCTTGTTTTTGATTATTTTCTTAATTTTGTTCATCATTCCTTTTAGTGACAGTGAGATGGTTGTCAGCATGTTCTGGGAAACTATGTGTAATGGCTGAAGGGGATTTTGACAGTAGGTAATTCAGACTATGACTAGCTTTTCAACAGCAGCTGCATTTTTTCTTTTTTTGATGGTGTCACAAAGCAATATAAATGAGGCATTGTGGTGCTTTGTGCCTCAGCATTGTGAGACGCTCCAGCCTGCAAATCATTTTCTCCAGATGTGTGGGAATGTGTTCACATGGTACACATCCCAGCAAGAGTCACATAATCTTCATTTTACATATAAATATATGTGTGTGTGTGTTTGTATGTTTTTTTTTTTAAGTTAAAGGTTTTAGGTTCTCTCAGTGATCATCAGGGTTAGGGGTTATGTGACACTTGTCCACCAGTGTCGTGGACCATAAGGCTTCAACAGCTGCTCTTCAAGCCTCCCTTCCTCATGTTCTCAGTCAACAGGATGTTACAGACACAAGTAAAAGCAGCAACTAAACACACAAGAAGCTCAACTCAATGAAGTTATCCTATGTAGACACAAGTTTTAACAAAAAACTATACAAAAGCTAACAAACTACTATGACACTACACGGCAGCAGTGACAAGTAGCCAGCAAGCGATAGGAACATTTTTCGAGCAATTCACAACACTGACAACATTAAGTTAGCAAACACTATCTCGCTACTGTAGCTGTTATCAAGTTCTGAAAACCAGATCCAGGGTCCACAGTAAAGCTGGGGCCCTTAACAGTTTGTAAGGTTCTCCATCTCAGTAAAACTACTCTTGGTTCCTGGGTTGGACAGGGAAAGAACTTCAGTCTTTGAGTTTATCTGAAGTAAAAAGAAATTCTGGATGTTTGGATGTTCCGAGGGCCAAACAGGATCTGAATAGAGTCTGACTGGAAAAGAAATTCATGATGGATTTATCCCACTCTTGTGAAAATACATCCACCGGCTGACAAAGATTTTATCCAGTTGTCCCCATGGCCGTCTGCCCTGTCAGCTGGTCTCATCTAACTTTGCTGGACCTCTTTCAGATGAAAAATAGTTCTCTTCATTGGAGGAAAATCTGGACGGTCATTCTCAGCTGGACACTAAATACCATGCTTCGTCAGCCTGCATGTAGGCAGTGCCTTTTTATCTAAGCATTGAAAAGGTCAACTGTTTAACATGAGGTACTCTTTGATTACATCCCAATGAATGGGGGTGTAACTTCTTTTCTCTGGACAACATTACGCCATTATATCCTTAAATAGAAAATACTTTTACTTCTGTATTATTGTTACTATTCCAACTATTACTGTGACTCATATTAGCAAATCTGCCAACCAACAAACAAACAAAAAAAGAAAAAGTAGCAATGCATTCTGTTCTTTGCAGGTTGTTAGCCCTGTTGGGAACTTAAGGAGTCAGCAGCAGATCTGACAGGTTTTTGTCAAACACCCAACCAAACTTATCTGGAAGGCAAATTTGCACAGACCAAGCCATTAACTCATCTCCTGAGCTTGTCATATTTGTTTGTGCAAACAGTTTTTTTCTGTGATTATTACCAACATTGCATTTAGTTTTGGTTTTGGTAAAAAAAAAAAATATATTATATATTCAGGTTAAATGATCCCTCTCACTGCCTGCCTATTCATTTCAGATGCCACTGTGTTTTCAGCTGCTGCTTTGGCCAGTACAGTTCTTTGATTATTGAAAGAGATTGGGTCCAAAGCCATTAAAATATGCTGTAATGTCTTTCACGTTTACACTTTCAACATATAAACATATAACAGTTTCACAGCTATCATTTACATGACATGTGCCATGGAGGTGCTTTGATTAATATGACCACTGCCAGGATCAACATTATGCTTCAGCTCTTTTAATTTCACCCACATTCATTCCTGAAGTTTCTATCTCATCTTTTTCTTTCTCTCTATGTCTCTGAGCAGCTCACCCATAACCACCACTCCTCATGGATGTTTTTGGACAGGATTCACTGGTCCTGTTGCTGCATGGCGGCAGAGGTCTGGAGGCAGGTCACTGTCTACCATGCAGGCGGAGGTGAGATAGCATCTTCAGGTAGAAGGGCATGGATTGTAGACAAAGTGAAGGCAGGAGTGGGTTTTGATGTCAGGCAATGTCCGTGAGGCGACGTGACAGGCCCACAGGATAGCAAAATTTTTTTGTCAAGCTATTCAAATTCTTCACCTGCCTCAGAGTATGTCAAGGCATGCCTTGATATCACTGGATCTTGGGAGTTAGTCAGTGCGTAGCTTGTTGATGCGTATGTGTGTGTGTATATGCTTTGATGGGCATCACTGATAACCTCAGCACCACCTCCCCTTCCTCCTCCACACACACACATGCCCAACTGTTTCCATGTGTCTTCAATGTGTGAGAAAGTATGGGTGAGAGAGGGAGGGGTCACCACGCTGTTTCCCCTCAGGAGGGTTTGTCCTGTGCCATCTGGCACCTCAGATGCATGGGCACAAGAGCAGGAGGGGGTCTCTGTGTGTGTGTGCGAGTGTGTGTGCTGTGGGTGTGTGTATATGTTGGGGGTTATCTTGATATTATGACACTACATCCCTTGTATGTGCCCCCCCCCCCCCCCCCAACACCCGCACACACCCCCAATAGTGGATTTCGACTCCTTGTCATCCCATACTTATATTTTCTTTCATTCACTTCCTTGTTCTCTCTTTCCTCAGCCTCGTCCCCGCTCTAAAAACTTTAAGCCACAATGAGAAACCCCTGTTTTGGGCGCAGACCCCCCCTCTTTCTCACATAACTCTTTCACTTCCCACACTGTCTTTCACATTGTTGATGTTGCCCCCTCATGGCTTCCTCACTTTTACCACTTTCTTCTTGCCTCCATCTTACCCCTTTCTCCCTCACCGCCCTGAAATCTCCTCTCTGCTGTGCGTGATGCATGGCAACAGCTCGGCCAGCTGATGAGGGCCAGTTAGAGATCGCACCCAACCTTGACACCCACAGCTGCAGTCCACGCACACACACATAAGGGAGGGGAAGGATCGGGGGCATTGTGCTATGTAAAATAATCACAATGCATTTACATTCATTGTGGTGGAGATTTGTTGCTATAATAAGGCTGAGGAGAAATCATGAATATTCACAAACACTTTAAGCAATTATGATAATCAGCATTATTCCTTGCCTCACTGCTATCTGTCAGAAGACATGGCAGCAGAGGCGGGAAAAGTAGGTTGGAATAGTCTGCAGTTTTACACTCTAGAAATTATATTACTTTTTTTTTTCTTTTCCGAACATCCATTTTCAATCTCTCCCTCCACCTCTGCCTTGCACTGTTCTTTTGTATCTTTGTTCTCATGATTCTCCTTCTCTCCCCATATTTTATTTCCTTCTTCTTCTAGGCTTGTTCTTCGCTAAAGTCCATTGTGCTTTATGAAGAGGAGGGGTAGGATCCCGGAGTGAGAATCGCCCCTGGGTCCTACAGAGCTGGCAGCAGTGTTGGTCTAATCTTCCGGGTCAGGCCTGGTGCTTTCATCTTCTCTCACTTGGAGCCCCTTGTGTTTGATGTGAACTTAGCCCAGGAATAACCGTTCCTTTCTTCTCTGCTAACCTGGCCCTGGAGTAGGGGAAAGTACTTTGTTGTTATCCTAGGAGCCAAACAATGCTGGAAGGAGTGCAGAAAACCTTAATGAAAGGCTTTTGATCCAAACTGATATTACAGTGAGAACCTTGAGAGAGAGAGTGGGAGAGAGAGAGTGAGCATGTGTGAGTGAGGAAAATAAAGAAAAAGTGCAGAAATCGCAGAAATCAAAATGCAAATTGCATCGGAATGGGTAAATGGAGCCTTCCTTTAATTCACACCCTTTGAAATTAATTATTTTAGATTCTCCTGCATTTGTTTCAAGTTTGAAGGAGAAAGAAAAAAGGAGCCATCTCATTTATTATACGGGTGGAATTTAAATTAGCACATGGAGCCTTGCGGGGCTTTAATGACTAATTTTCTCATGTCTGCACCATGCAAAAACAATTTTTTGACTTTGCACAATTAAAGCCAAGAGTTTCTCTGCCACGTGTGTCAAAGCCTTTTTTTCTACATGTACAGCCTATATGTGTGTACATTACTGCTGCACCACAACAACTGGCCAGGTGTTATCTTTGTTTAAATGCAACAACTGACTCTGACCTTTGAACCGGCGACCTTCTGTGCATGTGCTGTTGGTCTCATACAACAGCAGGAGGGACAAATGCACCGGTGGTTAAAAAGCAACTTGTGGGTCTTTGCAGTAATTTAGTGCTCTCTACTGGGCTGTTGGACAAGATTTCTTTAATGCCAGTTCAACAGGAGTTTCACATTTACTAAAACGTCATCTTTTAACCCTCAACTTGAAAGTGTCAAAGCTGAACCTTTTCAACCTACAATTTGAAAATGAAGTTGAACCCAAAGGCCAAAAAAACAAGTCACAAACAAACCTCTCTTATAGGAGGAAGGAAATACACCTTGGTATTCGACATGCTTGCTGCCATGGTGATAGCCCAAACCTCTGTGCAACAGCAGCACATTAACCCCTCTTGACCCTCCATTCTCACCTGTGATAAAAGGGGAGGAAGAGAAGGAGGAGGTGCCCCCCTTTCCACTGTGCCGCACTTTTGAGTACCCGGGCACCAGCAGGCCCTTGAGAGCCCACGGTCATTAGTAGAGCTTTATTCTTGGAGAGGTAGAGAAAGGGAGAGAAGAGGAAAAAGGAGAGGAGGAAGAGGAGCATTGAGCCTGAAAGATAATGTATGGTCAAGGCTGGAGACTTGTGGGCACTGGATGAAGAGAGGGTCGAGAGAGAGGCAGTGCTTTCATACAGAAGCACCAAGCAAGCCAGCTGCTTTTGGGTTTTTGTTTGTCTTTCACTCTAAGTAAAGAAAGGTAGGGGAGAAAGCTATGGATAATTGGTCTAGGGCACTGACTTACACACAGAGCTGTGGACACAGGATATAGAGTTTCAAAGTCTTTGTTCCTCATCTTACCTATTGGCCATGTTCATGTTTTGTCTGCTGAAGATGGAAAAAACTTTTTCATTGCTTTCCTGGAGTGCGTGAAGTTTGGGTGACCTAAAGATGAAATAAGACTATTAAAAACGCATGTATGATTTCAGTATAAATTCTGCTGTCTTTGCATACGCACAAAGAGTCTAACCTCACACATAAGAGGGTAGCGTGCAGTTACACTTTAATGGCAAAAAGCCCCGCTCCTTTCCCATTGACCAGTGGCACTGGGGAGCCAACCTAAACTTTAACCGGGAGCTAATCCCTCTGATAATCAATAATAAAGAGTAGCTTTCATCTCAGCTGGGGTCTTGATAAAGTTCAGAGGCCATGAATGATTGAATAGTGCGAATATGTTCCTGAGAGGTAATGGGGACAAAAAAAAAAAAGAAAAAAAAGAAAGAGGCTGTTCCCCCAAAATAACTGGGTGAAGCTTATGCACATCTGATGATATGATGAAAATAAATGAATAATGCATTGGCTATCAATGAGGGAGCAGAAGACGCATTGCTTCAGGCCATGGTTAAGCCCCTATTCATAAAGAGAAGACAGACACAAAGGCCCAAGGACTGTGGGAGTCCACCATCGGGGTGGGAGAAATGAGGACACAAATTTTAACAGGAAAACTGTTTTGTTTTGCCACCTCATCATGTGGTTTCAATTATCCTTTTCATATTTCTAATATTTAGATGTGTTGTAAAGATTGTTATTTGTTTACAGTCGGATTAGCTTTCAGAAGCCAGGATGTGCAAGGGAAGCTGCAGGATAAGGGAGACAAACACATGTTTAGTGCACCCCTCCATTGTTACTCTCACCCTTCCTCTGCAATTTCCAAATGTTCTCTTCACCTGGACTGGTTGTTATAATTATTTCTGACCTGTTCTTAATAAAAAAAGTTATTTTTAAGAATATGTCTTTAATTTGCATGAGAATATTTTTGCTTCATGTGTGCCCTTTAAAACACATCGCAGCCGTTGATACTCTAATCCATTAAGTGTCATGATCTTCGCTCACCCGATGCAGCATATGCTCATAAAAACGCACACACACACACACACACACAAAAAACGTTGCACATAAAGAAGGCCAATTTGAATGCAGGCCAGATTAAGGAAGGGAGACAGGAATATCACTGTGTCTTGAAACATGCAGAGAGAGCAGAATAGGGATCGCTGTTCTTTTTTTCCTCCTTTTGAGCAGCCTGTGAATAAAGATGTCTGGGCCTGTTTGTTATTGATCAGCCAGTATTGGAGAACAAAGAGTTAATCCTTATGAAGGCTCACAGTGAGCGCTCTCTTAAATTATTAGAGTTTGAAATGTCTGCTTTTATCTGTTTCCCTCACTTCTCTCAGTTCATTTTTTTCTTCATATTTAAGCCTCAAGGATGAATGGGAAGTTTAGCTAACTGTGTGACCCAAGGCCAGTTTGCAATTCATAACTGGAGTCCTGTTTACCTGACACTGGGATGGCCAGGCTCTAGCTACCGTTGGTTCAGGAACAATGAGCAGTGAGGGACGCTCAGGCTTTGTTCACGGCAAGAAGAATCTTTTCAACCAGACATTCAATCTTTTTTTTTTTCTTTTAGTTTTAAAATTTCTGAAAAATTGTTACTTTGATTTATTTTTGAGTATCCGCTATTATTAAGTTATTTAAGCCTCTGGGCCTAAACTATATTTGGTCTTACTTTGCACATCCAATAAAGTTGTAACCTATGTACCTCCTCTTATGATTTCCTTGAGGTGACAGCCGCTTTCACAGTGTTTTTAAGTTCTCAAGTATGTTACGTTTTCCTTGTTTTTGGCTACTGCTTCACAATATTCAGTTGTGATTGTATTAACATTTACTTTGAATAGGGAAACATGACATTTTACATATAAGATAATATTACCATTAACCGTTATTCTCTTTCGTGTATTGATTGTTGAGGAACCTGTGTCCTCTCCAGGCCAGCCTTTGCAGCATCCAGACATATGCTGCTTGCATATAAAAAATAACTGCGACCACAGTAGTGAATTTTCCAAATAAATTTTTCTTCTTCTGAGAATAAAGACCTTGGTCTGTCTCTCTGTGATGAATTGATCCACATGGTCCTTACGAAGCAAAGCTATCAGATGAAACCAAATACAATTGAGGGAATTATTTGCTTTCTGTGTTTTTTGTTTTAATATCAACACCATTGATAAAGCGATCACATGTTAAAAATCCACTGCATGAATGTTCTGGCTGTTGCATTTCTTTCATGTCATCTCTCAAGTGTTTGTGATAAAGGAATTCAAATCCACACCTGAAAAACTCCTATCTACCTGTAGCAATGAGTTAAGATCAAGGTTAGTGGGAGGAATTATCTCGTTATTTCAATGGGAACAACAAAAAAATTATTAATAATAACAATAATAATAATAAAATTAAAGCTTAAGCAGGAGAACGAGAAATATCCTGACTTTTAGCTTCTTGAAGCTCCAAACATCGTGAATCCCATACTTCACATAATGCAAGTTCATAGCAATTTTTATTTTATTTTTTTATTTCTACTCCCTGATTTATAACACAGACTTTCTGTGAAACATTTTTAGTTTGTGAGCCTAACCTGACATAACCCTGATGAAATCATCAGGGTTATTTTTTCAGAGCTCTTTTCAGAGCCCCATTAGAAGTTAAACATCTGTTTTCACAGGCTGAGTAGTGCTCCCCATGATGAGTGAATGAACTTCATGTGTAAAATCTGTGAAGTGCCCCTTTAACAACACTGAAGTGCTATCAGGCGGATTTTCTGGTTTCTAGTACTGCTATATTGTACTGGCATAAATTAGCCCCGTCTCCTGAAAACTACATTTATAAGATACATTGTAATTTTTACATAATGGCATTTACACTTTAGGCCAAAAAATAATAAACCAATAAAGTGCAGTTTAATGATCGTCACCTGTGTGGTTTATACGTTTTCCTACAGGCCTTAATTGCTAGTTCAAAATATTTGCATGTGAAAGTAATTTGTCACTGATGAAACTGAATAAACACATAGGCCTACCTGCAGTACATTTTCAACTCTGTGATGTAACTATTTTCATTCAAAATTACCTTTTTTTTTTTTTATTTGTGTAACTAATTTGTGGTGCAATACAGCAAAAAATGAAAGATTTCCGCAGCATTTTATGTTCTGTGGAGTGGTGAAGTATTCAGCAAGGCCTGGAGGCCAAGGCTTGAGCCTACGTCTGTTTCTTGTCAAGTCTGATTCCTGGTAGGGGGGCCTGTGGTACCCTGGCATTTCTTTTCTGAGGGGTTTTGTTTACGTGCCCGAAGGATTCTGTTCAAGCCTCTTCAGCCCACAGCAACTAAAAACACAGAGCTTCATCACAAAAGCCCTGGAGAGACAAGACTTCTTCCTTTTTGCAAGAGATGCTGCGTAGGATTTGACACTTTTATTCTGGTAAATTTACTATGATTTAAATTGTAAAGTAAATATTTGACCAAAACAGCAATTTCTGACAGCCAAGGGACATTGAGTCATCAGCAACATCTCAGCGCACCACCCCTCTAAATGTTTTGACATGTCATTACGGGGCATCTGATGGAAAGGGCAGTGACATACAGTGACCATTCCACCACTGTTACAACGTGTTACTTCATCCAAGCTCCACACAAGTCATATGGACCAATGACACAACTCCTGCCAGGGCCCCAATGTCCTAATGTCACACATGTCCCAACAGTTTAACTTCAAACTTCTCCCTCTCTCTTCAACACTCCCTCCTTCCCTTCACTCCACCAACCCCCCACCCTCGCTACCTCCTTCCTTTTATACTCAGTCTCGCTGTCTCTTTCAACATCAACCCCCTACCACCTATTCACTTTTCAGTTTCTTATTTCTCTCACCCACACTCCTCTGTCTGTCCATCTCCCTTATCATTCCTTGTGTATTAACCCCGTGTCTCTGCCTCGCCCCCTTGTTTCTCCCTTGTGCTTTGTCCCCGTCTAACATATGTTTAGGCTGGCATCCCAGCCCAAACACTGTCCGCTTCATGTTGTGTGAGGATGGACGTTTGAAGAGTCCTCCAGGCATCTCTCTTTGTCATCAGCGCTTAGCCTCAACACTGCTGCAAACCCGTCACGAATACCGTCAGTGCAGCGGGCGTCTGCTGTGTCTGATTACTGCTCTGGAGTTGAATGAAAAGAGTGTGAAGAAATGAAACAGGAGCACATCCATGTCTGTACGACCACAGACATAATTCTGCGATCTCTGACGTGATGATGGTGAACAGACCCACACACGCGTGTGCACTCACATGCCCACCGCAGCTCTTCACTCCATGTTCAGCTTTACCTATTCTCTAACCTTCTATCATGCCAGGGCATGTCAGTTCCCTTCAGGCACAATGCACGTTTTGTCTTGAGGTTGTGCTCTGACAGTTGTCACAGACCAATCCCTCCTGATATGTTAATTGGGTTGACAACCGACAAAACCGTATTCGAAATTAAGAGTTCCTTTGTCCTATCTCTCTTAAGGGCCTTTCAGACCTGCTATCTGAGGCAAAGCTACAGCCACAGATTAGGTGGTTCTTCTGTCAGGCCACAAAAGGCTTCGAATATTTCCCACATATGTTATGTCACATATTCACCATCACCATGTCCTCCGATTTCTATGAGTTTGTGACAAAGACAATGGTATGAGGGGTCTGGCTGCTGGGGAATATGCTAATTGTGATTAATAGCCATTACATTTGTTACTGTTCATTGGTTGGATGGTGCCAGAAAAGTGTCCTGGACAACTGTAACAACCCTCCGTGTGGGGGTTAAAGCAGTATGTTGCTTTAATTTGTCAGTGTGATGATTTTTCAGCAGCATATAATGCAGAGCAGACTTTTCTATCATCACTTCATCCCTCTGAGGAATCCTTGTGATACTAATCTGCCCACCTAGTCCGACGCTTCCCATGTCCAAGCTGCTTTTCTCCCTCTCGCCTCTTTAAGCTCCAAAGTAGGCTTTGCTCACACCTATTTCTCTGTGAGTCTTAGTGTGGCATGAATGGACTACAGTCACTTCTCATTCTGTGTTCCACTTTCAAACAGACAAAATAAGTTTCTGTGTTTTGGGGGCAAATCAACTTTCCTTTGGACCCCCTGAAACGAGTCATCATCTGTGGATCAGCTGGCACAAAGAGCAGACCGTTTTTAGTGGGCCGATCATACGCTGCCAGGAAAAAGACTATCATAGAACGAATAAGACTCTTTGAATCAAACTCAAATAGTGACTCTCAATCTGCTTTTCATCTAAGTTAAGACCCTTATATAGCAGTCAGGCAGTAGATGAGTGCGGAAAAGAGAGTAGTAAAACAGAAAAATTGTGCTGCTTGATATTGAACTTTATGCTGTTCTGTAAATGTGTCTTAAAGGTAAGGAGATCATAGCCTTGGCCAGAGAGCCACAATAATACTCCTTGGTTCTTCTGACACAGAGACTTCTTACAGAAAATGTTGTTTTCCTCTTAGCGATAATGCTGTTGTTCCTTCGAGACATTTTATAGATGTATCTAGCTGTAAAGGTTTTGGCAAAGAAATCCAAAGCAACTCAGGTAAAGCTTAAGGATGAGATAAAGAGAAAAAAAACAAACAAACAAAAAACTAAAGTGGATTTTAAAGCTTAGGTATTAGAATAATTTAATTAAGGTTATCTTAAAAGTTTGATAATTGTAAATAGTATATAAAAAGTCATACAGGCAATGGATATCAATAAAATGTCAGGAAGAGGTTGGACTCTAAGGACACTAATGACGGACAGACATAAAATTTAGCTTGGAGATGAAAATTGGGTTGACAGTCTAATTGACATTATCATGTTTTGGAGACATTAGGACATTGGGGTTTTGCTCACAAATTGATTTTTGCTATTTTATATACCAGGATTACCTCTGTATTTTGAATAATTGGGGTTTTTGGTTACTTAGCAAAAGAAACAAGATATTCCCTGTGCAATGTCAGACTGACAGCTGACGCATCAAGTGGAGTTAAGACTCAACATCACAACCCTCATAGCACAATTTCAACATCAGCAGTCTGCATGGTGGCATGGGAGATAAAAAAAACTTGCCATAAAATATGAAATATTTTAAAATAGACACTGTTAAAGCAAGGCATAATGAGTCAGACTAAATTAGACAGTGACAAGTTCCAGTTTTTACAAAATAAAGCTTTGTTTGTTTGAACTCAGTGCTCCACTTTGGTCAGTTTGTATCTTCTTTTTTTTGGACTTGAGTTAGTGCGAATGTGTTTTGGCGCTTTGCATAAAATAGAAAGTCTTTAATCACAGCAAAGCAATGATAATATTGAAAATTTTGAGTACATTAAAGGATTGGGAAATGTACAAAAATGTAAATCAAAATAGAGCTCTCATTTAAGACATCAGGCGTACAAAATTTCAGAAGACCACGTCGCCCACATGGAGAACATGAAAGGAGAAGGAAAGTGCCTGTGGCAGACTCAATAACGACAACTCTGCTAACTTGGCACTTACATTGTAGCAGCGCTGCTTATCATTCAGCATAGATTTGAAGTCATCTCTTCATCATTCTGAGGTCAAAAGATACACGAGAGGTCAGTTATGTTTGACCTCATCACTTCAGCTGAGATCGTATCCTTGCTCCTTTCATCTGGAGGTCAGCTAATTGCTAACGGCTAATCACCACTTCTTCTCAGCTGCTCCCTGACACCACTCAGACACTTGTTAAGTGTACCATGAAACATTTTCAGCATGTTACCTCAGAGTGTAAAAAACAGGAGGAAGAAATGGACACATAAGGCAGCCAATGAAAGAGCAAGGGAAAAAAAAATCCTCATGATTAGTTGGCCTAGATTTTTAAAATTATCTGCTGTTTTGGGTGTTAAATAAAATAAGCATAGTGGTGGTAGAGCATAATCAACTGGCCCCATTCTGGCAAGTTCTCCCATGTAGGGCAATTGAACAAAGTGCGTCAGAATTGAAATCAGGTCGTTCCTGGGGGCCACTGGTAATGAACTTGGTGAGGAGACACGGAGCGGGGAGGAGGAGGCAGGGAGGCAGGCCGAGAGTTGCTGCCGCGCTGACCTCAGTTGTAGTGCTACAGCAGAAAAGCATGTGCTCAAACTTGGCTACGCTAACCTTTTCTGCTGCTGACTGCAAAGTGCTGTAAGTAATGACTATAAGTGATGATCCTCACTGAAGGTGGCAAGTGAACAGAGCCTTAAGAGCCGTGTTGAGAGGAGGGCTGTCATTGTGACATTTTCTGGGCTTCTGAATTACAGAGAGCGCAGGTGGACCAGCAAATGTCATTTGCTAAACTAGCTGAAATTCACACATTTATGGTCATTCTCTGCACTTAGTTTCTATTTAAACATTGTAATGTATTTTGAAGCTGCTGAATCCGGCCTGGTAATGCTGAGAAAAACCTCACACAGGAACAATGAGACAAAACAGTAGTGAATATGCATTTGTGAACATATAACCATAGTGTGTTGGGTTTAAGATTGATCGTGAATTTGACCAGTATCCCTCATCTCAATCCCTTGTGCATACATAACTGCCTCATCCGCTCTTCTCTCCCTTCTCCTCTGCCTGTCCGGGGGCCTAATTTAGCCTTAGTAGGCTCTCCCGGTGCCTAAGAGAATTCTCCTTTATGCAAGCCAGGTAAAATAAGAGCGCTGCATGGATGAGGCCCCTCTCCATCATAGTGGATGGGGGGAGTCACGGGTGACACCCCCTGATCAGGTGTGCATGCGTAATGGCCGTCCCAAAATAATCACTGCTTTGAATAATTTCCCCGCTCTGTCTCTCGCCCCATGATTCTTGCTGCTTCGACTCGTTTTGTGGCGGGCATCCTATAAATCCTTGCGGTAAATGTAAATCAGTGGGCCGGGTGCGTCTGACAGATGGGGGCTGCAAGGAGTCCTGGGAGATCTCTCCTCTCACCTTTCCCTTCAGCTGGAATGGATGAATCGCTAGCAGGGCTAGCATTAGAGTGTGTCCCTCAGTTAAGACAAGATTGAGATAGGAAGCTACAAACGAGCCAGTCCTGTAAAAATGTAAGTGAGGGTCATTTTGATTAAGAGTGATGTGCAGAGGAAGTGCTTAGCGTGAAGGCAGGGACAGCGGCAGTAAACAGAAATCCTCCTACCTTTGTTGTTGTTGTTATGATGAGGAAATGAGGTTGTGCAGGTGGAGGAGACGCAGGCTTGCGGATCTTCGAGCTGTCAGCTCCTTGGAGGATTGGAGATCTGAGGGGTGGAGGAGAGGAATGAGAAGGAGGCGGGGTGGGCCCTTCGTTGGTCCCCTTGACTGTCTGTGGAGCAGAACCCATCTCTCATTAAGGGAGAGTGCCGAGGAGACACTTGAAAGTGACATTCACCCTCCCTCCACCCCCCCATCCCTCCATTTTAGAGATGCTATGCATGACGGCCACTGCCACTCAGCCAGCAGGGTCACCTCTCTCCCCCTCTCCGTCTCTCTCCCTCTCTTTTCCCTTGCCTTGGGGAGAATATCAATGCCACAGTGCTTTTGGCAGATATACATACAACACCTACACCCTTCATTGAAATCCATCAATTACGGACCCCTCACAGGGAGGAAGGCGACAACAGTTGTAAGAGAACTAGAAAATAAAGCGGAAAAGGAAGGAAAGACAGATACTCCTTATTACAGATGAGGAGAACGGGGTGGAGTCTGATAATATGCAAAGAGATGAAACGATGTGTGTTCTTGATGTGCAGATAGAAAAAAAAGGAGGAGAGGAATCAAAGACTGTAGCCTGCTGTGGGGTCAAGGAATCAGGAGCTGGATCATTTCTGCGGTGGCAGAGTGTCGATTTCCGCCCCCAGTTCTAACCTCGGGCCTTGACTCCTCCACTCATATCCATCTCTTTAATCTTAGAAAGCTCCACCTAACGAGCTCCATAGTTCATTGAGTCTAAGAACAATGGGTTCTTACTCCATTGTCTCTCTATGGCCATCAGGCGTTGCTCTGTACATTTGTGATCAATGCAATGTCCCATTATTGCCATATTTTTTCACGTTTTCTTTCTGGCTCTGTAATTACTTGACAAAGCATGATTATGGTCTTTAAAAAAGTATTTCCTGTTGACTTCGCAGGCCAGTTGTTGTCTGTCCAGTGGTCACATGTGCCCTGTAATCGCCACCGGCTGCTTGAAGCCTGCTCCCAGCCAATGATGTTTCTCTCTGCTGCCAATGCAGCCCATAAATAAATTACCAAATTGGCCCGTGGTGCTGTCGTACGCCTTAACTGAGCAAAGCTCTTGTAATTAAATTCACACAGATGTGCTGAAATAAACCCACCCTGTCTGAGGATTCAAAACACCCCAGCCTGGAAGGGGAGTTATATTGTACACAATTCATATCCAACAGCCATAAATCCTCACAAAACTATACTTTCATAAAGGCGATATAAATGGCTGGAGACACACATGCTCAGAGTCCTGTAAGTAATTTGTTGTGGAATCCTTTCATTTTCTAACTAGCTGTTTGTCACTCTGACTATTTTGGATGAGGCTTAAGCACAGTTAGGTCGGCGGTGAGACCTCAGCTATGGGTATTGATGAGAAGGCAATGAGGAACAAATGACCAAATGTGCCTGGGCCTGGACACTGTAGGGCCATAAATCATCTGCAGGAATTATCGCAAGATGGCAGACTGCTGTGCTGACTGTAATTATTGTGCTCAAGATAAAGATTTTGTAATTGATATGATCAAAACATTTGATACAAAGTCCTTGAAATCCACTCTATGGACATTCCCGTATCATCATGATTTTATTTTTACTATAAAACACCGTATAATCATGGCTGTTCATTATTTCTTCTTCCCATTTCCCTGCCATATTAACCAGAAATCTGTACTTTCTCAATGAAACACAAATCCATTCTTTTTGATTATACTTAAAGCAGATACAAAGTGCATATTCTTGGCTATTTTCTCTTTGGTGCAGTCCTCATCACACTGGCTGAGAGGGAGAATAGCCAGTGCCCGTGTGAGGGATAATTTGTACCTTCTCAATGAATGAGGAGACAGGCAAATTACTGGCTGAATAAGGACTGCCTGTGGATCCCACTGTCAGAAAGAGAGAGGAGGGCAGAGAAGGAGAGTGTAATTATCAACTAGCAAAGTGCATTCATATCCTATCACAAAAGAATGGGGATGTGGGTGGAAGAGAGAAAGAAGAGCAGGAGAGAGTGAAGGAGGTTGAAAAATGGAGGGAAATATGGAGAGGGGGAGGGACGCAGAGTGAAGGACTCCTGGCCAAATGGATGCAAGGCCGTAAACAGGGTTAAAAACAGCCCTCTATGGTCTGTTTCCATGAATGCAGACACATTAAGACCTTTTAGCCCAGCGCACAAGCACCTCTTTGGAGTTAAAGACGAAAGGAACCAGGCAAGGAGATGGAAGAAGATAAGGAGAGGCAGGCGGGCAGGAGAGGGGGAGAGAAAGGTGGTGGGTTGTGGGCTTTCAATCACAAGCACCCATTTTTAATTTGAATAGACCTGGATATGTTAGGATGGTGGGTTAGAGGGAGATTTTTTTCCTCCCTTCGTCTTTTCCTTTTTGGAAGCTGACATCTCACAACAAAGCTAGTCTATTAGTGACCCCGGACTTTATTGACAAGCCTGCCATTACCCATACTTCCCGGGGTCTGCTGGGTCAGGGGGTCACAGACGGGCGGCTTGAGGGGGGCTGGTGAAGGGTCTGGGGAACACATTTAGAGAGCAGGGACACCTGTAGGGTCGCATCCAGTTCACAACGGGACCATGAACAACAGTAAGACCTTTTGAGAGGGAGCAGACAATGCAGGCCTAGTCTCTAACAACTCCTCCACCTTCCTGGTCCTCCACCACACATGGCTCTGTAATGATGCACTGACTGTAGTATATACAGGCCACAGAGGTACAAAATCTGTGTGCAATTTGAAGTGTGTACTCGTACTTCAGTGCTTTTGCAGCTGGGGGTGTGTTTGTATGTGTGCAAGATTGTTAAGAAGGTCACGGTTTTGCAAAATGATATAAAGTTCTATAAAACGACCCGAGATAAAATCCCAAGAAATGTCAGTTTGTGTTGAGGCAGAGCGGGGTGAGTGTTTGGTCAAATATAATCCAGAAAACACTTTCATTCACTCCGATTTTCACATAACCAATCACGGCATAATGCCGGACTGTCGTCAATCAAATTCATCGGCATGCATAGCAATGGATGAAACCAGATGCTAAGCACAAACACGCAGGCACAGAGTTTCACAGCGAGGTGGGCAGGCAGGCAGGGTTTAGACTACTGAGGGCTAAGTGATAGCAGCATGCATTTGATATATGTGACACCACAAATGGAGGGCATCAGTGCTGTTTGCTGGCACAGCATGGCAGCGTGTGGTGCACCGCGGGCGACTGGCACACCAGCCAAGCCTTGTATACACACTCTCTGAATAAGGAAATTAATCCCCAGTGGCTTTGCGCTGTGAGTCAGTGAGCGTGCGCTTGTGCATGTGTGTGTTCCACTGGATGTAAAACTTGGGTGTACCATGGGTGACATGCATAAGGGTACATATACAGTCAGTCATGACAGTTATTTCAAAAATACATATATTTTACATTTTTGCAGGTATTCAGCCAGAGTGCACAGACATATCATTATAATACAGTCTCTAGTATCTTCTTCCTGCAACATTGTGTGTGTGTGTGTGTGTGTGTGTGTTGAATCTACATGTGTTGTGTTTGTGCTCTCTGGCAGCCAGGTCCATGGCAGTGGCACAGCAATCAGGTGTTACTGCATATGTTCCTGGTGTCAGCTCCCTGTTTTCCCCAGCGGGCAGGCCAAGTTATTGCCAACCTCGTAATAGGAGGGCTGGGCAGGGGCCATGACTACCACTTGGCACACAGCACCGCCAATATGGCTGGCTTTTTGTTCCACCTCCCTCAGAAACTTAACCACTTCTGTGCCAAGATTGATTGCCGCGAATTTGCATAGCATCGTTACTGCGGCACGTGTCACTGCAGTTGTCGGAAATGTCCATCTTTATTGTCCCATTAATCACCAGACCACACAGTCGGGTTTACAGTGGTACAGCATGTAGTACAGTAGCACGGATAAAAACAGTGAGTAAATAAAATAGACCAGACTTCAGTAGTTCAGGATGAAATAAATAGTGATAAAAGCTTTTTTCCTGGTTATCTGTTTAGATGATGAAAAGTTCATAAAATAATGAATTTAAAAGTCATAGGACCAGTTCAATCAGCACCTTTAAACTGCAACAAGGTGAACACTGAGAGCTCATTCATGGCACCAGTATATGATACTCCATGCAGTGATTCAAATCGCTGACGACGGTGTTTTAGCTGTTCCTGCCTACTTGAAGTAGCCCAGTCTATTCTAACTTCAAGTAGGCTCCATTATAAACTTAGACCTGATATTAACTCATCAAGTAAAAATTTTGAGACATATATGCTAATTTTACTTGTTATATTTCAAGTTATTTATATCTATAGCTATATAAAACTGGTCTTCATGGCCACTCCACTGTAAGAAAAAAAATTATTATGCCATAAATGTCTCTGAATGTGTTTGACAGATAGGGACAGAATCTAATGATTCATATTTACACCATACAAAGATTTCTTCTGATGATCTTATGAAATGTGATGCCTCATTACAGACTAGAGTATAAATATCATTGGGATTAGCCTCGGTGCAAATCATTTCAACATACCCAGTTTATCCTGAGATCTGTTTTTTGGTTTCTTTCAGCTTGCTAAATATTATGCCGCAAACTTAATCATCAATTTGCTAAAGATGCTAAGAAGTTTGAGATAAAAAAAAAAAAAAACATCCACTCATGCAAGTTGCTAAATACATGGTGGCTGGAACTAAAATTTAATGAAACATGCAGTTTTAAAATTTAATGCAGGTTAAACTTTATCAATCAATCTATTTATCTATCTATCTACCTAACTAATTTCAAAGCAGTTAAGTTTTGGTTTTCAGTGTAATGTAGAAATAAATCTGCTGCCTTCCTGCACTTTGGTCTTTTTCAAACACAAACTGATGATATGAGTAGTTTGCCATGTAAACTCACACCTTTCTGCTTTTTCACTTCATTGACATTTATCAGTTCGCCTCAAAGGCTTTTATCTGAGGGTCTGTGGTTTCTTTCTTTCTCTCTTTGTTTCTTTCTTTCTTTTTAGTATCAAACCCATCCCTCAGTGCTGTGGAAAACATTGTGACCCGGCACAGTATCAGCAGATCAAAGAGAGCACAGATCCACAGACACAGAGATAGAAGGAGTTCATGTCCTGTAGCTGTCAGAAACTTTTACAAGAAAGGACCAGTAGAGGATGTGAGCTCTGCATGTGTACACACATGTGTACACACATGCAGAGGACAGAATGGTAACAGGGTTCACACATGCAGATCATTATCAATATCCTGATATTGTCACACCCATGCCAAGACATGTATGCTCCTGCATGCGATCATACACACACACACACATACGCGCACACACATGCACACAATGGTGACATGCTTCAGCCATGTGCCATATGGAGGGAACCCTCTTTTTTTTCCTTTGCTTGATTTTGTTCCCTGTGTGAGCTGTGTCCGAGATATTCCACAGCCCTGGGGCCTTGCCATTGACAAGGAGAGCACATTGTTTATTTTCCCCTGCTGGCCACACATGTGCACACACTTACACACACAGACACACACATTAATACAAGCACAGACAAATATTGATACACAGAGTGGACACATACAATGACTTGCATACATGGATATTTGATATTGGTCAAAACAGACTGAAGAACTACACATGACGTGCAAACAAGTTCAAACATGTTGTCGCACTCACTCGCACACACAACCAGACACACACACACACACACACAGACAGACACAGACATCGTCCCTGGCCTGGCCAGAGCAGGCAGGGTCAGTGGCAGGGCAGCCTGTACCGCTGCACATCTCTGTTATTCATCCATGTCATTCAGGCCAGGATCACGAGGGAGGGGTGGAGCAGTGGATGGAAGGGAAGGAGAGGCTTGCATGGCTTCCATTCAACCCCCACGCTGTTGCCCTCTGATCACCCATTGCCTCTAGCGGAGGCCACCCCCTACCCCCTCCTCCTTCTCTCCCTCATCACACATACACACACGCAATACACACACAAACTTCTTCCCTCCTCTCCCACTTCAGTTTGGAGTCCCTGCTCCTCCAGCATGGGTCAGTGCTAAAGAGGACACATGGCAAAGGACAGATAGACCCAAGGCTGCCTGGACCCCATCGGACCTGGCTAGGGACAGAGGGAGGGAGGACAAATGACACAACAGAAAAGCAGCAACACTATGTCTGTGTGTTAGTTGGGATATGTGTTCTTGATTTGTCTCAATCACAACAATTTCAGCTATTGGGATAAAAATTTTCACAACCTTTTGTTCTGCAGACAGACAGCACAGGTTAGGACAGGCGACCTGTCCAGGGTGACCCCGCCCTCACCCAGTGTGAGCTGGGATTGGCTCCAGCACCCCTGCGACCCAGAAACGGATAAGCGGTTCAAGATGGATGGATGGATGAATGAACATTAGTTTATTATAACAACCATTCCCTGTCATAATATGTACAGAGCTTGATGAAGTCTGCCAGCAGAGCCTAACAAAGCAATTACTTCCACTGATAAAGCAAACATATCTGTTATGTGCCACTCGCCTGCTTGTACTAATTGATGGAGAAACACACACAAACATACGCGCACACACACACACACACACACACACAAACACAGAGGGTCTCTGGAGTGTGAAGATGAGCGCGTCATTAGGGGAAGCTCACATGCGTTTCGGAGGACTTCCACTAATCCAGCATGAAATTCAATTTAAAACTTGGAGCGGGTCTCGTTCCCTTGCTTCGATACAGCGCCAGATACCAAAAGAAGACGGCCACTGAGCCGAGTGTGCGTTGGTGTGTCCATGCAAATAAACACACAACTACTTCAAGTAAACAAACACGTGAAAAATGTTTTGTGTTGTGGGCACTTGGTTTATTTTCTGGTGTAGTTGTACGGTATTAAAGAACAAGTCCAGTAATGTTTCAAAGCTGGTTTTATCTTTGGTCTTGCTTTCTTTTTTAAGCTGCTCATCAGACAGTCATTACCATCAGACAGTAATAAATTAGGCAAATACTGCACATGGTAAACAAAATAAAACTCACCCTGGGGAAAACCTTGGCTACCTTTATGTTCCGAATGGCATCAGCTCATCACCTAACAATAACAAGCACATTGAAGCTACACTTTTCATGGTTGCCAAGGCGTTACTTTGCAAGATAAAATTGCTGTTTGAAAAAAAAAACAATGTGTGAAAAATGACCTGTCAGTCAGCAGCCCTCGCCAACAATACCGCCGCTGGCCCCGCCACTCTTTATGTTCAGGCAGAGTATGGGGCCCCCTTCTATCCCAGAGTCCGAGGGTAAAGGTCAGCATGGACCTCTGGACATATCCTATGATAATTCCCCAGGCTGTGTCATGTGAGGAAGGGTTTGGGGGGGTGGGATTTCCACAAGAGAGAGAGAAGAAAATAGACCGACTTCAGTGAGAGAGATGAGAAGTAAAAGCTTGCATTTAAGAAAGACTGGAAGGCACAGATCATGAGATCAGCATGCAGGTCATCTGTTTTGAAATCCATTTACACGATTCATGCCTTGGGTTGTCAAGTTCATATTGCACCCTGCCATCCCAGAACCCCCCCCCTCTCCCAATATCCAAACCCTTACAGTGTTTTCCTTCTCCACCGCAGCCCTTTCTGGCTTTCCATAATTAAAGAGAGCATTTTGACTGGGAGCAACAAGAAAATGGCTGCCACATTTGGTTGTAGAAAGGCGAAGAGCATATGAAGTGACCAAGATAAGTTTTTTCCCATGATGCCGAACATAGGACCTCGTCATTATCTGTAAAAATGCTGCTTGTCATGGACAGAACACAACAAGCTGTTTTGAAACACACATACATACAATGGGCGTCATTTATCAAACAAATGTAGAAACCAGTGCAGATCTGTGGCTAAAAATCATCTTGTGATGGGGCTCGCGTGTGATTTATGAAACAATCTCAGTGTGAGAATGAACATGTGTTGATAAATGTGGCGGCTTAAAAACCATCATAATTTAAATCAGCACATCTTTAAATATTCTCTGCTCAGGGGCCTCACCCCTCACATTTATGATATGGAGCAGCAGAACACAGCTGAAAAAAAAAGAACTTTTCAGAGACTGAAGTCGACATCAGAAGTGAAATCAATTAATAATAGTGTTGTTTGGCAATTTTAAAAGTGATGACGGATATGGTCTGATAATAATCCTCTGCCAAATCAGTCCCTGCTGACTCAACCTTGCATACATGAGCTGAAACTTGAGTGTGATTTGATTGGACTTTATGCTCATGTGCAAATTGACAAATGCTGAGCTTTGCGTAGAAACAACTGTACATTGTTTATGCCCATTTTCTGTCATATGTTTGTTTGGTAAATCAGGACTAATGTCCAGAGCAGACATTTTAAATTGTCAATTTATCCAAAGTACAGTAACTTACTTTCTCTTTGAGTATAATGTTGATACCACAGCTCAACACAGTATTCAGATTACCACAGAACAGTCAGATGCTAAATTGTTTTATTGGTCTACTCAGGTTTATGGTCCTTATCCAAGATGTGTTTCACTGTAAAAGTGATGTGAAGTGAAAACACCACAGGGTTATTTTGCATGACTTAACTTAAAAACTGTAGTGTTGGTCAAAAGTGTCAGTGGTGGAATGTTAGCAGTTCTCTTGGCCATTTTGCATATTTTTCTGTAACTTTAGCTTGGATTCTTACAATCTACTGAAATATGGATTTACAGTTTACAGTTTACACACTTAGAGAAATTTGAATTATTTTACATTGGCTTGGGTGCTACATTAACCGTCAAACTTTCTTAATTACACACATAATTCAACAGATTAACAGTTGGAGTCACAGTTGTTAGAGGGAAAGATAAAACTGTAAAAATATCAAAATCCAGCACAAAATTAAGATGATTGTGGGTTTATGAGGACAGTTCTTTAATGAGGCTTTATGCTGCTCCAATCAGACACTTCTTAGCTTCTGTGATGGTTCACCATTGATATAGCTCCAACCTGAAGCCACAGATAAGTAGCCTACTTCATAAAATCCCACATCAAATAAGTCAGACAACATTTTCACTGTCCAATTTCGGCACATACTTTTACTTTTCACAACATATTTTTGTTTTGTGTGTGTTCGCTTCATTGAAAGTTTGGGTTTTAGGTTAGCAGGGTTTGATTATCTGTGAGTAAGAATTTCTTTGAGGCAATTCCAGCATTGAAAAGGTACGTTCAAAACATTCATATTTCTTTGTAAAATGAATCTTGTGGTTCCTCTGGAAAATCTGCAGAACAGGCAGTGAACAATTAGTTTTTTACTTTCTACCAAAGAGGTAAATAGCTATTGACAATGAGGCCAGCAGAGTGGAACTGGACACTTTTTACAATGAGATGTTTCTAGCCAGGTTTATTTGAATGAAAAAATGAAGAGAAAACCACACATAAAATTTCATTCACCTGAATTGTACTGGTGTCAATATCAGAAATGTCCAAGGAAAATCTGTTCAAACCCAAGTACAGCATGAAACCAAAACTATTGCACTGCTGGAAACCACTGGAAGAAGTAAATCTGTGGGTGAATCCTCTTTAAGAAACTAAACTTAATGATTCATTTTTATTCCCATCTACATCATTTAGAATGCACATTGTCTTCCTTTTCTTGGCATGGATGCCTCCCCAGTGTCTTCAGTGTCTGTGAGGTGACGGTGAACAATGGCCATGCTAATAAATAAAAAAGCAGGCTATCAACCGTCACTGCTTTGCTTTGCTCTCTCTCGTCACATGACCCACATGCTGGACGACATGTCACAGCTAGCGTGGCCTCATTTGCATAAGACAATCACCCCTTTCGGACGCAGGGCACAAATGTTGTCTAGACGACATGCATCAGACAGATGAACCCCCAGACACACACACACTCATCTATTTCTTCAACCCACCCACACAGACCCATGCATAAACACCTATATCTATATCTATGTGCATCCATTCATTCCCACAGACACATGCATGTCGCTTCAAACACCCCAGACAAAGCCTCCAGCCAGGGTAAGACTATAAATTAGCTCCAGGTCCGCCTCGGCTTGATTCACATGCTGTGTTATTATGGCGTGGTGGATCAGGCATGAGAACATACTAAATACATCACACGCATGCAAATCTTTACTGATGGAATGACAGGACAGCTCAGCCAGTCAATTAGATATGTACATTGTGCCTTAGTTTGGAGATTATATGATTATTCTGCTCTGTGTGCCATGGAGGGTCAAAGGGACAGTTCCTTTGATATATGTGTTGATGTGACAACAATGACTGTTGACAGTGCATGCAATTATGTGTACTTCAGTGTGTGCGCCTGCATGTGTGTTAAATATGTAGAAGTTATGTGCTCGAATATGAGTGTGTGTGTCGGAGCAGTGTGTTGGCCAGTGGCCCCTGGTTGTTTGATGTATGTATTAGTCCAGCTGTAATGAATGTGGCAGCAGCAGGATGGGTCTCTGGAGAGCTGATTATATGTGTTTGTCATCTGTGGTGAGGGTGATTCTGTGACACCGGGAACAACTACACAGCCTCACTCTTCTGATGTGGTCACTGGAAACATATGTGTTTGTGTGTATATGTATATATATGTTTGTGTGTGTGTTTGTGCATATATGTGTTTGAGAGAAAAATTTACTTAAAGTCTTTTTGCATACAACAGAGAGATTCTCACACACAGCACGGTGCAGCTGTCACAGTGTGATGTGTTAGAATATAAATTTGCATGTGTGGACTCGACTTCCTGTCTTGTGTTTCGTCTCTCCTAAAGTGGCACCAAACATCTGTCTGCTGTCACTGTGGCCGCACTAATGGTGGTGCTGGCATTCGTGCCGAGGCAAAAGAAGGCAGAAAGAAAGAGAGATGGCCAATAGGGAAATAGGACAAAACAAAAGAGGACAATAGGAGAGATGGAGAGATGACCAGAGAAAAACATGTGGGTCACCTCACCACTGTCCAAAAGGGTCTTGTTTATCCTCCCCCTCTTTCCCCCACATGGCCAGAGGGCAAACTTCAGCTCTGCAATGAAACAGCATCGCCTCTGTCAGGACAAGAGCAGAAGTGACTATCAGGACTGCTTCTGCAGACAGGAGTTAGTTATTGTTGGCCGAGGGTGATTGCTATAACTCACCATAGTGGGCCAGGCTTGTCTTGGCTCCAACAGCTTGCAGCAGCACTAATCAACACCTTGCTATTCACACACTAAGCTACCAGTCATTAACACATATTCAACTTGTTTGCATATGTCAGCACTTTGCAATAGAACTGATTTCTTGAGCAAATACAAAATCGTACAGTTCACCAAAAGTAGAAAAATATCAGCCTTCAAACACTTCACAAGTCATGGATATGACCTTTTAATGATAAACTATTAACTGGTCTATATACCTTGAGATTTTCATTTAAAGCTACATTTTTGAGACTACAGATGACCTGCTTTTACACTGTTGCAGCCTTCACATTCATTTTACCTTTCCTTATTGTGTTATTAGTGGCAGAGTTCACCTTTCAAGAGCCAGTACTTCCTGTGAATCTCTTATGCATTTAATACATGCACAAGAGATTCACAGGAAGGATATATATATATATTGCATATTGCGATATATTGCATGTAATTTGAGTGCATGTGTCAAGTTTTGACTTAATTTAAAGAGAGATGGTGTCAAGCCACATCATTTTTTAAAGAAACATATTTAACACTCAATAAACACATAATATCAAGCAAAAATCTGAAACTTGTATTGTTAGAACATCGTAAGTGCGACCATCTACAATCAGAGCTGTTGCCAAATCTACTAGAACTGACATCTTAAGGATTATAGCTCTAAAGGGTCAGTATACTTTTCTCCTACCTCTGTTGTTATTTGGCGTGCAGTTTGCTTTTGTCTATGCAATTTCAGTCAGAGCCTGCTAACCAGGCTTTTCCTTTTTCATGAGGAGATCAAACACATGCAGAAGAGAAACTGGTTCCCCCAGGCTAAGGATGGCCTAAATTATGTGCATCAAAATCTGCATTAAACATGTCATTGTCACTCCGTGAATTCTTCCACAGTACAGTATGCTTTATGGTGGTTTGGCAACATGATGACACAGAGAGGCAAATGATTGCACAATGTTTTGTCTTATGGTGTTGAGAAGCTCACAAAGGTGCTTATGGAGGTACTTTTATCATTTTTTGTCATGCTCAATTGCTTCAGGATACAGCAGTCAATTGAATGATCTTTGTTGGAACCACTACACCACCACGCTCCTCGGAACTGCCTTTTTACCATTTCTTCCCAGGGAGCCTTTGGGTGGATACTGTTGAGCCAGGATTAGTGCTTCTTGTTCACACACACACAAACACATGCACAATGGACACATATACATAAACCTGCATACACACGACTAGTCTTGTTTTATCCATGGCTTCAGTGAGAGAAACCACTCTTTAATCATTTCATAAGATCATTTGCCTGGCAGATACGCCTCAGGCTTTTCCCATTACTCCTGGCTGCCTTGACCTAGATATGTGTGTGAGTGTGTGTGTGTGTGTGTGTGTGTGTGTATGAAAGAGAGAGAGAGAATGTGATTGTGGTTTATGGAGAAAAGACCAATAGCTATAGGTCCATGGATGACCGTGTCCAGAAGTGGCTAAATTGCAAATAGGCATACAGACAAGACATCTGCATGAAGCAACGTGTACTGAAACAGTAAACCTTCAATCTTTGTTTTACTGCACCAACCCACTGAAATGTACACACACAATTCATTCACAGGGACAGTTGTTTGCTTATCTGTGACACATGTGTAAAATAAGTACAGTAGAGACAACATAAAACAAACTACAAGCAGCATACGAAGCAAACACAGACATCCATAAGGGATGGTACAGGATAGGGACATTAAAGTTAGAATAACTAATTTCCACTTTGGACCTGGCCTGCCCCAAATCACAATAACAACAAAAACTGCTGGGCCAATGTGTCTCTACTGCCCAAAGTGGGAACATGCAGATGAAATATTCAGTGTTATTCAGCCATATCTCCTCTTTCCACATCTTTAAATAAAAATTAGGGGTTATGGATTTTTAAGTTAATCTTCTGATATCACTGCTTAATATTCACCGCACAACTGTGCATCTTCTGAAAAAGTTTATAAAAGTTGCTGTTGTTTATATTTATATAAACATTTCATGCTGAATGGCAAATACTAGGCACATACTTGGAGGAATGGAGCCACTTTACAGTAATGTGAAAAAACAACACATATTGTGTTCAAAAATAAATTAGCTGGGGCTTTGTGTAACTTCATTCTATACCAACATTGTTCAATTAAACTTCAAAGTAATTACATTTCAACAGCAAGAAATATGTTTTGAAGGAAGCACAATGCTACCACGATCACATTTTCTTTATCACATTTTAGTCGCAAAATGTTCACATTGAAGAGATTTGTCAAACATTTTTCCACACTAAATTTACCCAATGCAATGAAAGCATGACTTTTGGTTAAGTTAATGCCATTCAAAGCACCAGGTCCATGTTGACTACAAGCGTGGGACAAGATTATTTTACTTTTTCACATATAACCAAAATTTCAACCTTTCCTTAACCTTAGATCAGTTATAATGAATATTTATGTTTTATAATAGTTTATCAAATGAAAATGTAACAATAGTGTGAAAGTGAGTGAAAGAAATCTAAATCTGCAGCTCCGCTGAGTTTGAAGGCACTAATTTCAACGCATCGGTTAGCTGCAAATGTACTTTTTTAGGACACTGTCACTGTCTATTAAATCTTAACCTATTGTTACACTCACTGCTCTGCACGCAACTGTACACAGACACCTGCATTATGAACTCAATGGCCAAATTAATGTTTGTAGGGTTTGCTAGTTAGGTGCTCCCTATATCTATAATTAGGAGTGAACATGTCACGGCTAAAGAGCCAGATATTACCCTGTGGTGATGGTGGACACCAAAAGCAGAACATAAAAAAAGAGACTGAATGTGCTGCACTTCTGGATCTATTAATAGGTTTAAAATGCTAAAGATGATATGTGAATGCTATGTTCTCAACTTGCCAAAAAAATATTGGATGTTTAACACAGTACAAATTTATCATAGCCTAATTTGTAATGTGTCCCAAATAATCTGTGAGTTTATCCATCCTAAGCAAGCAGACGTGAGAGACTGTGAAACTGAGTTAAGAGTTGTTATTGGAGACTTAACTACAGCACAAATGACAGCATGCAACTGTCTTGATGTGAAAAAGCGTATAAACCAGATGTTTATCATTTATCCACATACTTCCTGTTGTAGCTGGATAAAAATCTAGATACATGGTTTCACAGGTAGCAAGTTCCTACTGATGAAGATGAAGACACTCTATAATAGCTAACTGAGCAAAAAAAAAACAGGATAGAGATGGTGCAGTATAATTTTAACAGGCTGTCATACAAAGGAGGCCTCAAAGTGGATCTTCACACTCATATAGATATTCCTTTGCTGCCATGCTTCTGTAATGCATATTTATGTGACGCTACATCAGTCACTGAGCTACTGAGTTTTACATGTGGATGACGTTTTGGGGAACAAAAAGCCTTCGTAAGGACAAAGTAGAAATATGGGTGTTTATGTATTGTTTCAGGCCAGAGGGGAGAGGCACATTGTTAGGCTACAATGTTACTGTACACTGTACATTACAGCACAGGTCTAATGTTCACTAATGTGTCCTTACGAATTAACATGAGTAGAACAAAAGATCTGCATTTTAAGTCTTTTACCTTTCACTGCGGACACACAACCGTTCCCCTTTTAAATGGACATAATTAGCAGGCAGCAGGGAGTGGCCACCAATGTACAGTCATTCCCAGCTCCTGCCTGCTCGACTCAGGACAGCAGAGTGACAGATACAGGCATGGAGGAGCTGTGTGTCGGAGAGGAGGAGAGCATGAATCAGTGATGACCTGAGAGATGTCAACACGAGGGGGAAATTAGGGGACTGAGAGACAGCCAAAAAAAAAAAAGAGGAAATAAAGGAAAAAAGAATAAGTAAATGAAATTAGAAAAACTGGACATGAGAGGATGCTGTGAGAGAAAAAGGTAAGGAATAAAAGGAGTGATTATTCAGCTGGTGATTTTGGACCTTTTGCCCTACAGGGCCATAGCAGATTTTGTCCTCGGCTAACATATGGAGTAGATTTATCCTCACCATATGAGCACAGTACACAGATGCAGGTAACTCTGTAAGTGTCCATGTTCTTAATCTTGTCTGAGGAAACAGCTTTTTACTCATGGTTAAGTATAAATCAGCACTGGAGCTCAAACAGTGAGGTGCTGTTTATCAGGAAAGATGGGTTTTTTTCCTACCTCTTTTCTCATTTTCCAAACCTCCGAAAAATGTAACATATATATCTGATACATCAACAATATTGATTAAGTCAAAGCATTGAATTGTATGTTGAGGGTTTATGCATTTTTGCATATGACTCCTGGAATACTAAATGATGTCTTTGATAGCCTTTGCCTGGTAACATGCCTGAGTTTGCTTTGACTGACACACACTTAAACCCAGTGTGGTCTATTTTCACATTCAAGCTGCGGAGAGATAATGCTGGCTTCTAATCCTATGGAATAACCTCCGGCTAGACCAGCATACCTGATATTTCTGATAGCACTCCATCTGTGAGATTGTGTGGAAACTGCACTCCATCCCCGAAGCCATAGCGCACACTCTTGTATTTCTTCATTCCACTTTCAATCAAATGTTGGCCGAACGTTTTTTGCTTGATGTAGACGAGGAGTAGCCTTTGGGCAGCCAAAGGGTGAGGCCAGTGTGTGACTATCATGCCTCCCATGCATGAAAGGACATCTATTATCAGCGAACCTGAGATCATGTTGAACTATCATAGTCAAGGACAAAACACATATGAGTTCAGACCCATTCAAGTAGACCACTCTGTACTCAACTCCTGCTAATAACACTTCACTGTGCTGTAGAAGGTTATTTTCAACACTCAAGATCCAAAGCGTTTGGTAGCACTGTGGTGGGATTTGATGCTGTCATACACAAGAAGTTTTGGAAGCAGCACAGTTACTTACCACTAGATTTTTAAACTTTGATTTTGCAAATAATATACAACCAAACAACCTGACAACTTCTTTGATCGTTCTGGGTACCCAGGATATAGATTTTGGAGGGAGATGTGGCTGTTTGGCAATTTTGTTTTATAAATATATCTGATCACTTTAGCTTTCAGAAGAAAAAACTAAATTTCTTTTTCCTTCCTTGTCATTGCTAAATTCACATGTCTAACAGGCTGATAAAACCCTGGCTGAATTTACCCCTTTTTTTCCCCAAATCAAATATTATAATTTGTATCTGTATTTATGCACACTGAGAATAAGTCTTCTTCTATCTGCATTACAAAATACATTCATGCAACAAAAAGGCATTTATGAACGTATGCAGCATGTATGAAGGTAGCATAACTTGACACTCAATTTTGTGCTGAAGAGATAATAAAACATCAGCTTGAGGCTGACTGCTCAGAGCTGAGAGGTCAATTCAGCTATGAGGAAGGCAAATATTTTCCTGCATGAACTGTGTTTACATTTCAGTTTAGTGAGGGTACAGCATTTGTTTTGCTGGCAGGTCAAGGGAACGTACCACAGACAGGCTTTTCAAGTTTTTTTTTTTTTTTCTTTTTCATGTACACTTTTTGAACATAAATATTCTATACTTAACAGTGATTCATGCTTTGAAACGTTTTGTAAGGCATTTATGACACGGTAGATTGCGCATTACTGTAAGATTTTTCAAGCTACTTCCCGGTAACCGTTTTCACTCTAGGATTTGGGCTTTAAAGGTCATTGTTTATTTCCATGCAAAGGTGATGATATTCAGCTTTAGGTGATCCCAGAAGGACTCCTATCTGCCATGAACCCATTTCAGGATGTGTTCACTCAGTCTTTCTTTTCATATATCAACACAACCGGCAGAACAATCATCCTCAATCACCCTTTTTCTGTCTGTCACTTGGAATCCCGCACCACATTGGCAGTGCTCCCAAAAGCTAACGTGGCATCACATTCTTGACTAAACGTGCATAAAAACAAATTAGCCTGGCCCATACAATTTGCAAAGAGATGTGTGCAGCCAGCCAGCAAATAGATGTCATTCCAAACCAAGGTCATGGTGGTATTGAGGCTGGAAATTTAGGATTGATGTTTGCACATGCAGGGCTTCTCCACTTTTCACTCTCAGTCTGACGGGTTTGATGAAGGCTTATGGACAAGACCCACAGGGAGCGAGACCGCTCAGACAACAGAGACTATCCTCCACAACCTTGTGAATTAGAGCCAAATTAAACCTGAACTTAACATTATTTCAGTGCTTGTATAGACCATTCTAATATTTGCATAAATACATTATAGAGAGAGAATGTTTCCAATTTTATGGTTTCAAGTTGCTTTGAGCTTTTGGTACACTTTTTTTTTTTTCAATTTTGTCAAAATGTTATATATTTGCTTATAGATGGTTTCTTTTTATCTGAATAGATTTCTTGTTTTTGTATTATTGCATCAGCTTCAGACACCAGAGCTGTATGTGGAAAGAGTAATAATTTAGTCTATGTTAATTACTCTTGCAGCTAAGTTACCAAAGCGTTTGTTGGTTTTGTAAAAAGCAGCTGTTTAATTCTACAACAGTAAATAAGAGGACTCAGTTTGCCTCCCAAGTGGCAGCAGAGGCAGCAAAAACAAGTGAATAAGTGTCAACTTTTCAACCTTTTCTGACATCCTACTTGTTACCACACTAACTCCCAGGACACTTGGCAGTCGCCTCTAAAAAGGCCCACACCTATAAAAGATAAAGATTGTCACACAAGGATATGTGACCTGTTGGTTTCCAGAGCTATGACAGAACTGGACTTCCAAATATAACGGTCCTCATTGCACCACAATCTGCCAGTTGTGCCATTGTCCAACTCCACATTAGAAAATAGCACGATATGTGAAGCTAAGATACTCTTAACATTGACAGATGGTCATCGCTGGCTCCACAATCACAGCACACTGTGTCCCAAACACATTGCCTTGCACTGCATTCACATTACTTTCAATCGATTACATGTTCACACTTGTTCAAATTTGACAAAAAAAGGTAAAGCCCCAAAACATAATGAAGATAATGTTTTATATTTGTGGTCAATTAAATCCTAGGAAGGTCACCTTTTATATCTTTCATGAGTATACCGTTAACTCCAAATATTTGGGATTGAAGAGTGAAAGCTACATCTGCATAAATCATCATCACCATCCAAGATATCTACGGATGCCTCAAAAGTCAACTTTCAATTTTTTTGGGTTTTTTTTTTTACTCCAAATAGAACTAAATTGAGTCATCAGTTCAAAATCAAGGTCATTCAATTCAAAACACTTCTCCTACTCCTCAAGGACCAATGTGTTGTGAGCGAGTCTGCAAACACACAAACGCATCCAACACTTCACTGGCTCACATAAAAGCTAAAGAAAATGTGACAGGGTTAAAACACAGAAGACCGCAGCCAAAACAGTGTCAAAGTGCAGGTACATTTATTAATCAGTGCCCAAGTAAAGCATGATAATGTAAAAGTATTGATATTTTAGTAATAGTTATGGGCTGTTAAAGAGGCCCCAGGTTCTTAAGGGCTCCAAACAGAACATTTTAAACCAATCCATTTAGCAAATATCACCATCCTAGCACAAACAAAAATTTACTTTCTTTTGTATTTGTTCTTTTCACCTCATCTGAGTCATTGGGATGCATGGTAAATATAGAGTATGTTACAGCAGCAGAGGGTTTTTACCCTCCATGGTATGCAGAGTGGGGTTGTGTTGAACAGACCAGAGCTGGTCTAATAAGTCCCCAGGCTATGGTAGCCTGGCCTGTGGTAGGTGGATGATGGATCTCAGTGCCAGGGTACATAATGGTGGGACAGGGGAGCATGGAGGTGAAGGACAACACTCTGCCCTCTCTCCTTAATCAGATGCAGATCAAGCTAAAAGCAGCGGAGCAGCAAATCCCTCCTCTAACAGAGAGCCTCTAGACCCCGTACAATCCCCTCTCCCTTCGCCTCTCTCCTTTCCTTCTTTGGCCCCTCCTCCCGTCTACATCCCTCTCTCTTTTCTTCTGATTGTCTTAGCAACAGAGCTTAGGGAGCAGACCAGAGGAGGAGATGGATGCTTGGAGGCCTTTACCACAAAGATCATATAGGATAAGTGCAAAAGCCCCTTGTGGCTTGTTGATAAAGTATTGATTTCTCCACAAGCTGCTGTTTACGAATCACCTTGGAGGGAGTGACCCCCGAGACCTTAGGGTGTGAGGTAGGAGTGTGTGAGAGGGGGAGCAGCGAGGGGCATGAGGGGGTAATGTGAAAAATGAAGAAAGGGGAATGCAGAGAGAGATGGATAGAGGAACAGAGAAAAGAGGGCAAGATAAGAATTGATTGGGGACAAACCTGGCCACTAATTGAAAGGATGGATCAATGATGGTGGACTGTTGAATTTGGGAAAAACGAGGCGGGAGGCTCTGCTTCTTGATGCTTTTGGGCAACATGAGACATACATGCATGAGTGTGCTGACACACACAAATGAGCACAGTCTGAGCTTTGATGCCCCTTCTCGTTGTCTCCTGAGGGATCAAGGCCTTGGCCACGTGAAGAATATAAGGAATGCTAATGTCATCCTCAGCGGGCACGCCTTCCTGTCTGCCATTCGGGAGGTGGCAGTAAACAATGTGGCTCAAGTCGTTTTTGAGCGTCCAGGCGAGATCCAGGGTGACTGACACAGATGATGTCATTCCCCCTCAGGGCAGAAACAGACCAGACAGGCGCACAGCTTTCAGCTTTCAGGTCCAGTCTGAAAAGTTTAAGGCCCCATTCAGAGTTGTCTTTTTTTCAACTTCCACACCCATCTTTACTCAGGATCAAGGTGAAGTCTTTGGTTGTCTCTCTCTCTCTCGCCCTCTTTTTATATGTTTGTGTGCTTGGCCCCTCATTTCAGCTAGCTGCTTTTACACAACATCTGAACAATAGGTCACTTTTTACAGAAAATGTGACCTGTGTATTTATTTCTTTGTTGTCAGAAGTATAAGTCATCCATAAAGTCCGAGGAGGATTTCGTTTTTTCAAAAAGCAGCTGTTAAAGGTGATTAAATCACTGTTGACCAATAGGAAAAGGGTTGCAAACTCCCAGTTTCCTGTGTTGAAGTCAAATGTCCCACATGCCCATCTACCAACCAGGACCTAATCTCAGCAGACCTTCTTTTATTTTTTATTTTTTTTATCTTTAGTCTTCTGTGGTACCAAAGGTAAAGAAAAGGGTAATTTTTAGTTGTGTTAACAGATTGTTATTTTTTTAGGAATGGACATTCTAGAATGGAAATTTACACAATATTTATATAAGAATTAGACAAGATGCTTTGTCAGGAGAAAAGAAAGAATAAAAAAAGGCAGACAGTAAAACAGGAAGAAGGAAAGGAAACAACCAAACCCGCTAGCTCCCGTGATTCTTCCCTCTCTTACACCTTGTTGTCAGGAAATCTAATTTGTACCCACAGCCCACAGAGCCACCTGGCAACATATGCAGCATGCAAATGGGGCTCTGTTTTTGTATCACCAGCGAAAGCTAGAGAGAGAGAGAAAGAGAGAGATTGCCCCAGAGGATTAATGACATCATTCTGTATGCACCTCTGGACTCCCAGACCGCCAGGATATTACCCACCTCTGACATAGAGGGATAATGTTGGTTCTATGAAGGCACCACGTTCGGGGATCTATCTCTTCCTGCTGGCGTACAGAAAATAATGGGGCTGGTTCATCATCAGATTGCCGTGTCAGGTTTTGGGGAAAAAAAAATGAATAAAAATGTGGCATATTGAGAATAGATGGGTTTGAGGCTGTAGGCTAGTTAGAATGTGCCGCCTGGGTCGCTGACAGACTCACTAATAGCAGCTCTCCTTGCTAGCATAGCAACAGATCCTCCTGCAGGAGGACAACGTGTGCAACTGCTCAGCGTACGCTCATTGTGCAACATTATCCATCTTCTATGTTGATTATGTTGAACACTTTTATTTGACTCAGAGGGACGCTGTGTCTGCTAAAGGGGATGCAGAGGACAATGGTTGCGAGTGGGTAAAGTCTTCTGCAGATCCAAGAGTGATGAACCACACTGGGCCTCTCTCCAGGGGAAGGGTGATCACAAACAAAATTCATCACTTTTTTCAGCATAGCAATTGTTGGCCTTTTCTCATAGTAGCTTCAATCTGTTGTCATTAAATATTATCCTTTTCTTAGATCTACATCTGATCGCATGTCTCTTTTTCACACAGTTTCTTAGAGTCACTTGCCACTTTCACAAACTGGACCTCTCAACAATCCTGCGTTAAGGTATTCAGGTATAGCAGATTTTTGTGGTCCACATCTAGGGCTCAAATGGCAGAAATTTGCATTGAACCTGGAAAAAAAAAAAATCTGAATTTTGTCTTTCAAAAGTGTGGCACGGTAATGCAGATGAAAGCCCCAACCTTGATTTTTCTTGTAATTACTTGTACTGACTTTATGTCCCTGCACTTTTTCGTCTTTGTAGTTTGAAGCAGACTTTTTGAACAAAATGTTATACAGCAGCCCAATATCTAATGGAAACTTCAAATCAAATCAAATTTAATTTAATTTATTTATATAGAACCAAATACTTTACACATAGAGTCTAGACCAAAGTCTTTATAGAGTTTTTAAAAAGACCCAACATATCCCTCCAAGAGCAAGCACTTGGCAACCGTGGCAAAAAAACTTCCTTTAAGAGGCAGAAACCTCAGGCAGACCTGGGCTCAGGGAGGGCAGCTATATGCCTTGACTGGTTGGGTTGAGAGAGGGAGATGTGCGGGGGGCGCAGAGAGAGACACAGTAAGAACAAGCGTGAAGGAGAGGAGGGGGGGACTCTGCAGAGGGATGGAGAGAGAGCGAGATCAGGAGAAGAGAAGATGCCATGGAATATATAAACAAAACCTAGAGTGATTCCAACCAGGTAGTTCTAAATGTGAACTACTACTCACTAGTAAATATTAGCAGTAAGGGAGAAGAGGTTACAATGGGAAGTGAGTTGTAGTATGTAACTTGCAGCAGCAGGTACTGAGTGGGAACATGGAGCAGAGATGATTCAGCACCTGTAGGGCAGGGATAGGAAGAGAGAGGACAGGAGGGACAAAACATATACTAAGGGAAGAAACAAAGTTAAAGACATCTAATGTTGTAATGTACATGCATGGGGGGGTGCTCAGTGCAACGAAATGATGGTGCTTGGTCACTAAGAGCTTTGTAATGAGGAGAAGCTAGCACAGGAGAAATATGATCTCTTTTTCTAGCTCCTGTTAATATTCGTACAGCAGCGTTCTGAATCAACTAAAGGCTTTTCAGAGAATTGTTGGGACATCCTGATAGTAATGAATTAGACTATTCCAGTATAGTCCAAAGGCATGGACTAGTTTTTGTGCATCCTATTGAGACAGGATGTTTCTGTTCATTGCAATATTGCATAGGTGAAAGAAGGCTGTCCTAGAGACCTGTTTCATATGAGGGACAAAGGACATGTCCTGATCAAAAATGACTCCAGAATTCCTAACAGTGTAACTGGTGGCCAAGGTAATGCCATCCAGAGTGATTACATGATCAGATAATGCTTCTGTAAGGTGCTTAGGGCCAATTACAATGATTTCAGTTTTGTCTGAGTTCAGAAGTCAACAAGTTGCAGGTCATCCAGGTTTTTATGTCTGTAAGACATGCCTGAAGTCTAATTAGCTCATTGGTTTCATTCGGCTTCAGTGACAAGTATAAGTGAGTATCATCTGCATAAAAGTGAAAATTGATGCTGTGCTTCCCAATGATATTGCCTAAAGGAAGCATATAAAGATTAAGAAGGAGTGGTCCCAGGACAGAACCCTGTGGAACTCCATGATTAAGCAAAGGTGTGTGAGGAAGAGTCATTGTTAACACAAACAAAGTGATATCTGTCTCATAAGTCTGATTTGAACCATCTTACTGCAGCTCCTTTGATCCCAATTTCATGTTTCAGCCTTAATAAAAATAATAAAATGGTCAATGGTGTCAAAAGCAGCACTAAAATCTAACAGGACTTGAGCTGCAACATCAATGAATGATGGCCTAATACAAGAAAAGTGGTGTGACCTAATTTGATATGGATTTCCTGAGTCACACTTGTCCTTACAGGTTCATTTTCATGTACAACTAGAGTGATTGGCACAGTGTGGTTTAAAAACACATTACAATAGCCACAACATTTGTGGTATGCGGCAGAGCATGAACGTCTAAGACTAGATCAGTAGTCCACTGTATATGTTCCGGAGTACCAGCATACAGTTTGTTATTTGGGATAAATGTCCAGAGTGAATAAGTGACTCTTCTGCAGTGTATAACGGCTGCTCAGGCAAATCGCTTCAGCATCTTATACTGAAAATCAACTGTGTTCTCACATGACGCTGACATGGCAGGCTGAACATTTATGGGTTGCATGTGGGGAAGGGGTTTCTCTCTCTGCCTCTCTTTCACTCACTCACACTCTCTCTCTCTCTCTCTCACACACACACACACACACACACACACACACACAGGCATGCATTTATCCTGTTTATCCTGTCCTCTGGACCCAGAGGCCCCGGCTTCAAGGCCAAAGAAGACCAGCCTACAGGCTATAGGCTGTCCTATCCTGTTTCAGGCCCCTCATAGGCAGCCACATCTGTTTAATGCATACATCCAGTCATGAGGTCATTAGGTGGGAATGTGACAGAGAGCAAAGGGGGCTCTGGACTCAGAGATCAGACATCATTAGCACCTATTGTGATGCTTGCTAAACTATCAATTAATGAAAAATAAAGTGTGTTTGTGTGTCAAAGTGCAACATTGGAGGAGGTTTTGATATTGCCCATTGTTTCAAACTAAGTGAGTGATGGAGGTAAGAAAACTGCTCTGATCACAACTAGGAAAAATACTTTTGAGGTGAAACAAAGTGCAGGCTTGAAACAAACAACTTGACCTGACTTTGGCAGGAAAACCGCCTCATTCTCCGTTCATTGGGGCATATGTCATTTTTCGCTGAGACCCAAAGGTGCGTTGAGGAAAGAACAGAGCATTTTTCACCCCTGAGCTCTGTCATTGAGACATAATGGGACCTGCCTGGCCAAAGGCCTTTTTTGGTTTCCATCAAATGCAGAGAAGGATGGATCCCAGAGGAGGGTATCAGTGTCCGTGCGATGTTCTCTGGTCCGGCTGTGGAATGCCAAGAACAACACAGCGGGTTTAGTGCTTAGGACCCAGGGAGGAAATTACAAGCTAAAGACACTAGATCTTAGGACATTTCCAGGTATTTAAGGCTATTAATCTGCGGAATTCCTTAATGACAATATTATGGTTGGTTGGCTACTGCCTTCACTCTCTCTGCCTGTCTGTCTGCAGACTGGGTGCACATGGGCGCACACATACATATACACACACCCACAAAGGCAATGGCACACAAATCAGAATACATGCATAAATGCAATATGCTGGGCAATTTTCCTCACGGACACACGTGCCAGTACATTTAAAAAGATACAAGCAGCAGCTTCAGAGATGCACACGCATGCTTGCTCACTCTTTCACCATATTTACACATGCACTGCATAATCCTCTAAGAAAAGTCTACACTAATTGTGGTACACTGCCACTCACTGGCCTGTGAGAGGTGCTGCTGTGTCTCCTCACAACATCTTATTTCATACAGTCCTTGCAGCTGACCATTTTTCACCCCCTTCATACAAACAAAAAAAGTACACCACCAATTAAGCAAAACGAAGTGGTTATATTTATGTTGACAGGAATGTGGTGTTTAGGGTTTCCATTTATCTTAAATCATTTGAGGTTATTCAAGACAAAAAGGACAACCCCTAGCATGTGTTTGCAGTGCCCAGGTCTCACTCTCTTAGTCAAAGCACCCTGTGTTTCAGATACACACACTACTCTTGCTTTAATGAACTGATAACCTCATGCCACAGCAGCAGCCATGGATGCAGAGATGAGACAGAGAAAAGAGGACAGGAAGCAAGATAAAGGATTAAGGGATGCGAGAGTGAAAGAAGGGCAAAAGATATGCAGAAAGAGAGAGAGAGAGACAGAGAAAGTGACAGAGTAGCTCACTCTGTGATATGCGGACAGATGGTACCCACGCTGCATAGCCACCAAAGCACATGCGATAGCCGTGAACCATGGTAGAGCCTCCCACACCCACGCCTCTACTGTTGACACCTCTCAATATACTCAGGCAATGCGAGAAGAGTGTGTGTGTGTGTGTGTGTGTGTGTGGGGGGGGGGGGGGTACAGTGCACAGGATAACTGAGGTGTTGCAGGATTTGCTGTCTGGCATATCTGTTTGTAGAAGAGGGGAAAAGATGGGTGGATGAGGAGTCACAGTGAAACAGGAAATTTCAGTGTTCTGATCCACAGCTCAAAAAAAACAGTGTCATTTCAAAGCCCACCCACATTTGTAAAAGCTAAAATGGGAACATTACCTTACTCAGTGTGTTGTAAAGGCCAGTGCATTGTTTTAAAATAGAAATGTCACAGCTACAACAACATGGACCAGCTAGGTAAAGAGGACTATTCCATGGCTGTAAGAGCAGCAGGACAGGCCGGTCCAAAAACTATGAAAGATGGTGTTGGAGGTGCACTGGGGGAGATTTAGTAGAATTTACACAATGGTTGACCCTGATCTTATAAAGGCATAACACATAATTTTAAGAAGGCTGAAAATGTTTGACATTGTATATTCTTGAAGATGAACTGAAGAAAGTCACTATTAAATTTTTGTAACCCTGAATCGTATAAATGCTGTTAACAGATTCTGTAATAGTTATTCCATTTTGGCATGAGTGTAAAAAATTTCTTAGCTCACGAACTAAGTAGACTTTACTTCCTAATTGTTAAACAGTTCTTATTGATGTGTGTGTTGTCTTTTTTTCTGACCATATCAAAACTTATCATAGAAAAAATTATTGAAGTGTATCCGATTGCTTTCACACAAACTGGACTTTTTGATATTTGATTAAGGTGAAAAATCTAAATATTTTCCAAAAAACTCATCTCATTAAAAAGCAGTTCTTAACCTGCGTAAAAAAAACTTTGTCTGCACCAATTTCTCTCAATAGATACATCAAGAACCAGGACTCTAGGATCCTAAACACAAAATCAGGTTTAAATGATCTCTGCACTGTTTCACTTTTCAGAGTGATAAAAGAAACAACAGAGTCAGACGTAGCAGGCGCCAGTCCAGTCCAGTCCAGAAGTGCCACAGGACTTTGTCTCCACATTGTCAGCTGAAGTAGACCTATGACATTAGCAGGTGTCATCTCTTAAAGGAAGCAATGCAACATTTCTGTTTTTACAGTTATTTCGGCCTCTCTTTGTGCTTTTTTCACATCGTCCTCCCTTTTCTGCCTACCACACCCCCCCACTCCTTTTTTTTATGCCCATCCTCCTCTATCTCTCTCTCAGCCTGTTTTTCCTCCTATTCCCCCTTCACCGTACCCATGCAGGTTGGTCTGCACAGTCTGTTGTGTTGTTTAATATGCACAGCCCATTCTTGCTCCTTTATTATTGTCCCACTGGCGGCAGAGGCCCTTTTCTTTGGCCAGACAATGGGCGGCGTCGTGACTGAGATCACGGTGGTCATGTCCCATTTGCCACCCCGCGCTATCTCTCTATCCTGCCCCCCTTCTCACCCACCATCCGCTTTTCAATAGCACCCTAATACTGTTACAGGAGAGAAAGACCTGGGAGCCTTCAATACGCCCCAAGCCTCCGGGGCCACTGCTATATACATGCTATTAGCATAATTATAGCCTGAGAGAGAGAGAGAGGGAGAAAGACAGATAGACAGAAATAAAGAGAGAGAGGCAGTAAAGGTGTTTGTAATGTGACAGTAGTCTCCCCCCACTCCTCCAGACACTCACACACACACACTGGGGGAAAGACATTCTTGTAAAGGACATTTGAATAGATCTGGTAGAAAATTTTGTCCACATCTCATCTATAGTTAAAATAGTTCACTCTGGGCTGGGCCTTGTGGGTGGGCAATTCTCCTGTTGGTGCCACGGTTGCCTGACTTTGAACTTGAACTTGGACCCCGGGGGTCAGGCAGATTGAAATTGAATTGAGGAGGGCTCCCCCTGGGAAAGCGGGCGGGTAAATGCAGGCTGGAGCAGCTGTACTTCCAGCTTGTTTACACGCTAACGTCTCTTCCCATTTGGTTCTGTTATTCCGTCCAGCTCAGTTGTATTTATTCATAATAACAGGGTGTTTGAAGTTTATCTTCAAAGACTTTGTCTTTCATGTGTTTTTCAAAATGTCTATCTTCCATCCCTAAATCATTACTTGCGTCAAAATAGTTAGGAAATTTGACTTTGTTCTTTAGTGCTTTAGAAAGAAAACAAGTATTTTTATCAAGTATTACACCAACTGAAACAGCATGTTTCTATCTGCCAATTTCTGTGCACATTTCATTTACACCTATGGATCAGATAAACAAAATATGTCTTCATGCTCGGCTGAGGTGGATATGACAAGAGCAAGACATGATGCATATAAAATAAATCATTACATACACAAAGCCTTTGACTTGTCAGTGGTTCAAGCTTCTGCTACACTGAAGAGATAACAAAAAAGAGCTGGAAAAAAAACCTAAGGATTTGTGTTGGAGCAAAAAAGTGACAGCAACATTCCTCAAATTAATACATGAAAAAAACATAAATGGATATTTCCATCACAACACTCAACAGTTTTTTAGGTCTGACAGGCGTGCTTTTAAATTTGTCATCTTATGGGATGCTCCTCCTTTGGGACGTTTTAATTGCAGCCTCCTGGAGGATTAGCACTACCAAATGTTTATCTTGATGCGTCCAAATTTTTTTTATTTTAGTGGATGGAAATGCACTTTTTATTTTGCCAATTTTCTGAAAATGTAGTAGAAATTCAAAGTTCTTTTGGATGGAAACCTGATTGCTGGCTCTAATATATATTGTAGTTTTGGAAACTCTCAGGCAGAAGGTATTCCAAATTTTCCATCCCAGACAACAGCATTACATGGGTTGTGCTGGTATGAGAAATCCGCCATTAAATTCTGACCATGAACCTTTGCTCGTCTTTCTCACCCTCTATTTCCCATCTTTACTATCTGCTGTCAAAAAAAGGCCAAAAATAGTAAGAAAACATATAACCTGACAAACATCAGTTAAGTCAGTCCATTGTGTACAAAAGTGTGGTTTCACTCCACACTTGCACACAAATAAACACACAGACTGGCAGGCACACCCTGACACCCATATTTTTTCCTTTCATGCAACATCTACGATACACCATAGAACAGCTCCACAGAGTAAAAAGATGATCCGCTCCCCACTTACTGCATATTTTTCACAGGAAAGAATACCATAGCAATAGTAAAAGCCAACTCCTCACTACCACTGGCCCAGTCACCCTGTTTTAGGGGCGGCTTTAAAGCATGTCACAAGACCTCATGCATAGTAAACAGTGCGGCCTCCATGGCTGACTGGTGAGCAATTTGCCTCGTAGATTGCCTGGCCCCGGGGCCTTGGAGCTATGTTTATGTATGAGCCCTCCTGTTTCATATGTATCGGCCGCGGATCATTTTCTACCCCCCCCCCGTTTTCTCCCCTGCGGAACTGATGGCATACACACAAGAGACACAAGCACACGAGAAAAAACACACTGGACAAAGTGCACAAAGACACATACATGCATACAGACAGACACATAACATAAACATTAAGAGTGATGACCTCCACAAGGGGCAACACTGTCCCAGCAGATTACACTATTGTCAATACAAATAGAAATTTACTATACATGTGTCGCAGCTGCTGCTGCTTATGGTGGCAGATGTGCTGTGCAGGGTGAGCGGAGATGTATTAGGAACATGTTGTCTGTGATGGTGTTTTCACAGTTTCTGATGTTCCCTATTTCATATCACATAAGTATTTTATGCCTAAAATACACCATTTACATTCCACGTTGAAGCGGCGAACTCGTGCTTGTTTGAGCTCTGCATCGTCAGCACCTTTTCATAACAGAATCGCAAGGGCATCATCACACGTAAATAAAGATGTTTTCAAACATTTGTCAAACATTTTTTACACCTCCTGATGTTGATGGTGGATGCTCCAAGACCACATGCAGTGAAACAATTACGATACTGAATACATGTAAAATGAGAACACAATCTTATCCCTCTGTTGTTTTTTCTCGCCACTTTTGTCATTCATGGTTTGAGCTCTCTCCCTCCCTATCTGTTTAATGAAACAGTAGACAGGTTTTAATGATGCGCAAAGCCCATCTTTCATGAGAAAAGAGATGCTCAAGTAAGACCGTCTCAACAAATATTTACAGCATCAAAAGTCAGGCCGAAGATGTCCTCTATGTGTCAGCTAAGGGCGAAGCATCTCCAAAGGGCCCAAATTGTAATGGGTTTCACAGGACACAATTTGTTTGATATGAAATGATCCTCGGCAGACACAAAGTGGCCCCCATTAGGAACCAAGCAGATTAGCGCAGTCCTCTGAGGGTCCGTGGCTCAGTGTCAGTGGTGGAGGACCCTTCTTATCTTTCATTAAGCTCACACAGCAGGGCGGATTCACCAGCCCAAGGGGAGGGGGGCTGAGAGAGAGAGAGAGAGAGTAAAAGGAAGAGAGGGGAGGAAACAGAGATTGGTAGCGTTTAAAAAATCATTTCCACATATCATACCCCCATCTCTAATTCAGCGCTGGAAGCAAAGGAGCCGTGGGGAATGCACAGCATCTTTCTTTCCAAATGCCAAAATTGTCCAGCAGGCACAGAGGAAATGAGGCTGAACACAAACACACACTTGCACTGATACACTGTTGTGCATGCACATACACTCGTGAATACGGACAGGTTGGATAAATGCACAAGTGGGAAAAAAAATATATATATATACCAGCAACAAACACATTCACACATGCCAAGTCCTGAATACAAACACAAACCACAAAAATAAGACCTACTCAGACACACACAGGGGAATGCCACCCTTCACACACATACATTCACACAGCGCAGTGATGGCAGCGTGCCATACGGGTTCATGCCTAATCTGTGTTTGTTAATGGTTGGCGTGTGCTAATTACTGTCACAGTGCACCAGGGGCATTCGCTGGCCAATCACCAACTAGTCTAGCCTCTGACTGGCCAATCACTGGCTGGTCTAGCCTCTGAACCAAAAGGGCTTCTGGGAGAGAGGGACTTTCAGCAGTGGTGAAATTGGCCCTGGAACAGTCATCTAACGCTGAAACATGAAGTGGGTGTGTGTGTGTGTGTGTGTAAGAGGGAGAGAGACAGGAGTAGAAAGAGGGACAGTGTGGTATGTGTGTGCGTGTGAAAGAGAGAGAGATGATGGAGAGAGTGCCTCCATGTGTGCACATGTGGCACGACGATCATGTGCGCTTGTGCGACTATATGTGTGTGAGCAGCAGACGACAGAGTGGAAAGGAAAACAAGGCCTGAATGTGGGCCAAGTCAACCACTCCACAGGCTCAAAGGCAGCAGTAATCCAGTGTTGACATGGTAATAGCCATGAGCTTAGTGTCAATTAGATAGAAACAATATGCTTACTCTACTGGAGTAAGTGGATAGTACCTTTTAAGTAGAGCAAGCCTTGCAATACTAGGTTTAGGCTGAAATGAAATGAAGCTGTGAATCTGAGACTTTCTGAGCCAAGATGTTACGTCTGTTTCTCTCTCATTTTACATTGTAACACCAAATCTTCCAGTTGTTTGTACCAGCTTAAAATTCACACTGTCATTGTGACAACCATCAATGTAGAATTTTACCACCATTTTCTGCTGGCATCATATTTTACCCACAGAGGCTCAATGGCCTTATTACATTTCAGGCACTCAGAATGGGTTTCTGGGCCATGACAATCTCAAACCACACAGGCAACCATCATTCAGTGTTGGTGAAAGAGGAGACATACAAAGGGTGAAACCATCTTTGACATTCCTGGAATGGCCCTGAAGCCATAGATGAGGGAGGTGGTGTATGTGTGTGCGTGTGCGTGTCTGTGTGTGTATGTACAGTTTGTGTGAATGTTTGTATAAATGGCTGCTTTGCTCCTTTGATAATGCCATGTTACCAGCCGAGGCCAGAGGACATGAGGGGGAGAGGATGCTGTGATTGGCTGATGTGTTACGCCATCTTAAGCGATAGTGAGAGTCCATTTACAGCAGTCGCCTACTGATGCTGCCCCGAAGGGGTACAAGGCGAAAGGCACCTGCATGTAAGCAAAGCATGCGTTCAAAGGTTTAGTTCATGCATGCAAAAATATCCTATAAGCACTGACTGGCAACCATCAGTTTACATGAAGACTTTAGGGAAACATGGCTTCAGGGTCTGTCAGTTGGTTGGTCCATCACCTTTAAATATTTCAGTAGCTACAGCATGAATTGCCATAAAATTTTGTAGATATCCAGAGTGTCCAAAGGATGAATCCTGATTAAGTCATATATTTCCCCTATCCAGAAAAATATCCCAACATCCAGCAGGTGGATTAGCTTGTGCAGATATTCATGATGCCCATTAAGCTTTTGGGGGGTTTTTTCAGCTGTGCCACTATGAGGTTTATGGTTGTAAGAAAATGTCTCAAAAAGTGAAAAGGGGAATTCCATTGTGGATACAATATTCAAACACTTATTTCCTATAAAGATTGAACTGTAATCATTATTAGCATAAATGGGAAAAAGAAAAAAATTACAAATAATTGATTGTGTGAAATAAATGTTTGCAAGGTGGTAAACCTTACACCCACTGAATTAATAGCTCACCCTTATGTGAGGTTTGTCATTGTAAACAGGTTAGCATACTAAGCCTTAAGCTTTTCTCCTCCATGTCAAAACATGCTCAAACACCCAAACATACACTCTCCCCTACACCAAATAATTATGTGTGATTAAATGTGATACAACCAGGTTCCCCCTAAAAACAAACACAAAAGAATGTGTAAACATTATTTCATAAGTAAAGGAGCACTATAATCCATATCTTTCTGTCTATGCACAGCTCTCTATGTCCACCCATCTAATTCCTAGCTATTTTCTGTGAGCTGCACTCCCATCTTCATGAATACCCGAGCTCCGAGTCAACGTATTGTTTGCTTAAATTGTAAGGTCAAAAGGGGGAAGCCGACTAATGTGGCGAACCACTTCAAAACCACTTTTCATCTTTTGCCTTCTTTCTTTTTTATCAGCTTCTCCATCATTTTCATTCGCCATGGAGCCTCAGAAGACCCTTTCATCTGAGAGGGAGAAGTACAGCAAAAGGGAGAAGAGGAAAAAAATAGAGATAGAGATGGTGATGGCATTGGGATGATTATATGTGAGCAGGTCTTAATGACTTCTCTCCTTCTGACTCCTCTCTCTGCTTATTATCTGACCAAACAGCCTACTTTCATATATGGAGCCTATACCACTGCAAATCTTCCTTACACAAAGAAGAAGAGAGTTGCACTTTGTTGGACAATAGGTGAAGGCTTGCCACGGTTGAAAGTGCAACTACCGCTGTTAGGAGTGACCTTGTGAGGGTGGTTTTTAAGCTTGGTGGTAAAGATGATATGTTCCAGCCTAAGTGAGACTGTATTTATCTGCAATCCAAAATGTGGAGCCAATTTTCTTTAAAATAGGCATGGGGCGACTGGTTGCACATGCACACGAGGTCCAGATCATTTAAGACCCCTGCAACACAATTCTGCATTCATTTATCTAGCATATGAAGGCCAATAGCATCTTAGGGGAAAAAACATTCCTCGGCACGTGATTCAGGTCTTGTCCTGGCACATAATTTTCAAGCAGCAATTTTATTTTAAAGCCAAGAGTTCTAAAACAAGCTCCGTTTTCTCTTGAAAACTTGAAAAGCCAAAGTTCACTGCAAGTTCCTTTTCTTCTTTCTATTCGCGAAATTATAGGGGCTTTCAGTGGGGTCACTGCACTGCCATATGAATAATACATTTTAATTGATTTAACCTGGTCCTGAAGTGGACTAAAATGCAAGCCCTGTCACTTTCAGAGGGCAGCAAGAGGGGAGCATGGTCCAGCACACATCTTTAAAAGCCCCTTGACGCGAGTCCAAGATGAAATATTTACACTGTAGTGAGGACTGACCTCCTGATGAAAAACCACGTTGTGATCTCCAATTGATTTCCGACAAGACAATTGGGGCGAGAAAAAATGCAACAAGCACTGTCCAGCTGGACCCATCCGTCTGCACGCCGAGAACATGCTGCACCGAAATGACCTTGTAGGAATCCAAATGCAGATCAACCCTTCAATGGGAATCATGTGGGCTGAGGCTTAACAGCTCCGTCAGGACTCTCATTGGTTTACAGTGTTTCATGAGAACTTGGCACAACTACTCAGTGATGTGATAATATCAGTCAAGTGGGCATTTAAATGCTGCTTTGAGCATCCTATCTACTATACAGGCAGATTAATTACTGTGAAGAAACTATCCTTGAATATAACAAATTTACAAGAGAGAACGTCAAGTGAAGTTAATTATTAATATCTATGCCAGCCAACAAAGTTATAACAATGTATTGTTTGAATGGATTTTTATATTATAATATAATTTATTGAACTTTAACCTTCATATTTGGTCTATACATCCTACACTGATAAAGTATAAATTCGATGTTTAGCTTTAACCAACTCTGTTTCCCACCAATCCAAAATGCCCTGCTAAAATTATGTAGATTTATTCATAACATTTGCATGATAAATTGGGAACAAAATGAAGCCGCTACACTTGAATTATTAAGATTATGAAAAATTATAATGAATGCTTTGCTCTTGATGTGACTTGTTTTCCTGATAAACAAAGGCCTCTAATTACCACAGAAACATCTGGGGACTTTGGTAACCTTCATTAATCTAGCCCAATCCCACTATCCATCTCCCTGCAGAGATTCCCATTAGAAAGGAAAAGTGCACCAGTGACACTGCATATAAATGCTCACCAGTTGTTAGACACATTCTCTGCGGTTACTTTCTGGCATCTTCCCCGCACCTCGGGGATATTTCCCAATAAATGCCTTCTGCTTGTGCCACATCCTTCGATCTCATGTCTCTGAGTGTTAATTGGGAGATAGTAAACACTGATTACAAGTCAATTAACTTCTGCTTCTAAGACATTGCTGCATTTTTCACGTTTCAAAAACAGGTGAAATAAGGAATCCCACAGACAAAGTTGGAGATCTTTGCTGATTTCTTTGCATATTCCCAGAGGCAAGAGCATTTTGAGTTCATCTCAGACAAGATAATAAATGTCACATTCAACCTGGCCTTGCACCACATATATTCAAAGCCTTTTTTTCCAGCTCACATCCATCCTGGTCCTCCAAAAACTATGGATTCTCCAGCTCTGATGCACCACTTCAATCCATCATATTTTGCAGATGTTCTGTGTGTAAGTGCTTTTTATCTTGATGTTTGTGGTCCTGAGGGTCACTATGAGTGTTTGCGCCTGGGTTTGTGTCTGTTGTGTTCCCCTCATCCCCCTCAATGTATGTGTCAGCCAAGGGTAGCAGTGTGTGGATAACCCTTACGACCGGGGCCCCAGGCAGCCAGAAAACCTGGCTCAGACGGAATGAAGAGAACTGGGATGTGAGACAAGATCAGACTGGGAGTGATGCAGGGCCACGATCAGGTGTATGTGTGTGTGTTTGTGAAAAGGAGGTGATGGAGGATTTAGGATTGGCAGTGTGGGGGTGAGGAGAGGAGTTGATGTCAAAGTGGTTTTAAAGTTTCAGCAATCATTTGTTTAGTCACAAAGTGTTATGCTTATGCTATTTTGAATTGTTTGCACACGAAGGTAGCCGTGTATCTCTGTGTGTGTTCACTTGTGTGTGTGCTGCTCCCTCTCTGACCTGCGGGGTGAGTTGGGGGAGACTCCTGCTGATTAATGGGCCTGTCGGTTCTCCCATGGTGGCACGTTTCCAAACTAAATTTGGCCACTGCTGGCTACCGGGGTCAGGTGCAGGCAATAGAGAGATTAGGGAGGGTCTGCCTCACAGCAGCATCTCCTGAGCACTGCTGGACCTCAGCACCAGAAGAGACTGGAACACAGTAAGACAAGTAATCACACTGAACTGTTTAAGGTACTGTTTATAGCCTGGAGCCGCCATTAACAGAGGCCTTATCCAAGGCCCTTTCACTTAAACTCTGACAAAATGCTACTTTCCATATGTACACTGAGATGAGCTGTCAATGTGGGTTTGGTAGTTTACAGCAGCGGCCCCCAACTTTTTTTGCCCCGAGGACCAGTTCCATGTAAAACTATATATTCACGGACAGGCATAGAAACAAATAAAAACACAGTGCATGAAAATACAACTCACCCTTTCGCCGAACGTATGAAGGGTGACCTGAGTGCTGATAAAGCAGTTTTGATGGCTTCATCTGCGGGCCTGTATGATGCGGAGCGGGCTCGGTGTGTGAGAATCACCTGTGGCGTAAATCCGTATTTTAAGTAGGACTCCTGAAAAATGCTGTTCCCTTTTTCTTGGAAGTTGTAGGCTCTTCTTTTTCTGTCTCCTCATTTGGGCCTTTTCCCCTTTCAAAAGAAGCTCTCCAAAGACGTTTGTATTTTACTAATTTTTGCTAGTTTGCGGGCTTAATTTCTGATGCACCATATCACGTGAGCGCGACGAGCGTCTTGACGTGTGTCTAGAGTCACGGACGGATGTATCGGTCATTTTTTCAAAATAAAACATCTTTCAGACTCTGATAATCACTAAAAAATTTTTTTTTTAATTCAGTCTTTTTTGTACCGGTCTGTGGGCCCGTTGGTTGGAGACCACTGGTTTACAGCCTTGCTATTAGTCAAAAGAACTTTTCAAAGGAACTGGTAACACTATCATGTATATACAGTGAATATGAAGCTTGAGGAAAAAGGTTTTTCAGCTTAGGACTGCAAACAACAGTTGGCCTGGCTCCATCCATAACACTCTCTGCCTACCATCCCTGTCTGGAGATCTGCAAATAGGACAACTTTTTCAACTTTAGTTCAGAGCTGATTGCCCTGTTTCCAGGCTTTGTGCTCAGTTTAACCAGCTGCTGACCTTAGCTTCATGATTACCATACAGGACAGGAGCAGTGTTGATTTTTTTATGTAACTCTCAGCATGAAAATCAACAAATAGAATTTCTCAGTTACATCCAGCTAATCTCTAAGGGGATAAGTTTGTCTGCAGAATTACATTGTAATAATTAAAATACTAAAATCCACAAATAAATCATTTGAATAAAAAAAGGACCCATTTTAGAATTGCAAGGTTTCTCAGTTATTCAGCATCACTGTTTTGTGCCCACCTCATAGGGGCTCATGCTGATAATTAGTACAATGTAGAGATCAAATCCATAATTTCAGGATCATGGTAGACTGGAATACAAGGCTCAGTGAGCAGCAATGTTTAGGAGTGAGTACCCACCGGCCAGGCAGCCTTGAACTGCTATAAAAGCAAAGGGCAGCAGTCAGCCAAGAGGGGGCAGAGCTTTGCACCCAACAACAATCCAAGGTGTTAATTTTTTTAAACTGTTTTAAAATGAAATTTTTTAGTATTTCATCTGCAATCAATGGTGATGAAAGAGACTGCATCGTTATATGCAGGCATAACCAGCGACATCCCATTCAACACTGCATTCATCCCCCACAGTGATATTTCCCCGTCCATCTCATAGTGCAATCAGCACTATCCATTATGTATTTGCTACTAGGTAACAAGCACAACTTGACCAATTATGGACACAATGATAGACCCCGCAGCTCATTTTTCTTTGTGCTTTTGCCTGTTCTGTCATGGCGACCTCTACATGGGACGGACGTCAAGACTGGTTGGCAGGTCACCAAAGGTGGGCAATGTGAGTACATAATTACAGCTTGGGAACATTTGCCCTTTGCAAATTGTATGAAATGCATAGTGGCTAATTGGGCCACTCTGGCATTTGCGGAGTTCACTGTGTCATCTTTTATGTCGCGTCTATTATCACTAAAATGATAAGAGTGATAGACCCACTCAGCCTGCACTGGTTTATCTGCGGTAACCATAGAAATAACTGGGATTGGGTCAAGTTGAGGAAGACATTACATAGTCAGTTATACAGGTCATAAAATAAATCTCTTTACGACCAAAAATGGCAATATGGCCAGGCAAGGTGTTGCCATAGCATTTGGACAAAGCTTTTTCTATAATTATAGTGTGCTGAGGTGATTTAACTGAAAAATCCTGATCAGCGCCTGTAGTGTGGCTTAAAACACAGATTGTTTATACTTCACTGCATATGCTGCTACTTTAGAATCAAGTTTTTAATATTCTCTCAAAACGATGATAGAGTGAGGTTGTCAGTTTTAATTATCTGTATCAGACTGAGAAATAACCTGAGTTTATGGAGTAAAATGACGAGAAAAGAACAAAAAAAATGTAATGAATGCTTATAAACTGAGTTGTAATTAGTAACCATGTGCACTTCTTTAATCAAATTTTACAGAAAAACTGCAGCTATTTATTTCAAGTATTCCTTATCAGAAAACTTGGATATTCAAAATAACAATTGTGAATCCCTTTAGCCTCAAAAGAACCCAAGGTGATTTTTAACAAGGAAAAAAGAAAAAGCAACACATTTTATTATTTGAAATCCCCTTCTCTGACAGCGAACTTCTGCCATTCCACAGACACCTCCCAGTTAACAGTGAATCAGGAATGTGCTAAATCCTCCTCAGGTGGGGGAGTCAGCCCTCCAGCCATCGGCAGACTCCATTCTCATACAGACTGATAAATCTCTCCCCTTGTATCCACACCCCTACATTAAGTAAAGGTAGCACCATCTGCTCCCTATTAATTCCCCAGCAAGCGACTTATCACCTCAACCCCTGTGACCCCGTGTGCCTCCTACATCCTCCCTGCTCCTCTCCTTTGCTGTCTCCTACACTTCTCCCTTTCAACTCCCTCATTCCTGGACCCTATTCATCTCATCCTCTGCCTGTTTTATACGCTATAGTTGGAGAGTTTTGTTGACGTTTCATTTTGCTACGCCTTAAAATATGGATTTATATACATACACACACACACACACACACAACACTCATTGTATGACCTCTTACTAACCACTAAACTCTGCAGCTACCTAGCTCCTCCCTACGTCCCTGTGGCGGAGTTCAGTGGACAAGTCTGGTCCTTTAGGTCAATGGCAAATGAGAAGCAGAGCTTTAGGATTAGGGAGGAGATAGCTGAGGGTTCAGGAGTCCCTCTCTGTGTTTGATTAGCTCCCATACTTGATTAAATGCTCATCGTCGAGGAAAAAAGATGAAAATTGGATGAGGAGACAAAAAGAGAAGATGGAGTCAAGGCCATTTGTTTTCTCAGCTGGGGCTAGTTCAAGTGGTCGTCTTTTGGCGCTCTCTGGCCCTGGTTCAGGCACACACACACACACAAACGTGCACAAAGAGGTATTACACACGTACACACTGAGATTAATAAAACTGTCCTGAGGGAGGACAGAACAAGTCAGAAGGTTGGCTCTCATAAGTCCACCACCTCGTTCACTTACTTTCCAGTCCCATCCTTCACTCACTTGTTTACGCCTCATCTCTCTGTCTTTCTCTCTCTCTCTCTCTCTCTCTCTCTCTCTCTCTCTCCCACTTTTTCTCCATTTTTTCCCCCCACTGTACTCACTCCCAGTCTGGTCTGTCAGGGTAACATGACTCCGGCGGCTTCTGACACGATCCAGACCGCTCGCAGCCCCTGCCCAACACTTTCACCACCAGAGCCAGACAGTAAAACAACCAGATTACTACCACATGTTCCCCCCTCTCTCTCTTTCTTTCTCCCATACACACACACACACACTTTCTGTTGTTGGCAAGCATCCCCCACCTCCACGATTGCTAGCTGGGCTCAAGAACACAGGCCTCGCTGAAAACCCCAGAGCAGGGTAAACTGACCCAACCTGTGTAGGAAAAAAAATGCATCGTGGGGCGTCGGGGTGGGTTGACCCGCACATAAATAAGTGTGTGTAGTTATGGTAGTTCAGATAAGTAGTAACAGCTTCAGACCTTCTCACTCAGAAGTTTAGGAAAGCAAAGAAACTGCAGTGAGTTCACATGGAAAGAGTTTTACATTTCCACTCACGTATCAGTGACAGTGGATAAAGCTGCTTCACAGGTTATATTGTCAACTGCCCTTAATGTCTCCCCCTTGGTTTGGGAGTTCAGCAATGTGAAATCTTTGTAATAGCAGTTGTTTAAGTGGTTTCAAATTGAATTTCAGTAATTACGTGGCACTTACTAATTATAACACTGGTGGTCCTACTGCCTTTGTTGCACAAAATGATAGTCCAGTTTGTGTTGGCATGGTGCAGGAGCTGCAGGTGTAGGGGGGACTCCAGTGTTGTTTAGAGGCTATGTCATCAGTTGGCTTGAAAATGGTAGACACTGGTAAGCCCGTCTGGATTTCTTCAAAGTTAAAGGTGTTAAAACCTTGCAGCTCCACTGGGAGGACTGGACTTGTGCTGTGCTTTGTTACAATGCCGCAACACACTACACTGGGATTTAGTATCACCACCAGACACTCCAGTAACACTCCATTAATATTTTGCTGTTTTACCAGTTGTATGACAGTGAGTTGTGTTTGGGCTCTTTGTTCAGTGAGTCGCCATTAGCTGCAACTAATTGCTGAGAAAAAAGGGTTAATAACAAATCTGTCCAATGTAAATATTCTTCTCTTATCTGATTTCTCGTCAGCCTGTGTTCAGAAATAGGGTGTCAAGATTTTGAAACTATTGATCTGCACCATCAGTGCCATTAGTACCACATTTTGGTTGCTGGGTACCTTATGAATGAAGGAGTAAGTGCCCTGGAGCGCTTGAGAAGGGGCCAACCTTCACTTTTTTGGATAACTAGGTGGTTGCCTTGGTCTCATAAGCAAATTATAATGTATTTTACTTCACATGTGATGCAGATGCGCTCGTCTCTGTTCAACACAGATGACTGGTAATAATTACAGAAATTATTATGTTGTGGATTAAAAAGCGATGTCTGACATGAATCAGCTGCTGATTGTATTTATCCCTTATTGAGTCCTCTATGAAGAAAACTTTAAGTATGTTGTGAGTGACAGGTGGACACTATACAGACCAATCAGTGCTGGAAGGTGCAGTGCTTATGTTTATATGGTTGGAGGATGAGAACTGGGACATTTGTGTGTTTTATAGATATTTGTTAGGACTTGGGACCTCCAGTTTGAAGCTGGGATAATTCCAGCTTGATAACCACATTCAGGAATGACCTGGATTTTATTCTAAGGTATTTAGAAACACACACAGGACTGTATGTGGAGTTAAGGGGCTAGTTTTTAGGCTAGCTGTTAACAATCAGTAAATACCTCCAAACCACTGGCTGGCTGCTTGTTTCTATTTCTATACTTTTAAAGTAGAAAAGTAAGGATGGATCACTGTGGAGGCTTTGGATTATTTCAAAGGAAGCTTTGGCGATCCAGGACCATGGTAATCTAAGTAATAATTCATTAATTCATTCATCTTCAACTGCTTATCCATTTCCAGGTCGCGGCGGTACTGGAGCCAATCCCAGCTCACCCTGGTTGGGGGCGGGGTACCCCCTGGACAGGTCGCCAGTCCATCACAGGGCCAACACACAGAGACAAACAGAGACCAACAACCACTCACACTCACACTCAGACCTACAGACAATTTAGAGTCACCAATTAACCCAAACATGTCTTTGGATGGTGGGAGGAAACCGGAGTACCCAGAGGAAACCCACACAGACACGGGGAGAACATACAAACTCCGCACAGAAAGGCCCCAGGCCGGGAACCAAACCCGCCACCTTCTTATTGTGGGGTAACAGCAGTAAACACTATGCCGCCGTGCTGCCCTCTAAGTAATAATGTATTTGATTATTTTTGTTGTAGGGTAATTAGCAAAATAATGTGCAAGCTGTAATAATTTTCAATCAGTGATGTGCTATAAAATCAGAAATTAATTTCATGCATGTAAAAAGCTCATATCATAGTGTAGTTCCTTCTCAGCCTTTTATTAAGATGTTCCTTTTTTTATTTCTTTATCCAGTCCTCTTGTGTTTGCGCAATATTATTTGTTTATGTACAGTGGAGCCCAAAGCCCTGGAACAACTTAGAGTGATTGGCAAAATGTGAGTGCATATAGAAGTGTGTATGTATGTGTGTGTGTATATATATATATATATATATATATATATATATATATATATATATATTATCCGCCATCTGCAACATGCCTGCTCTTCAGAGAGTAATTTCAAGAGTTACAGTCCCCTTTTGACTTTGCACCTGCACAGTGTTCCCTCCCTCCTCCACACTTTGTTGACAAGAGCTGTCTTGGTCATTCTGCATGTCCAGGCACATTATCAACTTGTAATTATTCTCACTCTCCATTCTATTCGCCCAAATAAACCAGCTGGTGATACATCAACACTGTAAAACAAACTGGCTACTTGCACATTCTTAAATAAGAGGTCTTCCTATCACAAATAACCTTAATATGAGCTTAATGCAAAGTAATGAATCTTTTGGAGTTTCATTCCAGCATACTGGAAAGTTAATAAAACAATATTGCAATTGGTAGGGAAAGAGAACCCTGCGGACCAAGCTTTAGATTAGGCCCCTAATGGCTCTGAAGCCGGAGGCTAAATTGAAATGTAAAACCCAGAGCGAGACCCTAATTCACCCTTATCTGTGTGAGTGACGAGCCTGCCTCCCCCGACTGAGATTGGGGCCATCGAGTTGGATGAACTGCAATTTGCTTTGTTAGAGGTAGGTGTATATGTATGCGTGGCCCAGATCACAGTATGGAGATATAGAATGCGTGTTCTGAATGCACAGGAATAAATGAAAGAGGTTCAAAAGCACTCGCTCTTTGTTTTCTGTCTCTTTTTCTTCACACTACTCAGTTAAAGTGAAACCACAGCACAGGCTGGGTTGACATGTAAAATGGGAGGAAAGGAATCTGTCAGTATGTGCAAATACACCTGACATATTCTCACACTGAGCACTGTTTTATCCCTTCGTAAAAATTTAAACTGATAATTACACAAACTTAAACAGCAATAACAAAAAGAACAGTTTGACAGTTAATGCGTCAGCTTTCCTACACACCGAAAGACCTTTGTGGCCCTGAATTAGGTGCATTAAAACACGCAAACACAACATTGCCCCCTCCTCCACTCCTCCTCTTATACCCTCAGTCAACAGGCCACTCATCCACCTGTTCCCATTATGTTACCTCGGTGATATCGCTCTCTCTCCTCCTCCTTCTGCCTGTCTTTCTAATACTCCTTCCTTCCTCCCCTTTCACCCTAATATGCTCCTTTTGCTTTATCTTGCTGCCTTTTACCACCACTGGTTCCTCCGTCGCTGACCATTCATCACCCTAATCAAATCTAGCAGCTGAACAACCGCTCACTGCCACTCTACGAGCTGTTATTTATTTATTTATTTATTTTAATCCTTGGACTCATTTGCATATGTGTACAGTTAATTAGTGTGGGGGCGCAGGTGTGTGCTGATAATCATTATTAAACATGACAGTCACCTGTGACCGCGCTGCCCTCCCCAGCCTGACACACACACACACACACACACACACACACACACTTGAGCATCATAGACCATTGATGACTCTAAGCAGGGATGATGTAATTTCCATTCATTCTCTGTTATAGTGGTCATTGTGTATTAGACACATGCATCCACTGTTTGATCATATTTGCTGGGTGATATCTGCAGCACAGGTTTTTTGGCTCTTGCTGAAAGCCGAGCAAGTTTGTCTTTAAACTAGTATCATGTTCAGGGTTCTGGCTGGAGGGTGTAAGAGGGAAAAGAAATTAAATAAAAGAAAGTCATTCTCCACTGATGGAGGGAGAAGGAGAGGGAGTATGTGTGTGTTGGCCTGTTGACATCACTGGGAGTGTTGGTTCTCTTACTCCATTAGCCAGGCCAAGATTTTTCTTTTGGCGTGTGCCAGTGTCAGCATTTGTGACGCTGCTGCATGCACATTTAAATTTTTATTAGTGTGTGTTAGTCTGTGTTTGTGTGTCTGTGTGTGTATGTATGAACACGTTACGTGAACTCTGGAAGTGTATGTATGTGTCTGTGTAATATAATATATGCCTGAAAATGGGTTTCTGGAAAGTTATTGTTATGTGATCTGACAGTTACACAGAAGTTAAAAGAGTCACAGTGTTGATTCTCATTGGTGGACCAGACTCCAAGAGGATGAATACTGGTTGAACATATTATAATGTTATTATTATTATTGTGGTTGTTCTTGTTGTTGTTAGGTATACAGAAACACAGTTTGTGTTTTGTGAATTTTTGTTCTTGCATATCATCAGAAACAGGAATATATACAATGTAAAGCTGGATGGATTCCCCACAAACACCAATAACCTGCTGTTGTGGTGACTATAAAAAATGTGTAGATGAAATTAAATATCTAGAACATGGAAATGGAAATGTTGCATAAAACTGCTAGATAGTATAGTCCATAGTTAATCTAAGCATTTTCCACAAAAGTCACAAATTGATCAATTTAATGAGATGGTTGGCGTGTGTTTGAGATAGTGTTTGAGCCTAGCAATGGTGTCTGCGCACAGCTCTTTAAATAGTGTTCTACCACCCTCTGCTGTATACAGGCTGAAAATGCAGAACACAGTTATTGGGAAACAAGTCTTTGTTAACATTAACAATCCTCATATGAGCACACCAAACTCACTGTTCTTGTGTTCACTGTCGATCCTTTCATGCTTCTTCATGGTCTAATTTACTTTTGAATATTTGAAAACGAGTTTTGGTCATGCTCAGCTACAGAAAGACAGCAGCTACACTAAAAAGATGTTGTGATTTTATGAAAGCCAATAAAATATGTTAAAGAAGCCTGTACTGTAATGATTAGCCACTGATACAACACTAAAACTGAAGGAAAAACACTACAGCGGCACTGGAGAAATAGAAGTCCAAGTAGTAATATTTTAAGTGCATCCCAATATAAACAAAGAATAAAAATTCCTCAGTATTCATGCTTGTACGTATCAAGAACTGTCAAATTGTGACATTGATATGAAGCTGTGTAGGTGTAAATGTATGTCAGCATTTATCAGATTCCTTTACTATAGCCATCATTAACCATAAATAAGTATATATAATGTTAAATGTAGGGGGGAAACACTCTCCCGGAATATGCTCACATACTGCCATCAGTCTTTAGTCACCATTTAATTCATAATGAAAGACGCTGATGAATAATGAATATTACAATGTAGAGCTGTGGAAAGCTGTCCTCCTACCAAAAGCCCAGTGCAGGAACTAAGCAAATTTAGGTTAAATTAGGTCTGGACATAAAATACAGTTTCAAGCTGTATGAGTTAAATGAGCAGCCAGCATCACAGTGAATAACAACTAAAAGCTCAGCTCTATTAATAATGTACATACTGTCAGTTAAGTTTATGAAACATTGGGGTCTCTCTTTAGCATTAAATTAGTACAAATTAGTATTTTATGTGATGATTTTGTGGACCTGAAACTGTAAAATGAATATATGAGCTGTGTGTGTGTGTGTGTGTGTGTGTATGTGTGTGGTTTTTTGTGGCTTCACACTACCTTGGTAAATCTAAACTGAAGGATCTGAAGCTTGATGCCACATTGACTTCAGTTTATGGTTTATGATCGATGACACTAAATAAACGGTGGCATCCACAGGCCTGAGAACATGCATCCCTGAGGAAAGCAACTGGGAACTTTGAACAAATCCATTGTATTGATCAGCTAGAGAATTCAGGACCTCAAGCCTCGAAATAAAATCCAGCTGTTTACATTCTTGATATTCCTCACAGGATTTTTACTCCCAATGCACATCTGTCAGCACAGCTTAAAAATTAAAACTCACCTGTTGACCAAGACATGTAAGCAAAGTTTGATGTTTCACCAATTTTTATACATTCAAAAAATTAAACTGTGTATCATGAAAACCACAAATGGTGATGATGTCCATATAAAATGATGATTGGTAGTTGGTCAGATTTGTGTCGGGTAGTCAAGGATTTCAAAAACTAAAATTCAGTAATTACTTTAATAAAAACTGAATTCTAGTTAGTCATAGGACTTTTAGAAAGTCTGCTATCTGCCTTCTTAATGAGAGTGAAGTCAGACTGATAAACTCCACGTGAGGAACTGGAGGAGAGGAATGTCTGGAATTCCCCACTTAGTCTGCTGTCACAGATCAGGAGCATCATAAAACTGTTACATGGCCCCAGCTTCATTTTGTTTGTGTGCTCACGGATTTTTTTGTGGTGCATATTATTTGTGTTTGTGTGTGCATGTACTTAGGACTACACATAAATTTTGAAAGAGCTCTACATTAGGTACAGTTGATGGTAGTGCTGACAAGACATAAAACCACTACACTGACCTGGGGAGTCTGCCAGACTCCTCCTTCATCAAGACATGGCATCATGGTGACATCATCATTATGACATCTGCCTCAGGGGAGCCATTGCAGGTAGGTGGATGGTCTATGGGAGATCAATAATGGAGACCAGCCAGTGTCCTTACACTATTTCATTCAAGATTTTCCTCCCCTGCATACAATCCAAAAATACTCACACAGTGTTTACTTGTACAAGTTTTATGTGTCAAACCTCCTAAAGCCCATATCAGTCCAATAAGACTTTACACATCAATGAACTAAAGAAAATAATTTTAGATGGAGCATCTAGTGAAAGACCTGGGTGGATTGATGTAACTATAGCGCCACCTAATGGTGACATCCAAACACATTTTGTCGTTTTGATTAGAGTTTCCGTGTCCATCCATCCATCCATTACCTATATATGCACATATACATATGTCATATTGCATATGCATTTGGTTACAATGTTACTTTTCAGAGGGCAACTGTGTAAAAATACCACCCATTATGTTGTGTTTTTTTATTTAAAAATTAGTCATCTTGCAGTTTTAAATAGAAGTCGTTAATAATTTCTCCATAAATTAATAATTTTAATTTCTAAAGGAAATTCCACTAGAAAGGTCCTGAAAAATTAAACAGCCAGACACCAAATCAAACCCCCAAAATAAAGTTTTTAAATCATACAATGATGAAAAAGAACATGTACAAACTAACGAATTGTAATGACACAAATCTGATTTTTAACAGAAAATGTATACAGTGTATGAACCCTGTTCATAGTTGTTATTGTGTTGCCCCACAACAAGAAGGTCGCAGGTTCGGTTCCCGGCCTGGGGCCTTTCTGTGCGGAGTTTGCATGTTCTCTCCGTGCCTGTGTGGGTTTCCTCCGGGTACTCCGGTTTCCTCCCACCATCCAAAGACATCATGTTTAAGTTAATTGGTGACTCTAAATTGTCTGTAGGTCTGAGTGTGAGTGTGAGTGGTTGTTGTCTGTCTCTGTGTGTTGGCCCTGTGATGGACTGGTGACCTGTCCAGGGTGTACCCCGCCCTCACCCAGTGTGAGCTGGGATTGGCTCCAGCATCCCCCATGACCCGGAAACGGATAAGTGGTAGAAGATGAATGAATGAATGATTTCTGCAGCTTTACAAATGGCTGCCTTATTCAACCTTCTGCTTCCACTAGAGGGCAGCATGTTTATTTATCTCCACTGTGTCAGTGATTCCCTGTGAGGGAAGGCTAATGCCCCTCTGAACAGCCTCAGATAGCTGATCCGGCTCAGCTGATGTCTCTCTGGAGTGTCTCCTCAAGCCGAACCTCAAATGCCATTGACAGTCTGACAACTTGTGTCTCTGCAAGTGGTGTTTTGGCAAATATGAGATCAGAACCTTTCTCGGTCTTGGTTTGAGGTTTCAGGCAGTTTTCTTTTAGCTGACTTTCATAACAGCCACCAACACAGCGGGGTGGTTGGCATAACTTCATTCTGCCCTCCTACAGTAGACGGAAAACACGCATCACCAAAGATTGACAGTTCCCTCTGTAAACAATAGCAGGCAGGAACCAAGAGCCCCACACTAAGGCTGCTTAAATGTTACACCTCCAAGCTACATATCCTGTATAACATAATGAAGCAATGCAGGTGATAATGAAACCATAGATTAGGCACAATAAAGTCATATTAATGAGTAATATATTAAATTCAAATAGTAATATACTTGAATAATAAAAATAAAATGCCCAAATGTGGATTGTAAATAAGGTTACACTAAAAAACACAACAGCGGTATATGTGCTGGATTGCGCACACATTTACATGCTCATGTGTTACATTTGGTATCCTCTATAATGTAGGTGTATGGGAGTGCATTGTGGGGAGTATTGTGGGGTAATTGAGGGTATTGTGTAAACATAAAGTTCAGTATATGTGCATCATGACTATATAAAATCATATGCACCCATGCATGATGGTGGAAGTGGCAGCAGCTAACATGTGGTGTGTGTGTGTGAGTGAGTGAGTGCATGGCATTGTCTGTATGTGTGGGGGTGGGGGGGGGGCAGTTGGAAAGGATAGCGTGAAGACAGCCACATTACAAATGCACTCTTGGGGGTGATGTACTGAAGGTTCAGGCCCTTGTTAATCATTGAAGCACCATCATTTGCTGTCCTACCTGAGTCAGCATTGAGTCACTTTATCCCCTTGCCCCCTCCCACACATATGCACCAAAAATGATGTTCAATAATTTGTCAAAACAGATTTTATTGTCTTGTGCAGTGTGTGCTGGGACTCACTCCAGTCCCTCAGCACCCTGAACTGGAAAAGCAGGTTAGAAAATGAATGAAGAGAGATGCCATTGGTCGATTGTGAGTCAATGAGAAACTTCATTTTACCATAGACACTGTGGAAAAACTATTGATTTTGTCCATCAGTCTCTGTGTTTTGACTGATTCTGTTACAAAAGAGAACTTGGATCAATAAGTGATTTTTGAAACCGAATGCACCAGGGGCCAGCAAACAGATTACACCGGAGAGCAGAGAGAAAATCTGTAGTGGCACACAACCTTGTTATTTTCTCACAAGTGACAGATTGTTGTTGGAATTTATGCTTGTGGATGTTTCAAATTTCAAACTTCAATCGTTCTCACTGTATCGTCCACTGAAATTATAAAACCATTTTCTCTGAACTGAGTGTGTGGGAAAAAGCTGCCCAAGGCACTCGGTGCCTTGGGCAGCTTTTTTCTAGGTAGAAAATGGAGGTTAGACCTAACTGGACAGGGCATATGGGAGAGGAGTTGGATGGGGGGAAGGGAACATCTTAAGTGTGGTGGCTGATGATGGTGATTCGTGGTGGAAGTAGGTCAAAGGTAGGTCAGCTTCTCCATGGCAAGAACGGTCTGTCCAGTTGACATTATTGAGATTTATGACGCCTGTTTGTGAGATGGTGGTGAGGAGGTCAGTTCATCATCATTGGGATTTGATTAGATTCCCAAGATGTATATATTCATCCCCAAGACAGAGTGTTCAGTCATTGTGCCGGGTGTTGGATCACATTATATGTTCTCCTGCTGTTTCTTCATCCATCACTTTTCTAAATGCAAACTCTGAGTCTCCACCAGCTGAAGGTAATTCTCATGTCGGCAGAGGGCCTTCACGTTGTAAATCAAATGCTTCAAAATAATTTCTCACAACAGTAGGGTTGTGTGTGTGTGTGTTACAGGGGGATTCAAGAAGAAAGGAGACAGTCACATGTGAGTTTAATTTCTGAGCAGTACTGAAGAAGGTCTCCCACTTTATTTACTAATCATGAAAGCAGGCTGTTTCATTTTCTTCCAGGGTGCACTTAAGACAATCGTGGGTAGCACAATACGGCTTACTAAAATGGCTGAAAAGGGCGGTACGAGGTATCGTTATAAGCATGTGCATTACTGAGGGAAACAACTGAGAACTTTGAATAAATCCAATGTATTGATCAACCAGAGCATGTAGGGCTTCAACCCTCGAAATAAAATCCATTTGCTTACGTTCTTGATATTGCTCACAGGATGTTTATTCCCAGTGCACATCTGCCCGCAGAGTTTAAAAATTAAAACTCACCTGGTGACATGTAGTAAACTGTGATGTTTTACCAATTTTTCATATATTCAACAAATGTCCTGTCCAGGGCGGGGTACACCGTGAACAGGTCGCCAGTCCATCGCAGGGCCAACACACAGACAAACAACCACTCAGACCTACAGACAATTTCGAGTCACCAATAAACCCAAACATGATGTCTTTGGATGGTGGGAGGAAACCGGAATACCCGGAGGAAACCTACACAGGCACGGGGAGAACATGCAAACTCCACACAGAAAGGCCCCAGGCCTGGGAACTGAACCAGCAACCTTCTTATTGTGGGGCAACAGCGCTAACCACTCTGCCTGCAGCCAAGAATTCTGGACTGGATTTATATCTTAAACTAGAAAGTAACTTGTAACTGCTGAGTTTTATACTTCACACATCATGTTCACTTCCTGGTTAGCTAAACTTATATTGGCATGAGGATAAATTAGGAAAAGGATCAGGCTAATCTTCAAAAAAAGACAAACTAATATTTGGTGGGGGCATTGCTACCTGATTTAGTTCAACGGTGTTCCCTCTTTTTAATCAATATATCTAATCAGATTCAAATATATATTTTATATTTGCTTTCTATAAAAAAATTTAATTAAAACAAAGCTATAGTTTGCACTTTTCCCATTAGCATAAATGACAGAATGGCAGCATGAGGCGTGCAAAGGAAACAGTAGATGGAGCAGACAGACAAGATGATTCACAACACATTCATGTCTACTTACAGTGTGAAATTGATGGAGACAAGAAGAGACTCCTCGTCTCCCCAGCTGACCTTGGTGGCAGCCAAGCTGCAACTGGAGGGCAGAAACCCAAATAACCCAGCCATGAAAATAAAAATCAATGCAGGAAGCAGATCTGTTGCCAGAAGGTAGTCCTCCAAGGTCAACAGTCCCGGGCGGGCCGGCTATCACATTTGACTTTCCACACAGTCACACAGATGTAAACAAACAACAGACATGAAAAGAGAAATTCCCAGAACAATAATCAGCCCCCCTCAAATTAGCAGCCTCTAGAAATAGTTGGAGGAATGAAATCGTTTGGACCGAACAAAATGAACAATCCCACAATGCAATGTGTGATGATGCAAGATGAGTGTCCAAAATGTCAGTTTAGAGCTAAACTCATGTTTCCATTCACTTTGCCAGAGGAAATGATCCAATGTTCATAGTGTTGTGACATCAGACCACAGAGCTATCACAGCTATCAGAGGATGGCTGGAAGTGTAAATAAATCATTAACTACCTCCAAAAAACCGAACCAAACTGAACTGAAGAAATGTAGATGCAAATATAAACATGTGGTTATCTGTAATTCAGTGCCACATCTCTGTGTAGTTATTTGACTTAAGATGTCACGATGTCGACATCAAAATCTTCTTTCATTAGATCCTACAGTGACGACCAACATCACTTTTTTATTTACAAACACAGAGCGAGGGGAGCAAATAAAAAGTGGAAAATCAAAAAACAGATTTCAGCATCTTCAAGGTATCATGATAACACTATTACCACCATTTTGCCTTTCACACTCAATCCCTTATATCAGGGGATATCGATTGAGTCTTTGTGGGTTCAGGAATGAAGCCTTAAGGGGTCAAAGAGTGATTTCTGATACTATAGATATTTTTATATTCTGCCTATTGAGAGGTACAAGTGGAAACACATAATTAATGATGCTTCAATTCCACTTGGATTTGCTGCTTCACTTTCAGGTCCCTGGTACAGTATATGGTCTGTGCTGGCTCACTGTCAAACACTTATGACTTACAGGGACGCTTGAGTGGAGCAGAGCCATCTTTAATGTTATTAGCAACACCTCTGCCTTTCCTGTGACATCTGCAGTGACGGAGATCTGTTTCATGAGGCTGCACAGTGTTTCTCTTCCACAGAGTTAACCTGATTCTTTAACTACACAGTGGTTCAATGAATAATTCCACTTTTATTGCCCATTTAACATTTTACAAAAATAAAAAAAAGGCTGCCTCACAGCTCCCATCCTGACTTCAAATACGCTATACTGCACCAATATAACTCTGTATATAGGGTGCAGTTCTACTCGCCATTTAATTGTAAATACTGCTGGTGGCTGTGTAACACTAACAGTTCATGAGAGATATGTGTCCCCAAGGCAAGTTGATGAGCTCAGCACTCTTCACAAATGCAGCAAATTCATATCAGTGTATCCTCTCTGTAAGCATGTTAGTGTTGTGACTTCCTGAAATGCTACTACCAAGTGTAATGAGGGCAGGTAATGTATTTTGCAGTACTAAATAGGATATAAAACGTACCCTGCAGTGGTGCACTCAACAAACAAGCCGCTAGCTGTAGATCTGTTGGGGTGTGCTGGGTCTGGGCCAACTCTATGACTGGTTGGTACATACACACCACTCTGTTTCTATCCAGACAGTAAATGTCAGCACAGATATAGACACATGGTAGCCCCTTCCTGCACCCCCATCCATCATTTCTTCACCCAACACATCTTAACACAGAGTAAAGAGGTTGCTTAACAAGGCAGTGGTAGTCTGTCTGAGCTCATTTTCATCAAGTTACACCTGCAGCTGGGTATGATGCACCCTCTGCCGCACTGTAGCAGCACCCATAAAGGGAGCACAGCAGTCTTTAATGTTTGTAGTTACACCTGTGCTTCTCCTGCTACAACAAAGCCAAAATGTTCTCCGTGAGAAAGGTCTCATGAGGTCTTAGCTGACTGAACTTGTTTTACAATCAACTTTAAAAATGCAAATTTATTTTAACAAAGAGCCTTTTATTATTTACACAGAACAAAATTAAAACCACTCACACCCTAGAGGAAGCTGTTTGTTTCGAAAAATAAGCCAAAAGGAGAGCACAGTGGTTTGATGGAGATGTTGCATTTACTGCCATTAGAGAATACTGTTCCCATGAAGATCTGGACTTGGTCTGAGTAATGTTTATGTTGGGGCTACATCCATCCATCCTCTACTGCTTTTCTATTTCTGGGTCATGGGGCTGCTGGAGCCAATCCCAGCCAATGTTCTGGACAATACAGGTACACCCTGGACAGGTTGCCAATCCACAAAGACAAACAACCACTCACGCTCACCAGTTAACCTAGACATGCATGGATGGTGGGAGGAAACCCATGCAGACAACATGCAAACTCACTGGGGTGACAGCGCTAACCACTACGCCACCGTGCTGCCCTGTTGGTGCTACATGTCGAAGTAATATTACATAAATAGCAGCTCAAAGTCTCCTAACAAAGCATAAGTCATGATACCTTTCTATCAGAACCTGCATGATCGTCTTCAGCCTTCCAATCCACTGACTTGTAATGATTGTAATGATCATCGTATAAAGAACACTTAAAGAACTCATAACATGCAATCCTAATGTTAATAGCCAGGATGCAGACCTACCTGGCTGATGGTATTTTAAAAGAGATTTTAAAGGTTACTTTATAGTAAACATGATTTCTTTCCTTATTTAGTCTGAAAATACTTTCCATGGAGTTGTTTTATCAAAGCTGCAACAGAGGGCTGTAATTTATTTGAATTGAATTTTATCTCAGTAAACCAAAGAAATTGAGCTACCAATATTATTATTACTTTAATTACCATCTTTGTTTAACTCATTGTTTCAAAGAGCAGTTAACTCAGCAGCAATTGTTCAGCCTCTCAGAGGAAACTTTTCTGAGGTTCTGAAATCATAATGAGAGGAATCATCCGTCACCCTTTATTTCTGTCATTATTAAAGGTCAGTGTGAGGTAAGACAAGTAATTACTTGAGGTCATGTTACTTTTTAAAGTAGAGAGACAGAACAGTTCAATTTAAGATAGGATTTAGAGGATGGGCAAAGTCTGGCTGCTGGAAAAAACTGATTTACTGGAGCCGAAGTTTAGGAGCTTTTGGCAAAAACCTTTGGAAACTTTTATCCAAAGAGGGTTTTGAACATCATTCCTTCTTACATGCACGCAAAGGTATATTCTACAAATCCTATTTTCACCTCTAAGAGAAATTTAATACTTTATAAACTTGGATTTAATGCGGTTTGCATGAGCATGTGCCAATCATTCTGTGGCTTGTGGCACACAGTAAAAATTTAGTTTAGAGAGTGGGACAGCAATAACAATAATAATAGGAATGAAAGGAAGATTGTGTTTCTTTGGAGAGGTAGGAAACACAAAATGACAATTTGACCACTGCCACTTATATTATCTCTCTGAAAGTAAATTGCAATTTAAAAGGTTCAATTTAAATATTTGGTTTGTTGGTCCACATGTAAGGTCAGAGTGAGGGGGCAAGTGAGTGTTAAACACAAAGATTAAGCTCATCTAGCGTTGAAGGCGTCACAGCTGTGAGAGCAGAAGCGCAAAAAATCTTTCTCCTCTGTCTTTGTAGCTCTTCCCCAGGAAAATAAGCCATTTCTCTCTTTCCTCTGTGTGCGTCTGAGGTCACAACATTGGCGCTATTAATTATTATGAAGGGTCATCTTAACAAACAAGGCTGCATTTCACTCATTTGAATTCCAACAACAGCAGCACATAAATCTACCACTACTGTTTTTTAAATGCGTGTGGTAACCCAACAGTAAGTCCATGTTTGCTACTGTTACGCCCTATTGACAGCACACACTGAATTTAAAAGCCAAAGTTGGAGCTGTGAGGTGGAACAGCTCCAGTGCAGCACTGAGCAGCACATGTGCACTCAGTTCTCTCCAGCTCAGTCCTTTAATTACTGCGCAAAGGTCAAGACGAGGAAGCCCTGAATATGCTTATCTACCAGGAGGCTGCAGGAGGCTCTTTGGAGGCTGCACAGGTGAGCATGCCAAGCTGACAATCAATCACAGGCCACATGGGACTGGCCCCCCCGAGCACCTTCCTGCCTCGTCTTTCACATAAACCATTATTCTACAGGGATGAGTGGGTGAGGAGAGACGTCAGACTCTGAGTAACGATTCCTTTTGCAGTGGATTTCTTGATTTATATCAGCATGCGAGCTTGTCACTTGAAGGGCATTACATTTGCAACCTGGAGACAGCAAGCAGATATATGGTAATGGGCCAGCATTAGCAGGAAACTGCCAGCTACTGCAGCGTGTGGTCCTAAAACATATTCCACCCTTGAAAACACTTGCACAGTTGTTAACGGTCTGTCAATGTTGACATTATTTCAGGACTTATCGTCCGATTTAGTATTGGGATTTACCTTTGTGGTGTAGCCATGAAAAATAATGCTCTTAAAAATTCCTGGTGTCAGAAACAGCTGTTTATGAGTGCTGCCGGTGGGGTTGTGAGGGGATGTTTTCCATCTGGTTTAGGAAGTTGACATTTTCTGCACTTGTGAGGGGTGAAATAACTGTGTGCTGGAAAACAAGGTCTTAAATTAGCTGAGTATTGTTACTGAATAAAAGCCGAACCCTCCCAAAATCTGGAATATGCTGATTTATTCAGCTAATTCAGTCAATATTGCTCTAACAGGAGCCAGACTCTGGCAGATGAGCCTATAAGCCAGTCATTTGGGTGTAAAGTAAGCAGCTGGTGGACGGGATCAGGCAAGCGCTGCAACACGAAAAACTTAACCTATACTATACTAACTATAGCCAATAAATTGACTTACCTTGACCCAGAAAATATTATTTGCTTACTTACACAGTGTCAATTAGCATTAATCTGTATTACTGCAGGGTATATTTGTATGGGTGCACAACATGTCAGCATATGCATATGTATTCTCTCAATTTGCAACACATAATTGGTAATTGGTTGGTTTGTCATGACCATCACATTGTAAGTGCATGAATTGAAACCACATTGGAAAATAAATGTAAATAAATGTGTGTTTCTGTCCAAGATAGTTAAGTACTGTAAATAGTAGTGGCAAAGATAAACAGCTGGTGGTGCTAATTCTACAGTCAGGTGCTATTAAGCCACTTTCAAGAAAAAAGGGTGGATAAATTTTAACTAGGACGCTATCGAGTTATTACAATATATACATTTTATACCAAACTTGAAAATGTGTTTTAGCTGATGGCTGTGTTGAGAATTTCTTCCAGTGTATTTATTTAAAAAAATGCATTTTATCTTGATTTTGTCCCGTTAATGGGAATATGTTAATGTGACACCCACCACATTTATCCTTCTTTGCAACCACACTTAATGTGTGAACTAGAGAGCAGGAGTCGATGGGAAACAGCTGTGTAGGAAGTCACATGACAAGGTGATGTATAAGGGTGAAAACTCACCGAGGGCCTGTAGTCTGCAATTGTGCTGCAGAGAAAAGGAATACAAAGCATAGAAGGAAACAGCAATGTATTTTAACTCTCATCACCAAACTCCTGGACCTGTTCTGTATACAAGGTCATCGGTGCAACACACCTGCAGACTGTGCACCTAAAGCAGAAAGTATCTGGTGTGATCTTTAACAGAGTGTTAAATACTGTAAAGTTGTAGTCTGCCCAGCAGTATGCGATGTGTTAACAGACAATATGATGCAAAGGTCAGAATTTCTGTCAGCAGCTGAGGTTGCATCCCCAGAGAGATGTTTTCTAACTACACAGAATGAACAATACCTCTTCAGGGACAAGTAATCGTGACTCGTGTAAGGATTCACTCTGGCTTTGTTGCATTAAAATGTGAATGCCTCCATCACCATGACAGACACTCTGATTCAGAAGGACCTTGGGATTGCGTGTGTGTGTGTGTGTAATGTTAGACTCACATGTGTGGCTACATGATTCATTTGCCTCAGTGTAGTACATGTGCTGGTAAGACCATTGCTTTTTATTCCCATATACTGCCACAGACACTTTTTATGAGACTCCTGCTGGCGTAACTGCTGAGCCCCACATCAGCATTCAAAAATTAAAATGGATTTAAAAAATTTCAAAAGAAAAATTATTTTCATGTCCTGCACAGCGAATATGTAATTTGCAAATGAGGGATTTAATAATAAACGTTGCAGACTTACAATAGATAATCTCTGAAAAGAAGCCCACTCAGTCTACTGTAACTTAACATGAATCTAAATAAAGGACCTGCTGCCAAATGCCCCTCTTATCTGCACTGAACTCTGTCTGGACATAAAGAAGCTATATTAAGAGCAGAGCTGAAGCACCCTGTCTGCCTGTCTGTCTGACTGGGTGTGCGGGGAGAGTCACAGAGGGTTAAATAACCTGACTGCTGGACTATGATTCAGGGCCGGAGGCGCCTGCAGCACACAGAGTGTGTATGTGTGTGTGCGTGCATATGTACATGAGAGCACATGTGTGTTTCATGAAAACATTTGCATGTGTCACATTTGTTATGTTAAAGTATCCTTTGATGAGATGGTCTTTCCAAAGGTCTTTAAACAATCCTGCTACTATGACGTACAGACGTACATACACACACACACACACACACACAAAAAAATTTCCACTGTGAACCAGGAAAGCAAGGATATGGCTTTATTCTTTTCTGATGAGCACACAGTACAGTTCTCCCTGGAGTGATGAGCTCATGTGATTTAGCTGCAGCCTCTGAAATCCCTGTACCTCACTACTTACAGGCCAGTTATAACATACTGACTGCTTGGCAGAACCTCCTGGGAAGTGTGCAGAGACAATGGCTTTTTCTGTTCCTTGGGTGAACTATGAATCCATGCACTATCTCAGAGAAGCTAGAGAGAGTCAAAGACAGGTGGACTAATGATAGAACTTGGTTGGAATCATAGTGATTGATAACACCGAAGAGGCTGAAAAGGAGAAGCAAAAAGTGCAGGAAATGGAACTTGGAGAAAATAAATGACGTAAAGAGAGTAGAAAGAAAAAGGAAGAGGAAGAGGAAGGTGGAGGAAAGATGACGAATAAGTGGGTTGAGAGGAGGGGAGAGGGATGTGTAATGGTAATTTATTGTCGCCATGAGGCCCAAATATCCATTTGGAGGGTCATAATGAACGGCTGGTCCCTGGCAGTGACCCTTGGTTGGAGCCTGGGTTGATTGAGCTGTGATCACCCCAGCAGACTGCTGCTGCCAGTAATGCAACACTAACCTTAGCAAATGACATGTAAACACCACCGTAAATTGCCGCCCCCGCCCTTGCTTCCGCCTCGTGCCTTTCTTCCCCTCTATTCCTCTCACTATTGCTGTTTTCGCCTTCGTCTGCATGAATCAGTTTGTCTGTCTCCCTTTAAATACACACTGTCAGAATCATACCCTTAGTCTAGCCCAGGGAGTGGCTTTCCACCATCTCTTATTCTCTTTCTGTCAGGTGCTATTACGGCAGATCGCCGTCTTCCTCTTTTCCATATCTTCCCTTTCCTGACTGTACATGACACCCGAGGTCAGATTTCCATCCATGTCACTCATACATCCCTGCTATAATTATCAGCTTGCACAGCAGTCCTAACCTCTATTTATGCTCATTCTCTGTCGTGTGTAATTTAGACAACCTGTTAGCAGCATGTTATCCAGTATAATGCGAGCACTCTGCTATGTAACAGTCTAGACAGTGATCAGTTCAAATAGAGCCAAAACCTTGTTGGGTGTTTTATTATTAGTCATATTACATGAACTATGAGTTCACAATTCTGTACCACAAAATTTGCATCCAATGCCAAACTTCAAATGCTGCGTGTAGAATAATATGGAGGAAAGAAAGTACAGCCATGGAAGTCTGGGTTGTCCCTTAATCAAGTGTTGCCAATGTTTTTAATAGTTCCCAACTGGGATGACCCCTGAATTTAAGCATACAATAGTTGACATGCACAGACGTGATTTTTTTGCTTTTAAAACACCATGAAACAAAATCCAGTGCTTAGCAAATATCTAATCTGATGACAGATTTTATTCAGTAACATATAGCAGCAGCAAAGACAGCTAAATCAGCACATTAGCCCCAAATTTAACCTTTTCCCACAATTGCTGAATAATTTAAAACGATGTAAATAAATTATTCAGTCTTGTGGTAGATGCTACTTATTTTAAGGCTGCTCCTCCAGGTTGGAAGAATAATCAACCAATAGAGTTCAGGGTTGTTTCAGTAGCTAATCAACAAGCCTCCATTTCAAGGGAGAAAATGGCCACAAGCTGAATATAAGACAATGAAAATCATGCACAATATTTTCAATATGTTTCCACTTACAATGGAAAATATACGCTAATTATCTGCTGCTAGCAACTAGTAAAGCTAGCTCTGTACAATTAACATTTCCACACTGGGCACTGGCTTTATCCACTTCAATGTTTCGTATTTTTGCTTTAAATCTGATCACAAGCTGAACGACTGTAGCTGAGAAGTTTTAACAGGGTTTGTTATTTTGAGTCGACACTCCTTTGGCTCCCTCTGGATTTGGACATAAATGTCAAGGACTATCTTTCATCCCGGTCAGTGACATTCAGTGACAGAGCTGTGCGAGAGGAGAGAACCAGAGGGCGGCACAGGCACTTTCCTCTCCGCAGTCTGTCCAGCTCTTGTTTTATTTGTGTAATAGGTGTTTTGGCCTTGGTCCAGAGCAGGGAAGTGCGGCAATAATAAGATTATGAGTGAGCCCAAACTTCATCACCTGTCTGCAGTGTTGCCAGGGAAGATAAATTGATGAGGTGATATATGGTTTGATATGACACGGGGAGCACGACTTTGTGAGAAAATTACATTAATCCAGTTCATTGGTGAGATGGAAGCAAATTGTGCATAACTGTGTTGGCCTTTTGATGCTGGCATAGGGGTATTAACACAGTTTGAGGTGCATATGTGGGAATGTGTGTGTGTGTGTGTGTCTGGGAATGAAAAAGGGAGGGGGAAAGATGGAGAGAGGCTTTGTTTTTTGTGTATTTTGTACTATACCTTCTTAAAAATCTTAATTCGCTCGTCTGTTTTATGAATATAGCGGTTCTTCTGCACGGAATTTCAAAGTAAACCATCTATCAAACAGAGAAAAATACAGTTATTTCGTGTGACAGAAATTGCGCAGCAGCAGCTATTCTCAGCGGCTAAAAATAAATGAACCTGAAATTAATCAGTACAATGAAATAGCAAGGAAAAATAAAGTTATTCTAAGACGACACATCAACAAGTATACATTATTATCCAGGCTGATTTGTTTTCAACCACAAGACTAACCCTGAGGACAATATGCAAATACTGACTGTATTTTCCTGACAGCCTAACTGTGGTCTATCAGAATTTACTGATTACTGATTATTTCTGTCGACAAAACAAAACAAAAGCAAAAAACACTGGAAAAAATTGTCAGACAATGTTGCCTTCCTCACAGTTCCTTCTGTATGCGTGACAGTGTTATCTTTGGCAGGTATGTGCTTGTTTTTGAGGTGCAGACACTCCCAAACTTACCAACGAGTTACGTTACGAAAAGCCGTTTGTGTTCTGAATTGTTCGTAAGTTGTTTTTTGTAACAGAGCACGTCTTAGCGATACTACAAGTACAAAGAACTGTGATGTTGGGGTGGTGTAGGCTACGGTGCTGCGTGGTGTGGGTAGCAGCGAAATTTGTACTCAGCAGGAATTCATTATACACAGAATAACAGAAGTGACATTTTACTATTTGTTTCTTTTTTTTTTTTGGAATAAAAAGGAACGTATCTGTCAGGAAAATTCTCCGAGGGGGTCACTAATAATGCACGCCCCCCACCAGTGAAGCGGCCGTCTGAGTGCTAAGTGCTAAGTCCAGCCAGAGTCACTCACTGAGCTCAACACAAAGAGGTTGACTATCATGTACTTCAATGGAGATGTCAGTAATTGCTGGAAAACCAAAGAGCATGGGGATAGCAGAAATTAAAAAGTTTACAGTGGATTTGATATTTCCACCAAAGTTGTGGGATGTTTGTTTCATTGTTTTATTGTTATGTTTTTGCTTAAATGTGTGGAAGCATTAAAGTTTTCAGTTATAACTGAAGAAATTGTCTATATTTCATTACTTAAAACACTGTATCAGGGTTAAATTTGTGTAAAATGCTAAAAACGGCATTCTCACAAATTAAAAACCAAAGAAAAAAAAGACGAATATGGGAAAAATTAAACCAGAATTTGGGAAAAAATAAAACAGATTTTATAGGGCTCTAGGTAAAAACCAAAATGAGTCCAAATCTTTGCCTTCAACGACGACGGGCCGGTTGAATGTCTCTTTCCTCCATTATTGTAGTTTCCTCCTTGTTTTAGTGCTTACCGCGCATGTGTATGTTCCACAACTAGTGCTGTGGTGACGTCAGGAGGTCCTGCAAACAAAATGGAGGCAGACAGCCTTCAGATTTGTTTTAATTTTTTTTTTATCGATTTTGGGACATTTTAAATGGATTCTGAATCGTAGTGAATGAGAATCGTGATTCTTATATGATTCGATTTTTTGGCACACCCCTACTGGCTATGGCTTTAGTGCATGACCCTTAAATGAGAAATGTCTCTGAGAAGTCACCTTTGTGTGCATCTATCTGAGCCCATTCAAATAATGCAACAGAGTAGCTTAAATTCACAAATGCACAAATTCAGCTATTTTGATTATAAGAATGCTTAAAATGATTGGGATCATAGAGAAATTGCATCAATAGCACAGATCAGTGGAGAAATATTAATATTAATTTCATCATTAGATGTTTTTTACTTTTAATTATGCCATGCAGGTAGAGCTTCACCTGTCTCCCCTGACTGCATGCCCCTGGCCCACACTTCTTTGTTTTTATTTTTGAAATTTGAAAAACATCTCAGTCCACACAACACCTAAGTACATAGATGACCGTCCATATACACTAAGCATCTGTGAGCCAGGGAGAACAGGAAGCAGATTGTCTACTCTGAATTGCAATCAGCTAATCAGGGGAAGAGAGTGTGTTGTACATGTTTGTTTAATTTTTTTTTACAAACTAAAATTCTAATGGCTTACAAGCTTGTAAAAGCCAAGACTACATATAACCTAACAGCTTTAGTTGAGTGTCTTGAGTGTGTCATGTGTCATGGCCTCAGCACTCCCCTGTATTTTTCACCTGCAAACGTGATCCACAGCATTTGAACCCTAGTCTTCCCTCCTCTCATCACCTGGTCTATTTGTATGGATGGAAATGCTCACCTAGTGTTTTCTCATAGCTAAGCTTTGTTTCAACTTCAACTTTGAGTCTGTCCATTGTCTTTGGGTCCTCAGGTTCACCTCTGGTCAATACACTATTTTCCATGTGTCTGTGTGAGTTTGTCCTTTGATGTGCACCTTCCAGCAGGTTAGGTTGACTCGATACAGTAACTAAATACAATGAACTGCCAGAAACAGTTACCTGGTTTTAGGATCCTCCTCATTCACCAAAGTGACGTTGCCTTCGAGGAAAAAGAAAGTTGACATTTGACTTTGCATCTGAGCAGCGTTAGTGGCTGGTAGAGTGGAGGGTACAGAAATTCTTTGCTCCTATCAGAGTGGAGCTGTGTTTGTGTGTGTGTCAGGACCGATTGGTGTGTTGCGGCTGTGAAGAATGCACAATGTTTCCTCTATTTAAGTATTAGACTGCATGGCTGGGCTGGAGGAGGAGAGAGAATGGCAATAAATAGGAGTGGAAAGGTGGGCAAGAGATGAGGCGTGTTCACAGAGCTACACCAGAACAGAGGATTTTATTTGTGAATCTCTTGTCTTCTTCCTCATTGTGGCTTCTTTGTTCATATGGAGTGGCATAGATGGCCAGATATGTGTGTGTGTGTGTGTTCATTGTGTTGATAAATGTGCTTTCCCATGCATGTATATGGAACCAGCGAGATAAGTCACTGTTTGATGTTTAATGGTTACTGTTGCCTTTATTCCTCCTCAGGATTGTCACTGTTCTGAAGAACTCATTTAAATGCATGTAGGACTTCAAGATGCCATCACTTGAATCCATTTCTACTTGTGCTGCCATAGAGATGCAAACACAATCTATTACAGTTAAGTACAACTGCACACAATAGCTTTTTATGTCCATAAAACATTGTGCGAATGCTTTTTTTCTTTTGGGGGGGGGGGGCTACCATTATGGATTATTTTCTAATTCAACAAGACAGTGTGCTCTCACTGAGCTGCACCCCCTCAGAACTAAGGCCGATCTCTCCCGCCCTTAATCTCCCATCCAACTAAAAAAAACCAAAACATATTCCTTTCTATTGGTCATTCATTTTGTGGGAGTTCATTCTCACCCACTAGAGCAAAAATCAATAGAGTCCGAGTTGAGCTCAGTGGGTGGACAGAAAATGGCTGTTTCTTGCTGTTTCTTTCTCGCTGACCACAGATGTTGTTGGAGAAAAGAATCAAGTCCTGCAGACAAAATTAAGAGTAAGTGGTCCTTGTTGTTAACCTTTTCCACACATTTCTGAGTCTCATCCACACCTTAAACCAAGCAAACACATATTAAGAAAGAAGTGAAAGAAACCTGTCATTGGTGAGTGAAGCAAAGTAAAATGAAAAGTTCCCACAATGTGTGCAGCCAATTGCCTGGAAAGATGATGGTTTAGAATTCCACTGAAGCCACTAAAGATGTCTTGACAAAATCTCAGAAAAGTGTAGATTTTCCACCTTCATAACACAAACACGGCTACAAAAAAAAAAAAAAAAGAAGAATACTTTCCCACTCAAATCAAAAGACTAATAATTTGGCATTTTGCTGTAAAATGTTTGCTGAAAGCTCTTCTCGTTAAGGGTGACCTCTCTGTCTGAGCAAAGCCCAGTGGTGAATGTGTTATTTTGTAATGAGAGCTGCCTGTGAGTTGAGGATGAGTTAACGAATCAGGACACTGTGTTTCACACACAAAGGGCAGAAGACTGACTTCACCGCTGGAAGAGGAAAACACTCCAGCGACATAATGATAATGAGCTTTACATGTTGGTTTAACATATTAAATCTATTCAGGCGGTAATCCTAAAATTAAATCTGATTTCCAGCAATATTGAAACAGTGTGGTGGTGGTGACTAAATAACTGAGAGCTGAAAAGATTTGTCATTTCATTGATGAATAAAATGGAGTTTTGTGTAAACTTTTTGTAACTAGTGGTCAACCAGGGACACTATTAATTTGTTTTCCAGGGATTCATTCAGCTACTGGGTTGAGAAAAAGAAAAACTGTTTCTTAATGCTTGTGCTTTGTGATTGAATTCAGTAAAAGAGAGAGAAACATGGAATAAAAAAAAAAAAGGTCAGACCAATTAACGTTTCTCTGGAAGCTCTCAGTTCACTTTGAATTTTCAATGTGTTTTATAAAACATGCGACATATCGTGCAGCGGGGGCAGTTGGTGGATAAAACATTTACCAAATCCTGTTGGTAAGACGGCAAACCATTTTTCTTTTCATTGAGCCCTGCAGTTTGTTCTTTTTAGGGAAAATACTGAAGGTTCTCATAAGAGAAACATTTGTCTGGCTCTGGTATGATATTATGGTTTTTATTCAAATATGTTTTAATTTGAATAAGTGATTTATAAAAGGTAGTCACTGCTGCACTTGCATTAATGAAACACCATTATACTGTCAGAGAGAAGTACGAAAGGCTCAGAAGCAAGACTAAGTGACCCATATCCAGATTCTTCCTTCACCCTGAGAACTTTGGAGCCTTAACTTTTTATATAAGAAGCTTTTTCATAGCATCTAGTAGTCTTGCATCCAGTTGGACTTTGACCTCACTGCATCCCCGCAGGACTTTCTCATTTTCTTTGACTTCTTTTTCTGCATAGACGTCAATCTCTGTTTCCTTTATTTAACATTCATGTGAGGTTCAGTGATCCACTGAAAATGAGGTTTTATTATCCATCACACATGCAGTAAAATTACTTCTTCTCCTCCATCATATTTTCATCAAAACGCATTTGTCACTCTCCTCACATAACCAACCTGATCCCTTTGTCCTGATTGTCCTACTGTATCAAGACAGCAAGGATAAAGACATTTTTCCTTGCAGGTTGACCAAAGACGACCTCTACCACCATTCGTCAAATGCTCTTCAGTGGGCTACGCAGGTAGGAGCATGTGATGGGTCTGGCTACAGCAGGTGGTGGAGGATGGGGGAGTCAAGGTTGCCTGGGTGAAGTGTCAGGACCCTGATCACAGCAGACAGGCTATCTAAATGTGTCCCTCAACCAAACCTTTTCTGTGATTGGTTGGGACCAGCTGGGTGACTGTTGCAAATGGGGTCATCTCTCTGAGGTTGTCACGGAAAGGACAACATCCTTCTCCATCCAAGGAGCAGAGGGCTACAAGAGAGCATTGAGTAGAGATAAAAAAAAATAAAACAAATGATATTTAGAGAACAAGAGTATCATGCACATCCCCAGATGGAGAGAGAAAGGTGGGAGTAATTAAGATGAAACAAAAAACAACAACTAGCATATTTACAGGATAAGCACTTTTTTTTTTTTAACAAAATTACCATACAAAGTATTTTATAGAGGACAGGCAAATAAACACAACATGAACAAACACAAATGCAAAAGATAAGAGAGCAACAGAAAGGATGCAATGTGGTGAGACTGCAGTCCATTAAGGAAAGAGAAAACACAATGGAAAAATGGCCCAACACACAAAAGAAAATTGTAAAAGCAGAATATATTAAAAGAAAAGTTTGATTCCATATATTTAATGGGACTCACATTAGTTCACAGAAATATCATGTCCAATGAGCAAAATATATAAACATATGTATATGATATATCTTTGGACTTTAAAGAGTTCGGTTAGGGATCTCTTGTGTTAGTCTCCCTTCAGTCTCCTGAACTCTTGCTCTGCCTCTGCTATCAGCACACCGTATCCACATCTACATAAAAGCCTGCTACTCCTCTCCATTCTTCGCCAGTTTGTTGTTGAATCCCATGCGGTAACTACCCGGCTCTTGTTGCTCTTCATCGACTGTCCTGCCCTTCCATCCCTCCAGTCAGTCACGCTCAGCCTCTGCCTCAGATTTGTTTCCCCCCTATCACGGACAGCGTTGGTCACGACATTCCCCTTTATGGACCCCGCTCGGCCCCTGAACTGTTTTTTGGTGCCCCCACAATAAACTCTTTTCTTAATTGCACTGATCTGCATAGTGGTTCTACTGTTTGGTTCACTCAGCATTTCGCCTAACAAATATAGGAAAAACAGAAGTGCTTGTCTTTTCTAACCACAACGTGTAAAGCAGGATGGAGTTTGTTAAGGTAAAATTCTCAAAGAGAATCTGAAGAAAAATGTTAAAATTTTTTAGAATGTTTGGTCATTATTTTTCTTTTACTATTAGTAATATAATATTACAAGATGTCAATGTGAAATGTTACAGTATTATATCATGTATCATCAGCGTAATGATCAATCAGAATAAAACCATATTCCAAATGTATAATCTCAGAAACTCAAAACAGAAACACCACAGCTACTGAATCCAGAGTCACATTCTCCTTCTTAATGCTGTGTAAAACTCAGGTATATGTGTCGCTTTTATCTAATCCAGAAGCCAGCAGTTATTTAACCGTAAAAACACATAACAAAAAAAACCCAATAAATTTCCTGTTTTAGTTTGTGTTTCATGTTTTACTTTCTGCCCTTTTGTATCCCTTGCTGGTGAGATTATCCGCCTTATCTTGGTTGATTTCACCTGTGTCTCATTGTTGTTGGCCTTCCAATGTATTTGATCCCTGCTCTCAGAGTCCCTGGTGCCAATTTGTCTTCATCTTTTGTGTCGAGCGTTCCAGCAGCATTTTCCTAGTTAATGAAGCAAGCAGTTTGGCAAGTAAAGCCTTTGATCACTGAAACCTGGGACTGCTTCTAAGCTTCGCTTTCGACTCCTCATCTCTGGGTTTTTTACAGATGCTCCAATAAAATACAAGCAAGAACCTGAGCAAATCTGTGGAAACGAAACCACATATAGAAAAACTAACTAATAAAACAGCATAATAATACGGGAAGATATCTGAATCATACGATCAGAATGTTTAAAAAGAAATGTTTCAGTTTTTTTTTTAAGTTTAATGTTTTATGTTTTGGCTGATTGTGCAACACCATTACTGATGTTGCCACGGTGATTGCATGAGTCACCATGGCAACAACAAGCATATAACAGTTGTGTTAATCTCCTTTTAGTGTCCCCTGGAAATTTCCTGGCATGTTTTCTAAATGCTTCATATATTTTCAGATTGGTGATCTTGTTAGACTGTGAAGGCAGACAGGAAGCGAGAAGATGAATGAGTCAGGGCGTTTGCACCCACACGGTACGTGTCCTATCCATTTGGCCATCGCCTGGTCACATCGGTTTCTCCGCGTGTATGCGCCTGTTGTTGTTGGTGTTGTAATCCATTTGTCACTCATCTTTACATTTTTCAGTGGAATTATCCAACATCGCTAATATTTTATTTATAATGAATAATTTAGATGAACACTGATGCACATTAAATGATTTTTTTCTGAAATTGCACTCACGTCATTATTATTATACACATGTAACTGAATCTGGTATATATAATCTTATCATTGACTGTGTTGACAGCCTGTTTTCTCTTGAACTAGTGCTCAGCTTGTTAGTTGGTTTCTCCTTAATTTCTGTCTCTTGTCCTCTCCCACCTTTTCCTAGGAACTAGGCCATTAACACACATGGTTAAATAAAGATTGCTAACCTGTCTTAAGATCAGAACTGTCCTCAGCACTGCCATCATCCCATCAGCCAGTCAGCTCCAGTGGCATAAACCACCTATGGCTGTAAAGTTTAAGATTATATGTAAATGACTGCATTATAAGGTCAAACGTCATTCTCATGAGAGGAAGTGAGTTGCACTGGTCTTTAATGTGGAGGAGAAATGGTTAAAATTGGATTGCGAGTTTAATTATCAAGTTTTACCATAATGATACATACACTGTAGACTGCCCAGTGTTTAAACTGCAAATGTCAGATTGCAAGAATGCAAGATTTCATGGCAACGTTTCGCCAATAATTTCGCTGCAGTTGTGGTCCTGCAAAGTGCTCTTCTTTTGAAATGCAGTCTAAAATTTGTGCCAAGAGCAGATGGTGAGCATATATCATTTCAATAAATCTGAGTGAGAGAGACAAATTCGCAGCTCTCTATCACAACTGTTGGATATGGAAGGGGAGGCAGAGAGCACTTACAGATCTGTCTGCACGCCCCTCTAACTCACAGCTGTCTGTAGTGTAGGTGTGATGCTGCTGCAGGACGAGGCATAATATAGACTGAGGAAGGGCAAGTGCAAACACACCGACATGCATATACATGCAGACAGCACATGTATATTCTACATAATATATTCTCTCTAAATTGGAGCCCACTGAGCGTCACAAGGAAATGATCTGTTGGCTATTCCTCACTGCTGTCGGCTGGGGTTGGGGTTGGGTTTGTAGTGATGAGACCACTGAAGTGGTGACAGGAAATATTATATTATCTGGGCAAGGAGCTAGAAAATTTAATCAATTACCCATTACATGTTACTAATTGACAATAAATCATTAGTTGTGTCAAAGGAAGCTTTAAATAACTCCAAAGACCCCACACCATATGTCATATTTGCTTTATTTAACGTTTGGAAGTGGAAAATGAGACAGTCTGGTTTAACAAGCATCCACCCTGTGATTCAGAAGTATTTATAGCCCCACTGAGTTTAGCCATGATAACTGTGGAGCTCAGCCACAGTTCACAGCCACAGCCATGTTTGCTATGTGGTTAAATGCCTGATAAAAAGCAGTGATAGCTTGCAGAAAAAATGTGTGCTTTTGAATGGAAATCATTTAAATCAGCCAAATGATTTGCAATTTTTATAAAGATTCAGTCTTACTTCTTAAAGAGAAGATCAAGCTAGGTTTTAATTGATCACATTGTAAAGTGATCAAGTTAAGTTCAAAGTGATCATAGCTGACCTGAAAGGCCACAGTGCCTGTTTGGGTGAGTGGGGGGTGAGGGGATGATGTGATACCGGCTAAATATACAGGCACATCTTCAAACTGTGCACTCAACTGTGCACATAAAACTGTTGCAAATAACTGTGTAACAACTGTTAACAGGGAGTGTGATTGAAATGCATGTTACTGTTGTATGACCTTACCTATACACAACTGTAAACTCACAGTGTCAAGTGGGTGTGAATGTCAGTTCTTCTCTAAGCCAAGCTTGGAAACGTGCAGGGTGAGGAAGAGGTTTTCAAGGCCAGCCGACCATTCAAGAAGGGTTTCTGATGTACTAGTGTATAATGGTGTTGTTTTATAATGGAAATAATGGCAGATTTTTTCTGGCAAAAATGTGCACCAAACCAAAATATAGGGGAGACCAGGGACTGTTGTAACACCTTGAACACCTTCCAATACGAAACAAGCTGTAGTGCTAATACTCACATTGCACATTCACAGTTAGACTGTCTTCTTGCTAACAGAAAAGGAGCCACATTTGAAACTACCAGAAAAAGTTATCACCAAAAATATCTTTCAAGGTAAAAATGTAACTTTTCTATCAGATATAATTTTGGATACTGTCCTGAGATCAAATGTCTGGGAACAAACATTTTTTATCAGAATTAGTGCGCTGCAGACTAAAAGTAGAAAAGACTGTCAAGTTGGCAGTCAGGGTAGTCCTCATCAGGTAAAAACACGATGGGTCAGTTAGGGACGGTTATAACGCCTTGTTACAACCGTCCCTGAGTCAACTAGTCGGTGACTCTCATTCATATTCTTTTTCTCATGCTTTCATTTTAAAAACATAAATCATTGACATCATCAACATGAATCCTCCATTTTTTTCCCTTGTATTGCTTGATCACTGAATATCACGGAGCTTTAAGAGCTCCTTGTTTTCCCTACCAACTGTTTAACGAAGTCTTTACAGGACTTTTTTTTCTGACTGTACTGCACAAGAAGTCTGTTATGTCAAACAAGAGAGGCAGTAAAGAGATAAATGTTAAAATGCAAAACAAAAGTTCTTTCTCATGTCAGCTCTTGTTCATTATTATAAAAAAAAAGAATAAGGGCAATGTTTGATAAATTACTCAATTTATGATAAGCTAATGTACTAGGCTTACATAAACTAGATTATATGATAACCTAATGACAATTAGTTGCATGCTGAAAGTCAGTGAAAACATATGTGCCTGTTAACAGCATGCTAAATATCAGAAAGAGGGCTCGAGTCATATTTCCGTTGCTGGAGAGAGTAAGATTAAATAAAACAGGGCACATCAGTCAGGTGAGGGGCCAAATCATGTTGCAACAGTCACAATAACTCCAATAATAAATAAAATTTATCATTTGGAGTTTTTGATTGACCAATTATATATATTTTAGACATGTTGCAACTGCCCCTGTAGACTGGGACGTTGTAACAGTGGAGGGACTGTTTTTAAATCTTTTTTTTTATAACCGGTACATATTTCATAATAGCACTGAAATACATTGTTTCAGTAGTTGACATACTGAAGTTTATAATACAGCAACTTGGCTTTTCCAGTGTAAACTGTTTTTGATTTATTGGAAAAATCACAAAAAGCGTTACAACCGTCCCTGGTCTGAAATAACTAAAATCCTTATAATCCAGCCACTGTTCAAATGACTGGCAACATTTTTTTGTTTTCTGGAATCCCTTTAGTATATCGCACAGTGTTTGAAGTTGTGGTAATCAAGAGGAATATGAAATGCTATTGGGGCAGGCCTGTGTGTGGTGCACAAAGGGCTGAGCCGGATACTCGGCTGAAACGAGTATCCAGTACGGATATAACAATTTTGAAGAGTACGAGTACCATACGAGTAATACGAGTCAATATCCGTGCTGGGCTGAAGGAAAATCCTCCTCAGGGCGTCCTGTGATAGGACGAGTGCAATGCGTCATACACAGAAAGCAACGCCCACCGGAAGGGAAAACAATCGGCGGCACAGTTTAAAAAACACTGTCCAGCAGTTAGCTTAAAACATTATTTCAACGTGTCAGATGATTATTTTAACACGCTAGCTGTACCGGAGAAAAAACGGTACAATGAAAAACTCACATCTGTGGGTCTCTCTCATTGTTCCTTCTGCTTGCCTTCATTTTTATGGAGAAATGATCCTACTGAATGGACGGAGATAACATACATCGATATTTACAACTACCTGATGGAGTCCCCCGGTAAGATCATCATTTAACCTAATAGCGATAAAAAGTTAGGCTACATCCACACTACTACACCATCATTAAAAATAGCTTTTTATAACCCAAACGTTTCAAATCTGCCCCACTTTATGGAGTTATGGGGTGAAAACTTGATTGGTAACAGAAGCGGTGTTTGTGTGACAGACAGGGCTTCATGCAGCCGCATCGCGTTTCTCATTCTCACTGTTTCTTCACCGGGTCAGGTTTTTTCCGGTCGGCTCGCTCTTCTTGGTGTAATACAAATTAAGCTGTAAATAAAAATATATTGAGGCTTACAATAAATATAAAAACTTCTGATCAACCCATATCAATTTCAGGCTTAAAAATACAAGTTTCGTATAAACCACGCCCACTTCCGGCTTAAGTCCCACCCCTTCCGAGTACGAATATGGATACAGATATTGTAGATGGTTGAACAGATATGGATACAGATATGGATTGTGGTGTACTTGCTCATCCCTAGTGCACATGTATACTTGTTTAGGTATATGAGCATACATGCAGATGTGGGGAGCAGTCTCGGAGATTGCTCTGCATCCTGAGGACAGGGGCGAATTCTTTGCTTTTGCATTCGCACTGTAATGCCCTATGATAAGATATTATATCCCCGCATTGCTTGGCAACAGCGGCATTACCACAGATAATCATGTCAGCCCAATTCATCGACTCTACCAGTGATTCACCAATAAGTGGGACGTTATGACCCAGCTTTAGGGGGTAAATGGATACCAAGAAAATTAAACCAGCTCCTCTGGGGTATCCAGGCCTGTGATAAACGAATGGAAATCAATCCGGCCTTTCTCATTAAAGCAATAATCAAGTATGTCTTCTGAAGTTGCATTGATTGGAAAACAGACTGAGTGACAGCCAGGCTAACCTCAGGGGCCGTTAACAATGAGTCATGGTGAGTGGGACTTCTGAAACATCCACTGTGTCACTTGTCATATCCTGCCTCCTCGCTTTGATCCAGTGGGATGCAAGGGGTCACATATTGTGACTCTGTCGAAATGATCCGCAGGATGATTATTGGATCCACAGACCTACTTACTGCACTGTGTATTTACCACAAGGCGTTTGATGACTAGTATGAGTGAGGAGAAAAGAAGCACAGGTTTATTTTATATACAGATTATGGAAGCTTGAAACGTTGTCTTTATAATGATGCAGTTTGTGTGTTATGTTCAATCCACACTCCTTCTCCAGAAAATTCACGTTCACTTTTGCCCAAGATCTGTTGCCACCTCAGCCCTGGTCTCTCTGCCTCGCCTCTCCCTCCATCTGTGTGGAAGCTTCAGGAGACCAATTCTTCCACCCACGGTTTACTCTGAGAAAGTTGCTTCCACCCACCTATGGAAACACTTTCCCTCACTGAGTTATTAAACACAACTCCCCCCAGTCATGACAATATAGTCTCTTCATCTGTGTGTGTATGTGGTTTCATTTCACTTTCATAAAGCTAAATAGAATTCCCTGCGGTGAGGAAAATGTTTGTTCACATTTTGGAGTGTTTGGAGGTTTGTGCCTCAGTGTGCGCTTTTGTGTGTTTAGTGACATTGCCCAGTGGCCAATCTATATTGTCCTGTGGGTGTAAATACATTGTGATGAGTGATGGAAAAGGATAAAGTAAAGTTTCAGCAGTGAATCAGGTTAGGTGGAAGCTTCACGCTGATATAAAGCACAAAAACTGTCATTTTCCAAGGAGAGAAAAAAAAAAAAAGAACTGGTGGAAATGTAAATTTTTAGACAATGCAGAGTTTCTCCATCTGAGCAGTTTGGTTTGAAAAGTTGACACAAGGCCAAAACAAGACACATGACTCCCTATTTTAAGCAGACGCATATTAACAAGCTGTGAGTTGTATCCTTGCCTGTGCTGTAAAAGTGAACAATAGCGTTTGTTAATCAGACCTAAATGTTCTCCGTCTCAGCCAAGTGAGACCAGGCTGCAGTCTGCCATTGATTTCTCATCCTCGATAGTGACTACCTGAGGGCTGATGTTATTGCTGAGGAAGAGTGTAAGGTTTGCACTAAACTGTTACTGTCTGAATTGAGCAGCTTTTGATTTACAGTTCCTGGCAGGCTGTTTGTTTTCTTCAGCTCTGGAGAAAATGACTGAAAACAAGTGTGAAAAGAAAGAGAACATGAACACAAGCCTTTTTTTTCAAAGTAAAACATCAGGTACTAAATCCTAATTAACAACTATCTAACAAATAGACCTGTGTAACTCTGAAGTAAGATGCATAAAGTAGATAATGATACTTGGCGTGAGAACAGACTGCTGATATTGATTATATAAAAATGAGTGTTTTCCACTTCAGCATTACAGGTGATAATGATAAAACAAATGATAGCTGAATGCCATGTGGTTGCTTCAGTTTTAGGTTCTGTAGCAGCTACCAAGTTCAAACTTAACGTTTAATTGCTAAATTAAATTAACTAAATTAATTGCAGATGACTAAACTAATTCAATTTATGAGCACTAAGGACAATCATGTGTAAAGTATTATTCCACATTTCCAGTGACCATAAAAATAGTGGCTTAAGAATCTATATGAATGCAGGTAAAGACAAAGAATGAGCAAGTCCTTTGTATGTTTGTTTCTCCAATTACCACCAGTAATCCCCTGATCCCAAAGGCCCAGCGGTAGCTCTCAGTAGCTGCCCCTGCAGGTGCCTGTCTGAATATTCTTATTAAAGGGCTTGGCGCGCCACACTCCCCAGGTCCCTGTACTGGGGAGGGAGCAGTTTAGCAGGTGCACAGCCAGACACTAATCTTTTGAGCAGGGTAGGGAGTTGTTTAGGCCGGTAGAAGACTAGACAATCAGCAAGCAACTGGATGTTTAGACAGCCAACAGATTGCTTTCATAGTTTTTCATTGCAAGCCGGAGTGCTAAGCCAGCCTGCCACACAATTAGGGGTTGAATAGTGAGCAAGGCAGTTATCCAAACAGCAGAGGAAGCCAGACAGATAGGAACAGAAAAACTGTAGAAGCAGGTGTTAAAGTAGGCTGGGTAATGTTTGTCTGTCTGTCTGTCTGTCTGGCTGGCTGTCTGTCTGTTTGTCAGGCACCCTGTCTGTCAGACTGTCACACAGTTTCCCTGCTGTTTGTGTGCATGTGGATGGGTGGGGACATGCTGCAGTGGCAGCTGCATAACAGCACATGAGGGAAATCACTGTCAGAATGCTGGATATGTGTGTCACTCCCAACCCAGAAGGATGACCATGCGGATTAGCACATCTACATCATGTTGTGGTCATGTGGGTGTGGACATGCGGATGGCAGCACAATTTTGATAATACTTGTGTTTAAGTGTGTGTGTTTATGTGTTTATGTGTTGGGTGAAAAATATTTAGTTTGAAACCATTGTTGTGAGGACATTTAGACATTGTGAGTTTCTCAGAGGGGAGTGTTTGACATTGACTTCAAGGTTGTTTACTGTCAATACATTATCAGCATCGTGGCCAGGTTGACTTTAGGTAAGGGTCAGACCTTTATCTGTGATGGCAAACTAGTGTGAGTCAGTGTCTTCACAATTATGTAAGACCAACATGTGTGTGCGGCAGAGGGGATGTGAATATCAGCCACAGCATTGACAGAGTAAAAGCTCTGGTCCAAAATGATGTTTATAGTGAACTGGTGCTCACACACATACAGTAAGAGCACATGAGAACATGTATGACTCTTGTGCTAACACAGTTCTTTTTTGCTGTTTGTTTGCTTTGCGACTGGCTTCTAATATTTCACAAACCAAATCTCATCATGTACACCCACGAGCAAGCAATTAACTTCGTGGGTTATTTGCCACAGATTGATGTTTGCTGTCTGTGCAGCAATCCTTCCCCTTTTCAGGACACCAGCTCAGTATGTGAGCTCACTACAGTATGAAAGCAGAACATTTGGCCTCATGTGCTGATCCTGCTACTGTAAGAGGAAATCAGTTTTTCCATCCAATATGGCACCACATCCTGACAACCAAACCATCAACATAAAATCACTATAGGACATCATCTGTTGAAATGTCCATAATTGTTAATTTCCTTTTCAGTTGCAATAGGCTGATTCATTCTGAATATACAAGCAACACATGTTTGGTTTTATTCAAACAGTACAAGAAATACATTGCTCTCCTTATGCTGATACAGTGAAATGAAATTGGGTTTGAAATGTTGTACTTGGCTGTAAATCTCAAAAAACGTAAAACTAATTTCAGCGTATTACTTCCATGTGTAAAAAAAGTTGTCCTTTGTGGCTCCAGCAGGAGCAGCATATATTGATTTGCTACAGGTGACGTCACCTGACGCTGCTAATCATTGGTCATATCTGAGGACTACAAGTTAGGAAATGCAAAAAATGTAATGTGGCATTAGAAAGCCATGAACTTAACAGATCTTTGTAGCCCACACCTCTCTGATTGAGGCTCAGTGTTGGAGGCAACTTGACTGACATCGCCACAAAAAAACCTTCAGTTATTCTAGAGACTTTAAAAAAAAAAAAAAAAAATACAGTTATTTACTGTGAACCTTGTCTGCATTTTTACAGTTGAGCTGCTGTAAAATAAAAAAAAAATCTAATTTTAAAACATTGCTAGAATGTTAAACAAATGTATAAATTTGCCCAAAAAATGAAAAACATTGCGGAAATAAATTGAAAAGACTGCTCTTTTCATACAGTAATCTTTGGTAAATTCATATGGTTATCCAATCCACCCACAAGAACTGCCCATCGAAGTACAAACTTCTGGATGTAAAGCACAGAAAAATTATGTAAAATTGCATTTAATCACCCTTCTTTAACACCCATTAATGGTATGTTGAGTGCTTTAGGCTTTTATTATTTTATATATGTGATTATCCAATCTATTTACAGTAAATCTAAAAAATAAGATCCTGTGATGATAGCTTACAAAAACATAATTTTAACAATCATGATTATATATAAACATTATTGGTAATTACAAGCAACTCTCCAATATATTTACAGGCTTTTCCCGTAAATGTATGGGGTTTACTTTATTTAAATATTATTTTATAGTAACTAAAAGCAACTTTCCAATATATCTACATACATTTCCAAGTAATGTATGGGCTTTACTTTATATACACATCATTTAATAGTAATTACAAGCAACTTTTTAATATTAACAGGCTTCTCCTATTAATGTATTTTAAGTTAATATAAACATTATTTGATAGTAATTAACTAACCAATGTATCTAAATACTTTTCCCATTAATGTAAAGGATTTACTTTATATAAACATTATTTGACAGTAATTAAAAGCAACTCCCCATTACATCTACAGACATGTCCATCCCCACCTGATTCAAATGAGTGGCTCCTTATCAGAGCTCAGCAGAGCTTGATGACGAGCTGATCATTTGAATCGGGTGTGTTGGAGCAGGGTGACATCTAAAACATGCAGGACAGTAGCTCTCCTGGATTGGAGCTGGAGACCCCTGCGCTAACCCATTGTTGCTAACTTTGGAGCTAACCTCCTTTACTTTTCCAGAATTTGAGGAAACAACAGACGTGACTTTTTGGCATTTATTAACTGACACACTGTAGTCTGTACTGTACATTTACTGCCAGACTGACAACTTACCGCTAACCTTTTCTTCTGCTCCGATCACATCCGCCGTCACCTTCCTGCTGATCGCTTTCCCGCTCACTCCGCAGACATACTCCTTAACAGAGTTACGCTACCAACGACGCAGAAGTTGACTCATGTATCAGAACAGCGCTGCACAGAGGCGCCCAAACACTATCAATTTCCGAAGGATTGGCTATTTGGCGTTATTTTTGGCATTAAAAAATATTTCTTTGGCCTGGCAGGGGTTCTCATTGTTATAATTGTAGGAGTAACGCTGATTCGGTGAACATGGAGTACAGTTAGACCTAACAGTCTCCATTAGGTTTGGCGAGTTCAAAGTTGTGAAAATTACTGGGGTGTTTTGATTACCCCCCATTTTCATAGGTAATGTTAGTCTGTCCCATCACAGGAAATAATGGATTAATCCTGGAAAACTGTTGATGTAGCACTTTTCTCCTTATGAAAGTAACAAAGCAATTATTCGACCAATGAGAATTTGGTCGGATTGGAGCATATTGACCCACTAATCGACCAGGCCACCAGGAGACTACAGCCCTAAAGGCTACTATAGAATAAAGCTTATTTGGGTATTAAAAAATCTACAAAATTAGTTTTTGCATTCATTGTCTATGAAGCAGCTCCCTAACCCTTTCCATGCTTGTGTAGGAACCATGTGAAACAGATTGCAGCAGAGGTCAAGGCTACTGCACAGTGCACACACCTGGTAAACAGACAGTAGGCTTGGGTCATACAGTGTAGCACCTAGCAGTTACTGGAACTCTCCTTGTCCTACCCCTGGCTGAGAACGCCCTCCTGCAGGGTGATAAGGCTGGGTATGAGCATGGGGATGTTGAGGCCGGGAACCTTCCAATAACCATGCGGGCTGTATGTGAAGGCTGCATGTGAAAGCCCGGAGCAGCAGACAACAAGGCTTATGAACAATGAACACTAAATGTCTGTCTGTACATTACACACACACACACACTCATAGTTTCAACCAAGCCCACACAAACATGCAAACATCAACATGCACATGTATTAGGGCAAGGCCCACGCACACACTACACTATACGTATCACTACCACACTATGTGTTTCTTTTTTAAATGCTATATTGCTATTACTGTCCTGCTATTTTGCTATTTTATTGTTATTAATACTAGTTGTTGCTGCCGCAAAGTTGAGGAACACAGACACCAACACTAACTTAGCCGGTAACGTATTTACTTCTAGCAGTAAGTAGGAGCAGCTGGGCAGGCTCATGTTTTTTTTAATTAATAGTATTAGGTTATTAACTTATCATGCTAACTGGATAAACTTATTAACACTAGCATGCTAGCTAAGACAAAGTCTCTGTCAGGTCACAACTTGCCACAGCCTTTTATTTACAATGTTTTCAGGATGGAATAGGAGCTTAAACATGTACTCATCAACTGACAAAATGCCACACAAAGGTCATTCCACTCAGTAAAGATGGTCACACACAGGCACTGGAATAATAAAATATTTAGCTGCAAGACTATAACTGCATTAATCCCTTATAATGTTGACACCCTGTGGTGTTAAACTATGAAGACAAATGCAGACAAAAAAAAAAAGTGTACGAGTGTCTTTTACACCATGAACACTATTCTTTCCGTTTTACTGTCAGTGTCATTACATCAAGCCCAGCCCATTGTGATAAAAGCCGCATTCATCAGAGAAGCTCTCCTGATCTTCTCAGAACTCTTTCTGACAAAATGATATGATTTTCGATAGACACCTGACCCTCGCGGGAAGGACGAGGTTCAGTGTGAAAATTTGCTCATGAAATGTCACATTGCGAAATGACTGCCTAATACTGAATCACATTAGTGTCCATAAAGCCAAACTGCCAAGCTGATTAATACCAGAAGACTGCAGAGCTGTCTCCTCCATTGTCAGGTGACAAGCTGTAAACTTTGTCAAGCATGTCCATGTGTTATGAACAAAAGTGTGTTTGCTTAAGTGCTTACTGTATAATAGCAAGAAAATATTAGTGTAGCTTTAAGGCCAAAGAGTCAGAACAAATGTCATAATGTTATAAAGCACATAGAGTTCAGGCAGGCTGAGCTAGTGTTTTAGTGCACTGCCAGAGCACTGCGTCTGGATCTCCATAGGAGGTGTCAAATGGCCTCTGCAGTAGTTACTGTCCAACCCTGCACTATTACTGGATACCTGCTGCTGTCACAGCCAGCTACGTGTGCACACATGTACCACCTGTGTGTGTACTGACAGTGCTGTATTTTATGAACACAAATGCACGTATGTATTATGTTTCACAATTCTGTTTGTGACCGTACAAACAAAACAACTCTGACTCTGAAACTGCGTGTGCATTATCTTTGGTATACACTAATGTTCACATGTATTTCCTGAACCTGCCTGGGATAAAACCTTCCCCTTGAGCACAATAAACTCTCTATACTTTCTTCATGTGCTTACCGGGAAATATGTTTTGAGTTTATGGACCTAATTTCCCCCTCCCTCTGAAAGAGGTGATACATCACAGAAGTATACCAACAGTGGCAGACAGTGTTAGTGCTGATGGTGAAACAGACAATAGCTTAGCCTCTTACAGCTCCTCTAGAGGGAAATACCCATTAAAGGTTAACAAAAGTCACCTCTTAGACGCCGCTCACAGCCTGTTAATCACGTTAAGATGGTTACGTAAAGTGAATTATCTATCGAAACAGACTCAGGCAGGTCACAAGTGTAATTTTGGCACAGGAACTTGTTTGGAAACAGTTTTCATGGCTACAGCAGAAATCAGCCTACATGTTCAAAGCAAATGGCTGCACTGAATGTTACAAAACTGAATTTTCAAGGGTGGAAAACCTTGATACTTTTTTAGAACAAAGGTCTCTGTCTCTGTGGAAACTCCCAATATGTGTATCAGGTATAAATACCAATTATTTTGATGATTAAATCTGCATTAATCAATATTTTATATTAATTATGCGTCATATGACTGAACAGTTATTGACAGACACAAATTATCACTCATTTAGTATCCCTCTTTAGCACAACCATGAGGTTAAGCATCTTTCAGCTCTCAGTTCATTTTGCTGCCTGGATTCTTGGTGTTTTATTTTTGTCTGACCGCTTTTCAGACTGAGCAAGTAACTGTTTCTGAAACAGCTTCTTCAAATTCAGCGTACACTGCCTACCCGGCATCAATCAACGGACAAAATTAGCAACAAACTGGTGGGATATGTGCATGCTAAAGAGTCACATATTTCCCTCAGGAGGTGGTGGAAACCAAAACAGTCCTCAATGAATGAACATGCCCCCTTATTTTCTGGATCTGTAATTAGAAAAGTCTTTTGGAAGATGCTCAGTGTCAGAATCAGAAATCAGAAATAGTTTTATTGGCAGGTATGTGTAAACATACTAGGAATTTGACTCCAGTGGGACAAACAAAAAGAATTAAAAAATAAAAAAGGAAATATATATATAAATACATATACATATATACATTGAAATTACAAATATTTGTAGTGGGATATAAGATTCAGCAGAATATCTTTACATTATCTTTACAAGGAGAAAGTCAGTCAGTATTGTGTTTTCAGTTTGCTCCATTGTCTAAATGAGGTCCGCCACAAGTTCAGTGGTTTTCAAATATAACCCCACCCAAACAGTGCAACTTTTACATGATGCATACATGCTAATCTATTGGTATTAATAATAATAATCCTTTTTTAATATAATGTTGTATTGTTTTTCTTGTAATATTTAGCCATATCTCAACTAAAACTAACTAAACTAAACTGAACTAAACTAAAACTATTATATAAATAAATAGTTTATGATAATATTTTGGGAAACTGAATTTTAAACCAGCTAAATAACAAACAGGCAAGACTCACATTAACTGAACCAAACCTCATCCTAGTAGTGCTGGCTAATATAGCCTGTCCAAGTTTCAGATTCATTTGTCTCAAATTGTGTATAACAGTAATCAAATATTAATTGTATGTTCACATTTGTGTTTTAGTGGATTATGCAAAATGGCAAAGTTTCAGTGAGTAATTTCTGATACTAAAGTGGTGGACTTCACGAATGACAAGAACAACAATTAGTGTTGTATGTATATGTGTGTGTGTGTGTCTCACCTGTGGGTGCAGCCACCCAGTCTCTCACGTTGACAGTCAGTGGGCTCTTCTGATGTCATCACTTCTCCCTCACAGAACAGGTCTGCATGACTCCGTCTGCAGGACAGTGATTGTTGTGGCGGCTCCCCCCCCGAACTTTCTCCACTTTCTACCACCTCCATCCACAGTGACACTTTGATGTGACACTCCAAGACCCAGTCCCAATATACCCCCTAACCCTACTTTTAAGCCCTATCCCTAAATTTTGCGCGTTCCCGCGAGGGTAGTGGTGTCCCAATTCCTTTTTTCAAGTAGGGGTAGGGGGCATAACGAGGGGTAGGGGCTATGAATCTAGCCCTTCAAAGCGAGGGTTTTCCGATGCTGACTTCCCGAGGAAGGGCCAGCTCTGCGATCCCCAGAGAGCGAGAGGATGTGGAGAAGTCGGAGAAAAAAACCCCAAAAAATTCACAAGAGACAACAGACGTCGATGGTGTACCTCTTGGTTTATTTATTAACTGAAGCATGAGGAATGCTAAAAAAAAAAACGATTGCAACTGATCGCGACCGTAGACTCCATGTTTTTTTTTTTTTTTTTATATATATATATATATTGACAAAATTTACATTGACAGACAGAGTACGAACAGGGTGAGGGTGTTACATATGAGAATAAAATCATGCTGATTGAAATTTACATGAACCGTAGCCTCCATGTTGCTGCTGGGACTACGCAGTTGCTTGCGTGCCCAAACGTAAACTACGCGGTGACAGAGCAAGTGGTGTCCCAATTCCAAGGGAAGATTACAAAGCCCTACCCCTTGTGGCTTCCTTTCTGGGGTTAAGGGGTAGTGGGTGAGGGCTAGGGGTAGTGAGTAAGGGCTAGTGGTAGTGAGTAGGGTGAACATTGGGATTGGGCCCAAGTCTGCCTGAAGGACATTGTGTTCCCATTCCATACAGGAGTGTTGATCAGAGACCACCTACAGGTGTGGTAGTACGTCTGTACGGTACATCTCAGTCAAAAAACAATCAAATCCTGAATAGAAATAGCTGATAATATGAATCTGTATGTTTTCTAAAAAAGTACAAAACAAATTAGAAAAAAAAGTGATATCTGTCATGGTGTGTTCTGCATTATAAATCGAAGCAGTGACTATTTGTTGTTAATTGGTTTTTTTTTTTAAAGAAACCTTGACAGCAAAAAGCATAAACAAATGATCATTGATATAAAACTCCACAGTCAAGAAATACAAATCTACGAATTCAATCACTAAATAGCTTTACGGGCTATTATGAGGAAGAGACAAATTTGACAACATTAGAACCATGTAATGAGACACAGTCCAGCCATAATGCCCCTCAGTTGTAGCTGTAGCCCTTGTTTTCCTCCTTCACTGCTGGTTTCAGAGCCATAACTGGCCGCTCTGTGGTGCTTCTTTGCCTCTTTTCCACTCCCTGTTTCCTCCAGTTTTCCTCTCCCATGGGTTGTTTGCCTGATTGATATAAAATGCATTGGTTTTGAATCTTTAATTCTCATTAAACCAAAGTGTTCAAGGCCTGCATAATAGCAGACAAATTCAAAATCGCCATCTCTCAAGACCTCTCATTAGAGATTCTGGCCACAGTTTTGGGCTGGTGCTGCGTTGCTGCTGCTGCTGCTGTTCCCCGACAGGACGCTGGCAGATCCGCCTCCACTATTAAGAAGAAAAGTGCAAAGTCATAGAGAGGGAGAGAGCCACCATTCTCCTCTTTCTTCCCTGCATTGGCTCACTTTTATCCACCTCTCAGTTTTTGTTAACACAGACAAGATATTTAATAATGGATAATAAGGGAAATATTTCCGCACCAGTTTAAGTCTTTGAATTATGTTTATTATTCGATATAATGTCACAAATATGACCAAAAATCGTTTTTTTTTTTTGCTTCACATTTGTCATTTCTTTCAAGATGACTCCAAACTCTGAATATTCCACTAAAAAGCCTTTCAGAGAGGTCATAGCTGGCAAAGCATCATTCAGAATCACAAGCACTAAATTAGCAGATTAATTGTAAACATTGATTGTAGGCGTCGACTTCCGGACGAGTTTTGGGCCTGATTGGAAATTAATCATCAGGATGGCTGGAAATGTTCGCCTTGATTTTGCTCCAGGGACGAGAGATCCTCTCAGACTGCTGATCACCAGTGTCACCACTGCTGTGTGTACAATGATGAAAACACACACGTTTATACTCTCTCAGTGTTGAGCACACACACCTCATTGTGTTTGCCAAGCCCAATCAGCAGGCCCCTCTGGGGAGCAAGAAAGGTAGAACCAATCCAATCGTGCTATTGATTTGACAGTGTATTTGAAAATGGAGGGGGGAACGTTGATGTGCTGGTGTGTATGTACCACGCACTCCATGTCAAGGCCCACTTTTGTCTGAAACAACTCTACAAGTACTTCTATTTAAAGGATGATAAGCAGCTCACGCGGCTGCAGCTGGAGAGCTCTCTTGTCTTCTTACCTGAAGCCGCACAGCAATTGTTACGTCCTAGAGCGTACCATGTGAGACAAACCGATGCTGACACGTTTCAACCCAAGCCTTGCTGAATATCAGCATGCGTGCAGAACATTACGGCAAGAGCCTCATTTACTGAAGCCCACCCTCCTGTCATATAGACCAAAGGGGTCATATGGACAAATCTGAACAGACAGCTGCTTTTCTGAACTGGTGGGATTGGTGTTGGGAGTTGCTATGTGTTCTTTTGGGCAGCCTGTCTGCCTAAGAGGAAGAAAGGCTGGTTGATCTGTCTGAACTCTGGGGCCGCCAAACCAAAGCTTGTGTTCTGGTTTAAGGCAGCTCCACCTTTTTTGCCCCAAAGTCAGGACACACATTACCTACACAGGTTTACTCCAAAGCTGACGCTCAGCGTAACTGACATTGTATGATTAATTATCGCAGTGACTCCTGTTCAACAAGGCATCTGCACTGATGCATTAAAAAGAACAATAAACGCTCATGTTACTGCACAACAGCATGTCTGGGTATAAGGGGCAAAATGAAATGGCAGGAAGTGGAATGAGATAGCAGTTGATGTGTTCAGGAAGGTGGGTAAATGATCTCTTTTTACTGATGTGCAGGTGGTGAGATAAATCTCACACCCCGGTGGCCATTTTAAGAGCAGCTTGGCCTGTTTTTGCAGACCCTCCAGACTTGGCTCTCTGCAGAGAGATAGTCAGGCTCCATCCTGTAGGAAGCTTGTAGATTCTTAGACTAACAGTGTGATTTCAAACATTACAGCAGAGTAATAAATTCACAGTTCTTGCTGCTGTTTACTAGTTATAGCAGCAGGAGGGGGGGTAGAGTTTCCTTTTAAATTTACAGCAGGAAGCCAGTTGAAATTTCTTCAAGTAAATGGAACTGTCATGATGACATGACTGTCTTTGTGATGGTGTGAAGGTCACATCAAATTATTCTAATTTCATCCTTGCTGTTGTCTATCAAATTTAATAACATCTTCATTTGATCACTGTTCAGTAAGCTGCTAAAGACAGTAGCACAGATGTCTCAATAAAACTGAAAATAAAGGTGTCATTCAGATGAGTTACAGCTCGGCCATTTATTTCCAGGTGGAAGAACGATGTAGTTGTGCTCCCATGCATTGAGTCACAGGCACTGGTAGGCATGAATCTGTGTTAGTCCTATTCTTTTGTTTACCTCTGAAGACTGGACACGAGGAGAAATCAATACTGCTCTCCGACAGGTCAGTAAACAACCCCTATTCGATGTTTAGTAGCGTTTAGGTTCAGTGGTCCTCCTCTTGCCACCGTCTTTATCTACCCTGCCCAAGTTTAGATTCCCGGCTGAGCTGAGTCGCTCCATCATGGGGGGCCTTCTCGCTGTCACAGACCTCCCTTCTTCTTCTGCTGCTACTGCCTAACAGGGTCTTTAATAGATGTGGAGCCAAACGTGTCTTGCAAAGACCCATTTAGGCCAGATTGTTGACACTGCTGCTCAGACATAATGATGAAAGTTGTTGGAGATGAGAGGAGGCAGGAAAGTAACTAGAGGAAGAGAAAACAGATATCATGTGCGATCCAGGGCGGGGCCTATGAACTCTGTGAAAAAAGTTAAGTGTGTACATGTATGCCTGTGTGTGCCACCTGTAGAGCATTAAAGCTTGACTGAATGCATAAAGGCCTGTTTTCATATGTAGAAACAGATCTCCTTTTTTTTTGGATGTGCCATTCCCACAAAAAGAAGCTTAGAGGCTTTACGTGGTTTAACCAACAATCAGAATCTGCTTGCTGAATTTATTGCTTCTTAAAGGATAAAACCATTCAAGGCTGTGCAAATCACAGTTAGTACTTGAAATGTTTGCTATCAGGCCTCATTTTCCCAGGACTAAATTTGTTTTTTGTGCATCTGTATAATGATCGACTTGAAACCTTGCCTCGGCTGAACTGCTGCTGTGTGTTAATGTTATTCAATAGTGCGTGTAAATATCGAAAACTTTTTCTTTCAGCACACAGCCCCAGTTGGGGGCATGTGGTTGTCGAGACAGTTTGGTGAAATAGTGAGAGAAACCCTGAGTAGAGCCCTACGCCGTGATCCAGGTGTAACACCAGACACTGTGTGGAATTGTTTTAGCTGGACCATGTGGGGGTTTGTCCATAGTGTATTATTGTGTACACTATGTGGATGTTAAGACACAACTTCCTCCGGTTTTGTTTCTTTCTTCCTGAGGGGAAAAAAGAGCTAAAATGTTTGCAGCTGATATTGACAGGGAGCCAACAGTGCGCTTTCTCACTATGATCATGCTAGCAAGTTTGCTAATTAGATTTTATAATATATATATTTGATTTACTGTGATGACAGTGAAGCTGATAAATATTAACATTTATTAATAAAGCATCTTGACATATGCTAATTGGCACTAAGCAGATGGCTGATGGAAATGACAGAAGCTTTGCGTGTATTGGCTATAAACATCTTCAACATCAAAATGAGAGTTAAAAAAACTACAGTTCATCCTCTGGGGGGATTCGACACAAGAGCTGCAACCTGATGTGTGGCTCTAGAGAAAAGGTTGGTGAAACAGTGTTTGGATTAATGAAGCCAATTTCATGTATTTAATGAATGAGCAGTGAAGATATTTGTCATTCAACACAAAAACCAAACTTTAAATGACACGCACCAGTTTTACAATGACAACTGAGCTTTTAAAAATAGCAGACTCTCTCTTGTGAACCGCATAACTACACATGTTGTGCCAATCAGGTCAGTGTGATGTCAGCACTGCTCATAGAAGGACAGGAATCATCACAGTTTGGCTCTGCTTGGGAGCACGGCCATATTATCATGGTTCAGTACGTAACCTTCTGCTGTGAAGCTGCAATTCTGCAATTCAGTACAGATGAATACGCACAGGAAGGAAAGTATGATCTCACCACTGTGGAGGGATTAAGCAAGAAGAGACCATGACAGGGGTGGATTTTTTTAATCCATACGAGCATTGCTTTTGTACATTCATAATGCATGGACACTGTTACTGAGCCGAGAGCTAAAGCGGAAGTTTTACTATAGATATAACACAACCAACAGTACGGGAATATTAAAGTAGAAGAGGTTGAAAGGCCAAGCGAGAGGGAGACAGTGAAAGAGAGGAAGCAAGCAAAAAAAGCCTTACTCAGAAAGATAACACACTCTGTTGGGGGAGTTTGAGTGTGAGGAAGGAGCATCTGCTCCTGCCCACTGGGCCTCCCCACTAGTACAAACAAGCACTCACACTCTGTCACAAACACACACACACACACACACACACACACACACACTCAGAACCAAAGTACTGCTGATTCTAATGAGGCCGAGGTCTGCTGGGCAGCAGGAGGGTTGTTCCTGTCTCTGCCTCTCTGATTCTTGTCCCAAAGCTCCTAACACGTCATCCACTGTTTCACACCATGTGCGCTGTTGTATACGTGACAATGTTTCCTCCCAGCGTTGGGTCTACAAATGAATAAACTCGAAAAAAAAAAAGTAGACCTGAATCTAACACAAGAGAAGACCAGTACTTTTTTTTTGGGGATCATTTCTATTCTATATTTTGTATTTCAATTTTTGGTGTTATGATATTGCAGTTTCAGGTTCTCGTACTATGACCATCAAGATTTCAGTCTTGTTAAGGTCCACAAGACATATTATGAAGGAAATAAGTAGATCCTGAGTATTTCCATCCTTTTTACTGCAGTCAACTGATGACATTAAATCCAAAAAAAAAAGGGATTCAAACAACCAAAGATTCATATGCACCGTAAGTAAAGAATCACTCCTGGACTCTTTTAGGACAAGGGGGTGAAAAAAATAATGCAAGTACAGCAAGCCAGAGCATTCAATCAATCTGTAATACTATGTCATCCCCTGCCAACCACAAGCTAACAAACAGAATAAAAAAATTAAATATGCTAAATACACGAACTGTTCTGACATGTCACAACTCAATCCTTTTCTGTATCTGAGCCTGCCTGAGTTTTTTGGTTCAAATATCTCTTCTAGTCACATATTTTGGTGATCTTTAAACTCCTTATAATCCTCATCTTTCAAACTAGAACAAGCAGAGGGTGTGATTGTGGCATAAGGCCTGATAGATTTTTCATAGTCTTGCAGATGATCTGACAGCTCCTGTACTTGTTTTGGTTTATTTTTTTCAACCTTTCTTTGCCATTTTTAAGCATTTCCCATAGTTTAAACCATGTTTGCAGGGGAACTTTACATTTCTTGTTCAATGACCTTATTGGAACAAAAATAAATAAATAACTAAATCAATGTTAGAGCATGCCAGTACTGCGATTAGCACTGTTGCCTCACAGCAGGAAGGTTTTGGATTTGATTCCCAGGCCTGGGGCCTTTCTGTGGGGAGTTTGCAGTTTCCTCATGTCAGCGTGGGTTTCCCTTGGGTACTCTGGTTGGGTTAACAGTGGAAATGACATTGACTGTATTAAAATGACCAAATAGCAATTAAAATAATTGGACATATTTTCAGTAAATTCTTTTTTTTTCTCTCATACCATTTGTCTCGTTCCAGCAGTTGTCTCTTTTATGGGGTTGCTGAACTCAATCAGCCTCTTTGAGTTGTTTTGGTCCCTGTTATTCATTCATTCATCAATTCATTCTGCCTTTCTGCCCCAGAGTCTCTACAGCATCAGGACAGATAAACCCAAACAAATCTGCCTAAAGCCTTTGTCAGGCCAGTGGTCTCATAGAAACAACACCTATATCCTTTCTTTTCAAAGGCTCTGATGACATATTGACATCTGGGCAGTATAAAAGATCATTGTATTTTTCTACATGAGTATGGTGGGTTTGTTCATATTAGTGTATATTTTAATTCCACCTCTGAGCACACTTTTCATTTCTGGTCAGCGAGATTCTCAATATGTCGTTGAGCAACATAATCCACATCAAACACTCATGAGCTTCCAGCACTATGAACACTTAAAAACCATTTGATTCTTTTAGAACAGGCTCATCTTATTATACACCGTATATACCGTAAATCTGTTGACTTTTTTTATTATTTCATTGACCTTCACATTTATCATAATTTAAATGTTTGCTTTTTATTCATTGAATGGATGTACAATCCCGTTTCTCTTTCTGTAATGCTATCAACTTTAGTCAGTAGGTCAGTAGGTATTAGTAGACATGAGACAGTAGTCTGATTTTGCAAATGAATGTTGGGGCTCAGATACCTCCAAAGTGATACTAATACAGTGAAAAAGGAGGACTTGGAATGTCAGTGTGGTAAATAACAGGAGGGGACAAAGTCATCAAAAATCATCCCCAAGGAGTCGTCTCATCCTTTATTTCAAGCCCTGTAGTTTAGCTAATACAGTGAAACGATCCAAGATGGCCTTTTATTCCTCACCTAATATTCTGGTTGAAGGTGTTTGTGTCTCTGTGCCTGTCCATGACTGCACCCTTATGCCTGATCATTGTGAGAAGACTATGGGGCGCTAAAATGGCACCCTACTGGTTTAAGCAATTTGCCCTTTCTGCGGGAGATTAAACTTTGCTAACCCCACACTATGGCACAGCATGGTACTGTAACACTGTCAAATTATATGCTGGCCATTCACTTTAGTGCTCACCTATCATGTGCCGAATTCATGACATCTAAATCCTCAGAGATTACGGGAATGACTTTGAGCCAGTCATGATTTAGGTTTTTCGTTTAGGTTTGAAAAATGTGAGGAAACGTAGAAAGATGGAGACATAAAAGAAAGAAAGTGTTACCGTAATCAAGATGTTTGGCAATTATCTGTTGTTTCTTTGTAATGGAAAAGCTGGACACGCTGAGCTGCAGCTTGGCTTTCAAATGTTCTTGTTGTATTAGGTCAAATGATAATTACGTTGTGTGTGTGTGTGATTGTGGAGCTGGGTAGGGTGGCTTATTGCTGCCATCTTTCCTCTGGTAAAGGCCGTCATCTATTAATTTGATCTTTGACAGAGATAGATTGAAAGTCATAAAGTCAGACATTAGAAATTCACATTTGCTAAACTGGTGTGTTTTTGCTGCTATATATGAAAGTTCGGCAGATGATTAAGCAGCAAATCATCAACCAAAAGCACTCTCCCTTAATCAGACGGCATAAATTTGCCGTTGTACCAGGTGCTGTTTGCTGCCTCCCAGCAGTGCAGTGAATTCAAATCCACTTGCTTCAGTAGCTTCACGTCCAGCTGGGGCTTCTGCCTGCTCTGTCATAGTTGGCTTCTTGAAAATTATTTCATACTAAGCAGGATTTTTTGGTTTCCATGTTCACTGCATGTTCATTCAGGCAGAGTGGAGATTTGCACCACTAAAATGCAACATTAGACAGTGTTGTCTAGATGTCCTATGTATTTTGCAAAGTTAATTGTGTGTGTTTTATTCATTATTACATGCTATTACAGTCTGTAATTCAGCAAAATGAACCATCATACATGATCAGTCTGGAAAATATAATATATATCTTCTCACTTCACTTTGTTCAGGTCATTTACTCTGACTTTCTTCAAGCCTAGAATCCAAAAAACAAGATGGGACATATATGAGACAATTTGGCATTACCATTTCCCCCTTTTTGATCCCTAGGGGGCAAATGTAGGTAAAATGTGTTTATTTATAAAGAGAGCATTTGCAATAGAATTCAGGTGGAATCTTATTTTTTGGTGAATCAAACCTAAATTCACTTTCCCTATGACTCTGATTTTGGTCTTTTGTGTGAAATATCTGGCTCTTAAGTTGATAGATCCTTCTATGTGCTCACCAGCTAGTTTATATCCTGTCTGAACCAGATGTAAACAAAATGGTATACTGTAGGTAGCTTAAAGCTAGTAATACTTAGCAGCAGGAGGAAAAACAATTAACACTTCTTTTTTTTTGTCAGATTAATTCCTCTCTTAATGGTAATATGCTAGGTGTAATGCCATGGACACAAGGCAAAGGACTCAAATGCCCTACTACTCAGGATAGTCACCCAAAAATTTAATGAAGAAAAAAAATGCAAACAAAAATCGCTCTCAACGAGGAAGTAAAGTACAAATATAAATCGCTCTCAAGGAGGATGCAAAAATACAAACGACTGGATTGAGGAACAAAGATACAAACCCTGAACTGGTCACTGGATCAACATGACGAACAATCTGGCACAGGACAAACGGAAATGCAGGCTATAAGTACACCAGGTAATGGGAAACAGGTGGAGACTATCAGGGCAGGGAAAACTAATCAGCCAGGTGGGAACACACAAGAGGAAGGGGCAAGTTGCCTGACGTGTGAGGATAAAAGGATTTCAAAATAAAACAGGAAGTCCTGAGACAGACACAACAAAACTAAATACCAAAACTTAACATAATTGATGGGTCATGACACTAGGTAATGTTAGCATCAAGGGATAAACTGTTTGCTGTTACTGATTACAATTAGCCATCAGCTAATTGCAACCACCACTGTTTTTCTCATAGAATTATTGTAATTATATATCTATGTTTTTGTCTGTTTTTAAATATTTAAAATATGAAGTCAGACAGTGTTGTAGAGCTGCAACTCTACTGTAAATGAGTGCAATCGTCTTTTGATGTAAAAACACTCCTGCAGATGCTGCACTCTTCTATAATTGCTGTCCTTTGAATGCTTTGTCACTGTGTTCAGTTAATAAGGCAGCCAATGCAAGGTTCGCTCTACATTCACACAATGCTAATTTGTCTTTCATTACAGAAAATGAAGAGATGGCATGATTTCTTTGATCTGCTGCTTTCACAGGCATTACTGACACAGGAAATAGAACAGACAGACCAGTAGCATTTATGTAATGTCCCCACACAGCTAATATACACTAAAAGAGCTGCAGAATCATGTCCTGAAAACCAGAAATCACATTCACATTTAAAATACTAGATAGCATCTGTCCACTTTTCCACCATGTTGTTAATTAGATGAGGTCAAGACATTATTATATGAAGTGAATACTCTGAACTATCACTCTCTCGGGAAAAAGCTGACTGTAGAAAAAAGGATGCCATTGAAGGCCTTGTTGTGTTTACACTTGTGCTTGCTTGTTACTGATTATTGTCTTTTTTAGTTCAGAATTGGTGATGCTGAGGTCATGTGACTGTGGTGAACTTCATTCATTACCGGATATTGCTTTTTACTTTTGGTATCTGTATTTAGGCTTCAAAAACGATTAAAGGTGTTTATTTGTGAAGATTATCCTGCTGAATAAAACATGTGAGTATCATAAACTTTTGTCTCATCTTCTGCAGTATCCACATGCCACTTTTTTTTTCTTTCTTTTTTTAAGGAAACCAGGGTAATGCTTTGTCTTCGTCAGCACTGCGTGGCTGCAGGAGCTACAGCAGGGTTAGGGTATCAGTAAGGCGACAATATGTGACAACAGACAAAGAACTGACTGACTTCATTGATGAATGAAGGATAGACACACAGACATCTGCTGTAACTTCCCTGTGGTCACTGAAGTCAAGACAGTTTCAAGTGTGAGCTCGGCATCATAAAGTCTCCAGTTTCTCTCATTCTCACACCAACCTCTATATGTATCAGTCCTTGGTCTCTGTCTGAGCTCAACTCCTATCTCTGCCTGCCTTCACTGCTGTCAGTGCATATCAGCCTTATGTTAATGATAACATCTCACTTCACCTATCCTGACTGTGCACCCTCCCACTCAGGAACCAGAAAAATAAATAAATAAGGAATAGAAAGAACCAATGAAAGAAAACAGGAAGACAGCAATTAAATGATTTCTGAGGTACCAATGAAGAGCAATTTACATGCTCAAGTAAAGTAATGTATTATCACCCTTTTTTTCTTTGACATACAGCGTATTCCAGAAAAAAACCCTTTCTTTCTCTGAGAAAAGAAAAGCAGGTCCAGCTTGTGCAGGTGTATTTTGTGTTTAAGAGAAAATGTAATAAACCTGTATCCTGCACCAAAATGTCACTGACAGAGACAATGTGGGCACATCACAAAAAGTCTCTGGAGATATTGGACAGGAGAAGCAGTTTTCACATAAATCTCACCACTATATTGCACTTCCTGAGCTCTGGATCCTTCCCTTGCAGAACGCATAGAGAGAGCAGTCAGCTCCAGTCACTGACTGCATAATAAGGTGCCACCTTTAGTAAACCAGATGCTAATTAGACACAGATTACAACTGCAAATGGACTAAATGATCTCTGGCGCAGAGTCCTTGCATATCAACCGCTCAACACATCTGTCCATCAGTGAGCATGACAGTCATCAAATTTAGCATACTGCTTCAGTGAGTCTGTGTTCTTTATTGGCTGGGTAGCATTATTCCAGGTCCAGCAGTGATTTCTGCATCAGCTTGGCACCCTGAATCTCTGCCTTAGGGGACCGAAGTTTGTGCACTTTGTATAGAGGAAGCTCTAAAAACACACTTTTACCAAACATCTAGGACATCTTTGTATTAATTTTTGTTCTGGTTTTAATTTCTCTTTTCTTTTTTAAATGCATAGGTGAACCCATAGAGGCAGGACTGTGGTGCAGAGGTTAGCACTGTGGCCTCACGCCAAGAAGGTTCCAGTGTGGAGTTTGCATGTTCTCCATGTGCCTGGGTGGGCTCCCTCTAGGCCCCCTTTGACCCTGATGGATAAGCTGTATAGATAAGAAAATGGTGGATAAAACATGGTTCACGGACCCACTTGGGCCCTAATTATTTCCACTGTTGGCCAAACATTTAAAAAACATAATAATATTAACATTTTAAAATGATAATAATAAGTAATATAAAATACAAGCCCAGAATCGAAATCAAAATCAAAAGCAACTAAAGTCGAAAATTTTAACATTAAATCCAAAGGACAGAGGATAAACTAGAACCATTTGGCTATATAAACATAAAGAACTGTAACAATTAAGTTTTCTGCTAAACAAAGAAATATATATATTTCGAGATTCACTTTGTCTCAGCTGAAAAGGCATTATGTGTTTATACTTATTAGGCCCATTATATTGATACTACAGTGAGGGAGATATACATGGCAGAGACACAGCGAAGGATAAAGCCTTTTGGGTGGTGGGCTCCTATTTTAAACTATTTTAAAATGTGTTGTTCTTTTTGTTTTGTTTTGTTTTTGTATTTTTAACATCACTAACCTCACTGTTTTTGTGGATACAAACTACAACCCATTTGGAAAAAGCTTCATGATGCCGCTCACAGTCACCAACTCCATAGGGTGCCTTTAAAAATGCTGGAAATCCCCCAAAAGAAAATAGTAAAAATCTGAGGCTGTAAACTAGTGTAGCCAGAAATACACCTCAAACAAGTCTCACTTGCATCAATGTGTATAAGACAACACAAGTGCCTCACATTATCACCGTGAATATAGATGAGCTAAAATAATTTACCAACTGTCCATAACAATGTCCTGGCAACCCAACAACTTTCTGGTTATATTATCACAAAGCACAATTACTTCTGGTGAAATGTTCATTTAAGTGGCACTGCATGACTTAAATAAGATGCTTAAAACACATTATTCTCTGTCCCTATCTAGGCCTCAATATCACTGTGGCAAGAGTCCTCAGACTGAAGTGTGCACAGTTGGTTTAATAAGTCCTCTATTTCAGACAAGATATGGGCAGAGTGGTAATGAGAGATGTGTTATCTCTGTTGGCCATTAGCCTTAGCGTGTGAAGTCATTAGAGGATGTAATTAACTCCCATTGTACTAGAGATGGGTTGTTAGCAAACGAGTCTAAGATGCATGTAGCAGCAATGTGATTTTCCTGCTCATGATGGTGACCTACATGGGGTTAGAAGTTGAGCGTGTCGTCTTCAGGAGGCAGCGAGATGGCCATGGAAGTGCTTTGTTTACAGCTAAATGTCTAGCTGTTATCACAAAGAAGTTAGATTTTTATGATCACCCGCAGAATGCAGACGAAGCACGTTGTTTCCTCACTTCAGATGATGCAGACGCAGCATTTATCACTTCACAAAAGTGTTTGCACTGACTGCTTTTATGAGCCACAGATACAGGAGACAATCAAATGCCTGTCCACAGCTTATTTCTGTGTGCATTCATTCAAAGCCTGTGTACCTACAGGAAGCTCCTCGTTGCTTTCTGTCTCCAGAGAGACTGCAGAGAGTGTCATGCATGATAGACTTTTATCTTGCACTGTTCCTGCCTTGGCCAGTCTGTAATGATTCTTGTTTTACACCAGGATGCTCACTGGGATGCCACCTAATTACACAAATAAACAGGGTTCTTTTATATAAGGGAAATTTGAGACTTTGCTGTAATAGATTAAATTGTAAGAGAGAGGGAGAAATATTAGTTTGTCTCCTTTGTATCTGGATGATAAATCATTAATAGCCCCATTGCAATTCTCCTGCTGCATGAATGCAATAAATTCCTGAGCATCCGGACAGATGAGCTGACTGAGTATTTGTAAAACAAGCCACTTCATGTCAAACACTTCTCTGAAGCCACACTGGGCCAGAGACATGGTCAGAGGGTGAGAGAGAAATGCAACAAAAATTGTGTTTCCCAAACTGCTGTTTCTTTAATACATGTCCAAATTCTCAGATTTGTTAACAGAAAATCTTTGTGGTAATACAGCTTCACCATTTAATTACAAGATTGTGATCATCACAATGTTCATTTCAGATCTGACTGTCATCATTTTGGTCATCACTTTATTGGTGATAATAACACTGCACTCACCAGCTTCTTCTTAAACATCTGAACTGGACAACGTCTCTGAAGCGAAGAGAGAAACGCAGGCAGACAGAGGATCATACAGATGTTATACAAGCCTCACATTAGCCAAATTTGTTTTAGAGGCAGTGCTATTGAACAGATCAATAGAGTCCATCAAAATTTTTCTCATGTGGTTCTAACATTTACATTTACACACACGGTAGATGATTCTTTCTAAAGTGACTTACAACTGACAGATATAAAGGCTCTAGAAGAAGAAGCTTTATTGTCATTGCAAGGAGTACAACGGAATTTCATTTGGCAACATCTCTTGTAGTAGCTACAATGTCACAGTCATAAAACTGTGAAATATTAATAGTAAAAATAAGGTGCAGTTTAGAATAAGAATTTACAATAGATACAGACTGTAATGGTCTGTATCAACAGTGCAAGACAGTCAGTAGTCCATTTATTGGAGGTAGTAGTGGGTGTGCTTCTTGGGGGGGGGCTCTCCTGACTCGGAGTCTGCCAGAGGGAAGGCTGGTGAACAGAGAGTGTCCTTGGTGGGCGGGGTCATCCCGGATCTTTGTGGCCCATCGGAGGAGACGGCTGGAGTAGATCTCCTTTCGGCGTGGAAGTGGGGAGCCGATGATCTGCTGAGCCATCTTGATGACCCGCTGCAGTAGTTTCTTTTCAGATGCAGTGTAGCTGGCATACCACACCGTATATTCATAGGTGAGGACACTCGCTATTGTGCAGTGGTAGAAGTTTCTCAGCAGAGGTGGAGGGAGTTTGTTCCTCCTCAGTGTTCTCAGAAAGAAGAGATGCTGCTGGGCTTTTCTCATGATGTGAGTGGTGTTCAAAGTCCAGCCCAGGTCCTCCGAGATGTGCAGGCCAAGAAACTTAAAGCTGGTGTTCCTACAGTAAGCGACCAGGCTTAAGTACTCAGGACTACATCTGCTCAAACAGTCCAATGTGAGCAAGTGAGGTTCACCAAAAAGTGCATATTAAGCGCTAATTAGACATGATGCGCTGCTATTATCACCCGAAACTCCATCTCTCCTCAGCTTTACAGAGGTTTGTATCCGCTCATTGTTTAGCTGCATGTCAGCATCTTTACTGTCTTGGTTCTTTCTTACAGCTCTCGCAGCTTCATTTTCTGTCAGTGCAGGATATCGTCAGTGGAAAAAGCTCAGCAAACCTGTTGTACACGCTGCTCAACACCAAATTGTGCATGCAAAGCAAACAGGTGAGAATAATGGAGCTTTTCACAGCTAAAGAATCGGATATTGCCACTGAAAATAAGATGCAGATATGTAAGTATTAATATTAAATTTTCCTTTACAAGTTGGCCAGGTGGTGTTCTTTATCTGCTGGATGTGTAAATAAGCACCTTTTGAACAAGTTCACTATATCAGTTCAATGAAAAATGAATGTTGTGTTTACAACTTGTTACTGAAGTTATTGCAGGTATGATAAAAATATCCCACTAAAAACAAGGACATCATATAAGCTAATGTATGATTTACAATTTTACCCACATTTTAATCATCTTAATATCCTTTAACACAGCAAGTTGCTCTTTTTAAAAATCATAGAAAATATGGCAATGACTTGCTCCAGCAGTATGTTGACAATCATTTTAATAAGCATGATTCAGGCCTATTATTTCTATATATAAAAATAGTCAAACACAAACTGTGCTCTCTCTTGATGATGAGCTCCCCTTCATTTCAATGAGCATATGCTTCAAAAGAGAGAATACAATATTTTGGGAATTTTTTCAGCTGAGATGTTATTTGTTGATGCGTTCACAGCATCTCTCCTAAGGCTTTACAGTCCCTTGTATCCATGGCAGCAGAAGAAAATTTTGTATTTGTTCTATTGTGCCCTTGAACTTACAGTGAAATAGTCAAGATGAGTGTTTTGGTTGTTTTTTTAGGGACAAGCATTCATATGTTGATGTGGTGTTGTATCCGTTTCAGTGTGAATTTAATACACAAAACTGATTTCTATGTATTTTTCAACATGCTCGCAATCACATCATAAATCACAATCAGGACATTTTTGGCCTCACATGGATTCACGTGCCTCTTGGCAATTCCCATAAAAGTCCTCATCTTCCACAGATGGACGGTAAATTCCAGCAGGCTAACAGCTCCCAAGTCAAAGTGTCATCACATGTGACTTCAGCTGCCTGAATTTGCATGTAGAGTGTGTGTGCTGCAACAGTTCATCTTGTGTTGATCGGTTTCCCTGGTTGATCGACCGGTCATCTGGCTAGATTACAACCCCGGGCTCCACTTTGATAGATTATTGTGGAGGGTGGTTATGTCCAGCTCTGGTTCTTACTGGTGCCTCGCTGCTCTAACAGCCGACAGATTTGGTATGGTGTTTATAGATTTACCCTCACAGCGGCTTGGTATGCAGATGGGGTGGTTTGACCTGCTGTGACCTTGGAAGAGTGCCCTGGCTGAGCACGACGGCGACCTCGGGATGGGCAGGATGTGCTGCAATGCAGCAGAGCAGATCAGTGGCGCTGCATGCTCTCACCCACACACACACACACACACACACACACACACAGACAAACTGCAGCTTGCAGCACACCTCTCACACAAAACAGACCTACTGTACATAAATATAAAGAAAGAGAAAAAACTGAACACATGCGTAGGAATAAATCAAAACAAATGCTCAGTCTTTTTCGCCTTTTTTTTTTCTTGGATAAGCAGGCAGGGGTGTGTCTTCGACAACCTGCCACTGTCTGGCTGGCTCGAGTACACACACCACCCACATGATTCTGCATATCGAACAGCATGCACATATGCACATGATCGCATTTGCATACACACTCCTCCCTAATGCTCACTTACATATCTTTGCAGGTTGCTTGTACATACATACACACACCCACATTAATTACAGTAATGTGCAAGTAATACATGAGGGCTTGTAAAACTGATAACCTTTGAAAACTCAGAGTTGAACACGTCCCCTGACAATATAATAAACCCATTAGATTGAGTGGTCAAACAAACTGGGGGTATTTGCTTTTTGCCAGATTCGGAGCTTTGAACATACAATTATACATGCCAAAAATAAAGCATTGACTCAAACCTTCTTCCTCTGCCAGCTTCTCTCTCACTATTATCTTTAATCTACAACAGCACCAGAAAGAAAGACTTTCCTTTTTCTGGACAGCTAAGCAACATCCCCATGTAATCAGACACATCTATAAATAATTTGGTTTTCAGTGCTCTCTTCATTGCAGCATTGCTATTTTACAGATGGAAGTTGATCACTTAATTCCATCAGCAACTAAGGATCCTCCAGATGCCTCCACAGCAGGGAATCCCAGAGGAGGACAATATGGAAAAGGAATGAATTCAATACCAGCACAGCACAAACCCTCATTGAAGAGATTGTCTCAAATAAGTAAACCCTAATCACTCCGAGCAATCAGATCAAACCAGATCAGCCTCAGCACTGTGAGTGTGCTAGTAATACTTTGACCCAGTAGACAAACTAACACACAGTAAAAACACACACACAAGAATACATAGGCATTTGTGACTTTGTGTCATGTCTTGAGGTATAACCTAACCATTAACATAACAATTGAATGCCTTTCTTGATTTCTAATTTTACAGATAGGTATGGTGATATATTATATTTTTCTTATGCTGTTGACAAATTCCATGAATGCACCAAAATGTGAAATCACCAATGAGGTGATCCAACAGACACGGTCACTGTTTACTTGAGTCAAACCCACACACACCATCCTGCTGCTGTACACAGTGGAGTTTAATCCACTACTGAAAATAGCTCTCCGTACTTCTGATCATGAAGTGATTTCAAAGCCTAAAATGTCAGCTACTGAATAATTTATCACCTAACTACATATAAGTGACTTGTTCTAAAGGGAACAAATTAATTTTAGGCCCCAGACAAAGTTGGGAAGTTGGAAAGTGCTGAGAGGATCTGTGGACTACAGCGAATACGTAGAATATCATCACACACAAACACAATGGAGAGCAAAATCTTAAGTATCAGATGTTTGAGTACAGCTGGATTGAGTCTGTTGATCAGGATGTGGAGGAAGGTGAGGGGTGCAGAGGAAGGAAGAGTTCTCTGCTTCAGTTCCAATGATTTAATGGGAAATTCTTTCCAGTTTGATCCCATTGTCCCCAAGCAGACGGGAAGAGTCGGGGTACATGTGATGATATCAGATTTAACAAGCGGTGGCCAACATGTGTCAATTTTTTATTACTTTTGCTCAAGTAGATTTCTAATCCCTGCATTCATGCTTACACACAAATGAAAATGGTTTATTTCTTTTTCATCAAAAGTATTCAAACAGCTGATGAACAACTTCTCCTCTGACCCGTTTTTGTTGCTGCTGTTGTACACGTGTGACTTATTGATTTTTTTTTTCTTTGCCTTAAAATTAGCTTTACAATGCGTCCAATGTGGCCTTTGACTAAAGAATCAAAGGTCAGCACACACTCACCCCCAAGTCATGTCAGTACACTGAAATAAAACCTGAACAACTGATGCACTTTTACATAAAGAAGTCTGTTTATTATTTGATATATATCATATGCATCTTCATATAATAGTTCTAATACCAGTAAGTCAAAAATAATAATCATATTATATTTATATATATAGATATATAGAAAACTAATCCAATAATCTACTTCTTACTTGAACTTTACTTCCTTGTAAAAAACAACATGGAGAAACGTATAATCTTCTCCCCAGCTTCAATATAGGCGCTTTAGGGGAAAGAAGAAGATAATACAAAAAAGAAAAATTACACCTGAACATTGCATCTTATGGAACTAGAACATCTGTCAGCAGCTAGTAATGTTGACCATCTCGGTTTAAGACACAGGAAAAGTAGTTTTTTTTTTTCTTTGCTAGAACATTTTGACAAACTTTATGTTTTATTTTTAAGTTTGGTTGAAATGGCTGAAAAAGTTCAGAATTTGACGAAGGGAGAGGAGACAATTTTGACCGGGCTGGGTCTGGAGACTGAGAGACAGAACATTAGATTACACCAGTCTCATTATACACTTTGGATGATGAGAGTCTGAAGATGAGGGGGTTGGAGGGAGAGAGCAGAAAAAATGGGACAACAGTAGGACAAGATGGAGGGAATAGAGAAGAGAATGAGGGAAGAGTGTAGGAAAATAGTTAAAGTTGAGAACAGCAGGGTATAGAAAGTTTCGTTTATGTGCTTCTCCACCAATGATCTACATTTGTAAACAGAGGGTAGCAGCACTAACAGTGCAGAGTCCTCTCCATCTTCTCTCACTGATCCCCAGCGTCCCTCCCCTTCTCTCTGGGTGCTCTCTGGGAGGTAGCCGTGTCACAGTTGGCAAGGAGAGATATCCACTCTAATCCTTATAGCTGTGGCAGTCTTCCAGTTGTACCAACTGTATTGATAGCACTCTCTCAAGAAACTCCCCTCTCCTTAAACTCTCGATATGTAGAAATGAAAAAATGGAGGCAGGCTGTTTTAGGGCTGTGGACATGGATGGGGCCGCCAATGACAGACCATGTGGAGCCATGGACATCATCGGCCGGGGGCCCTCGTGTCTATCAAGGCCGGAGGCGCAGGAGGGTGGCACCACTGCGACCCCTCCTCTGTTTGAGGAGCCTACTTGGTCAAGTTGGGGTCAAGAAGAGGCATCAAAGCTGCGCAGGAATGAAAAGAAGAACAGGAAGAGATTAGCAGTGTATGACTTCAGTGGTGAAGCTACTGAACCTAAAACGGAAAGACTGGGACATAAATGCTCCTGAGCAGCACACATTTTCCAAAATGTTTAAGCAAGTTTCTACAACAGAAAATTCAGTGGTGACAGGTCTTGGTGTCTTATTCTTTCAGCTTTTTCCCTATTTGGGGTCACCACAGCAAGTCAGTAGAGGTCGTATCTGTGACTTGGATGATTTGATTTGGGTACAAATATACGCCAGATACCTTTCCTGACGCAACGCCTCCATTTATCCGGGCTTGGGACCAGCACAAGAATACCACTGGTTTGTGGCTGGGGTTTGAAGCCAGGGCCTCCTACATGCAAAGCATATCGCTCTACCACTGAGCTACATCCCCAGGCAGTCACAGGGCATGGCTAATAATGAGTAATAATCAATACTATTTATAGATTTTAATAAGACACGTATGACACGTATAATAATGAGGGCTGTAAACTGCATTTCCCAAGATGCTCTTTGTTAGAGTTCTATCACTTTTCTCCAGTATGACCAGAGTTTATCATTGAATTATTTTAATTTTGCACATCAATACTAAATGGAGGGATTTAATGATACAACGTGGCATCAAAAACAGAGAATCTTTTTAGTTTGGGATTAAACACAGATATCTCATGTGGAGTTTGATATGCAACAGCAGCATTAAATTAACTTTAGTTATTATGAACTATGAGCCAACATTTCAGGTTAGTTGTTCAGGAAGAACTAAGTCAAGCTCATGTCTCTTGTTTGATTAAAGGTTCAGCTTCATCAGGATGAAATTTGACACTTTTATAAACAGGATAACTTGCTTGCAAAGTAATTCATATTCTGCAGGGCAATGTATTACTCTGGAAGAATTACTCAGCTTCAAGTTGATGAATACTCAAGCATTAGCAGTACAAGCAGATACGAGTCCAGCCCGAGTCTTTTGCCGCAGACATTAGACTAAATGTCCCTTGTGTTGTAGTAGAGAACCAAGTGTCGCATTTTTCAGTGTAAAAATGTCTTCTGTGAAAAAGGCCAATTTACTTTGTTGGATAAGATAAAGTTTCCTGCTTCTGACACCTAAAAGAATCCCGAATTCATTCTTGAAGGTCATCTTTCTTGGGATTCTAACAATAATCCACTGCCACTGCAGACATTATTGTTAATAAACTGCTCATGAATGGATTCAGATGCTCTGCAGCACTGGATGATTTCTCACAACTGGGCACTGCAAACGACATTCATGGCCTATTACTGAACCTTTATATAGTACCTTATGATTTATTAACAACTAATAAAGCTATTAGCTTTATCTTAGCCAGTTCTCTCATTGAGCAGTTAGATAGACAGTATCAGTAAAAACCTGTGTCGTGAAGCCAATTAAATACACAGGGAGTAAATGACTAAGATGTTCATCACTGCAGGTTTTTGTGTTGCTTATCAGTGACACATCCTTTTGTTCCTGCGTCTGTCTGCCTCCGCCACAGCAGAGGGCTGAGGGACAGCCATGAGACATGACTGCAGTCTCTAATGTCAGCACGTCCCCATTGCTTTTCTCTGAGCTCGCAAATCATCTACTGACATAAAGTACACTTTCTTCCTTTCCTCACCTGAGTCACTGATATTTCTGTAGGAGGAGGCAAGTAGACGTGGGCTGAAAAAGCAGAGGCCTAAAAGGAGTGATGGGGTGAACATACTAATGTGAAAGAAAAGGAGGAAGGCGTTTTTGTCCACAGCCACAAAAAAAGTCCATGTTTGGAAGGATAATGAAGACGATGTGTGAGACATATGCCGTGTACCCAATGGGGGCCTGTCTATCCTTGGGGGGGATGTACGTCTTGTAATGCAGTCATTAAATATTAACACAACCATCTCGCCCTCCTACTGGGACCTGATTGAAAATGTAGGATGACACACAGGGACAGGATAGGGTCACCCCTAAATCTGTGGTCCTACTGTAAACCCACTGTGATTACACCTGGGCCAGAACAATCATGCAAACCCATTACTCATCCAGGGTTGGTGCAGCGGACTAAGTCACAGAACCAGCCTGCAATGACACAGGATCACAGCAGATTATATATGGTTGATCACCTACTGATTAGCAAGAGAACAGACTGAAAAAAATCTTTTACTGTTATTATTAATAGAAAAGCACATGTGTCCTGAAACTCAATCATTAAATATAAATAAAAGTTGAGGCAAGCAGCAAACTGTATGGTCAGATAGAATAATGGGAGCTAATTACAGGATTATGGAGCCTTCTCTCTTGTCCATGGAAAGAGCAGATAGTGACCTTCACTGTCCGCCTTCCTTCCAAAGACTGTAATTAACACAAAAGAGGCTTATGAAAAAGAAGCAAGGTGCAGAAGGGGCTCTTACCTGTCCCATAACTTGACATTTCTACAGTTGTTAGTGCAGCACCCGGCTGATATCAAAGCTGTGTCAAAGACAGAGAGACAGAAACAAGTTTTCAATTCATTGTACTGACTGAAAAGGAGCTCCTTGTGTGTCTGTTTAGACAAACATGCTAATAGAGTAATATTAGCAAATCAATCCTGTGTCTGTAAAAGGTGGAATCCAGAGTATGCTTGTTGCAGTAAATGACTGCACGCCAAACTGACAGAACCATAAATGAACATTTTGGAAAATAGACGCACTAGCTGATTGATACCACATTCATGTTTGCACTAAAGCCTGGAGGTGATTAGCCTAGCATAGCAAAAAGACTTAACTAGTGGAAAGAACTCATCTGAGTCATGCGGTGAACCTTGACCACCAACGTTTATTCATCCACACATAACTTCTGAGCAGCATCTGTTCTTTACTGAATAGGAACAGTAAATAACAATAAACAAGAGACATTCGTCCGGTTCTGGTTGGGATTGGTCCTGCTTCCCTCTTGGCTCCAACAGAGCAAAAATACCATTATTTTTCTCTAGTTGTGTCTCACATCTCACCAGACAACTTTCTTCTACAATGAAAACATAATGTGATAAAAGTAAGCAGTGGAAGGTGTAACAGGGTTGTGACCGCTGTAAAGAACGGCATTTACAACTTTTCCACATTTCCCCATCGTCTCTTTCAGTCTCTGTAGCAATGGGGTGAGTGACAGCAAGTGAGGTTGCAGCAACCTTCACAGGGAGGCTAAATGAGAGTCACACATACACACACATACATGTAAGTGTGTCATCTAGACCAAAAGATCCAAAGAGTGAAAAGACAAAGAGCCAAAAGGGGGACAGGCTCTACGAGATTTTCCTTAATGAGTGACAGACTGAATGGCCTCCTCTACTAAAGTTCAGTCATGCTCCGTCTCACTGTCTGACAACTGTAAGACATCACACTATGGCGCCCCGCTTTTCTGCCCTTAGACACAAAACAAGCTCTTGACTCTGTCTTGACATCGTTGACCAAATAATCTTTTGCTCTTTTTTTTCCACCTCAAGAAAAGTTTTGCTGTTCAATTTAAATGGTGTTAATCTGAAGCTATTTTATAATACAGGACATACACTATTTGCTCTCATACTTCACTGGCTCTGTGACGTTCGGTAAAACAGTGGAAAATGCCTTTGCCTTAGGCGGTCTACCCATTAAAAAAAAAAAATTCACTGTTTTCCCTTTTTACCTCCTTTGCCCTTCAAAATAATTCTTTTATTGATGCTCACTCCCCTGCTTTCTTTATTTCTCTTGTTTCTCTTCCTCCCTCCACCAACGGTTTCCACCCCACAAGTTCATAATCATGTTTTCTGCACATTTCCCTTACTTGATGCGCCACTTTCTCACATTAAAGATTCGTAATGCTCCGGTGACCGTCGACTTCTCCAATAGATTCCAGGGGCTACCATCGCCTCTCTCACTTTGTTCATCTTGGTTGGGAGGAGTTGGGGGTTGAAGCAAGACACAACAAACAGATATGAAGACTCCTTTAAAGAGTCAGGGGGATGCATCGGTGAGCTGGAGGATATTTTCATATGGAGGTCAGGGTGTGTGGAATGGGATTGATTTCACGGTTAAAGCAGGATTCACAGATGCGCTGGAGCGAAGTACGTACACAATCACATGTATGTTGCTTCATCCTATTACTATGCACAATCGCACAAAAGTCAACAAGATGTGACGGTGATTATTTAACTGATAGATGTGGAGGCAGGACTTTGTCTGAATTTGCCCAGTGTTGGTCGATTGAGGTGCAGAATGGCCTAGCATCCTTCCAAACGTGGTTTTGGACCTGGAAAAAAAACTACATTGAACAATTTATTTGTGTTGTGAGTAAACTGATCCATATTTGCCTCTGTCGGCTCTGAATTTAAATTGGCTTTGCAGTGATTAGTTCCAGATGTGTTCCAGATGAATTATCAACAGACATATGTCAGTCAGCACCTTTCTGTTCCTCAGCACAAAGACTTGTCTGGCATGTCCACATGAATTTGCAACCATGCTTAATGCTTTTACTCACGATAATAGGGATTGACGTCTGTGGTGAATAGAAGGTTTTCAGATAAAATGTCTTCACCTGATGTGTGTTACATACTGATTACGTGCGCTCTAGGCGTGCAAAACACACGCACATGAGCTCTTCCACCTCATATGTTCTCCATGTGGTGTCAACCTGGTGCTGTTAACTTCACTTTTGAAGATGTGCATACTGAAACTTTGTGGCTATCCATCGCTAACACAAAAGTACACATCTAGCTTAACACAAAACACAAACGTGAGACTCAATGGGTCTGATATGCATGGCCACAGTGATGTTATAGAAGGGTTGTGGCCAAGCTGCTACAACTACTAGTGAGCCATTCGAGTACTTCACAGCTGGTGGACTATTCAACTAAACCATGGGTTGAACAAATAATTTGTTCACAATTCTTGCAAGAAGCTAGAGGTCATCCAATCGGGCTGAAAAGTCAGTATCAAGCAACAGAGGCTCAAAGTAGCAACCGATATGTTAAGTCCAACACAGCAGCTAGCTGACCAGTGGTGTAACCTTATCCCTCAGTAAGTCAGCCGCAGTCCCATTTACAGAGCTGGCCTTTTTGTTGTCATCTTCATCATGACACGTTACTAAAGAAGGTCAGAACGGTTTCCTTTGTGTTTTACATCCATTTTTAAATCAGTTCTTCCATTTTGGCACATCAAATCAGAGTTTCTTAAACCAGATATATGTCCAAATGATGTTGTTAATATGATAAGAAATATGAGTTAAATAATCAGCGACTGTCATGTTTGGGCATTTTTCACAATGGAAGTGTGAACCAATGAACAGCCAGAGATTTATGCATAACGTAAGGAACCAAACCTAAAATAAACCTGAAAACTTGTCAGTACAGAGAGCCAGTTTTGCATTAGCATGATCTCCACCAACACTGTCTAATGCTAACGACGCTAATTGTTCTGATATGTCCATTAGTTGACTCCCAAAGTAGGAATAGATGAGCTTCAAGCCTTTTAAGCAAAAACATTCATCATATCAGTTTAAGACATGTGTGGAAAGGAACTTGAACTACTTTCTCACTGAAGCCTGCCATCTTTTTGCATCACTACAGAAAAGTAGCCTTTAATTTCCTGTCTGTCATGTAACTCTTGGAGTACTCCACTGAGAGACTACAACTCAAAGACACAAAATCTACACAAAGTGCAGCTGATAGCTCTTTAAATGGTACAGTTGGGAGCATGTCTGTGAACAAACATGGTATACTGGATTGACACAGACATGCTGCGGTCCAACATCCCAGACTTTGGATTGAAGCCAGTATCCCGAAACACAAATTGAGGTTGCTTATATTGGTGGAAAATGAATTTTAGAACAAACGTCTCCACAATGTGATTAGTTCCAGATGTGGTCCAGATGATCGGTCGGCAGGCCCTTATCATCGCCCTGCTGCATGAAGGGTGGCGCCCTGTGTTCCTGAGGTCGCTTGCCTTGTCTGGGACAAATCCAGATCAGTTTGCCAGATCAGGTGCTTGGTATTTTTGTCTCTGTGTTTTTCCTGTTGAGAGTAAGGCCACTCTGACAATACTTTCATATATACTATATCTATGGTGCATAACATGAGAACAGGCCCACAGTTAGAAAATATGTCAGTCAAGCAATGCAGTTCCTTGTTCAGTGTCTCATGCTCACTCAGTTCTCAGTCTTAGCACTCAAACTCTTTAAGCACTGGAACAATTATCCTAAATGGATTTGCTGTCTCCGGGTGAGCTGTCGCACACTCGTATGTCACAAGATTACAAACTGCTATCTTGTGATAGAGCAGTCCTGTTAACACACACAAATCACGTAACAAAATCCAGAGAATCCCTTTAAAGTGAACTTGATCAATTTCCAATGACAGCTGCTCTTGCTGAATTCCAACCAGTGTCTGTGACCTCTTCAAGGACAGTCGTAAAGTGAGAAAACGTGCAGCACACTTGGACAGCATTTGGTGATTTAGTTAGGGCTAGGGCGTTAAAACCGAAATTGGATTTAATTGGATTTGAGAGATGTGTAGAGGGAAGAGGTTTGGTTGAGGGTCAGAGCAGAAGTATATAGATAATGTGATTACTCCAGAACAATGCAGAGCCTAAGATCCCTTATATTCCACCTCTGTTCACCAGGGCTGGAGTGAAAGGCTCTAAATTTCCTTGCAAAGAGATCTGAGCGATTGGCTTGGGAGAGGCTGCTCCCATACTGAATAAATCACTGTTATAGATGGGGAGCACCTTTTTTCTTCTGCAGCCAGACACCAGTTATTAACTCCATATAAGTCATCATCATAGACGGGATTCAAGACTATTTTAAACAGTCTTGGTTCCGAATCAGATCTGTTTTGCAAACACATTTGCAAAATGATTGAAGGGGGCCGTGATGCGAGGGAGGACAAAGCACCTCTAAAAACAATTCTGAATGTCTGTAAAATTTATTAAACTAGTAATAAAGGTGATATCGATGACTGAATCAAGCCTGTAGACACATGAACCCGCTCTCCTCAGGTCTGCTCATCTCTCAAACCTCTCTGATCTGTCAGCCCCCTCCCCTCGTGTCTTCTCTCAACTTACAGGATCAATGCAAGGTAATTTCACATGGCCATTCCCTCAGATCTCCTGAAAATCTGCCACATAAATTATTCAGGCTGCCTGGGCAGGAAAGCCTGTGGAGATGCATGGTAGATCAGTGACCTTCCATTTGCAGGCAGTCATTCACACAATCAGAGCGACAGACAGTCAGTCAGAGAGGCAGACAGTCAGTCAGCAAGACTGACAGTCAGTCAGAAAAGATGCCTAGCAGGAGAGCTACTTGTCTTCACGTCTCTCAGGCAGCTGCAGTCAGTCCTGTTATGTGCAGCTCTGGAGCATGAGGGTGGGCCCTGAATGCATAATAAAGGCGTTTATGTGTGACTATAACACACACGCACGCACGCGCGCGCACACACCAAGTGGAAACAATATGCAGGAGTATTTATGGAGTCAAGTCAGCGCTTGGTCAGTGGCTAAAAGTGACTCACAGGAAGGCCCGGTCTTGTGATGCCATGTCAACACCACTTCAGGTCAAGGGAATTTCACTTTGGTCTTTTCTGCTGCACCGGACTGGAGTACCAGAATGCTGATTGGCTGTACTGGTTGTTAGCTGAGGATGAATTAGGTGTCAGTCACTGTTGCAGAGACCCTGTGTTCCTGACTTCTCTGCCAAATCAATGCATTTAGACTTTGTAAACTCAACTTTGTATACTAATTTCTACTCTACTACAATAAATTAATGAATTACATTAAGTAATATGCCACGTCTCGAGCTATTTCACTATTGTGAGGCTGGAGAATATGACTTTGTGGAGGAGTAGGTAAAGCAAGGAAACCTGATGTTGCATAGTGGTTTCAAATGTCTATGAAGATAATCTCTCTCTCTCTCTCATACACACACAGACAGACACAGTGTATAAATGCATAAAGTATATAAGCACACATGCACAAACATATTGCTGTGTTGTCTTTGCATTCAGCATGGAGCTGTAGTTTAAAGGAAATGACTTCAGCTTCTCATTAAGACTGACATCTGGGCTAAAGAATAGGTAGCCTGGCCACAACATCTAAATTGCAGTAATTAACTCATTATATCATGTTTATTGAATCCAAACAAAGACAGAAATGCAAAAACAACAATTTCTGTTTCTTGAGTCTTGATGTTAAACTCCAGTTACTGGTTAACTCTCCTCATGGAGAAAAATTATTCAATTTTAACTCAGAGACAGAGTGTGGATAGCATTTTCCAAATTACATGATTTGCATCAGAAATGTGTCATTTATTACTTTGATGAAAAAAACTTATAGCCGGCTTGCAATGGAATCTGAACATCTGCGATGCAATCAACGTGTTCATCTTCGAACTCGGCCATCACTTTGATCTCAGCTGCACAACTGTAAAATTTCATGACTGCATATGACACTACGGAGGTGACAAAATCTGTCCAGACAAACACCTGCCAAGGCAAAACTGCCTCTGTGCTACAGTAAGTCCCAGTACAGTGGGTGTCTCCTATTGACACGCAAACACATACAGACTCACAAGGTGAAACAAATGCCAGGCTTGCTATTGCCGCTGGTAATGAGTTTTTCAGACTCACATTATTGGTTGAAAGGATTTTCTTTAATTGCTCCTCTCTCTTCTTTTTGTACATCGTTTATTCCACAGACATCCTGGCTAGTATTACTTTAACGATATTTTTCCTTATCATTTAAGCTCCTATTTGTTGTCACATTAGACTATGCAGAAAATTTAAAGACACAAAAAGAGAGCAAAACCCTTCACGGTGCTATAATTAATGGTACTTGTCCTCTGAATACTATGCTCGCCCTGTAATGAAGTGAGTGATGGCAACGGGAAATAACCCAACTCTCTTGTATGTGGAGTGCAGCTCACTGAGAGGATAGAGTCGCTTGTGGACAGATGAGGGTATGAAACTGACTGAAGAAGAGCTGGATAATTGGTGCCCTGTAGGCCTACTCATGTGTGTTTCTCTGTGTGTATGCAGTTATTTATCTGTAGTGATCTGTGGGAAACAGATACACATTTACATCAAAACTAAGAGCATATATACAGGCTTCGTTCTGTGAATGTTACCAGCAATTCTTACAAATCCGTGCACACACTCATTCAGCATGATGATGAACGGCTGCTGAAGTTTAAAAGCTTTGTTCTGAAATCAACCACTTCTGTTTGATTCATATTTCAATAAAAGGGATCAACAAAAATTGAAGAAACCCCCCCCCCCCCCCCCCCCAAAAAAAAGATCACTGCCAAGAAGACTCAAAGAAGTTGTCACAAAATCAACCCTTAATCTCCTTTTGTTGTTTCTGTCCTGTTTGTTCAAGCCCCTATATTATCCCTCCACGCTTCACACAGGCCCCAAATTGTCAGTCACAGTGGTGTGGTATGGATTTTGGTGTGATCCTCCAAGGTAGATTAAATATTTAAGCAGACATTTGCAAGATAAACTGCTGTTGTCCTACTTTAACGTCACCACCCATCACTCCTCAGATGAATAATATAACAACATGTGGAGGACTGTGGTGCATGTGGCTCAGGTGGGCGGAGAAGAGATGCAATATTGGTCATTTCACAAGCATAGAATGATTTTGGACTTTCCAGCATCCCAGAGTCCTTTGCTGCTTTGTTTAGTACCAAGGGTCTGCATGCAATGACTTCTGTCTTCTTAGCCCCCATAAACCTTTGAAACTTGTGCATACTCTCTCAGACGGTTGTGCCACTCTCCCCTTTCTTAATGAAAACATTTTTTTATTTTGCATTTAAGAGCAACAGAGTAAAATGTGACACTGAGAGAGATATAAAAAAAAGAAGCAGTTGTAGTATTTTGTGTCAGTATGATGAAATGAAATATATTATCCAAGTAACACTTCATGTAAGAGTTCCCAATAATGGTGGTGTATGCCGCCTTTTGGGTGACATGTAGGTGTGGAAGAGAATGTACAATTTCCTGCTCTTAAAATACTGCACATTTCACATAGATGTTCACACGTTAAAGAAGGGAAAATTTGATTTTTCACACTTTGGCTAAGCTAAACATTTTGAATGCAATTAAAAAACGTGGAAATATCTATCTACTTGGTCATCAAGGTCAAAGCCACAAACTCCCTCAGTCACATATTTGACCTGCAGCTAAAGTGTTTACAAAGCCAGGTAATTAAATGTAGCTTTTGTTGTACAGTAACAGTAAAGGAAGTGAGCCAGTCAGTCTGGAGCAGCGGGGGGTAATGAAATTGATTTCAATATTTCAAAGAGGAAATTTCACAGACCGAAAGGCATGGCTGAGAGTGAACTGGTTAGAGACAACGATCTAAATATAATGACTGTGTTGCCAGTCATTTTATGTTGGTAAGATCAGCCCATTCATCCGCTGCAATATGAGCTGCACACGTGCCTTTGCTGTCATTCTCATCAGAGAAAACATTACTTCAAATGCACATAATGCACAATATGGGCAGGAGATAAATTCCTGCCCCAGGAAATGGATAACTACATCCTGGGTGTTGTGAGAGGGAGAGATGATAATGTTGTCAGCATTATCACTTTGGACATGTTGTGTTTCCGTTATCTCACTTTCTATCTTTCTGTTAACAGATGTTAGAGCTGCTTGAGCAGTGATTCAAATGCACAACAGACTGGCACCACAGAAAAGCTAGCCGAGCATTAAAGGCAGACTGTTTGAATCCAAGGAAGTAATAACACCTTCTCTCCTTCTGAAAATTAAAAGTTGGTTTCAGAAATATAAAATGCCCCACGCATCAATTCTACAAATTAAAATTGCCCAACTTTATCTTTATCTACCTGTTATAATGATGGATTTTAGGCCATCAGAAAAAAAGTACCAACCTGTTACAGTAATGTGTTTGTTCAGAGATGACAAATCGGTTACAGTGACATCCTCACCTGTAATATGAAAGGGTGGTGCTGCAGCAGACTAGCAATGTGTTGAAATGATTGTTTTGAAGGAAGAAAAGTGTTGCTTATTTAATAATGAACACAAGTAGAAAAACACAGAATCATAAGGTGCTGAGCTGAGATTCACATATTTCATGTGTTGCATGTAAAGTATTGTGGATGAAAACTCATAATATGGTGGAAGCTCTTCTGTAATTACACTTTTGGTTGTATGATTTTTTTCACCACCTTGACTCCTTACTCCTTGTCTCATTAATAGTGTTGAAGGTTTTGTTAAATAAATGTAGCTGTTTTCCAAAATCTTGATACAATAGTGAGAGACGTGCATGTATGGTCATGGTGAATGCGTTAATAGGTCTGTCCTAGTGATACTGCCACAGAGACTTTTACTTTTACAGTGTCTGTAGTGTGTATTCAGATAATAAAGGGTATATTTCAGTTTCATAACAGGGTGCACATTTAAAAGCTTGCTATTTCTGTATACATTTATGAGTCCTCTCAACTTGTGCTACTGTTTCTACACTATGCTTTAGCATTTTTATCATATCATGAAAATGTCTAATGTGGCTTGAGTGGCAACTAGTAAAATAATAAAATACTAGGACTTGCTCATATTAACTTTTTTTTTTGTTATCTTCATATTCCTGAACAGACTCCCATCAAATTTAATGTACATTGATCAAAATAGCTTCTGCAATCATGCCAGTTGCGTTTCATTTCATGATAAATAGAAGTAGATAACTGAAAAACTACACTAGCTATAAACCTAGTATATGGCTGGACCACAGTGTAAGTTATTCTGCTTTGTGTCAGCCACTCCCACTTTTCATCTGTTTGTTTCTCTCCTACTTACTGTGCTCACCTGTACAGTATTTTAATACAGCCATTCCCATTAAAGGTATTCACACTTGCATGTGTTGTTTTTGTTGAGACATATCTACGGTGACCAAGAAAGGTCATGCTAATTTTGGCAATGACCTAAATATAATCATACACTTCCGTTGAGACTTTTTTATTTACATCTCATTTTATTTTGCAATGCAATACAATTTTTATTTGTGTTGTGGTGTTTGCGGTGCGTTGAGCAGACCTTTTAAAATCGGCCAACAGAAAAGAGACACTACTACTGCAGTTTTACATTGTGAGTAAATTCCACAGTGGGCTCGGTTCTCGGTTTAATCCACCTCAGGTCTGACGAAGTCTCAACCCTCTTCCTGATTACATTATTGTTCCTCAGATCATTAAAGCTTTGGATTACAGGTTTTTTTATAAGTACAGTTGGTATTTCCTCAGACCAAATTATTCTTTATCCAACAGTCTTTTTATTATTACCAGAGGTGATTTTTTTCCAGCAGGGATAAATTACAATGGCAAAAGGTGAGGCGGGTCTTTTCTCTTCCCAAATCTCAACAAACCAAACTGGCACCATTTGCTTAATTACAGTGTTTTGGCAACATTGCAGACGGTGAATGCTGCAACTAATGTAAAAAATCTTAAAAGCTGACATTTGATCATAGGGTTGGGCCCGTCTAAATCTCAGTTCCTCATATAGTCAGTCCTATTCAGCCCGTATACAGTATATGGCCTGAGCTACATCTGGCCAGCTCCTTTCTCCTTCATCCCCACCTGATTACCTGATACTTTCAGACTGCCGCCTCTCAGAAAGGACAACACAGCTACATCTGAAGTAAATGTAACATGGCTAAATGTGGTTACTGCTGCTGACTTTGGGACTGACAGAGGTTCCCTCAGGCCCAGTCCTGCCCTCGTACATGGCAGCCTCTCAACTTCCAGTTAATTACCTGGCCTAGCGAGCTAATTTCCTCTCAGCTCAGTGGGTCGTTTCCCATTGGCGCAGCGTAAGAGGACAAAGACTGTTCTCCATTCCACTGGGTTTGCGTGTCTACCGGATGACTGGGGCTACTGCAGAACATTTGTCACGTTCCTCCAGGGGTTTGGACTGGAGCAACGCTAGTACACGCCAAGCAGACTCTGACATAACTCGCAGAGCTTCTTAGGAGCTGCTGGTTAGGCCAGTGTTTGGGAGAATTCTGTGATAGTTAGCTGCTAAACACATCCATATTCGTTCAATGGTCTTTTCAAAAGACACATGATAAAATTTGAATACTGGCGTTTCCAGATGCAGGCTCATAATTTTGTGATGATATTATATCTGTGCTTTATCTGCAGTACATAATGTGTTTTTTATCCTTTCCTTAATTCATAATTTATCTTGTCCAAGACAAGTTGTCACACACTTTACACTTCATTTCCCCTTGACTTGACTCCTTGTTGTGAGTATTTGACTGTGTGGGACCAAAAATAAGTCTGTATTGTTTAAACAGTACAAAGCAAAGAGGAAATACATGGCCCTTTCCTCCATCCAGGAGGAGCATGAATCTGATGGCGGCTGGATTAAAAATGACAATGATATGCACCAGAGGTAGATAAACAAAATGCCTCATCATGCACTCCTTGGTTATTAATGGCTGCTCTGATAGCTTATAGGCGAGGGTGTTTGGGATAATTGGTCCCAGGTGTGATTACAAATTCAAATGCCATGATAGCATTTAAAAGTAACACTTTCCCCTTTGTGGATCCATGATAGAGACATCCATCTTGAGAATCACACATCTCTAAAGGCTGCAACTCAAACGATCCTCTGAGTTTTTAACATGGTCTTATTCCTCTGCTGCATTAGATGATGAAAAGCATCAAGCAGTTAATCCCCTGTCATTAAGAAGATGAAAAATACTGCTACTATTTGCATAAAAATTATGATAGGAGATCAAGGTAATGTGCCTGAACTAGTCAATATACACATCGTGCCACTTTAACAAGTACGAGAAGTAATGGGAGGAGAATTTAGAGGGATAGATAGTGGCAACTTTAGATGAGACTGTCTGGTAATAATACCAATGCATTTGAGTAACAGCAGCCTAATGCTCCCTCAAATCCTTTATGCCAAGCAGCTGTGACAAGCATTTGAGTTCCTTCATGCCGCTTGGGCTGTGAGACTTCACAGTTTATCAAGGGGGATGCTTTCCATCCATCGCTTTGGCAGATGAGTGAGGAAGAAGATGCTGGAGTTGGAGTCAGAGCACAAGAAAAAGACATGTTGCAGTTGGGGAGACAGAAAGAGATGGTGAGAAGGAGAGGAGGAAACAGCAAGTAATCCACTCAAATACTTCCTCAACCCTCTGTTCCTCAGCTCGCTCTGGCAAACAGTACATCCTCTGGCCCACTCCACAAATAAGGCTTTGTAATCAGAGTTTCTCTCTGTCAGACAGCTGGTTGTTAACACCGGCAGCCAATTAGGATGGAAGGAAAGAATAAGAGGAAGATATAGATGGGGGGGGCCGACTTTCTCAGTGACAGTGGAAGAGAGGAACATTATCCGAGGCCAAAGCTTCAGTGACGAATTCCTGTTGCTCAGGCAGCAGCACTTCTAAACAACAGCCAGAGGAGCTGGATCATCTACAATTATAACAATTAACAGAATCAACAAGACAATGCCATGATCTTGTCTATTCAATCAGATATGTTGTGCTCAAGAACGGAGGAAAAGCTGTCAAACTGTGCTGCCAGCATTTGTCAGTTCCCATTGATTCACCAAATGGAGTTTGAAATGAATACCCAAAAGTTCACCCGACACTTTTTTTATTCTTCAGTTTCTGTAAAAGAGATATTGTTCTTGTTTTTGTTTTTATTTTCTTATTTTTAATCAAATATTCATCATAAAACTCATATGAAAAGATATTCTCCCATCATAGCTTCGGACATGAAAGCAGGGATGGCTCCTCATGGTGAAATGCTATCTGTAGTTCGCGCAACACCCAGTATTTAAAGAGTTTTGTGTGGTTTTTATCCACTTTCCTAAAGCAAATGTTCACACCTCTGTCCTTCTCTTTTTGGGGTTTTGGGATGTTTACTATTCAGCAACCTTAGCCAAACTCATTTCCTGTGATTGGTCAAAGTCATTGGTTAATCCGAATTCTCTTTCCTCATGTAGAAATGAAAAAATGAAACTATGTGGTGTCTGACAAGGAATGTTTTCAAAAAGGGAGCTAAACCTCCAGACAGGGATTATGTTAAAATGACATGATTGTCAGTTTTTCCTTTATCCCTTATAATATTCAGGTTGAGCTAACTAAAATGACCTTGCAGTACAACAGTGTCTTCATACTTCATATAGTAGACTATGCTGACTTTCTGACATCATTATGATGAGAGTCCATCGACACTATAACATGGTTTTCATTGTGAAGCAGCTTTGTTAACCGACTGAAAGAGTTAGATTGTGTAGTTGGTGAGTTACATCTGATAACATCTGTTACCAACAGTTGTCATTTCAGGAAGAAAATGTTCACTGGCATCAGTAAATGCTGGCTAGAAAAGATGAACGTGCCTCTTAAAAGAACATGCACATGTCTATTTTACACTGGCTCTGCTCAGATCTGCCATTTTGAGTGATCTGATCAACTAGCCAGTTTACATCTGCCATTAGCATGTGTCTCCACATGTGTCGGGGGTCACCACTTCTGATCAGATCTCATGTCCCCATTCTAAATTCAATTAAAAACATATGCATTGTTTTAGCCAATCCAATCAATGTCATTGTGTTTGCATTTGTGTGTGTATTGGATAGAGAGGAATAGAGAAAGAGAGAGAATGAGAGAGCAAGGCTGAGCGAAGCAATGCTCTACAGTGAAATAAATTTTCAGTCATTTGAAATCGTAAAATTCATCTGGCCAAGACTTAATGCGGTTTGAGTGATTGGAATCAGACCTCAATGTTCACATTACTCCGATCCGTACCCAGAGTTGTCCAACTGTACTTAGAGCTGTCTATCTGTACCCAGAGCTGTCCACTTGTGATTCCACTGACTGAGATGGTACCTGGTCTGAAAAGGGCCATAGAGGGAAAAAAGTGAGTAAATCACTAAATGTGAAAGAAAATGAACTTAGATTGATTCAACGTGTGTGTGTGTGTGTGCATGTGTGCATGAGCGTGTGTGTGTTTGTGACATTGGCATCACTAGGGCAGAGATTCTCTAACACACTGTCAGGTCTTTTTTTTTTTTTTTTCACGTGGCGTCTCTTCTTCCTCCCGATCTTCTGAGCAGCTTAAGCTAATATGCAGAACTTGTGATTGCTAAAGCAGAAAACATGATTAAGTTTCTGCTTTTTGAAAAAGACCCTCAGCAGTGCTGAGAGCCTACTGCATACACTTAGGGAACCATCACCCCTCCAGTCTGGGTCAGAGGCCTACAGTGGTCATGGCTAATTATCTGTCATTCACTGAATTGATATTAATATGAATTCACATCCAAGAATCTGACTGATATTTTTTATCTGAGTCACTGTTGAGCTGACGGTGCCATTATTTATGATGCTCTGTATCTTATATTCTTAACTGGTTTTAGGGGCCATTTATTTTATATGAGAAATAGAACATTTATGGTTGTATAGAAACTTGTAAAACTCCAAAGTGACATGCAATTGTTTTATCTCTGATTTACACAGTTGCTACTCCATGTATTCTACAAATGTCTCTTTAGTTATACCACTTAGTGATTTTCTGGATCCTGTAGTATTGAGATAAGAAGGTATGCTTGCTCTGGCTTTTTCTTCGGGAGGAAGATCTGAATATTTCTGTCATGTTTTGCACAGTGACTCTAAGAGTGCTTTCAGTCATGTTGGGCTATTCCTTCCTGTTGGCTGCAAATATAACAGAATATGTGTGATAAGCCTGCCAAAAGATGCAGCAGCAGGATGTATTAAAAGGCTGCAAAGGTCTGAGAGTTGTTTTGCTTTCATTTGGATTTGACAAAAATTTAAATGGCCTGCGCTTCAGTGCTGTTAAATGTCAAATGAACGAGACATTTATTTGTCTGAATAAAAACCCTACTTTGCCACAGTGACCCTGGATGCATCCAGCCAAATGACACACACAAACACATGTACAAACATATAAAAAAAATGAAATAATACTCTGCAAAGGGCTTAGAGGATAATCCAAGCGAGTAGAGTGTACTACATCGTCACAGGAATTAAATTCCCTCCTCCCCAAAAAAAAGGACATGGCAATAAAGATGGGTCAGTGTTTGACATACATGGACACGACGTCAAAGCTTTTCTCTTCACTTTCTACATCTATTAATGACTCATATCATTCATTTTCTTCATTGCTTTCATCAGTAACTTTATTGCGCTTCTGTGAATTTTAATCCATCAGCAATAGACAGATGGTATTTTTGTTAAGATGTGAAACAATTAATTCGTTTTTTCACCCCTTAAAGTAAAATCACCACATTCGGGTAAGTGTTGATTGTGTGGTTGCTCTGCCTGTAAATATTGTGTTGTGACACTTGACGTTAAGTGTCCTCGTCAGGCCAGTGGAGGCATAATGGCCCTGGAGGGACAAGATCATGATAGAGATCCACAGCCATTCTGACAGACAACCAGCTGTGCTATACCAGTATGACCCTATCATAATTCACATGCAAGTTGTTCTCACACACATGCTTAATGAAGTCTTTATGGAACTGGTTAAAGGCTATTTGGTGTGTGCATTTCACTCTAAGATAAGTTCACAGCAGTTGTTCCACAGCTGGCAAACCACCAGGCTGGAAGGGCAGAGAGCACCCTGTGCACTCACATTGTTTTCCAGTTAAGGATTTATGAGGCATTAATGTGGCGTGGTTCTTTGCGGACATCATATGGGTTTCATGTTACAGCAAGATTGAAATTTGTCTGAAATCTGCTGAGCGCAAATCAAACTTGCGTGTGTGACTTTATCCTAATCTGGCAGAATCCATGGAGATTGTGAAATGGCTGGAGAGCACATGTTTATCACAAAGCTGCCATGTCTGAAGCTACTGTGTATTACTTAAAGGCTGCTCACAAAAAGACTGGTCACCAATGAAGCAGTAGTCATATGTCCACCTCCAAAACACTTCATTTCCCATAAGGCTTGCTTGCTTTTTTCTCTTTATTACAATATTCCTATGTGGAGAGAACCACAGACTGTAAATAACAACTGACATAGACTCCGAAAGGTTGGACCAACTGTGTCGAGCTTTAAACCTGCATTTTATCTGTTGACCATGAGGGGGCAACTCCATTCATTCATTCATCTTCAACTGCTTATTTGTTTCTGGGTTGCGGGGGTTCTGGAGCCAATCCCAGCTCACTCAGGGTGAGGGCGGGGTCACCCTGGACAGGTCACCAGTCCATCACACAGAGACAGAGAGAGACCAACAACCAATCACACTCACAGTCAGACCTACAGATAATTTAGAGTCACCAGTTAACCCAAACATGATGTCTTTGGATGGTGGGAGGAAACTGGAGTGCCCGGAGGAAACCTACATAGGCACGGGGAGAACATACAAACTCCACACAGAAAGGCCCCAGGCCTGGGAAATGAACCCCCAACCTTTTTATTGCGGGGCAACAGTGCTATCCACTATGCCACCGTGCTGCCCCGGGGCAACTCCACTGGTTGTAAAAAGAGGTCCGACAGTATTGAAGTTTATTTGAAAACGATGCCCCTTCTCACTTGACTTAATACCTCAGTTTATATTTTCCTAATGGGTTTTCTGATCTCAATTTTTAGTTTCTAGACCTCTTTTATACAATATGACATAATTTTTCAAGGTATCTTCCCATTTACAGGAAAAAAGTTATGAATTCAGGTGAGGCTCCTGTGTGATTGACAGACTAACAATCAGCGCCACCTATTCTTCCAAATATGGTTTCATCTGCTTTCAAAAAACCAAAGCGGCAATGGCTGATTTACGAACTGCAGGCTTCCACTTGGTGAGAACCAATATTGTTTTAAAGTTTACATATGCATTTTGTGACATCATCTGGTGACATCACTACTGACATCATCAGGGTTATTGTCTCTGAATCCAGTGCCTTGTTTTCACAGACTAATAGTAGACTACTCTCTGTGAGTAGTAAATTGATTATGTGTAAAATCTTGGAATCTTGGAAGATAATGTGGAAGATAACACATTATAAGCAGTCATTTGTATAATTGCTTTATAACTGGCTGTTTCCTTTGAAACATATATCAAGTTGATCAGCAGGCATAAATAACTCATCATTCAGTAAATAAATATAGCACACATTCTCACATAATACTGACATACGTTCAATTGAAACCTTTCCTGTAAGTTTTGAGTTTATTCTGCGTTGTGCAGACTGTTTCTGTTTCTCTTTTTTTTAAGCCAATATTGCAAAGTCAGGTAGATTTTTCACCTTGAGGAATATGTCCTTTAGCTTCTGCCAGCTTGGTGCCACTCAGCACTTTTTTCCCCCAGAAATCATTATCAGCCACTGTGGGGTATTTAAGCGGCAGCCAAGTTGATGCTTTGATATTCTTGCTTCTCTGTGACGCCCTGAAACCTGACTGATCTCACTGAGATGGCATGACTGCAGCAAAGATTTTGGGCTAATTCATTGTCTGCTATAGCAGACAACGAATTGTGTGTGTGTGTGTGCGTGCAGTTGTGGCATTACACCAGTAACTGAAATTTGGGCATGGCTCATTTGAGCTGAATGTGTTCTCAGATACAGACCATGTAAAATAACTATTTCTGAACCCTTTACTTTTTCTCATCCACTGAGCCAACCCACATTCCTCTAGAGGCTCCAGAAAAATCAATAATGCTGTAAATTTTGCAGCAGTCAAAATGGGGAGTATCTGTTTTTTTTCTCAATCAAATAAGTGCATTTCAGATTACAAAGCAAATCTCCTTTCCACTAAGAAATAACCACGATCCTTCTTGCACAAAGAAAAAACAATAAATGAGCACAATCTTGAGGCTTTTGTGTTAACTTTTGGTGCCTATGTTGTTAATGGGATTTTAAGTAATTTTGCATTTAGCTGTTGTTTGCATGGGAAAGGTGACCCTTGAGCTCTTAACAATTTGGGACTTTTTTGTGGTGTTGGGGGACAATCACATGCACCCATGCAAACACACACACACACCTACCATTCATGCCATTGTAGATGCTTCGATGATGTGGCGACAACTCGTCTCCAGCTGGCCTCCTCTGCCCATCTCTCACAGGGCTGCCAAACTTCACATGATCAGGGCTCATACTGTACTGGTGCCTATGAGTTTCAGGGCTGCCCCCTGGGACCACACAGCCTTTTTCATGGTGCTCACTGGTCCCTAAATGTGCCTGTCGCGGCTCGGGGCTCCCACAGCCTGTACTGCTAATGCTGCTCCTGTGGTGCCTCTGAAAGAGCTCCCCACTACCTCCCTGGCCCAGGAAATGCTGCCTCTGTCCGAGGAGAAGATCAGAGCTGTGGTGCTTGGGGTGCTGCTCTGGACTGCGTCGGCCCACATTCTTCCCGTATTTCTCTGGGCTGAGGCCCCGTATGACTCGACTGTGGTCAGGCACGGATATGGAGCCGCAGCGGGGTCGGCAGAGCTGGGGCAAGGTGTACGGATACTCCAGGCTTGTACTCCGATGGCGTCCAGCTGGGTGTTCAGGACTGGACACCTCCCTGTCACCTCCACTGCCTCCACCCATTCCACTGATGCTGCTACACCTGGGTTTGTGTACAAGCTCGGGGCTCCCTTTTTCCACAGCACTGCCAACTCCACCCACTCCCGCAGCCAGGTGGGGCTGCTTATGATGGGGGTGATCGGAGCTGTCAGCACTCCCAGCGCTGGAGGTGCTGCTCCCATCCCCCACGTCTCTCATCAGGAGCCCCTGCCCAGGTACCAGCAGCAAACTATTCTGGCTGTCTATGGAGTTGCGGCACCCTCCGGTCCCTACACCCCCTCCGCTTCCACTTCCTCCGCCACTACCGACTCCACCTCCCACCCCCTTCTCCTCATCCAACAGCAGACAGAGCTCCTTCAGCTCCAGATTCTCGCGGATTACCTCTTCCTGTCGGTGCTCCAGCTCCTTGAGTTTTTGGAGGTAGAGAGTCACCTCTTTGCGCATGATGCTGGCACTGTATCGTCCCAGGCGCTGCCACTCCCTGGAGACTCGCTTTCCTTTCTGACGGTCATCGTCCAGAAAGCAGCACAAGTCCCGCAGCTCACGGTTGTCTTCCTGCAGCTTCTGATTAATATCCTGAGAGGAGGAGAAGGCAGGGGAAGGGAGATGAGTTTAACTGGGCATTAGGGCTAAGCCTTATGTAGCATCATAAATTCAGACATTGCTAATAAGCACAGGAGGAACAAATGTGCCTTTCATTTGACACAAACTAAATAGTTTTTCTTCTATTAATCGTATTCCGAAGCAAATCATTGCAACCATTATCCAATATCAATCCACTTCACTGTTCTTTTTTTAAAAGATATAAACACTGTATGCAATCATAATAAAAGGAAATCCTAAGCCTCTCTGTCTTTCCCATAAAAGCACCGATTCACTGTGTACAATTCAATGTGGAGTGCATAATGTGGATTAGACTGCTCCAAAGGATGGGGAGAGACCACACACAGGAATACAGCAGGGTAAGTATAAAGAAATCATATGCCCTGAACATTTTATACCTACTCAAACGTACCTTCCTCATTCCTCCTCCATCATTCTGTAATGATTAAACTCATTCTCCTTTTCCTTTCCTGTTCTCTTCCCTTACCCCCCAGCCTCTTTCCTGTGTGATTAGGCTGCTTAGATAGGCAGAAAGGTGACTAGGTCTCCAAGAATGACAAATGATCCCCATGTGCTATACATGAGTCTACCTCAGGCTGTATCTCAGCTCTAACTGTAAAAATTGCGGACATTGTGCCATATTCCTCTTATTATCGTTGCAGAAAATGAAGGTGGTTGGTAAAGGTTACCAAGAAGGAAAATGCCTACATGTACTTTTGAAGCAAATGCCACATTGTCCACGAGCCAAATTATCCTGCACATATTGATGATTTATGAGCAAATTTCTTTTTCTTTTTCTTTTTTTAGGAATGCATGGTGTGTGTGGACAGAAAGAGAGATCTGGACGCCAGACTCCAGCACTGCCATATGAACAGAGCTGTAGGTTTACAAAGGGAGATGCCCTCCTTTCAAGTATTAGGAGGATTTTAGATTTCTCCCTCACTGACCTGCTGTGCTCTAACTTGCCATGTGTTTTATAAGCTGGTTTACGAAGGTACATTTAGTATTAGTATCCCTTCCCGTGTTAATAAAATGCCGCCTGTTTTTTTAAGCCTGGATTTCAAACCTCCCCTACAAAAGTTAAGAGAAAAAAGTCTGCCCGGGGTTGTTGAATGCATTTAAAAGCCACAGTGCGCACCACATCCACACCTGACCCTCGCTCAGGCCTACACAATGAACTTCATCGATGCCATCTATTCTCGCAGCACGTTTGCCGAGGCGCTAGTGAACATCCCTCCTGCCATGCGCGTTCTCAGGTGCGCTCCAAACCCATGATCTCATCTTTCACCGATGCGCGCCCCCTCACCTTCAGCCCCCTGATCTCGTTCAAATGCAGCTGGAGGCTGCGGTTGACCTCTCGGATGAGGTTCCCGTGGTCCAGAATCACGCTCATCTTGTCAGCCTCGGACCGCCTCAGCCGCCGCACCAGATCCTCCTTAGACCACTTCAGCAGCTCCTCGTCAGACAGACCGGATATGTCCTCCGCCGGACTTTCGGTCTTCGCTATCGACAGCTGGAGCTGGGGCTGTGGCGGCGGAGTCGCTTTCTCCATTGGCACGGCTCCTCCAGCACCGACAAAGGGCAGAAAATACTCAGAGGCGCGTTGACAACCTCTGCTCGCATCCGCTCCCCGGTCGACTTAGGGTGAAAAACGGTTACCGTTTGGAGATCAGTCGCATAGTTTGGCCTTTTTTTCTCTTGCTCCCGACACTTCCACTCTCTGCTAGAGCAACAGCTGACGATGCCGGCTGAGAGAGGATGCTCTGCTGCCTTTCACTGCAACATCCTCATGTCCCACACGGAGTCTGAGCAGCCGACCCGCAGCCGGAGCTGCTGCCTCGGTCTAGTATCCGAAATCAGCCCCCCCCCCCCCCCCCCGAAATGTAGTGGAGGTGAGGAAATCCTCACACCGGCCGCATGTAGGATCCGCGCACTGCGAGAGAGAAGGGAAGGAGTCCGCTGCTGGGCACGGCAGAAGAGAATGAGCCCTCACCCGCTCCTCCTCTACCTCTCTCTCTCTCTCTCTAGCCCTCTCCCCGGGGGTTGTGCTTCAACAAAACGACACTTTGGTTACAGCGCCACCTAATGTCCACAATCAACCCAGACATCCTACCTGTAATGCTGAGTTCAGGCCCGCTCGGATTGCCTTGAAACTGAGATGGGGGAAACCCCGGTTCCCTTCAGATTCTCACATCTGTGTTGACAATCTGTAGCAGAGATTTACTTTATGAATGCATAAATGCACACAACAGGCTTTTGTAGTTATGTAAATTGTTTAAATATGAGAAAAATTTTCGCCCCAGTAGTTCGCCCGTTCACTGCAACCCAGAATTTAAACTGTGCTAATGTAGACACATGTTTTATAAAAGTAAACTGTAATGCAATGTAATGTAATGCCTTTCAAATTGAAAGTATGGACTGAGTATTTGTCTAGTAGTGTGATTTCGTTCACTAAATAAACCCTGGTTAAAATAAGATCGATAACAAATGGTTTAGACACAGTTATATCTTAAAAGTCCCAGTATACGAGCGTAGCATTGAACGCACTATGACCACAAGCAGCAGTGTGCTAGTTTCCTTCCAGCATCATGGATGCATGCTGCAGGGGAGCAACAGGATTTGTTTGACCTTGAAATATAAAAATGTACAAAACAAAGAGCATATGTACACATGCCTCTCAAAAGTAGTTGCCTAATAGGAGTGACTGGTAAAGCTGGCAAGGAGTTAAGTATTAAATAGACTATCCTACTATTATAGACTACATAGCCAACATGGGCTTCATATTTCAAAAGCTGATCGGGTGTAGGGAGTTCACTGTAATGGAGCTCCATTATTATTGCATTTAATTACTTTTCGACCAGATTATTTGAGCACAACATCCAGAGAAGCACAAGCAGGGAACTTCTGGCAAGACATACAAAAACTATAATTACTAATGATCACAAGGAAGCTCCTTTTTCTCTGTTTACTATTACCGCCATCTTCAAAATAAATATAATTTAGAAGTACAATACTAAGCTCAAAAATCAATCATAAACACATTAATAAAATATTAGGCTTTCTTGATTAATGAAAAAACACATATAATTAACAGGTTTTTAAAAAAATGGTATCTTAACATTGTTCGTACCGTAAAAATTCACTCACAACCATCGGATTAAAGATTGTCAAACCGTTGACAGCACTACAACTCTGAGAAACGTCATTTCCCACAATCTCCCTCTTCTAGTACGTACGCCCCTGTGACGCACCGGAGGGACGAGCCAATAGGAGACGTCGGAACTTGGAGTAACACGTCACTCTAGTAGCGAGTAGGAGCCGGTTGATAGGGGGAGGTCCCACACCGCAGTCCGTCTCAGCTCTCAACGCCCGCCGTCTTTTAACCTCCAAATGTTGTAATTTATTTTCAACTGAACGTATTCTCTCGCTCTTGTCCGAATCCGAGGCATACCCGATAAAAAAGGTAAGCCTTCGACTTAGTTTAGGACGAAAATGGGCCGCCTGTTTCTCTGCTCCCACTTCGCCGGGGAGAGGAAGTGGGCTCGTGCTACACTCCGTTAGCTAACCCACCGGTAGCGTTAGCTTCAGGTTTGACTGATAGAGTCCACCGGTAACGGCGATTAGCTAAATAATTTTTTTGTGTTTCACGGCGGGAGTACACGTTGCGGGAAGGCAAAGTATTCGTCTGTTATATATTTGACGTATTTGATGGGCGAGTCCAAAGCCCAAGTGCTGTTTAGGACCGATGCCAACCTCCAGGGATGATACGTGGCCTGTATCCTGTGTAGTGGACTCATCGGGGATCCAGGACGATTTTTACCATATAAATTCTTTCCAAGTTCTCAAGTCTTACCATGACTTAAGAAACTGATGAGGTTTTCATAGAGTGCGATCAGAGGAAAACTAATTTCCTCCCCGATATTACCTCATAAATATATGTACAACAACTCTCTCAATGGCTCTGCTGAAGCAGGGGTCACAAAAAGGCCATAAAAAATGGATATATTGCAAAAATAAACTGATGTTGTGCTTTCCACGTAAGCTCCTAAAGGTTTCGTTTTTATATTGTCTGTCTGCTTCCACCGTCATTACACGATCCAACGATAATTAGTTTACTATGACTCGACGACAAAAGAAGCAACAAGTTGGCTCTACCGGCAAAGGATTGTTTCTGATGGGAAAATATTGTGATCAAAGTAGTTTCTGATTATCTATCTACGGTTGGTGGATGAATCAAGTAATCCAGTTGTGTCAACTCTAATTAGATGCAATCACCAAACACTAACAGATACAGTAACTTGATTGGCTTTGGTTAGAAATTCAGTCCCTCTCATCATCACAAGACCGGTAAATGCAATTTGTGAGCCCTTAATTCTCTCGTTTATTTAATTACTTGTTATGTACCCAAATTTTGTACAAGAAACAATGTAGAACTGAAGTGAACATGTCAAATTGATTTAAAGTTAATCACTAACTCTTTAAATGTTCCAGCTTCTGAACTGTGAGACTTTGCTGCCTTTCTCTATCTTTATTGTCTAACAGTAAACTGAATATATTTACACTGAGTAATAATAGATAATGGATTAGAAAAATAATTAGATGTTGCTTGCCTGCCTGGTTGGTTGGCCTATAGTAGTAGATCCCAGCTGACAACGTGAAATTGGCTTTTGTTTTTGTAGTTTTTCCAATTCCTCCTCATAATTTTTCTCAAGTGCTGTTATACTTTGTTGTGTGATTATGACACAAAGAGCAAGAATACACCAGATGCAGCAGGATCTCCGGTGATGCTTTGTTAAAGGCGTTGTGTCTATTTCATTGACACACCCCATCAAAGGTGGAGCCTATAAATATTCCTGTGAATCTTCTGCACTGTGCTCTTTCTTATTAAAACATGCTGGTCAGGTTTCCTAATGACACAGATGTGCGTCATGCATTCAATATCTTGTGTCTTATTTTAGCTTCAGAGGGAAAGGATCACCTGTATGAAGAGCAGATGTTCACTGCAGGCAGTGATAGAAGTTAGACATAAGCAAGAGCGAGACATTGGGAGACAACCAATAACCTCACCTGTGGTTTATTGGGCTCATTCTCTGTTGAAGCTCTGCAATGGCAACGTACCAGGAGTTCATCCAACAAAACGAAGACAGGGATGGGGTGAGATTCAGCTGGAACCTCTGGCCTTCCAGCCGCCTGGAAGCCACCAGGCTCGTGGTTCCCGTCTCCTGCCTCTTCACACCCCTGAAGGAGAGGCCGGATCTGCCGCCAGTCCAATATGAACCAGTTCTTTGCAGCAGGGCCAACTGCAAAGCTGTGCTTAACCCACTATGGTGAGTCATACAAAAAAATATGCCCATATGGCCATGCTCACACACAGAGCTCTGTGGGCTTGAATGTTTTGTTCAGTTGTTGGCAGAATTCAGCTTTTTCTTTTAAATACGAATTGTGTTAACCCAACTCAGCAGCTGTCCTGTTCCAAGTTTGTTCCTGTCATTTCATTTTCCTATTCTTAAAGTAAACAGTAATTTGCATGAAAGGAGGTTGTAGAGCTTTGAATTTGCCCAAGTGTTTAACAATTTCTAACGTATCAGCATGTTGAAATGCTGATGTGTTACATGTTTTGGGTGCGGTGTACAAGAACTGCAATTACACTTTTTGCAGTCCACTTTCAGTCACAGGGACACCCCTGCCAATTAGGTACAAACCTTAAATTATTTTCTTCCTTCTTTTTTCAGTCAAGTTGACTTCAGAGCAAAAATATGGGCGTGCAACTTCTGCTTTCAAAGAAACCCAGTAAGTGCTGACATTCACAGAGAGATTTAGTCCCATGGGTTATGTTATACTAATTCCTTCCTCATATTTAATGAGTTTTGATTTTAAAAGAGCAACATTCCTTTATCACTGTGATTAATCTATGTTTCTCTTTGTCTCTGCAGTTCCCTCCATCTTATGCAGGCATATCAGAAGTCAACCAGCCAGCTGAACTCATGCCACAGTTTTCCACCATTGAGTACATAGTACAGGTAAATACTATAAAAAGCACAGCCCTATGCATTTACTGAACATGTATTAGGCAAAGATTAATATTAACACTATATAAAATATTCTAAAATAGCTATAAATATAAACATTTTAAAGTAGAATATACAATGTAAATGTTTTAAAGGTAGAGATCTCTTAATTTTATTTTTAAGCCTTGGATTTAATCAGTGAGAGCAGTGTCACATGTACTGGCACATCATTCAGCAGTTGCTGTTTTTTTTATCCTTCACTGAATGTTATTATTGAGTTTTTATTTATCCTGTTTATATTATATTTTTTATTGATTGTCTCCTGAAAAGTGTGTTTGAGCACTGTTAAAAGTGCTTTATAATTAAAATGATTTGTTGTTATTATTATTCAATACTACTTATGGGTTAAGGGTTGGGTAAAATTAAGCAGGCAGCTATAATACAGTTAAGTGACTAAAGTTAAACACAATCATCCTTAGCTTTGTAACCAGTTAGAACCAGGCTGCAAATGTGGTTAACAAGTGTACATTCATAAATAACGCATGAGGTTTTCAGAGGTAATATGAACTAATGATGATCACATGGTGTCTTTGCTCGTGCAAATATTTGGGAAACATATATTCAGCAAAAAAAGGAAACATCAATTCAACATCTTTTTTTTCTACATTTGTTTGTGTGCATTTTGCTAGTAAAAATAAAATGCTGTACTATATATTGAATATGAAAACATATGTGGAAACAAGCCTCATGATTTCAGCTGTCTGTAACTTTCCCATTCTGCCTCTTTACAGCGTGGACCTTCAGCACCTCTGATCTTTCTCTATGTGGTGGACACATGTTTGGAAGAAGAGGACCTTCAGGCTCTCAAGGAGTCTCTGCAAATGTCCCTCAGCCTTCTACCATCCAATGCCCTGGTAGGCCTTATCACATTCGGACGCATGGTCCAGGTTCATGAGCTCAGCTGTGAGGGGATTGCCAAGAGCTACGTGTTCAGGGGCACTAAGGACCTGTCCTCCAAACAGATCCAGGTCAGTTTGGGCTTTAGGGGTCTGAGAAATGAGGAAAAACAATGAGTTGTCTATTGTGTCACAAACTTTAGCAGTATATTTAATGAAAATACTCCCTTTTCAACTTAACAATGTGTTGTGGATTTTGGTTTTGTTTTTTTTTTGTTAGTTTGTTTGTTTGTTCATTTTTTCTCTGTGTGTTTCAGGAGATGCTGGGTTTAACAAAACCAGCAGCAGCAGGGCAGCAAGGTCGCCCAATGCCCCCCCAGGATGCTTCAGCCTCTTGCAGGTAAGGAGGAGCAGTTGCATTTCCAATATATTTTCATTTGTGGTCTTTTTTTGGGGGGGTATAACACATGCATGTTTATATCCAGGTTCCTTCAGCCTGTGCACAGAGTCGATATGAATCTGACGGACTTGCTCAGTGAGCTTCAGAGAGACCCCTGGCCTGTCCCTCAGGGCAAACGACCACTGCGTTCCACTGGTGTCGCACTGTCTGTTGCTGTTGGTCTTTTGGAGGTACAGTTGTTCACACATACAGAGAATAAATGATATTGCACAGAAAGTAAGAACAAATGATCCTTGGCTGTCTATATGCTAGATTTCTCATGTGATGTAAAACCAGGCAACAGTAAATACAGATTTATATTTTGTATATGCATGCCCTTGAAACAAAGGAATAGCAGTCATTCATTGAGATGCTTCACTGTAATCTGACCTTTAGCCTCCTCAAGAGGATTGTGCCACATGAACTGTTCTCAAAGAGACACACAGCCCGATAATCATCTGTTTGAGGAACAGTACATGTCTTCTCTCTTTTCTCTCCACCATCACTGTTCTCTTTTAATACTGCTAATCTGCATGGTTATATAAGTAAAAGTGCAACAGATAATTCCTGTTCTATGCCCCTTTAGCAGACAGGAAATTATGCCTGATTTAAAAAGAAAAAAAAAAAAATGGAATACACTTGTCAAGATGCATTTGACTTGCATCTAAAGTAGAACTGGAAAAACTGGTTGGGATGTAGTATCAGAGCGTTATTTGTTTGATCATTTTGTATGAATGACTGCACTTAATAAATGAATCAGCATTCAAGTAGAACTTGCTATCAAATGTAATATTACATTAAAAGCTCAGTCTGGCAGCTTTGTGATTATTTGGCCTCTCTCCAAGCTTATCGTGTGTTGGACTCTTGCACTATGGACTTTTGCTCACAGTGCAGGCTATCAGCATAGGGCTTTACTCAAACTTTAAACATTACATTCAGTTCGGCTGGATTTGACTTGTCTAGTTCAGGTGGAAAAACAGCATGGCTGGGATGAGAAATGATTTCAAATGACTAAATGAAATATTTAGTTTATAATCAGGTTTACATCAGCAATAAATCTATCAGATCAGGCATTTCTGTTTCTTTTGTTTTTTCTTGTGTTTTAAAATGTTCCATTAGGTTTTACTGAGGCTGCATCTCTACAGGTTATCTCTCATTTTAAAAGCCATTCTAAAGTACACACTCCACAAAACTCATCTTTAAATGACAAATATGGGAACTAGGGCAGTAGTTTGTTCATGCTCATTATCCAAGGCCAAGAAACTGGGATTCAGCACAAATGCTACCAAGACAGAAATTACTGAAGGATGAGTTTTACCCATGAAAACACCAATTTATGAGCGTTACGGATGTACAATAGTGGAATAAGTATCAATTTTCAGTGCATGCATTTTAAAGTTGTCTAGAAACGTATTTGAATACTTTGTGTCATAGTTGAACATCGTTATATTCGATGCGATGGTACTTCTCCTCAAATTACTTCTCTTCTCCTTACTCACAGGGTACGTTCCCAAACACAGGGGCCCGTGTGATGCTGTTTATTGGTGGGCCGCCCACCCAGGGCCCTGGCATGGTAGTGGGCGACGAGCTGAAAACCCCCATTCGCTCCTGGCATGACATTCAGAAAGACAACGCCCGCCACCTGAAGAAAGCCACTAAGGTGAACAATTGTATGCATGTCCTTCTTGTACAAACTGTTTTGCAAAAGTATTTCTTTTGTCATGATGAATCTATTTCTCACACTTTGTACTGTGTATATAGGGGTTTTTGTTTTTTTTGTTTTTTTCATGTGTTCTGTCTCTTTGTCTCACACAGTATTATGAAGCCTTGGCCAACCGGTCAGCAGTAAATGGCCACAGTATTGATATCTATGCCTGTGCCCTGGATCAGACTGGACTGCTTGAGATGAAGTGCTTATCTAATCTCACTGGGTACGTCATCCCTTACTAATTGGTCAAGGGTGTAGAATTATTTATACCTGTCTCATTCAGCAAGGTTTAGCGTCCTAATAATTTGTTGTGCTTTATTATCAGGGGCCACATTGTGATGGGAGACTCCTTCAATACCTCCCTTTTCAAACAAACCTTCCAGAGAGTCTTTAGTAAGGACTACAATGGAGATTTCCGCATGGCCTTTGGAGGTGTCCTGGAAATTAAGGTAATGAAGTAATTTACCATCATAGGGATTTTACATTCCTCATTGTAGTACAGTATCTAATGTTACGTTGTTGTAGAAGCTGAATCTATGTCTTGCTTTGTTTCTGTCTGTGTAGACATCACGGGAGCTGAAGGTTTGCGGGGCCATTGGACCGTGCATTTCACTCAACTCTAAAGGATCCTCTGTTTCAGAGAATGTGGGTCACTGCCCCAGATTAAACTGAGAGATTAAGATTCTTTACTCAAATTGTGTAATTAGAGAGCTATTATTTACCAGCATTCATTGAATTATCTTCCATGTTTTTGTAGGAGATGGGCGTTGGTGGCACCACCCAGTGGAAAGTATGCAGTCTCAACCCCTCCACCACTTTGGGCATGTATTTTGAAGTGGTGAATCAGGTAAAAGATATTGATTGAAACCTTGGCTGAATTGATAGGATGATAAGTACAGTCACTAATTACATCAAACAAGAAAATAGCTGCAATGAAGCCTTTGTTTTAGTAAGACTCCACAAACAATGGCTTTTTGTGGGCTTTCTTCCTTGCAGCAGAAGGCCTTTTGTTCAGCTCATGCAAGAGAAGAACAGTTGTCACCAACTGTTGTCTTACTTTCTCCACTGCTATGTGCCTGTTTGTTTGTGTAGCACAATGCACCAGTACCCCAGGGGGGCCGAGGGGCGATCCAGTTTGTAACCCAGTACCAGCACTCCAACACCCAGAGGAGGATACGGGTCACCACCATCGCCAGGAAGTAAGACGGGTTTTATTTTATTTTTTCTTCACACACAAGCCACAAGCTTTTTTTTTTTTTTTTCCCCCCCGAAACGACTGCCAGGAGTGAATATTCACCTCATGAGCTGGCAAGTATGTGGTAGTGTTATAATGACCTGGCTTTCAGTCAAGAAAGTGATAGCCAAAATCAATATTAGCCTCAGTAGAAAGGGTGTTTACAATCCTTTTTTTTTTTTTTTTTTTTTAAGCATGGTGCCTCGGGAAACCTTTGTGCATGTGTGTCATTCACACCACACCCATGCTCACCTGTGTGTCTTTGGTTTCTCTCCTCCTGCATTCCTCCCCCCTTCTCTCCCTTGTTTTTTTCCTCATTCTTTTTGCCCCAACCTCAGCTGGGCAGATGCACAGTCCCAGATTCAGCACATCGAGTCATCCTTCGACCAAGAAGCAGCTGCTGTGCTCATGGCTCGCCTGGGAGTCTTCAGAGCCGAGTCCGAAGAGGGGCCAGATGTCTTGCGCTGGCTGGACAGGCAGCTCATCCGCCTGGTGAGTGACACTCCCACGCGGAAAACACTCAGTGCATATTTGCCATTGTTAGGCAACTATGTTGTAATTGCATCATGGTTGCAAAAAGTTAGTCTTTTGTCTGCACTGTATGAGTTGCAGATTTGTGCTGTGGTATGTTTAGTATCTAAACAATGTTGTGTTTCTTCTTGGTTGTAGTGTCAAAAGTTCGGCCAGTTCAATAAAGACGATCCTTCATCGTTCAAACTGTCTGAGTCTCTGTCGCTCTACCCTCAGGTAAACCTTCCTCCTAATGAAAGTCTGTAAACTTTATTTAATTATATTATATATATAATATATAATATATTTAATTAATTATTATTTTGCTGTGATTTTTAAATGGGGTCTAAATTGTAATTACAACAGTGCCCCCCAATTTCAATTGATTTGTATTATTCAAAAAACCTTTTAACAAGAGTTTTCATTTTTGATTTTCTTTTTCGTTTCTCTTCTCTCCTGCAGTTTATGTTCCACCTCCGGCGGTCACCTTTTCTGCAGGTGTTCAACAACAGCCCTGATGAGTCCTCCTATTACAGGCACCACTTTGTCAGGCAGGACCTGACCCAGTCCCTGATCATGATCCAACCCATCCTCTACTCATACTCCTTCTATGGACCACCAGAGGTCAGCCTCACACCCTGCACACCACTGTTACCAATGTTGAAAGAGCCCAACTTTCCTCTCTGAGGCTTTCCCACAATGTCCATGTGAAATATTTCCTGCTGGTTTTCTATTGTGCAAGTTTTTCGTGACTTCCTTTCCTGAATGAATGTATTTGCTCCTCCCAGCCTGTGTTGCTGGACAGCAGCAGTATCCTGCCTGATCGAATCCTGCTGATGGACACTTTCTTCCAGCTGGTCATCTACCATGGAGAGGTGAGATGGCAAACCCCTGACAAAAAATTTACTTATTTAAACAACCTGGTGATCAGGCTAAATAAATCATTTGATATTTGTCATTTCTTAATGCCGTCACTCTCCTGTTTATTTCCAGACCATAGCCCAGTGGCGAAAGGCAGGCTACCAGGAAATGGCGGAGTATGAGAACTTCAAGCAGCTGCTTCAGGCTCCTCTGGATGACGCCCAGGAGATCCTGCAAACGCGCTTCCCTATGCCTCGTTACATCGACACAGAGCACGGTGGCTCACAGGCTCGTTTCCTGCTTTCCAAAGTCAACCCATCACAGACCCACAACAACCTCTACGGCTGGGGACAGGTACAGTACAACTGTTAATTACTAATTTCATGTACATTGGTCTGAGGGGTTAGACTTTTAATGAAGCCTTCTGGGTTTTTGTTTTTAGTTGACTGAGTGCATGGTAGTTTTTTAATATGTAATGGTGTAACCTTTTCTCCAGACTGTCTAAATATGAACACATAATGCAGATTATAATTTGTCTGCCTCCTCATGCCACCTCAGGGAGCTCCCCCGGAGCTTTTATAACAACATATAAGAAACAATTTATACCAATTTCAGGAATGTCTCATTTTCTCTTCTCGTCCAAAATGAAAACCTTAAAATCCATGGATTGTCTGAACTCTAGGTGAAAAACAATCTGCCCCGACGACTCAGAAGATTTCATGTCAAAGTATCAGCAAACACTGACAGAGGTTAGCTAACCTCTGTAAGTAGGGAAGATGGAAAGCTGAAAATAGCTTTAATCTCCTATTTCCTAGAGCAAGGAAGAGCTGAAATCTCACCTACTAATACATCTGTTGCAGTGTGAAAATGAGCTTATCATGCAGACAAGTTCTTGCATAAGCTAATCATAGTGTTAGATTTAATAAAGTGATAATTGGATGAGAGTTATGCTATGGAAAGATGTGAGTAAATCACTCGAGCACTGTGTTTGTTCTCACTGTGCATCTGTAGGAGACAGGAGCCCCAATCCTCACCGATGATGTCAGCCTGCAGGTTTTCATGGACCACTTGAAGAAACTGGCTGTGTCCAGCTCTGCATAAACATATGTCACATTCCTGTTCTCATACTAGAATCTATTAACATTTCCTTTGTTTATATAAGGAGCCAAACCCAGAGAGTCTACTGTATGTGCTTGCGTTATCTTTTTTTCTCCCCTCACTCTTTCATAAATTACATTTCTGTGACATAAAAAAAAAGAAAAAGGGAGAGAATAGCACATTCCCAGGCAACAAGTGTCACTTTTACTTGTTATTTATAAAAATGGCTCCGACACTGTCCTCAAAAGCAATACACCTCTATTTGTACTAAGTATATCACCTGACAATGCAGAATGATTAGACAAATAATTACCTTTGTTTTCTTTTTGTTTGTTTTTATGCTAAAATGTGCATCTGCATCAGACATGAGGTCAAAGGTGCTGTTTAATATGACGCTTACATGCTTTTGCTTTGTCTATAGCTAAAGATGACATGTCTAGAGTTTTTCTGGTAAATAAATTATGATGGTACCTCTAATGCTGGGGGAGAAACATTCATACTCGGGGATTATCGATCTTCGCAATGATGCTTTGTTAATCACTGTCTGTGTGACAAAAAATATCCACCATGGATTATAACTTAAGTGTTTTCCAAGAAAATTCCCTCTGAATAATGAGGATTAATGTTCTGAAGAATAGAAGTCAACCGATCACATCAACTGAACTGAGACTGACTCTGATTTTAATGACGAACATTGGCATTTTATTTTTAACCTTGACTTCATAGGGTGTCCTACAGTCTAGTCCACTGATCCTGTCGCACCATCTGGTATTTTGTATCCAGTGAATGAAGTGTGAATGAATGCTTAATATACTGTGCGACTGTATAAAAGAGACAGTTGTGTGATTTAGATTCTGTCCATATCTCTATTAAAAATAACACCAAAAAAAACAGCAGTTAACAGATTCTATCTGTGTTGTCTTTCCTTGCACCAGCACTCACCGCGCCATTCACAAGGCTCTTTTAGGCCACCGTTTGAATGATTTTGTGACGGTCTGCACGATAGAATGCGGCACAACATGTAGAAACAACAGTAGGTGACATGTCCTCTGTGTAGATTGGAAGCAACACTCTCCCCCGAAACAATTGTCTTTTTCTCATCCATCACTACTGTACATAAAGCCCGCATGGCACACAATCCCAATCATAAAACCACTCACACACCATCTACTGTCACTGTAAGCTGATTTCAGAGAACCCAGACAGTATGATTTCAAGGATCAGTGAACGGCAGATTATGAAGACTAATCCATCAGGGCTATCTGTTTTGGGGCAAATTCTACTCTTAGCAGCTTTATGTGGACGTTGCTGCTGAAAAACAAATGAAGTCTGTCTATCAAAAGCTTAGGCCTTACAGCGTTAGCGTTACACTCAGAAGCCACATATGTTCCAAAGGTATTCAAGGCCAAATAAAAAGGGGCAATGCAACGGTTCTTAATCTCTTTTGACATGGATACTTGCACAATAAGAAAAGCTCCTTTTATTATCCACGCTTTTTTGTGATGCTGTTGTATGTGATTTGAGGCCAAGCTATACATGGATGAATAATGATCCTTTCAAAGGAAAATAATCATATATTCATCTCAATCTGCATGGCAATACAGTTGACCGTAAAGGCAGCAGCCATTTGCATTCGATAACATTCAGAGGAACAAGTGGACATTGAAAACTTCTCTCTATTTTCCTTTTTTCTTTAGTGACCATTCATGATGCTCATGTCCATGTGATTCCCAGGCTTAGGGAAAGCTGTAAGGAAATGTGCCATCTTATTATCTCATATCAAATCCTAACAGATCGGTTCTAGTCCAGCAGCCCAGGAAATCCACTCCAGCTTGTGTCCCAGATAATTTATGTAAGATCTGTATATAGAATATGCCATAGCACTTTTATATAACTACACATACAATAAATAATGTACCTTCTTTATCTCTGTGATTAAGATTAAAGGTGCTGAAAGTTTTAATGTATATTAAAAATGTGTCAGAATGAATGTGAAAGTGTTTTAATCCCAAATCTCAGTGCTGCAGACATGAGTTAATAGTCAGTCGAACATAAAGACAAACTCTGTAGGACTGTCCTTTTAAAGTCATCCCATAATAACAATAACTATCCATAGAGAGTTGAAGGCATAGAGTTTACTTCAAAAACAGAGGTACAAGCACAGAAATACAATTAGTATGTGAAACAGCAAATAAATAATGCATCTATAATGAAATATTATAGAACTATGTTGTCAGTAAATGTGAGGAAAACTATTTGCAAAATCAAATTCAATTGAATAAAGTCATGTAAAACTTGACGATGACTTTGGGAATGGACAAGTTCTGATATGTGAGGGTCAAACACAAAGGACTGTACATCAGCAGAGAACACAATCAGGTCTGTGCACGAATGTGTGACATCAGTCTCAGTGTCCACAGCTAACATTAGCCACCATCAGACCAAATAAGGCTGCAGCAGCAAAAAGAAATTAGGCAAGAAAGTTAAGAATTAATTAATTAGACTTTGGATTAAATGTGCGTTCACAGAGTTTTGGCCATTGAAAAATGAAGAAATCTGTTTCCTGAACCAAATTCTCAGCAGCTCATTTTTTTAATCAAACATCTTTTTTTCTCCAAACCTTTAACACTGTTTGGGTACTTAGACTCGATTTGCATAACTCATCTGCTATTTTTTGCAAAAACTTAAACACACTCTCAGTCACTAAACACATTTCACACCGTGATACACTCGTGTTGCAAAATTGTAAACACTGGCAGCAAAATGTGAACACAACTCCAACACAGCTGTCATCTTTCACACACATGTTTCTAATGACGTGATCAGACCAATTGGGCAGGATAAAAGTCAGTTCAACACCCACAAACAAAACATACAGAGAGGCAGAGGCTGAAGGAGAAGAATCAGAATCAGAATCATTAGTGATGAGATTTAGGAAACTATTGTACACCATGTCCTTATTCATGGGCTGATGAAGAGTTCAACCCAGTTTTAGCAGATTCTCTGTGGCCAGCATTATCGGGACATTCAGAGAAGACAACAGGTAATTGTTTACAACATCTGACATACAGAATGCTGAACTGTAAGTACTGTAATGTTCATTACAATACTGTTTTTACTGGCTGTATATGTGTCAGTGCATTTTTCCCATTTGTAGAATTGAAAGACTGTCAAATGAGGGTGGAAGGACTGCTCTTTTATTCCCAACAACAAGAAGCACTCATTGTTGACATGGTCCTTCAAAATAAAGCCATTCGACTCTGTAAAATCCAGCAGAGAGTGATTGAAGACAGCTTTGGCCACACAGACAAGATGTTGGAGAATGAATCTGACTTTGATTGCACAGTGATGTCCTTTTTTTTTTTTTTTTTTTGTGTCATGAAAGTGCTGAATGTAGATATCATGTTGACTACAATAATTCTTTGCTAAATGCATTTACAATAACCTTTCTGTTAATTACATGCTCTGTCCTAGGCCGGGTGAATGCTCTGGTGACTGTACTTTTACTTGCTGTGTATAAACTGAACCTATTGTTTGGCTTTGAACACAGGATAACTGGTTTTGAGGTTATGGTTTGTGGTTTGTGGTAGGAAAATGGTTTGTGACAGAAAAGTCTGGGATTTTGTGACTATAATTTGATTTTTGTGTTTTAAGAAAATGGATGGAGGTTTCATCTTTTGGCTATGGGGGGAGGAGGGACTATTAAAGATATTAACCAGTGCAATGTTGGATCACAATGTGGGATTAGCATAAGAGTCATTCAATTCACTCAGTTGTAAATTTAAAAAAAAAGAAAAATTCTTAGGAAGTGTCATGGATTTGCCGACTGTTTACCAAGACCACCTCAGTTCTGCTGGAGCCTGTGGAAAGCAGGCAGGATTTTTTGATTAGATACAAAATATCAAGGGGGAAATGGAATTCAGCGTAACTGCAGCCGGATCCTTACCTTCAACTCCCCCCTCATGACTGTGCCAAGGTGGTAACAACCTGCAGTATCAGCAGCATCTTCTTCTTCTGGATTTGGGCCACTTTTGTAGAGTGTCTTGGCTTGATTTGTCAGTTTTCAGTCATGTTAAAGTGTGACTAAGCTTCTGGGGCTGAACATGAAGTCGCTCTGCTAACTGGTAACAGAGAGGTCCTCATTTTCTCTTGGCTTATAAATACTGTTGGCCAAGAGGCTCCAACGATTTGTATTTTTAGCTTGTGCTCATGAAGAATCACAGTATCTCATGGGAAAGGTCTCTGAAATGCCAACACTTGTATTGTCGCCATGCTCCAGGACGGTTTAGATTTGGGGACATTCACTGCGGCCTTTCGGCATTGTGGAATCAATTACTTTTCAGTCTAGAGACTCAATTGCGCCAGAAAGCTCATCACCTTCTACATGACCTCGCTCTGTGCAGGACAGTTTCCCCTTTATCTGAAAAAAGGTATAAAAGAACACAACTGCTGTTTGTCATATTACAGCTCACAACTGAAATGTTCTCTTATTTCATATTATTGATTTTTGCTAATCAATAAAAGTTGTTTTTTCAGATTTTTTTTCTGAAATTGTAGACACATTATAATCCATTCAGGATGCAGAATGCATTTTAAAGTAAAAAATCAAAATCAGAAATTAAGATTACACATACAAAGGGCCAATTCTCTGTGGTCGGGGTAATCATGAGGTTGAGCTTGAGAATTGTTTTTATCAGGAAGATCATGGGTGGGTTTGAGAGAGGCGGACATCTGGGATGCAGAGTGTGCAGTTTTTACTCAATTATGGGAGATGTAGGAGGCACCTGGTCAAACTATCTATTGCTTCCAATTTTTATTTATTTTTTTATTAAGAATGTGAGTTCAACAATATCTGTACAAATTCATATGCAGGTTGTTTTTTGATTTCTGTAACTCTACAGTAAAACAGGTGGACACATCCCAAAGTGGTAATCCCGAGAGAGAGAGAGAGAGAGAGAGAGAGAGAGAGAGAGAGAGAGAGAGAGAGAGAGAGAGAGAGAGAGAGAGAGAGAGAGAGAGAGAGAGAGAGAGAGAGAGAGAGAGAAAGAATCCATCATCACAGGAAAATCCCTCATGGGTGCAAACTGTTTGTAAAATCCTTTGGCAACGTGACTTCCTATAGGCTGGAGGAGGGAAACGGCTCTGATGACGGGGATGTGACACTGGGACAGCGGGCTCAGCTCCGGGAGGGGACGGGCCGGCATCCTGCAGCGTCCATGGAGACATTTGGAGTCGGGACCAGCGGGACCCTCAGCTGTGGGGAAGTAGCCGGGGCTTCTGTTGCTTCTCTTCCACTCTGCACCTTGGATCTTTTTGGGTTGGGACCATGAAGACGACTCGCAGGTGCAGGACCCTCCTGTCGGTCGGCCTGAACTTCTTCGCCCTGTTCTTCTCCATCACCGCCTTCATCACCACCTATTGGTGCGTGGGCACCCAGAGGGTCCCCAAGCCCAAGTGCAGCAAGCTGCGGACGCATCAGTGCATAGACTACGGAGTGAACGAGACGGACCCCAACAAGGTGGTCTACAGCTGGGAGACCGGGGACGACCGCTTCCTGTTCCGCCAGTTCCACACCGGCATCTGGTTCTCCTGCGAGGAAAACATCCACGATGAAAGTAAGAGGAGTGTGTGTGTGTGTGTGTGTGTGTGTAGCTGCAAAGTTATACTTCAACACTAAGCGATTCGCTGTAGTGTCAACACTTCATTCATTCACCTGTGACCTTTCCTGAAGCTGGGACATGATGAACTTGGAGGAAATGGAGTCTATTTCAATAAAATCAGCGCAAGGAAAAAACACTGGGGTGCCTGCTGACTGGTGCTTTTCATTTCATTACCAGTTTTAAAAGCTCATGAATCTATTTGGAGCTTTTAATTTTTAACACCAAAAATTACCTTTTGGAAGCTTATGATTGCATTATTTCACAAAATGACATCTATCATTGTCATCATCCACACTTTACATGCAATTAGAGACTGTTGGTCTGAATGTACTTGACTCAAGTATGTCCAACACAAATGCATAAATATTCATGACTAAAAATTCATTTTTCCTTATGGGATGCTTTGTTTAATTTCCCTTCGGGGATTAATAAAGTATCTATCTATCTATCTATCTATCTATCTATCTAATAGAGATTAGTTGCTCTTTTTCATGACAATGTCAAGATAATCGCCCCACATTAATACCAAATCTGGACAGCTTGCCTCATCTAGTTTTATCTGGCATGAAATGCATGCCAGACAGCAGCACATGAGAGCTTCAGTTCAAAGTACAGCTGAATCGTATGCAAAAAGGATTTTGTCATGAGTAATGCAATCAGGTTATGAGTCACAATTTCAGGTGGAAAGGTCATTTTTTTGTTTCACTGAAAATGTGTTGAGGCTTGTATGAAACAGGAGAATATGATTTCTAGGTTGTGCATTGTATTTTCACTAATATTCGTCTTAATTGCTCATACTAAATGGGCCAAAGCTTTACATGGTGGCGCTGCTGCACTTGATAGGGCCACAATGTGATTAAGGTGTGCATGAGCTTTGTTTCCTCAATCAAGGAAATGGCAATTCGATCACACTGGAGTGAAGATTTAACAACAGGTGGGGTGAAAGTGGGGAGGTGAACTGTGACGGCAACGTGACTCAGAAACAGTCCTGGTCATGAAAAGTTCAGGTCAAATGTGTCATCAGGTCACATTAGTCCTGTCTGGTTGCCTGGCTGTGACTTCATGTGGAATTACTCCAACACCCATCTCAGATAACATCAGATAATTCCTGTCTGATCTCAACGTACATCTCTTTTATTAATGCATATTTTTTTCACAATGCATAAGAGTAAAAGTGAGCCACACACTGAGATTACTCATGAAGGAATTGCTAGTACATGTCTGTCTCATCAAGCGGCGGTGCGATGGAGGGTGGGGAGGGCTGAGAAAGCTTGAGTTAATAAGGATTATGTAACGGGGGCCTTGATGAGTTTTTCGTCCAAACAGCTGTTGCCACCCTCTTTTCTACCTGATTAAAGTGTTCCGCTTACAACCAATCCAGCAACACTCGACAGATGACAGAGTGAAAACATCACATCTGCAGGGCTTCGCCATGTCAGGGGTCAGAGTTTATATCCTGTTTGCTAAATGAGCACAGTCTCTCAGTGAATATCACTGAATGTTCAAGGTTTGATAGACACCATTTTTAGCACAGTGCTTTCTCTCGTGCTGAATTGTATTTCTATTCTATTATACCTGTAAGTCAAGGGGAAAAGAGCTAGATGTTGAGCGGCCCTCATTACATAGCATCTGGTAGCATTAAATCAGAAGCTCAGAAGGCTGCATTCATAACATACACCACTTATCTAATGTTCCTTTCATTCAGTTTTTCAACTGTCATATTTGTTATTCTCTGTCTGAGCCGGTCTTGTGAAACACACCTGGACACAAGTTGGGAATTAAACCGAGATTAGGACTTGGACTGAAGCCTGGATCAGTTCAGTACTTGGAGCATTTCTTTTTTTGGTTTTGTCTGTTAACCCCAGACTAGTTCCATCTGCATTATGTAACATTTCCCGTTCTCTGTCCACATGTCCACCAAGCCTCATTTCACTTATTTCAAACTAGCCTTGAAGAGAATTTTACATCAAGTGCAGGCTGAAGAAAGATGCTAATGTGTTGTGCAAAGTCATAACAATGTGTCGTGTTTGTGCCGTAGGTGAGAGATGCCGAAGTTTCATTGATTTGGCCCCTGCGTCAGAGAAAGGTGAGTGTATCTTGCTCATCAGCGGCATTATAAAGAAGTTCTCCAAAAGGAACACATGTGCTAAAATGTTTTCTGATAGAAGTTAGAAAGAACGCTTTTCCCGACAGTGAGACCATTAAATAATCTTCATGCAAATACACAAAAATTGTGTAATTTTATCAGACAGTAAGAAAAAAGACTTTGCTCTGGAATCAGGTTCAGTGTGTTATCAAAACATCATCATAGATGTAGCTTTGAGCAAAGACTATATATACTGGCTAGGAACTTTTCCTTTCAAAATAAATCTATCTTTTAAATTGTCTCGTTGTTACTTTGATTTTGATTGTACAGTCTCTGAAGCCATAAATGCGGTGTACATATTTTGATTAATTTAATATTTTGATGTAATTTTGATATCATATATGAACAAAAAAATTATAATTTACCACATTTATGTCATTTTGAAATCCATTTGGAATGATTCCTTTAATATGAAGTGATGGGGGCATAGAGGAAGCCACAAACATTTAGTATCAAGTATTAGGATTTTTAGATGTGTGGACACTGTCCATGGGGAAATGGTCACTTCCTGCCAATCCTGTCAAGTGTCAGAATGACTGAATAACAAGAGCGATGGAGAGGCGGAGATATTTTTGTGTAGTCAGGCTACATTTGGCTTGATTCACTGGGAAGAGTAAAGCTTGGAGAGGGCTTGGGGGCTCAGCTGACATTTAGCCTCTTTGCAGTTGGAAATGTGACCAGCAGCTTTTCTTAGTACTAGCTCCACAAGGAACCACTGACATGTCAGATAAATCATATTGGTGTGTATTTTAAGGCTTATAACAAACATGTTAACCCAGTACTGACTTAGCCCAATAATGGAGTGGTTGTTTAAAAAAAAAAAAAAAGACAGCATATCAAACAGTGAAATCAAATGTTGTCAGTGTACTCAGTCCAGGGAGAAATGCTCCAAGCGCATATTCAGAACCTGGGCCCCATACTGGACTGTCCGGACTCCTGTAACTTTACTACTTTTAGCCATTTCCTGAGCCCGGCCACCTGGACCCACCATCCAAGCTTACAGGATCATTTAAGTGGTTCCCTGAGATCTGCTCAAAGTTCAGCCTCTCTTCCGATTGGTCCAATGAGCAGTTGTCACTAGACCTCAAAGAGATTCCTGGGAGATACCATTCAAAACTACAATGATGGGTTTTCTTACTGAAAACCATAAATACTGTACATCTCCTAATGTATATCATTGCTATGTTTAATTGAATGCAGTGTTATGATAATGATGTTTGGTTTTCAGGGATGCTGTGGCTGTCACTAGTTTCTGAGATGTTGTACATTGTTCTGCTGGTGGTGGGCTTCAGTCTCATGTGTTTAGAGCTAGTCCACTCCAGCAACGTCATTGATGGACTCAAGCTCAATGCCTTTGCTGCCGTCTTCACTGTGCTCTCAGGTAGTCGGATTTTAATTGAATTAAATGAGCCAATGTATTAAATCGTACTTCATAACAGGGAAGAGCAAGATAACAAATGCCAGTGTAATTTGCTAATAAGATTAATTTAGATGATGACTCACTGAAATTTAAATTCTGTCTCAAACCAAGGAACCAGATCTTCAGTCTTCCTTCAATGATCAGCAATAAATCCAAACTCAATTCGAAACCTACCATGTAGGAATAACAGAGTGAGTTGTGGTGATGAGCTGAAGAAATGTTTTTTTGAGATGACAGCACAAAAAGATCCAGTGGAATTAAAGATGTTATTTGTTTTGCAGATTGTGTTGGCAGACAATCTTAAGCTATTTCAATGGGGATTTAAGACTATAAAGAGAATGTATTATTTCAGCGGGTTTACATATATGTTAACATACACATATAGTGCTTTTAACAGTCTTTGCTTATAGAAGCCAGTCAGTCTTGTTTTGCAGAAATCTTGTGCATAGTTTTGTTTTTTTGGTTTTTTTTTTTGGACAGTAAATAATTAACCATGTGCTGTCTGCATGATTTCAGGTCTTCTGGGTATGGTGGCTCATGTGATGTACACACAGGTCTTCCAGGTCACCGTCAGCCTTGGTCCACCTGACTGGAGGCCTTACAACTGGGACTATGGCTGGTCCTTCTGGTATGACAGAGTTCAGATTTATTCTCATGTTGTTTTTGTTCATAATTTTCATATGAGGCACTTTGGATACATTTACATACATACATGAACTTGCCCATTAGGAAATCAGATGAGATGAGGAATTCCTTTCCACATATAGCTGTCCCAAATACTCGCTTGTGGCTCTACTCTCACCTCACTCCGACATCACTGTCTCTAATGAAAAAAGCCCAAAGCTCTCATGTTATGGTCGGATTAGGCTTTGGTGTCCAAAGCCTCAGTACAGGCGTGATTGGAATTGCATAAGGGGATAATATTTTACTCCTTTACGATATGCCAAGTATGCTGAAAATTGATTTTAGAGGCTAAACAATTCTTGACTTTTTATTTTCATTAAAGGTCAAGAATCATCTTCTTCGTGAAAAGTACAGAGAAGATGATTTGATTGTCTGAACTTACATGTGGGGCAGCATGTTTAGAATTGAGGAGGGACTTAAAGGGACTGACACTAATCTCACCAACTACAGTGTCAAAACACGGAGGATTAAAAAATGGCAAAATGCTGTTTACGCTGGTGTTTCCCCGTTTGTCACAAAGCAGAGTTCACGAGCAGAGTTGCCACAATTTGCTGGTATGTCTAAATTCTCTCCTCTCCTAATTTTTTCCTCTCTTCATATCAGCATGGCTTGGGCATCCTTCACCTGCTGTATGGGCGCGTCAGTCACCACCCTCAACTCTTATACAAAGACCGTCATCGAGTTCAGGCACAAGCGCAAGACCTTCGAGCAAAGCATCCGGGAGGAGCACGCCAGGGAGGCTTTCGGATATTTCCGGGAACGCTCTGTGCACTCTATCTCTAAATCTGTGGAAGTTTATTCGAGCCAGACCGTGAAAAGTGGCAGGAAAACCCCCATACCTGCTGACTCTCTGGACTTGAGTGACATTGCAGGATCTTTAGGGGAAGAACAGTGCTGAATGTGATGGGACAACAGATGGTGGTGCTTCCCTTAGTGTGGCAGCTGGTTAGACAGAGGTGTAGTTATCCCTCTCTGCTCTGTGTTCAGTATGGGATAGATGTCCCAGAAGACCGTTAACTCATCAGATACAAATCAACTCTGCCTTAACTGAAACATGTCACAGAAATAAAAAAGAAAAAGAAGTTGGGGTATTCGGCTGAGAACTGGAAAAAGTGGATATGATCTAACACAATCTAATTTCGTGGAGGAGGGTGTTTCTCTGTTTGGGCAACCTACCACAATGTAGATTTAAAAAAAAAAAAAAAAAAAAAAAAAGTTCAGCGTAACCAAGCTAAGGGTCTCTCAAGTGCTACTAGCCTTATTAAACATCAGTCAATCAATAAATCAATGCAAATGATTTTCCAATCACAAGGACAGCGTGACATTTTAAATGAAGCTTTCACAAAGCTCCGACAGGAGGATTATATCTATTCGGCTTCCATACTTTACTTTTTTTCCTCTCAAATCTCCCCACAATCTAAAGCACCCATGTTTCACATCATACCTAAAAATCTCCTTGTCTCTGTCCTACTGTTAGCTGTCATTTCAGTGCGATCCTCCACCCTCAGCATCCACCTCCTGTCTTCATAGCCAGCGCTCATCATCACCAGATGTGGACAGAGTACACAACTTCACTACTTGAGTAAAAGTACAGATACTCCTTGTCAAATATTAATCCAATACAAGTAAAAGTAGCTTTAGAGCTGGAGGGGTCCGATCTAGTCCCTAATCTCCGTGGACTCACGTGTTGTCCGCTTTTTACCATTTGTCTGTGCTGTAGCCCAGGCCATCACTCACATTTCTCTCCGGTCTAGTCTCTAGTCTGTGGGGGGGGGGGGGGGGGGGTCCGGTCTGTGGAGGGATCCGGTCTAGTCCGCGGAAGGGTCTGTGGAGGGGTCTGGTTTCTGGGGGGGTTTGCTTTTCCGTGCTGTAGCCCAGTCCATCACTCACTCTATGGACAATTTAGAGCCACCAATTAACCAATTAACCTAGACATGTTGGGGCCGGGAACCGAACCCGCGACCTTCTTATTGTGGGGGGGGGGCAACCACGCAAACCACTAAGCAACCGTGACAGATCATTTTATGATAGCACTTCTTGTCATAGTTGCAGGATTCTGGCAGAAATGGAGGCGAGGATTGGTGAGTTAGAGTTGCGGCCCCGCACCTTAGCTAGCCCAGCTTATGCTAGTGTAGCTAGCTATAAAGCTAAGTCTCGTTTCACTTTAGCTTGGCTCGTTGACGCTGGTAACCAGGTAACTAGCAGTCCGGGCTAATATCGCACACACACAAGAGGAGAGGCGGAGTAGTTGCACATGGACCGGTTTTATTCAGCTCTTTTCTTCCTTCCAATATTACAACACGGTACTTTTATGGTTACAGAGTTGAGTTTCATCAGACTGACTATAAAGCTTACAGTGGCTACAGCTGGCGTTACCTCTTACACCATTCACCGGACAGAGGGACATACACGCTTCTCTGCAAGCGTACACACAACACAACACGGCTACGTGCTGACTACGTCACACATTACCCACAAGGCCACCTCCTTCTGTGCTTTTTCAGGTTGGAAGATGAGTTTTTGTAGGCCGTGATATAACTTGTTCGCGGTAAGCACAACAAACATTTGAACTGAAACTAATCCATTTGGTGTCAAAAATTTCAAAACGTGGGCTTAGGATAATTGTTTCTTCCTCAATTTGTTCATCCATTTTCTATCTCAACACACCGCTAAAGTTATTTTTCGTCTTGAACACGACGTAGTACAGGTACGGCAATGCGGTTGAGACAAACCATACGCGAATCAGCAGAAAGTTTATTTTCTCGGAATGTTGCGGGAAAAAAAATCATCAGCTGATGTAAGCGCAAAAGTAGCGAGTAACGAGAGTATCAATAGAAATGTAGTGGAGTAAAAATATTTGTCCTTCAAATGTGGTGGAGTGAAAGTAAAAGTATCCCCCAAAATAATACTCAAGTAAAGTACAGATACTCAAAAACTGTACTTAAGTACAGTACTCAAGTGAATTTACTTCGTTACTGTCCACCCCTGATCATCACTCTGTCTCATTCTCCTATCAACAGAACCACCACCAGCATCTGTCCCCCTGGAGGCTTTGTTCTCTTCATGTATGATGACATCACAATGGCTCTCACATCTCTCATTTTTTCCTCTCTTGTTTTGCACATGGAAATGAAAGTGTATTCACGAACACAAATGAAGTCTCTCCTGATATAACTGGTGTTCAATAAAACCAATGCTGCAAATCAAAACATGTGCCTAGAGTATCCGTACAGCATCAGTATATAAATTGTAAATAAATTGTGGGGGGCAAGTGTGCAGGATTTTTGTACGCAGAAAAATGGGGATTATTTTACTTTTGGGCGTTTGCATCAGTTACTTTTATTGTGTTACAAATTCCACGTGAGCATGAATGAAATGTATAACAAAGAATGACGGTTAATGTGAACGCATGCAATGGCATGATTGGAAAGATCAGCAGTGAGTTTACTATCAAACATTTCCAGTGTAGCATGTCATTGTCATTGATGTTTCTGCTTTGGTTGGATGGAAATAAAAACTGAGTGCTATAAAAATGTCCCTGAGTGCAATGTTAAAGTTCACCCCTTCACCTTGAAGGAATGTATAAGTATTGCATTCAAAATTGTAGTACTTGCCAATGTGTAGTTGATTCCTGCCATTTTTTTATCTGTTATGTGTGTTAATATGCATCTTATTTTATATGACCCTGACTTTGCCCAATGTGAGCTGGGATTGCTTCCAGCACTCCCCACGACCGGTAAAATGGATAAGCGCTAGAAGATGAATGAATATTTTATGTGCTCATCAAGTGATTTTTGAATTATTGAACTAACAGTAAAGAGCTGTCAATGTGGCAGAGCATAAATAGTTAGTATAGTGAAATTAAATTTTCAGGTAAACTAGGAATAACTAAGTTGATATAAATTGAATTTAACAATTTCAATGAATGTTATTCCCAAAATTGAAAGCAAGAGGTGTGAAAAAATGTGTCATATTAGCCAAAAATAAAACATTGATATATTTTATTTAAAATGATTATTGTCCTAAATAAAATTTTTGAATTGAACATCATTCAACATCATCACTAAAAGAAGACCATGCTGTCTTTGTGCTCTACGAATAAACAAAAAGTTTTAATATGACCACTAGTGAAAAACTCAACTGTCATGTCTGATCTGTGGTATTTCACACTTTACACAGATTTCCTTCAGAGGGCAGTGTTGTCTAAATACACCCTGATTTCATCAGCAGAAACTCTCCTACAATGTAAAATACACAGGAAAGTAATTATCATATTTTTGTCTTTCTTTTATTTACATAAGGTGTTCATTTATATTTTTCTGAGAATATTTATAGTGTCCACAACTTTCATTTATGATACAGAAATTGGACGAGAAATGGCACAAGACCAGGCCAAGTGAGTATGTTATTGTACTTGTCTGTCATACAAGGCTCACACACTGACATAGAAATAGAATGTTAAAATATATTTGTTACAGAGGTAAATAAAGAGGTAGACCTGCACTTTCCCATAGTCCTGCTACAGTAGCTGTCTTTAATCTTTGCGTAAATAGTGGAGCTGAATGTGTGGATTCATTCATTTATGAAGAATCAACTGATGCAATATCAAAACCAAACTAGACTGATCCTAGTCATCCATAATAAATCCATTCTGTTATTATTGTCTCTGTTCCTGTTCCCATGGTAAGCTAGAGTCAACCATTGGCTCAGTAACCATCATCGTACTCATTCTGGGCCTGCTGCCGGGCCAACATGGCCTGGATAAGAGCACTGGGGGCTGAGGGATCTGGGTTTTGAGGGGCAGCAGGGATCCACTGAATCCCGTCCCCTTCCTCTGCTCTCTGTCTAGCTTGCATGGCTTGCATCATAGCACTTGACACAGAAGATGGTGGCTCATCTGTACCATTAGCGCTGTCCTCCTCCGCTGTTTGCCTGGCTTGTATGGCCTGAATGACAGCACTGGATCTGTCAGGATCAGGGTTTTCAGAGAAACCTCCCGTTCTGTAGTAGTCATCTTGACCATCAGCTCTCTGCCTGGCCTGCATGGCCTGTGTCAGGGCGATGGAGGATGATGGGTGTTTATCAGGAATCTGGTAAAAACCTTCTTCCCTGTCTTCTAATCTCTGAAGCGCCGACATGGCCTGCATTAGAGCACTGGAGGTGGATATGTCGGAGGGAACCGGCACTCCTCCGGCGCTCCATCTTGCTTCTTCCTCTTCAACTTGCTGACGAGCAAGTAAAGCCTGAATCATGGCGTTTGAGTTGGACTGACTGCCTGAGGAGCGATCATCGGAACGTTGTTTAATCTGCTGAAGGACAGGAGAAATCCTTCAGTGATCTCTCAGGGTGAAAAGGGCTTTGTTAGAATGAAACATATTTCAAACAAACCTTTTTTTGGATTTTCTGTTTGGGTCTTTTATCAGATTTGTGGAGGTCCTGGAGCTTTTCTATCAAGAAGGACTTGTCTTTACCTTCCTGGTGAGAAAAAAAGAAAATTAGAAAACCAGGTTAACCAGAGTATGGAAGCAAATCAAAAGTAAGAACTTAACAACAAAATTTATTTTGAGTAAACCCAATGTTGTGTACAAAACAAAATTCATTCAATAAAATGCATAATTAAGAGAAGCTTTTCTTCAAATATACTCACATTGACGATCTGCTGCCTCAGTAAATAAATTAGGGACTTGCGGCCTTGGATGACTTGCCAGAAGATGTATGTGATGACCCTGGACATTAACAACATGAACATGCTGCTCTGATCACCATGGTTACATCGCATGACAACCAACTGCTGTGATTCCACAGTATCCCATACATATCACACCTCATTGTTTAATTTGCTGACCATTGTGTCAGGAAATTAGACTCCTCGTAAGTTTATTTAAAAGCACAGCAAATAAATCACTTTTTACAAGATCAGGGCTCTAAATGTGGCAGACAAAACATAGATCCTGCATTGTGCACTTACAGGGTGATGACTGTGATAAGAAAATAGAAGATTTCACTCCTGATGACATTTTGGTAAATCCAGACAACCCACTGAGACCCAGGGATCACCGCCAGGTCATCTATCCAGACTCCAACCACACTGAAGGTATTGTTGAGTCCCCGAAAAGGACCACATTGCTCAGAGGGAGCCAGTCTACAATACAGGACAAGGTGGAGATAAAAAGATTGGATTTGGAGGTGAGTTGTGTACAGATGAAGCATGCAGCATGCATCAAAGACTGATATTACTGAGTTGTTTTATTGTTTGTTTGTTGGTTTGTTTTTTTAAGAAGGTAATGATCTTGTAAAATATTTTACTTTGACTCCAGGCTGGTTTTCTATTTATGAAAATAGGCCATGTGCTCATACCTCCAGGCAGTATAAGCAACCATGGACAGGGCTCCCACAAAGAAAGGGAAGAAGAGGAGGGCGATGAATGTTGTTTGCATCTGAGCAGCTCTGCCTGTTCGCCGTGGAGGCTGGCAATTCTGGGTCAGGCTGACCTGGGGAAGCACAAAAACATGCACACATGAAGAAACACACAAACACAATTTTCATCATTTCATCATTATTTTTGAAATAACTTTGAAACAATGAGCTCATTTGAGCCAAAAAAAAAAAAAAGATTTTGTTTTTCATTGCACAAAGAAAACTTGGGGTTCCTATCAAAGCTTTTGAATAGCATTGATTAAAAAGTGCATATTCATGAAACATTCAGCAACATCAGGTCTGGCCTGGGTCAAATTGCCAGTATTGAACTAATTAACTTTTCCGAGACTGATTGATCTTGATCATGGCTGGTACAATACAAACACAACCAAAGGGTTTACCTGCTGTCTTTTCCACAGCACAAAATAAAGGGCACAGTCCTTATAACAATAGGATTTAAATTAATTATTGACTCAGGTGCACAAATAAAGTAACATGAGCCATTAACGCTAACAGAGCTGCTCAGACAGTGTTGTTTCATCATGGCAGTTCAGTTTACAAGGGTACCACACCTTGTGAACCTCTCTTTACCTTTTTTAAATAAAACAAGATGAAAAATTTTACAATCTGGATGGCAGGCAGCAAAGGAGAGAAGTAAATTCCAATCCTGTGGAGAGAAAATACAAGACACAGATGCTTTTAATTGATAACTGGCACCTCGACCACTTCGAGTAAACGTGAATCTTGATTAAAATAGCACAACCTGACTATTTCATGTGTCCTATTAAATGTGTGTCTTACCACGCGAGAGTCTGTGCATAGATGAGCTCAAGGACATTTCTGGCTATGTCGAACTCTGGAACCCCGAAACGTGGTATTAATCTGGTCCCAATCACACTGTAATAGAGAAATAACAAATATAGTTTAGATATTTTCCCATTTTTGTATGTTCTAATAATAAAAAAATCCTTTGTGTAACTAACTTGCTAAGGAACTCTCCAAAGAAGGATCCCAGCATCAGAAAAAGGAAGTCAGCAATGACCAGACGGTATAAAGCCTGTCCAACCATGGACTCCCAACACTGTGGGAAAACATTAGATGGGTGGAATGATGAGACTTATATTGCTTATAAAAACACGCTTATGTGTTATTTCGTGTTCAGCATACCGAATACTTCTTGGCTACCACATTCATCCAGTAGAAACACAAGACACCCAGAATGGACATCCTGAGAAAGACATTTCTGTAGATTGGAAAAAAGAAAGAAAGATTTCAAGCTTTATTAGAGGTTCAGGGGATAGTATAACATTTTGGGGAAACGCACACATCTGTTTTCTTGCTGAGAAAACTGGATGCAGGCGCCATTCTACGAATTCCTGTACGAGAACCTCTTAATTTCACCAATTAACTGATATTATTTCAACCACAGTTTGTTTAACATATACAAAATGTGCTTTAAAAACAACTCAATAATAATCTAAAGAACATTCTTGAAACGTTTTTGTACATATTAAATATAAGATATGTTAATTAGTGCATGTCCTTTCAGTCAGACACTGTATGTTCTGTCTGTTGTCTAACCTGATTACCAGAGCGTAGATCTGTCTCCGCTGGCTGGAGTATTGTTCAAACTTGTAGAAGAGGGAATAGAAGAGCGGGATGACCAGGTTGATCAGAGACACCACAAAGGGAACCAGGAGAGTCTCTGCCTCCTGACGCGGAGACCAATTGGTGGAATCAGATGCTTGCTATAAAGATAACAGCTGGAGGTCAGTTCAAGATAACACTCATTGACAAACTCTGTGTACTTTTAAGAGATAAATAAAACCCTCTGCTGCCAGTAAATGACTCCATGTGTTGTTATCAGTTGGTTGAGAGGTCATGATGCTAATATGGACTTTATAGACCAAATGCTCAATGGCGTATTATCATTTGAATTTCGTTAGGAATTTGGGAAGGAGACGTTCCTGTGAATACTGGTCGTATTGTAAATACAATCATCAGCTTTTCCATACAGAGGAAACCTTATGTCTGACTTTAACAATAAGACCAATCATTCCATTGACGAGTGTACCTGCTGTTCATATTGGCAGAGATAGTATATGCTGGCTCCACAGCCGACAGCTAAGCCAGTGGAGAGAAGCCAGGAACCCAAGTGAACTGCGAAGTGCTTCAGTTTTTCAGAAAGGGTTAGCAGCTCCATCTGGGCCTTTTCTGACAAAGACTCCTGGGAACATATAGAGAAAAAAAACATTGTGATAAAAATAATGAGATATCTGAAAAAAGGAATGAATCTCTTAAAGTGCACTGCCTGACGTTCATCTGAAGATATTAATTTCAGCTACAGTGAATTTCCTAAATTTGTAAAAAGTATTTTTGATGACAAGTTGAAGTTGAACAGACCTCCAATGTCTCTCCTGACCTGCTGCTTCATTAACATAAATAGGTTTCAAAATACTGAAACAATCACCTTAAGTTGGACACGGAGGTTGCTCTTGCGCTGTCTCACTGCTTTCTCATTGGTTATACTAAAATCCCAGCTGCACAGAAGCTGCCATGCACAGTTTGAAGCTGGTTCAGCTAGTATATAATTTCTCTGAAATGATCTTGACATGCTACATTAGAATAAAAACAAATGGGAAAGACAGGACTCATTAGTTACAGCATGATTGCAGTTAAACTACTATAAAGCAAGAAAAAGAATGTGGAGAATTTGGATGAAACTGCTTATTCAAAGCAATTCTATAAGGCATTCAGAGGGGAGGGCAGAACTGACCTGAAAATGAGTGCAAGTCCACACAGTACCATGTAGACTGCGACGGTGAAGAAATAGGCCAGCTGCATGTTGTAGTCTACCAGACCTGCAAGTGTTTCGTTGCTGTAGCCTCCATAGTACATGACAGTATAGTTAAAGTAACCCTGGTGAAACACATTTAAACATATTGAATACAAAGTCCAAAGGATTCAGCCAACAATATAGATCAATGCACTTTTTATATTATGGACTGACCACTGAATTCATTTGGAGACATAGTTTTTGCTACCTTGACCAATGTAAATGTTTCCTCTTTAAGCACTGTTTTGGTCACCACCAACATGTTTTAAAAATCTGGGTCTTTAGTTGCCCAATGCTCCAAGAGACCAAGCTGGTAACTATACATCAACTGATAACATTGTCATTTGGTGCTGGCAGATGTTGTATAGCGATTTTATCAGGGCTTTTCTTGCAGAAACTAACTGCCCATGCTGTCGGCAAGCATCGCAAATGACGGTGGTGAGGGGGACTAAATAGTTATTGAGAATTTTTCTGGTGTGATAGTTGAGTGATTTCATTCTACACATAGTCATGCCACCTATGAAAATATTGATTAAATCCATTCTGAATTATAATATAATCAAAAGACAATTCAGTCCTATTAATTATATATATATCCATTTGGATAGCAATGGCAAGAGCCTCCACTTACAGCTCCAGTCAGTATCTCCAGTCCTCTGAATCTCACATTTGGAGGAATGTTGGGTAAGGGGTCATAAACAAGCAGGGGGATGGTGATAAAGCCAAAGTTGACCAGGAAGGAGAAAATGTTGAACATGAGCAGCCACTTGAGGAACATGAAATAGGAGAGGACGCTGGAGCCAAACTTGCCACCAATCTCTTTCATGACACCTTGCCACAGTTCCAAAGTCTGCCTGGCTGACCTCAGACCGTAGCCCAGCCTGCGGAAAAACTGAGAGAACAGCCTATTATACGGGTGACACAGAGACACAGGCTATAAATCAAATGGATAAACCCAGAATGTGTTGTTGAAGTATTCTGCAACACATTGTTTTATGACTGTTTAATTGCTCACCAGTGATACATTCTCAGAGAAATCTGCTAAACATGTGAAGTGGCGAGATTTCTTGAAGGACTTGAATGCAAGTATCTGGTTCCTATGAAAATAATACAAAACATTGGTATAATATGTACAGGAGCCCCATATAAAGTCCAAGAGTGGCCAATAGGTGTACAACTCTTCCTCCTGTGCACGCTGAGCCCTTATTTTACAGGTCTTTTCTTTCAGGGGTAATGTTTAACTTAGTTCCCAGAGTGACAATGATGAGGACATGAATCACTTTTGACAGTTCGTGACCCACCTGATGCGTTTCTTCTCCCCAAAGCTCATTGGAAGGTCCCGAATAGCCCGGATTCGGTCTCGTGTTGACAGATCAATGAGTTCCTTGACCAGGTTCTGTTCCTCTGTCACAGATAGGATGATAAGATAAATCCTCCCTTTTATCTTCACATGCAACAGCTACTATCCATAATCCTTATGAAATGAAGCCGATCCCGTCACAGACACTTACCATTCTCCATCTCATTTCTGATGGTGTCCTCAGTCAAAGCTGCATGGCTAAGATCAGTGTTAGGAAATATGCTCATCCTTCTTATAGTCGTTGCCCTCCATCGCATTGTCATGTTACCTGGATTAACACACACAGAAGAAGAAGGTGTTTCTTTTTTTCTGGCTTGATATGAAATGGTAAACTTTTGGGTTGAGAAGCAGTTGGGAAATATTTGCTTTCTTTTACTTATATTTTCCCAATTGACTGCAGATACCTTTGATATGTGTGTATTGTCGACTGTAATTGCACATGGGAAAGTGCAGCTGATAGCAGTGTATTATATAGTTTGAGCTAATGTAGTAATACATTATCTTTACTCCTGATTAAAACCACTGTCAGTGCTGGCACTACAGTTATTGTGAATGACTACTGTGCCGGCTGTGGCACTTCTGTGAGAAGTTGACATTTATTAAAACAATCTGCTAATGATTGTGTTCTGTTATAACAAATTTAAGAGTCTACAGTCATTCTGAGATCTCTATGACACTGCACTCAGTGATAATTCAAGTTAAACATGATTATGCTAACATGTTAATAATGACAGTGACAACATTATACACAGGTGTTTGACCAAATACCAATGAAATGGAAATACTATGACTATACAATGACATTGCTATATGAAAAGTTAAGTAATTGCCAAAGTTATTACACTTTATCTTGAGCAATAAAAGACTGAAGCTAAGTTGCATCCAATAGACTGTGAAGGTTCTCAGTCAACCAGGTTCTCAAAGAAAGTTGACTCTAGGGCAACTGGACTTAGTTGGACATTCTTGAAGATGTTTCATCTCATCCAAGACGCTTCAGCAGTTCCCAGCAGGATCCATTCAATAGTTCATGAAATTTCTAAATAACTCAACACCACAAATGTAAAGTAGTGTGTTCAGGGACTCAGGTCATTAGGATTCATTCTGTTGGGACCGTGGATATGTAAAATTTGTGGCAGTCCAACCAGGAGCCATGCTGTCAGCATTGTTAAAATGCAAGTTCAGAAATGGTTGCTATTTGTTAAAGATTTCATTGTAGCACAACACGACAGAATTCAGGTACAAATGTGTAAGTCCTCTCAGATTTCCTTGTCCTTTTTTGTGTATGTCTTTTCAGGTTAGGATAACATTTCCCTTCCCTTCATTTCTTTGCCAACTTCCTTCTCCTCATGGTTGTTTGTTGTTGCGCTGCCTCCAGTAATAATTACCCAGCTGGACTGCTTAGGTTGATAGAAGGTCATCATCAACATGAATGTCACGAACGTGTCTTTTAAATAATTGTCCTGTAAAGCATTGACTGTGTCCACCTAGCAATACCGGAGTCACAGTTTGAGAGTTTACGGTAACATGAAGACACTATGGCTATAAGAGGAAGTTTTTTTTTGGATAAAATTAGTTTAAACATTACCTGACGCTGCAGAAGGAAGTCGGGCAGGTGCTGATTGATCATACTGGTCACGGTGTGTTTGAAATGTATTGTGACCTGCACAAAAAAAAAAAAGAGGAGGAAATAGAGAAGTAGCAACAGAAGTATCGCTGAGCAACACACAAGGACACGAGCCAACACACAGTCAAACAAGTAGTCATCCCTAAATGATGTTGCTTTTATCACACAATACACCCCATACAATAGGCAACCACACAACATACACATCGCCCACTCACCGTGGTCATGCTGCCATGAAGGGCTCCCAGGGCGCGTTGAGATGAGGCCCATGGGGATGCTTTCTCTCCCTCTCCAGCCTCCCCAAGGTTCCCTCCCAAAATCATCATCGGCACTGGTCTGGCCAATGGAAGGGTCATGTGGCTCTGCCCTGTTACCCCACCCGGCCAGGTTTTCCCGGGCATAAGGGTTAGTGTGGTGGGTTTTGCTTGAATACCTTAAGGTGATAGGAGAAGTCATGTTTAAAGTGGAAGGTAAAGCACTTATCAAGAAGGTACAGCATGTGTTTATGATACCTGAGAGCACTGGGGTTAACGACACAAAAAGGGACAGGAATTCAAAGTTATGATTGTGAAGCAATCATATTAACTATTATAGATATGATTTCTGTAATTTTAGGGATAAAATATCCTGCAAGAAGAGTAGGATTAATTCTTTGAGAGAACTCTAAAGTCTAATGTGGTCATGAATTCTCTCTAAAGTTTCCTTTCTTTGAATGTTAAACATCTTATAAGAATAAAATAAGTAGAACCAATCTTGCAGCCTGGGATAGTGCCATAATAACTAACACATCTACACCGCTGCCTGTCCCTTGAGGAAATCCTGTTCATTAAGTTACAGTGCAGTATATGCACTCTGGTTTGTTCAGGATATACTATGATGCACACATCTAATCCAAAACCAAAACAATAACCACAAACCTTCTATCAATTTCCAGGGTCTCGCTGTCATGGTAAGCAGGGTTGAAGTATCCGCCACCGCTGTAACTTGTCATGAGATTGTGCAAATGGATCCTTTTATTCTTCTCTGTGGACAGTTAGAGTCCTTCAGCTCACTCTGTCGCAGCTGCCCCTCAGTATGTTGATGTCTGCGTAGTCTGGTTACAGCAATACACCGAAAACATTTTGCCTATGTGAGTACAAAAGAGCACTAAAGTATAAATTGTGTTTCCTGTCATGACAGCTAAAAAGTGTTTACTTCATTTTCATTGCATATTGCATAGAAGCTTCAGATGCCAGCTGAGTCAACCTTGATAGAAGTTGCATCAAATGTTGAGGCCAAGTGGCTCCCTACACTCGGAGTGACAGCTACATTGTGGAGGGAAGAAGGTGTAATTTAATCTCTTGGTCCCATCCATGTCTGTTTGTCAATAATTCATTCAGTTGGTCCATGTAGCAACGTACCTCAGTGGTTCTCATTCACTGCTATTGAATAACAAAGTACAGAAAACTAAAAAAGCTGCAAGAGCATGAGATGATATACTGTATAAATTACATGTATGAAAAATCCTATTATATCACATTAAACCCTTCTGTTTGTATTTATATAACAAACTTGCTTACCTGGAATATATATGCAGGCTATCCTGGGTAGCCTAGATATTTTAAAGAGTTGCAGAACAATGACTGAGTCCTTCTAGCAGTCCTCTGAGTTCAAGCCTGAGGAGCAGCCTGTGAATTGCACAGACTGTGTGGCTACCAGGAAGTTTGTGCTAAACCCCATAAAGGTAAAAGTCCCCTGCCTGTGAGCACACCAGCAATTCTCATGTGTACAGTGATAAAAATTATTTAACCATTAAGAATGAGCCTGAATGGCCTTCCTTGTGAGGAGTTTAGCTAAATGAGTCATGCTGTAATTACTGGCTGACCTTTGTTGGTGATTACTGATTAAACTTGTCAACAGAAAAATGGATGAAGAACAAATGAATGAACAAATGAACAATCAATCTTAAAACAAGCAGAAATGTTTGTCTAAGCTAATTGGTCATAGCCTAATACTCATTAACTAATGGGGAATTCCCTTAGCCAGAGTTTATATCAAGTTAGACCACTCTGTGGTGATTCTTTGCATACTGCTTGTCTTAATTTGATCAGGTTTTACTTCTTATTCCTATATATATGGTAACAAAAATCTATATACATACATATGTGTGTTTTTCTATATGCTTTCCAACTTTCTGGAAGTGCAATGTAAAAATAACAAATGTAGTTGCCCATTAATTAACTTTAATTTTTGGTTTTGTTTTTTTTTTTTTACAATTGAGAGAGTTATTAAAGCTTTAATAATATGGAAATAAGATCCATACACGCTGAAACACGACATGTACAGCCGCTGTGAGTTGGATCGAGGTGTCAGCCTGATTCCCGATCCAGACTCAGGAAGTGCTCTGGTCTGGTCTGTAGGAGTGCCTCCCGTTCTTCCTGACAACCGGACCGTCAACTCCCTGATCAATAAAGTCTTTTTCCCTTCACTGTCAACCAACTGCGATACTATCCCATAAATCTCCAGAGTTTCAGCCGCAGAGGGAAAGATGGAGATGGACTCAGGTAAACACAGAGTTATCGTCTTTAGTTCTTTCTGCTTCTCCCTCGGCTAACAGCTAACAACCTTAGCGGCTAACAGCAAGCTAACAACTCTGTCCTGAAATGATAAATGGTGTTTGGGAGAAAACAATGTCAGACTTTAGTCTCGGTTTGTCTCTGTCTCTTTTTTCTGTGTCCAAACATCGCTTTGGGCTTTTTTTTCTTGTTCGCTGTTGTCTGACAATAGACATTTAAGAAGACGAAAGACACTTATTTTTAGTTTACAGCCGTCTTTGTTTCCAACACTGGACACTTTTGACAGGGATTGTAAAAACACCCTGACTTGTATGTTTCAGCTCAGGTGTGATGATATGTAGTAAAGCAGTTCTGCTCTTTCACTGTGATTTCTAAGGAAAGAAAATGGGAAACCACTCCAGGTACACTTAGGAAGATCACGCTCATGATAATAAAACTGGTGGACACTAAAACATCACATCACAAAAGCTCTCCACGAGAATATCACTTCTGCAACAAGCAAAGTTGAAAAAACAAATAAATTTAAAAAAAAGCACGCAACAGCCTGCCAATAACAAAATTTGTAGAATAACTTCATATCATTTAAAGAGGCAAATCCTGAAGGACAATCAATGCACTGAATTGCATTGCTTATGTTATCAGTATATAACATGTTTAGTATCATGTTAAGTATTGGTTTTAAATCAGAGCTGAAGCTATCTGTTGTTTCCAATTGCCATAAATCTGGTCAATTTTTTCTTAGTTAAGCCCTTATTTATATCTGAACAAAGTGAGGCAATGCTGTCATTTGTACAGCTTGAAGACATTTATCCTATAATAGTTTTATTCCTCCAGCAGAGGTTCAGTTTTTGTGACCAACAAAGACATCAGATCTTACCTTTTGGGAAGCTGAAACCTGCTAATTTTGAAGACTTTTTTTCTTGAAATTAATTATTGTTAATGATCAAAATAGTTTTAGATTAAAGAGCTAATGTTGTAACTCTGATTTTAAATTCCCCATAAATTTGTAGCACCTATCAAAGCAGTAACTCCAGGCCAGAGGTACATTATCATTAAACTTCACTGTGTAAGTTCATGCTCAAATGATAGCAAATGTTAATGTTACTTTCCAAGATCTAATCATGTGTCCTCACTTTTTTAAGTATTCTACACTGATCGTAGTGGAAGAGTCACCAGTAACCCACTGTTGGACCAGCTCCCCAGCTACCAGTCCTTGCTCTACCGCAGGAAGTCGTCGGGTGTTGGCACCAAGCGAAGAAACAGCTCTAGAGCCCGGCTCAGTTCCTCTAGCAGTGGGAATTTGGGCTTCAATACAATCAACACACAAGAGCAGAAGCACAAGTGTCAGACTGAGCAGAGATCCATCAGGGAGCTAGCCCAGACCATGGCTGAGAAACGCAGAGCCAAGTAGGAAACACATCATGAGCGTGCACTTGTAACCTTCTTGAAAGACCGTGTTAATTATTTCTGTTCCAATATTGAAGTCACTAGAAATGTACATTGCTATATTGGCAGTTTCATTCGTTGCTGATTTTAAAAAGTTGGCATAGCGTGCTGAGCAATTTGATTTGACTAGGACACAGCGAAGGACACAGGAAGCTCAAGAGCTCAGCAGCTGGAGACTGAGGAGGCAAAATACTCGCAGGTATCTGAGGAGGCTGAAGGATGATGCCCAAGAATGGCTGAGCTCCATGAAGCTCTGGAGGGGAGACATCCACCTGATAGAGGGTGAGAGATGAATAATGAGATGGGCTGACCATCAGAAAACTGTGACATTCATTCACATATGTTCAGGATGGTAGAAGTGATAAAATACTCTGTGTCTCTTTCATTCAGGGATGTTTGGCACAGGGATCCTATCATACTTCTTTTTCCTGCGCTTCCTGGTCATGCTCAACTTGATCATTTTTCTGCTCATGTTCAGTTTTGTCATGTTGCCCATCATCGTTGCCCCTTACACTTCAGGGAATACCACCTACAACCAGAATGATGGTGAAAAACCAATTGCTGATACTTTTTTTTCAACCAGAAGCATAAACTAAGCATAAAATTGTCTTAAGATCAAAATTTCCACACAGGCAGCATTTGCAGTGTGTATCCAAGCAGCGCTCGACAAGGCCTGGTTATCTTTCATGAACACATCACAGATCTTCTGTCTGGTGGAGTAAGTCCTTGAACTTTACATTTACAGTAATGGTCTGTGGAGAAAAATAATTTCCATGTAGTTTCTTCTACACTAATTTTGCATCACCTTCAGGGCTTCCTGGAACAGACCTATCTTTTCTATGGCTACTACAAGGTGGACAAAATCCACTTTGCAAACACCACGTACAATTTGCCACTGGCGTACCTGTTGGCCACGATGGCGTACCTCTTCCTCAGTCTCATCTGGATTGTTAAAAGGTACTGAGAAGACCAAATGATGGTGAATGAAATATACTTGTGTGATTGGTTTTTAGGAGTTTGTTTGTCTGTCCTCAAGGTCTGCCACAGGATTCAAACGTAATTTGGTTCAGGATGAGGATTGCTTTCAGAGTTTCTGCAACAAGATCTTTGCTGGCTGGGACTTTTGCATCACCAATGAGAATGCCGCAAGGCTGAAAAGAAACAGTCTGCTCTATGAACTCAAGGTTTGTGGATCGTTCTGTTGGTCCATATGTGTTTAGATGTTTAGATACCAATATTTGGCATGAGCAATGACTCAAACATAAAAACAGCGTCATCTCTTACAAGAGAAGTTTCAATGTAATCTCAGTGGATCTATGAAGTGGTTAATCTTACGTTATTTTACGTGATGTTTACACGCAGGAAATGGTCAGTTCTTACTGACGACAAGCTAGTTACCATCCAACAAAATTTTTATGCATCTTTTTTTAGATCCTTTTAAAAAGATTAATCTACTCTAGATTAAGAGTATTCTTTCTTCAGAAATGACTTATTTGAGTTAAATTGTGTTTTAAATGCTCAATGTATAATCTGTGCTTCCATTGAATGTTTATCTGCCTTATTTTTTCACTGAAAATCCCCAGACGGATTTAGAAGAAGAAAGGATCAAGCAGAAAATAGCAGATCGCACTCGCAAAGAGAAGTGTCGGATTTACCTCATCCGTCTCATCCTCAATCTTTTTGTCATTGCCATTCTGGCTGGTTGCTTCTACAGCATTTATATAGCCACTGTCTTTTCCCAGGAAGCGCAGAGGAATAATACGAAGGTAATGACGTGTTGCTCTCTCCAGTCAGACTTCTGACTCACAATATTATGATAATCCAGTTGTTGATTAAGTTTTTAAATTACTTCAGACTCGCCTTAATTTTCATAAATGATTCAAAAACATGGCCTGACATTGGTATTGCTGACATTCATAAAACATTTGATCAAGCTGGATTCTTTCACATCCTCGTATCCTTTTCTTTCTCTCAATATTCAGTAAGTAATTTCTACTTTTTTGCAGGTGAATTTCATTGTAGATCTCATATATGAGTATCTTCCTTCCATTGTGATCACTTTGGCCAACTTTATCACCCCCCTCCTCTTCTCCGTTATAATCAATTACGAGGACTACTCGCCTGCCTTTGAGATCCGCTTCACCCTCATGAGGTAAAGTGGACCTCCTATTATTCACCACTTACTTGATTTTTATTGACATTAACCTAAAAAGTATTAGGAGACACAAACCTTGTGGGCGATAGGAAATTTGAAAACACAAGCTGATGATGTGAAAGATGAAACACATTTCTTTTTCTTTTGCCTTTCTTCACAGGTGTGTCTTCATGCGGTTGACCAGCATTGGGGTTTTGCTCTTGTCTATGTGGTCTCAGATCACCAAATGCAAAGACGAGCCCTGCATCTGTGGTTATAACCACATGCTTTACTCTGTAAGTCAATGGCTTTCATCTCCATACAGCAGTACACAGGTTTCATTTAGTAATCTGCAGGTAGCAGTGTCAAACTCACTTTTATCTCTGCATCAACAGGCATCACTGTAGCTCAGTGCTTAATGATTTAGATTAAATGATCTAAAATATTTTGAAGATACCAAGAGCTGAGAACATTAATCATTAATGCCTCTTTAAATTTGCATCCCTCAGAGTGTAACAGCGGTGGTATTTGCCAATTTTTGCTTTTAAATTTTGCTCTACTTTTATTCAGTGCTCTTCTGTGCTTTCAACACATTCAGGTGTAGAGTTATAATTACCCCATTAGGTCCCCCCTTAAACCACTTTTATATTAGAGATTCAAATCCAATCTTTTTCTGTAGTGCTGGGAGACCCGTGTGGGCCAGGAGATGTACAAACTCACCATCTTTGACTTCATCATCATTGTTGCAGTCACCATTTTTGTGGAGTTTCCCCGAAAGTAAGCCCTTGTTTTCCCCTCATTAAAAACATCATCATCTTCATCCTCTCAATAGAAAGTACAAATAATTTAATAATATTTAGAAAATTATTAGATTTTCAGCCATCCTAATTTATTGATTTTATTTTGCATTCTGACAATTTACCTTCATGTTCTTGGCTCTCCAGTCATATCAGTTTGACATGACAACTGTGTCCTTGAATTGTCTTGTCCTAACCAGGCTGATAGTGAATTACTGTGAGTGGGGCCTGGCTAAGTGGTGCGGCCAGCAGGAGTTCGGGATCCCTCAGAATGTACTAGAGATTGTCTATGGTCAGACCATCTGCTGGATCGGCACGTACTACTGCCCAATACTGCCTGCCATCTGCACAATAAAATACTTCTTCATATTCTACATCAAAAAGGTGATTTCTGCCTCCCAAATATGTTTTACATAGTTCAGAATCAGGCCAGCACCGCGGCATAGTGGTTAGCGCTGTTGCCCCACAATAAGAAGGTGCGGGCTCGGTTCCTGGCCTGGGGCCTTTCTGTTTGTTCTCCCTGTGCCTGTGTGAGTTTCCTCCCACAGTCCAAAGACATGCATGTCTAGGTTAACTGGTGACTCTAAATTGTCCATAGGTCTGAGTGGTTGTTCGTTTCTGTCTGTCTCTGTGTGTTGGCCCTGTGATGACCTGTCGAGCGTGTACACTGCCCTCGCCCAGAGTGAGCTAGGATTGGCTCCAGCACCCCTGTGAAACGGAAAAGCGGTACAAGATGGATGGATGGTTAAGAATCAGGAATACAGCCACTGATCTACTTCTTTTCTGCTTCTCATTTAAAGGTATCATTGATAAATAACTGCCGACCAGCAACACGGCCGTTTCGAGCGTCGAGCTCCAACTTCTTCTTCCTGGGTGTGCTGCTGATTGGACTGGCTCTGGCCTGGCTGCCTGTGATTGTTAGTGTAGCCCAGTGAGTAATGACCATGTCACGTTTAAACGTCAGTCTCTGAGACTGGAATACAATCTGAAGTGGAAGATTGGTCAATATTTGTCTGAATTTCACTTAAATAGAAATGTGAAATTTAGTTTATATAGCAGTGACTAAATAAAAGTAGAAACATTCATTGCTGTTGCTGTATTTCTTTTGGCAAACATATTTATTTAACCTTTCCTTTTTGCACAGAATAAACTGTTCCCAAGCCTGTGGACCGTTTGTTAACTATACCACCTCCTGGGAGGTGCTGCCAACTACAGTATCCCAGCTCCCAGATGGAGTCCAGACTCTGCTCTTCGCTCTATCATCAGAGGCCTTTGCTGTCTCCTTCTTTGTTGTTACGTGGTATGTTTCTGTCAGTTGTATAAGCCATTGGCAGCTGGTTTTTTCCCCTGTGTGACTATTTTTAAAAAATGTTTTCCATTTTGTCTGCAGTTTGGCCATGTTTTATGTGATTGCACTAGCCGGAGCCCACAAGAGGGTTATAAATCAACTTCGGGAGCAGCTAGCCATGGTAGGTTTACTCAAGAGTATATATTTTTAGAAGAATTAACAATTTAACGCATTTTTATTTATTTTACTTCTGTTAGTCTCATGTTTTTTATTTGTTTTACTTTAACTGAGGCTGCAATCGATGTGTTGTTTTGTTTTCCAGGAAGGTCGTGACAAAAGTTTCCTGATCCAGAAGCTGTGCCAGGCCCAGACGCTCTCAGCTATGAAATCTCCAGCGTCCAAATCTCAGCACAATAGCAGCAGCAGCAGAAGAAGCCCCAGCTACCACACCAGCTTCTCCAACAATTTCAGTGAAGCGGTGTTCCTGGCACACCCGCCTCCAGGCTCCTCCACACACGTCTGAAGAAAAGACCTTAGATTATAGACCAGATGCTAGACGGGACTGGAATAAACTGGAACTGAAAAACACTCTTCTTTCATTGTGAAAACACAACAACTTGATAGCATCGGTGGACCTGCTGACATTGATGTGTCTTGCCTTCTCAGTGTTCTTTTTATTGACAATCTTAGCATAAAATTAGTAAGAAGGCAATGTTCAAGTTGTTTTTTTTTTTTTTTAAACCAAAACAACATTACTGACCAAATTTAGCTCCTGTACTGTGAGCTCTGTCTCTTATTGTGTCCTTCTGAGAAGGATCTGCATCACCACGACCACTGGAGCTTGGAAAAACTCTGAATTTGATGCACTTTAAACATATTAACACTAGTGCTTTCCTACTGGTGCAACTTTCGTGTTTACAGTCATTACTATGCATTCATTATCTGTTTTGTGTGTTTTTAAGTCTTAGATCATTATTATTTACTATAAAGTTGCATTATAATGCAAGGACACAGTATCCTATTAACCCTTAACTCGAAGCATGTTCTCTTTACCAGCACTGTGACTCAGTCTTTATAACTCTAAAAATGTCTTTTGGATGGAGGGGATGTTTTAGCCTGAATTTATGTGAATGTGTTGTTTTTATGTTAGGTACCTAATATGTAGCTGCTTTTAATATGAAACTTTTTACGTGGAAAAAAATTATTAAAATTAAATAAAAAAACTTTCTTCCGTCTGTTACCTTTCTCCAACGGAGGAGTCCTCCCTCCCGCGGGTCTTGCCCCCTCCGGTCCGGCAGAGGCCGCCGCTGCCGCCGCTGGTGTCTCCTCTCCGGCAGTGACAGCAGCTCAGCTGGTGCGGAACCGGAGGCAGCGTGCTATGGCTTCGGCTCCGTCAGCCGAAATGTTGAGAGTAACGATACGGACAGACATGGGGTCGTTGTGGGTGTTATTTTGCGTGATGTACTCCCAGTTCCTGGCTGTGTCTTCCGACGACATAGTGGTGGCCTGCGGCGGGTTTGTGAAGTCTGACGTTGAGATCAACTACTCTCTGATCGAGGTGAGGGAGCGGCGGGTTAGCAGCCGGCTAACAGCTAGCTGCTTTATCGCAGTGAGCTGAAGGTTAGCCGGAGGCTGGGGCTTTACTCCAATGGCACTTTGAATGAAACCACCATAAAAGCTGTGTGTTTAACGTAGAGTGAACTCGATGTCCCCAGCAGACAAAAACTGGGACAGCTAATGTCGTCGGACGCTGTTCAAGCGAAGTTAAAATAACTGCTGGTTAGCTAGTTTGGGTCATTTTCTGCTCGATGTCACGGCTCGGTGAAAACCTACATGTTGTCTGATCAGTGTGTCTGTGTTACGCCTCCTGTTAGACTTGAAGGCCGTCAAAGATAATGAGGGAGACGTTAAGTGCAGACCAGTTGACCTAATCCCTGCTCATTGACAGGATCCCCGGGATTAGCCATTTGGTTGATAGGTGAAATGAACTAAATCCCATATTGACCGGTCTAATTGTTGATGACAGCTGATACAGGATATCCAATCAATGCGCTTAATAAACACTTAAGGTTAATCAATCATGACTATATCTAATGATCAGTTTGTGTCCTCTCTCATACACAGATCAAACTGTACACCAAACAAGGTTCATTGAAATATCAAACCGATTGTGCTCCTATCAATGGCTACTTCATGATCCCACTCTACGACAAGGTATGACAAACTGTTCATCCACATGTATATACTTATTTAGTTCCCTACTGATGATGTTTACATCTGCCTGAATGACGGAATCTTTTTTACAGGGCGACTTTGTTTTGAAGATTGAGCCTCCTGTTGGATGGAGTTTTGGTAAGACTCCCAGATGCACACAGTCTGAACTAGCATGGCACTCAGCAGAGCAACAACAGATAATACTCTCTGTCCATGTCCGTATTGACATGCTATAAATCTGTCCCATTCTTTTGCATCAAAATAAATAAACTGTTCCCTAAGAAATCAACAAACATGTATGAAAAAGCCACTTCCTGCTAAGGATATGATAAAGATCTGCCCTTAAACTGGATTGATATCAATAATTTATACATATATTTTTTACCCCTGCACTGTGTCCCTTTCCTCAACCAAGTTTGGTGCAAATTGATACCGTCTTTTCTGCAAAGTCCCACTAAGAATAAACAGACAGACATAGACAGTTGAAAACACAACATACTTATCTGAGGTTGTAATGAGAGCTGTTGTTCCATAAATGCAAAGTCTCAGAAGTTTGAACGCATGTTCTCCTTTGAACTCTCACCAGAGCCCACCAGTGTTGACCTCCATGTGGATGGAGTTAGTGACATCTGTACAAAGGAGGAAGACATCAACTTTGTTTTCACTGGGTTTTCAGTTTCAGGAATGGTGAGCTGCATTCAGATTAACCCTCATCCTGAATGACTTTATTGTACCTTTAAAATGAATGGCAGCATGTGGTTATTGTGTGTATATATGTGTGTGAATTCTCAGGTCTTCCCATTCCCTCCCATTCCTATTTATATGCCCGTTTTCTTGAGTTTTTTCTTGAAAACATGTCAGTTAAGGATTTACGTCATGTTATAAATGATCACCCTCCATCATATTTTCTTCATTCTTAATATGTTGTGTCTCTTTCAGGTTTTGAGTAAAGGCCATCTCCTCGGTCCAGCAGGGGTAGAAATCAAACTGAGCCGAGCGGGAACGGAGGAAAAACTCCAGAGTGTTATCACACAGTCTGGAGGAAAGTAAGTAACTCACACTTGTTCTTCTGTTCAGTTGTGGTGCTCATGTGTCCGGCAGTGTGTGGAATAATTTGCCGCTTTAACACCTTTCCTTTCTGATATGCTAACACAGGTATACCTTCTACAAAGTACTCCCTGGAAATTATGACATCACAGCCTCCCATCCCTCTTGGACTCTGGAGCAGGTTGGTGTATTCACTTTGGGTATGACATGGCACAAAATTTAAGTAGGATGTGTCACAGGGTTAGCCTCCATGAAGCCTGTCCTGTCACTTTCACTGGAACTTTAAATTCATATTTGGAGCAAGCATTTGTCAACTAAACTAAACAGCACTAAGCTTTGGTATCGCTAGGTTTCACAGTCCAAATGCATTTTGATAAACACTGTTCTCTGTAATTTCTCCCCTACTAGGTTCACCAATTTTTTTGCACATGACCAAAACTTTTCTTTCAAGATAAAGTTGTTTTTTTTTAACTTCAACCCTATTGTTAAAAACTTGGTGCCTTTGAATGATAACTGTTAAAAATTTACTCCTAAAAAGCCAGAATGAGTATCAGAGATACTGAACCAGTTATAGAGGCACAATCATTGGGGCAATCTAAGTTGTGCTTTTCCATTAAAGAGAGACTTTAAGTCCTGTAGTAGCACATTTTTGCATGAAAAAGCTCTGTGCAGCTAAAGTCACATCCATCCATCCATCTTCTACCGCTTTTCCGTTTCTGGGTCATGGGGGGTGCTGGAGCCAGTTCCAGCTCACACTGGGCGAGGGCGGGGTACACCCTGAACAGATCGCCAGTCCATCACAGGGCCAACAGACAGAGACAAACAACCACTCACACTCACACTCAGACCTACGGACACTTTAGAGTCACCAATTAACCTAGACATTCATGTCTTTGGACGGTGGGAGGAAACCGGAGTACCCGGAGGAAACCCATGCAGGCATGGGGAGAACATACAAACTCTGCACAGAAAGGACCCACGCCGGGAACTGAACCCACGACCTTCTTTATTGTGGGGCGACAGCGCTGCTAAAGTCACATGTCTGAGCCAATTCTGTCAACAGTTCTTACAATGATAACGGGATCAGGAGATTTTCAATGTGTAATTTGTCAAGGCTGAGGGATGGTGTACTATAAAAGGTTAAGAGAAAATTAAGATTTTTATCCATTGATCACACCCACGTCCAAACCCCCTCTCCTGCTGTGATGATTTAAAAAGATGGATTAAGACACTGTCTACATCAATAAGCCTTTGGTACAGAGGTCGGACAGCCCAGCGAATTTGTAACTAGCAATCAAGCAATAGTTAGAAAAGACCTGTGTATCTAAGACGACATGTTCACCCCCATAGTGTGTAATAAGACTACAGTATCACAGGTCACTGTCTGAGGAGTGTCATTACAGCAGAGACTGCTCTATCTCAGAAGTGTTTTTAATCTGGCATCACTTAAGTATAGACAACTTCATTATTCACCAGTTTGCCCAGCTGATAAGGTCCCCTGTCAGGTTAGCAGCTTTCTAACTAATGATCTCCAGCGGTAATCGCGCTGCTCCTGACAGGGTCATTAGTCCGACCCTCGCTGTAACTTATGCGGTGACCTTTGCCGTCCTCCAACAGAGTGCCACCTCAGTGCAGGTCTCCAATGCCAATGCCCCGGCCACTGACCATCTGGTGGTTGGAGGCTTCGACGTCTCGGGGGAGGTCCGCAGTGATGGAGAGCCCATGAAAGAGGTCACCTTCTTACTGTACTCAGCCACTGTCAAGAGAGAGGTAAAGCAACATTATTTCAGAAACCTAAAGAAGTCAAATTAGATCAAGTGATGGTGCTGCTTGTCTGATGTAATTTGTGCTGCCTTTGGGATCATTCACTTCTGTGTGTTTTAACACAAAGTCTGGATTTTTTTCTCTAGAGAAGTCATGGAATATTATATTTCATTGGTCTGAAAATTTGTTGAATATTTAATTATTTGAATTGTAGTTTTTTATATTATAATATTGTTAAAGTATGTGTATTTATGTTCATATTAATGAACATATACAATAAAAACTGATGGATTGAGGAAGTGTGTGCACCACAGCCATACCAAAAAAAATATTTGTTGGTGTACTTCGTAAATCATTGATACATTTTCTTTGTGTGAATGTGCTGTGATTTGAAGGATGTCAGTGGCTGTAACACATCCCCAGTCGAGGGGGCAGACTCTGGAGATGGCTCCCTGGTCTACCTGTGCAGTGCTCTGTCCAGGGAAGATGGCACATTCATTTTCCCCTCTCTGGCCAGCGGGGAGTACACTGTGGTAAGTGTTTTTTTTTGTTTGTTTTTCTTCCTATATGCTATCAGTGAGATTTAATTATGAGGGCTTACATGCATGTATGATTTCCTTTCCCACGAGTCCCTAATGTTTCTACCTTTTTTCTTTCATTTCATTGAGTTCACTTCACATTTAACTTGAACATATGATGTTCCTGGTATGGAAGCTATTTGATTCCAGTGACTCTCTCACCACCACTAAGAATTTGCATTGCCATCCAGCATAATGCATTGAGAATGTTTCTACCTCTCTTACTCTCTTATATAATTACAGTGGCCTCTTCCTGCCTTCCTTTTGATACATGGGCCATATTAGATGACCACTTATTGGACTTTGAACATGCTGTGTCCATCTTTTTGTGATAGCGCTCTGTTCAATACACCATCAGAAAAATCAGGTCTTAACTGACTTGGTGCATCACTCAGCTGTTGATCTAGGCCTTCATTATCTCTCACCTTCAGTACTGCAGTGATCTTTTCGCAGGCCTTCCTCTGTGCTCAGTGAAATGCTTATAGATGGTCCAGAAGGCACCAGCCCGAAAGGGCATGTGTCACTCTGCTAATATCGACATACACTGCTCACAGCTGTCCAAATCAAATTCAAGTCACAAAGGCTTGTCTTCTGAGTGAATTGTGGGTCTATGCGCATGTATTTGAACTCAATCATACATCTTTTTGCTCTTCTTCTTCTTCTTCTTCTTTTTGCTCTTCTTCTTCTTCTTCTTCTTCTTCTTCTTTTCTTCTTCTTCTTCTTCTTCTTCTTCTTCTTCTTCTTCTTCTTCTTCTTCTTCTTCTTCTTCTTCTTCTTTGCATTTATTGGCGGATTGCAATACCATCTTATAGGTGCATACCGCCACCTACCGTACTGGAGTATGTAGAACGGGATCCATTTTGCAATAACACACAAAAAAGGAATTCATTCACCTACTACTACTATTCACCTACACAATCCGGTGTTTACTAAGAATTTTAATACCTCTCTCTGAATTTCCCTCACTTTGTCACCATTAGTTCCTAGTTTTCCTTCCAAATCCCAACCCTGTTTGTTCTCTCTCACCCTTTGTTGTAACCTAATTCTTTCATCCTGATATCCGACACAGTGCATTAGTACGTGCTCAACATATTCCGTTCTATTACAATGTGCACCACCACATTTTCTACTGAATGAGAGAAGATTTACTGCATATTTATGGTGACAGATTAGTGCCAAAAAGCACTGGCGCGATAAAACATACATTCGGGCGTATTATATTATTTCACACGCGTAGATATTAACTGCGAGCCCGCACTCAGAGGAAACTGCTCCCCGAGCAAGGCGGAATATGTGACCCGCGCACCAAACAACCATTCAAAAATCACCCCGCTCTCTTGGAGTTGATTTCTGCTCTCTCGCTCGAAACTTTTGGCACAGTGGGGGAGGGAACCATATGTGGCACGCTGGTCACATATTCCTCCTCGCTTGCAGTTAATATCTACACGTGTGAAATAATATAATACGCCTGAAAGTATGTTTTATCGCACCAGTGCTTTTTGGCACTAATGTGTCGCCATACCGCCTGTTCAGAGCTTCTTCTATCCATGTCCACCATGCTCAACAACTCCACTATTATTTCCGCTCTGTTCAATGCGTGTTTAGCAGCGCAGCAATGAAAAGGGTCCCTCGTGAAACAATTTACCAGCGTGCTGCGTTCCGGACATGTTTAGGCTATTTAAACCGGTGTTGCCGGTATATGAAAAATTCATATCATAACAAATATAAAAACCGGTTTTCGGTATGAACCAGTATACCGCTCAGCCCTACTCCAAGGAGTAAGGCAATTGTAGTCTAGACTCTTCCAGATGGTTTTTTTTTCTTTGGTAGAACAAGCTCCCCAGCTCTGTCCCTGCTCTGTCACAACAGGTGTCTTTCTGTACTTTTAAGTATCTGTTTAAAACTTATCTCTTCTGGGACAACCCCCTTTCCTAAAAACCTGAACATCTATAACAAACACTTAACGTGCGCAATACACCCACCAGGGTTTCTTACTGCAGGGAAGCTTTAGTGATATCCCTCACTTGTAAGTGGTTCTAGATAAAAGCACCTGTTGAATGAGTAAATGTGAATATATGTTCTCTCTAATTTTGCTTCTGATAAATTCTTCATTTCAGGTGCCATTCTACAGAGGAGAGAGGATCACATTTGATGTTGCTCCATCTCGGATGAATTTCATGGTTGAACACAACAGTTTGAAGCTAGAGGTAAAAAGCATCTCCATTTTAGTTTCAACTTTTTCTTCATGTAATCAGTTTGAGTTCATTGTATACAGGGCACATGACCGAGACCACTATGCTGTCTCGTTGCTCCCCATTCAGCCCATCTTCAGAGTCATGGGCTTTTCTGTGACAGGCCGAGTTCTCAACAGTGTCGGTGGGGAGGGTGTAACTGATGCTACAGTGTCGCTGAACAACCAGATCAAAGGTAACCATACTGAAAGACATTTCCTTTGAATATTTCCTGAGAATAAACTAATTCTCTGCACAACGATTGACATCTGCTTACTTCACACAGTCGTCAGCAAGGAAGATGGCTCTTTCCGGTTGGAGAACATGACAGCTGGTACCTACACCATCCGTGTCAGCAAGGAACTCATGTTCTTTGAGCCAGTCACGGTTAAGATTGCTCCCAACACACCTCAACTTCCTGACATCATCACAGCAGGGTGCGCCAGCCCACTTGTTTATGTATTGTGAAGATGTCAGATTGCAGGTTTTGATGGGATGTGCTTTCATGTTTTTTAGGAAATTAAGCTTCAGCGTCTGTCTGTTTGCTCTTGTCATGTTGCCACATTGCTCACAAGCTTAATGAAGTTCTGATGTTGGTCCCACACCAGGTTCAGTGTGTGTGGTCAGATCTCCATCAGTCACCTGCCTGAGAGCATGAAGCAGAAGGGTCGCTACAAGGTCACACTTACACACCAGGGCCAAGACAAGACCTCTAGCCGGACCGTGGAATCGGACCCTCAGGGGGCTTTCTGCTTTCAGGCAAAACCTGGAGACTACAGTGTCCATGTAAGTCCTAGAAGATTGTTAGATCTAGGACACAGCTGTACTTGCATTGGTTCACAAGGTTCACTGTTTAAGGAAGAAATACATCCCTAGAAAAGGCACTTGCTGTGTTTATTTATCTAAAACTGTACAGCTGAAAGTCCAACATTAACATTTACTCTTGTCGCTGGAATATATCAGAAGCAGAATGGCATTAGCCTTCATTTTCAACTGAGTAAATAGATAAAATGTGTCGCTTTAGCCATCAGAGCTCTCATTAATATAATGCTCCAAGTGATAGTGAGGAAAGTCCAAATCTTATGCATGCCGACGCAGCTGCTACGCCTGGGGAGATTTTTTTTATTGTTATAAAGTTAGATTTTTAGTTGTATTGGCAGAGATATAGCAAATTTTGGCATATTATAACTACCATTTGGCTTGCTGCTTTATAACTTTGGTTTTACTTTCAATATGTTCAGGTATCTCTCCCTGAGGTGGAGGTCAAAGCAGGCCTCGCTCTGCAGCCTCAGGCCCTTGAGGTCTCCCTTGTGGATCGGCCCCTCACAGACCTTCTTTTCACACAATTTATGGCTTCTGTCTCTGGAAAAGTCTACTGTCTAGGTAATGGCTTAGTTATATATGGCTTCTTGCATTTAAATGAAAAGTTACAAATGGTCGAGTAGGGCTGCAGGATAAGATTTTTTTGAGGGGGGGGGGGCGTTTAAGTCTTGATCTCAGTTTGAATGGTTGTTTTTACATTTCACATTCACTGAATAATACATGGAAGATGGTGATGATGTTGTTTATTGTTGAGTCTTGGACCAAACAAGTTTGTGTTGTCTTACACCCAGAGACTCAGATTTTTTTCAGTTTGGATGGTGCATCTGGCTTTATAGGTAACATAGGATGAGATGTGTGAGCTAAGCAGCGTCCAAGCAAAAGAGTGTTAAATCATTTTTTATTTTTGGCACAAACTCACCTCATGTCATCTATTTGACCCCTAGCGTCCTGTGATGACCTCTCAGTAACCCTGCAGCCAGTCAGTCGGCAGGGAGAGAGGAGGACTGTGGCTCTTTCTGGCAGCAACGACATCCTCAGCTTCTCCTTTGACAACGTTCTTCCTGGGAAATACAAAGGTCAGGACTCATTGCTTATGACATATTTCATTCATTAATATAATATTAAAATTAATGGCTGATTACAGCAATTTCAAACTAATAAACAGTGCTTGCAGACATTTTTGTTGTTGAACTGCCTCAGCACTTATGTGGAGCCTGATTGCAATGTCAGCACACAGGTTTTGACTGGAGGAATGTAGTGGAAGTAATGGAGGAATAGTACATAAACTGATTCCTCCATCTTACCTGCACCACAGAATCCATTAAGGAATTATAGTAATTATTTTCTTAACCATTGTGGGAGAAATCAATTAGTAATTACGGTCTTTCCATCATAATTGGTGTTTAGCTGCAGCTTTTTGGAGGCACACATTATTCAGCGAGCATTTCTGCACCCTCTGGTGCTGCATCTATCTCCCTCACTGTTCGATACACACAATCTGTTTGTGTGTCTGCAAGCTGTGCGCACACACAGCATCCTTGAGGCATGTTTACTCAGTTTGCAGTGTTGTCCAGGTCAGACTAGTGAAAGAAGTTTACTTTCTTAAGCATTTGTGTAAGGATAACATAATTAAAAGTTCCTTAAGTGGAATCCCTCAACTTTGATTCTGGCATGAGGTTGTCTTTATGGGTTAGGGTGATAGTTTTAATCCTTTTTAACAAATGTTATCATTGTTGTTTTTCTATTGCTTTTAATATGAGTGTGATCATCATTTCTTTTCAATCTCTCAGTGAGTATTTCTCATGAGGAGTGGTGCTGGAAGCACAAGTCTGTGGAAGTGGAAGTTCTGGATTCAGACATCTTGGGGGTGGAGTTCAGACAGATTGGCTACATCCTGCGCTGTTCCCTCTCCCATGCCATCACTTTGGTTAGTCATAGGTCACTGACTACATTAGCAGGACCTGCTCTTTGTTGTAACAAGTGTTGGCCGGTCCTCAGATTTTAATCAGAGTCAAACCGCATGCGTCTTTCTTCACAGGAATTTTTCCAAGATGGCAGCAAACCGGAGAATGTCGGCATGTACAACCTCTCAAAGGGAGTGAACCGCTTCTGTCTCTCCAAGCCTGGTAAGGTTCATTCTCCTGACCTCTCATTAGCTAAACATAGTGTGTATTAGCATATTGAGAAAATAAAATATCAGTGCACCAACTGTTCCCTTGTGTAGATTTAGAGTACAATGTTTTGAGCCAAAAGGTCTTTGTCAGACTTGGCTAAATATAAAAGTGGAACAAAGTAATTAATCAACTAAAAATGACTTGTCCAGGTGTTTACAAGGTCACCCCCCGCTCCTGCCATCAGTTTGAGCAGGACTTCTATACCTATGATACGTAAGTAGTCAGTTGCTGTGCCCATTTATTACTGGATTAAAAAGTGTTCTCCCTGCATATAATTCAACGAAGTAATGAATGTCCAACAGCTCAGCCCCCAGTATCTTGACCCTCACTGCGGTGAGGCATCATATGACTGGACTCATCACCACTGACAAGCTTCTTGACGTCACAGTTACCATCAAGTAAGACTCATAATGGCTATTCTCATTTTCAACATCCGCTGCTGTGCATCAGTCAGACTGACTAGTTTAAATTCTTTTTCTCCCTTTGCCTTGGTCAGATCATCCATTGAGAGTGAGCCTGCTCTGGTTCTGGGTCCCCTGCGGAGCCTGGAGGAGCAGCGGCAGGAGCAGCAGCTTCAAGAGATTCAACTGCGACGTCAGGAACGGGAGCGTCGGGCCGCTGAAGAGGTTGGAGGAGCCAGGGATGATAGCCCTCCAATCCAAGAGAAAGCTGATGAGCTGACTGGCCCGTTCCACTACGAGTTCTCCTACTGGGCCAGGTAACTTACAGAATTTTAAAATGTGGTTTAATTTAACCCGCGACCCGACCCTGGATGAGCGAATATGGTTGGATGGATGGATGTTTTAATTTAACACCTTTGCTTTCAATGACAAAGCAGAGTCTGAGAAATGCTTCTTCGTGTCTTAAATTGAGCGACACAAGTTCTCAGCGACATTCCTACAAATTTATAAAATAAGTTTATGTCCTAATAATACGCTAAGTATGAGAGTCTCATTTAGTTTTAAATCCATGCAATGATGCAATGAGTTCATTTTTATTGGGCATGCCTGTACAGGGCTGGAGAGAAGGTCACAGTGACTCCCTCCTCCAAGGAACTGCTTTTCTACCCACCTGAAGTAGAGGCCACTATCACTGGAGGTAAAAATCATTCTTCAGACTTAACAGATGTGTCACTTGTGTCCTTGTTCTTGCTCAATTTCCTTTTCATCATAATAGTATATAATCATATAACTCCAGTATCATTGGTTGAATGGAGAAACAAAATCAATGCAAACTATAAAATCCCCTAGATTCTATAGCATGATAAACAAAACCCTCCCTGTTGACAGAGTCCTGTCCCGGTCGGCTGGTGGACATCACGGGGCGTGCAGGTCTCTTCCTGGAGGGCCAGGTCTCCCCAGAGCTACAGGGTGTAGAGATTTCCATCAGTGAAAGAGGAACTGCCGCACCGCTCATTACTGTGGCCACAAATGAGATGGGAGCATACAGGTATGAGAACCCAGTTTTTTAAATTGAAGAAAAAAATAAAGGCCATGGAGCTTGAGGTGTGATATTCCAGACCGCTTATGGAATATGGCAATAACTGTTTTTAGGCTCTGCTTTAAATGTATGTGCTTAGCAGATCAGTGTGGATCCATAAGTACTTAAAGGAAGACAAAACTACAAGAAAGTGTGGCTCTTTCTTAAACATCTTGCATTAATATAGTTTGCTGGTCATGCCCAGGTACTTGAAATAGGGTTAAGAAGACTCTGTTACAGGTGATGAGCCACATGGAAAGTTAAATAACTGTTTGTCAGAGAGAGACCTACCTGCCCAATAGTAAACACTATCAAAAGTGGCACATGAAAGAGTGCAATTTGAATAGATGAAGAACTGCATCAGTGCTGTCTGTGGCATGAAAATTATATTGAAGTTTTTGACTTCTACTGTTTAATATAAAAACTTTCACTTGTCCTACAGATGTTGCTTCACATGCAGATGAGCAGACCATTTTAGAATCAATGAGACCTACAATTACCAAAGCAGTTATATGTGATGTCCATAAATCCACTCAGAAATCATTGGAAACAGGAAGCTCCTTACAAATTCCAGACATTTTTTCAGTGTTTGAATAATTCTGTAATGTTGTCAGCACATAATTCGGTACACTGCCGTCTTTTGCACTATACAATTGTTTTGACAATGACATCTCTGTAGGTGCATATTCAGATATCAAATAGATCTGCAATAGTTTTCCTTCAAATCCTGCTGTCTAAAAGATCCTGTAAAGGAGGTTTGGTCTCTGGAGGGTTTGTCAGCAGCTACTTTAAGACCTGAAGAAAAAATTATTCTCTTCATGCAACAATATGTTGGAAATAGTTTTGAGCTGACTTATAAATGTAAGAGTCAATACTAAAGATTAATATCCAGTTTAAGTGTAGTAATGCGTGATACATTCTATAAAAGAGACATCCATTAACATGCAGTCCTTTTACTGCCTTATTTCTCTTCCAGCGTGGGCCCCCTTCACAGCGACCGGCAGTACGACATAAGTGCCAGTAAAGAAGGTTTCGTCCTGAGTCCGGTGGAGGGAACCCAGGGAGATTTCAAGGCGTTCGCTCTGGCTGGTGTCACCTTCAAGGTACATGTGACCACCCTCTTTAAATGAAAAAACTTCCCAGTAATCACAACACTCTTTTAAATCAGCAATACATAGCTGACACTTGCACCCCGAGCTCCTGACAATTAAAGCTCTTTGTTCATATTTATTGCTCAAACTGATTTATGTGGTTTAAAGTGAATTTAAAATAACATGATGAAAAGTCTTTGTTACTTCCTGCGGTATGTTTTCATAAAATATAATTAAAAGAAAAATCTCCCTAATGATTGTTGAATCAGTTTTCTGCTTTGCTGTGGGCTGTCAGTGCCTCGCCTTTGTACTGCCTTTTTATTTATTTTTTTATTCAAGGGTCTGCAATTATCTACAGCGACCATGAGATGCTGGCACAAAGGATCATCATTGCTTTCCCTTGCAGAATGTCTGACAAATTGCTATGAAATCTTCTGTACAGCGTCTATGAAGAGTTTTGTGTCCTTGTTTATCCTTTTGTTTGTCCTCTCTGAAATGAAACATTAGAGACACTAAACTCACCTGTCACCCTGATTATGCTTACTGTTTTACTATCTGTCTTCCACAATTTGAGCTGTGACTAAGTGATTTTCAAGAATTGTCTTTGTGGGTTCGGTTTCTTTACAACAGACATCTAGTCTGCATATTGTTTTATTTTGAAACCAAGGGCGCTGAAAGAGTTCAGTTGCTACCCTCCTGGTGTAGCCACAGCTAAAACACTTATTTCAGGTTTTTGCAATGTCTGCCTCTAGAATTTGGAAAAGTTTGGAATCAAGCAGGAGCTGATGATGAAATGATTAGTCTAATCGGTCAATTTTATATCATATCATGATCTATAACTTCTTCTATCCCCTCTCTTTTTCTTTTTTCATTAGATCAAATCAGAGGATGGTCAGCCCCTGTCAGGCGTCCTTCTGTCTCTGAGTGGAGGGCAGTTTCGGTCCAACCTTTTGACCCAGGACACTGGCCTGCTGACCTTTAATAACCTGGTAGGGATCCAGGGATGGGTTCACTTGCTTTCATCATCAAGAAATTGCTTGTGAAGCTGAATGTAGGGACGCTTTGACCTCTGCTGTCCTTATCGTTGGTAATCACTGCTTTCATCTCCTCAGAGTCCTGGTCAGTACTACTTCAAGCCCATGATGAAGGAGTTCCGCTTTGAGCCAGCATCTCAGATGATTACAGTGGAGGAAGGTCAAAATCTCAGTATCGACATAACTGGCATTAAGACTGCATACAGGTATACAAATCCACATCAGTTATTCACTGGAAACACATCCGTCTCGACAACAGTGTCACTATAAAAAGCTTCAGCCTTGAAAAGCAAAGATGCTTTTACAGAAAATGTTGACAACAGTTTTTATTTATCAGCTGCCTTCATACAAAGTTCATTAAAAGTTAAAAGCAATGAAGTATTTGGCATGGCTGCTCTTTTTCAAGATAACTAGCAGGTGCCAGCGTGGTGTGGCCCACTCTGAATTTAAGCTGTCTCAGTGTCTTCCGTTTTTATGTGACCCCCAAAGTAACTCATGATGTTGAGATCAGGCCTCTGTGGCAGCCCATCCATTTGGTCGCACTGTCTGTTAGGATTTTTCTTTTTCCCTCTGTCCGTATGTCTTGGTTCAATGTTATGCTACAGACTGATCAGGTGGTATTTTGTGATGGAAAAAAAATCTAAAGACTTTTGCACAGAACTGTGTATTTATCTGCTGTTTGTTGAATCCAGAAATATGCTTTTCACATGTTGCTTATCAGTGTCATGGTGTTGTGCTCTGGTCCCCAGCTGCTACGGAGCCGTGCAATCCCTGAGCGGGGATGCAGAGCGGGACGTAGCCGTGGAGGCAGTAGGTCAAGGAGAGTGCCGCTTGTACAGTGAGGACACCATCACCGATGAGGAGGGCCGCTTCAGACTCAGGGGTCTGCTGGTGAGGGCACTAAGGCAGCAAGCATGCGAACAGTGACATTAGTATCTCTTAAATGATTAACAAATGATTAACACAATGTTTCCTTACAGCCGGGTTGCAAGTATCTGATTAAGCTACATGCTGAAGGCAACGACCACATAGAGAGGGCTCTGCCACAACACAGAGCTATAGAGGTAAGCAGCAAAATGATGACAGGCGTCCTCTGCTCCATAATTTTCCAATGTGCTAACAGTTGTTCAGCTGAATAAACTGAATTCCTAAGTCTTTTAACTGATTGCCATGTTGATGAAAACTCTATTAATTCATCAGAATTCTTACAGTTACAGCTATCAATTAGGATCAATTATGATCAACAAATGATTAATCAACAGTTATTTGCTTTTACAAATATATATGTTGTAGAGGTCAACCGATATATCGGGCCGATATTTGCCAATTTTTAATATATCGGCATTGGCCGATATCTATGTTTAGTAGCACCGATTTAAAGTGAGGCACGTCTGCAAGCAGCCCCGTGTTATTGGTGTGGTGGAACGTACTGCACATGCAGAATGCAGAAAGTTAGAATGCACTTTAGATGTTCTGTGTCAAGTGTCATATACATTTTCATTAAACCAAACACAAATGTTGCTGGTTACTAATGTGTTTAAAGCACTACTATTATTTATTTTTTATATATTTTATATTTTTCAGTTTAATTGATTTTTATTTATAAAGTTGTATTTATTTTATTTAAATGTATATTTAAGTTTACACTTAAGTTCCAACAAACTTGAAAAATTCAGCTTGATAAATGCTTTTATGTAAATGATTGACAGTTGTTTTTTTTTTTAATATTACCTGTTCTGTCTATCTAATACTTTGTCAGTTTATTCATGTTTTTGGTTAACGTTATGGTTCAAGTCAGTGTTCCAATTAATGATGATGAGTTCAGAAATTTTGTGCATCCACTTGTTATTATTAGTGTGACATTTTAGCATGCAAATAAAGCGGAAAACGTCTAGATATCAGCCCAAAAAATCGGCAGCACATATCGGCCATCGGCTGACCCTGACCTCTAAACATCAGCGTTGGCATCAGTTATAGAAAAACACATATTGTCCGATCTCTAATATGTTGTGCTGCTGACGCTTAAGAGACACTTCTAAAACCTTATTTTTTCTTTAACTTTGAAAAGTATCTCCACAGAGTCTATTGAGTAGCTAATGAGGATCTTTTGATCATATCACATTACCTTCACAAGAGGATTTTCTTTGCCTAGATATCACAAACTTGTAAATGGTCCCATTTCCTAAACACTTGAAGTTGTCTTCTTCATTGGCCCCAAAGCTGAGACTCACAGAGAAACTACTGTTTCTGTCACATGGCCCAGAGCAGCTACTAAATGCACTTGGGATAGCACCCTCAACAGCTGCAGGTCAAGGTCACAAATGAACTTTGAACCTTCTCACTATAATGCTAAGTCAAACTTGAGTCTTTTTCTTTGTGCTCTGTGCTGAAGTAACATTCATGAAAACAAAATTGGAACCTATAAAAACCTTTTTGTAATTGAATTGTTGAAATGACTGTGGGAACCCTGTGATTATGACTTGTCTGCAGCCTTATCACATGGGTCCTTCTCTATACGTAGAACAAAAGCACCGGTAATCCCATTGGAAGTTTAAACCTCTCTCTTCATAATTTTAGCTTGTCAGAAAAGTGCAGGCCCCCTAATCTCCCTGGTAAGGCTGGAAATGCCTTAATTCCACTTAATTCTCTGTTATTATCACACCGTGTGACTTGACAAAGCTTTATCCAGAGTCTGCATTTTCTTTAGTAATTCCAAGTTGTACCCTCACAGTGAGCTTTGTGTATTCGCGCTCAGGTTGGCAGTAGTGACATTGAAGGGATCAACATCATCGCCTTCAGACAGATCAATCAGTTTGACCTCAGCGGAAACGTCATCACGTCCCCTGAACATCTGCCAACACTGTCGGTATGACTGCCTAGTTTATGTTATCCCCGCATATTTATAAATCTTTAGTCAGATGGCAGCTATTTTACCCTCTCGTGGTCTGCAGGTGAAGCTGTACAAGAGCGACAATCTAGACAACCCAATCAACAGTGTCTCTCTGGGACAGTCACTCTTCTTCCACTTCCCTCCACTGGACAGAGACGGAGAGGTATCAGCTTTTATTCAGTCTGAACTGATGCAGTGTGGCAACAAGACATTTTGCTCATTCTCAAAAAACCAAAATACAGATTTGTAATCCATATTATTCATTGGTTCTAAGTCTTAATCTCATAATTTCCTCTCCCTCCCCTCCAGACCTACGTTCTGATGCTTTACTCCACACTGTCCCGCTCCCAGTATGACTTCACCCTTCCCCAGGTCTCCTTCACCTCCACCGGCTACCACAAGCACGTCACACTCACCTTCAACCCCACTGTAAGATACATATCATCTGTTTGAGTAAATATGTTCCCCTTTTACTGTAAATAAGAATGAATCTTGACTGTACAGAGACTTCTTTGTCAAAACAATATTGAATGGACTGTTTCCCTTCAAACTGTTGTCTCATATTGTCATGTGTGTTTTTTCCTCCAGCGTAAAGTGCCTGACCAGGATGTTGCCCAAGGCTCCTACATAGCTCTGCCCCTCACTCTGTTGCTCCTGCTAGCAGCCTACAACCATGAGAAGGTACATAATCAGCTCCCTTTGCTCCAGAGAACATGTACAAAAGCTTTTCTTACTCCGCTGTTGAATATTTTTTCCTATTTAGTTGGATTAAACCTCAATGAACTAAAACAAATAATATTCTTCTCTATGAGGTTTTCATATTTTAAAATCAGCTTTTGTCCATTCATTCATTCATTCAACTGTTCCTCCAAAACACATGTTTTTAATACATTTTGCTGGCCTGTTTTACAGGTCATCCCCCTCCTGTTACAGGTTGTGAACCGTATCCAGGGAGTGAGGAGCATGGCCCAAGCCAGCGGGGACAGTGCTGCTCTGGATGAAGCCAAACGTCAGGCTAAGAGACAGAAAGCCAGGCGTACATGAGTTCACAACCGTGGCTCACCTCAGACAACATCTTTGTATGGTAAACAGCACACTTACTACCCACAATCCCACCTTCAGCCAGCAATGAGTTCCTCAGTTGCAGCGGCTGATGGTGGGTCCTGGCAAGCTGTTTAGCTCACAGAGATGTTGTTTTCCCTCAAGCGAAGCCCGCCATGAACCATTTGAGTTGCATCACCACCACCTCATCAGCCATTAAGGTTCACTGGACTGAACTAGCTAATATTTTAGTGTTGGTTTTTTTTTCTCCACAGAACACTCATTGTCTAAAATATAATGTCAATATTTGTGATAGAATTTGAGCCATTTTTATACATTTGTAATTTTCCTAAGTCAGCTGAAATCTTTTCTGTTTTGAAAGCACTTGAATGCTTTTGATATTCATCAACACATTATTTAGGACTATCAGGCACTCTGGAAAACCGTGTGTCTCATCTCCCAGCATTAAGGCTAATTCTGACAATATGCAGAGGTGATTTTCATCAGGCTGTAGCAGGAGTTTGATTTGATCTAAGCAGAACTATTAGGGGTCATTATAAGGGTCAAAAAGACTTTCACCTTGAGAGATACTTGCCAAAAATGTTTTTCAAAGCTTGTAAATCAACCTACCCTTGTAAAACTGTCAGGCTGGTTAACAATGTTTGAAGATTTATTAGGTTTACAGTGACCTTCTGTCAACTTCAGAAGTACATATCAAAGTAATAACATAATTTGAGCAAAGGTTTTATTTTGACACCAAACATTTTAAATATCCAAAATCATTCTAACAGCTCCTTTTAACAAAAGATGAACAGCATCAATTCACAAGCTGAAAATCTTTTTTCCCCTTATTTGAACCCATTTGATCATGAACGCCATTGACCAAGCCATCAAAAACTTTCTCTGTTGTGTATCTGACAACTATGCTTGAAAAACAGCCAAAGGTGTTGATCATCTAATGGCTGCTTCATACCGTTGTCATGGGCAACACAGCCATGAGTTACTGTAAGAGACTCCATATAATCCTGTCAGTAATTTATAGGATAATAAGCGTAATGCAAGATTGACTTGATGTCAGTTTTGAAAATGAGGGTGGTAAGATGCTTGAACTTTAGATTTGATTACAGCTTGGAAACTTTTTTTCGGGGGGGGGGGTTAGTCGTCCTGAGGGTAGAGAGCTATAGGGGATAACTGATAGTTCAATAATTTATTAACATATGTCTAAACAGATGCGAATGTTTCAGAAGTGTGGCTGTTTTTTGAATGATTTTCTGTCACATGAAGTGTTTAACAAGCAGTTTTAAAGAGCAACCTAACATTTAAGGAGACGCCTATCCCACAAATGAGTGAGAGTATCTGAAAAGGGCCTGTCATGATGTTGAGCTCAACTTTGAAAGATAAGACAGTGTGATAATTGTGGGGTTAGCTCATTGTCTTACCACTCGGCTGTTTAATGCCATGTAATAACAATGGACCCCAATTATTTCTCTGTACTCAATTCATCTGCTCTGATTGGAGGCTGACTTCCACTGAGAGATGAAAAGGCCATTTACTATTTACTGACTTTAAAGATATTTCAGTTCGTCCCCATTGAAGGGGGGTTGATTAGTTTGGTCATTTTGGCCAAAATCTGTGAAAAATAATAAAAATCTTTTTTTGGGGGTGAATAAAGTTTGACTGGAAGAAAATGAACTCAACTGGTTTATGGTTTTGCCTCTAGGGGGCAATATAATGCTAAACATTAATATTTTCATTAAGATGATAACAATTGCAGATCTCATCCTTGGTGTCAAAGAACAACTTTGAGATTTTTAGCTATGTGTTGTTCCCCCAAAAAATAAGTATAAGACTTATCTCACTGTTCCTTGTCCTCACTAAAGAGGCACACAGAACAAAATGTGTTGGTGCACATTAGGAGCACAGCCAGGACAGGCTAATGCTTTAAGAGTAGATCTGTCTGTAAAGGACCACTTTCATCTTAAATCCTATTGTTGTAATGTGTCTAAATCCCTTTGTGCTCCGTCTTGACAGCTTTACCACACTGCCTCTGTGTGCTGTCTATTGGACAATGTAAATATGTCACATTATAATGACCAACAGTCAGTCCAACTCCGGCAGTGATCAGGTGGAAAAAGTCTTCAAAAAGGTTTCAGCCCCTTTGTTTGGTCACTATTGGATAGACAGTATTAGATGATTCCCAGCTTTTATAGACAAAAACAGCTTATGAAAAAATGCGAGTGGAAGGGTATGGGGGGAATATCCTGGCTAGTAATTGTCAGGGAATAATAGTCTCAATATATTATCTATCAAGCGTAGACCATAGGTACCCAGAACCGAGACTGAGTATTTGTTATCAGTACTTTGGTCTTGTGGCAACAGCTCACCAGCTATTGAGCTTGGAGTTAAGCCAAAAAACTTTGCGTTTTCTTCTTTCACACCAGAGACTTTGACTTGGCATAGTGGCAGGAGCGGATGGCAATCAAGAACATTTACTGGAGACTTACGTATATTTTTTGAATATCTGTACTTTAGTATTTTTACATGGAAGCTTTTGACATTTACTCATCTAAAGACAAATGCCATAATTTTGACTGCACTATGTTTCTGAAGTACTCTGTAGTCTGAAAATGTGATAGACCATATGCTGTATTTGTCACTGGAAAGGGAAACAATCAGAGCCAACTCCTGCACTGTCAGGTGTGTTTGTTCCAGCTGCATGTTTGAACAGCTCAGTTTGAACCTGGCAGCCACCTAACAATGGCTAGATTTTTGAGGCAAAATCTTCTGTTCTGGAGCAAAAGGCGCCTTAAATTCATGACCCTCCTGCCGTCACTGCCTAAAAAAATATTGGGAGCTGACAATGGCTCCTTTTGTTGATACATGGGTATTTTTATGGTAATTCCTGGGGCTTTGAAGCATATCCTACAAGCTGTTTCTTCTACAGTGCTTCGGCAGAGTCATTAGGTTTTGTGTAAATGATCTGTGGAATAATACAACAACAAAAAATGGGAAAAATGTGATACAATCAAAAAAGAAAAACCCAACTACATCTGTACCTAGATATTTTCAAAATCAAGCATCTCTGATGTTATTTTTCATTTTACCAAGCAACCATTTATTTACACAGAGAGAAATATAAAGTTCTCCTTGGAGTTGTGTTCCTGGCCGCCTGGTAAATCCACTCTCTCCTGACATCTTTTATTCTGACTCTGTAACTTCTGAGGAAAATGTCTTGGGTTTTGTTTGCTACTTACCGACTATCTTTTTTTTTTTGACTGTGACAATTGTGTTTGTTTGTGTAAAGATATAACTTACTGGTTACATGACATGGAATCCACAATAAGGATGAGGTCATTTTAAAGTAATTCACTTGCTTGAATGTTGTTGGTAGGAGCTGTGGTCTTTTCATGAAGGAATGAACTCTGACACTGGAAATAAGCCCTCTATACTCTGTTCATCATCCTCATTTTTGTCTTTTCTTTCTTCTGTCTGTGTAAGTTTAAGAAGTGAATTAGAGGAGACCGTTTTGGTCTGTGTAACTGCACAGCGGGGGCGTCATCTTTATCCTCTGCCCGCTCCAGCCATTGTCTGGCTGTGCCACTAAATACACAGCCTTTTGACTGCAGCTGAGACTGCACTGGGCTCATCTGCTGGCATATTGTCATGATGAGATGCAGCCAATTAGTATGAACTGCTTTGGTCCGCATCAGTCTGTGGCAACCTGAGAAATAAAAGCTCCAGCAACACACTGGGGTAAGCAGTCTGATCGAATAACCTTGTCATTCAAGTTCATGATGCCTGACAGTCTGTAGTGGACATGCATCTTGGTTTTTCTATTTCTCTTCACCTACTTTTATTTCTTTCAAAATGTGAAGATTTTTTTTTCTGGGATCATTATGGTACAATTTGCTGAAATCCTAGTGTGATTGAAGGAAAACAGTCCACATGTGTGACTGTCATGACCTTTGCTCTCAGAGCACTGCCTGTGTGCTTTATAGAGCCTTTATGAAGCTACTGAACTTTACTCCAGGATCACTTTGAGCTTATAAGAGGTCCCCAGCAAACTGTAAATTAGTGGAAGTTGTTCAAATCAGGTAATGTTAATTAATTGTCGTTTGAGATGTTCCCGGACCTACAATAAACTGACAAAGTTCTTATTGCAAAGAATCTGTAAAATTCAGGTTTGCTGTAAGTGAATTTATGTAGAAAGTTGTCTCCAAAAGCTATACAGCCTCATGTGTATTAATGTGTTGCGTAAAATAACCCTTTTGTCCATTTATGTCACCCCAAACTGCAGTGGCACGCTGCCCAACCTGAGTCACCCCTACCAGTCATAACGTATTGGCCAGGACACAAGTCATTATGAAGCAGAAGAGGGAAGAGATGGAGGGAGGGGGAGGGGGTGCAGCACACCGTCTGTGGCACATTAATACCAGACGTTTGATGAGAAGGCCAGTGAGGGGTAGAGGAATGAAATATTCATTGGGGATGATGACAATATGGGCAGTGGTGAGGATAATGTGTAATATTACCTACTGGCTGCTTTTCGTGGGAGCTGATTCGTGTGTGTGTGTGTGTGTGTGGAGCAACATGACCCAGACAGACTCTATAGGCCAGTTTCTATCAGAACAAGAGGTGTGTCATGACACCCTTTTATGGAACTTAATGCCTACTTGGTGTACGCCAGATGTGATGAAAGCAGTAGTTCCATCCCCACTAATGTAATCAGAGAGAGCCTGAGAGCACCGAGCATTTCAGTCTCATCATTATTTGAATTCTTTTAAACACACTGGCTCTCAGAAAACGAGTATTAGTCTTAGAGCTTAGTCAGGCCAGTTGAACTTTGAAAATCAGTTTATTACAATTGAATTGCTGTGATCTTTGCATTCGCTTATAGACGCTTGGAGCTGACACATCGTGTTCAACAATATGTGGACTTTACAAATGACATTCTTGATGGAGAACATCCAGTTTTATATGACCCTACTTTGCCAGTGGATGGTACAAAGCCCATCTCATGAATTAAAGGTCTATACCTAAAGCGACAATAACCATTCTTTTCATATCGATGGATATTAATGGATAACACGACCAGATATGTGAAAATTATTTCTCATCAGGACCACCGTGGGAAAAGGAGTATCACCTGACTATGCAGCTTCCATCAGCTTGTACAAAAAACTTTGTGGCCAACGCAGCTCTCATTACCATTGCTTCATCAAAACATTTCCGAAGTCATAATTTTTCATTCCTGCACATCAGTGCTTTTCTTGGCACTTCACCCCCACCGATAAATCAGAAGAATAATGTGAAACTATGTACATAAATGAAAGATAACATAAGAGAAAGCATTGTCCTACACTCCACTTTGTTTTTAGAAAGTAACTGCATAATGTACAGCCTGTTTCTGTTTTCTCCAAGAGGTCAGACTATTTTTTTTTTTTTTTTGGTCAAGTAATTATTGCGTCAACCAGCTTTAAGCACCATCTATTTTGTAAGGATGCATGACTTATGACTGAATGCCCTGGCACGTAGTAATCTTACAGCAGCTCCTCCAAAAATCTATATTAAAATCAATATTAAATTTGCTTCACACACCATTGTTGGGAAGATTTAACAGCTCTTCTGTGGGATGAGACAAGTCTGGGTTCAGGTATCTAAATCAAACATCTCTAGTTTTTATTTTAGGGGCATTTTATGTCTTTACAGACTTTTACAGAGAGATGGTGAAAAATGAGGACAAAGAGGAAGGAGGTGAGAACAAAAGGTCACTGGCCTTGCTTGCAGAACCCACAGGGATTATATATTTTTTATATGATGTATGTAAATAAGGCAAAATTTGAATTCATATTATGACACATCTAGAAAATATACAGCTCTGACACTTCTATTATGTTGATGTTGGTTGAAGGTCGAACAATTTTTTTTTTTTTTTCTTTCTTTGTTCCATTTTCAGTCAGACATATTGGCACTGGCGTTTAAAACTCATCCACTTCTCTGCATGAGCCTTTGTGCCTTTTTCCCAGCAGATCAGTGTAAGGTGAGCCACGTACAAACACTGCCTTTTAATCTTCTGCCTGTCCCAAAATCTCTCCTCAAACATGTGTGACACTGACCACAGCCACTGTCTGTCCATTCCCCATTCCTTCCATCCTGAGCAGGGTCAACAAGGTGAGCCATCCTCTCTGCAGCCCTTTCTGACCCTCGTGAAGTCACACCGACTTGTTGGCAATACTCAAGTTTCTCACAGATCAAATGAGCGTCCAGGCCTGTTTGCCATTCAGCAAGTCTCTGTAGCTGCCACCCCATTGGCTTGAAAAAATTTCAGTTGGCGGGCACAGTGATAAAAGTACAGACATGACAATAATAAAAAAAAAAAAGACTCTCTTTCTCCCCTCCTCTCCATCATTCTCATTTTGCCCCATATCTCCTCTCTCTTCCCTCATCGCTCTCCTCAGCTCTTGGTTCCGATACACTGGTGCTATAGTCTATACTGTCATCTGTGTGGTCAACGGAGCCTGACGAAAGGGGAGGAGAAGCGAGACAGAGGGGGCAGAGAGAGAAGAAGAGATGTCTGGTGTATATATGGGGAAGGGGAAGAAGTTCATCAGAGTTCCAGAAGTCCTTGAGCAAAGTGACCTTGTGGAAGAGGATGAAAGAATCAGGCATGGCTGCTGTTACCCGAGAGGAAGCCCTGACCAACGCTCTCTCATATACAGACCTTTCTTCATGACATCAGCAGGATGAACCTGATTCTTAATTATTAACAGCTTTCAGTCGTATTGATTAATGTCCAACCAGTCGTTAAAGCTGCCTTTGCAGCCCAAGGGCCTGTATCACTAAGATGGACTCTGACCATGGTGTAGATATAACAGTCAGACTTAAGATGGATATCCAAATTCATAACAGCACTGGATGACAGTGAATTTAGGTAAATCAAGACCATTGCAGTAAAAAATGTACACCTGGAACAAATTATTTTTGGAAGAATTCAACAGTTGGCTACAAGGGCATTTTACTTTGGTATACTGTATTTGTATATATATATGCAAAAGATATATATTTTATTTATGGTATTTATGTATTGAATTCTTGTTTCTGATTGCCCATATGTTTTTCTTACTGTTTCCTCAACTGATCTGATTATTGATTGCTTGTTTGACTGTTGGTCTAAATGTACATGGAAAGCTGAAAACAAAATGCCCATTTGGGATTAGTAAAGGTGTCTGAAATATGAAAGCAAAATGGAGCCTGACCAAACAGACAGTTACATTACAGACAAGTCTTGAATATCTCTGAGACCGAGTCGAGGTGTCAACATAAATTCAAACAGCACATTGACAGCCCAGATGTCTTACTGTGGACGTTGATATTAACTTTTTTTTTTTTTTTTTTTAAGAAAGTTATGGTTTTATCTCAAGCCTTGCCTAATCTATGAGTAAATTACATACGTGCAGCTATGGATTCCCAAAAATGTCCTGTGAAATATGTTCTCTGCCTCAGTTATCTATGTTCTCCACAAACTGAATAAGAAAACACTATTCTAATGAGGTTTGTATTAGTTATCTTCAAGGCACAGCCACACCACGCATTAAACAAACAAAAAACAAACAAGACACCATTTCTGGATGAAGTTCTTTGTGCATCAGTTGGCATCGTCTGATCAAAACATGTTATATAATCCGTTGCAGTGGCATCAGGCATCGGAAAACGTCATGTTTCAAGATGATTGAGGACCATGGCACGAGGAGGAAAAGCGGACTCAAAGTTTCATTGTCTCCTTGTCTCACCCTTCACACTTTACTGCACAGTGGTGTCAGGATACTGATGATGCTGCCAGATACTACACACATGTTTTGATTAGGTTGAATATGCCTTTCCTGATTAATTGGATTAATTAAGTGGCTGAATAGTCGGCCAAGTGATAGCATAAGAGGGTTTGGTGTGCTAATTTGGTTTGATAGGTGTGCGGTGAATACAATTAGGAAAGCTCTGTCGATGCGGTTGTGTTGCTTTGCACTTGTCTGTTAGAGACATTGACTAAGATAAAAGAGGTAGAGTGTGTATGTGTATGTGTGAGACATAGAGAAAGCGACAGAGTGAAATGGTAACTTACCTCCACTGTTGGTTAGCCTGAGGATCAAGATGTGACACACTGAGAACGGGGAAACTAGTGTGAGAGGTCTTTGGTGCAAGAAGAAGATGGATGAAACGCCGTTGGAATTTAAATGGACTGTGTGCAGCTTTCACCATCAAAAATCCATTAGCACATTAATTTGGAGACATTAATATATTTAGTGTGAGCAATCAAAGCTGAGACTTGGTTGGTCTACACACTACTATGTTGCATGTTAAATAAGACCCCTGCTGTGCCGGAACGCTGAGCAAATCTGAAAAGAAGACACTGTGGGAATACAGCAAAAGCCTGGAGAACTATTTACAGCAGCTGCTGGAAAACAAAGGAGACAGAAATTCAGATATGTATAGCATGATTTATTTAGACAGCAATGAAAAAACAAAAACAAAAAAACTTTGGCAATTAGACTCAATCAATATGATTAATTATGGCCCATGAGCAGGATCTCCCATGGGTGCTGTGGTCATGGTTAAGGGATTAGTGAGACCATGTTGGTGATTGGTTGTATAAAAGTAGGTCTGGGATAAAAATTCCTGATACTGAGAGTAAAGAGTGAAAGATGATGGACCAGGCAGGATGATGTAAGGATGTGAAAATAAAAACTGAAAGTGAAGGAAAACTCCAGTGATGGAGGAGTTTATAGCAGGAAGAAATGAAACAACAGCAGCATACAAACAAAGCCTGATGAAGATTATTGATTAGAGATTTGACATTTTGTAACACTATCTATTTAAAAAAAGAAAAAAGAAATATATGCAACGATAAATGTGTCCACGTTTGTATGTGAAATATGAGTCAGCGTGGATTTAGCTTAGATTATATCTTGTTGCTATGAACCTGCAAAGCTGCCAGGAACAAGTGGAGACTCCAAAAAGGTCTGTTAAATTGTAAAATTTAGTGGAGATGGTAGCTATTTTCTTTTCCTCTCTCTCTTTCTCGAACTCTCATCTAAAGCAAGTGAGTTATTTCCCCAAATGTCCTACCGCTGACACAAAAGTCACTAACATAACTTAATTGATGCTGGCAGCTTGTGATCAAACTGTTTCTTATATCCACATGCAGCAAATACAGAGAAAGATGATCATTTATTTTAAGATACTATTTCTGCTCCTTTGATGAAATAAAATCTCATTCTGTTTTCTTTGTTGACTGTTACTGTAGCCTGCGGTCCTGATGAGAACAAAGCTAAATTTAGGTACTGATATACTGAAGTATGTTAAATATGGGCAAAGCTGCTAAAGCTAGCTGGTTTCTAAGTTTGTCATAGATCCATTACTGAGTTGGATCAATGAACTTGAACATAGATTGATTTTAGCTGCTCTGGAATTGAGTTGGAAAAACTGCATATTACAGAGATACAAAGTAAAGAAGAGTATCACTTAACCATAAGGCTGGCCTTGTAAAACATTTGTTAATGGCTTTTGACAAATTCAATTAGTTTCTTAAGATTTTATAAAAACCATCTTATTGTTTATAGTTATTTATGTACATTGTATTTATAATGTGTTTACAGCCAATTAACCTTTTTGTCAGCCATTTATAAAGCCTTTATATGGGTAGACCTATTATGAAGTGGTAGTAAAATAGATATGCAAATTGTATGGAGTATGGAGGAGTTTCTTTAGTCTGAGGCTTCTACCACAATCAATAGGAGGTTTACTGTCATGCTCAGTGGTCTCCAATGCTGCACAACTGAAGTCAGGTTCACACAGGATGCTGCTGGAGCCAAACACAGCAGCAGGTGTTTTCACTGATTAGTGTCTCCCCCTCTGGCCCAAAGCGCTCTAATCAGCGGAATCAAATGTTCAAGTATTTGCAGCAGACACACGACCCTGAACAGCACACTTTGCTTTATACCAAGTTACCCTCATATCACTATCGGTCTTCTTACCTAATGTTGGTCTCTTTGTATCAGATTTTCTCTTTCTCTCATGTACCTGTCCCTCAATTCCTGCAATTCTCGCATCTCTCTTTCTCCACGCCATCCTTCATGCTGAGGCGTATCCCTTGCCTTCAGATGTTAATAATACATAGCCACCAAAGCTTCGGATATGGAGTGAGAATGAATTCCTGCCTGGGCTGTTTTTCTGTCCGCTCAACTCCTGGGACCTTCACACCCACAGGATCTAGCCAGCTGCTAAGAGGAAAACTGAGCGGCAGTGGTCCTACTGTTACTAGCAGTTCACCCAAGTGTACGCAGAAACACACATCCAAACCTTTATATATCTGCTCTTTCAGTGTCTGATATCAGAATGCAAGTAAAATGTATAATCTTTTCTACAGTCAGGATAATAGACCATTGTTACTTACATTGTTTTTCTAGGTAATTTATTGTACAAATCAAGGAAATCACCTTTTCATTGGAAACATCTGCTCACAACAAATCCCCAAATAATGAAGCGCTGCCTTCTGGGTCCTTTAATGAAATGACAATTATAAATTCTCACCTAGTTTCCTCTCCCGAGAAGCCCTTTCAAAAACATGACATCATTACAGGGACAAATGAGAGCAATGCTCCCTCTAATTGATAATCTCATTACCTATGTCCACCAAGCTATTAACAGCCGCCATCCCCCTACACCCTCCGCTCTGCTGTGCCCGGGTCACTGGGTCACCACTGGGACATGCATATGAAAGCAGCCAGCATTAAATTGGTACAAGCTGGCCAGGCCACCATGTGGTCTAGTAGCTGACTGCTGTCAAATGGTTGTGCAGGACAGACACGCATTTCAAAGGGGCACCGCCTGCAACCAGCTGTTCTTTGATGATACAAACGGAGGAAAGGACGCATAGGAATGTTGGATGTAGGGATCTGGCTCTGGAGGTGTCAGGTGTCTGAGATTGTTATCACCAAAGCCCACAATGCCTGTGTACTTCCACTTTGTGAGATGTCTAGATGCACTTCAGGAGAAGTGTTTGAAGAAAAAGATTCAATAATTCATTCAACTTTATGCTCCCTATGTCTCTCTGTATTCCCTTGATGTTGTATAGTAACATCTGACCTGGGGCTTCTTTGTGTTCAGCTTCTAAGCATCGTCAGTATTTTACTGAGAGATTAAAATTTGTTTTCATGAAGGCTTAATGGGCTCAGTGTAAGACTGCCAACAAACACATCTAATATCAGATTTGGTTCATTTACAGACTGCGGCCAACACTGCAGGAATGCATTGCCACTCCAGAGCAACATTTCATTAATCAGTCATTTTCAATTAATTCTCTGGTTTACTTAATTTAGTTATATCAACATTGGGGCAAACACTTCATGCGTTAATGGAGTTTTTGGTCACTTGGGGACAACACAACCACCTGCACAACTCTGACATTGTATCAAATCAAGGTGAAAAGATGCTAGATAGGGGAAAATAATTATGTATCTTTCATTACTAGACCTTTGACATTATATTAATTTACTCAACTGATATTATAAAGATAATGATTTAACTGTAATTGTTGTTTTTCAGTCAATTCACATAACCAACTTTTGTGAAACTAAACAATTCTGATATTGTACTTTATCAATCCAGCAATAATAAGTGGCTTCAAATTTAACATCTCAAGGTGAATTAAGTTTGTTTGAGTGAGTTTGTATTTGTATCTTAAATTAATAATAAATAAGTAAATGACACATTTTTTCAACTTAACTCAAATACAAAAGCCTAGCAAAAGTTGTTTGCGTGTTTGTTTCATTTACGTGTACATCAGGTTGACGAGTAAATAACGAAATTAGTTACAATCTAGGCCAGGACACCTATCAACATGTTGACAGGTGAGTATTTACTATACTCCGGTTTCCTCCCACCGTCCAAAGACATGCATGCTTCGGTTCCTCTCTGTCTGTCTCTGTGTGTTGGCCCTGTGATGAACTGACGACCTGTCCAGGGTGACCCCCGCCCTCACCCAGTGTGAGCTGGGATTGGCTCCAGCACCAGAAACAGATAAGTGGTGGAAGATGAATGAAAAAATGATTAAATAACTACTTATTGGTCAAAAGACTCACCTTCCAATGTGATAGATTGATCTTATCAAAAAGCTGTTACTTGTAACAAACTCATATGGCAGTGAACACATTTAAAATTAATCATTTAAAACAGCTGATAAAATCCATCACCACAAAAAGAGTGAAAAGAAAAGTCATTCAAAATAGTTGATCTAAAGTCATATTCCATAAAGGGTTTAAATGTTTAGGTTTTGTTAAAGGGGGTAAAATGGTCGGTTATGAATATACCTACCTGATGAGTTGATCGGTGATCCACCTGTTGGACCTTGAACAGATTATCGGGATTGATTAGTTCTGCCTGCAGAGGTCGGCCATGATGAAGCTGCCGGAGAAGAAGCCTTGTGTCCGAGCATTTTCAGTTATATTTCCCCTTTTCAGGTAGGTTATAAGTATTTATGGCTTTGAACTTAAGTAAATCTTTTATTCATCTGTGTTTTATGTACATGTTAGCTGTCTTCAGAATGTTTTTAATTTTACTATCGTTGATTGATAGACTGCCGGAGCAGCTAGCTTAATCCCGTCCTATGTGTTCCCTACAACTGAATGTGACAAATACACTGGCGACAATAATTTACAGTTTAGCTTTTAGAAAAAAAAAAAATCAAATAGAGATACTACACATTGTACCTAAATGCTAAATGTTAAATGATAAAAATTGAAGTGAAAGCCTGACTGTGAAATCAACAGGAGATATTTCTTGACATGATTATATTCATGTTGAAGAATTGTTGAACAAATACACTCTGAATGAAGCTGCTGCAGAGGACTTCTTGTGTCTGAGTGTATTTGTTTATATTTCCCCTTTTCAGCGTGTTTATTTTGATATCAACTGCATACCTTTTGGTGACACTGCACTTTATTCACATCTGGCACATGCAAGTTGTGACACTATCATGCTGTTTTTTTTTTAACCAGGAAACCATGATGACAAACACCCAAGCTGAAAACAGCAGACAACCTTACGACGGCATCGCAACAGCTGTCATGCCTGTTATCGTGCTGACATTTTGCCGTTGTCACCGGTCAACCAGTCATCACAGGTTGGACCGCAGACATCTTTCACTGACAGGTGAGTTGTGGTTGGTCAATACTGAGACATTCCTTGATATTTCCTGTCACCTGATAGTCAGCGTTTACGGAGTTGGAAGTCAGCTGCAAGGCAACTTGGTTTTGCTGATTAAGTTCAAAGCTGCTCAATTGACTTTCCTGTGATTATTTAGTAAACTTCCTGGAAACAACATTAGATCTTTGACTGTGGCCGCAGTGGGAAGGGAAACGCATGCTGCGAGTGTTTTCTTTGACATTGATGAGCTGAATATCTCTGTTTATTTAGCCAGCACTTAATGTAAAATTGAGCACACATGCCTTGTCACAACGCAAACCAGCTTCATTTATCCTTCCTAGAGAAGTCACAAGTGAAACTGATCTAAGGCACTGGACAAAGTCACGTTTAATAAATAATGAAGCATGACTTTTTGCACTTGGTTTCCTTACTGGAGAACCAACATCCAACTATGCATTTTCCTGTAATTTCTATTGCAGGAAAATACATAAAAGGAAGTATACTCCAAAATGCGTAAAATGCAGTATGTCATAAAATGCTATAAAATGTAGCATGTCATCTGCAAACAGTCAGGTTGACACTGTTGACCTGTTCAAAGTATTGTATTCCAGTTGGTGACGGAGACGTTGGTGATGGAGCCTATATCCAGCACACATTAGTGCATCATGAATATCATGAATTTTCTAAATAAAAGGTGATATGTTTGCTGGTTAGAAACAGGGAAATCAGTTAAAATGCTTAAGAATATGTTTTTTCTATTTGTATCGCCTTGTGATTGGACATGATTTATCAATAGATTTTCATTCACACTCAGATTCACCTTATCTGTATCATCACCTCTGAACTCTGCAAAATAAATGTATGCAGCTCCTGTCGCAGACTTGCTGACAGTTGTCCAGTCAGGCTCGATCATCTGTGGCACTGACAGTTTATTGGTTCTCCTTAAGATACAAAACTCTTGTGGGAATTGATAAAAGTCGGAGGTGTCATAAGTGATGAACCATTGGCATTTCTTCCATCTACACCAAAACTTTCACATCTCCTATGATTTAAGAGTTATTTTAGCACCCATGCAGACCATCATTGAAGATAAAACACATCCCACCTTTGTTAAAAGAGAAAATACCCTGTAGTTCTGTTAAACTTAGCTACTGGTAAAGGACAGTTACCAGTTTTTCTGCAGATTTTTATTGATTGATTTTGGAGATAGTAACCACTTTTACCCACACAAATTCAAATGGTGATAATTTCCCATTTTCTTTAGCTGCCCCTGCAGCTCATTCACACTTCCATGAACCGATGATGACTTGATGACTTACATAAATAAAGTGGAGGTATGGGTGGTACTCAGATCTGAAGCCAGGCTATGCCAGAATACAGAGCCGTATAAAGTTACTCAGACAATGTACAATATATCCATTGACAGCAAAAGCCAAGGAACAACTTGCTAGTGGAGCCAAGCTTGACTGTTTCTTCAACGTGCAGTCAGATTTGGACGTGGATAGCAATTAAAAGATGATCAACAGTACGCTTAGCAAGTGTTTCCTGATGGACGCCCACAGGCAGGTGGACTTGAGTGGCAGCTTGGCATCCAGTGGTGGAGAGATCCATCATGTCATGACAGGAAGGAGAGGACTCTGACGTCTTGGCCTGCCCTGAGAGGCCAGCGCCTGTCAGCTTAATGAGGCTCCCAGTGACAGGTGATGTGGTTGTTAGATTGTATGTGTGTGTGGGTTGGGTATGTTTTTGCCTCGTTAACATGACTTTCACAGATGAAATGTCTGCTATTTTGTCTAGTTGTCTGCATTTTCAGCAGTCTCGTGTTCCTTTTGCTTCGTTTCTCACAAAGATCACAGCCACTACATTTATAACTCATAGACCACTGGGCACTGTATCTAACCTGCATCTTAATCTTTCTCGACTTCCCAATGCAAGTTATTCCAGCCTGAGTGAGTGCACCAAAAAACTTTATGTATAAATAACTATTTGAACCTCACCATGTCTAACTTCCTTTTCTCCTCCAGCGCACCTCATTGCCACTGAAACTCCCTCACCTCTTCCCCTCGAACCACCCACTCATCTTCCTTTCCCATGTGTGGGTATTAGGTTCACACAGTAGAATACAGATGAGTCCAGCATGGACCCTTTTATCGATTTCTCCCACACTACCAGACACAAGGATAATGAAAGGGTTTTCCTTGTTCTCCCCTCCAAGCAGCTTTGTGCCATACCTCAGGAGGTTTGGAAGTAGCTATGGCACAATTTGAAGAATCTGAACACGGTTTCAGTGATGCTATAGACTGTGGTTGTCTGATATGTTCAAGCCAGGTGTCAGGTGTGATAACCAAGAGAGCAACAGATGACAAACATGCCTTTGCCAGATGTAATGCTGCATTAGGTAATGTCACCTGAACCTCCAAGAGTGTACACTACCCCAAATTAAATAATAGCAGGATGGGGCTGTGAATGTTAGTCTAAACTCTGATGGCATCCCACACAAACTGACACACGGTGAGGAATTACACAATGTATGCAAAAATAATGCATGTTTTCTCTCTCTCTCTCTTTTATTTTTTTTTTATTTTTGGAGTAATCTGCAACCACACAAATTAATGTGCTTTGTTCATAATAAACTAACCTTTGGACTTGGCAAGAACACTTGATTACTGCTGATATACACCTGCACTTGCTTGATAAATAAAAATAAACAAGGCAGCAATAACAAGCTGTTCAAGGGAGGAGAAATGGGCAATTTTGGTTGAATTAAGTATTTGAAATACTGATCTCATAAACCTGTATGGTGTAAGTACAATTATACAGATCTGGATGAGTAGAGTAGCCACTTTAATTGTGATAGGGAGGTGAGTCGTACATTGTAGACTGATGGACTTCCAGAAGTGACGGTGGCCATTTGAGAGCATCGAGGGACAGATTTCTCTTCTTTTAATCTGGTCGCACTGGGCTGGGTGTGTCTTCATTTGGTTGCTGAGAACGCTAATGGCTGCAACACTCTTGAGGATATAATTACTAGCCAAGTGGTGTTCAGAGATACGAAATCTGCCTTCTTAATTGCTGCCACTTCCGCTCTAAGAAAAGAAGCTTTTCTTTCGTCCTTCTGTGAAAGGAATGTTGAGAATGGCAGGGCAGGAGAGAGACCAGAAGGATGATGAAATAAACAATCTGACACTCAAGCTAGGGTTATGGGCACATCTTAATTTGTCACCTTTGTTGGTTTTGAATAAGAGTCAGACTAGATGGTACAATCGGATGAGAAACTTGGAATTTTACAGCATCACAGTGTATATGCCTAAATGTCTCTATTGATTTCTTCACGAAGGGCAGCTCAAATGGAATATTGAGCTATTCAGTCAGAGCTGGTACATACCACTCTCTCTGACTTTCTCTTTTTCTGCACCCAGAAGGGCACCTGGTTTCCACAGCACCCAAAGGAAAAGACTCTTATTATGGGAGCATTACGAGCAGGTGCCCAGTGCTCACAAGTGATTGGTGTCGGTGCCTGCAGGCGTGAACTCTTGGCCTTTTCCGCCGTGACTCTTCATCAAACATGCAGACGAGAGCTGAACGGCCTTGCAAGGCAATCGCAGGTTAACACCCATGAGCTAAGATTACATGGAGAGATGCACACCAGAGCACTTAATCACATGGTTAAAAGGCTGAGTTTGGTGGTAAAGGATACAGGAGAGTTGGTAGTCTGTACCCACCATTCCCTGCATGTTGTTGTCTGACCACATTGTATTTCAAAGGTACAGGAAACTCTGTACATTTAAAAATAGCATTAAGTGTCCATGTAACCTCGTTTTGAGCTCTCCTTGAGGGACTTTGAATTCATGAAATGATTTATCAGAGTTGACACATCAATTTCTTTGCACTCAAACTTTGCTGCATATGCTTTTGTTCATGAGATCATTTTCTTATGTGCACTGTCACAGATGTAATTTTTGACAGCTTTTTTTCCACCCACAGTAAAATACTGTCACTTTTAATCAAACAAGCACATTTGTCAGTTTAGACATTAGAACGAAAATCCAGTCCTATTACGGAAATACTGTACATAACACTGTACTTTGTTTTCATCTGGTACATTAATATTCAGTGGAGCATAGCTATCATCCCCCATATTTAAAAAGCGTTTTAATTACATGTGCATAATCATACATCTGCCCACTCTTTAAACATATTCACTGTGTTAGACAGTATATGCATTAGCCTCTATACATTTGAGAGAAACCTGATTGTGAATAGGGTATAGTCAGTCCTCTCTCACCTCCCTCTTATATACATCTGCCTTTTGCTGCTTTTCACAGTCAATCATATCTTTGATTCAACAAAAGAAGTTAGAGAGTGACTTTTGGTCAGCCAACTGCCCTCACTGAAAACTAGATTGGTCCACCTTTCACTGATATAGATTTTGCAAATCCCCATCCATAACGCAATGACTGCCATTCCAGGAATGTGGGATTTTGCTTGAAGGTTCTTCTGGCATTTTCTGAAAAGGTCGCCTTAGCCATTCACTATTCAGTTATATAACTTTTAAAGGAATGCTTTTCACTGATATGTTCAATAGTAATGGCACCTTATAGGTGGCCCAAGCCCTGAAGTATTATGGTTATTGATCAAAGGTTAACAGGTTCAGGTGATATCTGTGCAGCATTTTATATCAGCTGCACTTGAAGCACTGGCTAAAAATGGTTGGAATATTTTCATCAAAGGGACAGAGATAAGAAAGAAAAACAAGTCCCCTGTAGATATAGGTCCTGTACAGTATGGGAAGTTCACTGCATTTGTGGACTTTTTATGATGATTGAATTAACCTTTAAAGAGACTGTCGTCTGGTAAAAACAGACACTGCAATTCTTCCGTGAAGCCCATTACTACCTACAGTTAGCAATTATGACAGGAACACAGGAGGAGTTGATGAAGTAGAAAAGGTATTGAGCACTGGGAGGAGGTTGGGGTGGACAAATTGGTCAACAAAACATGAATCTTTCACACTGAAGGCTGCTGTTTTGTTTTTTCCCCATGTAATACTATTAATCTGTATTGTTTCTTAAAGCTGCATAATTATTACAACGAAGATGACAAAGTACAGATTTTAACTCAAACCAAACTTTTCATGTACCTAAGCAACCACAACCCCTAACCCTAACCCTCTGCCAGAGCAAACACTTTGCACACAAATTGCAAACAAAGACTCGGCTTCAAATTCACCCTTTGTCTTTGCCAGTTCTTTTGATTCATGGGTACAATACATAGGGAAGTCTCTAGAACTACTGCACATGACAGCAAGTGTGCCATTCTATGTTTTGTCAACCCATTCATCCATACTAACCTTTGAATAGAGAGGAACATCAGAGTTCCTCTGTTGCTCTCATCAAGAATGAAGTGCTTAACAAACTTTACACCATCCACTGAAACTAGAATAAAGTCATTCAAACACAGAGTTTTTTTGTTTACATGAAGCATCTGATGCCTCCCAGAAAATAAGGTAATAGGGTAAAAATAAGGTAAAGGTAATGTTGATTTGCATAAAACTGGAAAGAGCAATGATGTGAAAGTAGGATGGGAACTTGTGTGATGCAATTTTTTTCACAGTCTATATGCTGCTTATGTATGCGATTGAACTACAGCAATGCAAAAACAAGGCTTCGCCCAAATGCCTGTATTCACACTATCCCTTATAAGCTGCCACAAGCATAAAGGTTTGAGTGGCACAAAACATTTGCATTTATAAAGTCTGCACAGAATTATATATTTTTCACCATAGCTGACAGACAAACATCCTGTCTATGCTGCATCCTCAGCCTTAGTAAGAAGTCAGAAAGGTGTTATTTCACTTCTTCTCCCATAGATATAATGTCTGATAGAATCTTTTTTTGTTCGTGATCCTGTCTGGGTCTGAGTTTTTTTAAAAATACCAGTCCTTTAGTAAATTACTAAAAGCATTTAGTCATTTACAGAGAAAAAAACAAAGAGGCCAGAGTATATGCACAGAGATGTTTTGTTTGATTATGTGTATAGTATGCGTATATTTCCTTCTCCTCCAGTGAGATTTTGAACATCTGTGACTGGACACACAAATGTGAATGTGTGCACACATGAATGGATGTGCTCAGGAGTAATTGGTTTTGTGTGCAGAATCACCAGTGGAACAGCAGAGGACAGGTGGAGAGGAGAGGAGCAAGAGAGAAGATCCTTTGCCTCAGCTCATTAACCAACGCCTGTTAGCTTGGAAATAAATTGGTTGAGATTCCACCACTGTAGAGGCTGATTAGTTCATTTTTTCTCCTCCCCCCCGACTGATCCGTCATTGGCGTAGTGAGGCAGAGCCGCTTCTCTCACTCTCTCCCTCTCACTCTGTCTCACTTACACACATGCCATGTGAGGCCGAGCACGTCCACACTCAAATCAGCCTGTGGGTCCTGGAGCAGATGTGAATGAGACAAGTGTCAGATGACTTGCAGATTGCCACAGCTCAAAGGTCACCTAGACCGACAGTATCTCTGTCTGGCTCGGCTCACGTCCAGTGGGACTGATGGCTGACAGAAAACTTCAAGAAGCAGGCAGAGTGATGGGAATTGGTTCATGCGCTGGGAGAAAAACCAACATAAAAACTCTAGCGTGTGATGCTGGTGGCTCAGGAAATACACAGAGTGCTCTGCTGTGACGGTTTTGGTCTACTGATCGTTCCTAACATATGATTCCGACACATAATCTCACCTTCCCTGTCATTACAGCCACAGTGGGAAGTGCCTCCTCTGCAGTATTACAGACATCACCGCTGAATACAGCATGAAAGCAAAAATTTGGATCATATCTTGTCATTTTCAAAACTTTGGCATGTGGTTAGCATTATTAGCATGCTGTTCAAAACACCAGCTGAACACTTAACCACGCTGAAAGTACATTGTAATCTTGAATGAAAGCACCCTACAGTAGTTTGGCATTCCAGAATGGGTATGATTTTTCAAAAGAAGTGTTTTCTGCAGTTATTGACTAGAATATGTGTTTAGCCCTGAGATCAGTGGAAAAACACCAAAGCATGTCACTGCTGGGCTACTTTTAGCCGCTGGTTTGATGAGTTTGTCAATACACACTGTAGTTGAAGGTTCTCTCATTTCCACACAGATCATCAAAAGCTTCCTCCAATGTGATGCATTAATAGACATGAACAGACATACTTGATGCATGAATGCACCGATGAGCACAAATGTGCGATCAGGTGGACATTCAAATTTTAATTTTACACACGGCAGAATGGACTTGTTCAATATTACACATACTGTCGCACATACACATGTTAATGGTTAGTGTTTTTTGGCCTGTCACCTTCCCCCCTGTCGCCGCTCCTCCCCCCTTAATAACGTCATTAATCAGGGAGTGTCAGGACTGAGATATGAGTCGATAAACAATTTGGTGCAACATGCCTAATGGAAACCGGAGTCATTTAATATATTCACCTACTTCTAAATCCTACAGATTATACTCTTCTTTGGGGAGCCTCCCACCAAAGGTTTTATGTAACACTTCCCTAAAGTGTGGAAAAATTAAGAAGTTTTAAGGAAGACTGTACAACACCTGTCATTGTACCATTTTGTGTATCTAAGCTGGTGACCTGTTCCATGCCTTTGGAGGGGGAGGTTGTCTTTTTCTGTCTTTTTTTTTTTTTTGTGGTATTTTTTCTAAGATTAGATATGTTTGACTTGCAGAGACAGACTATCAGAAAACTGTGCACCAAAACTAATACATCAGTCATCTCTGTCTCAATGTTAATTACAAATCTCCAAAATAATCAAACACTCATGCAGAAGATGTGTCAGGCAAAATACAAAATCAATACTAACGTAATTTATGAGGGTAATGAAATCACGACCTAAATTTTCAGATGGATCCAAATGTGTGATTTATTTAAAGGGTCATCAATATTGTCTGAACAATTATAAGACCACTGACTTATAATGTCCCTTTGTTGTTGGAGCCTAATTTAATTTAAGGAAAGGTAGGGGCAGAAATCCGTATGTATTTATGCATGTAAAATATATGTATTTCCTCGGGACTTGGTGAAACAGACTGTATTATATTACATAAATCACCAATAGAGCAGACTGAATAAGAGAAGACAAATGTACAACAATATAGTAATCTGGAGGTATATGTAGTTAAAATTTGGTAAACACAAAGTAGCATGAAATTATTGATTGATTTGTGTGTTGAAGCTTCATCTGTTCATGATTTACTCCTGGCAGACTGGTGGTGGAGTGTGTTAACAGGATTAGTCATGCATATGCTGTGTCATCTCTGTATGTGTGTGTATGAGCTTGGACCTATATCTTCCCTACTCAGACGCTAACAGGCAGTCATTTTGTTATCAGGTCGTTGTCGTGTTATGTCTACCTGAATGTTCGCTGTCTCTCCTCCAAAAAGGCACAGCTGGACAATAATTTAATATCAATACCTGCCATGATAGAAAATGTTTCAATCACGGTGATATGGTTTTAATACAATTTCCAATATTTCAGTATACATTATTTACAGCGTCTGTCACTGGCTGACATTTATTGCTGGGAGTTCAGTTCATTGCATTCAGGCCGAGCAAAAAGCAGAACACAAAAAGCTATGTCGGTGTGTCATGATGTACGCCACAGGTAGTCTTGACGTTGATGCCATAAGTTTAAGCTGCTAAATGTGACCTTTGACTGCTATAGAAATGTGACTGAATGAGCTTGTATAAGTCATAATAAAGCCAATAACAGATAAGAGAAGAGAGACTAATCCAGTGGAGGGGAAGTAGTTCAGCTACTTCAGCTTTCAGAGTGCTGCTAAATGGGCCAGAGAGGAGCCGCCACATCAAATCTGTCCACCATCTGAAGCACTTCACCTCCAGAGGAGAGCCTGACGATCAGGCACCATAGGAGTTTAAGCCAGCCTGTCGCTTAGACAACACAACCACCCCATGTGTGTTTTTATTGTTGCTCACTCTCTTTTTTCTATTCTGCAGCAACTCTGAGCGCTTTTCATTAGGGGTGGGAATCTTTTACTATCTAATGATTCGATTCCGATTCCGATTTTTGGGGCTATGATTCGATTCAAATTTGATTTTTGATTCAAAACGATTTGATTCTTAATAATTTCTGCTTCAATCTATAAGTGTGCAAATCCTCATCCTCATGATCTACTCCAGTCTGCTTTGCAAGACAGAATGACAAATGGAGACATTAAAGTGTCTTTTTCACATTTATTAAGTTTTAAACATTTATCCATGCTTAGATGGAATTGTTGCAACTGTTGCATAAAAGCAATATCACTTAAATATTGCTTAAGTAACAAAAATAAAGTGTCTCTTTATAAAAAAAAAAATAGTGCAGGCGCAGTTCGATTCCCAGTAGGGGCACCTGAACATGTCTATGTTAATTGGTGACTTGATGTAAATGTAGGCAGTGACCTGAGCAGCACGGTGGTGTAGTGGTTAACGCTGTTGCCCCGCAATAAGAAGGGTGCAGATTCAATTCCCGGTAGGGGCACCTGAACATGTCTAGGTTAATTGGTAACGAGTGATGGACTACAGCAAGGAACGGCAGCCAGACTAGATGAGACACTGGACCAAAATCAAATCAGATTTATTTATATTGCGCCAAATCATAACAAAGTTACATCAAGGTACTTTACATATTGAGCAGTTCTAGACCAAACTCTTTATAAAATTATTTAAAGAGACCCAACAGATCCCCCCATGAGCAATCACTCGGCGACAGTGGCAAGGAAAAACTTCCTTTAAGAGGCAGGACAAGGGGGGGGCGGCCATCTGCCTCGACCGATTGGGTTGAGAGAAGGTGAGAGAGAGGGAGGCACGGAGGGTGGGTAAAGTTGGGTAGAGCAGGAGGAGGCGATATTCAAAACAGTTGTAGGCAGGAACATGATGCTGCATGAAGTTCATAAAAATTGTTGCTGTATAGAATTCATGAAGATGTGGGAGCAGCAGGCATTGCAGGTATATGGGATGGTGATGATTCATCACTTGCAGGATGAGGACAGGGAGAGAGGAGAGGAACTGGGAGAGACAGAGACTTAGACTTTGGGAAAACATGGTTAGTAAATACAGTACACATGCTTGGAACTGGGAGAAACAGGGATTTTGGAGAAGACCAGACCAGACTAGACCAGAGACGGGACCTCCCCAGAGACTAGACCAGAGACCGGACTCCTGCAGAGAGTAGAGACTAGACCAGAGACGGGACCTCCCCAGAGACTAGAGACTAAACCAGATCAGACGAGACACCGGACCCCCCCTCCAGAGACCGACCCCCCCCAAATGACTACAACGGACCCCTCCAGAGACTAGAGACTAGACCAGACCAGACTAGACGAGACGAGAGACTGGACCCCTTTACAGAGACCAGACCCCGGTCTTTTTTTCTGAATAAAAAGGAACATATCTGTCAGGAAAATTCTCCAAGGGGGTCACTAATAATGCCCACCAGTGAAGCGGCTGTCTGAGTGCTAAGTGCTAAGTCCAGCCAGAGTCACTCACTGAGCTCAACACAAAGAGGCTGACTATCATGTACTTCAATGGAGATGTCAGTAATCAGTGGAAAACCAAAGAGCATGGGGATAGAAGAAATTAAAAAGTTTACAGTGGATTTGATATTTCCACCAAAGTTGTCGGACGTATGTTTCATTGTTTTATTATTATGTTTTTGCGTAAATGTGTGGAAGCATTAAAATTTTCAGTTATAACTGAAGAAATTGTCTATATTTCATTACTTAAAACACTGTATCAGGGTTAAATTTGTATAAAATGCTAAAAACGGAATTCTCAAAAATTAAAAAACACAAATATGGGAAAAAATAAAACAGATTTTATAGGGCTCTAGGTAAAAAGCAAAATGAGTCCAAATCTTTGCCTTCAACGAGGACAGGCTGGTTGAATCTCTCTTTCCTCCATTATTTTAGTTTCCTCCTTGTTTTGGTGCTTACCGCGCATGCGTATGTTCCAGAACCGGCTCTGTCACGTCTGTCAGGACATCCTGCATACAAAATGGAGGCAGACAGCCTGCGGATTTGTTTGATTTTTTTTAATTTATTTATTTTTTTAATCGATTTTAGGACATTTTAAATCGATTCTGAATCGTAGTAAATGAGAATCACGATTCTTATATGAATTGATTTTTTAGCCACACCCCTACTTTTAATATTCTTTAGTGTTGCTAAGGCACTGTTGTTACAATCTATTTACACAAGAAGAAGATAATCAACCTATTTTGTAGTTTAAAGTTTGTTTTAATGTATTAATATTGACAAAGCTGAGGTTTTGCTTATTTGATGGTGGTCATGTTTTCTTGTTTGTATATGAAGCCTGAATACAGAAAAAGGTGCAAATTGATTTACTGTTTTTATATCTAAAATATTATTTAGTTTAATAGGAGAAAGTCTCATAGATTTGGCAAACCAATATTTCAGAAGTTTTTAGGTACAGAAATATACATTGGCATAATATCGCATTGACTGAAAGTCAGAAATGTGTCCGTTCTGTCCAGTCAACAAGGCATACATAAATGCACATGTACATAAACTAACTGGCTTCCTGACATAGCTGGTCTTTCTCATGTCTGGCTTTGTCGGCCCCCCTGAGCAACATGCAGCCTTAGTGGACATGACATCTGTCATCTGAATAGGACCAAATGAGCCGTGAGTAACAACAGGGGACATCCAGCCCATTGGTTAATTATCCTGAATAATGTGCCTGCTTCTCCCCTCTGATTGGTGCAGAGGTGGGAGGTCTACAGTTGGCAGTGTAGGAAACAATGTCACATTGTTAGATGGCTGCTTCGGTGGCGACAGTACAACTTCCATTTTCCAACCACATACTGAAACATGTCCCTATATCTACGACACTTATTTTTCAGGTTTGGCCACAGTGGAGTTGTGTTTTAATCATTTTAACTGAGCTGAGACAATTACACTCCACACTTGGGCTGTTGTCAGTGACAGTTTGCTCCCACTTCCCACATAAGACTTTGTGTGTACATGTACCTATACATGTTTTGTGTTCAGATGTCATTTCTGGGAAAATAGATGCTATTTGTTCAGCATGTGCAGTGAAAAGACAAAGAATAGTCAGAATTCTGCATCATTATTCTGCAAATGATCGCTAAAGCCACCTGGTAATAGCAGTTTCCTGTGTATTAGAAAAATAGGTGGTTGGGTATTGATTTCGACTTGTCCTACGTGGACCCCAATTATAGGCTCACTGCTAACTGGACTGATGTCCCATTTTAAGTGTTGCTAGCTGCTCTTGTTTCCAGCTGCTGCTCAGTTGGGTTGTCAAAACACAGCCAGCTGCTGTGTGACATGCAGAACACATCTGATTGCATTGGGCCATTGTGCTGGCAAATGTTGAAGAGACAGCAGCAAGGAAAGACACGTGATAGAGGAGAGGGCTTCCCAAGGCCAAGGATAGCACTAAGTGTGCATTTGTAGTTCATGTTTTGATGATGATGAAGACATGAGGCTGTCATATTGAAGATGCCATGAAACAAAGCAAAAATTCACAATAAAATAAAAAGAGTTTTAATTTCTAATGGAAAAAAATGCTCAGGTTCATATTTATAGAATTACTGTCATTATTATTCTTTTTATTTACTATGGGTCAGATGAGGAGGTAAAAATTGCAACTTTGCTTTGGTTTATTCGCTCTACTCTGATCAATCTTGTTTCCAGCAGCAACAGCAGCTGTTTTTGGTGAAAATGCTCAGATAAATTCACTGTAAGCTGCCCCCAAAGCACCAAACCACAGCCAGACAAAGCAACTTACAAACTGAATATTGAACATGCATCAGGAGGTTAGACACTCTGAAATACTAACGGTGCCTCCTGGATGTGTAAATGTTCAACTGTGTGCTAAAAAGCTGATAATATGTAAACTTGAACAGATCGCTGTACTGATTGGCTAAAAAAAGCCCACCTTAACTAGACTTAACTGTATTCCTGGGCCAGAATATGTGCTGGGTTGGCTTGGTAAATATTTGTTTTACCATTCAACCCAAATGCTGGTCATTCATTCAATCCAACCTAAAGAGTGATATTTTATGTTCATCTAAATGTTACCCGTACGCAATTTCTTCTCTCATCATGATGGCAAACACAACGACGGCCTTGAAACAATCATCCACAGTCACCAGTGAAGAGTCTGTTTCTATGGCCTGAAATAACAGTGAGAGCCTGGCATGTCATCATCTCATCTTGAACGTGTAAAATTTGCTGGAACAATTGATTGTCCTCAATCCAGTTCGTTTTCTGGAAATAACAAAAAGCCAAAAGAAAAAAAGAAAAAACGATGATTCTAAACATTGTATAAACATTTCAATATGGCCAAATGCAAATATGTGAAAGACAAACACATTTTATTTACATTTAAACTACATCTGAGTGAAATCCTATTTTGAAATAGTAGTCTGGAAGAATAATATTATTATTGTTAATATTACTTTTATGCTGATGTTGTTATTACCAATAAAATACACAACTCTAAGCACCCACAGTACTGTTCTGCACACAGCAGATATGACACACTTTATTCCTACCAGAAGCTATGAAAAACCAAACATGAGACTGAGTAGAGAGAACAGGAGCGTTAGATCAGTCAGTGTGAAGCTAAAGGAACTTAAAATAACTTTCATGACCAATTAAACATGAAATCAGAAATACTGACGTGCCTACAGTAAACGTCTGGAGTGAGAAATTGTTGAAAGCCGTTTTAGCTCCCAGTCAGGGGAGGCTTTGTGAAACACAAAGGAGGATGTTCTGTTTCTCCTAGCTTTGGTTCTGAGCAACTATTTTAGAAGTAAAAATTAGCAAAGCACAGCACAGCAGTCTTTGTCTTTAACTCACATATTTGGAAATTTTGTCACATGACTTCCTGGTTATGAAATCTGCATTTTACCACCAGAAGACCAGCTGATTGTTAAAACAGCGAAGGATTTATTTTTTATTAATGTCCTGATTCACCATTTTGCTCATGTGACTGGTTCAACTTTCACCATTCATTAGAATGATTTTCCTCAAATTTTAGGTAATTTTCCCAAAAATCAAGGGTAAACTTACAGTCAGAGAAAGGAAAGATCTCTCCTCTGGCTCTCCGTGGCTGTAAAAACATTTAAATCAAGCCTCAGGCTCTTTCAGGCTGAAAATGTCTGCGCATCAGTTAGAATGACTATTTAGACTTTTGGTATTTACACATTTTTCCTCCAAATAAAACACATATATTAAATCAAAGTACAAATTAGGAGATAATGATATCTACATAAGTAGATTTATAAAAGAAAAAAAACCATCATTAAAATTCTTGTTGGTTTGGAGAGACTGAGCAGTAACTTTACACACTGTGTTTTGATGGAGCTGTTCACAATATAAATACAAACAACTGTTTGATGAATGTGCAGCTGCTGTCCTGCTATTTATTCATGATATTTCACTTTTGTCGTGTTGGAGGATGTCATCTCTCTGCTGCATATGTTCTAAGTATTGTTTGGACAGTGCATTATTTTATCTGTGCAATTCCAAACTCATAGGCATAAAAAGCTCTTAATGCCTGCAGACTGACAGCTGATCTAGCTGTTATCCAGCTGTGCTTGTCAGAAACTGATGTTGCTTCAGATGACAAGAAGAAACGATGTTGTTCCTCCTCCTAGTGTGTGCAGCACTGAAACCAAATGAGGGAAACATTTTATAATAATGAGAAGATCCGCTATTTGTGAGATGAGATGCAATGTGAATACTTAATAATATTTAGATGACAATGTGCTTTATACTTTAAAATCTGATGTCATTTAAATAACGGCTGAATTAAAGGCAGAAAATATTTGTATAATTAAAAAATAATTTCATTATACTAAATTATACATTGACATTATTTATCAAAACGCATTTAGCATTTTAGTTCACTGACTTGTGACTATAAACACTCAGACAGTAAACTTAAAAAAAAAAACAACAACAACTCTTTTTCAGTTTGTTCGAAACTTTTCGGTGGTTGAGCAAATCTCAAAATAAGGTATTTTTAATTTCAAATATTATGTGGATAGTTGCAAAATCATAAACAAAACTGAAGTCTGTTAATTGAGGTTGGTGTTATGCTATATGTCGTATCAGCTCACTAATAAGGTTCTTTATTTCACAGGATTTGTTTTTTGAAAAACGTTTCTCAGTAAATACAAAAGAAATTATGTGCCGTCAGTGCATGTGCTTTTGTTTTTTCTCCTAACTCTTTTTTTTTTTTTTTTTTTTTCGGAAAGAACATTTTTTAAATGATCAGAATCAAACAACCCTTTCTGTTTTAAAACTTTGCTCGGTTTTCAGTTTTAACACAAAGATTCAACAATCACAAATTCTGTAAAAGTACAGTAAATGATAAAAAAAAACATGCAGACGATGTGACTTGGGTCCATACGTATGCCTAAATATAGCAGCTTAAATGGTAAGGTAATGACCAATTTAGCAGCTAAGGTCGCTGACATATATTTTGCAATACCTTTGCAACATGGAAACACTGACAGGTAATATATTTGTCCCTATTTCATAACGATATAAAATTTTTGACGGCCAGAATAGCACTTCATATTTTGTCAGTAGTCATAAAGCATTCCACGTGTGGGACAGTGTATTTTAAATCAGGTCAATGACTGCAAAAAACCTAAAGCTGGGTCCACAATAATGCATTTTTAGAAACAAATCAGTACACTGGGTTGTTTCTAAACCCCGTTGCCAGGCAAGAACAGTGATATTTGACAAATTAGTGTAAATACAGCACTGATGAAATATTTATTGCTAACGTACTAATGTGTGTTGTTTTATAAGATATCTGCGCATGGAAATAAATGACTGAACGTTCACAAAAATCACTTCTAGCTGCAGAAGCTGACATTACATGCAGATCTGTGACCTTGGTGTCCATCATCCGAATCAGGTTTAGGTTGTAATAAATACGTACCTTAAATTTTTCCTGTCTCATCTGTGCCGCGCTCGAGAGAATCTCCTGACAGCAGATTTATGTGACAGATTTGGTAAATAGATGCAGCTGTCTGTGTTGTTGAGATAATAGTCTAGCCTTTTCATGATAATTTAAAGCCTCTCTGTCACATCTCAGCAGAGTAAATATGTGTTCCCTCAATGACCAAAATATCATCTCATGTCGTGTGACAAATGTATCAGTAACACACCGTCATGCTATATGTCTTTTATACCATTCACCTCATTTTGGCTGCCTTTTTTTTTTTCTGGCTGTCATCCCTCACCTCTTCTCCTTCCCTCTTTCTTGCCCCCTCTGTGCTGAGGCTTTGCTGCAACTTCACAGCCCACTCACTGTCTGTTCACCAAGTCCACTAGACACACACACACACACACACACAGGGCCAGGCTTATTCATCTACCTATCGTGTCCGTGGCACCTCACAGCACAGCAGGTAGTCTTGGCCTGTCCGTCAGTGCTGCCCTCCATATCCCAGCTGAAGCAGTGATATAACTTCATCAGTGACCAGGCGGAGATCTCTGCTCCCAGACCCCCCCCCCCCCCCCCCCCCCAACTACATCCCAAGCTTAGCCACCGGAGCGTGAGCGCAGCAAGTGGGAGACACTGCAAGATTCTAATATTGTCTTTCCCTCTTTTGAAGATGATGTTGGTTTACAGGTCCAGGTGTGAATGGGAGTGTGACTGCTGTGCCACACTTATCTGTAATCTTATACTGAAGGGTCGATGCTGTGTGAAAGGTGAAAATAATACTACTTCAATTATTCAATTGCATAATATATTACACGTAATGAAATTAGTTAAGGGACAGATTTTGAAAACAACGGCCCAAAGCAGCTGAGCTGTTTTGTGTTGGTTACGTTCCAAAAACACTGAATCCTACATTTTATGTAAAGCAGTTCAATAAATGTTTCCATACTTTGGAAATCCTACCCTGAAGTTACTTGGTGAAATTGATGGAATACCCCTTTAGCACACTCTTGACCCTTGCTTGAGATGTGTAATCTATCACAGTGAAGACCAGGTCTGCATTAATTTTTGTAAAAGTTACGGTATCATTATGCCGTGCAGACATTTCGGATCAATCTGTATTACCATGCCACCATCATGTAACTGAAAAAAAAAAGAATGCTGACTTGAAGTTCCCTGTGATGGATTGCACAAGTCAAGCTGATTTCAAGAACTAATTGATTTTTACATTTTTTTATATTGGGTAGTAAATGTAAACCAATGAGCGATGGGAGGGGAAATCTCTTCAAACACAACAGTGTCATTCATGTGAAAGCAATCATCAAGCACAAACATGTGTACATAGATACACATCCAGGAAAAATCCTGCAACATTGGTATTCACAACAAGCAGGTAAAGCCAACTGATTTATTAACTCTGTGATGATGTGTGGGGGCAGCCGGGGGGTGGACCACCCACGGGCCTACCAGCCTGTATCTTGCTCTCTCTCTCTCTCTCAGGATTTCCTGGTCCAAGCGTCTGGGTCACCTCCATGCCCGGTTCTGCTTGTCTGAATAATTAGCTGCCCATCCCTTGCTGCCAGATTGTGCGCCCCATGAATTTATGATGGTGTGGGCTGGCCGGGTCTCAGGGGGATTGTGTGTGTGTTAGTGTGTAGCTACGTGCCAAAAAGGCCAAGGGAGACATGGCTGTCCTACTAATGAGGGGACACAAGGTTATTTACTGCAGACTGGACTAGTGTCATGGTTATGGAGATAAGGCAATACCTGCGTGATAAATCATTAGGAATATGTGTGAGCTCTGACCTGAGGAGTGTGTGTGTGTGTTGTTGCAGACTGAAATTGTTGCAGATGGCTGCCTGTTTTAATATCTTTCTCATGCTTCATCTTCATGATTCACTGTCCCGCCTATCTGTATTGACATTTGTATTTAGCAGAAAATACTTCTGTCAAAGTTATTTCCTTTACTTCATATAGCACACTTTTTTTATTTAGTTTGATGTGAGCTAAACTCAAATGCTTGATCCCCTCCTCCACTGCAGTGACTAATCTTTTCTGCATTGCAGTGTGATTCAGAGCTGAAATTCAACAGTTCCATTGGCCTAAGGTCAATGGGTGACAGGTGCTGTGATGAATACTGGGTGCTTTTTAAAAAGTTTTCCCTTTTAACATTTATGTAAACATTTGCACTGCTTTCATCGCAGCAGTGTGTTCCTTCTCCCTTTTTTGGTTCAAATTGGAGAGAGAAGTGGTTCAAGGATGTTAATGTCTTCAGGATGAAAAGGAAGCATGAAGGGTTGAAAGTGTGAACCAGAAGCAAAAACAACTTATAAAACATGAAGGTTTTAAGCAGACCCTGTGGTGTACACTACAGTACTGACCAATAAACATTTCATTCTGTTATCATGAAATGAGCATGTGCTATAAAAGATATGGCAACAGAAAAAATAAATATTTTCATTTTGCTTCAGCAAAATGAACCACAGAAAAAAAAAAAGAAAAAAAAACTAATTATTGTTCCAAACACATTTGGATGTTTGGTGTGTGTGTCACAGCTGCAGCTGTGTGTCACCTGCATCACTGCTGCCTGCCTAAAGACTGCAGGCCTAAATACATAAATACTGCACTCCATTTATTTTAAGTGGACTTCAGATTCATTTCTGACAGAAAATGCCACCAACATGTCGCAGTCTTTACATGCAGCTGCTAAAATGGTTGAAAACATACATGTACATTTTCATCTCTTGCACATACTGTGTCAGATTCAGCACAGACACACTGATTATATTGGAAAGTGTCAGGTTTGTTTAATCTTGCTTGTACTGTATGAATTCCAATTTTTTTCCGCAAGAGGCTGAATCTATGGATCTTCCAACAAAACATGGGTGCTGAAATTTAAGCTACTATGTTATGTATCCGCTGCGACCACACAACGCATCCAGTGTGTCTTCAGCATCAAGGTGCAGATGATACACTGTATATGAAAATGGACAAAGACACTGGGGCTCAAAATTGAAGCCAATACCCAAGTGCCTTAAACTTGCATTTAATTGAATGACCATTAGGACCGCACTGGTTGTATAAAGCATCGGTGTGTATGAAAGTCTCTGAGAAAACGGTCTTACTTTTCACTTTTCCCATTCTTTAGTTTCAAGTCTTCTTCCATAGAAGATGGTATAATTTTTTTAAATGATGGTCTAATTTAGCAGAAATAGACGATGACGAGGGAAATGCATGAGGGTGGCAAACTGTCAAGCAGGTCAGAACCAGGCCTCATTCCTTACCTCCAGCTAAAAAGGAAGTTGTGCCCTTTATCACACCATATGTTCAACAAGATTTTAACACAAAATTTTCAGCTGCTCCCATCCAAAGTGCGTTGCCTTAAAAAACACACAGTGGGCTAACAGTGAAGAGTTATGAAGTAGGTTGAAAAATCTGAATATTATATAAATTGTGGTGCTAAATAGAAATAAAATGTGTCACAACGTACCGTAAATGTAGCATTGTAGTGCTACAGTCACACCTCCTGCCCACAAAGCATACTCTTCATTTGTAAGTGTGGACATTTGTGTGGTAGAGACCTCAACAAATGTTGTGTTTTCTTTGTAAAAGTAACATTAGTAGTGACATAAAAAATTTGCAATAAACTACAGTGGTTACTCGTGCAATAAACAATGATAATCGCTGTCCCGGTTATGGACAGCCTGAGAAGAAAGAATGTCGGCAGCTTTGCCATAAACTTTTGCAAATTGACTAAATATCATCAGAAGTCGTTGTTGGAGATAAGGTTGGAGAAGGTTATCGCATATCACAGACTTTATTCATACTGTTGTAGACAACAGTTTAATCCATTATCATTGGCAAAAAAAACGCACAAAGTTCTGCTACTCCTCAAGAGTCTCTGCCCAGACATGTCAGACACATCGAAACCTTTCAAGGACTTTTCCAAACGTTCATCTCACCTCCTACTGTTGCTCCTTTTTTTCACATAAAAAATAAAAACTACCTTTAAAGTGGACCAGTGATTTGACCTTTGAATTACATGTCTGGATTTGGATTGACTGCGCTGTCAGCTCAACCTCCTGGTGACCTTGTTAACCACAGAGCTGACCTTTGCCCTCACTTCACTCTTTTTCCTGCATCAAGCCAAATTTGTCCTCTGGCAAAAATGCAGAACTTTGACCCGATGTTCCTTTGTAATTAGTTTTTTTTTTCCCCCTCAGTCTCACTCCTATGCCATGAATTTCTGTTTCATGTTTTTGTTTTGTTTTTTACTCCCTGAGTCAAACACCCACAAATAAAAATCACCTTGTCAGAGCTAACATAATACCAAAACAATCCATTTGTATGTACATGATTGGCCGCCTACACTTCCTGTTTCTCCTGAAGTTGACAGACATCAGTGTTACATTATACAACACTTATTTTTATTAGCTCATTTTCAGATTTGTGGGTGTTTTAGCTTCAACCTTTCAATTCATATTATAGCAAAACATCTCCAGGAACTTTATCAGGCCATATCAGGCTGATCGAGGACACATAAGGACACAGCACTTCCACATTTCCTTAACTAGCCCTCTGTCAGCTCTTTCAGTTTTCTTTTCTTTGGTAAAAAGTGAAAAAGCTTGCAGAGGAGGATGTGCAATAATCCGGAAGATACTGCTCAGATACATTAGTACTCGCTATCAGATACACAAGCATAGATACATGAGGGAGTGAAAAGTTCTGGGTCCGTTTGAAGATGTACTTTATTCCTGGAGGTTGGTAGATGTCATGTTAACGTATCCACGACAGACACATTTCATCTACACAGAGACACACTGAGGTAGTGTGACTTTGTTCTCTGCTCAGGAAGCCTTGACTGAGTTGCTTACCGCTGCATTTTTGTTTAAAATCTCTCTTTATGTGAATCAGTCACAGATCAGTGGAAATCCAAAATGTACTGGCTGTCATCAGGGCTCTCTGTTCGGTGTTGTCTAGTCACAGAGAAGTACTGTATTCATATTCAAAGCAACATGAGGTTCCAATAAAAATACTATTCAGCTGCATTATGAGAAATGTGGGAACAAAAGTTAGAACTGAATTATGATGCTTGATAATAATGTTCCATTCAAATCTCACATCTTTATGTAAAGATTTGTGTAATCCTCCTTTAATTTTATAACCACCTCCTCTCATGGACTTATAAACTGCTGATATTTCCTGTTGTTCCAGTTGGAAAATATGGGAGGTGTGAAGTTCGCTGAAGCATGGGCCATTTTAATTATTCAGTCTGGTGTTGGGCTTCACTCGGGGTGTTTCTGGGGAATCAGAGGACATAAACTCAAGATAAATGAAAGAAGTGCAGCATCTCAAAACACACTTCCCCACAGAAGGATTAGAACTTTCTCTGACTGTCAATCACAGTCTGCAGTGTAAGTTATGACACCTCAGCGGCTCACACCGAGATAACCTCAGTGAAGAACCAATAAGGGCCCGTCAGTTAATAGCATCAACAACAAATCAAACAGTTTTCTTGCACAGTTAACATTAAAAAGCTTGCAATCACACCTCAACATGTCTGTTCTATAACATCATTCTTTTCAAAAGTACACTTCCAATTTGCTGCAGGCATATGATCATGCCAAAAATAACACAAGAGCTGCACATCTTCGCAACAAAACTGAGGCAGTTTAACATGTTACCCCCTCGGCATCAAGTAATTCCCTCAACATACTGTGTCATTTTTTTTCAAAGCTCCTCGAAAAAGGAGAGGAAAAAACAAATAAAAACATGTGATGTGGTGTTGGCAGGAACCAAGAAAACCGCTTGAGGATTCAGCTTGAAATAGACATGGAGCTGTTTTTATTCTTTACACAACTCAAAGTGGTACTTAAGGAAAAAACACAAGGAAAGCCAATGCTATGTCTGACGCAAGCAGCTGAATATCGATATGAATGTGTCTCTGTCTTAATATTACTGTCCGTTAGCGCCATTATAGTAAGCACATTGAAGGTCTCGCCAGGAAAATGCAATCTCAATGAATTACATCACATTATCTTAGCCACCTAGCTTTGTCATTCAGCTGATGGAGCTGTCGTCTGTGTATGCTTGGGCAACTCTGGCTGTTAGCCAGCATGTCCTGTTGATGTAGCCAACTTTATCCCCTCTGCCAGTGAGCTGTGACTAATATGAAAACACATCTGACATCTGGCTTGCTCAATCTTCTGGTTTTAAAAAGATGGCCCGGTAGAGGACTACTTTGCCTGAACTGTGATGGTTAAAAGGCAAGAAAGGCCTCTCAGAATGATACTTGGCCTAAAAGTCAGCACATACACTTTTAAACTTGTTACTAACTGGATGATATTCACATACAGAATATTTCTTCTCACTGTACTATCCCAAAAGCTTTGCATTTACAGGATCTACTCTTGGACTGAATATAATTCTCCATACTGAATAAAACGCCTCACTGTTAAATGAAAATGACAAACCCGGTGACTTAAAGAGTTGACTGAACAAAAAACACTTTAATCTGCACCAGTGGTGTCCAGCCTTGTTGGCCTGTGACTCCTCCACAAGATTTTCAAGGACAACTAATGGTTGCCAGGTCAGTGTGTCTGCAAGGGTCCACAGAGGGCATACATTTCATCACCTGCCCAAGTCCAGAACCATGAATTTGAGACTGTGTGGACTGTCTGCAGAGGAATCCTTGGTACTGTATGCCGATATGTGCACGTGCTTGGGCCTATTTCTGTTTGGCTGTTATGCTCAGTTTTTTCTTTTTGGGACTTTCTCCTGTTGTTCAAAGAAACAGAAACAAAGGAGCTTCTCTTCATGATGTCAAGGCATCATGTGTTGATGTGAAGGTTGAAGTGTATGCAGAAGCATGTGTGAATAAAAACCCTGTTTCCTGGATGTGTGGGAAACTGACAGCCAAGCAGGTTGCTACTTTTTCATTTTATAAGGTGATCATATTTTAAATATCTTGTTCCTAATGTCAATAAGTTCCCAACTTTTCCCCAGACTATTTTTTAGAGGAATCTCGGAAATGATTCCCTGCCTGAAATAGTTACATGTTGTTTACTAGCAGGGCTCTTCACACACTTTGTTGTTTTTTTAAATTTCTCTTTACATGACACCTCACTTGCTGGTTGAAGTTTCCCAAACCACATACTTTGAAACTTCAGTTGCCAAACAGGAAAAATGTTGAATAAAATAGGATGTCTCCAAGGCAAGGCAATTGTTTGATGCATGTTCACTGTCCTGCAAAAGATGCCTTGCTCTTAGTGTCTTCTTTCCCTGACCTCGGGAAGAACAATGAAAAAGAAATCAACTGCTCACAATCCCTTTGTTCCTTTTGCCTTTTTTAAGCAGTAATGAGCTAATTCATCAAACGCTTCACATTTACCCTGTCCTCAGGCACCCTGACATTCGGTCAAACTTTTGTTTTTGTTTCCCCATCTATTCACAGCAAGCCTCTGCGTGGTAGTGCTGTAACTCTATCAATTATTTCTAATTATTAGACGTTTCTTCGTGCATGCCGTGCTGCTGTAAGTAAGAAAATATCAACAAACATCAGCCTCGCCACATTATCCCTCTGACAATACCTAGAATTAAACATTACCAGCACATCACTCTGTATCAGTCACTGATCATTCAGTCCATACTGGTGTCTTTGTGTGTCTATAACACATCAGGTGAATAATTGATCGGGCATTATCCAGAGCAGCGGGTAGTTAGCTGAGACTTGCTGTACATCCCTGGCCTGGGAATACTCCTATATAAACTTCCTGCAGTGCCAGCTGAGGACCGAGGAAGGGTCGGTGCAACAAAGTGTGGCTACGTTTTACAAATTCATGCTTCAGTGTGCAGACACAGCTGTAGTTTATTTAAGGACTGCTTTCTTGCAAAATGTGTTCTGGCAAAGTGCAGTTAAAGTACAAAGTAATGTACCTTTATAATTTATGGATTTAAAAGACAACGCAACTGTGAAGAGGTGGTTTGCCTTTGATTTTTACACATATTGTCTACCAAGACTTTCCTTACGTCCTATGAGGAATATATCCTTGTTAAATGTATCCTGAATATTCATAAAGTCCCCTCGTTCATCTACTACTATGTGTCGTGTACTTCTGCCAGTGCAGCCCATGAGGCCACATAAATAGCCTCTTTCTGTATAAAAAGGCTTGTTCTTTTCCCATTATTGCACAAGCACTGGGGCTATGCTCAAGTTCAAAGTATCATCAACAACACTTTGTTCTAAAAGCCACAGAAAGACCCAAGCAATCTCCCATTTCCACTGTGTCTTTACCAAAAAAATAAAAATAAGGTGATTTATGAGATTAAGCACACGGTAATTACAAAAAAACAACTACTGGAATATGCATCAGCCTCACCTTGGATTAGGAGTGCCCTTTACACAAAACTACTAATACTAATAAAAATAGTGATACTCAACCCAAAGTAAAAAACAAACCACAAAGTTTTATATCTCCTTACAATCCCACAGAGGTGAGTCCTTCATGTTAAAGAGAAGGCAGATGTAGAAAAGCTAAATCTATCTTTTATTGAAAAAAAAAAAACCTATATACTCACAGCGAGAGTTACATCATAGCTAACCTTTTTATGTATTCTGTTTTCCGTGGTTACAGATGAAGCTAATTATATCCAATGATATCACACCTTATATCAATAGATTTATAGATGCTTTAAAGAAGTGTTGATCATCTGGGATATACACATATTTTCCTTTATTCATATATCTGGGGTATAAGGCCAACTAATAAAGGTGAACCATCTTAGTTTAGCATACTGACTGGACTGGACTGGAACAGTAATGCTGACTCAGTCCCTCTGAAATGCATTGAGTGAGACAATGTGATTAGTTTAATTTGTACAGAAACAAGTGTTAAAATGAGAAGTTGTGCAAACTGTCATGGACTACATAATTTACACTAAAACTGTTTCACATTCTGTGAATCATTCCCTTTATCAGCAAACAAATCCGTAATCTGCACCAAAAGCTGAACATGGATTCTTTTACTTTCCAGCTGGTGTTTTAGGCGTCCTGCTGACAAGCCAAACTAGACTCAAAACCTGATCTGTTCTACATGGTTTAAAAGGTAAAGATAACTTAATAAAGTGAGAGCATTATAACTTACTACATGGTAGGATAATACAGGCATAAAACCAAGTCTTACAATAGGGATAACACAAGTATTAAGCAGGGTTTTAAAAAACCATGTATGCAGGCAATGACTGCCATCTAACAGAAGTTAAAGGCACGAGGGAGGAGGGGGAGGAGAAGAAGGAGAAGAATGGATGAGGATGCAAGAAGAAGCCACTGTAGTGATCTTTCATCATAATCCTGTTACTGTTGAATTATTTAAGTATTTCCTTGCAGACATTAATTTCCTATCATCTACTCTGCCTCTAATTCACCAGGCAAATTAATGAGGATTGACATGGCAGTTCTTTCCTGTGCTGTGAAAGCCAACATGGAGTTGTTGATAAGCAGAACGTGCTGCGGGAACAATGGGCAGCTGGCTATAGCCTAATCGTTTATTTTACATTTCATCTCCGCTTTCATTAGCTTCCATGAAAATATATGAAATAATGTTAATTAGCTACAGTAATAATGCTTATCAGAGTTATCAAAGTACTAAAGATATACTGCATTTCCATTCTGAAGAAAGTCTATTTACTTTCAAGTGAATTAAGCATGTACCATCATCTTTAACGTGCATTATCTCTGAGAGGTCACCCCTGTGCAGCGCAGTAGTCATGTCGAGGACGAAGCCACGCAACTGATAGGCAATCTGTTACAAAGATTGATAGCTCAGTGCTGCTATCAATGTTACGCCCATATGCCTCTTAGCATTCTGTAGATCTTCATTGTTTTTCTCCAAGGGCATCACAGGTACACAAAACCATACAAGATGGGTTCTGAAAAATGGGAGATATGCAGGAGAATTAAAGAGCAGCTAGACCCTTGTCACTGTCAACAATGTTACCAGAGATATGGGGGGGGCAAAGATCTGTCATGTTCCAGGCCAATTTTAATGACTGCACAGGAGCATGCAGCCGCGGTGACAATCCTGTCATAGAAACTCAACAGAATTTTAAAAAGAGATAAACAACTCAAGATGTCAATGTCTAGCTGTAGAAAACAGTGAAGGGGAATTACCTTAATTTTCATTCTATATGTTTTTGTGTGAATGGGCAATCATCCAAGCAACTCCCATTCCCATTTCCTTTTTTAAACGGTAAATCTTGTTTTACTGTCAGTGAAACTTCAGGCTTCTTGCATTGGTCGGGGACATTTCCTTCACTTTTTGAAGTAATTGAAATCCTTCAGAGTGAGAAAAAAAATATCGGTACAAGATATGAAGTCAATTGCTATCACAAGTCTTGTGATAGCAATTTAATTGAAACGTCAGTCGAGAGACAGGGAGTCCAAATCTGCAGAAACTGTCTTTTTGTCTCTTCGGCGGCCTTGTTTCTTTCTCCTTCTCTTCTCTCATTCTCTCTGCACTGCTCTGAATTACAACTTCATCTCACAGTCGTTTCTGAGGGTCACCCATGCATCAGGTGACGCACTCAATGTCGCTCTCATTTGACCCATCACCCCAACAATGGAGGCTGACCCTGAGCTGCTCTTCCAATTAATCACCTAGCCTTCCCTTCATGCCCCCCTCCGACCTCTCCTCCAGCCTCTCCGCTCCACCCTGCACTCCTTTCCTAGTTGACCCATGGCAGCCCCCCCACAAAAAAGTAAAAAGCAATAGAAAACCTCCACCACTTCCTCTGCCTACAAGGGTCGGAGACACTTGTCCACCATTCCGCATGACTGCCAGTATAAATCTGACGGAAGTAATTACCCATCACCCTCTGGGGGCCATGAGCAGGCTTCCTGCCCCCTCTTCAGCTTTGACGTAGTTCAACCTTATTATGCTCAGCTGGGAGGAGAATTGCAGTGAATGAGCAGGGAGAGTCGTATTTAGAGTTAATTGCCTCTGGCGGCTGAGGACATCAGTTCCACCGTGTGCCCAGGCAGATGGCTCACTGGAGGCAGGTTCAATCAACTAATTGTAAAGTTCTGATAGGGCTTTGGGGAGGTGTTGACCTAGAGCTGAGGCTGAGGGACATGAGGCAGACTGAAGGGAATTAAGGTCTGCGTGGGCCACAGTTTACTGTAGCCGCTTCACAAGTTTTTTCATATGTCACGATTATCTCAGCATTTGCACACATCACTTCAAGTATGTGACTTGGTTTCAAATGCACAACAAGCACACACATATCGTACATATGTATGCATAAACAGAAACAGGTGTAGAGCAAGGATACTGCAAGCACATGTCCTTGCAGTAGCCTTGAGCAGGGCCTTTTACTGCTGAGGGAATTGGGAGAGATGTAAATAAAGTTGTAGGCTGAATTGAAATTACTTGGCTGGCAAAAACATAAGGTACTGAAGGAGGTAAAAGACGGTAAAGCAAGGGATGATACAGTAGTCAACAGGGACCAATCAGCACCCATAACTGGCAGCTGACACCCTAGACAAACACGCAGTAGTCTGGATGTGAAAAATAAAAGCTGGTGCATGTGTTTGTTTCTCCTTTTAACACTGACGTGCAAAGTTTTATCCATGCGCAACGTATCTGCTGTCTTTACATGAGAGGTTAAAGGCTGCAAAAGGCAACAGTACAAAACAGACCAGAGCCAGACACTGAGACAAGATATGAAACAAGATGGAGTGGGAGGAAGAGATGGAGAGGGGTGAGGTGAGATGGATGAAACGTACTTCAGGGAGCAGAGGGAGACTGATGACAGGTCAGGTATGCCCGTGGGGTTTGTGTCAGTGAATAATCTTCGCATTAGTGTTGACTCATTGAAATAATATGGATCACTCAGCAGATACAATGTCGCTACCGGAATATTAAAACCTCTATAGCCTTTAAACAAACTACTTTAAAATCATGTAAATAAAGCCAGATGAAGTTCTAGTTTCTGTAAAATGCATGATAAAACTGAGTATTTAATTCAGAATTTTGTAGCATTTAAGAGTAAATGCATGTAAATGAAAGCTATTACTGATAAAACAGTCCTGAGGCATGCTATAAGATCCAGCTTTTATATTTGTATGCATGACACAGTGATGGTTCAACTTGAGGGCAAATGCTTCTGTAGAATGTTGTATAGTGCTGCCACCCTAAACCAAACATCTGCTCTTGATATTGTCTTAGATTTTTCCAAGTAAAAATATCTATATATTACATGAAACAATGATTCGGTGACTTGCAAGTTGAAAAAAGTCTGCATCTGTTGTTTTTTTTTTTTTTTCTGTTTCGATGGATGAACAGGTGACCATTCTTTCAAATGTATTATGTATAATGATACACCTCAGCATGTGGTTAAGATCTGCTTCAATGCAGTCAATAAAATGTAACCTTGCTAAAATATCAATCCAGATGTCTAGACTTCTTTTGAAATGCAAATCACCGACACCTTTGGCCACTGAAGACTGTGCTACAACAGCTAGAGCTTTTATACAGTGCAAATAAAGTCCTGTGTTTATAAGTATTTAAAACCAGCAGTTCATGCTGTTTTCTCCCAGATGGAGAAATGGTCAACCAATCAGACTTTTGAAGGAGAGATCAAAGTGATGGTTCGGCTTGCTTGATGTGCGTTGAGAGAGGTAGTCATCTGCCGTCTATATATTAACACCTCAGTGCGCTCCCAGTTCGGTGAAGAAAGTGGGAGAAACTGTGCTGCAGTGGTTGGCCCCGTCTGCAATGACATACTGTATTTTCAATATAAAAAAACAGCCCCAAAAAAGCCAATATCAGTGAATAGTCTGCACTAATATTCAGTATTTTCACAGCTTTTTCCTTTTTGTTTCCTGGAATTGAATGTTGGGAACTGTTGAACTAAAATATATCCATGCACAAGCAAAATGATAACACATGCTGTATTTTGTAGATTTTAAAAATGTAGCTCTAAAGGGACCCAAACAATCACTTTAGGGATTGAGGACTGACAGTGGCTACCTACTCAGACATATCAATGAAAAATAGCGACAAAAATCTTTCATTAATCAGCATATATCATCAGATGTCTTCTTAAACAACCTCTAATCCATCTGTGACATATTTTGGTATTTACATGGTAATCTTAAAATTAGCTAAAGCACAAACTGAACAATACCACCTTATTCCTGAATGCGAGAGGATGACCAGAGTGTAATGGTGCCACCTCTGCTAAGAACACACAATACCACAATGACAGTAGCACATATGTGAAGCTTAACAACCCCCTCTTCCAGCCCCGCATTAGGCTAGTATGTCCCAGACCAGCCAATTAATGCATAAAGACTCCATTTAACAACAGGTAACTCCATCTGACCAACATGTCAAATTCATGGAGGCTTACTGTGATTAACTGTAATTCACTGAATTTCAAATCTAATCTACAGCGACTAGATGACCCTGTGTCTGAGGGAGAGTCCCCACGTGTGGTGGTCTATCACTGGCTGGAGCTGTCTGCAGAAGTTTCCCCCTTTTTAAAAAAAAAAAACAGACCGGTGGGCAGGGCTCGAAGTCTAGAAGTCTAGAAGTTGCCCAACAGTAAACTAATGAAAAAGAAAGAAAACAAAGTGCCTTAGCTAGAACGGAGGAGGCAGAAACAGGACTGATGGAACATTTAGTGGACTGGACAAAATCAGGGGCTGACTGACTCTGACAGATGGCAGCAGCACAGCAACACAACGATGCAATCTGCTGTTAAAAATCCGAGATGAAGAAGAATTCCAGTGTCCTGCTGTGGACTGAACATGGCAAAAGTCATGACTTGGAATATGTTTATGAAAATCAATTTTCTCTGCTTTTGATCTTTTGAGCCCTCAGATGTATGGTGGGCCTGCACAGAGTAAAGCAATATAAATATTTGAGTAAGAGATAGACACGCTGACTTCACCACTGTTACACTACCTTTCATGTTTATGATGTCAGTAAATCTGGATCAATTATACTTCTGTAGTCATGGTTACTATGAAATGAGCAGAACAGTTGAATTGTGGAGAGTCTATCAAAACGATGTGAAATATTTCACTATCCCGCTGTGCACAAAATTTAAGATAGGCGTAGGTTATTATTATTGTTCCTGCAAAAAAACAAAACAAAACAAAAAAACTTCATTCCATCTAATGACCATCAAGGGGTTTTAAAAAGTATGCAGTTTGTATTGAAGTCTATGTGAAAATGGCCTTAATACTCACTTGATTCATTAGCTAAGTAATGGTTTTCCTAATGAGGTCTCAATGCTACTTTTATGTCTTCCTCCACACAACACAATGTTAATCTTTTAAATTAGGATAATAATAATAATAAAAAGGTATGCATTACGGCACAGCTACCATCTGATCCACACACTGTACCTGTGAGAAAGCACAGACCTTCTCCTCTCTGCGTGGTTTCTTCTGGTTCCAAAAAGCCAACTTGACAAACCAATCGGTGACATCACTGCGGCTTGCCACCTGGCCAGGTTAGACTGAATTTGAGATATTATGAGTGCGTCCATTTAGTTTCCAATTGCTGATGATTTGACGTTTTGAGGGACAGCTCACAACCCTCTGAATTCAATCAGCTGGCCTTTACTGTACGTTATTACAGTATCCCACAAGAGTGAACGCATTTCAAAGCAATTGCAAAGGTCTGCCCTTTTTCTATTTCAACTGTAAAATGGTGGATGTTTTAATGATATATTGACCACCAAGCTGAAAATGTCCCTGGCGTTCATTTGAACATTCTTCACCTTAATCCAAACCCTCCAACAATCATTACTGTTGCTCTTTACCAAGGAATGTGTTCATGCCTGGTCACTACTGACTAGCTAAGGCAAAACAAACCATATAGACGTGGAAAGCAGTAAATCACTGCAACATTTGTTTTCTTTCATGTTTGATTACTTCTAATGATATTACTTAGATTTAAACCCAATTCCACATCACTGCTCTGCGGCATAAAATGAGAAAACCTATATGGTTATTTGAGCATGAAGCTGACCAGAGCAGTTGAAAGCAGACGGTCATGCATGGGTTCATGTTCAAGTGGCAGCTGATTTAAAGTAGCAATAAACTGTAATAGAGTTTTGGAAACAGTTTTTAATTTGGTCATTTTCGAGCTGCTGCAACCATGAAGTTGCTTTCTCTTTTTGCTGATGCAGGGTTAAACTTTAGCAGAAGAAAATAAAAGTTCTGTGAGTTTTTCATTAAAGTGTACTTAAAGAAATCATAAAAAAGGATGTGTGGCGTGGGAACTGGATGCAACCTTTTGTTTACCGTGGTCTTGATCTGACATCAGTACTGATGGAACATGCAATGGCTCAGAGCAGCAGGCAGCTCTGACCCATTTCTGACAGGATATCCGTCATAAAGCACGATAGTCTCTCATTCCTCACTCAGACGCTCACTCAGAATCCTTACTAAAAGTCAGCCGCCTCCCCTACAGATTACACATCCGACCCAGCCTGATCGCTCTATTTGTCACGTGTGAATTGTTGTAGTTGTTGACTCACCTTGGCAAAAACACAAGCCAGTTATGACTGAAACCTCATCTTGACTTTGATTGGTCGCTACAAGAGCAATAAGCTGCTGTGGCTGAAACAGCAAGTGAGAGCTGAGGGATGAGTTGAGGTGGTGTTACACTCATCAGGCACAATGACAGCTCTGGTGGATTGGATTTGGTTTTTTTTTTTGTTTTGTTTTGGTTTGTTTTTTTCCAGCTCCCGCTCATTCTGCCTGTGCAGCTAGTGTGCTGCAGTAGATGGAGAAAAAACAAGCGTGGTTTCGATGGGTTATTGAATTGTTTTTCGTTCTCTTATTTTAGTGCAAATGAATTTGGTTTATATTTCAGTGCAATACTTTCAGTTCATCCGCACTATGAATGTGTCAAATGAAGTGTGTCTCCTTGGCCTTCGGAGAAGTGAACCACTTTCACTGAGCAATCTTGTGTGTGTCGTCTCTGTGTGTGCTTTCACATATATACTATACAGTATGTGTGCAGCCGTTGATGTGCATTAGTTGCCAAGTTACAGAGATCTTTCACAGAGGTTAAAGTATTGAAAGTTTGGTTGCCATGGCAACCACTATAATGACTATAAATCATATTAATGATGTGTCTCATTGTGGCTCAATCTTCATCAGATTCAGATGCGGAAAAAAATTACGAAGCCCCGCCAAGAGTAGTGAGCCTGAGCTGTCAATGACAAACGTGTAATGACAGCAAGTCAAAGTGACAAGTCTGCACTTCCATGAGTGTTTTCTGTCAGTACTTTAATGTCTCTGTCTTTACATGTTAATCGTCACCATGGGTGTGTTAAGAGATGGACATTAGGGAAGCTGGTTAATTAGCTTATTTATAGGTGGATGAAGGAGAGCTATTATCTTGTCCTGAGAATGAAGAGGAGATTGGTGTACAAGATAAAGGTGATATGAATGAAATCTATTTGAAATTTTCAGTAATGCCATTAATTAACATATTTGCCTATTTGAGAGGAGAAAATATGTTATTACTAGATTGGAAACATACTCTTGTGTTAATGGTTCCTTTTTCCAAACTCCAAAAAATGAACACTCACATATTACACCTGCATCAACTGATTACTACTGACCACTAGAAGGCAGAAGAACCAATGGCTCTTTAAAATCCCTCAGCCCTCGTGGAGTAACATGAGCAATAATATTATTTTGGGTGGGAATCGTTTGTGTCGTTAATATTTAAATTATCAGTATATGTGTGGTAATAACGACATCCCTGTTTAAAGATCAATAGAGGTAACCTTTTCTTATTTTACCCCCTTCAACAACAAGGCAGCAGTAAAAATGTCCCTCCCCCATCCCCAGCAGCCAATACAGACCCCTGTTTTTACCAGTCATTTTTTTGCACACGCTTACAAAAATGTAATTTGCTGTGTCTGAGATATTATCAGCTCATATTGTTTGCAGCCTACTTGGGATAATAAGTATAATTTTAAAAACATCACAATGCAGTGATGAGGGAAATGTTTTTCCAAAACAATCTGATTGCTGCTGTTTCCCAACCAAAAAACAAAGAGGGGAAACCCAAACAGATCATCAGATGCCTGGAAGCTGAGCAGTAATTCGGGTGAGATGTGTGTGTGTGTGTGTGTGTGTGTGTGTGTGTGTTTGTGTGTGTGTTTGTTTCCCGTTCTATCCTTAAACATCAGCCACAGCTCGCACCACTTCTGTTTATGTGAACAAATATTATCATTGGTGCTCTGCAGGTGACTCAGTTTGACTTAACACAGGAAAGAAAAGCCTGCAAATAATCTCCTGAAGCGATATAAGGATCAGTAACTGTAAAGGGTCTTTTATTCTCAGGGGCCTTCATTTTCTCTGGGACATTACCACCTGGTGAATGCTCACACACATACACACACACACACACACACACAAAGTCATGTACCGTGATCTCCCTACCAACATGAATAGAGGGCAGCCGCGCCGAGGCGTGACCTGGGGTGGAGGGCATGAATCAAGATCACCATAAACAGAATTAAAAAGAAATACGCAGCTATCATAGGGGGCAAGTGATTTATTTCATACTTTCACAGTGCTGGCTGAACAGCGGCCCCCAAGAAATCAATATGTAATTATAGACATCCTACCCTGGGCCGTTCTTCTCCCAGCGTCCACCTCCCACCACCTGCCACGCACCAACACCACCACCCGCAAAACAAATGTCACAACAGCACTGGGCCCTGAAAAAAAGAGCAGGACATAAAAGACTTCTCCGTGTTGAGCAGAACTTTGTGTTTTAATGTGTTTACTCCACAGTTTTGCGTCTGGTAGCCATTTTACATTTTTGTTTCTTTTGGATTTTATTCAGCTTTAGTGTAACCCCATGTTAAGTCTTGCAGAAGCCTGTTAATGACAAAAAGGCAGTAGAAAAAAACAATTTCACATCAGTCCGAAGTAAAGCTCTCACACACTCACACACTTGGCCAAATAAATATTTCAACACAGATATCAAAATAAATCTGTGTGTTTTCTTCTGGCCCAGCATACACCATGTTTCCTCGACCCGTATCTGACTGAAATACAGCATGATGGTCAGATTCTACTTCCACATTTCGACCAATTCTGGCACACACACAAAAAAAATCTTCTGGCCAATAACAGCCAGAATCTGCAGAGACATGGAAGTATATGGACTCAGGCCAACGTTTCCTTTTGTTATCTGGGAGAGACAATGTGCGGTCAGGAAACATGATATCAAACTCACATTTCTATTTATAATTGGATCTGTGTTATAGATCACTCCTTTTAAAATCTTCTTATCACTCTTCCTTTTGTTTGCTTTTGAGTGATTGACGAATCAGCATGCACGTGTTTAAGGAACATTTTGTTAGATTTCTGCAAATGCGTGCGAGCATTTTCTTATTCTAAACTACAAAAACTGTGTGTGTGCTGTAAGTGTTTAAATAACCGTGATTATGTACAACACAGAAATGCACGCAACTAAGAAAATGTTGTTTTTAGTCCAGAAACCAGGATGTGAACGGTTGTAGACTACATTTCTTTAATGAGTTACAAGCTTCAGATTCCCTTGTACCGTATATCCCGGTGCAGTGGCTCAGGTGACGCAGTCAGAGACAGGCCTGAGTGAGTGCTGTAGGCCCTGACACATTGATCAACTGCTGTGCCGGCCTGAACTCTGCTCATCGCTCTGTGCTCACTCCCAGCTAAATCAATGAGGTAACCAGTCAATGCCTGCCCACACTGAAGCTATTGCCAAACCCTTATCTAGCCCCAGCAGTTTAACACTGACCCCCGCACAGGTAGCAGGAGACACACTAATCCATCTCTCCTAGCCCAGACAGACTCATCTCATTTCATCTCAGCTATCTCCGTCTCTCTCAGCCTCACCCATGCAGTTACTCAAACACCTTCTTGCTCCTTCAGTCTCGCTCGGTTTCATTTTTGCTGTATCTACTGTATGTAGTCATCCATCCCCCTGCTGCTGCATTTTTCTTTGTATTCTGATCCATCTCTAAACCCCCCGCTTCCGCTTTCCAAGCCTCGTATGAAGCTCTACCCCACTTCCTCCTGCTCCTGCTGTGGGTGCCTCTCACTCTGGCCACGGGAGAGAGGTCTGGTCAAATTGACACACACATCATTGCCTATCAATATGTGCTCTCAATGAGGGCTGAAATGATTGGGAATTGGAGCTGTTTTGATTCTCCCCCTCCTTCCGCCTCAGGCTCCAGCATTTGATTACAAAAAGCTTCAGTTGAGCTGAAAAAGAATGTCTGAAAATATCTCAGTATCCGTAATAGCCATATGGAAGTGAAGTCATTTGATGTGACGTACCTCACAGATTATTGCAGAGGAACACGTGTTAGTAGCAGATTGAGACTACAGACACATCATTTTGTATAGGCAGCAGGCGGGGGGAAACTTTTCACTTGCTACAGTTGTGGAAACAATTAACACATTTTTATAAAAGGAAAAGACTTCAGTAGCATTAACTGAAAACCGTCTCAATGCTGAACGTGAGAGAAAAGTCAGCTCACTGCATGTGCCATGTAGTTAATGTCAACATTAACCCAACAACCCTGATAAATGAGCTATGTAGTCATCAAAAAGTTATTTGCACACAGCTGGAAAGCTGGCCTTGTAGCTGCGAGGGATTTTTCCAACATCTCCTCAGACCTGAACGGCTAAATAGGTGTTTGTCCACATTTCTATAAAAAGAAAAGCTCAGAGGACAATTTTAAATTGAATTCTGACCACAAGACAAAACCCTCTGCTGAAATACAACCACAGTGCAACAGCATATAGATGAAGCAGGGAACACACTCACTGGCCAGATTATGTTTAAATGAATGAATGGGCTGCCTGTATGTTATTAGTGTGATATAAGAGCCATCACAGCAGAGGCCTGAGTCCACAGCCACTTATGTTTGGGGTTCACTGGATGCACTTGTTGCACATTTCTCCTCATTTTGTTAATTTTTCATTTATTTTAGAGCCAGGAAATATTTCTAAAATGCTACTGCCTCCACATGCAGATGTTTAAAGTTACTTTTTCATATTTTTAACATTCACATTCAGCCTGGACTTAATCGGCTAAAGTGGGATTTCTCTTCTTTTTGTTATATTTCGGTAAGATGTCAATTTGACTATTATACATTTATTTATATATAATGAGGTCTTGTCTCTATGTCCTCTGTATTTTTGATGTGGGAGGCATTCATCACACATGGAAAACTTGCAGGACACTGGACCTTGGTATTACATGGTACAGCAGTGAAGTGTGCTTGTTCAACGTTTTTACAGAGGCACCAAAATGAAATCAAAACTTTTACTGTCACATACATGGGATGCATCCAGAGCACTCCTGACCTAGTTGACAAAAATACTATGGTTAAGGTCAAGAAAAAAATTAGTTTTTTGTTCACTGTCAATGAGCTCAAACTTGTATACGGTGACTAGGAAATGTTTCTTTATGAAACCGCAACACAGTATTTTTCTAACCTTTACAGAAGCATATTAAAATTCATACTGACAAATCAGATAGTTTGCCAGAAAAATTAAGTCTAATTTGCTCTTTAACAAACACAAATATTAACAAAGTTGCTGTTACAGCTGCTGCTCTGCCCACATTTTCTACATCCAGTTTTCTTCTGTCTGCCGGGCTGCTTGCACTGTCCCAGGACCCAGATGCTCCACCCCTGGTGTGGCCTGTATTCACCAGAGGTGGATACAGCCGCCCAATCAAGAACCAGGAACTACAAAACCCCTGCCAGCCTGTCAGTTAGGGCAGCTGACTGTTAGCGGCAGCTCGCCTCTGTGATGGGAACTATATGCATTGTGAAGGCCATATTGTAGCTCCTGGTATCTCCTGTTGAGTTGTTTTGTGATTTGTTGTCGGTACTGTGAAACCTTGAGGTGCGGCCAGGGTTGGAGAGTGCTGGGTAATGGCTGGATTTGCTGCTTCCCTCCCCAGGCAGGTGGTTTCTTTGTTAAATACACTGGGTGCAGGGGTGCTGATTCAGTTGTATTTTGGTTTTCTGTGAGCTTAGGTAGCCAGCATTTGTCTTCCTTTTAATTTGAATTAATTAGACTGTAAACATTTTTAGCTCTTAGAGAGCCCTCCTTTTGTTATATTCTGTTTTTGATTTGAACAGCACCCACCGGCCCTTTTCCTTGGTTTGTTCTGAGTCGTTGTTAACCATTATGCAAAAAAAAAAAAAAAATTAAGTAACAATAAACTGCTTTACTTTTAACAGCAGTTTTCTTTGTGTTACTTCTCTTTTCCCTTGCAGGCCAGGTTGTAACATAAGTCAAGTCAACTCGTAAGTCATCCAAAATGCAACTGCCTGATCTGATCTGCCCTAATATATTCAGCACCATAGTGGGTAAAAACATTCTTTACTGAATACAACAAGGAAGCTTGGTTTAATCAAAACTTGATGTTACACTCCTAAATAAAACTAAAAGCGTTTTTACAACAAATTAGCTTTTGCAATGCTGCCCCTGAATTCATTCATAACATTCACAACAAGAGATTTGACCAATGTTTTTTTTTACCCAAATACTGAGTGTAACACACCATGAAAAACGAAAAGCAGTGAACAGTATTTATTCTCTGATTTAGTTTAGTTCCATTCAAAACGGATTACAAATCAGTAAACACGTGAACCACACAACAAAGCTGCTCTAAAGTTAGATGGATAGATAGATAGATAGATAGATAGATAGACTGAGAAATTGACAGATTGATTGACTGACTGAATGACTGATTGATAGACAGATGGATGGATAGGTATATTTATTGATTGATGGATGGATGGATGGATGGATGGATGGATGGATGGATGGATGGATGGATGGATGGATAGATAGATAGATAGATAGATAGATAGATAGATAGATAGATAGATAGATAGATAGATAGATAGATAGATAGATTGAGAAACTGATTGATGGATAGATTGATAGATTGAGAGATAGACAAAAATGAAAGGAATAAACGTGTAGAATACAAAATTATGATGAGCTACTGTGTTAAATAAGTGGGAGCCTCGCTGGTAGTCTGTCTTTTATATATATAAAAAAAAAACAAACACACATCCGTTCTTGAAGTGCAGATGGAAGCAAACATTTAGGAGGAAGCAATTTGAGATTGATACATTTAAATTTTTCATGTATGGGATCACAGCAAAAATATTATCTGCAATAAAGTGAGAGAGTGTGTGAAAAGAGAGTTTGGGAAAAAAAACTATTTTTTTTGTGTATCCAAAGCTTCTCAGTTTGATGTCATGCAGGATGGCTGACGAGAGGGCTATGATACGCTAAATTGAACAGCATTAAAAGGGGAAAGATAGAAATAGAGGCCTAGAGAAGCGGGGCAAGGATGTGAACAAGAGTGAACAAAGAAATGGAGAGGCAGGAAGGAAGAGTGAAGGCCATATTGCCGGTAGGCATTGGCATTTAAGATTCATTATGTGCATTCAGCAAGGAGAAACCCAGCCGTCACCCTGATATATGATAGCCGTGTTTCCCCTTAAATTCTGACAGCCCACTGTAATTTGGTATTTAGTAAGTGATGTTTATCTGCCATCTTCCTCTTTCTTCCCCCCTTTCTCTGTAATGGCTGCTCACTGACATTCTGCTTGGCTTTAAGGAGCTACTGTAAATATGCAAGGTAAAGTCTCTATGCATGAGTTTGTATTTGAGAGCGTTAGTTTTCCTTCACCTGATCTGAAGTGGCAACTGGTCCCACCAGCAGAAGCATTACAGCCTGGCTTCCAGGGATCCAAGATAACATCTACAACAGACTGGACAATCATACTGCTGGCTTCTGTGCTAGCTCAGATTGGTATGATTTGAGCAATCTATGGAGCTGGAGCTGCACCAGTATGTGGAGTCTGAGGCAGTGAAAGTCTCATGGGGTATTTAAGTGTCTATTTCAGACATGTGTGGGCTTTGAGAAACCGTTTCTCAAACTTTTTCATGGTTGGTCAGGAGGCTGCTTTGCTCCAGACTGAAATAGGTCAGTATCTACAGGGTGGATTGCCCTGAAATAATGAAAATTTGTAGTACCCAGAGGATGAATCATAATGACCATATGATCCATATGATCCTGCACTGGCTTCATTTTCAGCACCGGCTGTACTTTGACAAATTTAAATTTGACAAACAAATTTGAAGCATGTTACTACCATTTTAATCATTATGACAAATAGGCAGATCCACAGACTCCGTTCCATTTTGTCAGGCCTCCTGATAGTGAGATAGCTGCTACATTTGCCTTTTATACCACAAATTGCACCTGAACTTTTCATTCCCTTTGTTACAATGTGACTGTGCATGAATAGCACCCATGGTCTTAGACTTTTGGAGCCTTCAGTTTATTCACTGGGCATGTTTGGGAGGAGAAAAAGAGTCCCCATTTGTGTCTGCAGAGTCAAATTAGCAATTCCTGCTGTGTGCCCCCAGTATACAGCGGCTTCATCTGGCACTGTCCACTAGATCTTTGTACCTGTAAAGCAAAAAGGACTCAAATCAGACCAGCTGTATCCTTTGCTTCGGGCAATGTGGCATAGATCTGAAGGCAACTCCATCCTTCTCCCATGCAGGATATTTTCATTCACCCCCAAGCTGAGCCGCACTGCCTACAGCCCAGCGTGGCAAATCTCTGCTGGGAGCCTCCGTTTTCTCATCATCATTCCTCACCTGGGGAGCTGGATCCAGCCGCGGTTGCATATGTGTCAAGAGGCAAAGGAGAGGGAGGGAGATGAAACTTTCATAAGGCACGTGGTTGGTGTGGGCAACCACAATGAAAATGCAAAGATTGAACTTTTCTCGAGGACTGAGGGTGGGGTGATGAGACTAAAGACAGCCTGGAGGCGTGTGGGTGTGGGGCGGGGGAGGAGAGGCAGGTGAGGGGTGGGGGGGGGGAGTCAGGGAGTGAATATAGCCTCTGGATGTGAGCTGAGAAGGAGAAGAAAAGGTTTGTCATTGGGATTCTAATCCCACCGTTCCCCCCGGGATTGTTTACCTCTTTTAATCTCCTCCTGTCTTTATTCCCCCATCATTTTAATTTTTAATGTGTATCATCTACTATCGCATTTGAACCTCCTACTCTATATTCCATCTCCACCAGCGATGAACCATCCTGCCGGATGTGGTTGGTGTAAGACTGTCTGGCCACAGGCTGGGGGGAGGCATCGGGAGACCGGGCTGGGGGGTACTGCAGAGGATGTCTCCAGAATGTCTTCCAGTCCTGTTGTATCTACACACACATACTCACATATTTTTATATATATACAAATGTAATGGCTCCACTGGTCTCCCTCTCTGCATCAGCTTGTCTTGCTCTTCCAGGAAATGTGCGGTGGCATGTTATGATCGATGAGATGTGTTCAGAAACGGAGCAACCCCCACTGTTTGTTTGTCTCTGTTACGCATGGATGCAGAATGACAGCTGGGACCAGTGCATGCTTTTGAGTTTGGCTGGCAAGGAAAGTTGGGCTCCTTTGGCGTAACTCATCATTTGTTCCAAAGAAGGGAAGAGATGAGTTTCTGGTTTTCATGCCTCAGATATAAATACCCTTCGGTAAACCATTCATTCATTCTGGGCTCTTGAGGAATTTTGAACATCACATTCTGTTAGTTGGATTTATGTGGTCCAAGTTTTATTATGTAGGAGAAGAAATGAGTGTGAAGTTAGCTTTGTGAGTGAGGATGTTTGCCGTGATTGCCATGAAGCCTATATAAGGAAAGATGAAAAAGAAAAAAGCATAGTATGTGCTTACTGAGCATGTGTGTAGAGGTATGATTCCTTTCAATTATTGCTCATCTCTGCGTTGTTTGTATACATAGATGCTCATTTGTTTGTGTGTGTGTGTGTGTGTACTGTACATGTGCTGCCAAGGCATAAAAAGTGAGTAATCAGCAAAAACACACGCACAAAGATGTGTTTTTCGATCTAACTCAGGAAATGAGAAGAGTGTTATCAGGGTTCATCAGATAATAATAAATTCTGCCTCTACAGCCCAAAAATGAAATACAAGCATGTCTTCATCATGACTGACAATGAGTCATTGATTCACTAATCACCATTATCTTGGCATGGTGCATTGGAAATTAACCAAAGCTGCTCTGATAAACAACCCTCTACAGAAACTGGAATCTTATAACAGCATTTCCTGGGTAATCTGGTTCCAGATTCTGGTCTGCAGGCGGCCTGATCTTAAAGGATTTTATTCCTCCCTCAGTGGTGACACAAAAGCTTGTTTTGCAATGACAGTCAGCTGACAAATGAGAAGAAAAAATCAGAGGGGGTGATTAGCTCCCTTTTTCCAAGCTATTTGAGGCACAATTTTTATGCTGAGGTCACGTTTCATCAAAACATAGCAAAATCCCTCGAAGATGATGTCAAACATTATTCCAGTTCATTTACTTTGAAGGTTTTGTGTTATGTTTTTATTTTGGTGAAGTTCTACAGTCTAAATTTCATTGTGTGAATCTGACGAACCAACTTTCTACTAACACATTTTATTTAATGCTATTTTTGCATTTTCGCACCAAAAAAGAGTCACAAAATAAACATTGCCTGGACATACTTGGTTGTTAATCATATCAATGTAAAAATATATATTATTAATAATAATAAAATAAGAAGAATACCTTTTTTTTTTTAATAATCAGAGCTGTTAAAACTCATTGTCACCTGCAGACGATCACAGAGATTTGTAGTGATCTCACCCTGCTGACAGCCCCGACACTCTGAGCTGTTGGGAATAAGAGCAGAAGAGCGGAAATTCATGCAAATGAGCTACAAATTACTTACAAGAATCCCTCTAAAATCCCACTTTCCCATGAATTCTCTACTGTTTTTATTATTTGTGTTATCTTTAAGTCAGTTTTCTACAAATGTGTTGATGATGAAAATAACCCTGATAATATCAGACCCTGGCAGAGTAACAGTACACACCCCCACACTGGCTGATGAGGCCTCTTCTCATTGACTGTGTGAATGGGTACAAACTGATCAGTGCCCATTTTTTTAAGTTTAACTACCTAAAGGCTGAATGAGCAGTGAGATTAAACCATGCAGAGAAGAGAACACAATCTGTCCTTTTCTATTTTTCACCATTTTAGTTATAGGCTTAATCCCAATCTGAAAATTCATTCTAACAACTTGCAGAACATATTGCTAACCATATAACAATTAGAATCAGAAATGGTCTTTGCTTGTGGCAATCAAACAAAACATTTTTCCCTTTTTGCACAATTGTGGGTTTTTTTTTCTTATACGATTGTACAATATTGCAAATAAACTGATAAGATAAAATCGCTAAACTGAGCAATTACCAAACAATTTTTCACAGCAGTGAGCTTCTGCATTGGTTAAATGTTTCATTTGTAGCAATTGAGAAGTTTGTACAAATTGTAAAAAAAATAGTCGATTAATTAATTTCCTTTTTTTTTTAAAAATCAATGAATTCATTTTTTTTCCTAATCACCACAAAAAATAAATAAAATAAAATAAAAAAATAAATCAAAAATGGTGCTGTTAATTAAAGTAGGAATATGTGTTGTCCCGAATGCCAGTTGCAACATAATAAAAGTAGGAAGATATTAACCTTGGAACTTCTGTATTAAAGAGACAGTCACCCTGTCCACATGCAGAAAGCTACCAGTAGTGCTGAATTTTGTTCACATTGTACACAAATAGTTGTCACCTGGAAAATAAGAAAGTTTGAGCTCTTGGCAAATTCCAGTCAAAACCAAAACATCTTAAGTGCCTTAATGCTTTTTGCATGAGACCATACATGCTAGCTGAATCAACTCTAAAAGTTAGGCTAAGCACCGTCGGGCCCACTGTGACATATTTACCAGATTCATTTGAAATAACAGTTGTCATCCACCATGACCAAATTCACTGCTCTGAAGTTAAAGTTGGATCCCGGTGCACTACCTGAGTAAGCTTGTGTTTATACTGAATTATTTATAGGATTTTTTAAAGAAAGAGTTTATAGAAATAGTTTGAAAAATGCAACAGATAAAAAATAAAACAATAAGGAATGTATTGGGCCCGTGCAGAATAAATCACCAAACAGCAGCCCCATGCCACCTCACTGTTGCCACCGTCCATGCCTGTGGAGACATCAAAGGATTTGGCATTGCAGCAGGGAACGTTCTGAAGCTGGTTAAAATTATAAGGCTGAACACAGCTGTTGTATCATCATATCATCATCCTGATGTAACATAAAGACACAAATGCTGGCAGCCATGCTGCCAGCCGATTCCCTTTTGACAAATGATGTATGAACTCTATAGCACTCAGCATCCTGTAATATTAAACATTCTCCTGGTTGTATTTTTTGTACATCTCATACTGTGAATATATACATACATATTTGTCAGAATACAGCCTATTTACATGCAGTGCAAACATACTGACCTCATCAGATAGATGTATATTGATGAACTTGATGCGTTTAATGAATTTCTGAGCTTGAGAGACTGGATAAATGAGTATGTTTCCCATAAACACACAGATGATCACACATAAAAAAAGTACAATTGTCTACACTAGTATGAATATAAATTGCTGTTGGTCATTATCCTTGTACCACCTGGTGCTCATGCTTGATGATAAACAACATTTACATTCATTAAACATACCTGCCCACCAATAGAAACACCAATGCTGTGTAGAATTACATCCTCAAAACATATGTACTTCAGCTCCAGTACATAAACACGCATCAACACAGAAAAGTGTGAATAACACTGCTTGTCGTATTTCTCTTTCCCTTCACCTGTATATACAAATAAATCCCTCGTCCCTTGAGGCCCTCACATATTAATACTTACACAGGTTGCGGAGATGCCCGAGGTTTTCTGCACACCTTTCCTCTTAACCTTGATGTTCTCCCCAATTCCCACCCATCTGTCTTACACATGCAGCCCTGCGAATTCACATCCACCTGACAAGAAAAAGGAGAGACGAGAAGAAGCGCTGTATTGGGGGGGTGGAGGAATCAAGTGTCACCTGAGAATCTAACGGGTATTCAGAGGCACAGCTCCCACTCCTCATCCATCCACTAGAAACACGGAAGGCCATCGTGAGATGTTGAGCAACAGACCGTGAGACCTGAGGCGTACCCCACAGATGTCCTCAGCTTCTCTACCTGCTCCTGTTAAGTTATATTCATATTAATATTCAGTAGTGTGGGAAAAATTGTTCAATTTTTGTTAGATTTTGTGTTGCACTAAGTCCACTTGATTTGAGTTCGATTTGGCAGCAGTTTGGAGGATAATAGTGGAGTAAATTCATAGAGCTGTTGGGTACACTTCCAAACATTACCGCCACCTTGTCGCCCTAAATGCATCCGAGGTCTTTAGTATTTGCTGACTTTATTTGTTGCTTTGTTCTTTTATCCACTCGCCGCTCCTTCTCTCACACTTCTGCAACAGTGTCGTGACATTTCCAAGAACTGCAAAATGCCCCTGATAAGTACAGTGCTGTGCAAAACTTTGGGCACCCCTTAGGAAAAATCACTGCATCAGTTTCTCACTTGCTGAGCTTTTGAAGCAGCAACTTCATTTTAACACGTTACACCTTATGGAAACAGAAACATCTCAGTAGTGAAATCATTTTTATTTGTCCAACAGAAACATTTTTATGTGCATTTAAATAAAAATAGGCATGTGCATAAATTTGGGCACCCCAAAGAGCCTCCTTTTGCTGCAGTAACAGACGCCTCCTATAGCCACAGACAAGTCCCTGAAGTCTGGCAGGTGGTATTTTGGGCCATTCCTCCATACAAAACGCCTCAAGTTCAGTCAGGTTTCTTGGCTCCCGTGCGTAGACAGCCTGCTTCAAATCAATCCATACATTTTCAATGATGTTAAAGTCTGGGGACTGGGATGGCCATTCCAGAACAGTGTACCTGTGCTTCTGCATGAATTCCTTGGTGGATTTTGAACAGTGCTTAGGATCATTGTCCTGCTGAAAAATCCAACCCCACCGTAGCTTCAACTTTATGACCGACTCTTGAACATTCTTGTCAGGAATCTGCTGATACTGAGAGGAATTCATGTGGCCCTCAACTTTAACAAGGTTTCCAGTACCTGTACTAGCCACAAAGCCCCATAACATGATGGACCCTCCACCAAATTTTACAGTAGGCAATAAGTTCTTCTCATCGAATTCAGTGTGTTTTTTTCGCCATGCATACCTCCTCTTGTTCTGACCAAATAACACTATCTTAGTCTCACCTGACCACAGTATTTTTTTCCAAAATGCTTCTGGCTTGTCCAGATGTGCTTTTGCATACCTCATGCGACTCTTCTTGTGACGAACACTCAGGAAAGGCTTTTTGCGCATCAGCCTTCTAATGAGCTTTTCCTGGTGCAAAGTACATTGGATTGTGGAGTGATGAACAACTACACCATCAGACGCCAGATGTTCTTGTAGTTCCCTGGAGGTGGTCTGTGGCTTGTCTGTGACCATTCTAACCATCCTTCGCCTGTGCCTTTCCTGTATTTTTTTCGGCTTACAACATCTTTCCTACACAAGGACTGTTCCTGTAGCCTTCCATTTCTGCACTACATTTCTGACTGTGGAGACAGACAGTCCAAACCTTCCAGATAATTGCTTGTACCCTTCTCATAATTCATAATAATGAATTATCTTAGATTTATGTCAGTGGAGAGTTGTTTAGAAGCCCCCATGTTGCCACTCTCTAAGAAAGAACCTAGGACAAGCACAGCCAGCAATTACCTATGTTAAACAGCCTTTTTCATTGATTGGTTCCACTTGTCTTTGTAATTGACGGTCTAACAAGCTAATCAAAGCAATTTTGTGCTGCAACCTGTCAGCTATAAATCCCTACAGGTCTTGAAATGAATGTGATTAAAAGGGTGTCCAAACTTTTGTACATCCCATTTTTTACATTTTATTTTATTATAATAAAACTATGTAATGCTACTCTAAGAACTTCTGTCTGGAAAACACTCAAATGTCTACATCTCTGTAGGAAAACAAATCTTGTTGTTGTGATCTTCTCTTATAAAGGTAGAGTAAATTATCATGAAATCTCAGAGGGGTGCCCAAACTTTTGCATACCACTATAGCTTCCCTCTGCTACGTGGGAAGAGGTGGAGAGGAGCAGAAGTGACGTGCAAACTTTTACTTCAGTGTTTTGTCTGCTAAACATTATTTGGAAAAGGAAACATTTTTTCAGCACATCAAAGAATAAGGTAATTCCCGTATTCAGTGGTTGTTTTTATAATTTGTCTCTTATTTTTTTCTTTTCTTGCTCATGTCTGAGTAAGTATAACCAAACCAAGGTTACATTTCTTTTTCATTTTTAATGATGTTAATGATTCTCTTTGACTTCAGTGTAGATTACACACACTGAAACCCTTGTACCTTCAATATTTGCTGTTAAACATCGCTTAGAGAGGTATTTATTTAATCCCTGGAAGACATTAGAGAACATAAGAAGCAAACAACGACAAACATTCTTTTTTCCTGGTCACTGGGAGAAGAGCGAGAGCCAAATGGAAATATCTTCGGTTACAGGAAGACAGAATCCTAAGTATTTTTGCCATTGTGTGTGTGTGTGTGTGTGTTTGTGTGGAGGGGGTGTTATTGCTGAGGGCAGAAAATCAAAGAGAAGAGAAAACAATACAGGCTAGTCTCTTCAGTCTCTCCCTCTGTGGTTCTCAGAGACGGCCTTCTCTGCAGGGATGTGCCGCCTTCTCTTAATATTTTCTCCCTTATTTGTTTTGGGGTTTTTTTTATGGTCTCTATATTTTCCTCTGTGTTGCATGTACCGTGTTCCCACAGTTTTCCTCCTCCTCCTCACTGTCTCTTTCTCTCACCCTCAGTCTCAGACCCCTCTGGAGAAAACGACTGAAGCCGTCTAAGCTTACTCAGAGGTTTGCAGCATGTAAGAGAATGCTGCTTGTGCCTGTAACATAAAACAGTGCAAGTGAAAAAAAATTAATGGTGGCATGCCCCCAACATGTGCACAAAAAACAGGCTAAACTGACACACACGCACACACAAACATCTCAGCTTCATTTTGAGCATCCACAGTCAAGTCATGTCCCCTTGTAACAACATATCTAGGGAGAGATGCTCCCACTCTCAAACCACTTCACCCCGGCTCCCAGCTCAGATAAACCGTGCTTGTCATACTTGTAAAATATCTTCAACTCCTCTCTGTTTCCTGTCTGACTTTGACTGAGCCCTCACTCCATCACTCTCCCACTCCATCGGCGTTATGTGACTTTTAAAAGATGAAGAGTGGGAGGAAGAGGAGGGGTGGTCGTCGTATACAAACTAGTTCCTGTCCAACCATTTGTGGCTTCCATTAGCCGTGCCCATGAAGCCTCGCTGGTTTCACACTACATTTGCCTTCATTCACTTTAACACTCCATTGGCTTTCAAAAAGGAAGGGGTGTGGTGTAATTGCATTTTGAATGATGTTTGTGTCATTACCTTGCCTCAAAGTCAGCGACAATAACAGCAAAAGTTTAGCGACACACACTCAACCTTCTTTGAAAGACGCAGCTGGGAATTTGGAGCTGAATTTGGTCTCATCTGAAAAATAAACACTGACGGTTTCAGGAGATGTGTTGTCTATTCCCATAGTGTGTTAATGACTGAAGCGCATCATGGGCCTGTAGTGGGCACCATATGGTTTTGGCAATGAGCCCTTCAAGAGTTTTGTTTTGTTTACTGGACATGATCTAATTTCATTAGCATCTCTAACAAGTTATAGGCTTGTTAGACTGAATTATTAACATACTACTCAGATATTGCACTAATCAAATTATACTACTGACATTGTCACTGACAACCTCGTAAATGCAAATGGTCCAAAACAATGAAAGAAATTTTTATTTCTTCTGTCTGGCACACAGAGGAGATATATTGTAAAAACTGAGATGTTTCTTTTTTTAACTTCAGTGTAAAGAGCTGACAAAGGAACGTGACAATGTTTTATCAAGTGTTTTACAGGAAATAAGAAAAGATGAAATAATTACTCAAGGACAGACCTCTTCAGTGTTTGTAGACAACATGTAGGTGGCTTTGTTAGACAAGAAAGGAAAAAACTGTCTCTGTCTTTGTGATTTGTGAAATTCGAAGGGCTTGCTGAGCTGTGAAGTGAATCTTCAGAGGGAGACAGAAGTTTTCCTTTAGTTGTTAATTGTTTTTTGTGTATAATAACATTTTGACTTTACTTGAATGATGCTTTTGACAGCTGATGATTTAAATCTGTTCCATTTGAAGCCTGTTTTTGCTTTACCCCATTTTAATTGTCATAATTCAGCATGTTGTTACAATGGTCATACAAACCAGGATTAATGCTGCTGCTATTATAGATGCTTCTGATGTTAAAACGTGGTTTTCTTTCAGCACAATGCAATGCCCAACATTTTAATAGCTATGTCTGAGCTCCACTTCATCTATACACCGAGCAGGTTCCAGCAGTTGTGTAAACACAGCTGTTGTTTGTTTATGTTTGCGACGGCTTGCAAGTGCCAATTGTTCCTCAGTTTCAGATAATAAAATTACGTGCTCAATTTCCACTCAAAAATACCGCAGAGCGCTGACCAGAAATAGACTGCTGTTTGTCAGATTAATGAGGGAGCCATTTGCCAAGATGCTCAGCTGGACTGACTCATCAAATAACCATATTCCAACCCGAACCACAGCTCTTGTTCAAGCTCTCCTTCTCTTCCCAAACCACAGCAGCAGCAACCTGGTGGCCATGTGCTTGTGTTTGATGCAGTCTAGGCACATGTGCTCACACTGTGTCGGCGTGGATGTGCGTCTATCTGCAGCACGTATATGCAAACACATCTGTGTGTGTAAGCATTTCCTTTTGAGCGAGGTTCTGTTGTGCTTTAAATGCTAATGTGTTCAGACAACAGGACCAGCTGTGTCCAGGGGCTGTGGGCTAAGGACAGAAGGACCTTGACAGCGATGAATCTGTGTGAGTGTAAAGATGCCTCCCCCTACACTGACTGGATGTCCGCTCTCACCGCGTGACTGTCAAGACAATTATGATTGCACCTGTAGTTTGGAACTAGATAAATAAGGCTCAGGGGGAGGCGGCTGCCAGAAATGCAGACAGCCATCTAATTTTCATAAGCACATTGGGCATATTTGCATCAGCAGCAGGAGGTGAGTCAAATTTGTACATTAAAAGACTGTGATAAAAGGAAGACAGACAAGCCTAATTGAGTGACAGGACCAACAACAAGATAGCCGTATGACAGCAGCACAGAGATGGTAGAGGTAGAGATGTGAGGAGAGAGAGTAAACTGGAGAGATGCATGCAGGGAGCCAGCTGTGGCTCTGGGGGTAGTCTGGGCTTGCTGGAGATTGAGCAGCACATCAAGCAGCTGGTCACTCTGTGCTATTTGCTATATTGGCCTTAAACACACACACACACACACGCCTCTGTATACCATCCTCTGAGCACATGCTCACGCACTCCAGTGGCTAAAACACCAGCTATCACATAATAGATCTCTGCCCTATTGCTGGAACCAAGCCACCTGGATATCAGATGGACTGGATTTATCCTTCTCCTTCAGCTGTGTAACTCAGAGAAGGAAACCAGTGTCATGGATTTGACTATCATTCTGTTCATTCATCTGTTCTTTCCCCGCTTGTTTTGAAGCTGTGCTTTAGACCTTTTCTATGTTTTTTTTGTTGTTCTTGTTATTTTGGGGGGGATTTTGCATCAACTGGACCTTTTGTGTTTTGGTGAATTTTGTACCCTTGTTTTCTCTTTTCTCTACAAAGGCTCTTTACTTTTACATCTGATTGCAAGTCGAGCACCAGGGTGCCAGGTCTGAGAGCCATTCAAAGAGTCAACAAGGGTAGAGATGAGGGGAAAAAAAAAAAAAAAAAATGTGGGGTCAGTCCAATATTAGCAGTCCGCATAGTGCAGAAATCGCATGCATCGACTATAATAGCTCTCATTCATCACCATGCTCACAGAGGAGGACCAAGCTTATGCACAGAGCGCTCCTTGCCAAAGACTTATTGCTTGTTGTCAGTGTGAGGGGCACTTCATAGATTAGATTCATCACTGACCTCATCAAGTGTAGAAAGAAAACAAATTGGCTGAAAATGTACAATGTTAGTCATTAGTTGACATGTGGCCTATTTTCCATCCCCTCTCGTCACTCCCTAATTTCGACGCCGCAGGCCCATTGCACAATGCAAAGAAATGTAGCAGCATTGCTCCGCCAAGAGAGCACAACTGATTTCTATCTAGACAAACAAATCAATAAGCAGTCCACTCTGTTGCACTATTGGGCGGAAAAGTTAACCACCAGCACAAACAGCAGGAGCAGAGCAGCTGCTGAGAGTCGTGAGGAGCAAAACAATATGAATTCTCAATTCATTTGAGAGCAAACGCTAAGACTGGCATTTTATTGATTGAGGACAAGTTAGCTGGAAACTATTAGTGTTTTAATGCTGAATTCAGCAAGCCTCTCTCTGCAATGGCACCAACACCTCTGTCAAATACAGCAGATGTGACATTAAAGTTTGACCTTAGTTTCATTTCAGGTTTACTCCAAAACATCCGAGAAACTTTGATAACTGATAGGATATTTCTCTCCTGAACTCTTCAGCAGCATGTATTTCCAAGGCTGATTTACTGCAAACATCAAGAGATGAGGTTTGTCTTTCAGGCCATCTGTGGTATGTTTAGTTGGGTTTTTTGTTGTTGTTGTTGTTGTTGTTGTTGTTGTTGTTCTTTTTAAATCTCCCAAAGTGCAACACTCATCCTGGAACCAGTGCATAATAACAGGTTTTAATGGTCTGTGTCCACACAGAAATGTACAAGAAGTACTTCCTGTTGCAAGCAGAAAGACTTGCTTATAGTATTCAAAGTTCACAGTCAGAGTAAAGCTCAGTATCTGTGATCTAAGTGTGTTGAAGGCTGCTGTCTGTGTTGGCACAGCCTCTGCAGCAGAGTTCGTTGCTAATCAGCCAAACCAGCAGGGGAGCATAATTACTCTCACCTACATAGCTGAAAGTTGGGTAGCTTTGAGGGCTTTTATAGCTGGCACGTATATTTCCCAAACTCTCTCTCCCTCATTACCTGCAAACCCTCCCCTCTTCCTCTTCTTTTTTTTTTTTTATTTTTAGATTTTTTTAAGATTTTTCTAAACACAGTCCCCATGCATCTCTAAGATCATTGCTGGTGTTTCTATTTTTACCAATCTAACAAGGTTGCTTGGTCACAGAGGAACTGTGAGGAACAGCAAGAGAAAGACATGTTCACTGAGATCAAAGAAGCAGACACACTGCTTCTGTTACACCTGCCCTCAGAGCAAAGGGCCCTGGGCTGAGGGAGGAACCCCCCCCCAGCCCCCATTCTGTTTTTCTCTGGGGAGAAAAACCGAAAAGGAGAGTCTGCTACAGTCAGGTTCTGGTTAAACAAACTCTTAACCTTGAAGACAGATGAAAAGAATGAACATTGAACATGAAGAGGAACATCTGGGTTTAAATCAGGGTTGTATGGTATCGTTTGGGGAGGAAAAGATAAACCTTTGAAATTTCAAAAAGCAAAATATGACTTTGAAGTATCTCCTGGATAAAGTGAAACTACAGAGTGAAACTTTGAACTGGACCTCCCTCCTCACCATGTTAACTTCATCGTGAAGGATGAGTTGATCTAATGATTGATTTGGATTGGTATCAATCTTCAATTTATTTATCTTGACCTAATGTAGCCTATTGTTCCCATTATTTGTGTTTAACCTCCCTCTTGTGTTAGCTTTCTGTTACTATAAGAAATTGTCTTATAGAAATTGTCAAATGAACTTCAAGAGAATAATATAAATAAATAAAAGGCTGTTATGTTACCTGACTATTACTGATAACTTAAATGTAAAAAAAAAAAAAAAATTAATTTTAATATTATTAACTATAGTAACACCAAAAAGAGAACTTTAATACAAATACAAAATGACAAGCAGAACCAGTAATAAAACTAAATGTAGATTTGCAAGGTCAAACAAACAACAACAAATCAAGCAAATCAAGCAAACAGATATCAAGTTTTAGTGCCATAAAAAGTCTCTCTGTGCAAGAACCTGCACTGGTATCCATATGTGTTAGATACATGTATGGCAAGACGTGACACTTTGAGTGTGTTCTTTGCTTTTTGCACGTGAAGCACAGTGTGTTGCTCTTTCTGTCCTTATTGCTCGGGCAGAGCTGACAACTTTCTTTTTGAATCAGGTGGTCTCACTGGGCAGGGCTGTTTGAGGAGGATGCTGGTGCTGATGCCCTTCGTGTTGCTGTGGGCGTGGACGGAGTGCTTGGTGAGCTCTGCAGTTGTGTGACCAAGGCAGCAGCAGCCAGGTCCCTTTGCTCAATGTGCGTCTTTCCTAACTCTTCAAGAAACATTCTCCGCTTGTTTTTTGTTTTTTTGTTTTTTTTTTTGGTTGAGTTCCACCCTTGGCGAATGTGGGTCCACCACACAAATGCATTGTATGCAGACACATCCAGGATGTTGTAAAACACAACCATTGGCCATCTCCTGGTCATTTGCTGGCAAGTGTAGGTGTAGGTTGTCCAGGTTATCCATTCCTACATTGTTTTTGTTATAGTCAAGGATGATCATGGACTTTTTGTCACTTCCTGGTGACACAGCTGCATCTTTGTGAAGAGTGGACATCAGTATCACATTCTGCCGTTTTTTTTTTGGACAGTATGAAACAGCAGTGATGCTGTCTGTAAAAACAAACTTTGAGGAAAGTGGAGCCCTGTCCTTCACCTGCAACATTTCAGCGAGCAGCTCAGGTTTATTCTTTTTTTGCTGTGCCCACCATGGTGAGTTTCCTCTTGAGAAGTTCTTGTCCACGATCATAGCTGGTGAAAAAAAAAAAATCACAAGTGATGTTGTGACCCTGCAGTCCAGTAGTCATATCGAGGACTACACATTTTCCACATTGTCTTCCTCCTCAGAAACCTGCTCATTCGTATCGTTATGGTGTCACGTGTCCTCTGCCTCATTGTCAGCAAAGATATGATCCAGAGCTTGGTTTACAGTAAATCTTCTTCTCATTGTTGCATACTGTAAACTGGAGATGTGTACTCTGCAAGTCATCAACTCTAAACTGACTTGGCCTTACATGCCTGGACGTGTCTGTCTTTCTTTGTTTTGTCAAAAAGGGGAGAAGCTGAAGTGGTTGGAAGAGGAGCTGGCTGTGGGCTGTTGGCTGATAGTGTGTTTGGCACTTATTATTGTTTTATAATCTAATATTATAACTTGGTCGATACTGACCCTAAAACCACAAAGTTCATAGTTTTCACCAGAGCATTTTATAATTTAGTAAAATTCCATCCATCCATCCACCTTCTACCTCTTTTCCATGTCCGGTATATTGTTTGTGCACCAACTAAAACAGAAAAGTATCACATTCTTTTGCATGCAAATATTCACATGATAAGTGGTAAAGATTTCCTCCCTATATAAATGCTTTGTACAGCCAGTTTTTAGAGGGGTTCAGGAAATATGAAATCTGATATCTTCCTATTTACACAGAGGTCACATACTATCCATTTGACAAAATCCGCTGACTTCTATGTCATATGAATAACTCATGCACGGAAGAGAGGAGCAGACATCAATGAACAAAAAGTCATTTTTGGTCTGTCAGACAGTGAAACCCGTTCAGACCCATTTAACTGTGCTTTACATTTTGGCCAGTCAGCGAAAAAACAGGAGCGGTTGGATCTGGCAAAGATAAATTATTCAGTACTGTAATGAAGGTGCACGGGGGTAAATTTGCTCAGTTGTAAATGGTTTGGCCCTGGGAGAGGAAGTTCACTGAGCAATTCGAGACAAACAGAAAAGCCATAAGGTCACAGAATATCAATATTAATAGATGTAAAGCTACACTGAGCAGGACTAGTCCCCAAAGGTTAATGCTACCAACAGTTCACATAGTGTGACATCCATACATTTGATTTAATAGTGCCCTCTCTCTGTGATATTAAGGCATCATGGGGACAACCAAGGACTGATCATATCCCAAACAGACAACACAAAGCTACTAGATGTTCAAATATTATTTACATTAGTAGTTCTCAAAGTGGAGGGTTCCCGAGGTCCCCCAGCTATTATTTCCACAATAACTCCATCCATCAGACAGCATTAATGACTATCTGAGTCAAACTATTTGTTTGATAAATCTTTTAAAAATAAAAATCCCCTGCGGCAAAATCTTATCAGATCAAACACTGATTTAGATGAAGTGCATATGTTGGATTGTCACAGGTTTTTCCACCACATTTTCGACAAAGATGTTAGACATGAGATAAATGCCTTCACTGAAATATCTCAACAAGGCATTGGCGTAACATTTTGGGGCAACATCTGTGGTTCCCAGGGTGCTACTGATTTCTGTGATCTCTGACTTTACCACCTCTAGTGCCACTATGAGGTTGCCATTTTTGTTTGTGTCTTGAACGCTATTGGCTTGATTAAATACTCATAACTGCCTTGTCCAATTTACTGCAGGAATAGACACAATAAGCAGATTTGTTATGTGCTGGCTGTTACACAAAGGCATCAGAGAAGGCCAAAGATCAAATCAATTATCAGATTAACTGTGAATCACTTTAATCACTATGAGATTTGCTCCACATACCCACAGTTTTCAAAATAACACTGTTGGCCGCTATCACTAAAACGGTGATTTTACCAAACACATCAATACCTTGTAAGTGTTAGTGATATTATGTTATTATTTTAAGTCAAAAATGTTTCCAGAAGATAATAATAGTACATTTTACTTGCTTCCTATCACCCTTAATGCATTACAAATTTGTACTGTATGCTTTATCAGTTTGGCAGGAGGTAATTTTTTTTTCAAGCAAGCATGTGCGACACCAAGCAGGGAAGATGAACCTGCAGTGGAGCAGACAGCTGTATCTCCTGAATATGGCGAACATGCAGGTGTGTAGAGAGTATCAGTGGGGAAGCGCACATATTCGACAGCACTTGTCTTTCACTATGTCTAATTGTGCCAAATATAAATCTCGCTATCCAAATAAGTCAGAAGTTTCACTTGACTCGAAGAAGAAATATGTTGGCAAATGTACACAACATCTGCTGCTTTTGTTGCTTAGCAACAAAAACATGTTACTGTAGGAAAGCAGTCCTGAATATCCATCTATTTGACGGTGGTCATTGGTGTGGACATTTTGAGCCGGATTGTTTGTAATGGTATTTAGTTTACTTCTATAAAGGTAAAAATATATCAATTCACCACTCTGATGTGCGAATACATTTCTGCATCTCTGAATGGGTTTCCACTTATAAATGTGTCAATGCACAGTCTTGTAGAAATTTTCTTTCGCCTGAGTTCCTCTTTCCATATCCATTTGTCTTTTTGAAGCTGTGGCTTCACATTGTATTAACGGTCTGTTTTCCCTGGTGGTGATTTCCCCTTTGTACCTGATAAGAAGTCCTGCGTTCCTCCAGGATAATGTGCTGTCTGATGTGAGAGAAGCTTAGTGTCCCGGAATACGTCCATTTCCTCGGGACACATTCATTCACACGTGCACATGTACAAGTGGAAAGTAACACACAATTCCTTGCCTAATGGGTTACAACAACTGACTTCAGATCACGGGGCTCAGCAACCGAATGAGCCAATCATCACAGTAAGCTGTGACCAGTGGGCACTGAAAATGGCTCTGTCACATCAAAATGTGTCACCTATGGGGGAACATTTTGTTTCAACAGCCTGACCTTTGAGTAACTTTGCACTGACCTTTATGAGCTTGCACTCTGGTGGCAGTTGCTCTAAGACATGAAGCAGTCATAAGTACTTTAGCTTACCTTAGCTTATCCTTATGTTTATCAGGCCCCTTACTGTCTGTAATAGCAGATGTAGCACTCGAAATCTCCAGGACCATTTTAAACTTGAAGTCTTTGATTTCTTCTTGAAGTTGACAAATGACAGTGTCATATTTGTAGCTGAGGATGGTTGTTGTTGGCTGAAATGACAACCATTCATGCGCAACAACTAAACTTATCTTAACGTACTTAGAAGTGATTTTTCAATGTTTGTAGCTCTGAAAAAGAATCCCATGAAAAGATCTTAAATATGTGCGTGATGGCAGCATACTGTTTATGATATAACACGAAAACAAATGCTCAATAAAGGTTTGCATCCTCGTCCACTAATGAGCCATAGAGGAGAAACAGCAGCACGGAGCCCGGCTTTGTCCATGTATTTCAGAGTAGATCTAGTTTGTCCTGCATCATGAAAATGCAATGTAATATACCAGTAAAGACTGTCGATAGTAGATAGCCAAGCATGCTAGTCTGCAGGTGAACAGGATGAAACAATTTAATCCATCCTCTACTTTTTGCTCGAGTGGTTTTTACTTTGAAAGGCTTAGAAAGAGATCCAAACTCTTGAGATACTCCCCATTTAATGCACACACTATTTTGATATGTGGAGAAATCCAAAGCTTGACAGGCCTGCTGTGCTTAGTTAAAAGTGCTTAAGTGTGATTACTCAATCAGCGTTCAGAGGAGGGGTTTATCAAACATTCAGTCGAAATAGGGCCAACAAGCCTTCAACTCCTCCGTGCTGTGAAATGTTCAATCTTTGAGGCAGATAGCACAGATTAGTTGTGCTCTGGGCCTAGAACAGCTCTTAAAACATCTTTAGCATTGCATGAACTTTTTAGCAGCTCTCTGCCAGTAAGATACAGGGGAAAAAAAAAAAAAAAAAAAAAAAGTCAGTCCAACCCCTCCTGTGCATACAGTAGCATCAGGCATGTACGAGCCACATCTGCTCCTTTAGTCTGGTTGTATCACAGTGGGTGACAAAAGGCTCCCTTTGGTCCCTGAGGGCATCGCTGTCAAGGACACCTGTCTGCTGCTGTGTTTCCCTGTGTTCTACTGCACTCCAGTCAGCACGCTGTCGGATTACATAAAACACTGAATGCATGAGAGTGTCCTACAGCAGGATGCCTGAGGCTTCACCAGTCATGTTGTGCAGCACCCACTCGAGTTTGTCTCCCTCCTGTCCCAGACTCACTCCACCAGCTGGCTGCTCATCTGTACCTCTCTGTCTCCCTGTTAGTTGCACCTCAGAAGAGATGGAAGAAAAGTGCTCATGAGGACAGATGGGCTGCAGTGCTTCGCTTGAAGAGTTACTGTGGTCATTCAACTGTGTGTGTGTGTGTGTGTGTGCGCGCGCCTGTCTGTCTCTCTGAGTGACAAAGAGGTCAGCTCTAATTAAAATCAGCATTTGTTGCCACGGGGAATGGTAACCATCGTCGTAGCGACAGCCAGCCCACTCTGTCCCCAAAGCAACAGCGTTCCAGCTAATGAGAGAGGAAGACATGGCTCTGCTGCTGAAAGAGTATGAGCTGCTCTCCGTCTCCGCTTATTTTTCCTTCTCTGTCTTTCATGTCTTTACATTGTGCTCATAAATGCTTTTGTTTTTTCGCTCTCTGTCATCTCTGACTCTGCCCTCATCGGCCTCCCCTTTGCTCTTTACCAATTTAGTGAACCTATAGGCGTGCTTGCCATTCTTTGATCATTTCTGTTTTCTCTCACGTTTTTTAACTTCACCCTGAGTTTACAATTATGTCTATTTGTGCCTTTTAAATGTTTCTCATCTGGCTTTTCTTTCATTTTTCTCTCATGTGTGACAGTGTGTGCATCTCCTCCCCCTCGCCCATCATTCCTCCCTTCATTTTTCTCATCTCAGTCGTGATTACCAACTTAAAATTTCTCTCATTTGAAGGCCTTCTCTCCCTCTGCTGTCACTCATTCTTAACATTTATATGATGCTCAAATATTTTTGGAGTTTCTGTGAGCATGTGAGCATGTTTTGAAATTCAACAAAATATTTATCTGTCTTGTGGTCTGCGGCCTTATCTCTCTAATATTGGCTGTTTGCCTGCAGAAATACCATTAAGTTAATAGTTTACATTGCAATTCAAATGCTAAAATACTTTGAGAAAGCTGTCTGATGAGAATACAGATTAAACCCTTAACCATGAATGAGAGAACACTTAAGCAACTCTTCTTTGTCAGAAGTGTTGCAATCTGCCACCATTATATTCCTGTATCATCCTAGCTGGATGAAGCCCCGTAAAATAGGTGACAAGTACAAACTGTTCCCCCTCATTTTTCTAAATTTTTGAACAGACATCATAAATTGCCTCAAGCTCCAGCTGTGTGCCACAACAGAGGTGCACAGGGATAACAAACAGTTCGGCTGAATATGAGCAGCTATTGTGAAAAAAAAAACTCCATATGCAGTTCTGAAAATGGCAGGAATGTCTAATTGCCTTGTCGATTTAACAACCACAAGGTCAGCAGCTTGTACTCAGAGAGAAATATCTTCCTGTGGCTTCTTTGGAGTTATTGTTTTGGACTACCCATATTGTGTTGTGTCTGCATTTCAGTCGAGGCATTTGTGGAGACGAGAACCACGCTGTGGTGAATGAAATGAAAACTTCTATTTTTATTGTTCCAGCAGCTGCCAACATACATAATTCACTTCTCAATCCAACGCTTGATATGGGATAAACTTAGTCTACTATCCAGTAATTTTCATGTTTTTCTTCCTTCTTACATCACCTTTCAGTCATCTAACCAGCTATCAGACAGCTCCAACTACTGTCTGTGTCAGGTCTTGGTCTCTTGAGTTGTTTGTTGCACTTAAACTGAAAAATGACAAAAATGTTAAGGTGTTGATTCTCTTCTTTCTTTATTTATTGTATTTAGTAATAGTTTAAGGCCCAAAGCTTTGTTAGCTTCAGTTTAAAATAAGCAGGGAACTGAATTAGCTGCAGTCTACCTTTAAAAGTGTAATAAACACAGAACAGAAAGTACTTAAATGAACACCTTTTACTTAAACTTCTTACTCAAAACTTGGCTTCTGACAGAAACTTAATGTTTTCTAATATTCGTTTATGCCAAGCACCGCTTTTAGTAACCTAAAGCTCTATCACTGATTCAACAGCACAGAGTAAACATGATAAATGCTTCGAGTCTCTTCTTTCATTTACTAGTACACAGACTCTGATGTAACTATCCCTCGTGTGTCAGATTGTTGAAATGAAAAACACTCCCTGCATAGTATAGCTTCAGTTCTCATTTCAATGTAAGCAGGATGAAACTGTAGTATTAACATCAAACAAAATTATCTTTTTTGAATGATTAGGCAGACCAATGTTGCAGCTCTCAGAGTTTTAACATCAGCAGGATCAAAGCCTTTAGGTAGATGGTTCTGGTTTATCATGGTGCCGCAGTTGTCACTCAGGGTAGCGAGGACTACAGCTCCCTCATTTGCGCGGCCTGGTTTGTGTGTAGTCTTTAAAGCAGCACCAATCAATGTATTATTTTTATATAAACAAAGAAATAGATCATTCATTCATCTTCACCCGCTTATCAGTTTCCAGGTTGCGTGGGGTGCTGGAGGGCGGGGTATACCCTGGACAGGTCACCAGTCCATCACAGGGCCAACACACAGAGACCAACAATCACTCACACTCACACTCAGACCTACCGACAATTTAGAGTCACCAATTAACCCAAACATGATGTCTTTGGATGGTGGGAGGAACCCGGAGTACCCGGAAGAAACCCACACAGGCACGGGGAGAACATGCAAACTCCACACAGAAAAGCCCCAGGCCGGGAACCGAACCCCGTGACCTTCTTATTGTGGGGCGGCAGTGCTAACCACTATGCCGCCATGCTGCCCCAGAAATGAATCAACACAGAGTAAAAACTGGACTCTGGACTTTGTCTCAGGTCTACAGAACCTTTTTAGCCTCCTTCAACTCACTGCTCTAGATTTCTGTCTCACAAATGCTGCGCTAATCAACTTTAATTTCAGCCACATCATTTCAGCTCATTTCTGTGGGAAAGCCTTGATGAACCCTTTTGTGTCATAACTAATCTAAATGGCTGATGAAGTTAGCGAATACCTGGGCAACACAACCGAACATTTACTGTTGCAGTTTCGCAGACCAGCCAAAACATACGTCACTCAGTTTGAGTAGAACCTTATAAGTTTCTACCGTATATGTAGAAACTTATGCAGGACTGATTCAGATTTTTCTTCTTTAATGCTGCTTAATTTTTTAAACAGACGAGTCATCTAAAAATTGACCCCTCATACAGACCAAATCTTTTTTTTTTTTTTTTACCAGTCTGCTGTAAATATGTTAATTTACAGATTGCGGGGGCCTTTTATAGAACTGTAGTTTTGGATTAATTTTTTAGCAGGGCAGCACGGCGGCATAGAGGTTAGCGCTGTTTCTTCACAGAAAGAAGATTGTGGGTTCAATTCCCGGGGTCTTTCTGTGTAGAATTCTCAGTCTGGTCTAGTCTCTAGTTTCAGGAGGTCTCTGGGGGGGTCCAGTCTCTGGAAAGGTCTGGTTTAGTCTCTGGGGGGGTCCAGTCTCTGGAAGGGTCTGGTATAGTCTTCCGGGGGGACCGGTCTAGTCTCTAGTATGTGGAGGGGTCTGATCTCTGGGGGTCTGCTTTTCAGTCAGCTTATGGACAATTTAGAGTCACCAATTAACCTAACTGGGAACCGAACCCGTGACCTTCTCCCCATTGTGGGGCAACGATAGAGACGACGATAACCATTCAGGAAAGGGGCGCAGCCTCCTACTGCTCTGGTGGTGAATTGCTTATGTGCGCTTATGTGCTTTTTCAGGTTAGAAGATGAGTTTTTGTATGCCGTGGTATAACTTGTTCGCGGTAGGCACAACAAACATTTGAACTGAAACTAATCCACTTTGGTGTCAAAAATCTCAAACGTGGGCTTGAGATAATTGTTTCTTCCTCCATTTCTTCATCCATTTTCTATCTCATCACACCGCCAAAATTATGTTTCGTCTTGAACACGACGTATGGCATGACATAGTACAGGTACGGCAATGCGGTTGAGGCAAACCATACGCGAATCAGCAGAAAGTTTATTTTTTCAAAATTTTGCAAAAAAAAAAAATCATCAGCTGATGTAAGCGCAAAAGTAGCGGGTAACGAGAGCATCAATAGAAATGTAATGGAGTAAAAAGTACAATATTTCTCCTTCAAATGTGGGTGGAGTGAAGTATCCCCCCAAAATAATGCTCAAGTAAAGTACAGATACTCAAAAACTGTACAGTACTCAAGTAAATTTACTTTGTTACTGTCCACCCCTGGAAGTATTTACTTTTCATTCTATAACCGGCCCAGGTCTTAAACTTGAATGAAGGAGGACCGTTATAATCTATAGAGCAAAATGGTGTAGGTGAGGTGCTGGGCTCTATATCAGCCACAGAAGCTTTTCCATCTCTGTTTGTCCTGGTATTAGCATAGATAGAGCTCATGAAGTCTATTTCAGAAACCCCTCTCTAAATCACTCTAAGAATTGTGCTGATAGTTTGATTGGATTAAAAATATCCCCATGTACCTCAGACTAGGACCTGAGAGTCATTTATTAAGGTTCCTTTTCACTTTCAGCAAGTGATAGACAGTCTCTTGAATGAAATAATCATTTTCAGTCATCTTGTAGAGTTTCTTAATAATTACCATGCAAAGTTAAAACTAGCAGACTGATGTATTTGAACCTGGTGCAGAATTTTTTTGCTTTGAAAGTGATGGTATTAAATGTGAAACCGCGCCGGCTATTTACACGGATTCATTACAAGGTGTCAGAACTGAGTCTGTGTGCACTCTTCAATGACAAGTCCAAGGAAGCTGTCAGTTTGAGCAGCATCTTTTTTTTAATCATGCTATACTGAAAAAGAAATCATAGATTGGGAATAATGTAGATGGAGCTCCAAGGTGCAATAAACCCAATCATAGCTGTGAGGGAGCCATTGGATCGCTGTTTTTTTTTCCCCTTGCTACCAAATCAAACTAACTTGCAAGAATTTGTTTTCTGCTGAGAATTGTGCGGTGATTAGATTTAATCAAAACAACAGCTTTGAATGCATTTGTTATCAAAATCTGCATTTCAGACACTGAATTTACTTTGCTTCCAATGTTAACTTAATTTGAACCACATTTTCAATTAAACCCGTAAACATACTTAAAACATTGCTCTAAATGTAGGAAGATAGAATAAAAGCAACTTGAAACCACTTTATTACAAAATGAAATGATTCCTGTGTGTAAAACTGAAAAAAATATGTGGCACTCTGGCTGTTTTTACCAATTACCACCCTTAGAGTTCTCAGAAATATGGGTCCATCCGGGGGAGGGTTAGGGTAAACAACAGGGTGGCACTGAATAAAAAAAATCATTCTGACTACCAGCCCATATGCCAGACAGGCTTATGCACCTAATTCTTCACAGACTGACAGCACAACTGTAAGACACCTCCTGGAAAGTAGGGAACAAAAAGTTAATTTTCCTGCTGGATTCCAGCTGGGGCCCAGTAAGCGGGGTCCAGGAACTGGGGTGTAAAACAGAGACAATCTTTCCAAAACACGAAGAGGCAGAGGCAGAAATTCCGCTGGGTTGTGTGAATCTGTGAAAAGGAGCCTGAGGAAATAATAGCCTGTAACAGGGACCCATGTTGGGATCAATCAGCTTCTGTCAGGGGCCCCTGAGGGCCCAATAAGTCCGCTGCTCTTCAGCTTTCTAAGGGCCCAATGATATTGGTGAATGCAAATTTCAGCATTTGCAGGTATTTGATCATTATCACTGTTTCTCCCTCTCCCTCTCGGAGGGATGCAGACTGCCATCTCCTCCACCCTCTCACCGCCACACGGTGGCCCTGTGCCTCTCCTGCTGGATGCTCCTCCTCGCCTCCGCCACCGTAAAGCTCAGCCTCCCTCCTCCGCCCCCTCCTCCCCTCCTCCTCCCCCCCTGTACTTCCACTCCTTGCTGCCGTCTCTCTGCGCAGAGCCTCAGACGGTCCTCCAGCTCCGCACAGCCCGGTGCGAAGATGGTCGGCGGCTCGTGTGCTCGCAGGTTGGCCCGCCGGTCGCGGTCCGCCCTGATCGCAGCCCTCACGGTCCTGCTGGTCCAGACTCTGATCGTGTGGAACTTCAGCAGCCTCGACTCCGGCGAAGACCGGGAGAACGGAGCCTCCAGCATGCGGGAGAAGAGGGACCGGGTCGCGGGCAACAAAGCCGCTGGCAGCGACTATTTCCAGCAGCAGCACGGGGTCCGAAAACGACAGCATCTTCCCCCGCCGGGGAGGGGGACGTCTCGCCACATACAGCAGCCGGTAAGACTCAGTCACCGCCGATGCATTCATTTCATAGAAATTAATAATAATTATAATAGTAATAAAAGCAATATTTAAAAGAAGAAAAAGAAGAGAAAAGAGTGTGTCTCGCTGGGGATGGAGCCCGGAGGGGTTGACAGGCAGGTCAAAACACCCCCCTCTCCTGCGGAGCCGAGCACACGGCCGGGCCTCCGGATGAATGAATGAGCGTCTGATCGCGGTCACTCGAAGGCTGCCTGGCAGGGAGACAGTAGGATGTCTGGAGAGGCGAGACGGATGCGAGCGAGTCCTCCGATGCTGGGACACGGACATCCCCGGCTCACAGCCCGGGGGGGCAGCAGACACAATGTGCACTCAAATTTAAAATACCATAGCTGAGTATGAAATCTAAACTCCGCTTGCACTTCACTCCCTCCGGGGGCAGATTGATGGCACGGCGGGGGCAAATCCTCCAACAGTGGCCACGGATGTGCCCGAAGAGCAGAGTCACTGACTGGGGGAGGTTGTAGCAAATACCTGTCATGGTTCATTTGGTGTTTTAAAATCTAAACACGGCAGCTGCATGGCTCAGCAGCACTGTCTGTGCAAAAGGCCAATTTGAAACATAACCTCATTTGCAGGGTTGCCTTTGATGAGTGCACAAAGATTAGAGTCATCTGCTGTTTGTGAAAAGGCAAACAGTTTTATTGGTGGTGGCAACATGAAACACAAAGGTCAAGATAGATGCGATTGCGAGCTCACAGGCAGGCCTGCATAGTGAACAACTTGTTCACAAAACGAATAAATTAAATTAAAGATAGCCCCTGGAACTGTGCCTATTCGGAAGCGGCGCAGCTAATGCCATGCTCTGCGCACTGGAAATTTTAACCTACACCCCCACTCCAAAAAAAAAAAAAAAAGGTTTATTTGTAGACTCCAGTGACTGGTACTCATGCCCCACAGGCTTACACACCAATAAGCTTTTGTGTTTGTACAATGTGCTTCTGCACAGCATGTCATTAATTTTCCCAACCTGATGTCTGGAATTAAATTCTCAAAAATTGAGCTTCTTGCTCGCACAGTCTCTCAAGCAGTTAGGCTGCCCTAAAGAAATTGGATGCAGTTGTTCCTGGCAGGCATGCCAGGAATTCCCCTTCGTAAAGATGCAAGCTGCTCAAGTATAACCTCGTCCTCAGCCTCCACACAGCCAGGAGATAACCCAGCTCTGATGTAGTGCGATGCACTGTGGCCCCCCCGTGCAGTCAACTCTGAGTTCTGTGTGACTCACTCACTTCAGCCTGTAGGTCTGTTGGTCCCCCCCAGCTGGCATCTCCACAGTACGAAGGCATGGGGACATCGAGGATGGGTATTATTTGAAACAGTTGTTTGTATTTTGATGCTTGGGAGAATCCTCCAACAAAAGACCCCTGAAAAATGCCTGAAATAGGCCAGTAGGGGCAAAACAGTGTGGGTTTATATTACAGCACTTAAGGACACTACCATGGGAAGGAACATGACAAAACAGAAGCTATGAGCTCAGTTTTCTCAGAACCCATTCAACGCCAGTTGTCCAAATGTGTTTCACTTCTAAATCTGCACCAGTGACCTTTTAAAAAGGGGGTGTTCTCCCCATTGCCTCCCGGCACTTTACACTGCCTGTATTCCAGTCAGTCCACCATCCAGTCAGCTTGCCTGCTGCCAGCCTGTCAGATTGCTGACCCACTCTCTGCAGTTCTGTGGCCCCTCCAGACCCTTAACATTCAATTTTCACCCCCAGCCACGCGTTCTCTAGTTAATCACTGTTTTTTTAATTCTTTCTCCCCTCCTGGGCACTAGATGTGGGTATATATGCGTGTGTGTGGCTTGGCAAGGCATGTCCAGCCTAAGGATGACGCAGAAGCGCCAGCTGATGATGTGTGAGGCACCACGCCTGTGAGAGGGGAGAGCAGCACTTTGATCCAGAACACAATGAACCAGAAGCTACAGGATGACAATAACAGAGTTTCTGCATGATGACATGTGTTGGGTGGAATCATTAACCATAGCTTCGAATGTGTCATCCCAGCAGGAAGGAGCTGCAGTTGTCATTAGTGGTTGTATCCTGTTGTGTCTCTTGAGGAAATGGTGACAGAGGGCGTAGATGCTTTCGTTTGTAGCTCAACAGACACCACAGCTTGTTGTTCACATCTCCACTGCCTTATATGTCTGGATATAATCACATGACTGATGGTAGCTGCAAGGCTGCAGTCTTTTCAAACTGTTGTGGCTACCTGTTGCAGATTCCCCCATCAGGAATCTCTAATTGTTAATTAGCCTGCCTTGGTTTGCATGACATCAGTTTATTACATGAAATAGCCTCACAATTATTAATATTAATAAGTGCTCATTCAAGCATTTCTGGTAATAGATGTGAAAAACTGTTAATGTGAGGGTTGGAGAATGAAACCTTGAGCCGGGAGACTGAGTAAAGCTTCAAAAAGCGTCTGCCTCAGATCTCCACATCTGGTCGTCAGCACATTTTTTCCATCTGCCATGGTAGTCATATACTGTCATGATCCCCCATGTGCACAGTGGGAGCTCCCACATGTTGTAAAAGACTTTCCCTGTTAGTCATGGTAATACATGTAACATTAGCTCCAATGTACTCTTTTTTCCCCTGCCCTGGAGTTTTTCCTAATGGTTTCCTATGGTGAAGATAGCAATACCAATCCTCAGAGAATGTGCAGTGACCTCATTTTCTTTCTACATTCTTCCACAATTTGGTGATAACACATACAGGACATGGCGAGTTTAACCGCAGAGTATCATACATTGCGTTTTATTTTAAAGATGTTCACCACATTTATTCCCCCGCAGTGGTACATTGTGCAGACCTAATTTATACAAAAGACGGAGCGCCAGAAGATATTTCACTTGAGTAGATTGTGACTGACAGAAGTTCTTGTTCATTTTGTCTCATAGAGGGAAGAAAAATTAGAGAAGCAAAAACTGGAAGAAGGTCCTCAATTCCAACAACTCTGTGGGGGTTCCCATATGTGACCAAAAATATCCTGATATGAATGTTCTCATCTAACTCTAAAAAGAAAATTCCTCCTGTTTTTTCATAGTCATGGCTACTTTAAACGCATTCAAAGTCTGTGAAGCTTTTTTCTGAGCTTGACTTGGAGAAGAATGAGCCACATATATTTGTTTTAAAACTGTGAGAATTAGCATGAAAAGGCCTGGAAATGAAATGACCTGGTAAAGACTGCAGCCATGCTGGGATTATGGTTTGAATTATGATTCTGTGCGCTACAACTAACAATGCCTCCGTACATGTGTTTTGCATTTGGGAGCTGTGTAGAGATCCGTTGTTGCTGCTACCAGTCTGTTCTCCAATCAGCAACCCAACCACTATGTGAATCATCCCACTGTGTCTATGATCACAGTGCTGACTCACACACACTGAAATTCTCACGAACTTCCAAAATTATGTCCTTATGTAGATGGAGCTACACACAAATGTACACCCCACATGTACACAAATGTATGGAGGGTGTGTGAGTCCCCTTTCTAAAAAAAAACAAACAAATGGAATAGCTGACATGAGCCAACATGAGCAGGCGTACAGTCAAAGGTGACACACTCAGAGCTTATGGCTTCCAGGTCTGTGAGTGTATGTGTGTGAATGTGTCGCATCATTGATGCATCATTGCTCTGGTTTAGGATTAGGACATGTGTTGGCGTAGAGTTTCAATTTGATTCAGTTTGTGTATCACTTATATATTCAGACTTGGAATGCTCCAAGTTGCCACGCTTCGTTACAATGGAGTCATACTAAAGCTCGATATCGGATGAGCATTCTCTTATTGAAATTCTTTTTCATTCTTTTTGTAAGAAAACCTTACCCACACCTACTTTACATTTAGTCTTTTCCAGTGCTATGCCAGTCACTGTCAGTGCTAGGTTTGGTATCATAGCAAAGCCACTTTAGCAGTGGTAATTGGCAGTTAAATTGGAAACTCCTGAAAGTAAATCGCCTTAGAGTGTGAGCTATTTTACTTTAAACAGACCTCTGAACATACATAATTACAGTCCAAAGACACCTGGAAGCTACACTGTGTTATTTAGAATTTCAAACATCCAAATCATTACATCAGTCAAGTGTTACTCTGTAAAACCTGTAATGAGGGAAAAGTAAAGTGTAGCCTGCCTATCAGTCCATCCATCTGTCGTTTTGGCTTCAGACATGCACTCACACACTCACACACACACACTCAGCTTCTTTTTTCAAGTGCCGGTAGTCTCAGAGAGGGTTGAAAACATATTCAGATCTGAGGGGAGAAGTACACACCTCAGACTTGAAAGAGTAGAAACAGACACATGGAGAACCCAAGACACTTTGATGTTGAAGTGTAATTTGTATACATGACACAATCCTTCTTCAAAACCTGGAAACTGGTGGAAAAAAATTAATTACTATCACAACGCAGTGTGCTGTTAAATCCTTGTCCTGATGCCTCGCTAAGTTAATCCCACTCATATGCAAAGTATGAGTGTAGTGTATGTATGGAATCCTAAAACTTCAGACTATTTGCAGTTTACACATTGAAAGTTTGGGTATCCATAGCAGCTCAGACATCACACACAGACACTTCCCTGCTAAACACTCCTCCTGGGACAGGTGCTAAATGCACTGCAAGCTTCGTCAGTGGCTTTGCACGTAACCTGTTCAGCAGAGGACTGACTACGTGCTGACTTGCTGTAAAGGAGGAAGAGCCATTCAACAAGTTTTGTTAGCAATATGTTGAAAACACTACACACACTCTCAGCACCCAAAGCACTGGCATGACTCAGGCTGTCCTGTCAATTATGTTGACTCCTGCTTAGGAGATGAGTGTGTGCAGATTCCATTATTGTATTATATTTAACGGGGGCAAATAGATAACTGCTCTATTGAGTGAATAGTAAACAGTGTGTCGAGCGTTTAATCAGCACAATATGTAAACTATTCCTCTAAAGAATAACTCAATCAGTCAGGCAGTTTTTAGCCTGTTTGAAATTTCACAGCGAAAAAAATGCAGAATCTGACACCGGTTGCCATGGACACAACTGAATCTGCCCTTAGAAGGTATTGAAGTTCAGCATAGAAGGAGTCATTGAGATTGGAATCCACTTACTGACCAACCAAATATTTTCTTTTCCCCACTTACAATGGAGGCCGCCTGTCCCATAGGGATGAGAAAGTGTCAGGGTGTCTCAATGATTCCTGGAATACATCATAGATTTTTCATTAATTTTGTGGTCCAGTGGACTGAATTACTGGGCTTTCTTTAAAGAAATGAAAACAACTTTTTTTTACAATCAACACTATAAAATTGGACCAGAATTGGTAGTGAAATGAACTGACTGTGGGTTTACTAACTGCATTTAGTTTAAACATGCTCTTTAAATCACTTGATGTCGACACCATGTTTGTGCTGTTGTAAGTATCTCACTGGACATAAACAGCAGAGCCAGTTTTGCAAATGCAAATGTCACTGGCTTACTGTCAGTTTCCCCATTGGTCAGTGCTCTCTCTAAATGGGTTGCTGTGTGGCCAATTAACCTTTGCTGCTAGATTAACTTTTCTGGGCCTTTTCTGGCAACTTTTTGAAAACAGTGAGGTTAGCCACATAGCTGACGGGCTGACTGACTGAATGACTGACTGATCTTATTTCCACCATTAGTCAGCAGAACGCTTCGTCACTGAGCTGATATTTTCGGTGCAAACAGGCTCTATTAATGAGGTGTTTACAGTCGGCAGTGTTGCTAACTTAGCGCATTGTCACTAGATTTACTGAGTCTTTCTCCAAGCAAACTGGGAACAAACCTGGTATATTACTGGACGATGCATGAATGCTGACTGGGATAAAGGAGGTAGAGGACTAACTAAATGTCTGACACGTCGCGCAGAGAGAGAGCAGGAAGAAGAGTTAGACACAAAGACCTACATGTTCTCTTTCTGGAAAAAAAAAAGGCAAAAGGCTGAAATAATTATTTCACTAAAGAAATGCTGTTTGTCCCTTCAAACCTTGTGATGATTTCATAGAAAGTCAAGCTATCTAAAATCACAGCTCAGTCTTTGTCTGTAAATGTGGTTTATCACATGACGCCGTTCAGTACTTGACCATATTCAGTCCAGTCATGTATGTACTTGGCTTTGGTTCCTTTTTTTTCCTTCTTTTTTTTCGAGTGACTTTTAGGACAGACTTTAGTTATTTTTCTTTAGAAAACCTTCACTAATAGTGTGAGGCCTGGCTTTCACTCCCTCTCTTTATAACCTGATGGTATGGCAAAGATAGTTAGAAGAAGAAGTTAATACACTTCTAATTCTCTTCCTGAAATAGGATTTTTCAAATAAATGTAGCAAAAATCACACCAAGAACCTGACATCACAGCACCATCCACGATGAAATGATTAATTGGAAATTCAGGTGAGTGAGATTTGTATTGAAACAAACATCAGTTGCATAAATCAAACATCTCCATCTGTATTGAATCATGTTTGAAGGCAGTCAACATGGATAAACCATGTTAACACTGTCGCCACGAGCCTAGATAGGATTTAGTCATTCTTGATGTAAATTTCCTCATGTCCAAAAGCTATTTATGCCTTTCCTGTTTACCACCCTCTCTCCTCTGTTAGACTACATGTGGCCCCACATGTCTCTACAAGCTTTGTGCTCTGCTTGGTGCTTCTTTACACCTCATCTGTAAAACTGCAAAAGTCAAAAGTGCATGCCAACTGTTCCTCTCTCTCCTGTCAGCTCCGTTCAAACGAATCTCACCATTACCACCAATTAGGTTTGTGTCACTCTGTGTCGTCCGCCCACACACCCACACCCACCCTCATCATCCTCAGCTGCTCTTACAGTTGGTTTCATTCCCCAACACATTAATAACGCATCATTCAGATGAATGAAGCTATATAATACCTAGTGTTGCCAATAATCGCATAGGTAAGAGGCTTAGCAGACATCTCTGGGAGAGCGAGAGAGAGGAAGAAGATGAGGCTGGGGTGTGTGTATGGGTGTGCGTGCGTGAGGGGGTGTATTAGTATTATCTAATGTGAGGTCAATGTTGATATTAAGCACAAGGCTACACACACACACACACACACACACACACACACATGCAGTTTTGGATCAGACAAGACCATATGGAGGGGTTATTAGACCAATCACTCAACTCCTTCGCTGCTAAGTAGTTTAAAGATTATCCCATTAACTAGATCTACTGTATTTTAGAAACAGAGATTAGTGACAACTACTTTAAAACACTGTACATGAATTACACAAAAAGCAACAATCGTGACTGATGATGATTAAATGAAACCTCTTAATAAAAAGAAACCCAATCTAATAAATGAGGCACAAGCACTGGTTTTAGCTGTCACAGTTTGTGTCTCAGAGCTCAGTCTGTGCTTTTCAACGGAAAAACAAAAATGCTCAACTTAAAACTCCTGAAAAGCTCAGCTTCTTATTATCATTCGTGGTTCCACATGAGCTGAATGAATTACTGTTTGTTTTCTTGAGCTCATTTGACCTTTGTTTTAAGTTTCTGTCCACCATCTTGATTTGGCAACATTTAAATCAAAGTTTGATGACTTAGTTTGAGGTTATTCATTTATGTTGCCAGCACTGTCAAAAAAATCTGAATGAAACCAGTTTTTCAATGGTAAACATTTAATAATGAATAACAATGATTTATAAAATGTATTATTTTCATAGAGCCTTCTATATAGTATTTTTTGTGTTTACTTGCAATGGTTACTTCTAGGCACATTTTTGGATTTTGACTCACGTAGGGACAAACCTTCGGGATAATTTGACCTTTGCTGCGTAGATTAACCTGACTCTCACATCTCCATTAATTTCAAGTACTAAATTGCTGGAGTTTTTCAGAAGCTTTAAGATCATGAGCAATAGCTACATTCAATCCTAATACATTAATTATTCCTTGCAAATTCATATTTTGAGCTAATATTTTCGACCAATACACTCAGCAATGCATTAATAGAATTTCTACAATAAAACTGACACTAATCTTTATTTATGGCAGACAGAGGGGCAAACAGTGTAAAGCTTCATATATTGTGTTTTGATACACAGGTTATGTGTTGTAGGGATGATTGTATGTTCACTCTTGAATGAAACCTAAAGGAATCTGTTCTGTTCATGTTGTTGCTCTCCTGCTGGCGAGTGTGATAGGAGCTGCATGAGCTTATTCCACAATGTCAGATTGTCTATAGTAAATTATGTATTTATACTGAAGAAAAACTTGGAGAAGCCTCTTGGATGAGAAGTGAAACATTGTCAAGTAAGTCCGACCCAGCCCATTTGCCTTCAGTTCATCTCCTCTTGCATGTCCATTAAGCTGCTGACTGTTCAGCCTTGATCACAGTGTGTGTATCTATAGTGTCTGTATTGGAGCCCTTGCAGCACTCACTGGGAACACACTTCTATACGGGAATATCAGACAGTATGGAGTGCATTTCTCTCTCAACCGTAATGGCCACATCGCACTGAGAAACACTTGACAGCTCCTTTGTTAGGGAAGGATTCAGCAGATTGTGCATTTCTCCGAAATCACTGCAGTAGTGTTAAAATGGCATGCAGCGCACTCCACACAATCCACATGTAACACGCATATGCACATGAACATGTAATCACACCCACACAGACTAATGACACTGAGCATGAGCTACTGCCGTGCTATCTCCTCCTCAACACACCATACACTAATCCCCATGTATTGTATCCTTCTAATAAGACAGTGGGGTTTGTGACGAAAACAGAAAAGAGTGCATGGCAGCATGGTGAAGAGACAGGGTGACGACACAACAGTTGGCTGGAGATATGGGCGATTATGCCTGTCAAGGAAAGCTTTTGTCCTTCCAGTCCTGTGGAGCAAGAGGAGAGGAACTGACAGTGGTACTTATTTCTTCCTTTGCCTTCTTTCCCCTCTCCTTTTTACTTCTTCTCAGTACTGGAGCCGAATGCCAACAGCACTTGTCTCTATATATAATTAAGAGAGAAAGAGAGAGGAGAAAGAAAGAGAGAGATCTAGACCGGCAGAGAAAGAGAGAGAGATATGCGAGACAGAAGAAAGCTGGGGGAAGAAATGTTGGGGAGAAAAAAGAGATAAATGTCTCATCCCTTCTACAAATCCGACGTCGCGTCAAATCCCAGCGTAATCCTTAGGGGAACCCATTTTGGTTTGGTTTGTTAGTGTAGCTTGGGCCTTGCTGGCGCAGACTGCTGTTGCAGACCATTTCTGGAAACTAACCTGAGTCCAAATGGCTTCCATGCCTGCAGGGATCAGGTCTGTAATTTTCCCCTCCAATGGCAAAGTTTAGGATTTATAGGGAAGCTGATGTGAAGACACTGATCAGGCTGGTTTTACCAAGCATCTCTAAATCAAAGCTTTCATTCTGGATTATACGAAGCAACAGTTCACAGTTCCCAATCTGCCCCAAAGTCCCATTTCTGCATTGCAAATTTAAACAGGTTACGATTCCTCTGGTTTAATTATTCACCCCAATGGATATTTGCTTGTACCAGACATAGTTTTGAACACTTGGTAAAATTTGTTTCTAGTTCTTACATCAGATATAGAGAATTTGCTTTTTTCCGAATGTAAAACTGCATCACCTGATGGGTTTTTTGAGCTGAGGGGAACTGAAGAGTTTGGTGATAATTCCCTTTGAGTTAATCATGACAACATAAAAGCTACGTAAAAGGATAGCTTAATGGAAAGTGGTCATATTTTATTCATATAGTGAATACTGGAGTAATTAGCTCGTCAGCTGGTGTTTGACCTGATATGTGGCAGCTAGAGACCTTTAGTTTCACCTGTTAAATACTGATGGAACAGTGACTGCTTTGGCGTAGGTGAGAAAATTCAGGTTTCGGTTCACGGTTAAGGTCGCGTTGAAGTATCCTTCAGAGTGAGGTCAACCAAGGAGTCCAGCTGAGGCTGTCTCCGCCTCGGGGAAGCCACGGCACTCGGTGTTGGTAGGCAGACTGGAGACAGCACGGGATGTACAAGTTAAATCGACAAGCTCTCACACACACCTGCAAAAATGCACATAAGAGCAGACACATCCATACAGTCACCCACATGCTCTTCAGCATCCCCTTTGCGCTGAAAGGCACACACCTACAGAATGCATAAAATCAAAAAATACCCTTTTTCCTGTATCAAAAAAATAAAACACTCACCCACACAATCTCCCTCTTAACACACACTCACAAACAAACACACACACACAAACCGAGCTTGCACATACTCAAGGCCCTTATATCTCTGCTCCCTCTCCTTCGGCTCACACACTGGGAGTAAATAAAATTCCAAAACACTGTGCGCCACATGAATAGCTGCTCTTCAGTATTCATGTGAAACCATCAGGACCAGTCTCGTTACTACATGACATTACCGAGCAGGTGTTTTCTCCATCACTAGCACATTTAGATCCTGTCTGTCCTTGCCACCTGCCACCGCTATGCCAAACCGATAGCATCCCTCTCCTCGACTCCTTCCTCTCCCTCTTCATCCCTGCATGCTCCCGCTCCTCCTCTCCATGGTTGTCCTCTCCTGGCTCCCCCTCTTCTTCTCCCATATGAAGTGGGCATGTCTCACCACACCGCTGAGTTGTTGACTGGTCCTCAAAGATGCCGCAGGCCTCCCAAATCAGCTTCAATGAGGAGCCCTGCAGAGGCTGTCGCTGCCGGGGAGAAATTGCGCTGTAATTGAGCTGCGTGATAATAATACGTTCTTCTCTCTGATTTCTTACCAGCGGTGAATCATCATCATCATGCCATCACGTCGGCAACGCTCTGCAGACGCTTCCACGCTGTCGCCACCGCAGTTGACCAGCTCTTTCACTCACTTCTCCCTCATTCTCCTTCTTTCTCTTTCTCTCTCTCAGTCTCTCTCTCGTGCTTTCATTCCACATATTTTATTCCCATTTCCCCTCTCTCTCTCTTTTTCTTTTCTCCCCCTCCATCCTCACCACTTCTCGCTCATCTCATCTGTCTCCAACCACCCTTTTGGTCCCAGTTCCATTTCATTGGACAGTATGCCTCAGAGGTATACAGAAATTACAATATACAGGGAAAAAAGCGTGTGTGTGGGGGGGGGGGGGTAGAGGAAAAGAAGATAATTAGGATGGGTGATTGTGCGAGCACAATGTCAAATGTCTTTTTGCTATGTACTAAGGCATTTATGCTTCTTTGGCAGAAAAGCGTGGAACCTGGTTAATTTTTGTGCCACAGCTTTAGTATTTTTTTGTTGTTGTTTTGTTTTTCATTTTCTTTTGGACAATAATTACAATTTCAAAACATTTCTAACCTTTAACCCCCCCAAGTCCTTTCTCTTTCATGGTTTCACACATTCTAGCATACACATAAAGGCCTCTGTGCTTTCCCCGCCGATGACAGTTAAAAGTGAGAGTGTGTGCACATTCATACAAGAGAGACTGAAACTGGGGCTGAAGAAACACAATTTTTTGAGAAAAAGAAAAATAGTCTTGAGGCAGTAAGGGGAAAAAAGGGTTAATTGACTCACACACACACTCAGGCTCTGTGTGAGTGCAAGAGAGGGAGAGCTACTAATAGTGGGGGAGTTTACACATGGCTCTCAGTACTTTAACCATCCTCATGAGAATTGAAGAGTTGAACCATTAGGAAAATCATTGACTGCTTATTAGTGTCAGCACTCTATTTAGTGTGTTTAGTGTGTGTATGTGTGTGTGTGTCCCACAGGGACTGGTGCCACTGAAGGGAGAAAAACCGAGGGGCCCCATGAGCAGGGAAAGGTATTTAAGGGTCTAGACTTGGTTTTAGGTGTTTACTTGAAGGTTAGACTAAAGGTCTAAGGGACATTATGTGAATGAGTGACCTCCACAGGGACAGTGAAACTAGTGTGTGTGATCTCAAACAAAGAACAATACCACTCCTTCTTTCTTGGTCTCACTCTCTCGCCACATGCCCACTCTTTTCCTTGGGGTGGGGGGTAGCCAGGCTGTTTTTTTTTTTACATCTATCTTTGTCCTCCACCCCCCCATCCTTAACTGCTGCAAGAAAATCCATTTTACTCCAGAAAATAGGCCTACAACAATCTTTTTATGTAACTCTCAGTTTATCCACTGGATAGACGAATATGTCTATTTTCATCGGCCAAGTGGGTCTCACAGCCGGCGCTCCTGCAGTACTTATCTCTGGACAAGGCCCAGATGCTTGTGTGGGGCTGAAATGTGAATACACCAACCACTTTCCATACCAGTCATCAGTAGCACAAGGCTGGTGTATAATCTGTATGGATGTACTGTGGTGTCTGACCGGGTTGGTGTGTTTATTAATATTTGCCTCCAGCCCATATGCATGTCTTCCAGATACATACTGTGGTATATAGACATAATTGTCTTAACTGCTGAGAAAGAGATTTGGTCAAGGCAATTATAATTCAGCCAGGGCATGTCTGCTTGCTTAGCACTCAGTCTATTTGCCTAAGAGACACAAATGACTGCAATTTAACAGCAATAGAGGTGGACTGTAATGAGTTGGTAACTGTTTGCCTGATGTGAGCGCGCTGCTCTAAGGTGGAGAGGAATAATCAAAAGAGTACGACTATATTTTCGCTGGCATTATGTCCAGTGGCAGCAATGGAGATTAATGAGCAGGAGGTTTATTAGCTTCTCAAAATCATTCAGCTACCTTTTCTCATTCGTATTTATTTTTCGTTCTTCCTGGATAGACTCTGACTATGGCTTATATATTATGTCTGCTGAAATTATTCCATTTGATACCTGACGAAGAGGTCGGCGGTTGCGGAGGCGCCTGGTGCCTGGTCAATTTGTACAGGACTTGCGTCTCCATAAAGAGGAACAGCAAGCGTTGGTACATTTTCAGCAATGACATAAGCACCCAGGAACCTGATTGAAATACGATTCTGTCATTATTCAGTTTTCTGATCTTCTGTGTGTTTGAATCTGGTCTCTGCTGTGCTGTCTGAGTTACTCCAGTGGTCGAGGATAAACCCCTTCAGTTCTGGCTGTCTGGGCATCGCAGTTTTCACCGCTCTGCTGCATTCAGCCTCTGGCAATCACTGGCAATTTGAGATGAGAGCTAAAAGTGATAAAATATATCCCCCATATTAGCAGTGTGAGCCTTTGATTTCAGTGTGCATCATCATCCAGCCGTGTTGTGTCACACCAGCCATGTAAATCTTTTTCATTCATTATGCAGCTATTTTGGCTCACAGCCATGATGAACACCGAGCATGACCTGGCCTCCTCTACTCTTTCTTATTCTGAAGCTTTTGACCACATCACATGGTCTTCATCAGTGGATTTACTTTCCTTATTTCAAACTTCCATTATACTGAGTGCCAGTTGCTAATAAGAATTGGTTTCTCATCATAAATAAAATATTTCCTGCAGTCTCCGCCGATATAGAAAAGATTAAGTTCGTTGCTGGAAGCACTTTAAGTCCAGTAGGTCCTGATCTCTTATTCCACTCTGCTCTCTGTATGCACACCAATCCTGCTCAGTTGGGTCCAAAAGTCTGAACCCACCATCAAACCACTATTATTCTCGAGAGGTGGTCTCCCCATAAGTCAATATACACTGATGACACCAGGGCTTGCATTCATCCATCTTTACTCTGCTGTGCTGGATATTCCGAATTATAAATAACTGGGTATTGGATGCATGAGATTAAACTGTTTGATCTCCAAAAATCCAGCACAATGTTATGTTACTAATGTTTAATGGATGAAGGGTTGTGCGTTTGGAATGGCCCGTGGCTGTACACACTCTGTGTGGATTTTTGTGTGTGTGTGTGTGTGTGTGTGTGTGTGTCAGAGGGAAGTGAGAAGATATGAGCATGCCACATTGTACATGAAAGGTCAGGGAAGGTGATAGTTCTCTCTTGTTTCATGCTTGAGTGTGGTGGTGTATATGTGTGTGCTTGTGTTTGTGCGCTGCGCTCCACATGGCGTCTCACCCTGCAGCGAGTCCGATGATTCAGAGGACACAGGCTGCAGGACGTGCACTGTCTTTGACCCCTCTCTGCTGCAGCTGTTATTACAACACTGCAGCTGTGTGTTTGTTGTTGCTGATGTAGTTTTGTGCTGATGAGGGGAGAGAGCCATGTAAACGGGGCTAAATGTGTATGTTTGTCATACACTTGTCATTATTAATATGCACTTGTCAGGAATGATATGCTCATCATTGTGTGCTTTTCACATGAGTGTACAGCTGTGTGTAGTTAGTGCCTGCTGGGTCACACCAAGCCCTCTCTGTGCTCTTGCCAGTGCCCTGTTCGGCTCCCAAGGGCCCCAAAGGATTTTTTGCTGGGACACGCTGACAAATTGATACTGCTGGACTGGCTAACTGCTCCTTCTGTGCTCGGCACCGTCCGCAACATACTCTGAATATCAAGTGATGGCTGTGAGCACTTTTCCTCTGTTTCTTTGTTTCCTGCAAACACACACACAGAGACAAATATATGCCATCACAGTGCAAACCCAGAATTTCAGATGGGCCCAGCTTGAAGGAAAAAAAAAAATCAAAAATCAAAATCCAGCCTAAAATCTGGATCAAAAACCTAATCCCCAACTCTGGGGGATCTGATCTGAGTTACTGCAGGGTCTGGCTATTGGCCACTGCTCTATTCCTCACTGCCCCCTCCCCGCTTTCTCCCCATCTCTCTCTCTGTCTCCCAGCTCACCCTCGCAAATTTTGGACAGCTGTTTCACACTGTGAAAAGGAGGAAAAATAGCTTTAATTTTGCCAATAATGCCTCAGTCTGTGCATCTGTTCTGATGAAGTGATTAGCACAGCAGAGGCTGTCTGTGCTATGGCGACAAGCCCATATGGTTTGCGTATGTACTAGCAAGCATTAGGCTTGATCTGTCACTTTGCATTAGAGATTGTTTTACATGGTAATGTCATCTTAAATCTTTCCCACTATACCAGTGCTTGATTCAGTAACATGTGCATGTGTTTGATTGTTAACTTAAACCTGGAGGGAGGAGGAACATCGGTGGTAATGATTTGGTAAACATGAGATGCGTTTTGTTGCTGTTCTTCAGAGGTGCACTCTTGAGTCTAATCTCGTACACTCCCCTATACAAGTACACAATACTAAACACATACATAAAAAGCAGTGTACGCATTCACCGTGTGACTGAACTCAATGAACCTCAGCTATCCCTACACTCCCCAATAAAGGTACTCCTCTCTGCATCACTCACACTTACACACACACACACACACACACACACAGAGGAGACTCTGTGTGGCTCTTTAACAGTTTCCTCTCAGACAGAGGGAGTTTAGCCCCAGCCGGGTTTCGGTTTGCCACACAATGCACGACTGTAGCCAGCTAGCTGTGCCTTCATCTTCCAGGCCTTCAGCTCTACCAATAATCACTGAGTCCCAACCACTTGCCAAGGCCAACCACATAATTACTGCACTCATCTGGCTGAATCTCTTCTCAATGCCGCGTAGAAGCATGATCCCGCAGTTGCAGAGAGCCGCTTTAGCCAAACCCTGGAGCACATGAGACTGAGAAGCTCGAGGTCAGCCCTCATAACCCTTGCTGCAGTTTTGTGAAGATAGAGCCGACGTTCTCGGTTTATCTTTCCCAGAAGGTCATGGATTAGCAATCCTTGGGCCTTGTAGCTACGAAGCCTAGCTCCGACTCGTTCATATAAATCAACATCAAACAGTTAACAAGGCAGTATTGCAGTATGAGCTGCTCAGAGATGTGGTAGGAAAGTCTGATGGCTGGCGGTCGGGCAGTGGAGGAACAGGGTCTTATGGGCATTCCTCTGGAGGACTGCAGAGTCACTTTTCTCTAATGCAGAAAAGAAGAGGAGACCAATCTTATGAGGCTACCGAATGTTTTTGGGGTGTGTGGGAATGGCAGGTGTGTATATTTGCATGCTTTGCCTGGGTGTCTCTGCTTTTTCACAACTATATTGTGTAGAGGGAATATATTTGAAAGTGGATGATGTGAACTTCCCCTCGCTATATTCCGTCCCCACAACAGGAAAAGAAGAAGCAGACAATACTCAGCCAGGAAACACTGAAATTGAGCGTCTCTTGGTACAGTCATTCATGAAACACGGGCACTTCCTCTGCCTAATGTTTTTTCCCGAATTAGACATCAAAGAGTAACAGGGGGATTGTCAAGAATGTCAGATCTAAAATAACTGGATTAGTGTGTCAACTAAATGAATAAATGTTTTATCCCTGCAATTTCAATCACCTTTTTTTATTCTCCATCTCTTTGCTGATTGCTCTGTCGGAAAGAAAAACTCCTGACATCAAACTTGGATGTAAAGATGCCATGTGTACTATATTATACCCTTTGCAAACACTATTGTTGCATAAAACTGCATGACCCATTAGACTGAGTGGGTCAACACTGTGTCCAACCTGTTTTTGGTGTTTTTCAGTTTGGGATTGACATGAGGCTCCTTGGAGATGTGTTAAACTGTGTTTAACACATTGTAGAAACACTCTAGAGTTAAAGTAATTACTATGGTATAATAACAGCCATACAGTCAATACTCTCTGTGATATTCAAAACTAACAACCACATTGATTGGTTTCATGCCTTTCTGATTTAAAGACATGCTGTGTCTGAGGGAACACACAACAAAGACCAAAGCTAGTGCATATGTAACAGTAGACAGCTCTTACTCAAAGGACGAAAGTTGGATTAAGAGGCATAACCACAACCTTAAGGTGTCCAACAGCCAACTGTCGGGGACTTACACCTACTGACTGACCGTAAAAGAGAATTGTAACCAGAAAGGTACCAGCTCAGCTGTGTGTTACACCCCTTCAGGAAAGCACTTAAGTCATAGTAAAGGTCCTGCTGTGCTGATGGAAAACGTGTAAAAGATTATGCCTTGTCAGACGCTTTGTAGAAAAGTAATTTCCTCTTGTTTCCATTGAGGCTACAGATAAACCACGACTCCTGGCATACTGAGGAACAATTTACAGATTATACACTCTCTTTTAGTAGAGAACAAACAAGCTTTCTCACACACACACACACACACATAAAATGCATGCCATCAACTTCAGGAACTTCACCTATATGAAATGTACCTGTACATACTGTGCACATAGACCAACATACATGTGCTCATATATAAACACTGTCAGCACAGAATGCTGATATCTCTAAATTGACAAGCGTGTCTCATTGAATTTTTTTTTTTGTTAAAAATATTGTGCTTCTCTTCCACCACTGAGACACCGAAAAGCGATTTCCTTATTTAAACCTCCTCATTTATTTAATTCCACCATTGAATTATGTATTTACCTCTGCAGTGTTTCCTTTTGGCAGCAGCAGGAATTGTTTGGAAAAAGCAGCATACATCATTAGTAAAATAACCCGTTGAGCAAAGCTGACAAGTGCAAAAAAAAAAAAGAAAGGAAAGAAAGAAAGAGAGACGAAGGAGGCAAATGACAAACATGATGAAATAGAAAAGTTTTTCAGAATAACACTGCGTGGGAGTAGATTTGTAGTGACCTAATTAAAATGTTGGAATCCTGAGAGGAATAAATTAAGAAAATGTCAGTTAGGCTGAGTCGGAGGAGGGAGATTAAGAGGCACAAGCTTGAATACCGTCTGATTTCTGCTCTTCTCTTATATTGCTGCGGCTTGGGAACATTCGTCTTTAACAGCAACGTGGAAAGTTGTTGTTGCTGTTATATTAACCATTTGAGTACAGGTGGAGCATTAGCAGACACATGTCAAAGGAAGAGTAACGAACCGTGCAGCCGGTTGGAAAAGTTCAAACTGTGGAACTGGAAAAAAAGAAAAAAGTTAACAGTAACTCGTCTGACACGGCTGATGTTGTATTCTTCAAACTTCCTGAGGAAACTGTGAAATGAAAATGGAAATTGGGGAATAAAAGAGAAAGAAAGTGGCAGGAAGCCACAGAGCTTCATCAAAGTAGTCCCACCTTGCAGTTTAAGCAGCTTAAGGTTTCACATTATTACTGTACTGGCTCACTATGAAAGTCTATTATCATCATCTCACTAACATGCTCGCTGATTTCCAACAGCCGTCCCAGATATATTCCCCCCGGAGAAGCTCCATATGGGGCCAGCATGTTTCCGCTGTGCCGGGCAGGACGGGACCATACGGACCCTGTCGAACCACATGTGTGTATTAGAGCAGATAACGGCAATAGCAATGTGTTGATTGTCATTCCAGTGCAGGAAGGACATGAGCTGAACAATGAGAGGAGAAGGAAGGGAGGACAGCTGGTACTAAGAGTGGTGTTAGTTAAGGATGACCAAGTGACATGTGACAAGAGACAGATAAGAGGACTCTGCACAACAAAGATGAAAAAGGGAAATATCAGTGAGTCACTGATGCCAGTGTGCTTCAGTAAAGTACAAGATCTTTGATTCCACTTCCCTTTGAAGTGATCTATGGAAATAACACCATGTGGCATGCGTGAACTTTGGCGTTAGATGGATATAAAAAAAATCAGTCTGGTGCAGTGTCCCCAATGTTGAGCCTTCACAATTACATTTTTTGGGTGATTTGACAACCTTACACCAGCTTTAAACCCTCGCACTGCTTGTTTATTAAACACTCAGTTTATGTCTACATGCAATCAATCTGGAAAGTTGATTTTGATCAAAGTTTCAACAATAAATAACTTCTGCGCTGAAGAGGATGTTATGGCTAATCTATTGGACAATAATCATAGTCAAAAAGAAGAGCAGCTCAGTTTTTAATGCTTCCCTGCCAAACTCCAGCACCCAGATGTGTAGTGTTTGTTCAGAGAACCCTCCACAGCTGCATCAGCAGTCAGTTGTTTCAATCTAACAGCGGACAGTAACAGCAGAGGAAGATGTTTCCATCCTTTTCAAAAAGCTTGCGTTGGCTGGTGGAGGCTTTCCTTAATTTTCTGTCATCACTCCTTTTACCAGGCCAGCATCTCCTGTGGACTGATCTGCTTTCCTGTGCACGGCTGTCCTGCAGCGGCAAGTCTGTGTTGGTGGCTGTCGCATGTAGTGTTTTAATGGCTGTGGGGCTACGTGCTACTTAAGCTGTCACACCTGTAATGAAGAGTAGCTTTTAGTGTGCAACTGCTCATTTGCTGGTGTGCTAGGTTTGAAAGAGCGGAAAAAAGGGGGCAGCTAAAGTATAACACCTGATGAGAGAAGATTTGACTGACTGATCACTCTGGCTTCATAGAGTTTTTAATTTGCACTTTTCCAGTTTTTCAACGAACAGAAATGCTCTGAATCTTTGGTTATTGTTACAGTTTTGGTCCGTTTTCTGGGTTGAGTTAGTTTGGAGAGACAGAAATGCCTGTGCTGGGAATGCTTATTGTTTATTTAACTACCACTCAGAGATATTCTAATCTGTCTTGTTGACACCTTTGTAGAACAAAAACAACCTTAATCCTGGATTTAAGCTAAAACTGAGCATTTTTGGTTTGGGGTTTTTTGTGTTTGTTTTTTTTTGCCGTGAATGTGTCCCAACAACAAATGTACAAAAACAAATTATGGGAGATAGGAGATGAATGTAACTTGAAAATAACCACATGATCTGGCAAACTCAGATGGCTTACAGTAAGCCTCATATTAGTTTCACTTTCTGATTTGTAGTTGCACCACTGGCCTTTTTCTTTAAGTAAAACCTTATGAAAATGTTTGTGTGCTTTGAGGAAAAGTTGGCACACTGAAAAATAGAAAATGTAATGTGGTCGATTTTCATCCCGCCTCCATATTAACTATGCAACAGATAAAAACACCTCATTCATCAAGAAACACAAATGTCCTTTCATATATGTTTTTGTGTTTGTTTGTGTGTATATATATGTGTGTGATGTGATGTGATGTGATGTGATGCCTAAATATTCGGGGGAGGTATTGTAATGACACTCACACCTAGCTGCTGTTGTCTGGCAGAAATGAAAAGCTTCTCCTTCCCGTTTCCCTTCCTTCTCTCCATAGTATTTTTGAATCATCTTCCTCATTTTGGCGCTTCTATATGTCCGTATCTTCTTTGCCTCTTTCTGTTTCCCACTTCATTTTTACTGCTCCCACTTACGTTCATACAGTAGGTCTGTCGGCTCAGCACTTCTCCCACTGTGTGTGCCTGCTACTCCTAGCGTGTGTGCATGTGTGTGTGTGCATGTTTCTTTTCACAGTGACATTTCCGTGCCAGGTGTGACAAATGGCAGGCAGAGAGGAAACATTTATTCCCTGTGGTGAGCTTAATTAGCCTATCAGCTAAGCCTTGGCACCAGCTTGTTTTGAAAACCACACACACTTGCGTGCACACACATTTATCCTCACGTAAGAATCCAACAACAAGTACACGCACGCACAACAGACAAATCACTTTAGTACATGAACCGCACAGATAATTGGACAGTACAATTAAATGATGTCTAAATCACAGCTCCAACCCTTATTTTTCTTCTCTGGCTTCACATCCAGCGGGACTCAGCTGGAGCCAACCTCATCTTTTCTTTATTAAAAGGTTAAATCATTTACAAATTACAGCTCTCTTCCAGCAGTTAGCATATGGTGGGTGTGGAGAGGCCATGCAGGGCCAGCAGGCGAGACTGGAGGAGAGACAGCAAGGAGACAGCATGTGCACATCAGCTGAGTGTGGTATTGAGAGTATAGTATTACATTCAGGGCAGTTTTGCATCATGTATCTGTGTGTGTGTGTGTGTGTGTGTGTGTGTGTGGAACATCTGTCGCTTGTGTGTTTAGTCCATTGCTGTGCCAAATTGCACATCTGCAACTAATCGATGGAAGTTTGGGGGGGGGGGTCCTGGTCTCCACTAACCTGAAGCCAAGCAAGATAGCTGTAACACACTGCTGCTAATTACATGTACCCACACACCAATGCAAACACACTCACATAAACACACATGTATTAGTGTTTCCAGCTGAATGATGTCTGGGGGCCTTTCTTTGTCCCTTTTCCCCTCAATCTATAGGCAAATTACAGACATTATTGGCAGCAAAAGAGACTACCTATTCATTTCCATATTTAGGTCTTCTCTCAGTTTGGGCCACGTAGCCCCCTCCCCCCCTCCAATGTACCCCTACTGTGGGGAAGGAAATGAAAGCCAGAAATAGTGCTGATGTGTCTCACTGCTAAGCACTGGGATTTTGGGGGCTTTGATACCAGCCAGGTGGTGGTGGTGGGGGGGGGGGGGTATTAAGGTGCCCTTAAAGAGTTGAAATGGGGGGAGGTGAACATTGTAATTTGACCAGATTGTGTTGTGACTTGTTCCTGGGCCTGGTCGGGTAGCCCTGCTGGCAACAAACAAATGGCTTTTGATGTCAGGGTTAAAAGGTGTGCTTGGATTTTGGAGCGACCCCATACTGTTCTGAGGTGGGATTAGAGGTTGGAAATTCAAAAGTGAACAGAGAGGCTCAGTACTTGTTTTCCTCCAACACCACAGTGCTTCCACTTATTAGCTAGACTTGCTGCAGAACTGGAAGCTATGTTTGCTCCTAAATTATTGCATATTGCATTTTAATGTGTTGTAATCACCGTTTTGAGATGAAGCAGGACCTTTTTTTTAAGGATAACTAGCAAGACCACAGTCTTGGTATGATGAAAAGAGGGCATTCTACAGTGTTTTCTACAAATTCCCATCATCTTTATCTCTAAATTTCATGATCTCTGCGACGCCAAATTCTCCTTAAAGTTAAATATATCAGCAATGTGACCGTATTCCTTTCATCTGGTCAAACAGGTGTTGAAAATGAGCATGTGACCCACTGGCTAAGGAAGACTATCCACTTTGTCCAGTCGGGGTTTGGTATTAGTTGAAAGCTACTTTTATGCCAGGAGATTAGGAGTCGTGTTCAAGTGAGAAGAGAATGGAGAAGCAGCTCTGGACGGATTCTGAGCTCAGCAGCAGCCGCTGCGGAATTCCAACATGCATAACAATAAATTCAACAGACCAATACTTGAATTAAAAGACCTTAGGGAAATGATTCCAGATTCAATACAGGGGTCAGGCAGTGAAATCAGTTGCTAAAAACCGGATTATAATTAATCATTAGCTCCTTTGATAAATACTATTACAGAAATTGCTGCCACAGGGAAACTAATTCTGTCACAAAGGGACTTAAGGCTCATTTTGCATTTTTAGCAAAGCATGTGTGCAAAATGTTCAAACTGTAAATGTTAACATCAGACTGTTTTTTTTTTATGGATTGATGTGAGGTTCTTAAAAACTATGAAAACAGCTTAGAGTCTGAAAACTCCTTCCTTATTCAGTGTGTGCTGTGCTGGATAGTGGGGACTTCAGTCGTTTAGAAGTTTTAATGATGATGGTGTCATACGAAAAGATCGCATCTGCTAAATCTTCACTCCATATTGCCAGTTAAGGTGCTTAACTCCTCACCTTCACCACCCCCACCCCCTCTCCCCCTGCTTTCCCTGGTTTCCTCTGATCTTTATCTCCCTCTCATTCCATCAGATAACTCTGACTTTCTGACTTTAGAAAGTTTTCAACTATTTAACCCTTAAAACAATTGAGTTTACTTTTTTTGTGGTGGCCAAGTGTGACTGGCAACATGTCGCACTGTATAAAGCAATGAGAACCTCAGCTGCTTGGAGGAAAGTCATTAGTTGTTTGCATTTGTTGTTTGGATGTAAAACTGACCACATGATGTGACTTTCAAATGAATAGATTATAATCATTTGGAAAATTACATTCAAGGCAAAATGTTTAACTGCTCAGCATGCAGAATGCATTAAACAAATGTAGATGCAACAATTGGACCGTTCACACTTTTGAAAAAAGTAAAAAATTTTTTGTGTGCATTTCTGCTTGAGTTAATATTCACGCTGCAACCCGACAGGACTTCACCGCCAATTGGCTTGGTGGAAACCCAACCAAGAACTGTCTCAACAGGCTACTCTTGTTGCTGTAACACAGGCTGAACTGTTTCTCTCTGACTGACAAGAAGTGATTATAAAACTTTGACCAGACTCAGAATATTCCCTCTGGAAATAATTGAAGCCCCGGAGGAGTCTTCAGGTACACCCTAATGCATAATGCATTTAAGCATAAATGGCATATCTGTATTTGTATTGTCCTCAACCCAATGCCTGTGCAATACTTCTGCAATTCTACAAATGCTGTTGCGTTAGGCTAGAGTCAATCCTAGCTGAAATTCGGCGAGGTTGGCTCATGCTTTGGATAGGTCATTAGTCTATGGCAGGGCTGACACAGAGACAAATAAACATTCACACACAACCATATAACTGGGAAATTCAAACTCTATAAAGCTTTTAATCCAGAATCTTCTTGCTTTTAGGTGCAATGCTTACTGGTACCTGAGTGCCACCTATGTTTCATTGATGGCAAAACCTACACAATGCTGTTCAGCGTAATGCCTGGTTCTTTGTGCCCCTCCTCAGCCTGTTTGGCCAGCAAAAGCCCAGAGACTCACTGCCTTGTCAGAGGGGCAAGTGTTGAATAAACCTCTGCTTCCTTTTTCTATCGGTGATGATGGCTGTCCACCTTTTATCTGAAGACCTAGAAGTATTTTCAAAGACATCAGGGGCAGAATCTTCTACCTTGTGCTTTGTCCCTACATACTTTGACAAATTCACAAAAGTCATATCAGCCCACTTCAGTCAAAGCTCTCGTTGGACATCAGGCCACAATTTTGTAGCTATCCCAAAAGCAGCAATCTGAAAAGCATTCTCACATTGATTGAGCAGCTGCAGCGAGGAGATACGACTTTTGAGCTTCTCTTACAAGCTCTCGTTTTTCATTCTCTTGCAACTTCCTGTGAATACAATCTGACCACACTCATCCATCGGCGTCACCTGCACAGGTCACTGGTCTGTTACAGGATCTATGGGTAGTTTAGAGTCAACAGTTAACAGTGGGAGGAAGCGGGAGCATCTGGAGTGAAGCTACGCAAGCACAGGGAGAACATGAAAACTTGACACACACTATTTGAACCCTGCATCAACTTGTTGTGAGGCGACAGTGCTAACCATTTAACTACTGTGCTGTATCCAAGAGCGTGCAACACCACAATTAGCTTCCAAGATAAGCTGTCTGACACTGTCACTATGGTCATTATTTGCATATATCATGTCAAATCTTTCTTTACGACGTCAGGTCTTTCACCCCACGTTTGAGTCAGACCAGCTATAAAGAAAGCTTTGGAGCTATTCATAACATATAGTTTCCATTTCATCTCAGTTTTAAGGCTCAAACTAAGATCAACATGGTTGACTCATACATAAGATACAAATGTAGGTACTTTAAATTAACACACAACACTCATATTATTCCTAAGAATGGAATTAAAGGCATTGAAGATGACATCTGAAGTCAAACTACCAACTCAAATCTAATGTATGTAGAGTGAACTCACTCCACCATCATCATCGATCCTAAGCTCTCAGTCTGATCAGAGAGGCCCAGAACAGAATGACAGAGAAAAGTGTATTCACTTCCTCACCCTGACTATCAGTATCACATGTAATTGCTGCTAAATGTTCGTCTTCTCTTTGCTCTTTTAACTCCACCCCTTTTTAGCATGTTGCCGTCTAAGTGAGCTGCCACTGCCTGTGGAGTCGGGCTCATGTCCACACACATAGGGCTTGGGTGATTAAAACTGTCTTCCCTCCGTCTTTTCATCTTGTTTTTCATCACGCTGTCAGTCTGTCAGTGCAGAGAAATTCATTTCCTCTGCAGGTGTAAACTGAGCAGATAGGACTCTGGCCTCAGTGTACAGTACGTGTTCTCTTTTTATTCGTTGGGTGATAAAGGTCACCAGCGATTTATGTAATTTGCAAAATTGTGTCCCCAGAAAAAATGGCTCTCATTATAGTCCAGCTGTAACTTTGTGGTTTCATGGTTTTGTTTTTTTGTTGTTTTTTTTTTTAGAGCTGACTTGCTCTTGACACTGCATACAAATGTGACAAGAAGTGAGTTTCATTTTAGCCCACACTGTGATCTGTTGAGATGTATGCCATGCATCTGAATCAGCAGGCCATAGAAGAATTGAGGGATGTGGTTGAAAGTTCTGTAACAAGTCAGGAGATGGATCTTGGATTGCTTTCTAAAATTCAAAACCTTTCAGTGAAAACAATAAAATCATGGATCGATGGATCGTTTTGGTGTAGAGTTGTGTCCTTGTGCTGATCCATGATTTTAAAGTTTACATTTTAAGGGAGGACATTTTTTCAACAGTTTAGTAAATCTAAAGAACTGTAGAGGTAATTTGTCATCACATGAATTCATGTTAATCCTCTTAATAGTTTTTTTTTTTGCAACATTTTATTTAAAACAAGTGTCAAACTCATGACTGAGCTCAAAACATCAAATATTCTGTAGCCTTGGTGGACCATCAAGTTTGCTTAACATTAATATAATAAATAAAATATATCTACATGGGGAGAAAAAAAAAATGCTTCACTTCTCCTTTTTATTTATGTCACACATCATGCATCTGGACTGGACAAATTTTGGCCGCACTGTGGAAGTGAAACCAGAAGTTCTTGTCTTTGTAGATTGTTAGCATTCTGTATTGAAATACAAAGGCAGGCATTGAACACACATGCACATCTTGTAGAAACCCACAGATTGCCATTTTTGGCTTTGCTGTGATCCTAGGAAGCTGACCCAGAGCCTTCTGCATTGGGCTCACTTTTGGGGGGGGGGGGTCATGCCACGTAACTGCTATGTCACACAGATGCCTGGAATCTCAGCTATGCTACTGGACCACTGACCTCACAGATTTCACATCACATGTTACTGTAGCATGTCGTTCCCACCAACCCATTCATGCAGGATTGGGGTCTGAACTGTCTCTGGTCATTCTTCTCTTCTTGCTCTCTCTGATCTGACCATGCACTTTCATCTCCTTGTATTCTCTCTCTCTCTCTATCTCTCTTTCTTAACCCTTGGTTGTTTGGGGGCCTCAGTAAAAAAGTTTGTGAAGGGCTCTTCACACACGCACCTCCCTTTCACCCCTATAGATCAGCTGTAGGATCCCACTGTGCCGTCTGACCACGTGGGCTCAATGCACAGAAGGGACCCTCTGTTGCAGTGCCATTCAGCAGAGGCCCATGATGTCACCGGGAAATCGCCTTCATCTGACACATACACACATGTACACACCCGCTGCACAGAGGCGCAGCTCCTCCCCCGCTCTCTTTTCTTCTCATCGCCGTGGTGAATGGAATTGCATGGTTGTGCAGTTCAATCACTGTCAAGTGCAAAGAAAAGGGGTCTCTTGTGCAAAATTTCATGATTCACAATTGATTAAATAGGGGTGTCATTTCATGGCTGAACAGGGAGGTGTGTGGAGAGGAGGGAGGGGGGGCCTTTTCATGCCCCTGTGAGATATGGCTCAGAAATCGTCTGATGGGCCCCATTCAGAGCTGGAGATGTAACGTTCTGGGCTTTATTCAGAGTAAAATAAAAGACCCATATAAGAGAGAGGAAGGAGTAAAGGGACACAGTGGGGGAATTGCCAGTATCTTCTCATGGTTTGTTAAATGGCTTTCATGCCCTTTAGAGTTATAGAGCTAATATACTGTATGTAAGTCCCATGATTTGGATTCCTGTTGTCATCTAGAAAGTCCCAGGGTTCACCCAACAGGGAGGCAGAAGGGTGAGAGAGGATAGTAAGTGTCGTGAAGAAAAAAGGAGGAACGGCTGGGCATCTATCATTTAACTGTCGTCTGTAATAGGACATAGACTATAATAGTGATGAGGTTACAGAGAAATATTTCAGCTATGTATTGTGGTCAGTGAATTGAACCTCAGATTGCTTGTTTGAAAGTTGTTCTTCGAGTCAGAGCTGCGATGCAAAACGTTACATTTACAGCCCAGCTGGACCCACTTTAGCTTACAAAGGCTGTAATGTTGATAAAGACAATCTACTGCATTGCTTTAACAGAAATATTGTATTTAGGTCAGTCTATCAAAGTCTTAAGAGGCAGATGATATACACTCTGGAGGTCAAACCAAACATCAGAATTAAGAACAACATTTTTTATAGTTTTAAGCAATTGTTTAGTTTTTGATGAAATGTCATCAATGTCAGCTACAGAACAATTAAATGTGACGTTTTTTGATGATTACAAATATTTCACTTTACATTTAATTCTAAAATGGTAACAGTTACACAAAAGACAAAATGCATTGATTTGGATTTGGACTATCAGCACTTTAGCCTGACTAGCTGCAGGTAAATGTTTTAGTGTTGAACTTTGAGTCAGTACATCCACAGCAGGGAGATATTAAAACCGTACTACATTGGGAAAGCTTGTTTGAAACAATACAAAACAACACAACACCGAGTTGTAGTTTTGTGTGTCACAGATGACTCAGCGCTCATTGTGTTGCATGCAGCATTATGCGGGTTTGGGATAGCTGAGTCATGCTAGCACTGCTGGCTTTCTGTTCCCACTACGTGCACTGGACTTTATGATTTACTTGTTTGTGTGCAGCTCCAAAAGTGACTCTGAAATTACTTCATTGTTCACTCATCAACAACTCCCTATGTAATAGCCACTCATAGTGAGCTCCAAATTAGGACTCTGCTGATGGATCATCATCATATGTCATCATTGGCAGCTGCAGAGTTACACAGCAGTGATGTTTATGTCAATAATATCCAAAATGACCCTCACATTTGCCCTGTTTTTACTGCCTGTACAGTAAATTGCTATTCAAGGACAAACCACTATAACACAAAGCAGACACATCGCTGTTTCAGTTGTATATTGGTATACAGTTGTATATACCGTGCTAGGTAAACGTAATTATCGTTGATAGAAATGATTATCAGCGTGGGGGCATAGTGGTTAGAGCTGTTGCCTCACACGTGGGCTCGATTCATGGGCCTGGGGCCTTTCTATGTGGAGTTTGCATGTTCTCCCCCTGCCTGCATAGGCATGCACGTCTAGGTTGATTGGTGACTCTAAATTGCCCATAGGCTTCAGTGGGAATGTGAGCAGTGTGTTTCTATGTGTTGGCCCTGCGATGGATTGGTGACCTGTCCAGGGTGTACCCCTCCCTCGCCTGGAACGATTGGCTCCAGCACTGCCTGCTACCCTGAGGGATAAGCGGTAGAAAATGAGAGAGAGAGAGAAAGCAAGAAATTATTGTAAATGCATATTCAGACTTGATAGATAAATCATTTGTATAACAATCCTCATGAATGAATTCTCTTGCATTTTAGAAATAGCCTTGGTGTGATAAACATGTAAACAGCTTTCTTAGAGTTTTGTAAAGACATACACACACACGCACACATATATACTGTATATATACTGTATATACGAGGCACTCAAATTTTTAGACTGAATGTGCTGGATGACTTCTGTCCTCTGTCTTCTCCTTCCTCCACAACAGAGAAGGGGATATATTGCCCCTCAGACACACACACACACACACACACACAAAAAACCAAAACAAACAGGCTTCAGGATAAATGTGACTTGTGGCTCTGTGTGTGTGTGTGTGCAGATTTGTGTGTGTAGACTTTATTGTGTGTATTAGAAACAGTACACAGAATGAGTTAGTCTGCAGACAGAGGTGTGTGTGTGTATGTATCTGTGTGTTTGTGTGTGTGTGTGTGTGTATCTGTGTGTATCTGTGTGTGTGTTGAGTAATCCAGCTATGTAAGAAGGCGAACCAGCCCTCGTGAGACTCAGGCAGGCTGGCTACATTTTTGCCACAAGCTTTGGGGATTTGAGCTTGAACATTGTTCTCAGTGTGAGTTTCGTCGTTGCTGATACACACTCAGGTTGCTTATTTGAGGTCGACTCTCAAACCTATTTCTTCTTAATCCAATTTCAGGGAAAGTTCCAGAAGAGAATAATCTTGATATCAACACATTTGTGATATTTTCTTATTTTTCCACTGTAGCATTCGCCTCAGTTCATTTTCGCATCAGCGAATAGAATTTAAATTAAATTATTAAGTGACTCATTTGTGTTTCAGGCATTTATGTGATGCTCTTATCTAAAGTGACTTATAGTAAGTTCAATAGATGGATTAGTTTGAATTCCAGGATTTCAGCAGCTAGAAACAGCCAAGAGAAAGGACTTTAATGGTCAAGAATGAGTGTGATTGTGCTTCATGAAGTATTTGTGGCCAGGAAGAACAAAGGTTTTTCCATTGCAAAAGGAAGTTAATTAAACATATAAATGGCTGTATCAAGCATGTGGGAAGGTAGCACTGAATCAACACCCAGCACAGCAGGGGCATTGAGCTGCCAGAAAAAAATCTCAAACTGCCTGGAGAGGAGAAATTCACTTTAACCTCTTTTAACATCCTAAACCAAACTTTTTTATGTATTTTATTCATACTTCCCCACTCCCTAATGGTGTCTTTCTTTAACAACACACATTCTCTCACAATATTTTTTATCAGGACTGAGGTATGTGACGATACAATCCGAACACCCAGCTGCTGGACACATCATGTTTTAAGTACTCTCTTGCCGAGTGTTAGATGAGACGTTTCATACATTTTCCTTGAATTATTTTACTTAAGCATAACTGTTCTTACTCTGGCAGACCAAAATGCATTAGAGCAAGCTGCAGAGCCCCAGTTGGTGCTAATGGTTAGCCCAGCCTCAAATAGAAATTTTTAATCCTCGGTTTAGCTACTTGGGTATGTTTCATATTGATGTTCAAGTTGATGAGAACAATCCTTTAAATCTTTTCTTTCTTTTATTATTAGTCATCCTGCCGAGTCAAGTGCAACAAAGCTAAAAGGAGAATGACAGATGTCTTTCAAGCAAAAGTCTGCACACGCCCAAATGCAAAAGTCTATTCACCTGCGCATGTTTATCATGACAGTGTAATATCCGGATATCTGTAATATCCTGAGACACTTCGGGCAGGACAGTGAGGATGAAGGCTGCTGCTCTGAGTGGGCTGATGATTTTGTTTATTCTGGCGGGAACAAATGTGAAATGTGATCTCCCGCAGTAATGCCTGACATTTGCATTCCAAAATGGAATGCAAATTGTGAAGGAAGGAAAGGTTGTTTTTTTTTTTTATTCAACTCTGGCCTCCTCAGAAATAACCCCATATATTTGATACATTTCTCCACCTGCATCTCTGTGGCTTTCATGCAAAATTTTTCTGTATTTAAAAATGTTTTGAGAAAAAAAAAAAATCCCTCTATCATCCTTGTGTCTGTGGTTATGAGGTCTGGGCTTTTTGTGCGCCGTCCAGTTGAAATCCATGCATGCAAATGTAGGCAGTGAAGTCCTATAATTACAACACAAGAATATCCACCAGAAAAGAGTGGAAATTTGACAGCAGTTTGTGAGTTCCCCTCTGCCCTCTGGCCTTAGTGAATACCCACAAGTCTTAACACTTGTATCTTGGTATGTGGAAGACTCTTTTTTCAGTGTTTTCAGGCAGATGTTGTTAGAAGTTGTTATCAGTTGTCTGTTTAAGAAGATTTCCAGAGGAAAAGCATTTAAAACATTTTTTTGTTTGTTTTTTTTGTTTTTTTTTTGGCCTTTTTTCAGACAACAAATCCTTTCTCTAAATTTCATGTAGAAACTCAAAGATGTCAAGTCACCCACAGCTCTTCTCTCTGTCTGTCTCCTGTAGGTATTTGTAACCCATTTGCAGGTTGCACACACACACAGTTCACTTAGACTCACCACTCACACAGACACATACACACCCTTTTCACCACTTGCTGCAGGGCTTGTCCCAGGGCACAAAACAACAGGCTTCTGTGCAAAGATAACCCATACTGTGCATTCAGAGCTGCCACTAATCGTGAGTTTGCACACGCACACACAAATACGCTCACACTCACACATTATATGAGACTAGCATTCCTCCAGTTTTAGCCTCTGGAAATGAAGAGGAATCAAGGGACTGACTGAAGAGGAAAAAGAAGAGAAAGGTAGCAGTGACAGAGGAAATATTCATAACTAGAAAATCCTCAACAGCGAACCCAAGCACCACATTTAATATGAAATCCATTTGACGGTAGAATCAAAAATATGACTCATCTGTGTTCTTTACCATGTTCCCAGCATGACTTTTATTATTGTCAGTTTACACAGTTTAGACCCTTTGAAACTTTTTACTGGAGGCTATTTGTTATTGAACTGAAGTGAAACTCAGTCTACTTTGCTATACTCTAAAAATCCTCCTGGATAAAGTCTTTGATACCTAAATGGTGAATCAAAGAGCATAGAAGAGAACAACAGTTCTCGCCCCGAAACTCTACAGCTGATAAGCTATGATATGTACAACTAAGAAGTCACTAAGCATTTAGGTCATGCCCGCTCTACCCCTCCCTTCAGCTCTACTTGAGGTGTCCTGAGGTGCTAGAGCAGCTGTGGACTAAAGTCTGTCAGTGGAGCCATCGCCAATGTCAGGCCAGATGCCATTTCTTGCTCAGACTATTGCAGGGATTCAGTCCCGGTAATTAATCTGAGCTTGTTAGCCACATGGCAGGAAGGTCGTTGTGGAATCTGGCCTGCACGCTGCCGAGGTGACAGAACACCCACTTCCTCATATATAGTCAGTGGATGGTCAGTCCCTAAATAAATCTGTATATATGTTTATGGGCATTGTCTCCAAGCTGTCCGTACACTAGCTTGACAGAGTGTGCGCCACTGGCACACACAGTAGCTTATCGCAGCGTGGACCTCGCAGGAATGATGTCTTTAAAGTAAGCAGGCTGGGAGGGTGGGGAGAAACTGATATGTGCTGCTACCTTGCTCTCCCTCACATTTACCATGGGACTGCAACAGAAAATGATGGCATTAGGGAGGAAGGGAGGGGGCGGGGCGGATAAACCGCTTTCCTTCCTCGAGCGAGGGATGATACGTGGGCCGGGGAGGAAGTGGAGGAGGAGAGGGGTGAAGCCGGACAGGTGCTGAGAGAGAGATATGTGCTCTTTTTTCTCTACTGCACAGGATATTGGGAGGAACGGAGAGAAAGGGAAAGGGAGAAAAAAGGACAGGTGAAATATTTCCCCCTGTGGCAGAGGAAATGAGGGAAAGTGGAAAGGGCCAGGTCTGTATTGAGAAATAGACTGAACCATTCCCATAGGGGTTGCTGAGACTTCAAGCCCCACAGGCTGCTCTCTAAATGTACCTACCAGTGATGGATGATATTAACGTTTAGCCCCTTCTGCTTTTTCCTCACTTCTCAGCAGAGCTCAGGGAACTCACTGTTTGTGTTTGTGTGTGTGTGTGTGTGTGTCTGTGTGTGCGAGAAGCCAGCACAGTGCATGCCAGGCAATCCTGGCTTGGCCTCCCCAACACTCCCAGAGCAGAAAACATATCCCCTGCAACAATCGATAGCTACCCCCAGCTCGCAGCCCCATCTGCAGTCCAGCGCAGCCTCTATCTCCAGTGGCTGCCGCGACTATTAATTCTGTGCCCCCGTGCTTCCTGCTTACAGCCAGGTCCCACAGATTAAAGAGCAGCGCAGCTGCTGGAGTCCTTTGCTCACGTGGGCGTGGGGTTGTGTGTGTGTGTGTGGGGGGGGTACAGTTGAACACTGTTTATTCCAAAGAATCTTTTAGTTTACTAATACTGCTCATTTCCCCTTCAGGGCCATGTGGGGCAAACCTACTCTGACTCTCTCGTGTCCATGTCAATTAATGTTCAGCGAACAATTTTCAACAGCAGTGTGATGATTTTTGCTCTTTCACCCCCCCCACTGAAAATGACATACATGGCCAGCTGTCTTGCTTTCAGAGAAGAAAGTACAGAGATGTGCTAATATCATGATGTCACTTTATCAAAATTTTTCTTTTTAATTTTTAATGAGTCACTTATCCAACAAAAATTCAACAAAATTTCACCATTTTGTTACTTTTGGTCCAGGGCAGTCTTTAGTATCCCTCTGTTTATCCTCTGATTTGGCTCTGACTTCATTTCTTTACAGCACAGATGTACAAAGTGGTATTGATTATCACATCAAATTCTCAGCGTGAAAGTGAAAAAGCGCATTTAATGTCCTGTAATAAACCTAATATCATATTTCATAAGAAATGAAATCTTTTTCATCTGTTGTTAGTGGACGCTTTCTTTATTTCACTAAATGGTTCATTAAAAAATGGTCAACACATTACGCATGCCTCAGGAGTGTGAAAATATTTAAATCGCTGTTCGTAATCAATTCTGATGATTAATTAAAAAAAATCATAGAAGACTAAAAGGAGTATGACCATTTTAGAAGCAGGAGTCAATGAATTTCAACCATTTTATTCTAAAAGAGACAAATCCTTAGTAGATTATCAAAATAGATAAAAAAGATACATTAATTGACCCTAACCCTAACCCTCATGAATTATTTCACTTCTAAATGTATGTCCTGCTGAAACCTGTCTGCTGAAACTGAGGTAGATTTGCTTACCTGTGTCTCTAGCTCCTCATGTCTCTCGCAGTGGGACTCAGTCCCAACTGGGAGTGTCCCTTTCTCACCTGTCCCCTGACTTTACACACAAACACTCAAGTGAAAAAATCTAGTGGAAGTTGTGTAAACACATCACCATGAATGCGCACAGACTAATTTTACCTCTGCAAACATCCAGTGGCTTGCAGTGCATGGATTAGCCTCCTAAAGCATTCCCTTTGAAACCCGGCAAGTAGGGATTTCTTTTTAGGTGATCACTGCCCTAAGGAGCTGTTACATGCAGGATTAGCAGGTTCTGCCATTCAGACAACAAGGTCTGTTTAGACTGGCAGAGAGAAGAAAGTAGATGAAAACAAGGAGGAGAGTGGGGATGGGGGAAAAAAGGGTTATGATAGGCAGGAGCAGAGATGAAATGGAGAATAAATGGAGAAAGAGAAAGAGGAGGGGGAAAAGGAGGTGCAAGAAATGTGAAATCGGGACCAGATGATAAGACAAGGGGAGCGAGATGTGGAGCAGAAGGAATGAGAGGTGAGAGGAGCAGAGTCGGGGGGGGGTTGGGATGTGTGAAGAGAAGTGTGAAGGGAAAGAGAGGCAAAGAGCCAGAGGAAGTCAGAGATGCATGGGGAAGAGTAAGTGATGGAGGGGAGGAGAATAAAGGAGAGGAGAGACAGAAAGCTTTAACGTATCCAGTTTTGTGAGAATCAGATCTCTGCCAAGGAAGCTTAAAGGGGGCTGACAATGGGAATATTGTTCCCCCTCTGTTTTCCATCCAGTTTTTTGTTTCTTGTTTCTCTTGTATAATATCGTCCCCCTCCAGTCTGTGTGAGTGTGAAAGTGTGTCATCCTTTGTAATTGTGCTAGTACAAGGTGTTTGCAGAGGGGGGGGGTTGATGGGCTGATAGCAGCCCTGGCTTTAGGGGTGGGAAGACATTTCAATGCTGAGCACCTGCCTCACAATAGCATTTAACTTGCCTCCCTCGTGTCTCTCCACATCTCCTGCTCCCATTCTGACCCCCCTGCATCCCCAGCCCTCCCTCCCTTTATCCTTTGGTAAATGGAGAAACACATCAGGGATCCGTGTCGTTATGAGCTTCATCTTTCCTCAGCTGCTGTTTGTGCTTCTGTTCCCCCTCACTCTCTTGTGTGTCCAGCAAGGTGTGCAACAGCAGCATGGCAGGCAGGCAGGCAGGCAGGCAGGCAGACGGCTCCCTTAGTTTTTCCGTTTTGATGCATCGTGGCACATTTCACTGGAACAAGCCTGTGCTTCCTGGGAGCAGAACTCATGACTCGTGTCAGCTCTCCTTCGCTTTGCGCTCCCCACTTTCACTCATTACCCTTTTATCCTCTCTCTGCTATCCCCTGTGCCCCTCCTTCACTTTTAGCCTATTCTGCTGGAAAGATAGGGAAATTGTACATTCAGACGTTCATACACACACACACACACGCATGCACTATCTCGAATATGCAGACACACTGCGCTGACAAGTGCTCCGTTTCCCGTCACATGGCTCACCGCTACAATATCTTCGCATTCTCACGTGCCTTCAGTGAGGAAGCAATTATACACACACACACACAAACATGAACAGACACACAAAGTCAGTCATATTCTGGCCCTTTATCCTTTCTTGGTAATCTGTTTACCAAGTTCTGGTCCCAGTTGAAGGAGAATTTAATTGAAACTGGGGCTAATCTGATGATGGCACGGCCCTGCATCACCTGTGGTTAGGGTGCACCTTGTAGTTCTCACACTCAATACCTTGCTACTTCATTTCATGCCTCATGGTTCAATGCAGCGCTGCCCACTCATACATGCCACATTGATTGTTAATCCGACATTTGATATGCACCGCACTCACTCAATTCTCATCTTGTTTTTCTTGTTTGCACCCCCCCACCCCTCTTTTCTTCTCCCCTCCCAATGTTTCCCTTGTCTTCTTCTGTTCCCGCTCTCTTCATCCAGGATGGATATTATTCCCATCGGCCAAAGGAGAAAAGCAGAGTCGACAGCAACAATGAGAACTCTGTGCCCAAAGACTTTGAAAACATAGACAATAGCAACTTTGGCGCTCGCTCTCAGCCACACCGACAGTCTGTAGGGGCCACTAGCAGCAAGCAGCAGCGGGAGCATCTGCAGGAGAAAGCCCATGCCCAGCAGCAGGCCTGGAGGGAAAACTCCCCCAGCCTTGGTCGAAGCTCAAATGAAGTGCTGCCTGTAGGCACCCAGCCGCCAGCAGCCGGCAACAACGCCTCCTACTCGCACGGTCAGGGTGTTGCAGGAGTTTCACGGCAGCAAAGCCATACCTCAGAGGTCCAGCAGGCCCAGTCACAGCACAGACATCAGCACCCCCACAGGAGGCAAGCGACTGCAGCACCGCTGGAGGTGACTTACGACCAGCCGCCCAAGTGTGAGATTAGTGGGAAGGAAGCCATTTCAGCTCTCTCCAGAGCCAAGAGCAAGGAGTGCCGGCAACAGATTGCCGAGGTGTACTGCAGACACAAGGAAGGGCAGTTAATGCCTGAGAAGGTCACTCGTTACTGCCCCCTTGAGGGTGAGTCTATCAGTTTAATTGCTTTGATTGATTATTTGATTTTAGTTCATTCAAATGGTTATGCCTATAGAGATGACCTGGTCACTTTGTATTCTGCACAAAAATCTTGTCATTGAATGGATCAATATCTACCAAGGTTAACTACATGAGGACGTGTGATTGAAAAGTGAGCTCAGTTAATCGTTTCATGTGTATTACAAGTCAAGTGCCTCATAGGTACCTTCAAGCTCCTGAAACACTTCTTTAGTGTGGAAAAAGACATCATCCGTTACTGTTTATTGAAAATGCAACACTCATCAGACAAACAAACATCATAACATTTTGATTCTGTACTCTGATTGGTGCAGCATGTGAGGCATTTGAAATCACCTTTTATTTGGAAAGCTCTGCCCACTTCAATCCAGAGAGAAAAGCGCAGGCAGAGATGAAAAACTGAAGCAAAATAACAATAATAAATTGTCTCGCTAGACTAAATACTATTTTGTTCAGTCAACAAATATGTCTGTTTCATCTCAGTGGATGAAGAGGCACAATAACACTGAGTTAAAGCTACATAAGATACATCTTCAAAATATTTGGAAGCAAAAGTGAATATAGATGGACATTAATTGCAATATACTGGGCTCTTAAAATAATTATTCTTTGCAAGTTAAAAAAAACTTCAGGAAATCAATACAGCTTCATCAAATTTTGGCTGGACATTGAAATAATGCTGACAGGTTGCCACTGTTCTTTCTTGGTATTGTTTGACATTTCTTTTTTCTCATTATATCCTGTATGAGCTTTTCCAAAGCAAAAACATAAATAAATAATAATAACAAAATATAATTATAATGATATCCACAAAGCGAAGTACAAACAATTTCCTTTGCTTGCAATGGCAATTCTCGTCAAAGGCATGAAATGTCGTTTTTCACTGATGTGTAATTGGTGAAGTAAATGGTTGGAGAAAATGGGGATGGTGCTTGTATTCTCCCCAAATTGGTTTCCAATTTTCATTTGTTTTGTCAAAGCTGGCCATAGAGCACAGGTTCTCCTTTCTTTTCCTTGAACAGACACACTGAAATCTTTTTTTTTTCCCCCAGAGATTTTTATAGACTGCAGTCTGGTCGTGGATTCTGCAAACAAAACCTGTTGTGACTGCAGCCGTCAGTGCTGCAGTCATGTTTAAGTGAACAGCATATACACACAGATGCATTCCACACACGCAGGAGTGGACTGAGCGCAGCGTGGACAGCAGGGGAGGAGGAGGAAACCATCATACATCCTGTCTCTTCTAGTCAAATATCTACCCGGCTCTCACTCGCGTTATTAGATCTCAAGGTGGCCCAGTGACATAGCAACTTCTGTACATTCCCCCGTCCCAAGAGGAGGAGTATCGTTTGTCTGTTCCTAAGCTCCTGTCATCTCACACAGCTGCTCACCATCCTGCTCAAAGTGACAGTTTGATCAAAAGAGACAAAGAAATTGAAATGGGCTTTCCCCCGGTGGCTTGGCTGTAACAACACGACAGCTAAATTAAATCCCTTTTCTTTCTTACTCTCTGTCTGCCTGTCTGTTGCTTGCCCATGTTTTATCTCGCTCTCTCTCTTTCTCTCGCCCCTCCTCTGCTCCCCATCTCAATTCAAGTCCTAACCTTGTTAGTGGAGACTTGTCCGACTTGATTCAATAAGGATTCTGTCCTTGAGGCCTCGGTTACAGTAGCTATTGTGTTGGCTCCGGTATTAGCATCGATGAGTAGTGGCGGGACATGTTTGATAAGTCGGCTCTTAAATGCTAACTTGGCTAATCATGATATGACTGGGTTGGTTACTCCACCCAGAGGTGTTGGTGAGCGGGTGGCGACCTTGAATTAGTTTTAACCTAACAGCGTTGTATTTGAAAGATACTTGATTTTAAAAGTTACTTAAAGGAGCTGTAATCAATGTTTATGGATGAAAGAGGTCGCTCTCGTTGCTGAATGCGCTTTTAGTGCCTCAAGCCTTCTGTTAGCTGGTTGTTTTGAATTTGAGGCGCCTGTATTTTAGCTGTGTTGGTTCACTCTCAGCACTCTTATGGCACAGCTGTCGGCTGCCGCATTGTGCTGTTTTCAGCAGCTTTCATCTGCGCTTCCTGCCCGGCCTCAAAAAACAGACAGAGCTGGCTGATAAGCTGTGAGCTAAAGCTAAAAAGCCAAACATTTCACTTTCCTGGTTTTTTTAGCATAGTCCTAGCTGGCGATGTAGTGGACAGGAGTGTCTGAGCTGGTTGTTACTGTGTACTGCCGGTAAGGGCCAACTTAAGGGCCCAGGGGACATCACCAGGTTTGTGATCGGTGTTTTGAAGCCGTAAACATGACCGTCGTCATCTTGGTAACTTAAAAGCAGAAGGAACCGTGTCTGAAGGAGAAGGTGCTGAGGAGGCTGGAGGGCTGCAGGTCACTGGGTTCTGTTAAGTCTGTCAATCACGTGGTAGCCGTACACTAGTGCTTAACCTGTTTTATGGTCTAGTTTCATCTGACTGACACCAACATTTAAAAGATAAACATCATGGTTTATCAAAGAAGACTTTAAAAAGTAGCATTTGAGACACTTGAACTCACAAGAAGATCCTGAATCAGGTGGGAAGCAGCCCACAGATTTTTATACAATTTGATTTATTTTTACAACAAGAGGGGTCACTAGATATAATGCAGGTTAGGGTCATTTCTACATTGGCTACACTTTTCAAACCTGGAGTTTATGTCCGTTTTTATATGTCATTGATAGCAGCATGCTACACTGACAGTTCTAAGCCAGCCGTTGTTTGCCAGCTTCTACATGAATGTGTAAATGGGCAACTACATTCCACTAAGACAAATGAACTTCAAAGTGATAATGTCAGTGAAATGTTTACTCTGGCCTCAAAAACTATCAGCATGGAAAAGGAATTGAATTTACTGTATTCATAAAAACAAACCCATTGACATGATATACCTGCAAACCTGGCTGTGGTTTCAAGGAGCAGACAGAATCCCTGAGACATTTTCAAATGCAATTTGGTACAAGCCCTTTGGGATATATAGCTCAACTTGTGTTCTAACCTCTCATATGAGCAGTTAAGATGGAGGGAGGGTAAGACCCTGAAGTTAAACAAGATGATGGAGGAAAAGACTGGGGTGATAGCAGATGAGGGAGAGGCAGTTTAAAAGATTGATGACAAGGGGGAACATGATGAAGAGTGATGAGTTCAAGAGAAGGCCTTGTGTTTTTTCTTTCAGAATAGGCCTTCAGCCACTTCAGGTGCAGGTCAAAAAGCTACACATAAAGCTCTTCTACAGATGAACACAAATGCTCGACAGTAAAATTTGAAAGTGAAATTTAAACTCACGGACCCAGAGAAAGACAGACACACACACACACACACACACAGCAGTGCTCATTAGTTCAGCTAGCTAGCATAGCACGACTCAAAGTGCTTTGTGAAGTGACTGGCCAATTATCCATGAGCAAAGTAAACCAGAAACCTTCTTAGGTGGTCACCAATTACTCTTCAATCTGATAAAGCCTCCCCTCAGCCCCTCAAGCTAGCCACACACGTACATTCAGGCAGAAAGAGCAACAAGAAATACGTTTGATTGACTGACAGAAGACATGGCCAAGGGAGCGTGTCACTATCCTCACCCTGTTGGTCAAAAACCTTTAAATAAATCCATGTTGGTCACCTGGTCTTAAATTAGAGTGAATGACATTAGTTGAACTGAATGGACAAGGCTGCCCCCCCCCCCCCCCCCCCCGTCAACTCAGAAAAAGAAGATATGTGGGACACTTGCCCTTAAATTTGGGGTAATTATAATACCATGGGGGGAAACGTTTAAAGGAGCCGGGTGGGGCTGTTTTTTTTTTTGCAGCGACATCACCTCAAATGAATAAACACCCATCCTTATTTCAGTATTCCCTCAGCTTCCCCCTACTTTTATCACAGACAGGCTCTTGGGAACTGAAGTCCCAAATTACAGTCATTAATCTCCTTAAGGCATATTCTATGAACAAACATGTCTCATACACTGCATGTCCACATTTTCTGCAATAACTGAAGATTCCAAAACAAACAATGTTGAAAATTTCCCTGGTACTTGATGATGTAGAACTGCCTTCGAGGAGGGTTTTTACTTTTTTTTTTTTTTTTTGGGGGGGGGGGTGTTTTTGAGCGGTTAAGGGTGGCACAAAACCAAATGATGGAGGTGGGAGTGCTTACCTGCGGCTCTCTGGAGATTGATGGAATTGTTCAATTTGATAGTGGCCACGACCGAAGAGACGCTTGTCTGTGTGCTTATCGTCTTCTGTGTCATTTCTTCTGGGAGTTTTGCCTGAGAGGAATGATAGCAGACTGTCAACATGTGCTGCACTCTGGAAGCCACCAGGAGAATCACTTATAGTATTCCTGTCTGAGAGATGAAAGTAGTTACAGTGTTTCTAGTGTCTGGTGGAAATTGTCATTGCTCTAATCTAATCATAAAGGAAAATGGTCTTCTTATACTAGTATCTTTTGTTTTACCGCAGGGCCCAAATATATGTATAGGTTATTGCTTTTATTTCTTTACTCAGTTCTTAATATTTAGTGGGAACACAGTTTTGGATCTCTGACAAAATGAATGACCAATGTTGCCCTCAGAGAACATCTGATGTACTTCAATGACATTGTAGAAAGCAAAGGATAATCACCTGCACTGACATGCACAGTGGCATGTACAAACACACACAGTGTAATGGTTGTATTACAATCTTAATATATATCTTAAAGACTAAGTCATATTCAGACAGAATGCAAAATAACCACTGAATTGTGACATTGCAGTTAATTATTATGATTATGTTAATCACTATTCAGATTGCTACTTACTGTGTTGCATGCCAACCTTGTTGTTTAGCAATTCCATTTATTTATTTTTTTATTTTTTATTTGTTTAATAAAAAAATAGTATTTAATTATCATTACAACTACATTCATCATGCCTTCAAATTTTCTTTGTTCGTCCACACTAATATATTTGTAGATACTTACCATGTTGTAATAATTAATAAAACAGCTTTTTACAGATGTCAATTTATAAGCAGATGTACAAATTATACTGATTATACTTATGATGATGTCCTTTGTGACTTCAATGCAGAAAACAATGGTTGGGTGATATATTAGTATTGAAAGTTATGTCTCTCTTATGCCGACATAGGTAAAGCCAATGTGAATGTCCAGTGGGATGAAGATTCTGCTGAGAGCTTTCCATTCAAACCAGTGAGAATAGCGTTTGTCTTGGTGGTCCATGGACGAGCCTCTCGCCAGTTTCAACGCCTCTTCAAAGCCATCTATCACACCTCGCACTACTACTACATACACGTGGATCAGGTGAGCCAAATGGAGCCTATAGGCAGGATGCACTGCAGTAACCTTGGGCCAGTTGAGCCTCTCAAATTCTGTGTCTGTAATGGAGAATGGGTTTAAATATGTTAATTTTTTTCCCAATTGTTAACAGAATTTTAATTGATTTTTGGTTGATTCTTTTGTCAGCGATCCAACTACCTACACAGGCAGGTGCAGGCCTTGGCTGCCAAGTATCCCAATGTGAGGGTGACACCCTGGCGCATGGCCACCATCTGGGGCGGTGCCAGCCTGCTGACGATGTATCTTCGCAGCATGGCTGACCTGCTGGCCATGAGGGACTGGAGCTGGGATTTCTTCATCAACCTCAGTGCTGCTGACTACCCCATCAGGTAACAGAGGAGCACCTCACACCACAAGAGGTCCGATGTAGGGCACTGAGTTAGGCCTGGGGGCAAAGGCACTGTGGTCATTTCTTTTTGAATTATTCTGTAAGGAAATGAGAGAAGACCTGGTGGTGAGCATCCGATATAAGTGACAAATCTGTGAAATGGACACGGTTCACTCTTTAAGCAGGCAGTCACTGAGCATGTCTAATAATAGACAGCTCCCAGCCAATATGAAGGAAATCCAATACACACTGGTCTGGGCTCCCGTGGTTAACTGTGAGCTTTAAATACAGAGTCACTCAAAACCAAACCGATCAATGATGTAGGTCCTACACTTTTCTCAAACACTGTTAGTTCACACCTTCTCTTCCAAGTTGCTGCTTCCTTGCTTGCACTCAATTGAATGGGTTACATGGTGAACTGATTACAGTTTAATTGCTCAGGGTCAATACCAATTGACTTTCCAGGCCTATTGTGCTTTGTACAGTTCAAAAGTCATCCCTACACTCAAAAGTATCCCTTTAAAGAGGTTGTAAAAGGTAATTAAAAGACACAAAGTCTACATGATCGGAACATATAGCCATGGACAAAAGCTACTGGGGGATAAATTTGGTGACTTGTAAATTTTTTTTTTATAAGTACGGAGTTTATATTCCTCCAGGGATTTCAGGGTCTGCTGGGATTTTGATGTAGCTCTGCAGCAGCCAATTAAAATCCTCCTATTAAGTAGAGAGTTATCTCTTCTGTGCAGCCAGATGTCCACCAGTTGAATTTAGACAAGCTGTAATGGCCACTGGGTAAAAAGAAGCTGGATCTGATGTTTCCACAGCTGGAGCCAGGATGTGGATGTTGTTCGTAGATGGGTTCAGTCTTGTTGTGTTTTGCTGTTCTCACTGTACTGATGAATCCTGCTGACACACTGTCAGTGCGTGTTTGTCTGTGAGTGTGCTTGTGTTGCACATGTGAGTTCAGTGTGCCTCAGCACCTGCCATCATATCCCTCTCATTTGTCAGTCAGTGCATGGTTAAAGGTATTTGCAAGTGCACAATCCAGACACAGTTTTCTTGCCATCTTTGGCATCCTCATCGGCAGAAGGGTGATGCTGTTGAGAAAAGGGCTGACAGTGGAGGGTTTTAAGCCCCATCTGTTGGGATACAGAGCGATTGATGGAGCGAACGAGGGAGCCAAGAGGCAAAAATGACAGGGTGAGACGAGGGAGCAAGAATAAGCAGTTAAAGAAGGGAAATGGGAAGGAACTGCACGTTTTAGATCCATGCAATCTGGAAATATGTAAATTGTACTCTTGTATCTTTGCTTACCGAGTGCATTTGTAACCACAGCTTAAATTTGCGTTTGCACACTGCATATACACTGATTTGACCTTGCAAACATGGCCACTTAAAGTAGCAGGCCTGGGTTCAAACCCTTGTTATGGCAAGCATCCATGCTGCTCCACTGTCCTCAAGCTACTGACAATCCTTTCTGTTTTTTTGGGAAGAGGATCAAGATGAAAGAAAAAAAGATGTTCTCCCTATATATATATATATATATGTGTGTGTGTGTGTGTTTGTGTGTGTGTGTATATATATCAGCATTAAATTATCACTGTGCACTTAGTATAGCCCAGAAAAAAAACATTGGCCTCACTCATTCCAGACAACAAACTTTATTTTTTGTCAATACACGTTGAGCTCTTAACCTGTTAATTATATTGATCCTATTACATTTATCTAACTGAAACTGGACAAGCATTTCCTAATTAGTATTTCTTAACATTAAGATATCATTTTGTCACAGACTTGGTCCAAATGACACTCTTCCTTCCGTTGCGACCATATTGCAATCGTGTAGCGAGGAATGCAGGGGGCTCCCATGCCCTGCACTGCCCTGACTACTGCTGTTGTTATCAGTAAGACTGGAGACAAGCATTATTTCCCCTCTAATTCCCTGATAATGTCTGTCCTGCCGCATGGATGGCTCTCAAAGGCAAATCCAGAGCCCCTCACACCAGCAGAGGCTTGTTTGTCCAGGGGGAGATGTCCTGTTTGTGTGTGTGTGTGTGTGTGTGTGTTCAGAGAAAGGCCAGAGGATAAGTTATACGCTTGCTTTGTCAGACAGTATAATGCTCTTTCCCAGCTTTTATCTACAGTCTCCTTGCTTTTACCTGTTTTTTCCCCTTCAAAGATTCTTTCATAGACTTCACTGCAGCTTTTAAGACATCTGAGCTTTGAGAGACAACGACGGACTGCAAGCGTCATGTCTTTCTCATTTTGTCATCTGCATCAGGGTAAAGTTCTGCAGCTCTATGATAGTTGCCATTTCCTGCTGCAAAAGAAAAAGACTTTATAACCCATAAGGAGTGGGCCAACTCATATGAAAATGTAATTGTTAAAATGAAAAATAAAAAGAAAAACTTTTAAAATACGGAAACTTGAGGGTTTGTCCAGGACAAAGAGGGTGAACGTATGATCAATTTCTAATCTGTTTGAGAGTTGGAATACGGGTTCACAACCTGACAGCAATGGCATTCAGCTATTCCCTTTGGGACCGTATATTTAAAGTCCTTGTTATAAAAAGGGGACGTTATGAATTTAATAGTAAGACCGTGGAAGTGAAGCAGTTGCATAATGATATTTAATTGGCTATGATATTGGAAAGGTGCACATTCTAGTGTGTGTCAGCTGGGGATGAAATTCATAGCACTCTGCGTATGTGTGTGTTAATATGAGTGTGAATACCGCTGTGAGACAGAGCAGCCACAGGGCTGACAGTAAGCAAACTAGACCCAGTGGACTGGGTGACCACTCAGGTGGCAAATGTGGAGCTTGACATGAATTCCCCTTGCTCTGTGTGTGTGTGTGTGTGTGAGTGCCTACAAGTGTATGTGTGTCTCCATGCTTGTATATTGTATTGTTACTGTGCAGACTAGAAGTTACACAGCATGCATGCTTGTGTGTTTTTGTGTGTGTGTGTTTAGGAAGTAGAGACAGGAGGCTGCATGTGTCTGTACTGCACATCATCAGTTCGGCTTTATGGCTCAGGACCTCCTAAGATAAGCCTCCCAGGCTGTGAAATTGCTCCTTCAAGAGAAAATGACATTAATATGCGCTTGTCCCTCCCCCCACTGATCCTTGAGCTCTTTTTTTTTCTTTCTTTCCTTCCTTTAACCAGAGCCTCGCTGATCTTTTAGGAAGGCAAGCCAAGCCATCATGAAAGGCTCCGCCACAGATGAAATATTAGAGCCATTGACTGGGGCACAGCCTGCAGAGCAAAGCTTTTAGCCTGTCTGGCTCGTGTATGAGGGAGTAGGCTGTTACAATGTAAGAGCAGCATGAAGTCATTCATCTAAATCCTGGACAGCACAATCTTTTGTATCATCCCAAATAGTTTTAACAGTTTGAAGGGACAGAGGGACTGACACAGAGCAGCTGAGGTCTCTAATTGATCAGAAGTGACTTAAAGCCCAGAAAACAGCATTTCTGTTACAGTAAAGTCCCCTTCGTTGCAAAAATGTGTCTTGTTTGTCCTTACTTGAATGTTCGAGTTTCACAATGCAGAATGATGCATGTGCAGAGTTTGACACCAGAAGGATGTTTTCTCTCTTTCGCATGTGTCTGCTGAAGGTGAAAGTGTCTTGGTTCTCACCTAAAATCCCAGTTTCACACTTGTACATATGAGCAGTAGTTTGTGAATTTGGCAGCAAATCATTTTTCAACAGTCAACTTGCCCAAGTGTGATATGGAAATGTGAAGCCTGTAGTGCACATGGACTGAGAACAAACTTTTTACTCACATCACGTGTTAACAGTCAAAAGGAACGATATTTGCATGTTAATGGACTCCGAGAGCAGTGGATTCCATTTTAATGCTTAACAAGTTAATTGAGCTTTGAAAATTGAATTGAAAAACTGTATCCAAACGAATACTCCAAACAGAGTATAGTATTTTGTTTCTTAAAACATGTTTAAATATTCATGATCAAATAAGCAGCAATTAATGTTAAATGATGGAGCAATAAACATCTTTAGTTCTTGTTTAACAAGAGTTAAACACTCAAAAACTCAACTAATCTGCTCAGTCATGAGTCTGGGATTGTGATTCCTACAACTATCATTTAAATGAATTTTGCTAAGTTCTCACTTATACAGATAGCTACTAGTAGTTGTGACCATCCATTAACCATAATGCTAATGCTAATTTGGGGGGGCTGGTGCCAGTCTTAGCCATAGTGGACAAGAGAACAGGTGACTCCTTGGACAGGTCCAAAGTCTATTACAGGGCTAACATATTGAGACAAATATCTACCCACACTGACGTTCACACCTACTGGCAATTCAGACCTGTAATACCACTGAAAAGCACCGTGGGAAAATTCAAGAGAGATAATTGGGTAGGCTACGTAGCTACAATGATATTGTAAAAATCATTATTAATATTATTAAGAACAAAATCAAAGCCCAGAAAACAGGGCTGCCTCAAAAAAACTTAGTAAATGATAAAAACATATACTCTCATATATATTCTATATATACACGTATAGAGTTCACCCCTCTTACAGTTGTGGAGGGTAAGATTGGACTTTTTAGCATCTATGAGGACTGACTCCTCTTTGAAACCAGACCCCAGTGGCCTTTCAAGGAGCTAAAGCTTTTAGCGCTTCTCATTTGGTTTCCTTTTTCAGGTTACTAAACTTAAAAGATGATGATATCTCAGTGTTGTTTCTACTGCTCCCAAGAGGCTCAAAAAGAGCCTTTCCAATGTAACAAGAAACAGGAATTAATTTGCATATTTAGCAGCAATATTCACATTCTGGGCAGCACGGCAGCATAGTGCTTAGTGCTGTTGCCCCACAATAAGAAGGCCATGGGTTCGGTTCCCGGCCTGGGCTTTTCTGTGTGGAGTTTGCATGTTCTCCCCGTGTCTGCGTGGGTTTCTTCCGGGTACTCCGGTTTCCTCCCACCATCCAAAGACATCATGTTTGGGTTAATTGTCAGTCTGTGCGATGGACCCTGCGATGGACTGGCTCCCAGTCCAGGGTGTATCCTGCCTTTGCCCAATCTGAACTGGGATTGGCTCTAGCACCGGAAACGGATAGGCAGTAGAAGATAAATTAATTAATGAAATAAATGAACTCACATTCCGTCCTGTAGCACGTACTGCGAAATCTGTGTTCCACTTTTAGCTAACCATTTGTTTTCCCGTCAACATTAAGTCATTTTCTTGCATTGCAGGACCAACAACCAGCTGGTGGCCTTCCTGTCCAAATACAGAGACATGAACTTCATCAAGTCCCACGGCAGAGACAACGCCAGGTGAGAAGCAAATTACTCAAACTTCATTTAATCATTCTACAGCATCACACTCTGTGGATAGCTGTCTCTGTTTCTCTTTCTGGCTCATACACATACACACACACACACACGCCTACGCACCGGGCGCACACACACACACAGAGCCATCTTGCCAGCACAGTGTGGTCACTGAATCATAATACAATTAGCTCCCATCTGTGGCTTCATTAATTAACCTTCTTGGTGGGGTGAGCTAGCAAGGTTGCTGCCAGAACACCCGTCTCTGCTGCCGCCCTCTGCTTTCTGCCCCATCAGGTGCCGGCGGTAAACCAGTCCCCACACGGCACTGTGGGCAAAAATACCCAGAAACACAGGATAAAAATAAACAATAAAAAACTCCCAGCATGGATGCATGAGTCAGCATGACTCAGCAGCAGTGATGGGAAGAATGGTGTTAAAATAACCACCTCTTTTCAGTGATGGGTAATCTAGTTGATTACTGTTTCCATCGTTACAACCTGTTACCATTACCGACATTACATGTAGCGCGTTACTTACGTTGTCACCACTGGCTCTCTCAGCCTGAGAGGAGCTGTAAGGTCTGCTTATATTCTTTGGGGGGAGCAACCACATGATAAGTGATGATGATTGGATAAGGTAGAGGATAACTTCATGGTAGGCCAAACAGGGCAGAGGTGGGCGAACCCCAAACCCACACACACGCACACACACACACACACACACACACACACACAAACGGCCGGGACACATGCAGTGATGGTGAGTGGAGACAATTCAAGGATAGCTTTTACAAACTGGAAGTACAGACATTGCTAGTTTTTTTATATATAATTTATTATATGAAGTGTCCATTTCATTCACTTAAAAATTCAGTTTTTGTTATAAATAATTAAATAAACTTTTAAGTTTGAAATTCGATCAAAGGGGGGAAAAAAATTACTGGTCAAATAAAAAAATTCTTACACAATAGTTAGTTTCTCTTCATAACTAGTTACTTTTACAATGTGGTGACTCAATTACTAACCCAGTTACTTTTTTAGAGAATTAACTAGAAACCATAGCTAATTACTTTTTAAAAGTAACATGCCCGACACTCTTCTGCAGTACCTTTTTGTGTTTGCAGTCAGTATTTTACTTTGTGCTATTTGATAAAATGGGTTTTGAGTCTGATTTGATTCTGTGTTCCCAACAGCAATGTTCACAGTGATCCAACAGTGTGTGGTTAACAAAAACAAATTAAAATGCTTAAAACATGCATGTCACCTGTGTATTGGCACATGCCGCAAGGTCACTACATCAGCGGTCACTGTCACCATCTGGAGAACAGAGGGAAGAACCTGGTTTACCTGAATTTGACTCCCTCTGCCTAACACTTGATAGACTCACTCGAGTAACACCATTCATTATGTATGTGTCGCTTCTCTTGCTCTTGGTTAAAGTGTCTAGTGACAATTGCAAACAGCATGTCTTGTCAATTAAGGGCAAGGAAAGCAAACATATTTTGAAATAATGAAAAGAAAGAATAATACGAAGAGCAGATCAAGATACTATTTTGGCAAGAACATCCTCCTTTTAGTGAAAGTAAAGAGAAAAAAAGGGAAAAATGCAGAACAAACAAACAAACCCCCCAAAAAAAAACTACCATAAATGCACATCGAAAAAGAAGAACTATGGTGTGTTTGGCGTAAATTGCCCTTTTTCAAGAATGATCTTAACCTGGATGTTGGTATTTTATGCTTCACTAAAAGGATGAAGGAGTCAGGGATGAACTGATTAGATTTTTGTGGTCAAAGGTCAAGATTTCAGTGACCCCAAAGAACAAGGTTTCGTGAATGCATCATCTTTTTAACCCTTTGAAGGAGCCTCTTAAAATTTAGCACAAATCAAGAATTAACTAATTTGATTTTGGTGATCAAAGGCCCGGTCACCATGGTCACTATTATATCACTTTTTAGCCATTGCTCAAGACCTCACAAAGCAATTTTGACCAAATTTTACAAAAATTAGTGCAGCCCTTTGGGTCACATGGTTCAAATCTGATTAATGGCCCCTTGCTGGAGGTCATCTCTCCCCCTGACCCTCTCATCTCTTTTTCACTGTGGCTTTTCTAATAATGATGAAATTTTTCAGGTTTATTTAGACAATAAAAATAAAGCAGAAAAAAAGACAACAACAACAAAAGGAAAGAAATTGCGCAAGTGATATTTGGTAAACCCCTAGGGACTTGTAGAGAAATCCCACTTCAATACACATTATAGGCAGATATAAGTAATGTAATCAACAGAATAAGCCAGCATAAAAACAGCATGAGATAAAAAAATAAACATAAAATAAATCAAACAAAAACATATAGCCAACATGTATTGGCAGATATGATCAGTTGATAGTTAAGTTTGGTTCATCAGACACATCCTAAGCCTATATTTTGCATTTTTGAGAGAGACTAAAATGCTATTTGAGTATAGATTTTCCAGTAACTGAGCCCAGAATTGACAGAGTCCAGTACAAACACTGGAAGATGTAACAATAGGGCATTTCTCATATTATAGCTGTGCACATCACAGTTAAGGTCGAAAAAGGATTTAAATGGAAAGGGAAACAAAGTAGGCTGAAGCAAAATTTTGAAGATAAAAACAGATTTGGTATTGATTGATGTCGAGCAAACACTGGAATCTAAATCTGAGCAAAACTTGCAGTTGTTAATCAGAGGTGTAACTGTGCCTTTATGTGATAATTAGGTTTATCCGTAAGCAGGGTCTGGACCGTCTCTTCTATGAGTGTGACACCCACATGTGGAGGCTGGGAGATCGTAAAATCCCAGAGGGCATCTCAGTGGACGGAGGGTCGGACTGGTTCCTTCTAAACCGCATGTTTGTGGAGTATGTCATCAACTCCAAGGATGACCTGGTCACCAGCATGAAACGCTTCTATGCCTACACTCTGCTGCCTGCCGAGGTAACACACACACAGACAAGTGTTTCTTCACCTCTGACTGACAGGCTAGTGCCGCTGCATTGTTTATAGGAGCAGGACTCACTGTTCTTTCTCCCCAGCTGCGAGTAAGAATGTGGACAAGAAATCATAAAGTGAGGGGAAGTTGTAAAGGCTCACTTGGAAATTGGATGTTTATCATGAAGCTCAGGCTGCTGCTTTTCTATTTCCTCTAGTGAATTGCATGGTTTGAAGCTTAATAATAAAAGAATAAAAATTTCTAATTCTCTGTGTTTCTGCCTCCTTCCCTTTCACCCTCTCTCTCCTTACATTTCCCAGTCGTTCTTCCACACTGTACTGGAGAACAGCGGCCATTGTGAGAGCATGGTGGATAACAACCTGCGCATCACAAACTGGAATCGCAAACTGGGCTGTAAGTGCCAGTACAAGCACATTGTGGACTGGTGTGGATGCTCCCCTAATGATTTCAAGCCTGTGGACTTCCACCGTTTCCAGGTAATGACAACACACAGCAAAAACTTACATGTCACTTAGGACTTGTGGCGTTCTTTTAAATGTAGTGTTTCAGATTAAAAGGAATATTAAAATGCTGATTTTATTATTAGGTCTTTTAGTGTCTAAAAGTCTATAAAAATGAAACAAATTCATGACACCGGTGGATGATTTTCTTGCACACACCTCAACGCATTGTGGAAAATTAGCAGTCGTCTAAATATTTGCCCTCAAAGTCTGAGACCTCACCCCCAGCCTCTAGCCTCTTCCCTCAGTTTTCACAATTGATATGTGCAAAATTATGTCTTTATTCAAATGACCCAGAAGCAGTAAAAAATTAATAGTAATTTGATCCTCTCTGCATTGGGTACAAGAGGGAGCAGTGGGTTAGTTAGCTTTTCAAAATGAAATCGTATGAATGGTAGTGACTGTGGGACCCCAGACAAATTCAGTGTCAAAGTTTGACTACCACTGTGTTCCTACAAAGTAAGAGCAGAGCTACAAAAATGAAATTAATCTGCCACAGCTAAAAATCCTTTAAGTGCTATGACTCACTTCATCTCTCCTGCCCTTCATACAACAGTCAGCGCTGCTGCGATGACCTCAGTTCTCCCTTCGCCAGACCTGACTGCAGTCTGTCTCGCCTCAGTCTCTGGCAATTCAGCGCCAGCACATTACCACAGGTCCTTGGCAATGCTGCTGGGTCTGGTTGGCACCCTGGTATCAGTGAAGTCCAACCCTGGGAACAAAGCAGCCTTTCCAGAAGCCAGCCAGGCCCCAGTATTAATAGGACTTAATATCCCATTGAGCACACGATCCAAGTTTCCCCTTTCAACCTGAGCTGAGGCAAAGATACTGTACAGACAATTAAAGTAGGCTTGCATTTGGTTTGCAGATGAGAGGAGTAATTCAAGGTATACAACTGTTGAGTTTCCTACGTTGTATTTTTTGAAGTGCACTCAACGGGGTAGGGGTTACTCTGGGGAGAAAGAGCAGCATCGTGCCTTTTGTCTTAGAGCATCATTGTTTAATAATGATGGTTATTAGGTGCATTGAGAAGTCTGCTAGAAAGGCAGGCTGTGACAAGTTGCTTTTTTCAGATGACTGCACAGAGGGCATGTCAGACTGCACAAAATCTAGGAACGTGGAGACAGACTAAAAGCCCCCCCCCACAAATACGTTTTTCATTTGATATCTCCAGCCATTCACAGATGATTAATGAAACATCTGGTGCTGTGAGAAGCAGCAACACCGACGTCCCCACAGTGGCTGCTCTGGCCTGAGAGACCTGTGAAATCTCCTCAGAAATGTACCACAGCTTCATTAGGTTTCTCTCTCCTTGTTTTTTTTAGCAAGTAGCACTGAGGTGTTCGGTACTGGGTAACTTTCACTAAATAGTTTTGTGACTGGAACTGAAAGATGTCTTTGTGTGGAAGCCAAGCTGTGGAGATGGCAGATTTCATAATGCACCATCAACCACAGGGGCAACAGTGTGGCAAGGACAGAGAGGGTGAGAAAGAAATGGGTGGCGCAGAGCAGGCCAAGCAGCGCAACATGTAGGAGGAAAAGAAGAAACTGTTGAGGGCAGAGATGATGAATGGATATAAAAACCCAGAAACAGACAGGTCTGAGAAAATTTACAGTGGCTGATGTAATCCCTTCATCAGTAGGTGCATTGTTGTGCCATTAGATTTTAGAGACCTCATGCACTACATCATTTGTTTTCTTGTGAAGTTACCCTGTGTCTAAAACAGCAATCACAGTCCCGCCCTTCCTTCCATAGGACAGCGTATTTAAGATGGGTAGTTTCCTCATTAATTCCAATATTAGGGTGAATATGTCATGGTGATTCACTGGAATAATTTTTAATTGACTCCTGGGGACCACAAAGTGCAATGGTTTCCAAATGTTTGGGATTCAAGACTGGAATCCTTAAAATGAAGCAATGTCAGCCATGTTGCTCTATTCATTTTTAGAGCCCCAGAGAAGCGTGTTTAATACGCTAAATTAAAAAAGAAAAAACAAGGCAACGCAACTATTAGAGGAAATAAGTAATGAAATAAGTGAAATAAAAAAGCCGCTTAAAAAAGCATCCAGCTGCTTTAACTAATAACTGAATCTACAACCAGTCTTGCATTGTGAATAACAACAGTATGAAATAACAATGTGATATTTCTGGTACTGTTATTTCTTTGAATGGCACACTGGTGCAGTGGTTAGCTCTTGGAAGGTTCTGGGTTCAAATCCCCGCTCTGGGGCCTTTCTGTGTGGAGTTTGCATGTTCTCCCTGCATCTGTGCGTTTTCCCTCCAGATACTCCAGCTTCCTCCCACAGTCCAAAGACATTAGGGTTTAGGTTAGTTGGCAACTAATTGCCCCATAGCTGGGAAGGTAATTACAGTCAACATGCCCTGTGGTAGACTCGGAACCTGTCCAGGATGTACTGAGATGGACGGTTGTTTGGACTCTGCTGTCCAAACATCCGTCCGGCATCCAGCTGTGTTACAGCTGTGCAATCCTTAGTCAGTGGAGCACTTTTTGAATCACTTCATGACACCTTAGATTTATTTTATACCTACTAGTGAGCAACTTCACTCTTCGGGTTGAAAACCTCTGATATTGACCTACTGTAAAGCATATAGACCATTTGTTCTGCAAGAAAGAGAATGAGATTAATTATAACACAGTCTGTACAGTAATGAGTTCACTACACCACAGAGAAAATATTTATTTCCTTTTTATCTGCAACCCTCTAACACCTCTAATCTACCTGCTATCTTCACTTTCTTCTCTGCCCACACGTTACTTTTACACACATCAGCACATCAACCGTGTTCCCCTGCCGTCCCGGCACACCACCATGGCTTAATCTTCTCCTTTTTTCTTTATCTCATCCCTCCCTGCTTTTCTTTTGGTCCCCTCCCCCTTTTTCCCCCTGCAGCAAACGGTGCGGCCCACCTTCTTTGCCAGGAAGTTTGAAGCCAGTGTGAACCAGGAGATTGTGAACCAGCTGGACGCCTACCTGTTTGGACCGTTTCCCCAAGGCACGCCAGCGCTAAACTCCTACTGGGAGAATGTGTACGACAAGCCAGATGGTGTGGCCAGCCTGTCAGACACACAGCTCACGTACTATCATTCCTTCTCACGCCTGGGCCTGGCCAGGGCCGCCGCCTCACTGCAGGGAAACCCAAAGGATCACAGCTGCAGGTTTGTTTAGTAAACACATGCAGATTCACCTATGCAAATCCATTCCAATCCATTCTGCTCTGCATCTCCGTACACCCCATCATCATCACACACCTGCCTGCTTCCACAGGTGCACGACTCTCAAAAGCCACCCACGCCCATGTTAGCATATTAAACCACAAATGTGCAAAAAAAACAAACCTTTTGTGTTGCTGTTGTCTCTCTTTGGGATCACATGTCATTGAAGCAGGACAATAATGAATAGTTCCAATCTGCAGCTGAGGACTCCAGGTAATGCTATTCATTTTGTAACACGACCTTTTACTAGAAATAAGGAGGCTATATAGGTCAGTGAAAACTGTCCCTTCAAGCAACTGGATTAATGGTGAACATGTATGAAGTCCAGAGAGCAGCTAACATACATGGTCAAAATGAAAAGGGAAAACCACACAGTGATTCCCATACTTAATGGCCAAATGGAACATTTCAGCCTGTCCTTCAGTGAGGATTTAGAAAGCACATGTTTCCAGTAGCATCTGGTGTAGGAACATTACAGGTTAACTTGCCTTAACTTATTCGCACAGTGATGAAAGCCCGGCACAAAGTGATTAAAAGGCAAATGACAAATTAACAATGCTGATTCAAAACATGAAGTGGAGATGTGAAATGCTAAGTTGTGAATTTGTACGTCTCTTTAAAAAGCAAGTTACCTCAAGAAATAAAAGATAAAGCAAACAAACGCAACACCCACACCACTGAAGGAAACATTAAGACAGCATCTTTATGTTCTGTTTAATGATATCAGCAAACATTAAGGTGACTTTTTCCACTTTTTTCCCCTCATGAGACAAGGTAAACCAATTTAAACAGAGCACAGCATGGAGGGGAACAGTTGTTTTAACAATATATGAAGACACACTGTGCTCTTATCAGCTATACTTTTTTTGTTGGCAATCGCCCAACGTGTCAATTCATTTTTTCTCCTCAGGAAATTTCCACAAATCCACAGATGGTTGGTAGCATCTTCCCTCACCAGGGTTGCTGCATTGTGGGTGTTCTGTAGAGTCATGTGGGTAAAGCCAAGCAGAGACAGGAAACATGTTTCCATTTGTCAAGCCTCAAACCAATCTCCGCTACAGCTGGTTCTAGTCCCATGCTGCATCTGTGTATTGTGGCATGTGGGTATTTGCATGCGTAAGAGAGACAGAAAATGTGGGTGTCCGGAGTCTGTGTCATTGCAAAGAATTGAGGCTGTGGGAGGAAGCATTTCCTCTGGGAAAACAAGCAAACCCACCCTTTAACATTTACATGTAACAATTTTAGATGACTATGGGGTCAAAGGTCACAAACAGAGAACAACTGCGACCTTGTGTGTGTGTGTGTGTGTGTTTATCTAAGTGACTTGAGATTGATCTTGTTGATGTGTGTTTGTGTATGTTCCTTAATTTGAACATATACACAAAGAAGTGTCACTTGATGTGTGTGAGTTACATGGAGCTTTTGGGGTGAAGTTAAGGTCAATTATGAAGTTCTCATTCACAAAGTGATCTATTTTTGCTTTACTCAGCTGAGGCAGCTGAGAAAAGCGCAACGAAAAACGCTGCATAACCGGTCACTACAAATGGAAGTGCTTCAAACCTGCAGGGGGCGCTCTCAGCATAAAATACAATAAAATAAACGTCACGTAATGTGCAGCGTTGTACAGTGATATAAAAATAATATATAAATATAATCAAATAAAATTCACATTACCGTTCCCGCTGTATGTTCAAACACCGTGGTTCAGTCAGCTGTTCTGTCTCTCTCTCCATCCCGTGTGTCTCTCCATTGAGCTGTTATGCTGAGAGCGCCCCCTGCAGGTTTGGAGCACTTCCATTTGTAGAGACCGGCTATGCAGCGTTTTTCGTTTGCAGATGGTTTCTTGATTTGCATCATTTCTCTATTTGCAGCACGTTTGATGATGATGCATTTGTCTTTGTTTTTTGCAGCACGTTTTTTCATTTGCACCACGTTCCTCTTTTTGTACCTCATTTAGACCTGTGTTTGAGTTTGTGAATTTGCATCGTTTCTGTACTCTAAGCTGTTTTCTGTAACTGAGACGCATTCAGCTGTTGCAGTGCGTTTGGCCCTTGTCGGCCACCGTAATAAGCGCTGGGGTGATAGATGCTCAGCAAAAGTGTTGATTTCAACCTAAGTAACAATATCTGCCAAAATAATCCTTTTTTTTTTTTTTTTTTTGCAGATCATGTTACCCTACTTAATAGAACATCATAATTTAATACACAGGCTGCTCTGTCGTAAAATGATCGAATCAGCATCGATGATGTCTGTTTTCCGTAATAGCGAGTGTTACTAATTCATTTGTTTTAAGGCAAATATGTGAGTGTACTGTATGAATTATGTGAGCTGTAACTCATCTGCAGTGGGACATTGGTCAGACTGAGCTGAACAAAAATCTGAAACAAGCCTTTTGATTTTCTCTTAATTCAGCCAACTCTGCTTTATAGGCCTAATAATTAAAAACACTATGTGTGTGGCAAGACTGCAAAGAGCCTGCTTGGAGCTTTCTTATTTATGTTTCATTGATCTGTATTTTTAATGAAGCCAAGTAATTAAAACCGATTTAGTTTTCTGCTTTCAAGACAAAAGCAAGTCACAGCAGTTAAGTCTTATTTTTGCAACCTGGGTCCACATCAAGGCCTGGTCTCATGTCTTAAGCCTGCCTGTATGGCTTATTTGTTAGGAGCACTCCAATTAAAATGGAGTCTAATAGAGCAAACCTGTAATAAACCTCCTTCATGATGGTGTCAATGGTTAGTTCCTGTTAAGACAGTGTTGAAGAGATGTGAGCTGGACTGCTCTATTAGACAGCATTAGTTTTAGCTAGTTGCTCCCATTAAGCCAGCGACTGAGCTTGTAGAATACAGATGTGACACCAACAGACGAATGGGTCAGCCTCAGTGTGAGACTGGAGCAAAAGAGAGGAAAAGGCCACATAGAGGGATTTGGCTCTTTCAGAGGCCTGCTGTGACTCGACTGGAGAGACTGTGGTGTAAAAGCCTGAATGGCGCTTCTGTGCGACCTACGCCTCGGCCCCCACTCTCTGGCTCTCACACTGGCATCCACACCACTTCTCTTTTGGGAAAGACAGGACAGGGGGGAGTGAGAACTGAGAGACGAGAACAGAAAGCAAGATGAAACAAGGAGAGGAGCAAAGAGAAAAAGGCAGATGGGAGAGTAGAGAGGAGGAGAGAGGGAGCAGGGGAGGAGGGATTGTGCGCTGCTATCCTTGTGGGTGTAAATATTTGCTGTTCTGCTTGTCAGGGTAGCATTTACTGGGATGGGTTGAGTCCTGGTCCTTCAGTAGAATACTGATGAGGCCATGGGCACTGGGGAGAGGGGAGAGATGCTGCGTGCACGTGTGTGTGTGTCTATGTCTATATGTGTCTGTGTGTGTATGAGTGTGTTTGTACCCTGGCGCATGTAAAAACCAGTTTAAGGAAGCATAAGAGACAAAGGATGACAAATCTGGGTGAGAAAGAGTATGCAGAGAGCAGCTGTGGAGTGTTCGCCAGCAGCGCCCACCCTGGCCCATTTTTTTGTTTTTCCAGAAGGCACCAGGGCTGGCAGCCCCAAGGGCCGGCCCTCTGCCACGTATTAGGCAATATGAACAATCAACAGACTAATCAGAGGGGCAAGACCTTCATTTACCTCCAGCTGACTAGATGACCCAGTTAAACTTTGTTATACAGACTTGTGTCTTGTTGGATCATGTGCACGTGTGTGTGTGCGATTCAGAGGTCTTAGTAATCTGAATCTGCTGCCAATACTGCCCATGACTATTCTGTAATTTTCTGTAGCTGTGGTCTTGACTGTCACGTTTCTTCTTTAACTGTAACTTCAGAACCAGAGCACGCGCAATAGTTGTCGACATTTCTATGGCCACGATCAGTCTGAAAGAGGGTTGGTATGATCTCCTGTAATTATCATGTACAAGCATAAAAAACCCACTAGCAGTGCATGGGACCATGGGACCAAGTGCTTTGTGCTCACTGTCACCATATTGAGCAGAGTGAAGACCACCCTGCTACATTAGCATATCTATGGCCGGTTCCCTCTGATCAGTGTCCAGATGAATCCAGATATTCTTCTCTTTTTACACTGCTGGTCCGGAAAAGCAGCACAGCAGGGAGGTCGCTAGCTCTCAGATTTGTTAACGGATTCTTGCTCTCTCCGTGTCCCTCCCAGGTACTTCCCCATGGGCCACCCTGTGTCAGTCCATCTGTACTTCCTGTCAGACCAGTTCCAGGGCTACTTGGTCAAACACCATGCCACCAATCTGGCCACTAGCAAGCTGGAGACGATGGAGACCTGGGTGGCGCCCAAGAAAAACTTCAAGCTCACCACCCCTCCCGGCAGCACATTCAGCAGGTTGCAGTTTGCGGAGGTGAGTCAGTGTATTGGCTTCCATGTTGTTTTATTTTTAAATTACATCTAAGTCACTTTTTTTTTGGCGTGAATCACAAATCAGTCACTGGTTTCCAATGCCAGGAAATAAGTTCTATTAAAACCCTCAGCACCACACAGGAAAATCACAGCTATTCACTATGTAATTAGAGGTGAGATATAAAGCTCATTGCCATGGTGACCTTATATTCATTGCTATGGCGACCTTGCCAAGACTCATAGCACCGCATCGCCACACATTTTGGGTCCTGTAATGGCCTTGTAAAATGTAAATTGATTGAATTAATCTAAGTTTATAGGGATGAGCGCTTCATGTGCTGCTTATTTGTTGTTTCCTAATAGAACGTCTTCTCACCTTCACACTAGAATGCCTCCCTTGATTGTCTTGTTATGTTAATCTGTGTTTCTGTTTACCACGATGCCTGTTTAGGACACGGCCGCTCAGGTCTGATGTGACAACCACAGAGTGTCTTTTTGAAAAACGACAAAATTAACCGAGTGAATGTAAATTGACCTTTTTCTCCGGTTTATCGTGCACAGCTTTGCAGAAGGCGGAAATGTCAACAAATTTGTGAATCCGTTTGTTAGCTTCGTTTGTGTTCGTGGATCGCGGTCACGCACCCTTAACCCGTTTGACCTTTTCCTGCAGTCTCAGAGTGAACTCAAAGCCACCGACACGCTCAGCCGCCGTGCAGCTCACTCTTTACTGAGACCAGTTTGTGTGTCTAGCCTATGAAACGGTGAGTGACAGAGAAGTGATGTGAGCCATGGCTTTTATCTGGATGCTCACCTCGAGAAAGCATTCGCTGTCTGGCACTGTGCAATGGCTGTCAGTCAGTCAGTCTGTCCATCTGTCATTCAAAACGAGAGCAGAAAGAGCTTAAATAAGAGTGCGTGGCAGAGCCTCAGCAGCTCTGTCCTTTTTGTCAATTTAGGAGATATGACCCATTATACTACAGCTAAACACTGAGAGTTTGCTAGATAAACCATATGGTTGGCTTAACAATGTGTTCTCTGTCCTCCTTTAGATATAAAGGAAGACAGATATGTCGTTCTTTTCACTCTTCTGCTGCTGCCTCCCAGCTGCCTTTATAGGGCTCTTTACAACATGATTTAGTGTAGCACCACTTACAGCCTGCACAGTTAAAATTAGTATTTCACCTCAAGTCAGATTTGACATTGAGAGGTATACTAGGCTGCGTTGGATAAATCTTATACAGTAGAATGACTGACGTTGACTGATGATTTTGTCCTCACTGAGTCACAATGTGTAGTATAGACACAGGCATAATGTGTCAGAGGATATACAGGAGGCAACAACAACTGCAGCACATGATGATATAATCTAATCCAGCACAGCAGTTTCACAAACTAAAACTTCAAAAATGCATTTTAAGTCTCAAAACACTGTCTCAGCGCTATTGTATTTGATACCATAATGTTCTCTATATTTTCGTCAACTGAAGTACACAACTTTTACTTACTTTTGATCAACTTCAGTCTTTTATTCATGAGTAATGGCTCCCCTAAGATCTGCAAAATCGAAGCTGAAAAAGTAGATTTTTATTTGACACAATATCGAGCCGAGCCTCAGTGGAAAACGTGGAGTTTAATGTGACCGCTTCCCGTCTCGTCTGCATGCAAAGCACTGCTGTACAATTTCAAAGCAAAGGAATGTTTTGCTCACCTTTGGAGGGTACATAGTTGAAATTTATTGTTGTTAGGAAAAAGACAGGTTTTCTGAGTATTGCATTTATCAGAAATGTACCTGGCCAGTGTGGTCCATAAATATAGTGATAGACCGCTGTATATATATCATCTTATTTTTATTCTGAAAATATATGGTAAACTTATTTGACATACATGCTAGACTAAAGTGAGTAAGGGCACAATGAAAACCACAATGTTTTGGTTTTTTTTGTTTCGTTAATTTTGTTTTTGTTTTATACTTTTTTTTTTTTCTTTTGAAACAAACAAGATTTTGCATGTTACTGAACCCCAATGTTTTCATTGTTTTCCAGTGGTAGGCAAAGCTCCTTGTTCGTATTCCTATACATGTTAAAGTGCTTTAATCATACAACTGCATCACGCAGTTGATGTATTGCCCCACTTATCACATGATTTCTTTATCTTTGTAGCATAAAATGTCCTTGAACTCTGCTCTCCACCCTCCCTTCCCTCATCCGTCCATCACCCTGCAGAGTATCTTTATTAGCAAGCATTCATCCATCTTACCCATAGTCCCTCAGTTAGTGTAAAAGTTGCCCCAGGGGAGTCCTCTCATGATGGCCATGAGCACCTGTGTTTGATTATCCCTCACAAAAGGTGCCACTAATAAACCCCTGAAGAGAGCTTGCAGGGACATTCATGCTCTGTGGTTTTAAGCAGGGCCGGATGCAGACTGAGGCTATCCATGACACAGCCTGATAAAAATTGACCTGTCTTATATAATGGTGGTGTCAGACTGTGGGCGCCTGCAAGCCAGTGACGTAGATCTAAGTTGGGCAGGGTCATGTGGTCAGAAAGAAGGAATGGAAGAGAGCGGGACTGAGATGGGAAAATGTTATGTTTTCTACTAAATAAGAAAGGGACTTTAACAGAGAGGGGGAGCAAGATTAAAAGATATGAAGATGAAGGATGTGCGTAGAAAGAATTATGAGCAATAGTTAAATCTTATGCATATAATGATGGCCATTGGTAATTGGTCGCTGCAATTGGAAAATCTAAATAGCTAGTTTACATGAGGAAAGTGGGAGGGTTGAGGGTTAGAGCCAGGACACTGCATTTAATGGGTGTAGTTGGAAAAAACAAAGGGGGGGGGGGGTAGAGGTCACAGTGAGATGAGAGGGTCCAATCAGCATTAGTCCCAAAAGCACATTCTTCTAAATACAACTACAAGTAAAGGACAGTCATAAGCCTCAGACTTGGTGAGCGGTCATACGGCTTGATTGGGTGCAGGTCTTAAGCCAGAGCTTATTGAGTAGAAGCAGCGAGGGACAGGTTGACTTTGGAGGTCATCGTATGTTATAGGCTAGGGCTGAAATGGGCCAGAAGTTAATCCCCGTTTGACCCACTTTCATACTGGAAGAATGAGTTTCCTGCTACTCCTCTTACACATATACCTTGAACATTAGCACTGGGAGTTTTAGTCATAGAATAAATGTTTGCAATGTTCAAAGATTTTTATGATTTGTGAATCTAATTGAATGTTCCAGCAGAACTGGTAAAACAATGCTGTCTTCAGTCTTTGTGTAGGCATAAGGACCTCAAGCTCTTGGTATAAAAATAGCATCTTATCCAGTGTTCCAGCAATGACAGGGATCAGGACTGAACTTGCTGCCATCTCAGAGACATTGCCCACATATAACCTTTCCTATTGCAGGAGGACACAGACTTTGCCCTGTTCTCAGAAATCTTTAAACACACTTCAGTTGATTCAAAGCACAAGCAGCACATCTTCTTGTCAAAACTTAACTGAAAAGATTCCTTTCCTCAGTTTCACGGGCTCTTTATTGCAGATGACATTTCAAATCTATTTATCGGACCAGCTCCTGACTAGTTATCTGATATAGTTTATTGGTGGCTAAAGCCAGTATAGCTTTAGCTATACTGCTTCTGGATCTCTAATATCCTCAAACACTGGCCTCTTAAATCATTTTCCAGAGAGAAACTAAGCCCTACAGAGATGGCGTGGTCTGTGTCACCAGCCCTTGTCTCTCCTCTAGTGTTTATCTTATGCATTTTACTGCTATCAGAATCATTAATTATTGCATGTGTTTTTGTTTTCATTTAATTTGTTTCTCAGCTGTAATTTTCATTCATCTAAGAACTTGGTGTATTAACAGTGTATGTTCCTAACCCTATTATCATTATCGTCATTATTATGAGGCAGCCAGTTAATGAGGTGTGTGTGCACCTTATTAACCTGTATGTACTTACTGCGTGTGTGTTGGAGAGAGACAAGCCTGTGAAAGCTGCCCACTCATCTGGCCTGATACTGACAGAAGACATGGGTCATGGACTGCTGCACCAGTGCACAATTTATGTTGTGTTTAGTTGGTGCATTTGGCCAAATAAACTGGCAGGAACCAAAAGCGAGTCTTGGTTTTTGCCAGCACATGCTGCCTCCTACCCGCATGTGAATACTGTCAGGCTCTGCCTCTCACAACTCTAACTTTAGTCTTCTGTCTGCAGGCGCTCTCCCAGTGGATTACAGTGAGATTCCTCTGTCAATACTCCTTTCATTTCTTTCTGGGGCGTAAAACGAGCATGCTGCCAATCAATCGGGAATGTAATGTGTTCCAGTGAGTTTGCCTTGAATAAAGTAATGAGCTGCTGAGGTGTCCGACAAGAGAAAGTTGATTTGTAATTTATAGAGAAAAGAACTGAGGTCCAAGGGGCGAAATGGCAGAGGTCATTCCAATAATTGAGATGAAAGGGAGTTGTCTTTTACGGATGACCAAGACACTTTCTCTGAGTGTCTCATTTATGCAAGTCAGGCCTATTTATACTGTTCATCACAATCTCAATTCTCAAAGGATGTAACACAGAGTCAGTTCCAGTCAGCCCATTGATTGTCCAGAAGGGTGAGGCTGTGTTAATCAGCTACCATTGTAAGGATGAGCGCTTCCTAAAGCCACCATCCCTCTCACTCTTCTCTCACCACACATCTTTTATTATCAATTCATACGTGTGTGTGTGTGTGTCTGTGTGTGTAGGTGTAGGTGCTTGTGTTTGCGCATTGCCTCTCTTGCCATCATCCACCATCAATCTCTCCATGTCTCTTATTTTGCATACCACACTGTTTTGCCATCCAAGACATGCGCGCGCACACACACACACACACATGTACACACACACACACCATCATGCACACACATACACAGACACACATACCATCATGCACACGCACACAAGCTCTTCAATTACATCCTTGACCACACTGACGACATTAGAAGCAGATTCTTGTGATTTATTGTGATTTATTCTTCCTCTGTTCTCATTTTTTTTCCTTGAATAGACGATTTTTTTTCACAGTGATGCAGTCAGTCTTCTTTTGTCACAAGTTCTTAAACATAACCTATAATTCTCAGTTCAGTCAAACAAACTAACTTGTGTAGACTAAATGTTTATTATGCAAGCATACAAGATGTAATGATCTTAAACTGGCTCATTGTTCCACTGGCAGCCCTCCACTGTGTTGCAGGCTGGCAGTTAGTTCTATGATCTGCAGTCAGAATCACTGTCTCACAGTACACCAAAGATATATTTGACTTAGATATTATCTGTTAGGTTTTTACAATCAGTTTATCCATCTCAAAGATGCAGCTTTTTCTGTATTTGTGGAAGTTTTTATGATTAGCTCTCTTTTTTTCTATTGGTGGTCAGATATAACTGTATTTCTCTATTTGGGGTTTTCTCACTGATGTCAGGTTGCAATCTTTTCCATTGTTTCTAGGACAAATTCAGCTCACATATGATACTGGTGTTTGTTGTTGTTCATTGGCTTCTACCTCTCTTTCTATTGCTCTGAAATGTGTCCAGAGAGCATTTGATCTTTCCCCCACAGGGGATACAGTTGGAGCCTAAGCCTGCTTGTCATTATCCGTGTTAAAGATGTGCCAGTAACTGTGGACAAATTGACTTAAAGGTGCAGAAGAAGACAATCAGGCTTCTGCGTGGTATCACATTATATAACTTTGTGCCTGTGTGGAAGGTCGGGCTGGAGTGTGGAGCTATTTGATGAAAAATGCATGCTGGAGATTATTTCCCATGATAATTCAGTGTAGATATTCATTACTTTGAAAGTATGGCAAAATGGAGGTTCATGCATAGAGTTTGTTATTTATTTATGATCACTATGCACTATACACAGCAGCAGGAGTTTTATTTTTATTTATATACCCTTTATAGATTTGTATACCCCCCATCTCTTGTGCTTTTTACTGTTGCTTATTTACTTGTGTCTGCTCTTACCCCATTCTGTCATTCATGCCTCTCTACCATCAGATCGGTACAGAGTGGGATGCCAAAGAACGTATGTTCAGAAACTTTGGCGGCTTGATGGGTCCCATGGACGAGACGGTGGGCATGCAGAAGTGGAACAAGGGGCCCAACATCACTGTCACAGTTGTGTGGATCGACCCCACCAATGTCATCGCAGCCACCTATGACATTCTGATCGACGCCAGCGCCGAGTTCACCCACTATCGCCCGCCGCTGAACCAGCCTCTGCGCCCTGGAGTGTGGAGCGTGCGCATCCTGCACCACTGGAGCCCTGTGGCTGAGTTGAACTTCCTCATTGCCCCACTGACCCACAACAAACACCAGCCCATACGACAAGGTGAGAAAGAAATTTAAATAACTCCTGTCGTTGTCATGATGCCAACTTGTGACTAGAGTTTGCCATTGGTTTCGTTTTTAACAAAATCATAATTAGTATTGATTGTGTTCTTTGTACAAAAAGCCTTGTCAGACCTATTGCACAGATGCACTGTTCCCAGTGCAACAGATTTTCATCTATGAAACAAAAATATAAGGTGTGACTCAATGACAGTATAGTGGAAGCCCCACACTGCGTACGCAGACCTGCACGGTGCAATTTAATACATAGGCCTGAAATAAAGCCTGTGCTTATGAATTCGAGTCTGTGTTGACACTGTCCCACAGAGGAGTTAGCTGGATTTTATGCTTCCTGTAGTGTAGAAGTGTGAGTACATTTACTTCAGCACTGTATTTGAGTTTAATTTTGAGGCACCTGTGCTTCACTCTACTGCCTGCAGTTCATTTTGATTATTACTCATGTTCCCGTACATGTCAGAGTACATTTTATAACATTGCTACTAAGTATAGTACCACTACATAAAATTAAAATCTATATTCTCTTTAAAAAATAGTGGAATCATTTCAATATGCATTAATAGACATGATCTGATTTAGTCATCTAATAATCAGACTAGACTGACTGGTTCTTTCCCTGCATTGTTTAAGAAAATTAAAGGGCTTTGGGATCTATAATTACTTAATAATAATCATTGTTATTATTATTATTATAACAATAATAATAATAAATAGAATGCTGACTTTTTGCACCAAAAAATGTAATATGATCATTATATATCCCTGTTAAAATTTCAATTGGGCATATCAAAATGCTGTTAAGAAGTAGATAAACACTGAAGGTGATGTTAAAACAGGCATTCATATTATACATATGATACAACTATGTCATTGTCCTTGTTTACTGATACCTTGGTGACATTTTGTATGCAAGACTTTTACTCGTAATACGTACTTTTACTCTATGGTATACTTTCTCTCTCACCATCAGAGGATGTGCTGTTTTGATGCACAAAACGAAGTCAGACTTTTCTGATGTAGTCTCAACCCAAACTTGGGCATCATAGCCTTTAAAATGAAGGCATTTGTTGTGCATTATTGCAGAGTGGAAGCTGCTCTGCCACATACTCATGACAGACGGGCCCATCTTAGTTTTGTATCACACCAACTGTCTCCCTTTATCTGTCACAGGTCAGTGGTTCATACATAGGATGTGGAAAATGAAAATGCAGAGCTCGACTACACACAGCGGTGGTGTTTGACAGACAGAGACAAAAAATCTATATTCAGAGTACTTTGTTTAGCTATTCAGCTAGAGGAGCATTGCATTCACTGTGAAGAAACAATTGCCAGTTTAGGTGTTTGTCTGTAGACGCACTCACAGAGACACACACACACACGTGCACACACAGAGAGCCTTGTATTTGCAGTGATGCCCTTTCTAATCAAGCCTCTGGGCCTCTGCAGACCCTGGTTGTTTGTCATCAAGTCACCCCTAATAACCCAGTGAGCTGTTCATACATACTAAACAGAGTGTTAAACAACAGCGCACTTAGCCCTCCAAAAACAATGACACAATTAAATCAATCAGCCAGCATGGATAAGGGGCAAGTCTGCATTGTTCGAGTCCATAAGCAGCCAGTTTGCTCTGAAAGTCACATGAGAGTTGAGAAGCTCGCTTCGGCATAATCACTTCTTTCTGTGTTTAATAATCTCCCTGAGCCGTTTTAATGATGAGGAGAAACAACAAAGTTACAGCTTTTGTCCTTAACCTGAGTCTCAGCGGGGCTGTGGGGGATGGGGGGTCTGTGGAACAGCAAATTAAATATTAATCACTAGTTTACAGTTGTTTAGGTTCGTATGTGTTACACAATTATGTTTTGACTCCTAATAAAACTATGGTTGGAGAAATTTTCCTGGTAGCAATTTAACTGTGTCAGCCCGACACATTTTTTCTGTAATCAGCTGTCTTCCCTGCAGTGGTGCAGCTCAGGTCTAAGATTAGCAGTGTCAGATACACTCAGTTGCCTTTATAACAGGTGCACTTATCTAAAACTAATGCAGCAGCCGAGCAGTAAATCCTTACTTCATGAAGGTCATACTGTTTTTGTTGAAGCACTTTTAGAGAGGTGCTTATTCATTTGGTGTTTCATTGAATATTATCAGGCTAAATCCTGAGCATCATTATTATTTATTGCCGGTTGAACTGAAGGTGCTCTTTTATGTGTTAAAAATTAGCAAAGCACAATATAAAAACACAATATTAACAGTAAGAGCGCTTTCTTTAGAATCTTTGAAATTCATCTTCACACGTTTCAAATGCAAAAATATTCTGTGATTGCAAACTTTACAAAAACCTTGTCTGGAAGCACATATACACTTACCTCCTAATTGGATCCTTTATTTGTTCATGCTGTTTATCAGCTTGTAACTGGCAGTATATGACCCAGGTCAGTAGTTTTGCTAGTACATACTCTTAGTGTCTGTACTGACAAGGTTTGAGGTTTACTTTGGTGCCACGGGTCATGTGACGTATGAAACTCGGGCTGTCTGAATCCATTTTTATGAGACTGTCATTGGTTCACTGCAGTTCCAAGGTGAAAATATGCAGCCGTGACTTGTATTATATAAAACATCATCTGGACATGTTAACAAGGTTAAACGCGTGCTTTTCATCGTTTAATTCACATATAATAACAAATGACCCCGCACATAGTGTGAAGTGAACATACACTGCATTTTTTACAATGTCAGGCCACATAATTATTTATCAATTAGCATTATTGACATAACAGTTTTTTAAATGCAGTTAATAATATGTGTAATATTCTTTTGCATGACTTTTATATTGTTTGTGTGTTCGTGCGTGATAATATGTGCTTTCACTATCATTTACGGGCACCAGGTTTCCCTCCCACATGCAGAGCCATTAAAACTTTATGGTGTGGCCTTCCACCAGCACATGCAGCAGTGGACACGTGTATGCACACACACATTCACAACTATGCTGAATTTGTAAGACACACTGCTACTAAGCAAAGCTAGCTTGCATGAGTTGAACATCGCCTTTCCCTGGTGAAGCACCTCATGTCTAACTGCATCTTTCTGTCACCAGCACATGAAAAGCGCTGATGTCTGGGAAAAACGTCAGAGTGTGAGGCAGTTAGTGTCTCACAGCCGCACACAGAGGGGATGGTTCGCGCCCCAGTTAGAGAAAGTGTGTGGAATTTACAGCTTCCCTGACGTTCAGGGTGGAGAAGGTGTTTTAGGGGAAAAGTTGTGTCTACATTTTCTGTCCTCCTGCAGAGCTGGACCGTCATGGGAAAAAGAATGAGGGCGCGTCTGAGTGTTTCTGACCAAAAAGTCAGCATTGCACTGACTTGACAAACCACATCAAAGAGTGGGATTTAGGGATTCCAGTAAAAAAAAAAAAAAAAATCAATCCAGGCAAATTAGCAACCCATTTAAGCTTTGCAGGTAATAATCAAGCAAATTCGCTGCTTTGATATTTTTCCATTTACGTTTGTGTAACTCCCTTTTCCCCCCTCGACAATCCCCTCTCTGTCTGACCACATGTTATTAACTCATACATCACGCGTCTCTTCATTTGCTCTTTGTTTTTTCCTTCCCAAATTTCCAGAGGACACTCTGAAGCTCCACAATGGGCCAGCAAAGAACAGCTATATGGAGCAGAGTTTCCACGGCCTCAACCCAGTGCTCAACATCCCTGTCAGCTTGGGCTATGTGGAGCAAGCCAAGAGGAACGCAGCGCTGACCGGCCTGGAGCTCGAGCATTGGTTAGACAGCCTGGTGGGGGAGCTGTGGGAGGCGGCTGACATCTGCACCGTGGGCCCCACTGCCTGTCCCGTCATGCAGGCCTGTGCCAAGAACCCCTGGAGCTCCCTGAGTCCAGACCCCAAATCCCATCTGGGCGAACCGCGTGCAGACGGGCACATCAGGTAGCAGCTAGGCTTCCAGCTGGACGGGAGGCCACGGCACAGGAAATTCACTGTTGATTTTTATTTATTCAGTGGGGTTTGTTGGAGAGAGAGGAAGGGAACGTGCTCTTCCTCTGTCTGGGGAAGAGAAAAAGAAAAGGAGAAGTGATGAGGTTGGTGAGGGTGTGTCCTGACAGAAAGCAGGGAGAATGATTTTCAGATCCTCCCACAGAGTTTCTCCTTCTGGGATTATGCTGGCTTTGCTATTTCAGTTTCTCAGTGTATTTATTTTTCTTGTCATGGCTGAGTTTTACTGTGATCAAATGTTGCAATTTTCAAGCATCTATTTTGCTGCTGAATGAATTATGAAGTCAGCTTTTAAAGCCCTGTACAGGGCCACAGCCGTCGTGCGAGTGTGGATTGCCGACACCGGCAGCAGGCTAGAATCTGCTGCTGTAAGACATAGTTGATCAGGTAGGTAGGATACTGAAATAAATGTGCCTCCTTTAGGTTTATGTCAGCAGAAGCAAAATGAGATGATGACCCAAACAGTCAAAAAAAAAAAAAAAAAAAAAAAAAAAAGGTTTTGATACGGCTCTAAATGCACCAATCATTGAGAGCAAATTCCCGAAACTTTGAACGACAAATATTTAAATATTATTAAAGCTAATTACTTCAAACATCTGAGTGGCTAGTTGTTCAGTGACTCAGTTTGTAAATCAGCAGAATAAATCAGTAACAGCAGCACCACTTCCTTCATTTCAGTGCCTGGTCAGGATGTGGAACTGTTGTGGCTGGGCTCACCATCTGTTGCAGTAACATTTCAAAAAATTAGGAAAAAATAGAGATACAAATCCAGAGGCCTTGGATAATGATAGAAATTTAATGTAGATGTATTAGTGTTCTAAATTCATAAATGCTTCTTATATGGTTGTTGTACAATAGTATTTCAAGACCTAACACCAAGATAACAATTTTCTTTAACAAAATCCAGATGTTGTGACAGGCAGAGGACAAAGAGAGAATTGTTTTTTGTCCATTATGTTTGTTTTTTTGTTTGTTTGTTTACCAAACTGCCTCAAACTTGAAACGCATTTATCTCAAGCTGACCTTAAAATTTTCATCCTTGAATTCATTTTCATCTTTCTTTTTTTTTTTTTTTTTTTACCTTTTTCCAGTCACTTCAGTGATACTTTATGTTGTACATAATGATACGAGAAGTCTCAAAAATTGTATGAATGAGGGGGGATGAGTCCATGAGTCACTATTTATTTATAAGTTTATATTAATACTGATATTTTTAGTCAGTGACTAAATAACTGCAACGCTGCCTGGGCAGCATGATAAATATTTTTTTGTAAAGAAAGCCGCCTTTATTTACAAAGGCCAACACCCCAAACTTAAACTGTACCTTTTTATGGCCCACACCTGTGTGTTAGTTAGTGTTGTCCTGTCTGAATAGATCTTCCTGTCTTGGTTTCTTATATGGCTGTTTGCCAAGTGCATCACATGAGAAAGAGCCCCCGACCTATGAGGTCAGAGGTCAGACGCCTAACAACCTCACCCAATAGACAAGGTGAACAGAAACACTCCTCACAAGCGAGCACAGTGGACGACATCCAAAATCGAAGGAGAAACTGTACTTTTTTAGTGTTCTATGGTTCCTGTTGGTTTCTGAATGATTGTGAGTGGTAGTGATCTTCATGCTGTGACAATAATGTACAATATCAAGTGAATCAAGTGAATATTATATTGTGTCTTGATTGCAAAAAGCATAATTTATTAGATTGGCTCTATGGCACCTTTTCAACACTGATCTACATTTGAAGTACTTTTCCTGCCACCAAGACAATCTCTGGACATTTGACGCGAGTTAATTCCACTGAGGGTAGCACTGTTGCGACACATCTTGAGCAAGAGGTACGGTCAGACATTTGTTTTACTTTGAATTACATTTCATCCGAAGCCAAGTAGGAGTTCAAGCTGTGATTGTCAACATTGTTTAGCCATCACTCAAGCTAAGTGATTGTTTTTGCACTGGCTAATTACTTATTAAGACATTACTGATCATTAATGTCAAGTTCACCTTGCCTCTCTGTCGGATGTGTCTGTTATAATAGCTGTCACTCCTCCCCTGTCAAATCTACACTGCAAAGGACAGGTTTTTTTGTTTCTTTGTTTGTTTTTTCCATTGGCTGGCTTCTGCTGCCATCTTTTAACTTAAAGTGCCACCATGCTCTGAAAAATTACTTCACACAATACAAATTATTATGTAAGTTCAATGAGTTTTGGAAAACAGTGAATTAAATAAATGTAACTCAATGTGAAAGTCCTATTTTGTAACAAAATGATTAACAAATGAATAAAATGTACATAGGTATTTTGTATTGAAATGTTGTTTAAAGGGTATTGTACATGTAAATACAAATGTGGTTAAAAAAAAAAAAAGAATTATTAAGAGTTTTTAAAATGTTGATAATTGGGCACAAAGAGTGAATCAATGGTGTTTATTGATTAAAGTACACAACCTGTTTCAGTGTTTTTGGACAAAAACCTTGTCCCATTCGCCTCTCAGAGAAAATCACATGCCAGATTGTTGTTGTTCTTGCTGGAATGTATTGTTGAGCAACTGTTGCACAAATTTCTCTGACTGATGTTTCCCCCGTTACTTTTTTTGGCGGGGAGGCTCTTTGTGCCTTAGCTGATTTTAGAACCTTCTCTGTCCATTTAAAAGAAAACCCTTATTTTGTTATTCATTTTGGCATTATGTGAAGAACGCCATGAGTTTGTCACGTGATTCACTGGTACTGCAACACCAAAAAGATGTCTGCTGTTGTATATATCATCAGGCCTTCTGTCTTTATTGGCTTTTATGTTTTTCTTTCTTCCCGTTGGGGGATATGTTTTGATGTACTTGACTGGCTTGTTTTACTTTTCTCTGACTGCTTTTTGGAAATAAAATTCTTTGGAAAACAGCCCACATGAACTCTTTGCTACAGCAGTAATATACTGTGAAAGTGTGTTGTAGCTGATAACAAAACATTAAGCATGCCGAAGCATCTTTCCTCCATTATGCCGTTCTTGCTAATTAAGTGTGTGTAGCTTTGCAAATATAGCCGAAGTCTATTGAACTGGGTAATATGATGAATTTAATACAGTATTTTTATTCATTAAACTGTAATGTTACTATTCAAATTCAGGGATGTGTGTTACTAGTGTTAAAAAATTGAAGATTAAACTCTTAAATAGTAGCGCTTGCAAATGAGGCTGGCTTTGCAAAATGAGATGTAAAGAACATACTCTATTGACGGTGAACCCCTCAAATTTTTTGTATCAGTTAATGAAATGCCAACATGAAACACGAAGTCGGCCACTTGCAATCATGAATCTGCAGAGGATAATGACCAAAAACAATTCCTATTTAACACTTGGGAAATGTTCCCTAGAGTTTGATCTCTGTGCACCTCACAGTTGGAAATCATTTGGGGCTTTAACCATCGCTTCATGCCTTAAGTATTTCGCTCAGTCGAAGTGAGGCAGTGGAACCGTTAACTGTGGGTACAGCTAGTTGCTCCCATATGTTTTCCACCAAATTAGCTTCAACGATTGTCCTCTCGCTGAGATTCTCACCCAGCACCCACATCTAAACAGAGCTCTTTATTGTGCTGCTACAGGGAAAGTGAACACATTTCAAATGATAGATTGCCTCCTATAAACAGGATGGTCCAAATCATACTGTGCTCCCATAAATACTCGCTCTGCTTGTAGCATCTGAAGACAAAAGCAGAGAGCTGTCCCTAGATAGAGTAAATGTATGTGTGTGTGTGTGTGTGTGTGTGTTCCCCAGAGGCACTCTCAAATAAGACAACAATGTGCCAGCAAATCCTATCTACTGTCCCTCAAGACTAGAAGCATGCCGCTTAATTAGCCCAAACTTATTCCTGCTATACATCTATAAGTGTGCTTTTGTTTCTTTCCTTAGCCAGCGAATGAACAACTAAATGAAAAAACATAACGTGCAGATTTATTGAATAAGGCAGATGTGAAGAGGAATGTGGGGCCTGCAGCAGGACAGGCGGTATTATGTTTGTTAGTCTATGACGTGACCAACTGTAAGTTCTTCTGGTTGGGTTAATGGCAGACAAACACAGTTCTGATGATCATTTTCAGCTTTTAACTTTGGCGCACCAACACTCATGCTGCCTGATTAATTAGCACCTCTGAAACAGAGAGAGACTGTAATAACAGTGATATTCAGCCTCCCTCTCTCTCTAACAGGCCATCTGCACACAGAGTGCAAAGGGGAGGCATGTCTGTCACCGCTGAATACATTTACAGTCACAATAATACACCTGTAGGGAAGTGTAACAGAGATAATGTGTAAGATGTATAGTTTTACTTATCGTACAATCACCCTCAGGGATTCAAGTGTTTATCGCTTTCTTTGTTTGTTTGTTTTTTTTCTTTTGGTGGTATAAAACTGTGATTTATTTATTTACAGAAAATTCTACCAATTGGGTAAAAGTTACATCCAAATATATTACCATCCTTATTTTCCAAGAGGTGTACTCTGTGAATAGTCTCTCAGATTTCATTTTTACTGGGTATTACATATTATGACCAGATTATACAGTATTCTGTTTCATTTTATAATTATGTTTGCGTGTGTGATGATTTCAGAAGATTGCAGTTTTTACAATAAGGGTGCTGAAGTAAGATGAGGTCCATTTTGACATAAGAACCTATGGGTACTATTATGTAGAGCTAAATAAAACAGAAAACCAGCTTGGGTTGGAGTCTGGCCCTGACAGCCATTATAAACTCTGGGCTGATGTTTGTTTCTCATCTCCTCGCTCTGCTTTTCTCTCTTGAGCAATCTTTTTCTGTTTCTTGCTGTTTAACTTTAATAAATCTGATATGTAGACTCATACTAAGCATGTTGCAGATCACTCTCTCTCCTTCTCATGATTGTTAATGCATTAAATCTAGTGCAATAAACAATAGGTTATACTTCTCATTCCTCATCCTCTCTATGATCTTTAGCGTTCAACATTTTCCATTTCCAGCTGCCAAAACTGTGCCGAAGTCGAACCTGTCTTCACCAAGTCAGCATCCTGAGGGTGACCTGGATGCAAAATGTCAGATGACAATTACAAAATTGTATGTCCAAAAGCCAAACAAAGACAAAAAACAACTTTTATAGTTGTATTTGTCATAAAAAATGTTGCAAACTGACCTTTGGTTTAAATTAAGTACCAGATAAATATATTTTAAAAGATAGAAACGCTGAAAGTGAAGGACGTTTGGTTCAGCAGTGTGAAAAAATGTTACATGACACCAAACACATAGTTACAGAAAACAGTGACTTTTAGTGTTAAGACTCCAGTGGACTTGTGTTCTGCTTAATGTCCAGACTTTGAAAAGCCACTTTGGCTTTGGAAATAATGAAAGCTTGATTAGAAAAGCTTGCGGCCATTTAACCAAGAAACTCACACTCAAGTGTCAATCCAAGAAAGCATCAAAAGTCCATCTGGCCACTAGTGAGACCGCCAACACACAGATGGCCGGGTTTGATGCCTTTCCCTGTATAAAGAGTCAATCGTACATTTTTAGTGTTCTGATGGTCTGGGTTTGGATTGATGAATGAGTGCATGCTCATTTAATTCACATCTGACCAATGGGGAGTACATATTTAATATCCCACTGACTGTCCTACAGATGGTAGTAAGACGAGAAAAATATTATATATATGTCAATATAAATTCAATTGGAAACCACCAAACCTGTTTTGGTCCTATATTATTTTCATTATTCCTGACTGAGACAATTTAGAGAATGAAACCAATTCAGTAGCAGTGTATCACACAGCACGCATTAATATGACAGTTTAGGCGTGAAATGGTTGTGTTACTGTGACCATGGTGAGATAAAAGGATCAAAAGGAATTCTGATTTTCCCTGGTGTTTTCAGTTGACAAGATGAACTCCAGGGAATTTCAGCAATGTTGTTTTTGCACAGATAATGGTTCGTTTCGTGAAATTGGAAGCATAAGCATGAGAAGGGAAGTGAGTTTACAGGAATCAGCAGGTCACGCTTCAATCCCTGAAAGAATATCTGTTACAAACCAGGTACCAATCCATTCACCGTTTTTCAAGTCAGGATTCAGAACTCATGAGCTCATAAACAAAACAAAACAAAAAAAAACCCAGCCCAAATCCTGCCTCCTTACCCTGATGGCATTATTTTCTCCTGGTTGGTTGACACCACCTTTAATGGAAACATCATCTCAGAGTGTGCAACACATAGAGTTTCATTTAGTCAGACAAGAAGAGAAATGAGAGGCTGCAGTGTGTGCAGGCTCACCAGACCTGGGCATCTGGAGGCTGGAAAAACGTAGCCTGGTCTGACGAACCTGGATTCCTTTGAGGCAAGCTGGTGATGGGCTCAGAACCTGGCAATAATATCTGAATCCATGAACCCAACCTACCTAGTGTCAACAATCCAGTTGGTGGTGTTGGCATGAGGAGTGATTTCTTGGCCCACTTTGTGCATCTTAATACCGCTCAACTTCCAACATAATAATGTTTCCATTTTTTAAAGGAAAAGCCAGCTCAACCGACGTTTATTTACATTTCTCAACATATTTCAGCAAGTCATTTGTATACTCAAGGGTTTATGATCTATGCAAAGAAAAAAAGAGAGGAAAGTAGGAATGTGTTTCAATTTAGGCTTTAACTGCATTAAATGGAGGAAAATGCATAACTCTCACATTCTCTCTCTATTTATAGGACACAAGTTAGTGAAAGCTTATGCACATTGATGTGAAATGGTTTATATGTACAATTTATAGATTTTGTTATAGGTGTTATAGCTCTTGTTCAGGCATTTGCAATACAGTAGGATTTATCTGTAGCTGTCAGACTGTGACTGTGGACACAAAACTTAAAAGCTCACACTTCACTCTTAAGAGTTTTGCTCATAAAACTCCTGTCATGATGGAGCAGAGAATGTATTCAAAAGCATTTTAATTCTTATTAACAGTGGACTGTTATGTCACCTTTCCAAAAGCACAGAGATATAAGAAAAGCTGATAAAATCTGTATAAGATACAATAAAACAAGATAACTTTGTCATTTATAATTTCTTCTCCAACAAGCAAAAATCCAGAATCACAGTACTTATACGATTATTACTTAAAACTATAACCTATGAAATAAGTTAAACCAATAAAGCTAATTCCCTTTCATTTGCTATTATTCTTTAGGGTAACACTTCTGTTAACTATATTTTTATAGGCTGAAAAATGATATAGAGGTTATAATGTTTGAAATGAAACTAACTCCTTATCTAATGTATTAAACAGTCATCTATTAAACCATTAAGTGAGCTAACAAGTATAGTTCTGTCAAGCTAAAAAAAGGTCTGCCTTTCTTTACTTATACCTGACATAACCCTACTTTATATCGATTTTTCCTGTTTTGTGTATGTTTCTTTTATTACATAAATTTTTTTTTTTGTCTTTCATGGGTCTTATTTAGAGCCACACAGCCAGGACGTGTCCTCTGTCCAAACCAAAGAAGAGTAATGTTGACACAGTCGTGCCTGTTAGCAGCAGCACCTTTGGCTGAACAAGACAGATCTCTTTCTTTGTGTTCAAGCCGACTCTATGGATGGTGCTGTGAGTCCTGGTAAAAAAGAAGACATGATGTCTTTGATAGGGATGTCCAATAATATCGGCCGACCGATATTATTGGCCCGATATTAGCATAATTATGTAATATCGGTGAGAATTGTTATCGGTTTTTCCTCCGATAATGAAAACCCGATAACACAATGCCTGGGTTTCGCCAAATACGCTGGAATCGCTTGTGGGGTCCCGAGCCGTTTACCGGCGCGCAATTGATGTCCTCATCAATCCGCACCTGGAGGCAAATTTACAACAACACTGTGTGGCTAGTCGTGGCTAACAAGCTTGCTCACTTGTTGCTACACAAAATGTCCGTGGTCTGGAATTTTTTTAAAGTTTCACCCGCGGATAACAAAAATGCAATTTGCAATGAATGCAAGGCGCTTGTCAAGTGAGGGGGACACAAGACTTCGTCCTTCAACACTTCAAATTTAATCACTCACATCAGGAAGAACCATCCTGAGGTACACGGAGCGTTAGCAGGGCTGATTGAGCCCAGTTTATATTTTCAGTGACTGTATTAGCCCATGTAATGGGCTCAGGACTGAGTCTGTCTATATCTGTGCACTTTTGTTTTCTTTGTTTGCATATTTACCTCATTCCTAAAGTGTTGTTTGTACCTGATAGAAATGAGCAGTTTTCAATATATTAGGCTGTCCTACACCTGTTTGAATATCCCCTCCTCCTGCTCTCTTTCTCTCCCTACTCTACCCAACTTTGCCCCCCCCCTCCCCCGTGCCTCTCTCTCTCTCTCTCTCTCAACCCAACCGGTCGAGGCAGATGGCCGCCCCCCCTGAGCCTGGTTCTGCCCAAGGTTTCTGCCTCTTAAAGGAAGTTTTTCCTTGCCACTGTCGCCAAGTGCTTGCTCATCGGGGGATCTGTTGGGTCTCTTTAAATAATTTTATAAAGAGTTTGGTCTAGACCTGCTCTATATGTAAAGTGCCTTGATGTAACTTTGTTATGATTTGGCGCTATACAAATAAATCTGATTTGATTTGATTTGATTTGATGTTATTTTTGTTTACTTTAAATGCTGCACAAAGTTGTACAGGACAGGTACAATTTTGTTTACAATTTGTGAAGAAGTCAGATTTGTCCTTGTTGTAATGGGCATTGTCAGGATGATCTCAGGAAGAGCTGTTGTTTGAGACAAAATGTTAAAAATAAATATGGCACTTTTCCATAACTTAAGTTGAAGTAGTGTTCTTATTTTGTACAGACAATGTTAATTTGTGGAATACCTCTAGTGAGGCATCACAATAAAAGTAGGTAATGTGTTAATTCCACGACAGGAGATATGTGATGTGACCTAAAGATAGTTTTGGGGAAAAACGGCTGCATATATCGGTATCGGTTGATATCGGAAATCGGAAATTAAGTGTTTGGACAATATCGGCATATCGGCAAAAAGTTAATATCGGACATCCCTAGTCTTTGAGCTTACTCAAAAACTGATTTTTCAAACTGATTTTCAGTTGTTTGTGTTCAGTTCAGCAGTGTTTAGTCCAGAACTGCAGACTAGGCCTGTGCCTCAGGGAGACCGGTCAGTCCACTGTCATCAACCTGACCAAACATCACAGCATGACATCCTCACCTTCACTGCAAATCCTTTTGTTTTCTCAGTATTTCGTGCGTTTCAGACTGGGAGGGGCCTGTGCATGGTAATGTATATGGTTACTTGAAGAGTAAGGCTTATTGTACCCTGAATGCAGAAATTTTACTACCCTGCTTTATCACTGCAAGCGTCTTCTGGGGGACATGGCTTTGGACGTACGTTGACTATACGACTTTGGTGCCCATCTACAGCTTTCAGCAACACCTCAAACCATCAAGTGAGTTCTGAATTTGTCTCATTATGATGATCCCTTAAGTATATATGGTACATTTATTCATTCATACAACTAAAATATAGATTTTGTAGCCATAGACTGTGGCTACATGAAATGAGATTAAACAATGGCTTTGCTGTTCAATAAACAAAATGACTGAGCTGCTGAAGCAAAATTTTTAATAACTGAGGTGGAGATATATTTGTATGCTTTTTCTACAACACCAGTGTTGGCATTGACAGCTGTTCACTTAAATATCTGAAAGAAAGCTTTCGAGCTCAACATCCAACTACATTCTTTCCCTCTCCACACGCTGTGAGTGAAAAGCTGCCCTCTTTTTGTCAACCGGCCAGCGTGTTCATCACTTTCCAATACCGACTTACCCAAGCATCCAGGCTGCTCTGAAGAAGTAGTGCTGCTAAGAGGGTACATTAAAACTTCTTGTCTTGTTAATGTCACAGCGGCTGCAGCACTGGCTGGTACTGTTAACACCAACTATGTAGCAACAGGGGAAACTTAGCATTGTAATTAGTTAATGATGTCCTCCTTGGCCTTTAAAGAGAGCCAGTAAAGCTCTGTAACAATGAAGGAGCCAGTTCTCCAGCTCTCCAGTTTGTTTTGTTATAGAATTTAGAGAAATGTCAGTGTGGAGTTTAATTTCACAGAAGATATTTTTCTGCTCCCTTGATGTGCAGCCTGTTGATCAGCTCCACAGGCAGTGGAGTTAATTGAGTTCCCTGACACAGAGGTTAGTCTCTTGGCCATTTATTTAAACTTGAATTCAACCAGTAATACACATGTAATAGTGTGTGCTAATCATTTCCTGTCTGAAAACCTGCAGACGGGTGGGCAGTGGGAATAATCAGCCCCTTTTCTTGACAAGCAATATAAGAGTTTTTTTTATGAAGTGGTCCATATATGAACCTTTAGTTCAGTTAATTATTTTCATTTTGGCATTCTCGCTGTTCTGACTGAAGCTCTCCGCATTTTAAAGGCAATTTAAAGGCCTTTTCCACATTATGAGTTTATTTTTATAAAACCTTGACATGTCACTGTCATTGTTTGTTTCTCCTCAATATGTGCTATGAATCTTTAGACGAAGTTAATGATGTTTTCGCTAAAAGATTGCTGCAATTCTCTGCCAGTGTCCTAGGTAGCATTGATTTGACAAATTTGATGAATTTCTTTAATTACCTGATCTTATGACTAAGGTCTGCTTGTTTTCCAGATAAGATAATTCTGGCCGCAGGGAAGGGGAAGATTAGCACAGCTGAGAACTGTGCAAAGTCGATGCATACAGCTAAGTGACAGCATTACAAATGATGAAAACAGTGTGACACTGGGAAAAGGAAAACCTGTGGAGTAACAGAAGGGGAAATGAGTCACTTTATAACCATGCAGTACCTTAGAACACTCATTTGAATAATTTTAAGCTAATTTTTACTGAATAATTTTGTAAGAAAAGAAGATTAGATTAGGAGAGACTTCAGTTTTATGCTTTTTGGTTTTCAAACCTCCAGTTATATTGTCTAATGGATATCAAAATCTCAAATTAAACATTGGTTTTATGGGACCTTTAAAGACAAATACCTTAAAACAGTCACACTATAACAATAAAACAGTAATTGGCAACGCCATCAGCCTGTCCCTCAGTTTGATGGAGCTTTAGTCAGTCCTTCCATCTATCTGAATGACTAAATGTGTGGTGGTCTGAAAACCTGCTTTCAGCATAATTACTGGATTGATTATATTACCTTTGTACTATTTCTTCCGACCTCCGGCTCCCTGCTGAGCGTCTAGCCATATAAAGAATGTGTTTGTTTGAATTGCCTCTCCTGAGGTATCTTTTTCTTTTTTTTTTTTTTCAAATATATTATATGCCTTTTTTTCTGACAGTGATTGGCAGAGAGGCCAACAGGAAACAGGGAGGGCTCCAGCAGAGATTCCTTTGCCAGATTTGAACCTGGGACACTGCGATTAAATGGCATGGTTATAGGCTGATGGTAAAAACCACTGAGATACAGTATTTAATTATTCAAGAGATTAAAACTATGTTTTGCCCAACACAGTTTTTTGTGAAGTCACAGTAAGTTTGACTTTTTGATTTAATATAAAAGCAAACTTTGTTCACCAAAATTCAAAACAGTTCATCCTTCAGTCATGATAAATAATCACCAAAATACTACATAGTTTGTTCACAAGAATGGGACAGACGACAGCGTGAAAACTTGTTCTTTTCAAAAGAATAGAAAAAATACTCTGCTCCAAATATTTTATTTCAGCAGAGATATTTCATTCATTGAATTCATTTCCAATAAACTGTGTCAAATTAAACAAATTTAGCAGCTACAGTTATTCTGACATAAACTTTTTTGACAGTGCACAAACCCACCAGTATAGTGGCCCATCTGGGTATGTCCTACAACTCTGAGTATGGATGAGAACAATGAAAGGTTGTGTGAGTTGTAGGATGACATTATTTTCTGATCTGTTGAGTTGGAAGAAACACTGGGCTGCAACACACACACAAAAAAAAGAACTTGCTTAATTTCATTATATTTTACTGCCAATCAGATTTATTTATTTATAGGTAAACGAATGCTGCTGCATTTTTACCCCCCACCCCAACCCTTCAAACCCTTCCATTCCCTCTGGCTTTATTCATGCATCCTTACAGCCTGTATTTTTTTCTGTTTAGAGAATGAGTGGTGACAGCTCAAGAGTATGAACATATTCTTTCTTTCATTAAGTACACCGAATATGCAACAAGCTTACTTTGTATGTTAGTTGGTCCCACCCTACTGTTAAGCCTTTATAAACGCTTCCTCATCCCAACAATTCCTCCATCCTTTAGCAACACCACTGCAAATGTTTTTTTCTTGTTTCGTTAACAAATATTCTCAAAGGCCAGTGAATCTCTCAAGATGAGATGAGAATCGATCTGAAATGGTAGGTTGGGGAAAACTACCATCAGAAGCTGCTATCGCCAGCCACCAAAAGATTTAAATGAAATAGAAATGGTTAGACTTTGCTCACCAGCTGGGTGGTAATGACACTTATCACTCCCATCATCTTGGTCCAAATAATGACATCATCCTTCATGGCTATCACATGCCTGTTACTCTGTGGAGAGCTGGTGCACATCCGCCGAACGTGAAAAAATTATCCTGAAGTCAAATCTGATTAGGAGCAAATCTACATCGCATGGTTCCAATTTATGCTACCACACCAGTATATTTCCATTCAGGCAGAAGAAAGCCAGTACATGCTCGGGAACTGAACTGAGTGCTAAATATTTCAATAACAGCTCGCAGACAGTAAAAAATAGTGTGACAGGGCAAATTAGGCAGCATGGCTTGATAGTAGATGCTGTCGGAGTTACAGCGAGGAGTGACAGGTTGGTGCCAGTGTAACACGAGGAAGTGTCTGAAAATATCAGCAATCGAACGGTTTAACAGCAGCAGAAACGGGGAACGCGAAGCAATCCAAGGCCACATGGAGCACAGATCAGACAGGCTGGACCAAAGGCTATGATACCCAGCAGAGAATAATGTGAGTTCATGCACAGTGTTCATTAATTTATGTATGGAGAGGAAGTGTCTGTCTGCTGTACATCAAGCAGACACAAAAAAAGAAACAGCAAAAAAAAAGGTTTATGGATGTTGGACAAAGATCCCATTTTCTTTGTAGAAATACAGACGACATTTTCATTTAATATCATGCTGGTTGGCTCGGTGTTATGCATGCATTCTGGACCCACATCATGAAAAGCAGCGGGGCAACAACCACAAGTCTGGCACTTTAATTCCCCTCGTCTTCCCATCCTTCACCCAGACCTGAACCACTGTGTCCTCAAGAGTTCAACTCTGCAAGTCCCACACACTCATGAGTGGAGATTATTCCTAGATTGTCATGACAGCATTTCAAAGTTTACACCACCTTCAAGAAATGAACGGTGTTCCTTTCACTCACATCATCTGTCTTTAATCAACCCACTTATGACAAGCTGGAGCATGAAGAAGGAAGAAATTGCAGCAACTGATAATATAATGCATGATGAGCTATTTCAGGAGCTTTTGTATTTAGGTTCCCTCCAGGCTGGGAAAAATTATGTCCCTGCCAACATGGGACACGTCCATTTGAGCTGACAATTTCATGAGCACAAATTCCCAACAAGAAGTTATTGAATTTTAGGGGTAATCATTAGTTAGCTACACACCGGTGGGTCATGTCAACATCTGTCCTGATGCTTGAGTTCTTGCTGCAGATTTCTGCTTTGAATATACTGATGAATGTTGTTTGCTGATCATTTCACTGGTTGCGTCTTTGCCGGGAACCTTCGAAATCAAGAGATTTGTTAATGCAAAGCAAATTAGGACACACTATGTTCTTGGTTTTGCAATTGTCCAGAAGCTGCAACTCATGGCCAGAGCATAGACTGTAAAAAAAAAAAAAGATGGACGTCAGCCACAGGTTTACGACCGACAGTTTTGAACAACAGAGTGGGCAGATCCATCATCACCACGATGATGAATACACTCACTCATCTGTCACTCAAAGCAGCATGTCCTCCAAGTGAGAAGTTTTAGGGTCCCCTTTAAGCTGCTCTGTAAATTAAATCATTTTTTCCAATGAATTGTTAACTAGTGATGGAAAGTTCGGATCTTTTTACTGACTCAGGTCTCTTAATCTCGTTCAGTAAAATCAACAAATATTTTTTCAAGTCATTCGTTCATTTGGTTCATTGGAACCAGTGTGGCGCTGTAGCTGTCATTTGAGTAATGACTGACAAAGCACCGCTTTCAAACACTGAAGAGCAACATGGTTTGCTTCACTTGGCATAAAACACACAAGTTTGCTTTTGTTAAACTATTGAGCACCCTTACGGGCCATAGCCTACTGAAGTTGAAATTGCTGATTACTTCATTTGCCGGTAGGAGAGCGCTCTGCCTATCATTAAAAAAATTCTCATTCTATAATGGCTATTCACTTTAGCCTACGTGGTCACTGAAGACCTGTAGTGTATGAATTAATTTCAATGGAAAGGTAAATTAAACATCCATCCCATAGCTACATAGCTAACGTTAACTTTCGTGCTAACATCAGATAGCTCTCCTCACCAGTAATAACAGCATTGGTCATGTTACTGCTGTAACCACGTGAATAATTAACGAAAGACCCGAAGATTCGTAGTTATGAGTCATGAACAAGTGGGACAAGTGAACGAGAGACTCAGGACCTGAGGACCTATTTTATGAGTCATGAACGAATCAGTCATTCCTACACAGAGAATATGCAGCAGAAAGACCCGTTTGTGAACGAATCTGAGCCTGTGGCATGCATGCGCGGACCAGGGGAAAAAGAACGAATCACTCAGATGACTTGTTACTCCCGAGTCATACAAAAGAGTAGTTCAAAATGAACGAAACATTCACGAACAACACATCAAAATTGTTAACTAGCAAAGATGAAAATGCAACAAAACATCCTTTTATTGTTCATTCACTCTTCTTTATTTCTGAGAGAAGCATTTCAAACCCAGAATATCAAACTTGGATTTCTGGTGGTACTTCATCCCATTTTCATAGTTCAGCTGATAAAATGTCATGGGAATGAGTCATAAAACCTGGTAATTAGTTGGCCTTTTAGGCCTTTCGGAAACATAAAATAAGTCAATAAATACCTCAGTCACAGTTTCCTTGAGCTTTCACATCCCTGTTCTAACTACAATCTACATGAGAACATAAAGGTTGTTAAATGTCATCATACTGAAATTGAAAGTCATTCTAATCAGAAGTAGGTTAATAAGTAAAACAGTAAAACCTACAAATGGTCTTTCACCAATACTGCTAATTACTTGCTGCACCTGTAACATCAACTACAACAGAATCATATGGCTGCACCGCCTAAGGTCAAAGCACTTTTATAACCACATCATCTGACAAAATCACCAAACAGAGATCATGCTGTATTTTCTGCTATATTTATTTATTAAATTATCACTCAGAGACAAAGTCAGAAGAGATGTTTTCACTTCCAATCCCCTCAGTTTGATTTGTATCATTGGTCATAGTGGTATTTTAAAACAAAGTCTTATTTTCTCACACATAACACATCCATCCATCCGTCTTCATCCGCTTATCCGAGGTCTGGTCGTGGGGGTAGCAACTTCAGCAGGGAGCCCCAGACTTTCCTTTCCCCGGCCACATCGACCAGCTCTGACTGGGGTATCCCAGGCCAGACAGAAGATATAATCTCTCCGCCTGGTTTTCGGTCTGCCCTGGGGCCTCCTCCGAGCTGGACGTGCCTGGAACACCTCCTAAGGGAGGCGGCCAGGAGGCATCCTAACCAGATCCCGAACCACCTCAACTGGCTCTTCTCAATGCAAAGGAGCAGCGGCTCTACTCTGAGCTCCTCTCGTATAAGGTCCTCAACCTATCTCTAAGGGAGAAGTCAGCTATCCTTCTGAGGAAGCTCATTTCGGTCGCTTGTACCCACGATCTTGTTTTTCGGTCATGATCCAGTTCTCATGACCATAGATGAGGGTAGGAACGAAGATTGACCTAAAGATCGAGAGCTTCGCTTTCCGGCTCAACTATCTTTTCGTTACAGCGGTACTGTACTGCTCCCATTGCTCCGATTCTCTGGCCAATCTCACGCGCCAAGGTCCCCCTACTCATGAACAAGACCCTGAGGTACTTGAACTCCTTCACTTGGGGCAAAGACTCATACCCAACCCGGAGTAGACAGTGCATCGTTTTCCTGCTGAGAACCATGGCCTCTGATTTGGAGTTGCTGATCCTCATCCCAGCCGCTTCACACTCAGCTGCGAACCTGTCCAGTGAGAGCTGAAGGTCACAGACTGATGGTGCCAACAACACCACATCATCCGCAAAAAGCAGCGATGCGATCCTGAGCCCCCCAACCTGCAACCCTTCTCCTGCTCGGCTGCGCCTAGAAATCCTGTCCATGAAAATCACACATAAAACTTCCTAGAAAATTTCATTTAATCTTCTATAGTATTTCAAATTAAAAGCCCTCTGGTAATTTAGTATTTCAGTATTTTTTTTTGTCGTGCAGTACAAACTATCTGCTGATGTCTTTCTGTCCCCCTTGTTTTATCTGTCTTATGTTCAGTTACATTTCGAACTATTGACGCAGCATTTGGCTGACAGGGATTTTGTCAGGGACATTTTACATCATAGGCCTGGTCCCGACAGTGCAGTCCACTTACATGTATTGTATATCACAGAAAATACCTGGCCTAGGTATTCAGTCAAATACATCATTTGCAATGCAACCAGATGTATTATCTGTGTCAGGACAATAGGCATATAAGGCTCAGCTATAAGAAAAACATTGTTTTTCGACTTGAATAAGTGACAGAACATTATGTATTGTTATTTCCTCAGAGACAGGCAGTAAACCTGGCAAGAGCAGCTATAGGACCAATGAAACTGTCTGAAAACACTGAGAATTTCTTCCTTGTGAAGATAAAAAGTAGCTACAGAAGCAGTGAGGCAGCGAAGCAGCAGGGCATGAAAGGGATGAGCAGCAGAATGAGCAGCTGCCATCACCATCCAATGACAATGCAAATCAAGGTGTGTGTATCAGCGCCTCCAGACAGCACAGGGAGGTTGAAACTAATACATAGCATATGAGCTCTAGCAGTGCATGACATATCGTCATAATGGCAGCCACACTTTTCTGTTATATCCTGAAATGCAGAACATTTTTTAACTTTATCCATAATTTGGATTATGGGAAGTATTTAAATATGAGCCAGTTTTGTGCTTCTACATTTTGCATATGTAGGTTTATTTAGGTGACTATTTAATTGACACAGTTTAAATTTGTATGCACTTATAACATGAATCCAGGACACCAAAACAGGGCTAATTTACTATGTGACTTTCATGGAATAATGGAATCATGTGACCTGATGCTTGACTTGATTAAGTGATACAGTAATATCAATCTGGTCCACTTACTCAAGTATGAGGCCCATCTGTAGTTCACAATAAGGAATTCAGCATCATCATTAGCAACCACCTATAAGTCCCAGTTTTAAAACGATTATTGCCCTGACAGATGTATTCCAGGACCTGGCAGATGAAAAACTGTTCTACCCTGTTACAACTATTATATATGGTGAGAACATTCACTCATTCTAATAAAGCTTTATTAGAGAAATGCAGCAGGTGTTGCATTACATCTACCATCGGCTTTCTGCTTCTTATTATTTCTTCATGTCACAAGTCTAGTTACTCACTTTCAATTCCTTCTCATATGAAATAATTCTTTAATTGATTAATTGATGAAAGTTTGTAAATGCCTAGAATGGTGATAATTTTACAGTTTCACATGTTGGTTAAATGTGCCAGGTTTTTCTGAGTCTGTGCCATAGATTGGCCAAAAAAACTACATTTCCCAGACCCGCCCCTCTGTATAGTGAGCTCATCTGTAAGGTGAAAAACCACCTTAAGACTTAACTCAGTTCTTTTTTAACCTTTGTCATATTTTTTTATTTTATTTTTTTCAGCACAGGCGCAGTGCCTGACAGTATGTGCTGCTTGGTTGGTGACCATTGGTTGTAAACTACTTCTTGTAATGCATTGTGGGATATTATAAGAACAACGAACAGCAATACAAAACAGCTCACTGGAGGACTATATAGTAGTAGTGCCCTCGGAGCAGTGCAGCGTCCTCGGACAACTGCGGAGGCGATAGTGTGTGCAGGCCGGGGCTAACAGTTTAGCATGCTAACTTCAGTAAACACACACAAAACAGCTCAATATAACACAGTGAAGAACCAATACACCTGTAAAAAAGCTACTATTTATGTAAGTGAAACACCTGTACAGGAGAAAGCACGATGTTGATTCATTTGCTTTTATCCTAAAAAAAAACAGCTGTTTTCCCCCCAAGCTCACTCTGTTGAATTAACATTTCAGGATTATTTAGTCTCGGTGTAACACAGCCATTGATTCATTTGGGCCCGAGGTCGATTTTAAAATGCTGATCAGCTGCGTATTTGAGTTGAGATGTACAGTGCAAAACAAGTCAGGAGGGGAAACGTAGGGAGGCATAGAAATGGAGACAAAGAGAGACAAGGGAAGGAAGGCATGTGCGTGTGCATGTGCGTGTGTGTGTGTGTGTGTGCACATTGGGAGAGGGAAGCAACTGAGAAAGAGACAGAGACAAGGAGACAGCTCCCAGCAGAACTCTAAAACAACAACGTGTCTTGCTGACGGATGATACGCAGAGGCCGGCTGGCCAGCCATCCGAGCAACCCATTCCCTCCTGGACAACCTGTCAGAGAACAGGATCCACATCAGCAGCAAGAGAGGAGAGAAGAGGCAAGAAGAGAGAGACGGGAAGGGGAGAAGGAAGGGAGGGTAAGGTCAGAGGAGTAGAGGAAAGGCTACAGGAGGAATGGGTGAGAAGGAGGGGAGACGACATGATAAGGGAAAGACATAGATCAGCGGGAAAGGAAGACAAGAGGCAGGGAGGCGAAGTCAATCGGAGAGGAGGCCAGGGAGATCTGAAAAGAGCAGTTAAGCCTACTTCATCAGTTATTCATTTAGAAATCAATACAACCTCATACACAGCAGTGAGTGAAGGTAAAGAATGAACGCCACAGGAGAAAAAGGTGGGTGATTTCAAGAGATTTCATCTTCATATTATGATCAAATATATAGCTTTGGATACCAAAGGTGTTTGAATGTCGGGATCTCAGAAGTCAGACTGAGCTCAGTGCTGTTTCACTACAGAAATGGAGAAAGTTAAATGGAAAACTGAAAAAGAAAAAAAAAACTGCAAACATATGTGAGTATTGTGTGGGAAATGTGTTGTTAAATGGCTGGGTCTGGGTCTGGGTTACGGAGATGGTTGTGTTGAATTAAAAGAACACGACTGTAAAATTAAAAAAAACAATGATAATACATCATGGATTTACCTCCGACAGTGGCTGTGTGGCCGCTAAGCTGTAAGGCCACGAAGGCTGCTGACGGGTATAACAAGACAGAGTAAACCTGAGGTGAAGCCTTTGGTTTGTGATAAAATCTGCCTAATAAATTCCTTTACTCATCAGGTCCACGCAGCCTCCTCCCTCAAACTTTTGCTCTGCCTGCCACGACCAGAGGGATCGAGGTATAGATCCCTTAAATGTCATGAAGACTGATGGTGGGTGTGTTAAAGCGTGGTGACATTACTGCCTCGACTCTCCCTCTTCCTAAGTCAGGCTTGTCTGCCTTCTGCACTGACATTTCGCTGGCCGTGTTTACGTGGGACTCACCGGCCAGGATGTCACTCCAAGATTTATAGCTGTGAACACTGACTGGTGGAGCAGAGAGCAGTTGTGTGCAACCAGGTAGAGAGAAGTGGTGAACAAATGAATTTCAGCATTCATCGGCTTTCCATCTCCATGCTTTCCCTTTTTTGCTTTAACTTCCATCTCCGCCTCTTTCCCTGGATGTCCATTGTCATATCCTCTGTACTGTAAAATATTTTACTTTAGGCACGCTGGCATTATTTATATTATATATATATATTTATTTACCAACACTTTTTTAGCAGGTATCAATGTCTGTGCCTTCCACTTGTAAGCTTAGCTTGTTAACTAGCTAATTAGCCAGCAAATAAATTAGTCTTGGGTTAACCTTCGAGCAAGATGCTCAGCACATGCCTGACCACACATGCCTCACCTCATTAACCATTTTCTCTCCAGTATCAGTGACTATGAGGCTCTTTAGCCTTTAATAGTTGATTATTAAAATTCATGGAATAATACCTTATCATTTGTTGTTTTTATAGGGCAACCTAAAAGGAAACTGTTGAAACATACGTTGGCCGAACTGAAAAATACACAAAATGTGTGTCAATTTGGAAATCAAGTAAAGAAGTACGATAAATATGAAGCAAAAAAATGACTTTCCCTGCAGCAGCTGTGACTACTCAGAGTCAAATACATTTTGTTCCATCTGAAGATGTAAACCTTTAATATAGTGACACCTTCATTTTTGAAAGAAGCTAAATAACTTCCCAAATCCAGCAGGAGCTGTTTCCTATTCCACAGTGGGAAGAAATTGTGTATTAAGTAGAGTTTCACATGTCTGGTTGTGCATTGAGCCCCTTTTTATGTAAATATGTTTGATTTGTTGATCTCTTGTATATGCATTAGTTCATACGTGTGTATCAAACTGTCAGACAGCACAGTCAGTAACAGGACATTAAGTTTGCAACTTTTATTCAGACATAATTTAACCATGTTTGTTCCATAATTCTCTGAAAACTGTTCATCTCTGTGGTGAGGTTTATACCACACAGAGGAGGGTTAATTAAAACTGGTCTCTGACACAGTCAGTTCATTACATATTGGACTCTCCGGCTATCTGTTCCCACTGAAAATTAGAGGGTCAGAATTCACCAATCCAGAGGCCAGGCATCATCACAAACATTTGAAATCATCCACTTTAAATGCCAGCATTTATTCTTGAGTCAGAGGGGGAAATGGAACCAAATTCAGTGCAGAAAAGCAAGAAGACCGCAACTTTTGTCACGGTTCAGTGTCGCAGACATGCAGCATATAACTCTGTGTGGTGATTTCCTGTGTGACATGAACTCACATCTCAAGGGCATTGTTTTTCCTTCCTTTATGGGTTGCATGAAAAACGTCCTTTCTCTGCTGCTGCTCCCCACTGTGCTGTGTGTGACCCACATAAAAGGAGCAATAGCTCCAGCCTCTGTGATTACTGTTTGTACACACATCATATGTCATGATGAACTGAGTGCCATCATCACGAGGTGGGGACATCAACTTCCTCTTTGGGAGCACCTCTGCTGTATAATGTGTGGGATGCATCATTCATCAGCCGCTGCACCAACCTCCAACCACCACAATCGCTCAGTGTGAAGAACTGATCTGTCATGCTGGCAAGGTGGCACACTGAGTCCCACAAAAACATGCACCGGGAATTGTTTCTCTCTGTAATAAAAAAAATTACAAGTCATATGAATGTTTATTCAGGATATACACTGATTAACATAGTCAATTATAATCAGGATAATTAGCAGTGTAGAGCATTAACTTTCACATATGATTAGCCCTGATGCGAAGACAATTTTTTATTATTCTGCTTTTGTCTTATAACTAAGAATCACCTTTAAGTGAAAATGCATGTTTCATATTTATCCAATCAACACTGGAAAAGTCCAGTGGTGGACATAATTTCCTCACACATAATCATGCAATAACTGAAAATCTGAAAACAATTACAGAAACTGGAGGCACAACAGTTTAAACTGACACATCTCCTTTGTGTCATGTGGTAAACTCAAAGAATCCAAATCTACTTCTGCCTGGATGCACAACCTGAGATCATGCTAAATGGGAATAATGAATATTATCTTTAATAGACATACAGTTTTACTTCCTGGACAGGTCACCAGTCCATCGCAGTGCCAACATACAGAGAGGAACAACCACTCAGACCTACGGACTATTTAAAGTCACCAGTTAACCTAAACATGATGTCTTGGATGATGGGAGGAAACAGGAGTACCCGCAGGAAACCCACGCAGACACGGGGAGAACATGCAAACTTCTCACAGAAAGGCCCCAGGCCCGGGTACCAAACCTGCAACCTTCTTATTGTGGGGCAACGGCGTTAAACACTATGCCACCGTGCTGCCATGAAAGGACTAACTGGGCTTTAATAACAAATAAGATAAAAACTAACAACTGGGTGTTGTCAGCAGTGCGCAGTGCTGCCGCCGTCACAGTGTCCTGACCACACCCTGAGCTACATGGCTACACCCCAGGAAATCGTCCGACAAATAAATTACTATAACTATGAGGAACAGTTATCATATCATTTCCTGTCAGAAAAAAACACATATGTGAACATCTTGGATAGAGATGAAAACGTATAACGTTAAAAGCAATACCGATCTTAGTGCATAGCAGTGGTTTGTGAATACTGTACTTTCAGGCAATTTTGATATACTTGATGACATAATGTGTGGCTTTATAGTACTCAGATTATGATTTTCTATGAAAAAAAGCAAATCTACTGAGATAAATAGTATGATTAAACATTTAAACTTGCAGCACGGCAGCATAGTAGTTAGTGCTGTTGCCCCACAACAAGAAGGTCACTGGTTTGATTCCCGGCCTGGGGCTTTTCTGTGTGGCGTTTGCATGCTCTCCCTGTGCCTGCGTGGGTTTCCTCCGGGTACTCCGGTTTCCTCCCACCGTCCAAAGACATGAATGTCTAGGTTAATTGGTGACTCTAAATTGTCCGTAGGTCTGAGTGTGAGTGTGAGTGGTTGTTGTCTGTCTCTGTGTGTTAGCCCTGTGATGGACTGGTGACCTGTCCAGGGTGTACCCTGCCCTCACCCAATGTGAGCTGGGTTGGCTCCAGCCCCCCCCGACCCAGAAATGGATAAGGGGTAGAAGATGAATGAATGAACATTTGAATTTGCGACATCAGTTCAACTTGCTGCAATAGTAAAAAATGTTTTATACATATTAACAATAATTTGATGTTGTGTGTTTTTCTGTTGAATCAAAACTCTTACTTACTATTGCTTTAGCTTTAGGTTTTTTAGTTGCGTTACATATATACATGTAAACACTTATATTAATCCTTTAATACCAGAGTATTTCAATTATCCACTTCACATTATTTACTATGTTTTCTTCCCATTTTTCCTGTAGGCTCCATTGCCAGGTCATTCCTTGTCTTTTCTCTGAGACAACACTGCAACCTTGAGAATCAGACAAACAAACATCATATCCTCTTTCAGCAGCGTGTCCCTCTTGTCTTTCCTGCCTGCCTGCTAGGCTGCACCAGTCCCTCAGTCCCGTCTGCTCTGCAGGCTCCCAGGCCCAGTCAGTCATGATGAATGTGGAACAGGGCCAAGCCCAGGCTCCTGCCATTACCCCGTGACAATTTATTACCCTTTATCTGTGGGCACAATTAACCCAGGCCCAGGAAATAGGGACTTATCAGTCTTTCATTACCAGGACCTGCCCATGTCCCCATCCCTCTCCGTCACCTGACACACCATCACATGCACATACATTCATACACACACACACACACACAGTTTATGTGAGCCTTCAGTTTCTCTTTTTCTATATGGTGTGCTGTTTTTCATGCCAGCACGCCCATAGACTATCTCTCTTTACACACACACACACACAGACATTTTACTTTAGAAATCAGATGATGAGTGCCCAGAGTAATGTTACAGCTGTGGTGCTCTCATCTGTGTTTTCCTCACATTTTACACACAGCTGACCCCAAAGAGAAAGATAAAGTCTTTCTCTCATGTTCTTTTTTTCCTTCCCTTTTTTCTTGACAGTGTGTTCTGGGGAATTTCCAGAGTAATAAAAACATCGTTTCTGAAACTCTTGTTGCTGAGGATATTATTTTTCAGTGGGGTGACCAGAAGAAACTACATTTATCTGAAAAAAATTTGGCAACAACAGAAATCCCAAAGCCCAGACAAATAGACCCAAGTCGATCGCAACACTGCTTTATTCATTAATTCAATTGTTTTTTTACTTGGGTGAACAGATGGGCCATTGCAGGCAATATGGTTTTGAGCGGCAAGCATTACATACAATTTGGGTATGATTCCATTCTTGATTTTATGGCTACAACAGTGTAAAGAGTGTCTAGCAAAGATGGAGAAGAAATACTTTTTCGTATCTCAGTTATATATTTTTATGTTGTTTTTTTTATATATGTTTCTTATATTTAACTAAGATTGTAGAAAATATTTTCCCTGCAAACAATAATTCAGAGAAAATGGTTATATGTGTGAAACAGTGTCCCAGTGTAAAGTCTAAGAAGAGCAACAAGACCACCAAGATAACCCTTGACTTATGAAGTGGATGGGAGACTTTTGTCATCTTAAAGTCTGACAATCTGTTCTCATAATACTTCCATGCTGAGGTTTGATTGGTGCAGGGAAGTATGTGACATCTGGGCCTTGCCCTCTTTAAACTGGTAAGAAAACAGGTGAAATTACAAATACACAAATCTCTCAATCAAAATGGCCAAAACAGCTCAAAGATTGCTAGAAAATCTAGTGTTGATGTAGGACCTCATTAGCCACAGACAGAAGCTGACAGAAAAAAACCTGAAATTTAAATAAACCTCCTGTATTATAATGAGGCCGTTTCCACATTCTATCAGCATATTCTTCTCAGCTCGTCATGGCAGACATATAATCTGTAGGAGTAGCTTTGTGCCGATTATAGGACTGTGTCCACGCTATCCATGCATGTCTGGGGTACTGTATATCCTCATGGTGTGCATCCACTCATCACAAAATAAGCCTACTATGTACACTGAAGGCCAGGTTGCTATTCAGGCTTTTTCAAAGCTAATCAGTGGCACACTATTGACACACGCAATTGTCCTTGGCACCAACAACTGGTGACTGCTGATATTTTAGAGTGCACTGCTGTGCTGCAAAATGGAGGACCAGTATAAAAGCCACAGTTAATAAGGTCCAAGGTGAGCCAGCTCTCCCGCAGTCATGGCTCCGACCAGGCTTCACTGGAAGGACTCAGCCTCTGTAGTCACATAAACTGCTGCTTGTAAATATTATATAAGAGTATGAAGGTGACTAATGAATGCCGGCCCTGTCCAGTTTGCCAGGAGCAGGAGGATGATGACAGTAAGCCTTAACAATACAGACATTTAGGAGAGCTGTTATGTATTTTTGTGTGGGTGTGAGTTTGGGAGATGTTCATTTTCAGCCTTACAGGCTTACAAAGTGGGCAAAATTAGGTTTATGTGTTACATAAGGAAGATATGTTGGATGATCTATAAAAATCCATCTGCCCTTTGCTCTGATTCTTTTATTCATTTGACGCGAGCCAAACATTTCTCCTTATCTTAAGAAATCTATAACAGCTCCTCCTCCTATAGAAAACATCACCCGCGAGTGTGTATCTGTTTGTCAACATACATTAGAGTCACATACAGTATCTAAATCCATTTTGGCAATGATAACTTTCCCTGTTAAGCTGGTGGGGAGTTGACTGAAAAGCCAGGGTCCATGTGGGAGCCGACTCTGGAGATGCAGTCGCTGGAAGCAAAGAAAAATCCGAAAAGCCAAGATTCCTGCTGCTAACTGATAACAACATAAACAAATAGTCCCCGTTATATATCCCTCATACCTTCCTATTTGCATCATATGGAAAAATTGGAGGATGGATATTTCAAAAGCTGAGTCCACAGCTAAAATGTGTCCACCTGCTGTCTCAAAATGACTGGAATTCCTGCCTTAACAGAATCTCTCCAATGAAAATGGTATTATAGGGTGTTCACCTCCTCCACTATGTTGGGTGCAGATGGAGACAGACAAGGATCTAAAAGAGCAGGCAGGCAGTCATTTTGGATAAAAGGATGAATTCAGCATGGAGCACATTCTACCCCAAAGGACCTGGGGCAGCAGCTTGTTATTCTGACACAGATGTTTCCATAAAGACGCAGTTTGCAAGATGCACGTTCAGAAAAATGTCTCAAATGTCACCATGAAATGAGCAGCAAAAAAACTCCTCTGTGGCAGCAGCCTTCATAATAGAGCACTATTCCCATCTACAGAGCTTTGAAAATCTGGTGTCTTGACAGACACAAAAAGAGGATCTTAAAGCTCATAACTCCTTCTCCTAGAGGCCACTAAAACTACAACAGCTTGTGTGCCGCTTGCTTGCCTTGCCAGGCGAAGGGAAGGTGGTGAACATCAAGGCATGCTGGACGCAGCATGCCCAAACAAACGGACACTGGCAGGCGGCGTTTTCTTTACACTTAGAAACTGCATCTTTAAGCAAAGATTAGTTTAAGGATTACAGGGCCGGATGCTTTTAGCTCCTTGAGAGTGCTCAATCTCTTTCCTCAGAGAATTATACTCCCTCCCTTTTCACTCATCCTTTATACTCATTAAACAGAATGGAGATGTGTGATAGAGCAGGGAGGGATGGAGGGACAGAAAGATTGAGGGAGAGGGCGAAAGAGAGAGAATTAGATTCTCTGACACCCTGCTAATTGAGCGATCTCCTTTGTGCCTGGCCCAGCCTGCCAAGTTTTAATTAGCAACTAATCAAATCAATATGGAGGCTGCCAAGCGGAGAGGAAGGCACCTTAGACTGTGGGATGGCTGCGTAGATCACAGCTGCCTCTGACCTTTGCACCTCGTTTTTGGATGAGATGAGGTTCAGAGTTGCTGATGGTGGTCACAATGTGTTTTTTGTTTGTTTGGGGTTTTTTTTTTTTTTTTGTTTGTTTGGTTTTTTTTTTTGTGAGAGAGGATGAAGTGATTCTGAGACAGGCAGAGTAATGATATCTGGCATCACCCAGCTGCTTAAACAGAGGGAAACCTTTGAGTCATCTCCTCATATATCCATTTGCACAAGGGAGGGAACAGATTTTTTGATAGCAGCTGTGCCCACCTGGCAACTTCCATATCCAGCGAAACATGCCAAGGGCATTCTTGATAGAATGGAGCATCAAAGAAGAGGGTGTAAGGATGCACATCTGCTCTGGATACACACACCTTCCTTCCTCACATGCACACATGCCCTCCAACAAAACCCCTTGAAAAGTGATAATTACAGAGAAACCTGATTTGATGTGCTTTGCCATCTTCAGAGACATCCACATAAGCTGGAGATGAAAGGCAGAGCCACTTCTGCTCTCTCATCTGCCTCAGGAAGCTTTCAAGGCACCCTGACCTTCCCTGGAGGTGTCCAGCTGGGTCTGACGTCTTCAAGAGCCCTGGGGCCCCTTCCGGCTCCTACAGCTGCTACCTCTCTCTTTGTCGAACACGTACAAGTACGTAAACACTCAAGTGCACTTCATAAATAAAGAAATAAACACACACACACACATAAGAGCAGATTCACAGGTTCCCCAGAAGACTACCATCCTTCCAGTCCACGGGACATCAGACCACTAGTATTCTTCGCTCAATCCAAGTATTTGTCCGTCTCTGGTTTGTGATATTTATAATTCCTTTGCCTGCCAAGATGTGATGATGTCATTGGGGAAGTGATGCCATTAAAGTCTCCCAAGTGAAAAAAACTGACCACAAACCCACTCAGCAGAAGAGCACTGCGGTTAGAGAAGGAGTCAGTTATCGTAAAGTTGTCTTCATGTGTATCGATCAACTGTGGGACGATGATCAATGTGACACTGAACACCAAACTCCAGCTGGCCGTAAATTCCTCTTGATTAAAGCATCAACAAGTCTGACAATGGCTGTTTCCAAATGCGGGAAAAGCTGAAACAGCAACAAGTGCATCCACGGCAGGTTGTTCAAGAGCAAAGATAAGGCAGCATTGTGAAGTAACTCAGGGATGCCAAGCTAAATAGAATTTGCCCATCATTGCTTTGGAGATAAGATTGTATGTGCTGTAGGATTTTATTCTGTAATGGCCCTCAATCCTGTGAATGCTTGCAGGCATGTTCAAACTCTTAACATATTTAGTAAAAAACCTTGGCTTTTATAGAGCTCTGTTTCGATAGGTATTCTCATAATCTTTATAGAGGAAACGTTTCTGTTCAGGGGGCATAATAGAAAGTGTTTTATTCTTGAGATACAGGGAATACACAACCTTAAAGAGGATGATTCACCACCTGTGAATAATAAACTGACTCGGATGTTGGCAGATGGGAGCCTGAAGCAGTGACTGCACAGAAAATGTCTGTCAAGTATATGATACAAGTCGGCACTCGGGACTTACAGGAGGTGTAAGGAACAGCTACCTGATGTCTAAAGAATAAAAAAACTATTCTTTGATGGGAGTAGATTACATGTGAAAATGTAATGAAATGCAGCATTGACGACATACGATGCAGTTTTGTGGATGAAGTTCAATTCAACATTTCATTGGATATGATGCAGTACAAAGCAGCGTGTGCAGAGAAGAAAACAAGGGCATTGGTTATGGAGTCTAAAGAGGAGAAGCGTCTGGAGTGTTGCGTTCACTTGAATGCTGTTAACGGCACTGTGTCATATCACGTGTAGCCAGTAACTGTGCATTTATAAAAGAGAATGGTTTTCTTGGGGACACACATGCACAACCTTCTACACATAGATACCAATCCTAGGGACAAGACGCTCAGATTACAACACAGTCAGAGGGTGTGTGACGGCTACCCAGCTTGTTGTCACCCATCGGTTTGTTAACTGCCAGTTTGAAGCTGAAAGTTTGTAATTTGGCATTTTGAAACCATATATGGAGGAGAACAAGGAGCTGAGGAGCAGGGAGGGCTGGATCTGACCTGCTTTGTACTCTGTCCTGACTGTCAGGCAAGTCACTGGGTCTGGTACAGTCTGTCAATAACATGATAGCCATATCCTAATACATACCCTGCTTCATGCTATTTTTGTCTAAACGGGACAGTTGTTTAAAAAATGAGCATCATGTTTTATTGAAGATGCCAGCAATTGAAAATGTGGACAGATCAAGAAAATGTTTACAGAGGTAATAAATCAAATGGCAACCATTAGATAGAATGCAGGTTAAAAGCATTTATAGAGAAGATTAATGTTTGCTGCTATATTGTTTGTTAAACTGTCATATCTGTGACTTCTAGGTAATATCACATAGTCACTCATCATTAATTGATTATTTAAGCCTGAACAGTGCTCACTTCTTTTGCCGTAAGTTAAAGCAAAAGAAGCAGCATCCATGTGAGAGGCCAAACAGCATCACAATGCTGAAGGTGGACGAATGAAAGCCTAATTAATAACAGCATCTCTCTGGCCTCCCTGTTATTATACATCCATCAGCAGCTTGTGGTTATTTACCTGCTAATCAACCGTGATTTTACATGCAACCAGGAAGCAGGAGGTCATCTCCATGGCAGCAGCTGCAGCAGCAGAAGAGACCCCCGGTGAGGCGCCTACGGTGGGACCCGAAGGAGCACACTGCCCTTGGGGACAGCCGGGGACTGCAGGGCAGAATGGATGGTTGCATTCACAGCCATAAATTCACTGTTTCCTAACTATCTCATTCATCATATGCACACCAGACTCCTCCACACCGTGAATACACCAGCATCGCTCCCACGTCCCTGGTTCGCCCTAGTAACTAAGGCATATAGACAGAGATAGGGCAGAGAGTGAAAAACATGAGATAAGTGAAATGACCATATGACAATGCACAGCCCTCTATTTCTCCTTGGAACGGGTGCAATCATTCATATTGGGGTGGGGACAGCAGTCTTCCTCTCTCTTTCTCTCTTTCTCTCTCTACAAAAGATACATTTTCATATCTTCTTCTCAGCTGGTCGCCATTTATTTCAGAATATCCTCGGGTCTTTGTAGATACGTCGTCTCTCTCAGCCGTGTTGGGTGGTGGAATAAATCGCATGGCTCCAAATAGAAAGCAGAATGTGATATCTGGCAACAGCAGTAATGGCAACACAAACAGGACGTGTTTGTGCAGATGTAGCCTCATCATGTAGACTTTGGTAACCTTTCAAACTATAATTACTTTTATGTTGTTGTTCAAGCTAATGCAGAGGTTTTTTGTCTGCCTTTGATTTGGGTTTGCAAGTCTGCTTTTTCCCAGCCTCTCACTGTAAATGCAGATTAGCTGTGAAGTCAATGGTTGATCAAAGTTTAAATAACTCCTTTCCTTTTATCACATGATGAGCTGTTTCCGTTCTACTAACTTGATGCTGTCAATGAGTCAGATTTAATATCCAAGTCTTTGTTTCCCACTTTCTTTAGATCTTGTGATTAACAGAACATTTATTTTATACATTTATAAGCAACAAAAAAAAGGTCTCAGTTGACTTCTGCACATCCCCACTCACCTTTACTAATTGTCTTTGTTTTTCACCCTCATTTTTCGGAGCCGCTAAGTGATTTATGGCAGCAAAAGATGATCTGGAACTGAGTTTAAAAAAAAAAAGAAAGAAAGAAATTTCTTTCTTTCAGATGAATCTACATTTCATGCTTTTTACTGATGTTCCAATATTAATTCTGTTATCTCTGAATCAATCATAATTAGTCTTGCTGCTTCCCAACCAGCCTGGCCAGCATGCAGTATGACGCCCAGGACAGGAGGAGGGAGACTCAACATGAGACATGTTTCTACTGCCTTCAAGTGTTCATGAGTGGAACTGCAGGGAGGCAGAGGAGGGAGAGGAGGCAGAGGATGCTGCTATGAGACAGTTACCCACATTACAGCCAGATATGGGTGTGCCATGAAAACCGATATCACAGCAAGAAGATGATGAGTTTCCAGACTCTGGTTGTTCCCTCGGTTGTCTGTGGTAATGGGTGTGATGTTTGTACAAACATCTGTGTCGGCTGTAAAGTGTTTTTGCAGCACTGAATTGGTGAATTTGCTGAAGGTCCATCACCATCACACTGGGAAAGTAACACAGAGATAGAAATCCTTGTTCGGCCACAAAGGAAAAGGGAAGAATTCGAGGCGATGACACTTCATCTACAGAAAGAACAAAAATCTGACCTATGTTGACATTGAAGAAACACATGTTGCATTTACTTCACACTTCAGCACAAATGATTAGAGTTAAGGTATAAAATTTAGGATGGTCTTTCAAAAAAAAAGCCCTAAATATGACTTTAAGAGCTTTTGTTTTGTTAAAAGAAAAAACATTTCTAAACTAATTTAAAAGAGAATCATTCATCCTTTACTGGAAAAGACATACAGTTAATTTGTGTAGTTTTATAGAGTTGTGTTTTGACAGGGGATCAGAGGTGCATGGGAGTATGGAAAAGCAGGGAAAGGAGTGATGCTGTTTAATATTTTCAACATTAAGTAGTTTTTACATTACCATTTAAAAAACAAAAAACTATCTCTTGGTGTATTGAAAACCTGCCTCATGTTGGAAATGTAATTCCGAAGAGCATGAAGGTGATTCCTGTTTTATATTCTACGAGCCTTCACACACTCTTATTTATTGTACATGTTACCCGGATGGCGCAAATATACACATTTGTACAAAGCATGTCATTGTGTGTCATCATGTCTTACTAAGTATAACATTTTCAGTCTCCACAAAGCCTCACACACGACTAAGTCGAAGTTGCTCCCTCTGCCTGTGGCGCTCTCTGTCAAAGCGAGCCAAACAACAGACTTTTCGTTTCTGTATTAATGTATTCTATTTGTACGGCGAGCCGCACATCTCCACTTCTCCTCCGCTGTGGTGCTTTAAACCCCTTCAGGGATATCTGAGGGATCCAGCTGACATATGGTGAAGACTGGAGGAACATGGGCTGGAGGAGGCTACCAGTCCCCTGATGTACATTGGCGTGTTGCTTTCAGGCACTGCATCACTGGGAGGTTTGGGCTCAGATATGTTTCTAACTGCAGATGATTTTTCTCTCCTCCTTCAGGACCTACGGTGGGAGTCTAACCAAACTTGATTAATACTTCAGTATCTTTGTTTTTTGTCTGTTGTGTGTGAATGTTTGTATTACAGTCTCTCAAACACTGAATCAAAAATGATCAAATTCCCTACGACTGCGACAAACCATCAGTGTGATTCATCTGGGTGATATCAAGCATGGAGGTTACATTTCATTTTATGGGGCAAAAACAACAGAAACATAATTCAGTTGGTGTTTTATGTATTGAGTATCTTTTGACTGAATATTATCAAATCTAAAGACTTTTTAACCATTGTTAACAGCCTCCTGCTCATTTTTCACAAATCTTGGGTGTGTGTGAACTAGACAGATATTTGACTTGCTTTATCCTGTTGAGCCACTGACATTTAACTGACTTTGGTCATGGGCTGAAAACTGGAAAAATTTACAATATAAGATTAAAATGAACTAAAAATATTTACCATCATTTTTAGTAAATATGCCCTGAAACACATGGAAGGACTGAGTGCTGCTTTAGAGTTGGTTTTTGAGTAATTTAAATGTCAGTGCGCTTTAGAGATTTCCTTCCTTCACAGTTTCTTGACTTTTAATTTGTGCCATAGGTTTGGTTACCACATGAGCAACAACACAAAAAACCATCCCAACCCTCCAACTATGGCTTTTTAAAGGCTGTTAACTAAATGGTTTATGAATGTAAAAGATCTGCATGAATATATATATATAAAAAAAACCAATAATACACACAGACAGGTCAAAGACCAAAAGGAAGTAAACTTCAGAAAATTAATTGTAACGAAAAAGCAGAGAAAAATCTATTACTATGCGCTTTTTGTCACCCAGAATCAACTTTGTTCTTCAGCTGGCAGTCCAGTTCAACTTTTTTCACTTTGACTTCACATCTAAAAGGGGCGACATCAGTGAAATGCTCAGTCCACAGTTATGCATCAGTATTAACAGTCTGTTAAAGGAACACTGTCAACTGAACTAAGAGGTTTTCCTTTTTAATGTGTGAAGCTACTGGATGGTTAGTAAACTACCTGGAAGTTTAAATCTGATGGTGAAAAAGACTGATGTTTCTCTTTGGTGGTTTGTGTATCCATGACATTGATGTCCAATTGTCTCTGGGAGGATACATCAGAATGAGTTGACGACATCACTCTAACTGTTGGGACACGGCCCTGCTGGGGTCAACGTCCCCCCTTGTCTTTTGCGAAATAACGTTCCTACTTTCTTTGATAATCACATTCCTATTTGAAATTTGAGAAAATTTGGAGCTCTTCAGTTTCTTGTGCCGTCTCCTTGCATACTTTTCATTTAAGATTGAGTAACATCATAAGAGATTCAAATATATTACCTGTTACGCCTTTTCGAAAGGGTATGTAAATGCCACCAACCAAAGCTTGACAGAAATTAGTTCTGAAAAGCAGATTTTTTTTATTTTATTTTTTTTTATAAATTTCCCACCTGGGAGTATTTTTCTATACTGTAGTTTGACAGTGCATTGGCTGGACTGCTCTTTCAGGGACTGTTATAAAGCCTTTTCTGCTTCATTAGAAAGTTCTAAATATGAAAAACAGAGGGGAGGGAGGGAGTATTAGAGGTGGCTCTGTGCCCCTGCATCTTTCAACCAAACCCAAACAGCTCTTACACTACACCAGTTTTCTGTTTTGTCTTTTTAAAGGCACACCAGCAGTATCAAAGTCTTTTCAAGATATCTAAATAATTGGTTTATTTCTTGCAAACTAAGTTGTTGCTCCTGATGCTTTAATGTCATAAGGCTGGCCAGCAGTCCTCCTCCAGCTCTTCTGAACTCTGAGCCTGGTATCCTGGCTGGTTGCCCCAGTCTTTCAAACAGCAGCAGTGTAAGAGTGTTTTCTTTTTCTTTACAAGGTAGCGCTTAAGTACTGTGAGGCCATGAGGGAGGAAATCAGTCTATGTTCATGGCCCACAAGGAGCACTTGGACAGAGCTACTGCATTAGCAAACTGTTACCTCTCCTCTTCAGAATGTGTTGCCAAGGTCAGCAGCCAGACACCACGGAGGTTGGGGACACGACAAAATACACGGAGGAGTCCAGAAAAGGTCACAGTAATGAGAGGATTGCCGGGGGCTTTTTACAAGCTGGCAGTGGTGTAGGAGAGACACTGCGGCTCTTACCAGCCACCAGAATGGAACGGCTGCTACATGGATGTGCTTAGTTCAGGTTTGTCTGAAGTTTAGAGCACACATTTTGTTCACTGTCAGGTGGATAGTGTTTACAGACGTGGCCCTCTGGGACAAGCCTACTCGTGGAAAAACTCCCCCCTTGCTGTGCTGCAAAGATGCCCACATTTTCACTTTTTCCTTATAAGCTGCTGTCAGCGGGTTGACTGATGGGATCTATTTCACTTTTGTCAGTCTGACACACACACACACACACACACATCGCACCTGGTGAAAAGAAATGACCAGACGAACTTCATCCGACTCTTGCTATCACCTCAAATCCAAAGTTAACATTTATGTCTGCACAGAGATGTATCGGTGTAGTCCTGTTTAGTTTCATTTTGTCCTCACATTTACAGCACAGGCTCATCTCCTTCAGTTAAGCCTCGTATTAACCGGTTAGGACTTGTGTCTCGTTGCCATGGAAACTGGCTTCAGTGCTGATTTAACATTATAGCTGAAATTACTTGGTTTTCCCATCTTTTTTCCCTTTTTGGGCTTTTGTCATATGTTCAATAATACACAGCAACACTGTTTGCTGAAAGAAATTTATAATTTATAGAAGAGCTTTTTGGACTTCAAAAGGACAATCATCCCACAGTCACATGAATTTGCTTCTCCGTCTCATGCTTGTAGTGAACTTTAATTGAAGCTGCTGACCTGTGTCAACGTCATTTTGCGACTGACTTTCCTGCCATATGATTGGCTGGTTAGGTGATTGCATGAGTAAGCAGTCGTACGTCGCAGCGGTTGATAGGTTTACGTGTGTATATGTAATTTATTCTTCAACAGCAAACAGTGAGCAAAGAATAATGTGAACAGTGTTTTCGATCATGGTGTAATCCTTTGTTCTAATCACTTGTTACTTTAGCTGTTTAGATTCAAAGCCAGAATCAAATTGTCTAGCTGTGTTATCAGACAACGCAACAACACCAACACCCCCAGGTTCACCAAGGACTTTAATCTTATCCAAAGGACAGCCACTGAAACTCTGACAAAAGCTGGAGCCCTTTAAAAAGGCTATCCCTCTACAGACACCCTTGAATGAAATAAGTCAACAGCAGACTACCAGCATTCCCCTGGTTGACTTTTTATTTGCAGTTCTTTACATTTTAGAAAAAGAATCCAAGGATTTTGCCTCCTGTGTGTTTCCGTCTGGCCTCTTCATGGTCCATGATGCCAGCTGAGGTGGTCAGCACAATGTATCTGTCGAAGGAAAAGTCAAACCTTTAGCTGAATTCTTTCAACTACAAACTTACAAGGTGGCATTAAGATACACAGTGGGCAAACATTAGACCCAAGACTTCAAGTTTAATCGTGTTTTCAGACCAACAATCAGTGTAGCTAAACATGGGAGCTTCTGAAATTTAACCCTCTATTTAAGCAGAGTCTTTTATAAAAAAAAATTATGGCTCAAACCTACTTCATGACCTGTGTTTCACCCAAGTTTACTAGATGAGGCCAATAATAGGACATGTAACAGGGTGATGTCCTGTCTACAACAGGCTGATTCATTTAGAGCATCTCAGACGGTAAATGTGAGTATCGCACAGCAAGTTATTTTTGAGCACGTCTCAGAGAAGACAAAACAAAAACAGACTGAGGTAAAAAATGAAACCAGTCACCACACTGATCACCTGCAGATGACAGATTCAGTAATTGAAGCTTTGAATCAACCTCCACCCGCTGCAGCAAACAAACGTTTACAAAACTGCTCACTCTGCTTGACACCAAGTACCTTCATTCTAAATACACAAAACAATGACAGTATAACAGCTCCTGCAGTTTCAGTTTTTTCCCCCAAACTGCCACATAAAATGCACCTGTAAGACTGACTCCTATTTAATATTAACAGTTCTTTAAGTGCATATCACTTTCTGAAACAGCATCCCAGTTTATATTGGGATTTTATAAACCCCCTTGGTCAATCTTCCTTTAACTTTCAGCCTCACTGAATTAATAATGCATGAATACCCCTCAGTCTACACAAATAAACACTGAAGGGAATGACAGGCCTCTTTAAGAAAGACACATAATTTCTGTCACCAAATACCAGATATCACTGTCTCTACAGGCCAGTGAGAGTGTGTCTGCTACGAACGGCTTCTGAAAATTCTTTTCATCATCCATTCTCAGTCCCCCTGAGAGCTAGAGTCCTGATGACACACGTACAACAGTCCCCAGTGTTTTATTATTATAGACATAGTATTGATGAGATCCTGTCAGTCCTGCTCTCTCCACTGAAGTTCAGATAATAGGCTCTATTATTTCTACATTATGATTATTTCATACATTTCATCTCACCAACTGTTTCTAATTAATCCATGTGTTTGATGGATTTTTGCTTTTAATACAGAGGAGAAATCTCCCACTGTGTGTGTGGAGCAGCTCTTACAAAGTGCAGCACCAGCAACAGACAAGACAGCTATTTATTAGTTCCACAAGTCTTTAGCAGATGTGTGTGAAAACAACCGATCTGTCCAAACATCCAGGGAATACTCGACTGTCTAATTGTAATTCATCTTTTCAAAACAATGTTGTTCCTGTTTGCAATGTTATGTTTATCAGTAGATGTATAAAGAAAAAAACCCCAGTTTGTCTATTTTTCTCTATCAAGAAATACCAGATTTGATCAGCAATCTAAAATCTGAATTTGAGCATCCCTAAAGACAAGCACAGTCCAGAGTACAGCAAGGTGTAACAGTATGAATGAATGACAAAAGGAATCTTGAACGTAGAAAAGATTCATCCGTCCACTGATCTATCCATATGCAACACCAAAACAGACGGCAATTAAGAAAAAAAATTAATCACTAGTGCCAAAAACAACAAAAAAAGTATCACAAACTGATAATCTTAGCCTTAAAGCCCAAAGCCAATTTCTCTTATCAAGCATAATGGAGGACAAAGCAAGAGTTTTAACCATGACAGAACACACCTCGCATTACCGCTGTAAATCACTGACCACTGGGACATGGCTAATGTCAACAAGCTTTAGGCTCAACTCATAGCCAGTCATGTCCTTCATACACTACTGTGATGTTTCAGTTTATAGACGATACAATAAGGAGTGAGTGCATGAGATTCTCACCCAAATTGTCTTGAGGGTAGCAGGTTGTTCTGCCATTTTTCCAGGTCCTTGAGCTGGAGATCAAAACGTGGACTGATCACACCACACTGAAAGGTGAAAACACATTGGTTACAATCTGACTTCACAATAAAAGTCACAGGATTAAATATTTCATGATGTTTCATCTAATTTAAATTTGATAATCCATTAAGCACATTTAGAGGGCTACAATATTATTTTTTTTCTCCATAAATCAGTTGAATAAATACAATCCTTAAAAAGCACATTTGCTTGGAGCGGCAATAGGAGGAGGAGGAACTTTTCGCTGAGAATTTCTGGAGTACATTATGTGCAGGATAAAACCAACACAAAATTGAAAACCTCTAAGAAAGAGGCAAACAACAGGTTGATGAATTCGGCAAATAAGGTTTACCTTGTTCAGCCTGCCTGTGAGATTGACGACGATTTTTCCAGCTCTGTGGTCGTCAATGATCTCAAACTCACCAATGTAACCTGGGGGCATAAATGACCAAAGACATCAACTCCGAGCAGACATTCACACAGCAGATCTGCCCCTAGTCGACTCAATGACCAAGTTTCTCAGATTCGGCGGAGCAAACAACAAATTCATCAGCCATTAATTCTTAGCAAACAACCTCAGGATATGACTATAAGGACAGATTAGCTGTGTCTTCACTCAGCTGCAACTCACCGTGCTTCATCATGACGGTTAGGAAGCGCACAATAACCTTGGAGCAGGGCCTGATGAGGACCTGGCGTTTCCCACGCTTCTCAGCATTGTTGATGCATTTCAGAGCATCTGCGAGAACGTTCATGCGCACCATGATGCCTACAGATAGACACAAACAGAAGAAACGTGCAGGTTAACACAACACATGTGAACCTGAACTAAATGAACCCTACGCTGTGACTGTTTTCCCAATCGAGTCTCACCTGTAAGCCCACAGTTTTACCAGTCGAGTACAGACATGAAACACCTCGCATTAGTCTGAGCTATTAGAGCCTCAAACACTTGAGTTGATTTTCCTTTAAAAACACAACCCACAATGGACCCAAAACTAAAACCTGATCTTGTTACCTTCAGTGTGAGAAACAACGTGTTAAAACCTAGCACAGCCTTGCTAGCACTATTAAAAGCGCGCTGCCTTCATGGATCGTACGCAACTATGCTAACCCTAAACCATCACTAATAGAATTGAAAAAACTTTGAGTAAGTGTTTTCTGGAAACAGCTGACATTACAAACAGCAGACCCCGCTGCTGCTGACTGAAACACAGTGGAAAAAGTACAGCACTGAGCAGACTCCCATTAGAGCATGGTCCTTCAGCAGACAGCAGCTACTTAGCCTCACCGGCTAAATTAGCCGAGTAGAGCTCAAGCTAAAATAACGATAACCAGGCACAAAATGTGTTGCACAATTATACCACCGGTTCATTTACGAGTTTCATTTTTTCAGCGTAAAAAGGAGCTTCATCATCGGTAAAGCCAACAATTGTTCAAAGCGCTGTGAACGCACCCGATCCAGGGCCGTACGGAAAGACCGTTGGATCAAATCTGAAGCCTAAATGTGACAAATTCCTTTATCCGATCCAAACGATAATCTCCCCAAACCATATCAGCATATATTCGCTTTAAAATGGTCGGATAAATTCACTTTATAACATACTGATGCTTTAGATACTTTAAAGATTGAAGGTGACAGTGGAAAAGACATCTTACCGGTTCTGCAATATGGCGGAAAGAGGAAGTAGAAAGAAACTGCAATGCATTATGGGTAAAAATCAAAGACTTTCTCAGGGGAAGATGACCCGCACCCTCATCAAAATGATGTTTCTATTGTCCCTGATTGCAAATATATTGCGCCCATCGGAGATTATATAAAATGCCAGTTATTTTGTTTGAAAATATATAAAGTTTTTGTCTATTTATGAATTCATTTAGAATTTATTTGAAAGGTTTTATTGAGTATTTCTTAATACACCTGTAGTTTTCATAATCTCAACAAAGAGCTGTCCGAACACGTTTTCCTGGGGCAATGTATACAAATGTTAATGTTGCAACTTGTCAAATAGTGTTTGTGAGAGCTTTGGTAAATAAGTTTCAGATTTGTAAAGCAGCGCCACCTAACAGTCAGGATGAATGATTGCATCCATCGATATCTGCCCCTTCTGATGCAGTTGTCTTAACCATATCAAATCATTTTCAACTGAATGAAAAACGACAAACGATTATAAAATTAAAGCAATTGCAATAATTTTACCACATTTGCCTCCAAACTTAAAATAACAGTGTGATTTTTTGCATGTTATGAACTCTGTTGAATAGACTTCCAATATAATGTGTCACTTTTATTCAATATTAAATTTGAATATAAATGTTAAATGAGATGTATTATATATTGATGCTGAAATTGATACCACTGCTCACTTTACAATCTCGTATTTATTTTTTAGTTTCAGTTATCATACTTAAGTAAAGTTTTGAGATGCTCATACTTGATTTGTGTATTCTATTATTATTTGTTAAATACTATTATTTATTAAGTACACCACTATATTCAACCTACTTAAAATGTGGTGCATTATCAGTATTGAAATGAGCTCCACACCACAGCTACAACAGTCAAATGCATTACAGTATCAATAATAACGATTGAACAATTGACTAATTAATGAATACTTCGGGGGCAACTCAGAAAGTAGAGACCTTTCCCACACAGAGGAAAGAAAAACATATTCTTCTTTGTAAATCATTTAATTGGTTTTCCACTGACTTTCTGTACACTAAGTTCATTTCAATCAACTAGGTACTTTTTGCTAATCGTTCAGTCAAACAAACGAATTTACCAACAATCACTTGTGAATACGTCTCCTCCTTGTTAATGTTTTCTTTTGTTCAAAATTGAGAAAATTTTTTCTCTCTGTCTTTTCTTCTCTAGCCTGCTGGTCTTTGTACCTCAGTAACTTATGTGTCACTCAGGTATACAAACTGAAAGCGGTTTCGCCCTGTTTTGTGTCCCTGTCGTCCCTGTGACAGATCCAGCAGTTTGCTGCTATACCAGAGACAGATTAAACAGAGGAATGAGCTCATAGTCCTGGGCTAAACAGTGCTGAAATGGGTTTTCTCTTTCCTTTCTTTGCCTTTGTGTCTCTCTCAGCCAACCTGGCTAATTACTAAATTTAATTGTGTCCCTGGAGGCAAATATAGACCTAAGAGAAGAAGAAGGGTCATAATCCCAGTTTGAGGGCTGTGGTAACAGCGGAGCTGGTCCAGTACTCCATAAACACAGTACCCAGGGATCTCTAACAACATACATTTACACAGACAGAGAGAGAGGGGAAAGTAGATGTAACATTTTCTGCGTATGCTCACTGTCAGGTTGTAGAGCATCATCTGTAGGAGCTGTCTGTGTGTCTGTGCTAGTTAGTTGTCTGAAACAATTGTTATTGCTACAATCAATGGGTTGACAGTCCAGAAAGATAGAAGCAAGGTGCATCTTCTTCTTTGTGCAGGTTTTCTGACATATTACAGATACTCAGCTGGCTGGTAGCCTTTTTTGTAAGCAGTGCATCATAGCGCCAATCAGCAAGCACAAAGAAGTTGGAAATCAAGTGGTTCTGACTCAAGAGCTGGTCTGCCCACGTTTCCCAAACTTTTGCAGACTGCTGTGTCTCCAGCCTGTTTGCTTGTGTGTGCATTTTCAAGCCCAGAGGTCTGATAACAAGTTCAGCCTGACAGCCTGACTCTGCCAATGAATACTAAAACAGCTGAGCTTGACAAACTCAGCAGGTAAAAGGATCAAAGCTGATCACAGCCTGTACAACTGAACCTAGCTGAGTCTTGCCTCACTGTTGGTAAGGTTGTGAATTATCTCAATTTTTCAGCCACCCAGACATCTGTTTTCCAGTATGTAATGACACCAGTAGCCACATGGGGCTGCTAGTCAATTTACTCTTGTATGCTTTGATCCCTGGTCTCAGCAACAAGGACAACAGCTGTTTGGGAGACATTGAGCATCATAACACATATCTCCCTTTCAGATGCCTCTACACAAAACCCATTTTGAAACAGAGTTAATCAGAGTTTGACAGTCTATATGAGGTTGCCATGGCTTTTCAGTGTGATTATGCTTTTTATCTATGCTGACATTTCTTGACTTGGACATGTGATTATTGAGGCTAGAGGGGTGCTTGCATACCTCAATTTGTATTACCTGACAGATACAGTGACGGTGTTAGACCACTGCCCTGGTGTCTTGGGATGGCGTTCAGACTTCTCCCTGACCGCACCTTGCTTCTGGATGTGCTTCCTGGATGTACGAGATGAGGACTCTGACCGTATGGGAAAAACTGCCACCAAGTTCAGAGTGGGCTGACCTGCCATCACCATCATCTCCGACTCCAAAAACAGAGGGAGGACAGAGAAGGGGCAGCGACTTGTGTCCACCTTAGGGGGGGGCAAACATTCATAACTCAGGATTTTACAATAATTAATAAAATCTAAATAGGTGAATTCGACAAAACATTTCCTCTATGTTGATCTGAAGGAGGAAATGAATTGTAGAGGCATATCCAGCCAACAATTGAAATGAAAGCAACTGGACTTTGAGTTGTCTAAGAAGACGTTTCACCTCTTATCCAAGGGGCTTCGTCAGTTCTCAACGCATGATGCGTTGAGAACTTTCCTACAAATAAAGGAAAGAGAGAATATTTACCTTACGCTTACAGCTCTGAAAAATACACACACGCACCAATTCATCTTTCATTTTACTTAATTTTATTTGGTGTGTATTGGAACTGTTGTTATCATGTTATGATTATCCAAATCAAAAATTGGACTCTGGACCGATCACTGGGCTGGGAGATGTAGAGAAGCATGAACATAGCTCTGTGTGCACTGGCTACTGAGTGCCAGGACAGCAGAGAGAGTGAGTAGTCAGAGGTCAAGTCTGCTGCCATGAAGGTGTTGGCATCGGCAGGTGACGGGCAGCTGATGTCAAAGACTTTGTGGCGTTCTTGGAAACAGCGGCTGATGAAGTGATGTTCGCTGTTGCTGACAACATGAGCAGCTGTCAGGACAATGAAAGGAATCCTGTGAGATCTCACCACTAAAATGATTGAGCAACGGTCAGAGTCTGAGGAGCTGGAGCCATCAGCCATCTGTCTGATGTTCCAGTGAAGCCTCATCCATTATGAGTGACTTAAGAGAAGGTTAACGACCTGTCAAAGTTTCGTGGCTCCTGTCTCCAGGTATTAAAGGGCTTTCTTGCTGAGGTACTGGCCTTGTTATCTCCACAGAGTCCACACAGATCACACCTGTCCACTTTGTGGTCTGTTGCTTCTGATGTTTTGGGTATCACAGTCAACAGCTGTGAAAATATGCCAGAAAAAGGAATCAAGGTTGGTTGCACGCACAGTCCACAAAGAGACAAAAGTAAAAGAAGAACAAGTCAACTCTGCAGCAACTAAAGTGAAAGTGGCTTTGAAAGAGGAACTGCAAGAATTTTGTAAAAAAATTGTGAGGACAACCAGGTGAAGCAGATTAAAACTGGTGCTGTAGGGACTCTGTAACATCAGCTTGACATCCTCACTAACAGTAAGGAATGATCAACAGTGATCAAAGTGGAGGATCTGATCAGGGAGGACAAGCTGTCCGTCTTCTGATGACTTCTCTGAGCTGTCCATCGTCTGATCTTGTCAGTGCAGCTGAGAAGATTAGTTTGTTCTGTAGCTGTGGAACATGTGCTCAGGCAACTCTTTCCTGCTCTGTTCACCTGGGGGTATGGGTCTGGCTCTATGGGTCCATTCAGGCAATGAGCAGCATCAGCAGGAGGTCGGAGGGGACAATCAGAGGAAGAGAAAGGTTCATTTCCTCCAGAAGCTTCCAAGGAAGATCCAACTCAAAATGCAGAAAGCAACATCTGTGAATGGATCTGAGGACACACTGGGCGTCACCAAGCTGAAGAGGGGGAGTGTTGAACTTCCAGTCTTTCAGATGAGGATTTCTTTTTATACGTGCTGAGGCCAAGGCAGACTCAGACTCAGACTCAGACTCAGACTCACTTCCTCTTTTAAAAAATCTAATGTTCTTGCAGCTCACCTGGGAGGCTTGAACCACAAGAACTAAAAGAACCTGTGAACTTCAAACATCTGAAGTTCATTTGGAAGGATTTAGGAACTCAGCTGCACAATGGCATCAGTACTGTCACGTGAAGTCCAACCACAACAACTTCAGCCTCAGCAGGTCAACAGTGCACCACCACCACAGAAGAAGAAACATCACTGATACAAAGAAAAGCCCTGCTAAAAAGCAGGTGTAGTATAAAAGGTCTATAAAATTAATAAACAGACTTGAATGAAATGTCAGAGCCAATTTATGTTTTATTTCTTGTTTCAACACGTGCAAAAACTCAGTCTGATATTTATTATCAGCAGGTACAATACAAGTCAAATCCTTATCATATGACATAGTTATTACAGTACCTATATGGCAGTATAACATACAGTGACATCTGCAAATGCCTGGGAAAACTAGCATGACATTGTGAAAAAGGCTGGTTTTAAATGGTTTGATGGATTGCAGTATGTAATCTGTATTATGTGTCCACACTCTTACAGCTAACCAATATAACCACTTTATGTTTTGATGATGGAGCTTTTTTTGTTTTTATGGGAGACTTCACATGTCAGATATTTAAACTAAACTGTAAGTATATTTTTAATAGATCATCCACTACTTGTGAGAACATTATTGAAGTTTCATGTCATGCCAGCCCACACAGAAATATACTAATAACTACTCATCAAAAGTATGACAGTTACATATAAAGAGCATAAATAAACCTTTATTCGAAGCAATATCAAATACTACTGCAGTATATGGTGTGCAGAGGTTTTATGGTTCCCATCTAATCAACATGTTTGTGCATCTGACAGTTGGCCTGTGCCTCTATTCATTAAAGTAATCAACTCTACCACCCTGTTCTGCATTTGAATTTTCATGTTGAGTGATCGGGATAAAAGTCTGATGTAAATGGTACAGTATGCCAAGCCATCTGCTAAAACTCCACAGCTAGTACAAGAGAAACACCTCCAGTGAATGCCTAAAGCTCTGTCCCCTGGTGTCCAGTAGAGGGAGAGCCAAACCACTCAGACCTACAGTGACATACCCACCATCGAAGTCACCAATTAAACACACATGGAGCATAATGGAATGCTGAGCAGCACAAGATGCAGTAACCAGATATTTTTACTATTTCTATGGTTACATTAAAATTTCAACATATTTTTTTCCTCTTAAGCCTTCGCCTGGCCATCTTTTAAGCTGCAATCCACCTTTACACTTAGCCACCATTGCTGACCATGCTGGCAAGAGAACCTTCAGCTCCCTGGGGATCTAAGCCGAGCTTTTGGAGGTCAAGGCCCATGGCGACCAACATCTGGAGCAGGGTGAGCTCCTGCTGGGTGGCCTGGTCCACCAAGGCTGGGCAGGTGGGGTTGCACTGGGGCCACTGACAGGTGTCCACCAGGTGGAAAGGACAACCTTTGGCAGGGGTCCTGTTATTACGTGTTGCCTCCAGACTCCGGTCCCAGCACTGCAGTGCCCGTGGCAGAGAGGTGCCTCTGACTTGGAAAGTCATCCAATTACTAAAAGAAAAAAAAAAAGTCAGGGATTAGAGGAAAAAAAGGAAAGCAAAAGAATAGGTAAGTTACTGAGAACAGGGAAGTATGATGCAGCCTCCCATCACAAGGTTTGCAGTTTGCTTTGGATACTTTTGCTCTTTGGTATCTCAGGTATTAGAGCACAAAACAGCAACTGCAAGCCTGAGGTCCTCCCAGGAGGAATCCTACATTAGTGCGCCAAAAGTGAGTGTGTTCAAGGGACACCCAGGGGGTTAGGGTGTGAAATGGCATTTGGCAACATGATGTGACAGGATGAACATGTAAGCAGAGACAGCAGTGTAATTTCAATAAGTAACAAGCAGCTTGCAAGAAACAAAAGAGGCTTCAGATATCCACGCTTACCTTTTAGTGATCACTGTGTGGGAAAGGCAAGACGCGGCAAATACAGCTCTGAAAAATACACACACTTCGATTCATCTTTCATTTTACTTTATTTTATTCGCTGTGTATTGGAACTTTTGTTATCATTTTGTGTTTATCCAAATCAGTTGCTGGGAACTTACGTGACATCTCTCAGGGAGCTCTTGAGCTCCTGGCCCAGGTTCCGTATGTACTGCCACTGCTCCTCAGACAGACTCTGCCCTCCCATGTAGATGTTCTCCACCCTCAACTGCTCCTCATCGAACAGCCACTGCACAACAAACAGTGGGGCTGCAGGGGACACAGAATTCATCATCAAAGCCACTCTAATCAGTGTGTTTTCATTAAAAACAAGTCACTCATGGGGAGCTTAGTTTCTTTTAATCATATTGGTTTACTCCATGACTTTACTGTTTTGTCTCAATGTCACAGTTCCCATCAGCATTGTCTCTATTAGCAGCAGCAAAATTGAGCAAAAAGGAAAATGTTGGACTACTTCTTAACATCTTCTCAACTTCTCTGCTGGATGTCAAAACAGTTCAGCAAAACAAGATTGCTTGGTAAAAATATAAATAAAAGACATTGTTTTGGAGGCAGCACAAATTGTCAATTTGCAAACTGTCAAGTTCAGACTGTCAGAAATTGTCAAATTCTGCACATAGGGTCTTAAAAATTAAGTGCAGGCAAATCATTCATTCATTCATCTTCTACCATTTATTCCTTTCCAGGTCGCAGGGGATGCTGGAGCCAATCCCAGCTCACAGCGGGTGAGCGCTGGGTACACCCTGAACAGGTCGCCAGTCCATCACAGGGCCAACACACAGAGACAGACAGAGACAAACAACCACTCACACTCAGACTCAGACCTATGGACAATTTAGAGTCACCAATTAACTTAAACATGATGTCTTTGGATGGTGGGAGGACACCGTAGTACCCGGAGGAAACCCACACAGGCACTGAGAGAACATGCAAACTCCGCACAGAAAGGTCCCAGACCGGGAACCGAACCAACAACTTTCTTGTTGTGGGGCAACAGTGCTAACCAATATGCTTTCTTCAAGAGGGTTTTACTAACATTGGCCATTAGTATTTAAAATTAATCAAACTCAAAAATATCATATTTCAGAAATCAATGTTATTGTATGATTATATAACACCATGACAAACTTAGGTACCAAGTAGCACTCACAGGTCAAGGTAGAGTAAAGTCTGTGTCCAAAAAAGCACTGCCACTCTTCTCCTCTCTTATAGATTTGCCGGCATCTATCAGGAACAACACCATTCCACAGCCTGAGGAAAAAACATAAATCTCAAACACAAATTTGAACCCCTTTTTGAACAACTTTTTAAAAACCAAAGGAAAAAACAAAATTTTGTAAAAGCACTTTTTCAAATTTGGCCTCTGTCCAATGAAACTGACGCTTAACCTTAAATATGTACAGGTGTGAGAGGGATGCACATCTTCACCTGAGTCCTATCTTGATGGCATCTTCAGGTGAGCAGGAAACAGTCTCAGGACAATTAGGTGATCTCTGGTGCTTACTCTCTAAGAACCAGCCAGAATCCACAAGTCCCCGGACCTGAGCTTCTGCCCCGAGCAGCTCCAGCTGACTGGCTACCCGTTCAATATTCAGCAAAACACCTGTCCCACCCGCACTGTAGGGGTCACAAACATCAATAAATAGTTTGGCTCTAATAGAGATGTTTTTGTTTTGGGTATCAAACTGACAACATGTGCCAACACGGAAGTGAAAATTTAGCAGCTTTGCATTCATACAATGTATCTTGTTTTAGAGCTTGGGGTGTCATGACAACCATGTTGTTAACCTAGGAGGAATGTTCACCATTTCAGGGCAAGGCCCTTTAATAGACATTATGTCATTGTCCACAGTTGACTGTAAATATCTTTATTGTTGACAAGAGGATGCACCAAAAATAATGTTTATTGTTGGCCACAGGCATGGTCCAGATGGGACGGGGATGCAGGCTCATGTCCAAAAGCTGTGATCAGCAACATAGCACAAGTAATAAAACAAACTCACCTTGTACCAGACAGCATTACAACCTTGGCTTGCTTTATTCCTTTGGGGACGAGGTCTTTGATGACCTCGCGGATGATCAGGGATCCCATGAAGGTATACCCAGCTGATAACAAACACAGAAAGAAAATGTTTGGGAGGACTACAAACAGAAAAGTTACTGTGACTAACTGTGTCCTCTTTTCACCAAGGTAGACACAGATCTGCCACTGTAATGAGACATCCTATCAAAAGGATCTTTGAGACTCTGATTAAACTTACTTGCATTTGTATTCATCTCTCTCTCTTTCTCTCTGCCTTGCCGTGGCCTTGGAGGAGGAGTTGGGGCAGGCCCAGTGCCACTCCATACATCACTTGAACAGTATGGGATGAACCTGCAGAAAAGGATGCCAGTGCATTTGTTTGTTTGCAGCAGAGAAACACCATCAAAACAATGTATTTTTCCCATAAAAATTAACTCATTGGGCTGCAGGGTGGCTAATCCGTCGTTTTTCGGGGTAGGATGATGAGCCTATGATGAGCCTCTGTAAATTATTGGCCACCATCAAATAAAGCACCAAAAGTGTAGTGAATTGAGCGGTGGCGTGATTTAGTCTTTTATTCTTAGCCTTCACTACTCTTCATTTGTAAAACGAGAGTTGCATTGTTTCTTCAATGAAATGGTCTTACTTTAAAGCTGCACTAATGAAGATTTTTAACAAGAGATCAAATAATGTGTGATGACAAAAGACCAGAGAGGATTCCCATCTCACTCTATTGGTCTCCTCAGGTCTGGAGTACTTTTAGTTTGTCTCTCAGAAGTGCCAAAAAAAATCAATTAGTTGAAAATCAGCTAGAGGCACAAACAAAACAAAGTCCATAGCTGTTTTATTATGACAGCCATTAGATTATATTTTAATGTGCACAGAAATGTAAACATTTCACAAATGTCGGCCATCTGCACACAAACAATAATAGTGAGGATGCACAGGTACTTACACAATGTTTGCATTATGCCAGTGTGGGTTTTCCTCTACTTGAGAGGACAGTATTCCAGTTCCTGTAAATCCAGCAGAGACCAGACAGATGTCCTTTTAGTTCACTGAGGATTATGTAAAGAAAGTCACACTTTGGGCACATATATGACATGCTTTTTAAAACATGGCCAGCTGACCTACCTCTTTTTGTTTGGGGCCACCCTGCTGAGCTCATTAGTCGGGGGATATTTTGGTACCTGGAATCACAGGTCTCTTTGCTGTAGCAGCACCAGCCACCTAAAAATAATAGAAACTAATATGAGATATCTTGTGCAGCACGGGAGACCCTCATTAGCCCATCATTTAGGCCTGTGAGGAATGAAAAGAGAAAGCAATGCACCTGTTGACCGGTTTGCTGATACATTTACATTTACAAACATTTACTGACAGTTTGAATGCAGAAGAAAAAAAATCATTAAGTTGACAAAAAGTCAGGTCCTGGTTTTTGGTCCTGGTCTTTCATCTTGTGCATCTTACAAATACAACAGCACTATGATATATATGAAGCAGTTGACTTTGACTTGATAAATTTAGCAAAACCAGTTTGCTCGACACTATTGCATAAAGCAATACACTCATAAATCCTAACTCTTATCACTTTAACCAGGTAAAATGCTTTTGCTTTGGATCGGTTTCACTCTGAAGGAGGAGCAATCCACCTGAATATTCCCCATCCGAAGTCCATCAAAGAGACGAGCAACAACCAAAAAAGGAGAAAACACAAGATGATGGGACAAGATGACATCCCCATCAAAATTCCAGTGGGGGCATCGCGCCAAAACAAGCTGACCTTTGGGGACCAAAATTATCCAGTTGGGTTTTTAAATACTCACCTTCCAGAAATAACAACCATCGGCGGCTTCCTCTGAACTCCTTAAGGTAAAACCTGTGGAACCACAATTGAACAGAAATTAGGAGATAGTTATGAGAAATGTTGATGTTGTATGTAGCTGGTAAATCGCTATATGACTCAGCAGATCAAAAATTAAAATAATAAAAACATCTCACCCAGCCGCTGTTCCATCATTGCACGTAACTTGGATGTTCTTCAGGAAGTGCAGCCTCATATCATCTGTCTGTTGCCCAGCTGCTCGTGCAGCAGCAGTGCCCTCCTGTCCTGCTTCAGCTGTGCCTCCAGTGGCTCTTGTGCTTCCAGCACCTCTTGTGCTTCCAGTGCTTCCGGTGACTCTTGTGCTTCCAGCACCTCCAGGGACTCGTGTGTTCCCAGCACCTCCAGTGACCCTTGTGCCTCCGGTACCTCCAGTGCTTCCAGGATTCAAATCAACTGCAGGGGGTGACTGAACATCTCCTCCTTGGTTCCCAGCAGATTTCTTGGTGGACTTGCCACTGGCCTTAGCATTGCGGTTGTTCTGACACCATATTCCCCCGAGCAAAAGCAAGAAAGCAACCTGGCCCAGTATCTTCATATCTGTGGAAACATGAGAGAAGGTATTCAACTCAACTCAACTCTTATAATCTGTTTTGTTATGCACCTGCAACCATGAAAAATGACTGCTAGCTACTACTAGGATCCACTCTAATAACCCATAGCTTGTTATGTAAATAAATCCCTCACTTGTGGACAGAAAAATGAGCTTACCTGTCTGAGAAGAATCAGCTTTGAAGACTGTTGCTGAGGCACCTTGGGGTCAGGCAGATAAGTAGAGTGGGGAGTGAGAGGTTCAGAGCGCAGTGACCAGGTGTGAGAGGAGGATGCCAGTCATGAGTGATGAAGTTTTGACCAGGTTTCGATGAAGCTTGCAAATCAACGGTGAGCTTTATAGTGCCACCATATGGATCAGATTTCCTACCGTTTTCTATTGCAGCTCCTGCCAGGCCCTGAGATAAACTGCTGACGACACACCACGAGGGGAGGTACTGGAAGGCAAGTTGTGGGGAGAAAGGATAACACACATGTCTCTTCAACATATTTCAAGTCACTGCACACACCCACCACCTGGCAGGTTCTCATCTGACCATGCCTCAAAGAACAAGCTTCCTTTCTCCCCATCCCCTCCATTCATCTTCCACCCACCTCTGATTCCCAGGTATTTGATTTAAACATCTACATGGTTGGCATAACTGCATAATGACTTTTCATGGTATATGACCCAGAGGTCATTGGAGCCCACACCTCAAACACTTTCCGACACAGGAATGAATAGTACCGTAAGGTTCCCGCGTGGTCAACAATTTAGTTGACACTCTCAAGGCACAGGTGGTGAACACCAAGCACACCACACATGCTCCCAAACTTTTTAAACAAGTCTCTACAGTAGAAATAACTATAAGAGAAATTTGCCAAATAACAGGTGCTGGACTGTGTTAATCTCCTGCAGAACAACCATTATATGTTTTGTTTTTCTTTTTAAAATTATTATATCATGAGAATATTAATTTGTATTTCTTGATATTGTACTATAAAATAATAACTTGTCCACAATGGGAGAAGAAATAGAACCTCAAACACCTGAAATCTGTGCTTATAATTCTTTTGTATGTAATTGTTGAAATTAGAACAAAACTGGCTCCACAAATTTATTTTAGTTATTTTAATCAATGAAACTTGTGACTTGTGAGTTGTGACTGGGACTACTGCAAACATGGTCTTAAATGTGATTTCTTTCAAGTGTGGCTTTCTGTTACACAGCATAAGAAAACATGATTCAGAGTAAACTATTTTACCAGCTTGAAAACTTTAAATATCTCTCCATGATTGTAAAATAAACTTTTACATGGATGACATGGATTTATGCATATCTCAGATTCTTTTTAAACTACCATTGAGAATTTTAAGTTCTCCAGCATTGCAATAAATTTGAATTTTATTAACGTTATTCTTATCCTTAAGAGTAATATGTACATAAGACACACTGGTTACATTGCTGAGGCAGCTCTAAATTAGAGGGTGTGAGGGATATGCTGCTATCTCCACTCTGAGACTTTTAGAAACCATTTTTAATTCTAATTTTTAATATTTCAAAGTCAGTTTCAAATGACGATAACACAAATGCTCAGAGTTCAGAACAGTTAGATTAAAACTTCACAATCCTTAAAAGGTTTCGTTCAGTGGGTAGTGAGGTGTCTTTACCTCCAGTTGTGTCCCTCTTTCCCAGGCTCCTTGGTGGCAGGTTAGTTTAGCTTTCCTTTGGTGAAGAAAGTGACAGAGTGTTTGAAACTGATCTGTGAGTGTCCCCACTGGGATGGCTATAGGGTGACGTACCACCAATTGCTGAGGAGATCATGAGCCCCAGGGCTCTGAAATTCTCATCAATGAAATGCACACCATCCTGACGTGTCAATCACAGCCAATAATGATCACTAGGGAGGCCAGGGGCTGCGTGGGGCTGCACGGGGCTGCATGGGGCTGCTGGGACTAAAGGACTGCAGTGTGGCAGGGGGTCTGCAATTGAGCAAAGCACAAAGGACAAGATTAAATACATTATAATTAAGACAATATATCTGCAATCTACAATCCCTGTAGGAGACAGAACACATTGACAACAGCAGATTCATTCTGCATGCAAACTTGAAATATAAAACACATGAAGGGCTGTGCAAAGATTTCGGTTTGAAAAGTACTCATTAAAACTTAATGATCATGTCAAAAGTGCACTGTAAAGCACCCCCTTTTATTTTGGGTGCGGTATATATCTCTTATGGCAAATCAAACAGTATGTACAGTATACAGCATGTTGCCTGCAATAATCATGCAACAATTTCTAGACTTATAAACACAGCAGACAGATTTATCAACATTTGTCTTTTTGCTTTGGCAGGGGAAAAAAATGGTATTTTGTCTCATTCTCAAGCATTTCATGCTATTTTAGCTACTTTCAACTAGGGCCAGAAAGAAAACAAAACTACTCAGAAATATGTCTGTGAGATCATTGGCACCTACGTGCAATAAAAAGGTACCCTAAGGACATCACTATACTGAATTTGATCTACCGAGCTGAAAAATTTTTCATTCCTTCAGTTGTCTTGAAGCATGCACACTACCATCCGTCTTCCCAGAAATCAATGCAACAATCTGTTTAACAGATACCTCAAATAGCTGAAAAACGAAAGAAGTTGCAGTAAATCTATCACTGTTGCTCCAGAATGTCATGAACAGAGAGACGGCATTGCTGCTATTTTGTTTTTCTTTTGACATGAGATTGGACAGAGTGATACGTTTTTCACATGAGGCTTCAGATCACTGGATTAGAGTGAGTTTGTGTTCGACAGCTCCAGTGATTCAACTCGGAGAACCTGTAATGGGTCAAACATCGTCACCATCAGCATCTGCAGACACACACTCACACACCACACAGTAAAGTGAGACCTGACACACTTCTGGAGTCCCTTTACTTTTGAAAAACAAACATTTTGCTCCCATATGAGGCCCAGGAGACATGTTGAACTTCATCTTGACAGGGGCAACAGCTTGACCCCTTGTGCATAGGAAGCATTCTTTCTCCTCTTCTGTTGTTATTTTTCACAGCCAACCTACAATGTCAGGACACCTAAAGCCAGGGTGGTCTGGGCACTTTGTCTGCTGAGCATGTGTGTCATCACCAGCTTCGAGCTGAGGGCTTCGGCCTGCGAGCTTGAACATTTGTCAGCTGATGGCTTCAAACAACAAGCCAGAGACAGCAGTCATATGCTGGATTCTTACACCCGCACCGCAGCGCAGAAAGATTGTGACTCACTGGTAACAACTCCAAACAAAATCCAACCACATGGACAACAGATTAAAACCTTCGAGTGGCTTGATCAATGAGGTCTTATTTTGGTACAAATTAAAACACCTGTGTTGTATGAAGAATGAAAGACAAAAACCTTCAAGTATGTTTGAGATCAGCTCCCCTTGACATGTCATGTGTAATTTGACAATCGAACAATAATATCAATCTGAACTTATGTTATCACCAGCAGTGGAGGGCGTAGCTAGTAGTAAAAGGGCCATGATTAATAGGAGATGAGGCTTGCATTTGTTCAAGCTTCTGGATAACTAGAGATGATAGATATGAGCCCCCACCATAGAAAGACCGCCAGAGCTCTCCATTCAATCAGTGAGGACAAATGATGGGGTCTTAGCAGGACCAGCGTAAAATGCTGTGCCACTGCAGGAGGGTAGCAGCTGGAGCGGGCAAAACAATCCCAACAACCAGGTGTTAAGAAACCTTGCGTGGTGACCTTCTGCAAACTGCCAATGCATCAATCTGATAGATGGAAGAAATGTTGGCGGCAGGGATACAGGGGGGAGGGGGGTTGTAACAGGCATAGAAAAGTGATAGTGATAAGTGATAAGTGAATATGGTTGTTTGGATTTGAAAGACTGCAGCTCATTCTGCCAAACTCTTCACAAACAACTACATGAACTCTCCCCTTTACTGATGTAGAATATTATCATCATCATCATCATCAGAGTAGAATATTTTCCTTTATGAACCACAACCACTATCGTAAAGCGCCAAACATCAGACCAAACTAAAATCAGAGAGTTAAAAGAATCTCATCACAAACACAACCATTGCATAGCTAAAATACTCCCTTCACATGGTTTCTATAGGCCCTATTTTGTCCTGCTGCCTAGGTGGTTATTCATTAAGAGGGGACAGACATACTGTGGTGGAGTGAACAAGCTTTAAGTTTCTTTTGAGCTGATGACACAGTTGAGCAGTAATGTGGCCTTGGAGTCATGCGGGATGAACCACCGGGCTTGTCGGTGCAGTGATGGATACCAGCATAGACACCATGCTCAACTCCAACACTAGACAATGGGCCCTTCACATAAATCCTCTCATATGATCGGCAACGCAACTATCTGAGTGCGAACAACTGTGCAAGGCCCATCTGATAAGAAGATATACACACCTCAATGTCTAGTTGTGCACTTGACATCATTAAATGCCCTTAAAAGCGTCTGAGCACTTTGCGTAAATCAGTTTGTGACGCTCACAGATGCGTGATTAAGGGCTTAAATCATTTCAGTGACAGCAGCACAGCCAAGTTAGCAGTTCTGTCAATCTGCTCTTAAGGACAACGCTCCTGGAGTGCCAAATGCAACACATCAACATGCTAGAATGCTGCTGTGCAGCAGGTACAATGTTCATCATCACAGTTTAGCATGTTAGAAGGTATTTAGCCATGAGAAAAAGTATGAGACAAATAATAACTTTAACTTGATTGTTTTGCTAAACAAACTGAAGAGTCACCTATATGAGGTCCCATGATAAATGTCTGAACAAAATTTGATATTAATAGCAGGGACCAAAGTTTTGAGCTGACAACTTGATCAGGTGAAGGCATGTCTACATGCCAGTTCACTTTTGTTAATTTGAAGTGACACAGTTTGGAGGAATAAAAGTCAATTTTAGAAAAAGCCCATTGATGAACCTTCCTCGAAGACTGACCTTGGTGTGTTTGTCTTTCTTCCAAAGCGATTGGTAGGTGGCACCATGTGACAGGCCATAAATCAGAGATTCTAGCTGAAGTGATGTCACCTCATGCTGCAAAGACATGTGGACACATGATCGCAACTCTTTCTAAACACACAACCCCCAAAATATTTTTTATTGGTTTAGATAATCAGATGCCCATGGGCATGCACATATGCATGGTATATATCTTACAGCAGAGCAATTTAACCTACATTCACAGGTTTCTCTTTGGCTGAGTGAAATGAAAAAGAAAAAAAAAAAATCCATGACTTTCAGACCAAACTCCATTTCAAATAAACTTAATTTAGCAACTCTGTGAAGCATAGCAACGAAAGTTTACAGTGACATAACATGTACAGTACTGGTCAAAAGTTTGGACACACTGTTTCATTCATTTGATTGGGAAAGTGTGTATGTACATGTATATGTATAGACAGTGGAGTAAAAATGTTTACTGTTTACTATTTATAGAGTTGCCTGTTTGAGTGTGCTGTTTTTCAGACCACTGTTGCACTGTCTGAATACTTGACCTGGATTACCAGAAATACGTGAAAAGCTTAAGTGAATCAGTTCAGCTGATGACCACTCATTTCTGGGAAGCCCTTGTTAAAGGATCAAGTACTACTACATACTCAAATAAGTATGCTGGATTCATTCATAAAATCTATGGTGACATGACAGTTAGCATCTGTGTTAGTTTGACTATACAGCTATGTGAGCTGTGGTCATCAGGTTAAATATATTATCAATTGTACAATTGTTGTTTTGCTTTGGGGTTTTTTTTTTTGTCCTGTTTCATGGTGTTTGTCCAGCTTGTATTGTTTTAATAAAAAAAAAAAAACTAACATATTATCACTATGTTACCAGAGTTTAGGTTGAATCTATGCTGAGCCATGTCATACCAGAATACACAGTTTCGTTCTCAATGTTGTGAGTGGGTATATATTAGTAAAAAACAAGGAAATAAAAGCAGACATAGGCCAGTGTCTTTATTAAACTGATTCCTTTTATCAAAATGAGACACAGAATATGAAGCATATGACAAGAATATATTTAAGTGGAAATACAACTATTTACCTTAAAAAGCACAAATGTTAAATGATGTCCTCAGGGGACAAAGAAAACAATGCTTTTTTTTACAAAAACTTTTTTGGGTGGGTTGTGCTTGTATGTCAACAACCATTCTAGATAATATAGTTTGTCTTACACCTCACATAACTCCCCAAAAGACATACTGATATAATCAGAGGATAGGTGATATTCTCTTAAAGGATGACTGCATTAAATACTTTAGTCAATTTACAAAATGTGAAAGGAAACATTTTAAAAGTTGGCACACATTAAATTAACACAATCAAACTCCAAGCTGCTGATTCTAACAAGAAACAATATCTATTCAGGCCCCCATGGCTACACATGGGCCTCATGCTACCTATTAGTTACTATAAATCCCAGAAAGGCCTGATGACTGACAGTCTGCACATATTTAAGCCAAGAAGCAATACAATCTGTATCCGAAAGCTTTTATGACTCACAGGGATTTGTGTTATTCATGCTGCTCAAAATTTACAGCCACAATTATTCACGGCTAGCAAGACAGTCCCAGTACAGTTAAGTTTTATTGCTCGCTTCAAATTCTTGATGCAAATTTTTCAGTCAGTTTAAGCAGATTCCTTCAGAGACAATTCTGAGAAAAGGACCTAAACACATGAAGTGTTGATTGCACTGATCTGAGCACTGAGCACCCTGATATACTGAAAATGTATTACATATAGGTATTGGGCATTACATAGAAGGTTTTGTTATGCCTCAAGTTAAACATGGCAACTAATTTAGATGTAGAGCTGATGGTTATTAACACTAGTGCTGTGACTGAGTCATCACTCCTGTTTTTATTTACCTGTAATTTAATCACCCAAGATGGTTCTACGGATGGAGCTGTACATTTGTTGCTTTATTTAAACAGTTGCACCTTGCTATAAAACTGTCAGCACTATTAATCTGGAGCTGAACTAGTGAATGATAGTCTACCTTTGATTTGCAAAGCCGCCAACTGTTTCATGTTGCTTATGTCAAGTGGGTGACCTCCTAAGACCATTCAAATGACTGTCATGCCTTTTCATCCATGTCACATCTAAACTAATTATGCTACACTTGTTTACTTAGTACAGGTGAGAAAGTGAGAGTGCTTTTATGGATTTAATAAAAAATACTTGTGGTCAGCAAAATTAACCAATTAATATAATCTATATGCTATTACTTATTACTAAGGACAAATATGAATAAAAAGGGTTAAACATTTGGCAGCCAAAGGACATGTCAGATATTACACCGAAGCAGTTCTCATAGAATTGCACTAATTTTTTTTTATCTTATGTGATCAATGTCATCATCATTTTATGGTATGATGAAATGCAGAGAGGAACCTGTGATCATTGAACTAGACATTTTATGCCAGGGTCCAGGTTATTTACCCAAGTTTACATAAATAAGCATGGCAGAGAAGGGGTTGTATAACTTCAGCTTTTACTCAGCCTGATGGACAGTAAAGAGGAACCTATTTTTAAGGAATAGAGGCCATACGACACATTAACCCTTGAGGTCAGGTCTGATATGCAAACCCACCCCAGCTAAAATAACTCATCTGACCTCATACTGGGTAAAATAGATCAGAGCTTGTGAACCTGGGCAACAGCTCTGAGACACTAATATACAGATGGGTGATCACTTCAAGTGAAAGCCTGAACAAATGAGTGGTGAGACACCTAATTAATACCAACGGCGTGAGAGTTTACTGAATGTACTCAATTAATCTGATGAAATTTTTCTTGATCAATCACTTGTTTGGTGTTGGATAATCTATCAACAATTAAAAATGCTTGACAAACAGTCCAAACCCTTTAGTCATTCAGTTTACCATTGTGTGATGAAGAAGAAAAGAATCAAATTCACACAAGTGGGAGGCTGGAGGAACCTCTGGCATAAGATATATCAACTCCTCACCAGTGTAAATTGTATTAATTGCAACACTCTGGATTATGGTAGAAATGTGTTAAACTAATCTAGATGAGGCTAAAACAGCCATGCTTGCAGTTCTGTGAGGCTTGTACTTTAGTGCAGTCTTGCTTTGTGCTAAACGGTAATGCAAAAAATCTATTAAACCCATCACCATCGTCATAACCCCCCCCCCCCTGAAAAAAAAAACAAAAACAGTGGTGTGTCAGTGGTGTGTCTCAGAATTGTCGACTGAAGACATTTTCCCAAGGCTTTGTCTGTTTCTAACCTTCATTTATTTAATTTTTTTAACCCATGCTGTGCATTAGGATTTCCATTTAGTGATCACAATTATATTGCCACAAGAGACAAATTATCATCAAGAGATCTCATTTAATTCCTATAAGCTCCTGCTATGGACCATAAATCACTGCATCACCATGTTTCACATGCTTGAAAAGGATAAAGCATGGGTAAAGGGCCATGGGTGAGTATTCAATGTACACTGAGGACAAACTGATACTGACTAAGAGGGGAATGAACACTTTGCATGACCTGCTGAAAGGCCTAATAGATTACGGGGCCCTGGACAAGTCCTCACAGTGACCTAATGTACCCACGACAGCTGTGTGAGGGTGCTTAGTAGTTAGGCCAGAATGACAAGTCATTGCTCAGTCTGATATATGAACTATTACACGTGAAACTGGAGAGTTTGTTGAAGGGTATGATGGCATGACCATGCCCATATCAATATGTGCTTATCATATTGGTATTTATCTCTCAAAGACAAGTATGATCTTTAAGCGCATGCAAATATTGTGCATTCCTGCATGTGAAGCTCCCTGACTACAGCGGTATCAAGGTACTAAAAACATATGTCAGGTAATAGAATTTTATTTTCTGTAAATTCACATCAGTTAAATACAAAAGTGTTTATTATTTCAGATATTTTCTCAACAACAGTGGCTTGAAAAAATTAAAACACTTCTCTCTCACAGTCCAGAGATCTGCCATTTTATTCAGGAGATGTCACCTCCACCAGCTTAAACAATCTATGAATGACATATTGTACAATGCAATAAAGTTTTGGTTCTTGTAGATTACAATAAGTGTTTGGATGCAGTACTTTTTTTGTAACCATTTTTGGGGATTTTCATGCCTTTATTGAGATAGTGAGTGGCAGAGAGGCCAACGGGAAGCAGGGAGAAAGAGAGGGGAATGACATGTAGCATAGGTCCACGGGTGAAAGTTGAACCCGAGACGCTGTGATGGGTGGTGTGCACATTAACCACTTGACTGCCACGCTGCCTGCATACAGTTCTTTTAATCCGGTGGAGGTGCAAATAAAACTCAAACAAAACCCTTTACAAAAGCTGAGCCAAGATATCAAAACAACCATTTGAAAAAATTTATGTTTAAATACAGAGTTAAATACGCTGAGAAACATATATTGCAGCTTTGCAGCCCAGCTGTATTGCGTTTTTTAGAAGCCAGTATCCAGGCAGCTGAAATAAAAAAAAAAAAACAAAACAAAACATGATGAGATCACAGTAGTTTAAATGATATTAAGTAATAACTCAAAGGCAATGATGATATAATAATTTGATCAACTTTTTCTGAGACTGAAGCATGAACTTTTAATGAAAAGAAACACCACCAGATATAAAGCAACACAAATATTATTAGCCAACCAAGAGAAAAGAATGAACCTACTGTTTCAGCATCATGCTCCAATCCCGTATCATGATGGTGCATTTCATCGTCTCTGAATTCCTTTATAACCTGATGAAATATTGCCCAACATATTGATGTTCAAAGTAAATTTGTTCTGATTTCATCCCATTAGTGGCCCGTTTGTCACATGACTAGACAATTATGTGGAGATCAAGAGACAGAGAATCAGTTTTTTTTTTAATCTGTTGCTCTTTTGAATTGTTAAGAAAAACCTCGCTCATGTGTATGAGAGAGAGAGAGCGAAAGAAAGCAAAAGATCTGAAATTATTATTAAAAATGCTCTGATTATTAAATGTGAGTAGTTGAATGACTAATATTTCATTATTGCAACTATTTTGTTTTAAAATAGCCATAAAATAAATTAATTTTCCTGTCATTACTCAGGCTGTCTAAGAAAGAGCAAGAGGGAAAGTAACTGTAATAAAAGGATGCTCTGAGCATGAACACAATTTTATAACCCTACTGGATGTACCTATAAAACAAGACTACTGATGTTAGCACTGCTAAGCAAAATGAATATTACTTTATTTGACTGTGCACAGTCACTGTGACACAGATTAAGTTGCGAACTTTATTACTATCTGTTGGGTGCTGGTAATCCATTATACTGGGAATTAGTAACCTACTGTGATGTGCCGGAGTGGAAAATAGATAAACTGTGACATTAATATTCCTCAGTGCCAAATTAATGTAATTGCTTGCTCAAGTCACTGAAGGAACAACGTTAAAAAGCAATCAGACCTAAACAGACTCTTTCTGCAGTTGGAAGTGAAGAAAGACATGCAGAAAATTTAGAAGGGTCCAGCCTGTATGAATTCACTGCAGCAAACAGAGATAAGTGTAATGATGTCGAGTTTAGTCCAGAGAAAACTTCCTTCGCATCATTTCAATGTCATTAGCCAGTGAACCATCCTTTTGACTCATTTATGTATTCCCTACAAGATGTGTTATTTCACATTTATTTCACTTATTCATCTATTTATATCATATTTTTACCACTCTAAGTAACACATTCCTGAAATAGCAACAAAATTGAATTTGCAGACACACATGGCATGCAGCTAACCCAGCATATTATACAGAGCTGTATATAATGATTGGTGATGTATAGCTTTCCCTACTGCTAAGTAAAACATAGTCAGTGCTCTTAAGTTGCGAGGAAACAAGTAGTTACTCACATTTAAGAGTTCAATGTATCTCTCTGGGTCCTTCTCCATCAAAGCTCTTATCTGGCTGTTGTAGTGCTCTGAGATACTCTCCTCCACCGCCACAGTGCAGGCCATGGCCCCCTCTTTTCCCAGCACTGCAGTGGATGCCCCTGGGAGAGATTTAAAAGTAGAGAAGTACACAGTTTATAAGGCAAAATCTGATTATATTGAAACCGCAGGAGACGAGCTAATAAAATAAGGTTCAAGCCCAGCAAAGCAAAATGGCTTGTTTATGCACTTGCCAGTTCTTACCGATAACAAATGCTACATTAGAAAAAAGTAGGGGTGGGAATCTTTTACTATCTCACAATTCGATTCAATTCCGATTTTTGGGGCTATGATTCGATTCAAAACCGATTTTCAATTCAAAACGATTTGATTCATAATGATTTCTGCTTCAATCTATAGATCCTCATGATCTACTCCAGTCTGCTTTGCAAGACAGAATGACAAATGGAGACATTTAAGTGTCTTTTTCACATTTATTAAGTTTTAAATATTTATCCATGCTTAGATGGAATTGTTGCAACTGTTGCATAAAAGCGATATCACATATTGCTTAAGTAACAAAAATAAAAGTGTCTCTTTATAAGAAAAAAAATAGTGCAGTTAAACTTGGGTTCCCCAAGTGCTTAATCCTCATTTTGCAAAACCTTGCACACTGTGAAGCTCATGTCAAGCTCGGTCTTCTTGGGTATTCGGTAAATAGGGCCCTATAAAATCTGCGATCCTGGAATCACTGAATTAGATTTTTAATTAAAAACGGAATTCATTATAAATACGGAATAACTGAACTGGCTGGCATTTTACATAAAAGTTTTTTTTTTTTGGGGAATAAAAAGGAACGTATCTGTCGGGAAAATGCTCCGAGGGGGTCACTAATAATGCACGCCCCCCTACCCATGAATAAACGAATGAATAAATGAATAAATAAATAAATGGATGAATGAATGAATGAATGTGGTGACTTGACCGTAGTGGGAGCGGTTCAATTCCCAGTGATGGAAATCTAAGTTAACTGGTGACTTGATGTAAATGTATGTGGTGACATGAGCAGCACGGTGGTGTAGTGATTAACGCTGTCGCCCCGCAATCAGAAGGGCGCAGTTTGATTCCCGGTAGGGGCACCTGAACATGTCTAGGTTAATTGGTTAATTGGTAACGAGTGATGGACTACAGAAGAGAAAGGACCGGACCAAACTTGACCAGAGACCGGACCCCACTAGAGACTAGACTGGACCAGATCAGACCAGAGACCGGACCCCTGCAGAGAGTCCAGACCAGACGAGAGAGAGAGAGTGTCACTCACTGAGCTCAACACAAAGAGGTTGACTATCATGTACTTCAATGGAGATGTCAGTAATTGGTGGAAAACCAAAGAGAATGGGGATAGAAGAAATTAAAAAGTTTACAGTGGATTTGATATTTCCACCAAAGTTGTGGGACGTATGTTTCATTGTTTTATTGTTATTACATTTTTCAGTTATAATTGAAGAAATTGTCTATATTTCATTACTTAAAAAACTGTCTCGGGGTGAAATTTGCATAAATTGCTAAAAACGGCATTCTAAAAAATTAAAAACTGAAAAATAAAACAAAAAACAACCAAACAAACAATAAAAAAAAAACAAATATAGGAAAAATTAAAACGGAATTTGGGAAAAATAAAACAGATTTTATAGGGCTCTAGGTAAAAAGCAAAATGAGTCCAAATCTTTGCCTTCAACGAGGACAGGCTGGTTGAATCTCTCTTTCCTCCATTATTTTAGTTTCCTCCTTGTTTTGGTGCTTACATTAAACCAAAATCAACATGAGTGAACACTGCAGAACCGGCTCTGTCACATCTGTCAGGACATTCCACATACAAAATGGAGGCAGACAGCAGCCATTTGTTTGTTTGGTTTTTTTTTTTATTGATTCTGAATCGTAGTAAAAGAGAATCACGATTCTTTTATGAATCGATTTTTCGGCACACCCCTAGAACAAAGGGCATTTTATCTTTATTTTTGATCAAAGATATCTTTGACATGAGAAATGTCAGGATTCAAGAAAAAGGCACCATTTAAAAAAAAGGGGAAAAAATGGGATTAGTTCTTTTCTGCAAAGTAAGAATGTCTTAATCTTACAAAGTTCATGTCAGTTTAATGGTTGTACCAACCTAATACAAACCCAGCGATGTTCCAGAGGGGTAACAGTGCTGTAGGCCGAACTCTGTTCTCAGCCAGAATTTCATTGAACTTCTCAAGGTGTTTCTTTTCTTGATCCCACATTTCCTAAAGAAAAATAAACATGCAAATATGTTATTGAAAATGAGGAACTTGCTCTGACAACTGTGCACCATACAATAATTTTTAACACAAAAACTAAAGGCGCAGTTTCTCCATTTGTGCTTCACTTAATGAACCATTAAAAGTTACTCAACTTTTTCAATGAAAATGGACAACATTCTTCAGTTTCATCTTTCTGCATTGAAATCCTGTGTCAGATCTTCAGATTTAGAGGTGAAGTTGTACTTTTCTAGCAAGTAAAAACACACTTTTATCTGAATCCTTTATTTGAATCCTTCAATAGAAATTAAGACAAAAATCCATTTGATGACATAGTTCTGTCTAAAGCAGAATGTTTGGCCCTAAGGAGCCATCACTGTCAGCAGTAGTGTGGTGCGGGTTAAAAGACAGTGAGGTCACTAATTGTCTCTGTAGCTGTTGACTTATTGCCCTCTGACCTGGATGAGCGGTCCGGTCCTGGACCGACCCAACACTGCCATCTGGCCGGCGTAGATGCGGTTGGCACCGTATTCACCCGCGTGGTCCACGCGCAGGATTCGGTGTAACATCTCTTTCTCCTCAGGGTCGCGCGGGGGCGGGATCACACCATAGGCACGTGAGCTCTGCCACGGGGACGCTGTAACTGAACACACACGTAACGTTAGCACCGTTACTGGAAACCAGTATTCAAGGATCAAACACGAACCTCAGCAACAGCTCAAATTTTTCCACGTGATACAGCATTATTCATCAGTTGAGTTAGCTAACTGTGCTGTTTTAACATCTTAGCAGTGGCCAAAAAGTCCTGTTGACCGTGTTAATGTTAAGAAAGGCGACAATAGTTATGAATATATTAGTTTGTGACTGTCCACATACGAGGGGATGCATGCACACACTGCCCAGGTTAGACGAGTGTTTTTAGCATGTTAGCACATTAGCTTATAAGCTGTCCTCGCTGCAGTAAATCCAACATCCTGTCACTCACCTCTGCATATAAAACACCGGCTAAATACCGCTGGACCGCCGGCCTGAGCCCAGCCGTGTAAAGCCGTGTTTGCGGCTCTTTGCATGGCGGACAATCTGTGGTTTAACTGCCCCTGTTAGCAAAGACACTCGGAAATATGTTTGAAAACTGTCATTGAATGTCAGACAGTGGATGCGGCGCACATATATGACGTAATTGCGTTGTGTCTTGCACAACAATGCCCCGCCCCCGTCTATGTTAAAATTTACACTTTTTTAACTATATATTTTTGTATATTAAGCCGTAAAAAGTCTTTTGTTTTACAGGGTGGATAATTTCTAATATAGAAAGCCATCCAGAACTTTTTATTGGTTTAATTTGATTTATATACGTTTATTAATTTCAGATTTTACCTTCAGTTGAATGGCCAACAGCCCTTAAGTAAATAAATGCATAGTGTTTAGTAAGATAATGTCTGCTGCGATGCTGGAGCTTCACCTTTTCACATTTTGTCCGCCTGCAGATCCAGCAGAAGTCCAGTAGATGGCAGTCCCATACAGATGTTCACCTTAAAAAGGTACTTGCTGAAATTCACAAATAAACTGAGCTATGTGATGTTTGACCTGAAGAAGTAACAGGTCAATAATACGTTAGTAGGCCCAAAATATTCAGCATGGTGGCACATTCTATTAATTTTGGGTGAACAAATAGTGGGTGAAATAGTTCAAGTTCGAATATGATAGATTACCTAAACCAACAATATAAAACCAATTTGTTAGGTTGATAAATAAAATCCAGTGAGGGTCACTTTGGCATATTAGCCTTGTTCGTGATTTTAATGTTGAGGAGCACTGAATATTTCCTTTAATATTGTTTCTATTGTCTCTATTGCTCCTTATCGCTGAGCACCATCTGGGCAGGTCACTAGTCTGTCACAGGGCAAACCATAGCACAAATAAATCCACACTTAACAGGCAATTTAGAGTTCACATAGTTCACCTGGCCCACAAATCTTTGGTCTGTGGGAGGAAACCGAAAAAAGTAAATACAGACAATTACCTTTGGCCAGACACTCTCTGCTTTACTGTGTCAAACAAATCATGACTGCATCCTTTGTTTTGGTTTGTTATGCAAGATTGAACCTGACAGTAAGACAATTAAGCATATTTGCAGAGCGATCAGAGCTATTGTTGTTGGTCTACATATAGCAGTGTTTCATAGATAAGCGTTGTCTGAAGCAAGTTCAGCCTTGTAAATACCTACTGGTCCAAACTTGAGTTTCAGTCAAATATGTCACCGTGTCTCTCCAAATACAACAGCACAAACAACAATTAGATTTCACCTTTTCCAAAAAAAAAACAAAACAGAATAAAATAAATCTAATTCTTGAAAACATTTATCTAAGATATTTGTATTTGTATTTGCTGTAAGCATGTCACCATGTCACCATCCACCTCCTGAGATTACATTAGCTGGATGCTGCGGTCTTTAATGGGCAGAGAAACCCACAAGTCTTTCTGCAAAGCATATAAAATAGTACTGGGATACAGGAATCTGTGGAATGATGGGGTTGACTGCTGAAGAGCAGCGATGGTCGTGAGTAAACAAGGCCGGGATAGTGGATGGCGGGGTGTGTCGGTTTTGTCAGTGTGTGTGTTTGTATGTATGTGGTTAGACACCGGTTATGTGTTTCCTTATCTGTCTGTCTGACTGTGGGTGGTTACGCATGAGTGGCTGCACATCCGCACGTGTGTTGTCTTTTGTCCTTTCTTAAAGTGTGTATATGGTTTCCCCTTTGGATAGGCCCTGTAGGCCCCCAAAAGTCCCAGGTTCACTACTTTTCATTTGGTTTTTGGTCATCTAATGAACTGCAAAATTGCATGATTTTGCAGAAGACCAATTCTATATTGTTATCAAATCTTGTGGCTTAATCTTGTCATGAGGTCATTTGCATGAACTAGTTTTAAAGGGACAATCAAAAACCCAACGTCCTGTATAGTCATCAAGGGGAGTACTCAGCTGAAAAAAGATCTCCTCTGTGGTTTTAGAGCGGGCAGTTCTAACAAATCAACCCTGATGATGTCATGTAGTCCTGAAGTTCAATTATGAGCAATGAGGGTGCAGTAAACAAGAGACTAAAGGTCAAGATCGCAACCTCTGCAACTCAATTTGGAGATCCCTATATTAGACTGCAATAACCATTTGTTTGTTCGACTGGTTCATTGATTAATTCTTAATATGATGAGCCTATTGGCCAACAGCTGCTTATTCATGCATCCAGCAGTTACTCAGGGACACAATGTGTTTCTGTGTCTGAGTCAAGCGCTGAGGGAAATATCTGGCTCTTTGGTTGCTAAATTTTCTGTTTATTAGTTAGTTGATGTGTTTTTCTGCTCTTTGGTGCTGAACACATAGGGTACAGTTGGTTTTTAGAGTTTATGGAAAACATTCAGCTGTTGTTCAATAAAGCTGAGGGGAGTTTAACAAACAATCCCTTTCACATTGCTATATTGTCATCAAATGCTTTGTTACTATAGAAATACTGTGGTTATAAATTTTTAGAAGACCTACCCTCAATTTTATTCAAGAATTTGCACATATGGTGCACACTCTTGGATAACACCGTGTTTCATCAAACAATAACAAACTCATACACAGAAAATTATTCCTGCATAGATATGTGGTTGTTATCTGAGTCTCTGGGGGTCATAATGAAGTTACCAGATATAGTTCACTGTAATCAATGCTTAGGAATACAGAGATGTCTTATCAGGTTAATCCAGGTGTGTGTGTGAAGGGTCAGGGAATGAACACATGGCCATCACTGGATTCACTATGATGTCAGGTCCTGTGGAGCTTGAGTCTGGTCTGGATATTGGTGGACAGACTGGAGTGTGTCTGCACCACTCAGGCCACATGGTCTGGGGATTGGTGGACAGAAAACTGAGCCATTCAACTCAAGTGGTTTTCAGAAAGGCTTTGAGAAACCGTCTGACATATGTAACGTCTATCCCCAAAGACCAAACACGGATTGTGGCGGATATATGAAGTAATTAACACTTAAGTCTAAAATTTGGTAGAGCAACTGTGGGAAGGTAAGGCAAAGAGAAAGTAAGTGTTTTCTTGCTCTGTAGTGAGTTGTGAGGGATGAGTGGATTAAAGAGCAAACCACAGAGCTGGAAAACGAGCAAGAGTGGCCTATGAATGTGTCTATGTACCTGTATGTAAAGGTGTCTGACTGTGTTTGTGTAATATTTGCATGCATCCATGGACGTGTGTGAGTCTGCACAGCCTTGCTTCGAGGCTCTGGTCAGACAGTGCATAGCTGTGGTAGGACGCAGGCTAAGAGCCTCGAGACTACAGTGAGTCAACAATGTCTGCTCTCACTGAGTGGAGACATGATAGGTCTTGTCTCATTTGGTCCCTGACTGGTGTGGTGGGACTCCCAAAACTTATGTGGGTGTGTGTGTTTGTGTGTGTGTGCATGTATGCGCGCATGTGTGTGTGTGTTTGCGTCTGCAGCATGCATGTAACATTAGTTATTTGCCCAGATGTAGAATATATGACACCAACATGCGTCAGTGTCTGCGTTTACATGTGTAATATTGTTTTTGACAACTTTCTCCTCACACAAAAATACACACTTAAAACAAAAAAAAAAAGTAAACAAAACAATGAATCTGGTTTGGACAACTTTTTGAGCCTTGGATGATATTTTATTTAGGGGTCAACATCTGCATCATCTCAAACTGGAAACTTTCAAATGCCTGCGTGGAAATGGATGTGGGATGTGCGTCAATTATCTTTTAAAAGGAATATTCGTAAATTTTCTCTGACACAAAATGTGGTTTTCTTCTAGGAAAAAGACTGTGGTGATAGTCGATGACTAGAGTTTTGGCCATTGTTGCGTTTAAAGGACAAGAGGTTATAATAAGCCCTCTGAGTTGCCCTGCAGAATTTCCTCCACTGACAAAAACAATTTTTCAGTTAAAAATGCCTCTCACAAATTAAGAGGTAAGACAACAGCACAAGCAGCTAAAATCCCTGTAGACTGGTGAACCTCAAAGGCTAAATTTCTTTGCCGGTCCAACTGTACCGAGATCGAGCACCCTCCAAGCTGTTGCAGGGCTTGGGTTTTACTCAGATCCGGTGTTGTTCTCCTCCATGTGTCAGGAACATGATAGTACATAATGTTACATATTATTATTAATAGCATGACAATGTTGGCTGACTTACACGATTATGAATTTTTTTGGCAAATGTTGCTATCGCCAGCTGGTTTACAGCGTTACCATGGATCATGTCCCAGCTTTAGTAGCACAGGATAATAACTGTACTTAGACTGTTTTTGTGAACTCTTGTGTATGCATAGCCTGAATTTATTCAGCCTCTTCTTCTGTATTGGCCACTTTCACCTAGCTCCATATCACCCTGCTGAGGTGTGGCTTATGAAGTGTGGTCTGAAGTTCTGGTGGTCTAGTGCAACATCTAGCAGCAGTTACAGTACAAGCAACAACAGAACACTGTATGAAAACAAGGTCAAAAGTTAGGCGACAGCTATTAGACTTGGATGCAGCATTGAAACCATAAGCTGCAGAAAAAGCCCCCTTGTCTTTATGGCCCTATAGTCACTTGTAACACAAAGCCAACACTATGGTTAAATACCTAATTCATAAATATTCTGTAGCCTGCTATATTAATTCAGTGCTACAGGTGAGTTGTGTTGTTGGCTTCTTTCCCAACACAATGCTTGCTATCACACATGAAGAAAAGACACCAGTTCACCAAAACCTCTGAGGTGAGGATGGAGGAACTGTTGCCCAGTCAGATGGCAGCAAAGTTTCGGGGGGGGGGTCACCTGTGTTAAATGTGTTTTTTGGCTCTTGTGCTGTGGGTGCCCACCTTATCTCAACACTAAAGATGAATTACTCCCACCATGAGAAGTGAATAAAAAAGAAATACACACAGAAGGACTAAAGCCCAAACTCAAATTCAGGGCATATGGTGAGGTGACAGTTCAAACCACAGAAAACATTTGTCACTCTTATTGTGATTTTATCATCTAATTAACTTCAGCCATTTCCTGAAAGAACAATCAGAAAATAAAGCCAAAACGTAAAAAGTAGAAAGTGGAGCTTTGGTTTGGTTTGATGCTTTTCATTCAAATGCCAAAATACATGATCTACAAGAGGAAAATGCCCTTAACCCCTTAACGCCTGAATTTATATACAATTATATTAAAAAAAAATTATTTGTGTTTTACTTTCAACGAGATGCAAAATTAAGTGGAGACTTTTTATTTGACTAATGCACATAAAATAGAAATTTGGGCATGTTGCAAATTTGCGACAACAGGCCTCAATGGTCAATAACAATGAAAAAGTAATAAAGCAGATTTTCCTGTCCCAGGAGATGGAGATAGTCTTATTGATGCCACAAAACCATTTTCAGCGTCCTGACTATAACACCAACTATTATAACTATTTTATATTCTAATTTCAAACAAAGCTTAAACTTTCTGTTTAAAACTTAAAATGAAAAAATCATTACATTGACAGGAAACAAAACAGGTAAGTATTGAATATGCACAAACCGGCATTGGGGGAATACACACTCTATCTCAGCTGTTTCTGTAATGGAAACGGTTTGTCACAAATTCACAACAGTCAGCATTAAGGGGTTAGTAGCCTGTAGTCATATTTGTCACAGTTGCATGCCAGTCTGTCTTCATTTATGTCCTTGGCTGATATTCACAAATTTTGGTGGTGTAGAAATTGCCAATATAAATTCTTCGAGCCCATGGTATTCCCCATAAAAACAATAGTTATTCATCCCAAATTGTTACAAAAGTGAGTTCAGAGATAAATTAAAGTTATGCAACATTGTTTAAAAAAAAGCCAACCATTTTATAGTTTGGTGGTATCCCTCAGGAAAAGGCAAGATGTCTCGTAAAATAGTACAAAAAAAGTTTCATATTCCGATTTAAACTCACCAAGTCGCCTAAAAAGTCATTTAACCCTTTTTATAGATTGCTGTACAAGATTGAAACCAGAGGAAAGGGATTTCTCTTCCATTATTGAATTGTTTACACTCAAAAATTTCTCTTGCACACCGTTCAGACCTAGTTAAATGACACTCGAGACGGCCTGTTTTCATGGACACTGGAGAGTGTATTTAGCCCCGTCTGGTACAAGTTAAATGGCCCTTGTCTGTCTGGCACTATTCCTTCAGTGATATTTTATACACCAAAGGCATAGGAGATAATGTTTTAATCTGGTCCTCATTGTGGGGGATTCGAAAACTCATGCGTGCTCAGGCAACGCTCATCAAGACACTCAGAGAGATTTCTGAATGAACCAGTCAGATAATAACTACTATTTATGATAGGAAGCCAATAGAAAAAAGGCATACATGGCAGCCCAGCGCAAGACTGTTTAAATGAAGCATGTAAACAAGCTTGGGAAAATGAGTCAAAAGTACAGCTTAGTCAACAGAAATTATACTCACCTCAATAGCAAGCTCAGGCGCATCAGGTAGTTTAGGTAAAGAAAGTGTGCTCAGTGTGAGAATTAACAAAGATGGGTGATGTGTGAGGAGACGCTGTATTCATGATCTTGATCATGGTTTTCTCATTTGCGCTGCTTTGCAAAGACAGAGGCAGGAATGTTTAGGGAAACAATTCATTTAAAGGGTGTGATGGAAAGGCAAGCCAAGCAGCCCTTTATTTATGAAACCTGTCATTTAACCAGCATTTCCTGTTAGCCACAGGATGTGGCTCACTTTGCTTTGACATCCTGGCCCTTGCTTTCTTATATGGCTCTCCGGAACCATGTTTGTGCTCTCTGATTTACTGAGTGCCAGCTGTTGGTTTCCAGTGTATGGGTTCATACTGTAGTAATAATGGCCATGTAGTAGGAAGCTGGGTGATGAGTGCTACTGTTACATTTGGTCATGTCATGTGGGCAGATACATATTTTAGGGTCATGTGTGGTGCTCACTTTTCCAGAATTTGTACTGTATGATTGAATTTGAAATGATGGAAAGTAAAGAAGGATGCTATGAAGGCATGGAAACATTGATAGTGCCCATGAATACTTTCACAAGTTTTAAGAGTCCTAAGTTAAAGCATAAAAACATAGTGATGCAAATATTCAAAATGTGTTGCGGTCATTTTGCCATGTAGGTGCTGTTGCCGGAATGATGACTAGCAAGCACCCGTCAACTGTCTTCATCTCTGTTATTGTAAAACAGCCATGCTTCAAGTTTTGTTAAACAGCTGGCAACAGCCCAAAGGACATAAAATGTAAAGCAAGGCAAAGCGGGATTAAGGCTGTGGCTAAATTCTGTGGTAATTAGAACATAAAAATATTATATTAGAACAACAGGAACTGAGTGGCAGAAAATCCTGCTGGTCGTCACTTCATCATATTACCACACTGTACTCGTTCCATTTGTTTTCCAGCCTGAAAAAGACAATGTTTTTACAGCATGCAGGGAGTGGACGAGTCCCCATTAAATGTCACAACCACGATTCCGGCCTCCCCCGCAGTTTTCTTGGTGATATTTTTAGAGGGGCTCAGTCCGCAGTCCTCCAGTGTAAAGGCAAGTTGTTTTTGTTGATAGTCTTCTTACCACTTCAGTGTGGTGACTCGTGATGAGCTGGTGCCTCCACACGTCACAAGAGGCCAGAGTATGTGGGAGTCAGGCTCCAGGCTCTATTAAGGGGGGAGCCACTCACCCGGGTTATTGGGGAGGGTCCCGTGGATTTCCACTAGCTGCTATTTCAGGGCTGCAGAAGGTCTGTTTTGAGTTTAAAGAAAAAGCCACAATATCCTATTAACAATTGTAAAAGGAATTGGGCAGTGTTTGCTCAGTTAGCCTGCCTGGTAATTCTAAGTCTACTGTATGCAGATGGTGGATGGCTGGATGGCTGGATGGATGGATGGATGGATGGATGGATGGATGGCTGGATGGCTGGATGGCTGGATGGATGGATGGCTGGATGGATGGATGGATGGAAGGATGGATGGCTGGATGGATGGCTGGATGGATGGATGGCTGGATGGCTGGATGGATGGATGGAAGGATGGATGGCTGGATGGATGGCTGGATGGATGGATGGATGGATGGCTGGATGGCTGGATGGATGGATGGAAGGATGGATGGCTGGATGGATGGATGGATGGCTCCACATGACTTAATCAATAAGCACAAGTTTCCAGAATTTTAATGTATGTTTCAAATTTGAGGTCAAAAGGTCAATGACACCACTTAGTCTCGGCTTTCTCGTCTGTAGCTGCTGACGTCCAGCCATGCTGCATCCTGCTGCTGCCTCCCCTTTGTTTAGAGGCTGTCTGAACCTGTTTGGACTGTGACTGGGCCAGCTGTGAGGCACAGCCAGGTCAGTCCCAACCAAAACTCACCACTGGCTGACAGCTACCCAACACTGTGCCTGTGGCTCAGATTTTCTCCTAAAAATAACTCTCCAAATTATTCTAAAAGAGGAAGTTTTGAATCGTTCCTGATTGAATTCACATAAAAATACTGCTAATGATCCCAAAGCACGAGTGGTTTTGTTTTACCTTTCAATCTGTCTCATTCCAACCATAAAAACACAGATATCCCTGAATTATTTGTTTTCAGGACATGTCAAAAGATTACATTTCAACTTGGTCCATATTAAGAAAATGGGTACCAACAGTGTTGTTAAATAGAATAAAATACATCAGATAAGTTCACAATACTTATTCATAATACTTATTCTTTGTTTGATGTCTTATTATTAGTGAAGAACACAAAGAACGTCTTGGAAGCCTAAATTAAGATTTTTCTAATTATGTGAAAGTTATTTCTCTATTGAGACAACTACTAATACCATAAAACATTGATTTATACATAAATCGATATAAACAAGCAAAATAAATGCAATAAATAACTGGCACTTAAGTGTTTATTTACATTGTTTGGGAGCGGGTGCTCTGAACTAGTTGTGCAGCACCTCTGTCATTCCTCTGACTGGCTGTCGTCTCGCGTGGTTTTCCTCTGAAGGGTAATCACAACACAGTCTCATTCAGACACCTTCTGGTTCCAGGGCCGGGTGGGAAATTATGGCAAGCCATCTGCTGTCTGAGAAGAAAAAGAGCATCTTTACTGTGTCTGAGGTTTGGAGATGTCGGGTTGAGATAAAAAATGTAAAAAAAAACTTGGTCCATAGCAATTACGATCCTATTCTAAATTGGTTCTGCAACCAATTTGTCTCTTAATGTAGCATATCGAACAAAAATAAAAAATAAAAGATAAAAAATAGAGCAAATGATGTGCAGGCAACTTTTGAGCTTTTCCTTCAGTGAGATAAAATATATAGCCCACAGTTCAGTAACTGTCCAGTGCAACTCGAACTGAAGCTTAATTCAGTAAAAAGGACTGAAACTGGGAGCCAGTGAGCTCAGGTGCAAAGAAATTAATTATACAATCCCAAGGTCAACAACTAATATGCCCACCATTGTGTATTTAATAAGAAATTATTATTATTATCATCATCACCATCGTTATTATTATTATTATTTAGAAATGTTTGTCTGAAACGGTCTGAAAATCTCAGAAACTCTTACATTATCTTTTTTGCCTTTGAGGTCTCAGTTTGTGTGTGTACGTGTGTGTGTGTGTGTGTGTTTGTATTTTTTAACAATATGTGAGTAATCAAGCTGAGAGTATTGGGCTTCTTATGAATGAGTTGTTCTTAAGCAGGTGCCAAAGCAGCAGGGTGATAAATACTTTTAGGTCCATATCACTTCCAGAAGTATGTGAGATGGGTGTGGGTCTGTAGACACAAACACACACACATACACACAGATACACACAGTACGCTCATATCAACTTGCACAACGCAGCAATACTGTCAACGGACAGGAAGCAGGTCAGAGTCGAAGTTCAGTCTTAACTATAACGCATAACAGTGAGAACAGATTTAAGATGGCATTGTGGGTTCCAGCAGCAGGGAGAAAAGCGGAAGCAGAGCCAGTTATAATTGCTTGCGTAGGCTGACACATGAATTTACAGGCTGTGCCGGAGCTTCGCTACTCATTTAAAACTGCTTATTTGAGAGCTGTGAGAGAAAAAAAAAAAATAGAGAGCTGATATTTTGTTCACTTGTTTCTTAATCTGTTTAAGGCCCCTCCTTTTGCTTTGCTGTTGCTAAATTTGTCTCCCCTCACTCAAACGTAAGAAGCCAAAATGACACCATTATTTTGACTAGACTGTTTTTCCTCCCAGGGAGAAAAGCCAGAGGAAGTGTAGGTGACCTAGACTGGTTAACCACTGCTCAACCACGGGTTGGCTGGGGCACTGCCACCCCCGCAGCCACCCTCTGTATCCACCGCCTGCCAGGTCCACATTACTACTACTACACACCATGACCACAAGTAGTCCTGCTCCAGTGCCAGCCTCCCATTGGGCCTGTTGCTTGGTGCATTTGTTCCCAATTGGTATAAACAGTCTGCTGCCTGGCCATCAGCTGGCACAAAACTCTTTTGGGTGATATTTACAGGCCAGACGTATGTATGTTTGCGTACGTTTATCCGTCTTGGACTTGCACCAGCAGTTTCCACAGCCACTGCTCTTCACTCCATGTGCATAGCTCGGGATGTGTGTTGTTTTTGTGCTACTTTCTCTCCATGCATTGCAACATCTCCAACCTCAAATTCTGGACTTGGTCAGATCAGCTGAGGAGTCTTGGCTCAGAAGTTGTAGAAGTTTATTCTGGAAGCTTCAGGCAAGATATTAAATCCTCTTCTCCAGGAAAACAAAGAAAACTGAATGTATAAGCACATTTACTAAAAAACATGATGGACAACATTGACATACAGGCAACACAGCCATTTCGATAGCACAATTTAGCTCTCTTGAATTTAGTGGGGGGAGACCACAGTTCACGGGGCCCCTGTCGAAAAAGATTTTCACACAACTAAAAATGTCCTATGGCCAAGCACCAGACGTTGTCCTCTGTCTCCTGTTGATTAAAAAACACAAACACGCACGGCCGCAGAGGTTCAAGCATGACAGTTATGAGAGTTAAAGCAGAGAGAGAAGAAATCCCAAGTCTCTTTCTTTCTCAGTGTTTGGACCACAGGTATTATTTGGGACAAAAAGGTGTACTGTAAACATTGCAAGCTGTACTCACACACTGTCCACCCCACTGGTTATGGTATAGTCCTCGAGGTATTTTTGACCATTTGTTGGTGGTAGCAAAGCTTAGGTCAGGCAATGGGACTGAGACATAACACAATAGTATGTCAGACCATGGATACTTGCTTTGTTTAAATCTGTCTGACGGCTACATTAGTTTTTGTTGCACTGATTTATTTTCTCGCAATCTTTTGTGCAGACTTTTGTCACTGAAGCCAGCATGATAAACTCTGAAGATAGAAAATGGTCATTTTCAACTTTCTGACCTTCTGACCAAACCTGAAAACACACCTAACACAAAATAATAATTTCTAACCAATACTTTTAACCACAATTATAGCTCCAGCTTCTTATTGTAATGTCACCTCCACATGCACCATAAACAACACCTGCAAGTCCAACTTTATTTATTTTTTCTTAAATTACACTTTCGGATAAATTCACGGCACATTGCATAATTCTCATTACTTTGCACCAGAACCTCGAGGCTTGAATAAAAGCATCCATTTGCAAGGAAGAGAAACATAAAGTGATGACTCACTTTTAAAAGAATAATAATCTCATATTTGCACATGGCGAGACACAGGTCCTCATGGTGGTCTGCCTCTCTGCTGAACTTTCCGTGTTTCTTCTCTGCGGTGATGATGGCAGCATTAGTCCTAGTTGAGACGGTGTCATACTTTCCTGTGCAGCTGCTGCTCTGAAGTTTTCCCCTGTGTTTTGACCAGAGTGACCATCATCGCGCCATTCAATGATGCCTTTTCAGCAGAATACAAAGAGCTTTGAGGATGCACACCCTTGTTGTTGAACTTGTCGGTAAGGTATGATAACATCTCTGGAGGCAAATGTTGTTGAAGCTCTACTTTAGTAGAAAAAAACTATAGTTGGTTTGTTTGTTTGTTTTTTTTGGTCCAGTGTCACGTCATGTATTCCATCCATATGTTTATATCATTGAACTCTGTAGATGGCTGAGTCTGTTTTATGTCCCTTAGCATTCAGGCATACCTAAATCTAACCTCTAATAATTCGACATGACACTTTGAGACAGAAATGTATGATGAGTTAATATTTTCCACAAACAGTGCAACTTTCAGTCCAATAAGATGACTAATTAACCAGTTTGTTCTCTTTTCTACCAATATCAGCAGGTTGTTTTGCAATACTTGGACATGCATGTGATGCTTTGCACCAAAGTGGGGTGACTGTAGACTTTCCACAAAAATAGTCCAAATTAATGTATATATGTCTGAACTGAAATCTTACATTTGTAACTCTTCCACTGTGTTATAAGTTAGACCTAATATCTATATGCAAAGATGTTTCCTCACATACATTCAAGCTTGTTAATCTTTAAACCACACCGACAATACATATGGATAGATGCCATACAACAGTGGCGAGCAATGCTACTATCTGAAAACTCTGATAGATCTGAAACTATGGCTTTTCCAAGTGTTGCTACCCTCAGTTTAAAAGGTAAGTCTGTGCACAAACAGACACTGTGTGGCCAGACGACTGGTGGTTTGGGATGTGGGGGAAAAGGGGGGAACAAGAAAGGAGCTGGGTGAGGTGGTGGGTGAAAGTGTGAGGAGTGTGTCTGGGTGTGGGACTGTCATCTGTTTGAGGAGAGTATCTGTGGTGTTTTGATTGAAATTCAGCATATGTGGGAGAGAAGAGAGGGGTAAGAGAGGGAGAGGGAGAAAGAGAGAGAGGGCGACAGAGAGGGAGAGGGAGAAAGAGAGAGAGGGCGACAGAGAGGGAGAGGGAGAGAGAGTGCGAGAGAGAGGGAGAGAGAGAGAAATATTTCCACCCACCCAACAAGGAGACACACTCATAAACAGCAGGCAGACAGAGTGAGAGTCAGAAAGACACAGGATCTCATGGCAGCAGCAGTTCAAACAGCGAGCCAGACAGAAACAGAGTTTCATTGAGAGAAGATGTTTTATTAAAGGGAAGGAGAAGTCATACAGACACACTCATCACACACACATCACTTATAAACACAGTGTGCCACCCAGACCGAGAAGCAGGAACCGGCTAAACCTGAGAGATACGACCATTAGTTAGTGAGGGATTTTAATAAGGACACACATTGAGCAGGCAACTCTTTCTTCCCATCACACACAAAGACGTAGACACGCACAAACACACACACACACTGGTGCTGGGGCTGAGTGTGTGCTTACCCAGCGTGAGGAACAGAAGAGCTGTTCGATCCCAACAAGTGGAGCATCAGGGAGGAAGGAGCAAGCGAGTGGATGGATGCCTTTTGCAGACTCAGTGGCCTGGACCCTCTCTGGGTGAGTTTGTGATGTGTTCACTGACACTGAAGTCACATTTATGTACCATTTTTCTGTCATGAAAAACTCACAAAGGTCATAATCCTGTTAAAATATCATTCAAAAATCAGTATATATAGTGGAGTTTATTGTAGGAAATTCAATTCTCATGTAACAGGCTGATAGAATGTTCAGTATAATATCGTGTTTTGGCCTTTTTTGAGGCTAAATGATTGTGTCCACTGTTACTTCTGGAAACTGAAGTGCATAATTGAGTTAAATGTCTATGATTTTATTCTTACTTAGTCTCAATAACATGTTTGATTCTGAGGATTAATGACTCAGTGATTAAAAGCAGCAGCATTAACCACCTCAGCATGCTGGCCATGAATATCTGGCCATCTACTGCAAAGTTCTTTGGCACTGCACAAGTTTTTACTGGCCAGCCAAGAATTAAAGTAAATAATAGAATGAGAAATATCAAACCTGTGTGTAGAGGAGGAATAGGGGGATGGGTCGGCTTATAATGTTTGCTGGCAGCACTCTCAGTTTCTCAGTTTATAGCTTGTCCAAGTTCAAGTGGATTAGCAAGTCAATCTAAAAGCAAGTCCTAATGGGAAACTTCACCGCTGGTGCGTGTCAGAACAGCATTTACCGTCACTCCGCTCTGGGAGTCAGTTCAGTGAGATGCTGAGAAGCGGCGTTCATCACACTGAATGAACAGCTGTTTTTGGAAAGGTCTATTAGTATTGTATATTAGCAAACCTCCACATTCTGAATCCCAGCCTGAAAATAAGAGGATGGCTGTAATCCAGCTGGAACATCAAAATTATTGGATGTGCTCGGCCCCAGCTTGCCTCTCAAAACCCTTCCCCCCACTTTCTTCCCCTCCACTGTTTCTAATTGCAGCACACTCTTTGTTTTTGCCCTTGCAAAACTTTGTTGAGAAAGTGAAACCAGGTATCATTTTGTGTGAGAAATTCAAGTTCAAATTACAGATGTAATAATAGCCACAGAGCATCCTCACCTAAATATTGAGGATGCTTTTGTCTCACGATGGCTGCAAACAGTTCCACTTATTGTAACTGTACTAATCAATCTTTTACATAGTTGGGGAAAGATTTCACCGCTGCCTCAGCAGTCCTAGCCACGGGGCATAGCTGGGGATTTCGATGGCATGAACAGCACAGGACCTTGCAGCGTACATAGTTTCTTTCATCCGGTAACAACCAGTTGGTAACCCTGTCAGGAGTGTGATCAATGCCTCCTAAATGACTTAGTCCATACATGCCACATATCTACATTAAGTGTATAACTAATATTTTCAACACTGTTTTATTCAAAGCGCATTGGATGAATTCAGCTCATTATTAACATTACAAATTAGTTATGAGTCCTTGAATCAGTCTGTTCAATCCAAAGAATATAGACAGGGACAGACAGCAGATCCTCTGTACAGTAAAAGTCTCTTTTCTGCCCTCTCACATCGCTGTGTTTGTCAGGTAAAAATAGACACATAACTCTGTCAGCATCTACTAGTTTATTGCAACCACCTCAGCCAAGGGATAAGTACTGAACAAAATGCACAAGAAAAAGCTTGAAGAGCATTTGACAAGTTGTATTTCGTACATAAAAGTGCTCTGTTGGTTTGCCTGCCATTGACCGCAAGAGTCAGAAGGGTCTGCGAAAGTAGCCTCCCACTCGCTGCTTCTCAAGAGATTCATCACTTAAACAGATTTTGGTACATCAGTGTTCACGGAGACCACTAGTATGGAGTATCTGCTAAATGGTGCATTTATTACATAACCATAACTAAGATTTATGTGGCAATGCCACCTGTTTACTTGTGGTGAAAAGGTGTGAGCTTTGATGTTGAGTTTAAACAGGAAGCCTACAGTCAGACCACGGTTCAGACCACGGTGATGGATAATAAATTTGTATTAATCATTCTTCCTGCAGATATGACACCCTGGAGCTGAAGCAGCATCTGTATGTGTGAAGTGCGTCTCACCTGCCCCGGTTCACTTGCTGTAGGGACTGGAAGCAGACAGTTGTTACGTAATGGCCCTGCTCTTGCCACCAATTTTTGGGCACTCTTCCTTATCCGAGCTGGAAGTCAGTCAGCAGGACCAGACTGCGCTGCCGTGCTACAATCTTTAAACCACTTCCTGTGGTGACACTGCACGGAAATATCATTAGCGCCGCCAGACACCCGGCCCCTCATTAGGCCACTGAGGTGATAAACAAGGGAAGCAAGGCAACAACAAGTCACTTAGCTCCCTGCGTGTAGACAACCTATCATGCTGCTGCTTCCACTGTTATGTAATCTCAGACATTTGGCAGAATTTGCCCGGAACACCTTGTCTGTATGAGTATTTCCTGTTTATAGGCTCAATTATTAGTATAACCCTTGACCTTGCTGTTAATGTGTTGTTGACAGCTTAAACTGTATACTCAAATTAGGAAACAAGCAAGAGACAATATTAGAAAATTCACAAAACCAACTCTGCTTTTTAGCAAACTCACACCCTCTCAGCATTGGACACAGACATGTTCTCTGTAAACTTGCTGTAGTTTCACTAACCGCTGACTTGATGGATGAAACGTAGGACCTGCACCAAGTCTGGATTCTCTGACTCAGCCCTCACCAGCTCTGTCTGTTAGATGATGAATATGATCTCACAGTTTGACCTCAACTTTTCTAAGTGTACTCTCTTGATCTGTACTTTCCTATTTTATCTTAATTGCAGGACTGGAACCGTACATGGTACACAGCCAACCCAGACCTGACCCAGTGTTTTCAGAACACAGTGCTGGTGTGGGTTCCCTGTATCTATCTGTGGTTGCTGGCCCCTTTCTACTGCCTTCATCTTTACTGCCATGACCATGGGCGAATTCAGATGTCCTGCCTCTGCACCGCCAAGATGGTGAGACCTTAACCATTCTTCGGAGCCTATTTCAAATCAGCAAAAACATCTGTTGGTTTTTTTCAACAGGTTCCCCAATATCAAGCGAAATATATTACTGGAAATTTTTTCCAATTAGTTTCTCATTACTTTCCTGCCCTTTTCAGGTGTTGGGTTTCCTGCTTGCCTCCTTTGGCTTTGTGGAGTTCTTTTATATCCTGCTGGAGAGGAGCCATGAGATCCAGCAGCACATGGTCTTCCTACTAAGCCCCATCATACGCAGCATGACTGTGGTAAATATCGTGTTTCTTTTACAATAGAGTTTATCCACATGTACAACTAATCAAACAGAACTCAAAAATAATTTCACAAAATCATATTCACTGTGATATTAGAACAATTATGATACAGGACTTTAACCTTAACCCTATATCTCAAATTACATCCAAGACAACTGTAGCCACTTTAATTCTTTTCAAGTTTTGAAAGGTTCATTAAACAAGATTACCTACTATTGATGCATACTTAATACATGGGAGTTGCATGATTGTACAAGGATTACCAAAAATTTCAATGGGCCCATTGTTTGTGTATAAAAAAACAAAAACAAAACACCTTTACTATTGAGCCATTGCACGTTTTGACATCACCACTGCTTTGGTCCGGCTAACAGAGAAACTTTGAGAATATTTCAACACCAGTCCTGTTGGCTCACAAGTCATTGTGCAGACACATGAAAGAATATGTAGCGTATGTGCAGTATGTTGGCCAGACACTGAGGCGCAACGATGCATAGCCAAGGAGAGATTTATAGTGACGCAGGCAATGCAAACATTGCAGGAACCTGAAAACACAGCCTGTATGTGGCCATCACTCAGAATACACACTTAACAATAATTACTATTTTTGGTTTGGACCTTCATGCATGTATGTGCAACGTTCCAGTGCAATGAAAACGTGATAGCTGGGTGCCAAGTCATGAAGAAGCAATTTCTGATAAAAACCCTAACAGATCCGATTATTTTGGAGGCTAAAATGGAACATGAATCTATTCTTTTCTGAAGATAAATGAACCTGCATTGCAGATTACAGGCCTATCACTGTAAAAGAGTAAGAGTGCTAGTCCACTCACAAGCTTGTCAAATCATGCTACTGTGTTGTCCTGTGGTGAAAGTGCATTGACTAATCATGCAATTTAAGCCAAATTTATACGAATTTCTTCCAGCTTTCTGATTCATCTGCACAAAACACAAAGTGCCTGAATACAGAGATGATGACACGTAATTGTAACAGATGTTTAACCTAATTACACAGACACTTTCAGCCTTTTTGCATAGGTTCTAGAGGTATGCTGTCAGACGAGAACTTCTGACGCCAGTTGCTTTTCTCAGCGCCATTGTTCTGATCAAAACTGTATTTAAGGTGCAGCTTGTTTAATTGCAATACCTCTACAGACAGGAGGAAAAGACAAAGGACAAACCAGCCATCCGTCAATTTTTTTCCACGTCGTTGGAATAAGAACTAGACGTTTAGAATTAACCCAAAAACCTGCAACATGCACAGAAGAGACAGGATAAACAGCTGAAATGGTTAGATCCAAATCATGGTAACACTAGTGCTGGTTCAGGGTGCCCAGTTGAGCTCTTTCATCTTAAATAAATAAATGTTTTTTTTCTCCCCCACCAAGCATCTCGAAGTAAAACCATAATGGGCCTCCCTACCTGGAGCAGAGTGGGGAGTAAGGTGGGCTACAAGAGCATTATTTATAGAAGATATAGGGTTGGTGTGCAATCAGAGAAATGTTTTCAGTGGCTTGTGTTGATGGAAATAGTGTTGAATGTTTCTCAAAACATTGATCCCACTCATTTTCAGTAGATTTGAAATTATGCTTAACTGATGTGTGGGCATAAACAGAGAAGGGGCGCAGCTCACAACATGGGTGGTATAGAAAATTTAGAATGCTCTTTATCCTAAGCAGGAACATATAAGAGTTAATAGGCTGCCGTAGTCCGGTGAGTCTCAAAAGCTGACTCTAAAGCTCGCTCACAAAGCTTCCTCTCTCTGCAGCCTTATACAGGTCCTGCATAGTCTCACTCTCCCCAAGTCAGACAGCCTTGCCCACCTGTGGTCTTTTCAGACTCCTGAGTAAATACCAGCACGTGTTTGGGTAAAAATACTCTGAGACGTCTCTTACATTGAGGGATACGCTTCAGAAAATGCCAATTATTTTGAGGATATCGTTTATCGCACCAGGGGGCCCGACAACAACCATCTCCTTTATCATATTACGAGCCTGTCACCAATCTGTAAATGCTATTATCAGTCCAATCTTTATTAAAAGATATAATTTTCTACATGTTGATTGTAGCCACCCACCACCACCCGCTCGGTGGGTGCGGACCTGGAACACTGGGCTCTTGTTCCTCTGACCAACTTGTTTAGCTGTCCTTCGACTGAAGTAAATGCACTGGAGTGATTCTGGCTGCGTCAGTCAGCCCACAAACGTATCTTGGTCACAACTGAAAAGTAGACAGATGACATTGACTATAATCAGTAATACCATGACGTAAAGCTTCTATTCCTTCCCTAGCCCTGCACACTTCCCATGTAATTATAAGGTAGGGTTTTGATTTGGGGCTTAGTGATGGACTTAGTTCCACCCACTGACTTGTGCAAACAGATGGGCTGATGGTTTGCTGTAATATGGCAAGTCAGATCGGAAGGCTAGGATTAGACAGGGCCTTTGCCCTCAGATGCTGAACCAAGGTCAGCTATATGTTTTTCTATGTTTTTCTCATTTATATAAAGGTTAAGATGGGTGCAGCCTCAACCTCATCAGCTCAAGATTGGAAGTACCAGCAGTCAGGAACAGAGCGTTCTTGCCCTTGAACTGAAATACAGTAGATCAGATGGATATATTCTACTGGTTACATAATCATAACCAGTGGAAGAAATGCTCACTGGTGTATACTCTTCCCTAAAGTGATCAATGGGAAAAAAAAATTATGCACATGAAATGTTTCAAAATTGTCACCTGACTCAGATTCCCTCAGCTCTGAGGAGATTTTAATGTGTTTTAGATCATTATTTTGGCTTTCCTTCCTTTAACTTTAACATCTCTACCCCACTGCTCTCAACAAAGTGTGTTTCCAGCTGCTACACCTGGCAGAAGCTCAGATAAAGCCAATGTCTACTAACTGCCAAGCACCAAAAGGCAGAAAATTAAACGATTAGCCAGTTATTTAATTGTTTTATATTTGCGCTGGATGTATAAATATCATATCTTATATGATGGTAATATATCAAGATTCTGTTGCAAATGTTAATGTTTAATGTTTAAATAAATGATAAGTGAGCTGAGTCTGCAAATAGCAAAGTAAATTACAAAAGTACTTTACAGCCACTAAAGTACTTGTGAAAAATATTTCCACTCGTAAATCATATAAAATTCCTGGATGGCCATGTGCTTGGAGCACACTTGTTCTCCCAATGTTCACATCCCCTCTATAGGTGTGCTTTTGGCTCCAACTCAAAACACATTCAAGTCAGGTGGGCTGGAGACTCTAAATTCCCCATAGGTATGATTGAAAGTGACAGTCTCTCTGTTTTTATCCTCTGATGGCCTGTGGCAGGAATCAAGTGTGAATAATAATGGATGTTGGTTATAACAAGTGATTCACACAAATGTTCCCTATCTTTTCCCTGTACTGAAATCTGGACACATCTCTTCATACAGTGCATAAGGTTGTTGATGCCAAAAATGTATATAATTACCAGACCTCTATAGTTTATAAGAAGAAAGTGTTGTGGCTCATCCCAAAGTTACCAATGCAGTTCTCATTATGAAACCTAAACCCACTTTCTCCCCACTTGGTGATGAGTTGGCATGACAAAGTGACGTCTCACTTGGCCAACCACTTACAGAGGATCCAATTATGGTGGTTCTACAGCAGATGAACCATTTCTCTGAGGACAGACGGGTGGCAGATTCCAAACAGGCGGTCTTATTTTTGAGAAAGCATCATTGTTTGGAGTTTTTTTTTTTTACAGTAAAGTATATGGTAACTTTGAGAAATGTGTGTATGCTGAATACCATAAATGTCTAATTCTTTAAAGGCAGAACTCAGATTTTTGCCAGATCACATGTCAGCCTGTGACCAGGGAAATCCCAGAAACCAATGTTCTTTCTTAAAACTACCTACAGCTGCATTAAATCAGCCTAAATATGATTATATCCTCTGTGCTCTGCTGGAAACATTGGCAGTGACACTGGCAGCTAATAGAAGAAAGCTAGCACTCTATTCCCTTCAAACGAATCAGAGTGCAGTAGGTCCAAAGAGTAGCTCAGAGAAAAATTTTCCCAGTGCTACTATATCTTTTCTGAAAATGTGCCATTGAGGGGAAAGATTTAGCCTGCAGTTAGTGTAGAAATGGTTATAAAAGTCAATTTGTAGTTGGTAATCATGTTTTTTCTGTCTTTGGTTTTGTAGGTAAAGTTTCTCCAAGCTGTTTTTGCTCACAAAAAAATTTATTTACTCTCCTGTGTAGTAAGAATTACACATATAAATTTTGTCTTTCTGTCTAGATCCTGGCCTTATGCATCATCCAGTTGGAGCGAATAAGAGGCTGTCGTTCCTCTGTATTCCTCTTCCTCTTCTGGATCCTGGCCGTTGTCTGTTCCCTGGTGCCTCTCAGAGCTAAAATCCAGCTGGCCATGGATGAGGTATGTTGCTAGCCTATTAATTGATGAATAAACATGAATATTTTTACTATGTAAGATCATTGCATCACTTTGAAACACATTACAGTCCTGTCAAAAATGTGTATCAGGGATGAGTTGCAGTCAAAGTAAGTGTAAGTATGTTTGTCAGATTGAACTCATTCAGATTGCAGTGTCAAAACACCAAGCAGCGATATCTAATCAGACCTACTCCTACCCATAGTCTAGACACAAAACTCTGGCAGCCCAGCTTGAGATGTACCCTCTGTCAGCAAAGAGTTTCTATTTCATCCCTCAATTTTAACCAAGGTAACCTAAAGTTAACCAAGTGCTAGAGGTAGACACTACCAATTCTGGTCAAGCCTGTGTGTGTTTAAGTTTGCCTTTTATTCCTGACTCTCCCGTCAGACACTGCAATCATTGTTGTATGGGGTAAGTTTCTATTTAAGCACGCACTGCTGTGGGGTAGTCACATTTGCATTTCTGTAAAAACACACAAACACACTCACATCCATATTTCTGTTTTATCGGCCTCAGTGTGACATTCCCACACTGCTTGGGGGAAAGTAATGATGGCTCTGCGATAAACGCTGGTGAGACATGGCAGCCTAGGGTCAGACCAGAGGAACGTCAGTGCTGTGTTTATGGGCCTACATTGCCTTAAACAGAGCCAGATGGAAATCTATGCATCCACACAGAATGTGAGGCCATTTAGGATCTAGACACAGATGTTTTCATTTTTATTTCACCTTGCACGTGCACATAGGAGGCACACACACATTTCCACAATAGCATATTCCTCATCAGTACTGCATACGAGTGTCTCAATAAACCATATTCTTATTTACAGATTTTCACTTACCAAAACGGCAGATTGTGGGAGCTAATAAAACCATTAACCATGAAATAGCTTATTTTTTATGACAGATATTAAATGATAAGCTGCAGAGGCACATTTGCAGAATTTCAGCCAAGGATGAAAGAACAGCACCAGACAGCTTCAAAGCCAAGGTTTGTTACCTCTGTACAAAGACGAGCAAGCAGTTTACCCCTGTTCCCTGTCTCTGAGCTAATCTATCCTGCTGGTGCCAACTTATATGTTTAGTCTACACTCTAAAAGTGGCACCAATCAGCAAGAAAGAAAATATTATATAAAAGAAATAAAATACAGAAGTAAGAGTTGTGTTAATAACCCAACGTGCATTCAAAAATATACTTAAAAAGATATATTGGAGAGTTAAGAAAAGCACTGTAGTTTACAAAGTTAACATTGTAAGCTATTTAAGCTCCAGATATACCTCATTTAATCTTTTCCCAAATTATCTCTGGGACCCCACTGTGTATACAGTACATATATATAAATACACACACATTTAAATATATAAATGTGTGTGTATCTGTCTGTGAGAGAGAGAGGTGTGCGGTGTCAGCTTTTCTGTCAGCTCACATTTATGTATTATGCTGATACATCTCTTGAAGAAAAGCATTTTACATCACAGTGTTAATGGCTTGAGTTGACAAAGTTCATGTTTGTGGACCTTTGGCCATTCTTAGTTGCTCAACCCACATTTTTCCCACCCACTCACTGGCCATCCTGACCCTGTTTTTCACTGTGCGGCCGAATTAAATAGGCCCCTTTATATCAAATTTCAGGACTTCATACCCAAACTGCTTCAGAAAAGACTGGCTGTGGTAGGGGTGTTGACCTAGTAGTAAACAATGCCAGAACCGGCAATTTCTGTATGTCAAGAATAACATGTAGGTCCTACATTTCACAAAAGTCTCCGAGTGGTTAATATTGCAGCTGTTGGCTTTATTGAAAGTGAGGGTTGTGGTTTTTTAAAACCACAATCCTCCTATTTACAGATACGGCTGCTTAGTGTGACTGAGAGGCAGCTGGAACTATCACTTCATTTATATAAAGTATGCCATTAAAGACTTTGGGTTTTCACTCTGTTTTAGCCTAAAGCTCCAAAATACCCTTTATTGTGTCTGTGATCTTGGTGTATAAACCATATCCTCTACTATACAATGTGTAAGCATGGGAACCATTCACCATTTAATGAATCCAGTACTGTTGTGAAACAGCACACAAAGCCACACTGAAGATAAATAGCTCAGTATATCGCAGGATGTGTGATTTGTTTTGTAATGTTGAAAGAGATTAAACAACCCAAACACATTTTGATCTTGTTGAAACCCTTGTTTCAATGTTGTTTTTCTGTGGCATGTGCTCCACCATGAAAACAATTAATGTTGGCCATGGTTTCAAATGAAAGCCCCCTTTGGCATAGCTTAAAGAAAATAAACTAACTGAAAATTTATGATTTTCCAACCCTGTAGCAGCCTCCTTAGTCTGTGCTTTCTTATTCATCCCACAGGGTATTGCCTCAGACATTGTACGATACCTCGCCTTCTTCTCTTATTTCACAATCCAACTGGCCCAGCTCTTCCTGTGCTGTTTTGCTGACCAGCCTCCAGTGGGAAAAACCGTCTTGGAAAAGGTAGGCAGTTGAGAATGTATCCTACTTCCGTCAAAAACGTCCACTCCGGTCTAATACCCAGAACACCAAATGCCTGAGTAGCTCTCTTGTGGTTTTCGACTTTTTTTGTGAAGACACTTTTTACTTTTGGAGGAAATGGTGTGATTCACCTCTCTCCCTCCCTCCTTCCCCTCTCAGTCTTTCACTGTTTTGGCTTCCTGTGAGGGGAGTGTGAAGAGTGTTTGACATTGTTGTCCTGCATACCATCAACACAACTCACTAACTTCAGTGTTGGATAACTGTTTCCAGTCTGTGACCACCAATCAACGTAACTGTTATTTAACACAGATCTCACTATCATCCCATCAAACATGAGCCTGATGAAAGCTGTGGAAGCACGGCTGACAAGCTGACAAGAAAGTGAGCTTTGAATAAATCAAGCAGACATGTGATGTAAAATTTCCCCTAGTGATAAAGAATAGCTGGAAAAGTCCCTTACAAACTTTTTGGCCAGTGCTGAGGAGGCTGAGGACGTAAAAGCCACAGTCTGGCGTGGTGGACACACCCATTAGTGGCTCCCTGTTGTGTCCTCCTCTTCTTCCTCCCTACCACCACGCTCTGGTTAGAGTTACTCACAGGAAAAAAGGAAGTGAGGGGATGAAGAGCAGCAGTGCTGTAATGAAGCAAGCAAACAGCATGGTGAGGGGTTGGCAGGGCGGAGGGATACCATAAAGTATGCATGAGAAGGACAAACTTTGTGTGCCTGTGTGTGGGTGTGCACTTGTTGGACAGTTCATGATGACACATTTCCGCCGTCTGCACCAGACCTCAAAACGTAATTTTGTCTGTGAGCTAACACTGAACTCTATGTATTCTGTGCCGTGGGAGTTCATGGCCTCTTCTCCCAACAATGGACCACCAGACTGTACGGTGTTATTTACACACATTACGATTCTCAAACACACCCCACGCAAGCGCAGCATTCAACCATCAACTGGTGGCCTCGGTGAAGCTGTGTATTTCTCGAAAGCCTTTAAGTGGAGAGAGATTTACTGCGAAAACAACAGTGACTCTGGTCTTTAATCTGTTTCAGAATCCCTGTCCCGTTAAAGATGCCTCTTTCCTGTCAAAGATCCTTTTCTGGTGGTTCACTGGGTAAGGTGGTTCTTCAAAACCCCTTCATTTTTCTGCTGACTCACTATAGCAGCAGCTTGTACTTGTTTACTGTTTTACTGTTTAATGTGTGTGTTTTGTTTATGATTACGCGAGTGAATCATCTCTCCCTCTGTAGGCTTGTTGTGAAAGGTTATCGCACCCCACTGGCAGAAGAGGATCTTTGGACCCTGAGGGAAGAGGACACATCGCATAAGATCATCTCTGAGCTTCAACAGGACTGGACTGCAGAATGTGCCAAAATTCAAAAGTAAGAATTATTGAAAATGAATGATGGTGAAATTTGAAGCAGCAGAGGTTAAGACATCTGACTGCTTGGATGAAGTTCCAAGAACACTGGATTCCCACATTTCCAATAATGCAACAAGTTTAATAATTTTTGTTCACCCTCCCGGTGTTATCAATGCACGAATTCTTCAAACTTCAGTCTTAAAAGCAGATTTTCTATTATTACATTTTTAGTCTTCAAGTTATACACAAGACGATCCTGATGAGATCATACGCCAAAAGAAAACTTTAATAAGCTGCTCCCAAAAAGACATAAGATATAATACAACTGCTCACTCAGGCTGTAAAGTATTCTTGACAATGAGTAAACTGGCTTTAATGTCAAGTCTGTGGACCGTCCTTTAACGGCCCTTGTGATTGGCTGAGTAATATGTATTAACCAGGAAAATCAATCTACAAAGGGAACTGACACGTCCATCATGTGTCCTCTGGCTCACACAGTTTGCTCTTTTGACTCAGGCCTGTGAGCCACTGTACGACTCTTACTATTGTCATCGTTTAGCAGCCCAAGAACCAATTCCATTTTATTGCAATGTGGTCAAACGTCGACATGGTGCTGGTTGAATTAATGACCCGAGCAGAGCACAACTTAGCCATGATTGCGGTAAAGTGAAATTTGGGACCTTTCATCATAGGCATTCAGGAACAAAAATGGATCCCACAGAGTTACTTGAAGCCATACAGTGCCATAATGTCAGGACAAGAGTGCTGTGTCATTTTTGATGCTTGTTAACATGATCCAGTGCTTTGAAGAGCTGTCTGATTAAGTCCAAAAATTACATCAGTGAATACTGTCTTTTGCTGCTGCTGGCAAGTTCTCGAGTCAACCAGTGATGGCCAACCTTTTTTTTTTTTTTTTTTTTTTCTTTAAAACAATCTGTTTTACATTAATGAGTTGAAAGGCAGCAGGACTGTGTTGGGCCATCTCTGACACAGATGTTTTGTGTGTAACTGTGTGCGTTTTCTCCCTTTGCCAGGCAGGAGAAGGCCTTAGCCTCAGGTGTGGCACTGGGGAGCAGATTGCCAGACCAGGCTCAGCTCCTCAGGAAGCTACAGAAGGAGCAGAGCTCTGGCTTCATTCTGATCAGGACCTTGGCACGCAAGTTTGGTCCATACTTCCTAACCGGTACCCTGTGCATTATATTCCACGATGCCTTCATGTTCGCCATCCCTCAAGTGCTTAGGTAAGACATGAAGGGACTTGAAGAAACTCAAACCTTTTGGCAATAAAAAGCTAAGGCATGACTTACCTCTGTTTGGAAATATTAGGTGTATCTGAAGCCAGTTTCATCAACATCAAGGGGGGTGGTTTGTGGTGCTGAAACTCCCCAAAATATCTGCTTCAGTCACAGCACATGTTGTTATGAATAGTATAAAGATATAAATCAGGCAGTTGTGCTTTGACTGGAGGAGGGTCTCAAAAAATTGCCTTGAAGAAAACAACTGCAAATAACCATCATTGTAAGAAAAGAGAAAGAGGAAAGAGATGTTGTTGTTGAATTTTCACATATAACTTTGTCAGTACTTGCAGTTCCACAAAACCAAATGGCACTGCATACGCTGTATTAAGGAGAGTTGCAGCCAGTATTTCTAAACCTCAGCTCAGAACTGAAATTACCTGGACGGACAGTATTTCAGGCTTGAGTAAAAAGGGGTTTATTGTGTTTTATTTAAAGTGAAACTGTCTGGTCCAATTCAGACAATTGAGTCAAAGAGATTTTATTTTGTTACTGTTAGCAGCGCCTCAGATGTCAACTTTTGTCTTCTGTTTTAAATGATTTGTTATACTATCAACCAAACATCAACAGAAGCTGGCAGCAGTAAAAACAGGCCATGGCTGACCCACCACCACCCCACCAGCCAGACTGGAATGTTGTTGATGCACAGCACAGAATCAGTGGAAGTGTTAATTATGGTCATGGAGCTGTGAGCAAGAAAAGTAGACGAGACCACAGCCCTCTGTGTGCTCCAGTGTGGGGGACATGCAGAGAAGGAGAGGAGGCTCTAAATGGCAGAAATGCTATCAGACCACAATAAGGGAGCCGCTGGCCAACTGTGAGGGCAGCCTGGCCACAGGCTGAGCACTGTTGTGCAACCCGAGCTTCTTTGTGTGGACCAGTCAGCCAGCAGCCACAGTAGCGCTCAAGGCTGTTGGTTTAAAACACACAATGAAAGTTATATGATACCAAATTGAATGAAAAAACACAGTAAATAAAGTTGTGTTGACAGAGTAAAAACCTGTCTGTCTGCTGTGATTTGTTTCACTACTTCACTACTTTCCAGGGATATTCACGAAGGATGCCAGGTTTTGATGCAGTTTACTCAGGTCCAGAAACCGATAATCCTGCATTAATCTTCTCCTTTCTGTCCCACCACAGTCTCCTCCTGGGTTTCATGAGGGATGAGGACGCTCCGCTGTGGAAAGGCTACTTCTATGCCACTCTTATGTTCCTGCTATCCTGCCTCCAGTCCCTCTTCAACCATCAATACATGTACACTTGCTTCACAGTGGGAATGAGGGTGAAGACAGCTGTGATGGGCCTGGTCTACAGGAAGGTGGGTAGACCTGTGTCCACAGATGTGTAGTTAACCACTGTAATATCAATTACATTTTAAATCACAAAAGCAAAAGCCACCAGATTAGAAAAGAAAACAAAGCATTTGTTTGAGAGCTTTTATTTATGATGAATGATGAAGGGCTTTGTCTCTTTTGGGGCAAATCAAGTCTTTGGTGATAAACAGCGCGTCCAGGAGGACTTGCACTGTGGGCGAGATTGTGAATCTGGTTTCTGCGGACACTCAGAAGCTCATGGACTTTGTGGTCTACTTCAACGCTGTCTGGTTGGCTCCTATTGAGATAGCTCTTTGTCTCTTCTTCCTCTGGCAGGTATGTTGAAATGTTATATTTCAACTTTAATGCATGCGTGCAATTTAACTGAAAAGCTGTTGACACAGATTTATCTTTTCTTCTATTTCAGCATCTTGGCCCATCAGCTTTGGCAGGAATCGCCACTGTCATCCTTATTTTTCCACTCAATGGATTCATTGCAAAGAAAAGAAGCAAGCTGCAGGTAAAAGTTCTTGCAGAAATCTTTCTCACTTTCGCTCCAGCAGCCCTGACATCTGGCATGTTAGGTCAGGGATGCCACAGCTGGTTTAGATAGTGGCTGAAGAGCCGCGTGGGTGTTTGGCCTGGATGGTACATTCTCTCTTTTCCTTTTGATGTCTGCCTCATATAATGTGAATGAAAAACAATGACAGGAAAGGCTGGGCAGTAAAAAGTCATAATTTTTCATTTCTTTGGAAAAACAACAAACGCTTCTGTAAATTTGGATGCCAATTTAATCGAACATGGGCTTCAATGCAGTGACCACATTCCTGGCCCTTTGTTGTTTCCGTGTCATAAAAATCACTAAAATGTAACAAGCAGTAAAGTCTTACTGAAATTAAATTACTTTTGTGATGTTCAGGATAACTACTACAGCTGTAACAAGCACAGACAAACCCATGTTCACAAATGTGTGTTTCTGCTTTGGTCTGGTAATTGTATTTCCACAGTTTTAGCTCAGGATAGTTTATTTCTTAAAATTATGATGTTAAAAAAAATATATATATATCGCTCTCTTCTTCGTCAACAGGAGATCCAAATGAAGTTCATGGATGGCCGCATCAGACTGATGAATGAGATCCTGAATGGAATAAAGATCTTGAAATTTTATGCTTGGGAGAAAGCTTTCCTGGAGCAGGTTCTGGGCTACAGAGAAAAGGAACTAAAGGCTCTGAAGAAATCACAGATCCTTTATTCCATCTCCATTGCATCCTTCAATTCCTCTTCATTCCTGGTGAGAGCACTCTGCTAAGAGAGCTATTAATAAGGAGGTTAATCTCAAAAATGGCATAAAGCAGTCATTCCTCTGTGCTGTAGACCACAGCTGTTATACAAAGCTATGCTCAGCTAAATGGTAATACGGACGGCTGAGCTTAGCAGGTATGGTTTTACTGCTCACCATGTTCTTATTTTTTCAGTCATCATAAATACAAAATAAATCTGGGGCTGATGGGAAATTCATAAACCAGAAAAAAGTTTGACCTGGTAGTGGTTCCAGATTGGAAGTCCAGTGTACACCAAAGTTTGGGAGTTAATACTTAGGCAATGTTTGTATCTACACTACATGTCATGGCTACAATTGTCAAGATGTTTCATTCAAATCAGGACAACAAGCTCATGGTAGCACTACAGCGAAAGTCAGGACTTGAGCACGGTCATTAGAATTCATCCTCTGGGTAACATGAATATCTGCAGGATTTTGTAAAATAGATTTTATTTTAATGTCTCCAAGAATTGCTGAGATGAATCATAGTGTTTAATATGTACATCTTAAATATTATTTTATACCCTAAAGAGATGTCTTAAGTAGCAAATGGGCTGAGTGCCACAGACAGGACAGCGAAGTCAGACAGTTCTGACGGACAGACGAATTTGTTAATGTTGGTTTTGGTCTTCCTGTGGGATATATTGACAGTTAGAAAACTTTTGAATGATGCCAAGCCATATCCCTTTAATAGAGGCTCAAAGGATGATTCATTACATAAAATTCTGCCTTTGGAGGTAACATTTGGTGTCTTCACCCTAAGATCGCCTTTGCCATGTTTGGAGTCTATGTGACGCTGGATGACAAGAACGTCCTGGATGCACAGAAGGTTTTCGTCTCAATGGCACTGATCAACATCCTGAAGACCCCACTGAGTCAGCTGCCATTCGCAATAAGCACAACCATGCAGGTACTGTAGGTGACAATGCACCTCAATATGGACAATTGATCCATCCAAGGAGCCTCGTAAGGTATATTTTTATGGTCCATATGGTCAGTTAACTAACTACTGACTCTGTTTTAGGCTGTGGTTTCACTAAGACGTCTGGGAAAGTACCTGTGCTCAGAAGAACTGAAAGTGGACAACGTATCAAAGGCTCCATTGAGTTGTGGTAGGAGTCCCACACACGTATAAAATATTACACCAATTGAATAAACCACTATACTACACTATTTCATTTTACAAACTTCAGTTCAGCTCCCATACTGCCTGAAATCATGGCCTGTCATATTATGAGCAGCCACAAGATTTTGTTGTTTATATCTGTGGAGTACCACAGTCTTGTATGGATCATGTGCACTGTCACTTCCTGGGTCCTGGCATGACTGGTAGACACAGTAATTATAGGATGTTCCCATTTAGTGGTTGAACGTAAATCATAGCATGAAATCAGACATGTGATTCATGGAGAAATAAAAGAAAAATGCTGCACTCCTTTGTCTATAGTCTGTCAACACTTCCGAGGACAGCTTGTGAAAAAGCAGGAGCTCTGTAATTTGTATGATTAAGCAAATTCACTTGTAATTATGCCCAGACTGTGCTCTGACAAGTAACTTTAATTGTGAATTTTGTTTTGAAAGTTTGTTTGTTGCCTAGGATGAATGAACACGTCCAGTGTTCAGTGTTTTGTTCATTGCACTCAGTCTTTCTTTCTTGTTTAGATGGGGAAGACTTGGTGATAGAAAATGGCACTTTCAGCTGGTCCACAGAAGGCCCTCCGTGTCTTAAAAGGTATGTTTTATACAAAACAGCCCAAATGTAAATGTAGAATCAAGTCAAGGGGACTTACTGGATAACGCACCTCCTTGTTGACAGGATCAACGTCCGTGTGCCTCGAGGTTCCCTTGTTGCTGTGGTAGGCCACGTGGGCAGTGGAAAGTCCTCTCTGTTGTCCGCCATGCTCGGCGAAACAGAGAAAAGAAGTGGTCAGGTCACTGTCAAGGTACTGCACTTGTGTTCCTCGTGCAAGATCTATTCGTAGTTTGCGGGTTAGATTTATAAATATTGACAGTCTCTTTTCTCTCTTCACAGGGCTCTGTGGCATATGTGCCCCAGCAGGCCTGGATTCAGAATGCCACAGTCCAAGATAATATCATGTTTGGCCGTGAGAAACTGAAAACATGGTACCAACGTGTGCTGGAAGTCTGCGCTCTGCTGCCCGATCTGGACATCCTCCCTGCTGGAGATGCTACCGAAATAGGAGAGAAGGTATGGCCTTTTTGTACTTAAATTGATTAAAACTTCTTTCTTGACTTCAAATCGTCTAATCTATGTCTGAGATTTTCTTACAATCCTGTTATTGCAGGGACTGAACCTCTCAGGTGGGCAGAAGCAGAGGGTGAGCCTGGCCAGGGCTGTCTACAGGAAGGCTGACGTATACATGCTGGATGATCCACTGTCTGCTGTTGATGCGCATGTGGGTCAGCACATCTTTGACAAAGTCATTGGACCTAAAGGAGTCCTTAGAGACAAGGTAATGTAAAAAAAAACAAAAAAAAAATGCAAAGAGCAAATTAGACTTCTTATTTCAGTTGAAATGAGCCATTGCTTTTATGACACCTAAACCACGAAACAGCATGTGACCTGTGCTATTGTTGTTATAATATGGAAACCACCACTTTGCTCATAGTTTTGTTTTTAAGAAAGCCTGAATTTAGTGTTGGATTGTGCTTACATCCTATTATTCTGACTTGTGTGGCTTTTTATACAGACCCGCATCCTGGTGACCCATGGGATGAGCTTCCTGCCACAGGCTGACCTCATTCTTGTCCTGGTAGATGGAGAAATCACAGAGAGTGGCTCCTACCAGGAGCTCCTCAGCCGCCATGGCGCCTTTGCTGACTTCATCCACACGTTTGCAAACACGGAGCGAAAAGAGAGTGCCATTCAGAGAGGTGCAGACATTACAGATTAGAAAGATACTCTCCTCCTTCCCGCTTTTTTTAACTAGTATAATTTATTTTGCAAAAAAGATCTGCCATAAGTAGACTTGCTGTGTACTATGATTAATGGTGATATTAATAGCTGTTTGCCTGATTCTTGTAGCTGGTTCCCGGAGGTCCAATGCTCGTCTCAGCATGGTCGACTTCATGCCGTTCTCAAGAGACCTGTCACAGGAGCAGCTCATTGGGTACATAAACAGATATGTCAATTGTCATAAAGATGTGTGGCATCCCAAGCATCCATCTTATGAAACCTTTGACCTCTCCATATTATCCAGGGGAGACAGCACTAATACCAACCTGCAGAATATGGAGCCTGTGTCTGAAGAAGAGCAGGAACAGGTACCAGAGGACTTGGGCAAGTTGACTGTGGTGGACAAGGCCCGCACAGGGAGAGTAAGTCTGAAAATGACTTTTGACGTTTTGACTTGAATTTTCATTGTGTGAAATTAGGCAAGAGCAACACTGCCCCCTTTTTCTCCAAAACCATTCACAAAAAAACTGTTAGCTCCAGTTCTCATTGGTTCTAGAGAAATTTGGAGCTTCCTGTAGCTCTTTGCTTTGCTTTTCTCTCACCACTCTCATGATGTTGATGTTGGTCGCAGCACCTCATCTTACCAAAAATGTTGAAAGAAACAGCAGTGGGCAGCAAATAGCTGGAAAAGCCGGGTTTTCCCCTCGGATGTAGGTGGAGGACTGAAATTAAAGCATTCACCAGTTGACCAAAAATGCAGCGTCAAACGATGATACAGTTGTTCCATATCCAGCAACTGGGATCAAGTTCACCAAAGCAGCTTAGTGAATTTGGTGATTATGTCAGCATTGTGTTTATGGCTTGTTCTTATTCCATTCTTCCATTCTGAAGTGTCCCTTCAGTTATTGCAGGTAACGTAAATATAAAAAGTCTTTTTCTACAACAGGTGAGGTTGGAGATGTACAAGAAGTACTTCAAGACCATCGGCTTGGCCATCATCATTCCCATCGTCTTCCTATATGCCTTTCAGCAAGGTGCTTCACTGGCCTACAACTACTGGCTCAGCATGTGGGCTGATGACCCTGTTGTTAACGGCACCCAGATTGATACAGACCTGAAACTGGCTGTGTTTGGGGCTCTGGGCTTTGTGCAAGGTCAGTCAGTTAATGTCACAAGTACTTAGGAACAAATGCTGTGATGTCTCGAACTGTTTTTTTTTTTGTTTTTCTTATGTTTGACTTTGGTGCAAACAAAAATCTCTCCCCTCCCTTCAGGTATCGCCATCTTTGGCACAACTGTTGCCATCTCTATCTGCGGCATCATCGCCTCCCGCCACTTGCACATGGACCTGCTGATCAACGTGCTGCGCTCTCCGATGTCTTTCTTTGAGAGCACACCCAGTGGCAACCTACTCAACCGCTTTGCCAAAGAGATTGACGCCATCGACTGCATGGTGCCTGAGGGTTTGAAAATGATGCTGAGCTACGTCTTTAAACTCATGGAGGTCTGCATCATTGTGCTGATGGCAACACCTTTCGCAGCTGTGATTATCCTGCCTCTCGCCTTCCTTTACGCTTTTGTCCAGGTACACCCCTCCCACCAAGACACTTAAACTTATTGCTTATGACTTTGATCCTCATTTTTCTCTGAGCATTATGTCAAAGTTGGCTTAGCAAGAGCTGGTTTTCATTACTGTATGCTATTTGAAAACGCTTGACTCCGAAACCATCCTTGCTGAGTTTGCCATTCACTTGTATTTTGTTCTCAACCAAATGACATAGATGCTACACATATTCCCTGAATGAATGATGGGAAAGCCCTCACCACTCCCACTTGGTTTCACTTATTAAACCGCATATTTTACTTTTCCACTGTGGGTTATAGAGTTTCTACGTCGCCACATCCTGTCAGCTGCGCAGGCTGGAAGCTGTGAGCCGCTCGCCCATCTACACTCACTTCAATGAGACGGTGCAGGGCGCCAGCGTCATCCGGGCCTTCGGGGAACAGTCCAGGTTCATTCTGCAGGCGAATAAGAGAGTTGACTTCAATCAGACTTCCTACTTCCCCCGATTTGTTGCCACCCGGTGAGATGTCATAATTACAACATTCTTTGGCTTAATTTATACATTCATTTGCTTGGTACAGTCCATGGGGGATGGTCACGATTCACATATTGGAACTTGCCTGCCCACAACTAAATCGCTGTTACACCCATAGGTGGCTGGCAGTCAATCTGGAGTTTGTCGGTAATGGCGTGGTCTTGGCTGCTGCCATTCTCTCTGTGATGGGGAGAAGCACACTGAGTCCGGGCATTGTTGGGTTGGCTGTGTCACATTCCCTCCAGGTAAGCGCTTCAAGCCACTTGGACAATAATACAGTGAATCTGCAGAGAAAGTCCTTTTCAGCACTGGAAATAAAATGATTTAAAACTCCTTGCCTTGAATTTTGCAGGTGACTGGAATCTTGAGCTGGATTGTAAGATCCTGGACAGATGTAGAAAACAACATTGTTTCTGTGGAGCGAGTCAACGAGTATGCTGAAACTGCAAAAGAGGTGAGTGATCCCAGCCCACAGATGTACAGTGAATCACACTGTCACTGTAACACTGTGCAGGGGGAAGGCTCACCCTTTTTTGTTGGCTCCTTTAGGCTAGCTGGAATAAAGAAGGCAGCTCCTTGCCCCTGGCCTGGCCCCAGAGAGGCACCATAGAGTTTCAGGACTATGGACTGCAGTACCGTAAAGGCCTTGAGTTGGCTCTGAAAGGCATTACCTTGCATATTCATGAAAGAGAGAAGGTGAGTCATTTTGTGGGATACTAAACAATATTTGAAATCCTCACAAGTCTTAATCCTAGATCATCTAAAATCCTCAAAATTGCAGCTTATGTCACATTCTGACTAGAAAAGCTCTATTTATAGGTTGGCATTGTGGGTCGAACGGGAGCAGGGAAGTCCTCACTTGCCCTGGGAATCTTCAGGATTTTAGAGGCAGCCAAGGGAAAGATCTTTATAGATGGAGTCAACATTGAAGACATTGGACTCCATGACCTCAGATCTCGCATTACGATCATCCCTCAGGTATGACAGTTGTATTAACAGAAACCAAGCCCTGGTTTTCATCACATAAAATGTTTGAAATAGTTTCAACCCTGATCCAATCTAAAAGAAGACATTATAAAATGTTATAGTCCTGTTGCATATGTGGACAGTATTGTGTAACAGCTGCTGTCCTCTCTTCCAGGACCCTGTTTTGTTCTCAGGCTCCCTCCGGATGAATCTTGACCCTTTCGACACCTACACAGATGAAGAGGTGTGGAGTTCATTAGAGCTCGCTCACCTCAAAAACTTTGTATCCAATCTGCCCGACAAACTCAACCACGAATGCTCAGAGGGAGGTGAAAACTTGAGGTACATGAGAATATTGATATGAATTAATGCACTGCAGATAAATCACTAGCCTTTCCTAGTTGGCCAACAATAAATTGTTATAAATGTATCCACACAAAGTTTCAGAATTCAAATAGCCTTCATCTTATAAGGGATTCTAAACTTCTTTCCATCCCTCTCCAACTCTCTTCAGTCTGGGTCAGCGCCAGCTTGTGTGTTTGGCCAGAGCCTTGCTGAGGAAAACCAAGATCCTGGTTTTGGATGAGGCAACAGCTGCTGTTGACCTGGAGACAGACACACTCATCCAGTCCACAATCCGCACACAGTTTGAAGACTGCACTGTCCTGACCATTGCTCACCGCCTTAACACTATCATGGACTACACAAGGTACGTTACAATCCACTATGTTGTCAGTTAAGCACTTAGTCAAACGACTACAAGTCCAAATGTGAGGATGTGCTTTTGTTTCCTCTCACTGTAGCCAAATACCAAGCAGTTTTACTTCTTATTAGCCAAAATAAGCCATGGAAATGCATTTTATTTTCTGCAAAAATTACTAAAAAGTTGCAGCCCTGCAGTCCACCAATCACTAATCAAAAGGTACTATATCTAAACGCGGTCTTCCTCCTTTTTTTTTCTGCTACACAGAGTGATTGTAATGGATAGAGGCCACATTTCGGAGATGGACTCTCCAGCCAACCTCATCGCACAACGGGGACAGTTCTACCGAATGTGCCGGGAAGCTGGGCTGGTCTAGGCCTGCGTTGAGCCTCGAACCATGGCGCTGATTACCCGGTGTACAGATGTGGCACCTAACAAATGTTGAATTGGGCCATGCCAAGATTTATGGCAGCTCAAAGCGTCTCTCCATGAGGGCATTGTTCATGAAACTCAAGAGCAGCTGCTGATGCAGTCCTTGAAGCATCTGTTGGTTCTTAACATACACACACACTCTTTCCTAAGAGGCATTGTTAACCTCAGATAATGAACACACAAAAAAAAGTTACAGTGGATTGTTGAGTTTCCAAGATATAAATATTGTATATAGAGATGTGGAGTCACTTTATTGACTTATTGAAAGGATTAAAATTCAAAGGCTGGGATAAGAGATAACTACAAGTGTAAAGGAATTTCATTCTCTTTTTGAATGGGAGCTATATTACTTTTGTAGTTTTTGCAAGTGTTTCTAAAGCACATGACATATTTTTTGTTGTTATCTCAGGCTTAAATGTTGATTTTTAGTTGTACTTTTTTTTTTTTTTTTTGCCTTGTATACCAAAAAAGAGGCAGTATTGTAATTGCAAATTGTTAGTACTCTATTGTGCCTTCTTGTCCCAGAAAGTGGGACAGGAAATACTCTGACACACTAACCTTCAAAAGGTTTACTCTGGCAAGCACAGAGGAAGTGAGGTTTTTGTAGCTGTCAGAATCCAAACTCCAAGCAGCCAATTTAGAGTTTTTATATGTCAGAGAAAAAGAGGAAAACACTGAAGTGAGCCAAGGCATTAGCAATAGTCCAACTATGTTGCGGCTGTTGTTTATTTCTGTCAAAGTAAACATATAAAAAAAACTCAATAGAGACCTTACTGGTCAGATTTAACCTGATGCTGGTAGTGAAAACCACCATGAATGAAGAGAATGTCCCTTCAAAACAATGGTGATAAATCTCTGTGTGACTGTCTGCCACCACCACACTAACTCAGGCCATACACACATTCATAAAGGAAGAAAAAAAAACTGTATTGTTGGGTTTTTGTCTTTTTTTTGTTTAGTTTTTTTTTTGGTGCTGACATAACAGACTGTATATAGTCCACATCAACCTTTATTCTCAATTCAAAGAAAGAACCCTATGAACTTTTCACGGAGAAAAGGCATTTACTGTTTTTGTCTTACTGGTTTAGACAATATATTCTGAGAGAAACCCTATAGTTTATTTATGTCAAATGAGAAAAGGTATGAAGTGTCCTTAAAATTTTGAGGATTGTATTATATTTATACTTTTTATAACAAGCTTGTTCATTTTTCACTGACTATTTACTGTAGTACTGTCTTGTTCTTACATCATGCTGGATAAATAAAATTTATATGAATCTAAAGTTGTCCTTGAGCTGTCTTTTCAGGGAGTGAAGCATAAAAACTGCCCTTCAATGAAACATTTAGCTTTTGAAATAATGTTTTGAGAAAAGTACTTCTCGGGGACTAGGGCTGGGCTCATGTAATGGCCACATATTGATGCCAAAGACCAGGGCTGTGATTAATGCCCATAAATATAGCTTAGAGATTCCATCCAGACATGTTGACTTAAAAAAAAAAGCTTTGGATTGTGTCAAACCTGTTCAATTTAACAATTAAAAACCATCTTTGGATTCTGCAAACTCTCCACAAACATCATTCTGCCGAGTTAGACTCAAGTATCCAAATTACGCAGTCAGATAATGAATGGAGACTTTAACCATCATAATATTTAATTGAAATAATGCTAACACTCATTTAAAAAGTTTTATCTCTTTCAACAACAATCAGTATCACACTTACCTGGTGTGCAGGGTGACGCTGGAGGAGGATGTACGGAATAAGATCATAACAGGCCAGTTGTACTCACTAAACTCAGTCACTAGGTGGCAGGAAGTGTGTTTTATGAGCTGCAGCCTGATGTTTGTTTACACTTGTTACAATGGCGACCATCACTGAACTCAAGTGTGGTAAGAGCTCACTCTATTCTCTCACCTTGCTACTTCACTACAGAGATCACTGCTGTTGAATAAAAAAGTGTTATAAATGACAAACCGTGGAGAAGTCAGCCCACAGCAGCTAACACCGGCTAGCTAACTTATGCGTTATCATAACAACACGAAGCCGTCAAGTCTCCATTCAATTATGTCACTGCTCAGCTGAACAAACTGGCCCCAGACGCGAGGAAGGTGTGAGCCTTAAACGAGTCACTACTCTCTATATTACTAAAACTTAAGTTTCAATTCGGCACAGATAAAGATACGATGTAAAATACATAGGTCTGGATTTCCCATTGTTCGCAAATACAGTGCTACTCACTTAGCTACCTTTAGCTAACGTTAGCTCGACAGCTTTTGGCCGAGGACCAATTGTAGTCAAATGGTGATAAAACAGTGTTTTCAAAAGACACTGGCTTCGTTTTTCATCCCAATTTGAACGATGGTCCCCAAAGACTCTGCTGATAGATAACACATTTTTGTTGAACTCTGTACTCTTGTCTCAATCACCAAATACTTAATTTCTGCAAATACTGAATGGAGTTTGGCCCGGGTGTAGATAACAGCAGCGCTAAGGGTTAGCTGAATTCACAGACGTTTTTGTTTTGTTTGTTTAAAGGGGCAAGTCCCCAATTTATTGTTGTCACAGGAGTTATTAACCTTAATCTAATCATTATATAATCCGGTGAAATGTGACCATTTAGCCGTGAGGGACACGCTGGAGTCCCGCGGAGTGCTGGGCCAGCTGAAGGCTCGTATCCGGGCGGAGGTGTTCAGCGCCCTGGATGACCAGCGTGAAGCCCGACCCCCGCTGTCCCACGAAAACTTGCTGATCAACGAGCTGATCCGGGAGTACCTGGAGTTCAACAGGTACAGGTACACAGCATCGGTGCTGACAGCAGGTGGGTACCTATTTCAAACTCTATAGGATTGATCCCTTTGTGGTCAAAAGGTAAAGGCTTACATAAAGAGAGGTTATAAAAGCAGCAGTATGACATAAAAAAAATAACTTATGTATTTCAGATGTTGTTTTGAAATCAGTCACTATAAATAGAGCAAAGTGTACTTCTTCTAAAGCCAGCACTGTTTGTTTTGCTAGAATCAGGCCAGCCCGAAGATCCTTTGGACAGACAGTTCCTGGCGAATGAGCTGAAAGTCACAGAAGATGCTAGCTCCAAATCTGTGTAAGTGAGTAAGCCACGATTTGGGAAATAGCTGAGTCATTTGCTGTCCAACTTTCTGAGATTTTGATCAGTTATGGGATAATCATTTCACAAGCTCTGTAAATCATCCCCATCATCATAGCTCCATGTTGAAATACCAAGAGATTTGAAATAAATTTTAGCTTGTCCCCTCTGGCAAAACTGCATGTTTGTGTTGTGAACGTCTAAATATCTCTGGGGGTATTAGAGAGTTTAGAGAATATAAATCAGCACAAGCTTCAAGAATCACAGCCTTTTGGGTCAATTGTATATCACTGTGTCTTCTCCTAACACTGTACCAACTGTACAGTTTGTTTACCTATATTAAGGTAAACTGAAAAACCCCAGAATTAAGGAAAATGGAAATACCCTGTACCAATCTAACCGTCAAGACCTGAGTCCAATTCTGGCCCAGGATCAGTCAAACTATTTCTCTCAGTCTGTTTGCCACAAAATAAAAAACAAAAAAGATAGAACAAAAAATGCAATTACACATTTTCAGGTTCTGATTTCCCATATTTTACTTTCCAGACCTCTTCTCTATGGCTTAGTGTCCCACTTCTTGAATAGTAGTGACAATGGAGGGAAGATGTTTCTGCGGGGGGCCTCTCTGCCAACTGCTCCCACTGTCAGCAACACAGTACCTGGACCTTAGGCCGAGAAACTGACGACACACTGAATACTGGAAAAGATGCTTCAGCACTAACATGCATGACATGAAATGTTGCAGCATCTTCTTTAGCTTCAGTGATAAAATCTTAAAACAAATATGTAATCTGACGGTATTTGCATTGTTTGTTTCATTCTAAGTTGCCAAATGATCCCAGATGGCCTGTGGCATCAGTTATGTTGTGATAATTCTCTCATTACATTCCATGATGTCTGGTCTATTTTAATTGACAGATGTTGGATACTTTAATATTGTCTTTTAAATGTTAGATAAATGTTTTATATTTATAAACTACTCTTGAATCAAAATCATTTGCTGAAGTGTTGTTTTTGTTATGTAACACATGGTGGCAGTGTTACCAAAGATAAGGCTGCAGATTGGTCCGGCCACAGGATGAACAGTGATTCTTTGTTTGAACCTACTGCATCCTGATGTCCATCTCACTAACATGCAGCATTACTACTCAAGAAAACTATCTATTTTATGTCTGTCCTTGATACGCAATGTCTAAAAAACCTGATCAAAATCAAAACTTTTTTCATTAACTTTATTATTCATTTTTCAATTTTCATTTTTCATCCACACAAAACAATAGATAAAAACAGACCAAGCAAACATAAAATAGAGCAAGAAAAAACAAAACACAAAAAGGAATGATATAAAGTGGGGGAGGACTGACTTTTATCTCTCCACGTCATCCATTTTTCCCATTTTAGTTCATGAATGTAACACTTTTAACACTCAAAGAACTCATCATACACAAATGACACAGCCTTGACACACCCCCTCTTAGCCACTGCATTATTCTAAGATATGTTGCCTGGTTTTGCCACCTCAACACATAAAGTGATCATAGATCAGACCGTTCTCATCTGTTGTTCCCCAGCAGCAGAATGATGTGGTAAATGCTGTCAGAGGAAAGGCGTCTCTCTATCTTGTAAAGAATCGACAGTTCAGAGGGCATTTTCCCTCCTAACATCTCTAAAACCCTCAAGTGTCTAATTAGTACTTATTATGGACCGATGGAGCATTTCTTTGCTTGATATTGCACCAAGTTCTCACATGGCACTGAAACTCCAGTGCTGTCATGTCAAATGAGCAAATGTAATTGTGAAAGCTTTAGCAATAACATCATATTCAAACAAGGAGTCTGCAGAGTTCACTTGTGCCGAGTGGATTTCTCCTTTTCAGTTATCAGTGGTCAAAAATACAGCACAGAGCACAACAAGTTTGCTTTAGTTCAGCTGTATATATTAATACTGATGTCAATATGATCATATGACTTACATTACATCACTTCAATTATAAAAAGATCTGAAGTTTTATAAATGTAAAACGCTCATTTATATGTGAAGTGACCTCCCAAGCCTTTACTTTGAATAACATGCACCTGAAAGTCTCCTAAATTGACATTCACTGACTTTCCTGTGATTGTCTCAACATTTTGGCACTCATTGTGTTTTTCTGTACAGCCACGCCTACCATATTGCCCCTGCACCCTTTCCTTTGAGTTGGCCATAAGTACATTTGCCAGTGCTACCTTGGGCACATTTGTCTGTTCTCAGCAGATAGCTCAAAATTATAAATATGTCTTAGCAAGCGATTTAATTTTTATGCTGAGCTGAAGAAGGCTGTCTCCAGACTTCAGTGTAGGGAATATTCTGTTGGTCATTTCTCATGCTCTTGTGCTCTGCAGCTTATGAGCAGAAGCTGAGAAGACCCAATGACGAAAGCTATGACACCATGTAATCACATAATGCAAGAATACAATCATAATAATCGGGCAAGTGAGTATTGATGACCCTTCAACTGATTCCTGCAATTCATTAAGAAACTTTTGTGAAAAATATCTATAATATAAAATAACAATAACATTTGTATCCCAAATCCTGTGCTGGACACACACATGTACTGCAACCAGAACATAGTTTTTGCATCTCACTTCCTCTCTCACCATTTATGGGAACTAGATATTATCATCTCACACAACTTAGACCCCTGAGTTTCTGGAACTGATTATATACATAGCAGGTCTTTTTTTTTCTTCTCCTTCTTCTTTTTTTTAGCACTTGGATTAGTTCATAGAGAGAATGAGGTCATGATATTGAGCACAGTGTGTTTTGCTGAACCCAGTCATGCCCATTGAGCAGATAAAAAAAAAAGATGAAATATCATCATTTATCTTCAGTTTGTTCAGTAAGATGTGACTTACTAATTCATTGCTTGTCAGCCCCATGAGAAATGATAATGTGTTATTTTGTGAATAAGCATAATGGAAATAGAGCCAGAGCCAGGTTCATTTGGAACGTCTGAATTTATATTGCTTTCTTGGAACCAACCTAATTTGCCCTTAAAGGCTGTGGCCCTAGGGAATCTAGTTTATTGGAAGCAGTCATGAATGTTTTCATGAATGTGGCTATATAAGCGGAGGAAGTTGAACAATGGCCCATGATTGATCAGTTGGCAGTGTGCCCTGTATTAGGTAGCATTTCTTCTCCACTGTATGAATCTAAAGATGTGTGTAAAAGAGACAGCTGCATAAATAATATTAAATGCAGTGGTTCTTTTACTGCAGCAGAGTCAACTGATGTTTGCCCCCGGGACTCAAATCAGATTGCTACGGCATTCCTCAAGGGTCAAACAGATCCATAAACATATTTTCTCTCTAATAGATTGCCATCTATGGACATTAGGGTGAGGAAAACTTAAACATAGTTTATGTAAGAAATCTCTGCATGTTGTTCTTACTGTGAATTGGTTGTATCACATGCAACAAATGGAACAGAGGGACTGTCCACATATGTGTAATGCTCTCATTGTTCTGGCTGGTTGTGATTCCTGCAACATCACTTAAGCTAAATTGTGTATAAAAAAATATATATAATAAAATTAACAGGGCTATGATTGTAAATATTTTTTTTAATGTATCATCAACGTATTTTCCAGACAAAATACACCTCAAACTTTCAAATGGGATGCACTGAACACTACCAAGTTCACCATCCTTCACCCAGACTTTTACTCCGTGTTGCCTCCCACCGTCTTCTCGCTTCTTTTTCACTGTAGACTTTTCATGGGTTTATGAATTGCCCTGCAGGAATCGTAGACATCATTCTTCATCTCAGTGTTCTGGGGGAGGGTGAATACTTTAGCCAAACTTTAGGACAAACTCATTTTGTCACCACACAATTCTTGCAAACTTCCATGATAAACCTTGCAGTTTAGAGGTAGTAGAAGGTGACCCTCCTTTGTCCCTTTGCCTGGGCCGCTGTGCATCACACTGAAGTGAAATGTAGGAATGACCTTTTCATTGACAGCAGTCATGGAGTAATGATGCTGTAAGATACCTGTAAGGAGCAGCATGGAGTAAAAGAAACCACAGACTCAGGGTCTAGGAGACTCTACCTGTGTTTATTCAGGTTGAGAGCCTCAACCAAGAACTGTAAAGTTCATCTTTCATATTTCTCTCTTCAGCACCAACAAGGCAGATACACAGCGTAATGTTTAGTGCTGCTCTAACAGCTGGTGTTGCCTTGTTACCTTGGTGCGCTGTAGATTGATAAGCTCTAAATAAGTTCTCTCACATGGCGAACTGCAAGTAATCAATAAGCGTTATTTCCATAGAGGCAACTTTGTTTGTTTGAACAACGCTATTGCTGCTGGACCATATTTAGTCACTGGGGCTCGGGGCTCCTCTCGGAGCTAAGACTTTGATAGTAACACGGAAAGCTGCTGAGATTCTGTACAGACCCACTGTCCTTATATGGCACACACTGCAACCTCTGTTCAGTGTATCTGCTCCTTCCTCTGCCTCTCCTCCTCATCCTCCTCCTCTTTGTTTCGTTCTTCATTGCTTCCCTCTGTCTTGTCTCTCACCCTGTATCCCCTGACTTTTTCAGCTTTGGTTACTCCTTGGTGAAAGCTGCCCCACCTCCTTGATGTTGGCAAGAGGTAGCCCACAGGTCCTCTATGTTGGTCTTTGGTCCGTCATCAGTTTTCTTACAAACACACACACATGCACCATAGCAGAGCAGTGTCTCTGGCACAAAACAGACCCAACTATCAACCAGTAGCTTGATTTACTGGAGCAAATAGGACGGTGTCCTTATATAGGAAGTTCCATTGGAAAGAAGATGGAAACAGGAGGGATGGAGGGGGCAGGGCTGTCTGCGATAGTGGAATTTGATGTGCGTAATGATAGAACACACACACAAACACACACACAAAGAAACTCACATTGACTATGTGAACTATGAGTTATGTGCATTGGGGGGAAACCTCTCTGGGCTGGGTACAGTAAAGGGGGATTCCTGTGCTGGGGACTGTTGGTTTTCCTTATGAGGAGCTAAAGCTGATTGCATAATGTCACCCTACAGGGTATGGGACTGAAGCAAGGATGTGACAGTTTACAATGTGTTGCTGAGCACACCAACATGGATGCTAAGATCAGCTGATCAGTTTCTGATGAGATTAACTGTATAACTTCAACTGTGAGGAAATGGTCCTAGGGGATAAAAACCTCTCAGTGGGATGGATCTTACTCCAACGTTATAATACAACTTAACCAATTTAAAATATTTTAAATTTTAAAAAGACAACAAATTATGAACCCCTCTCATTTAGAAGTGGTGATCAAAAGGTGCTTCCATAATATCAGTTGCAAAAAAAATCTTCTAAAAAATCCCATTAGCTTATTACTGATGCAGTAACACAGAAGCAACATGTACATCTTGTATAGAGTGAAGTTTATTTTAACACTACGTCACACTCGCTTTTATGGTTTAATCTACACTGACAACGGTACATTTACTCAAACACTGTGCTAAATAGCATTTTGACATATTTAACTAATTGAGGCGCAGACTATTTCACAAAAAAAAAAACTGTCCAGAATAAATGCAAACACAGAAATAATATGGCAGCTTTTTTCCCCATGAATCTTCTCACAACCCCCCAGATCTATGTTGTGACCCTTTAGGGGGACTTGTTTCAGGAATTACTGAACTAAACCACCCAAGAATTGTTTCATAACTATTTACAAGCTTAAAAGGTCCCACACAATATTAATCATATAAGAATCTATAACTGCAGAACAAGTAGTTTGATAATCCTGTGCTTTTTAGAAAGCAGTATAAAGAGTTGCTTTAAGTACAGCACTCGAATAAATGTACTTTCTTCAGTGTCAAGTCACGCAACTAATCTGACTTCCTGTTGCAGGTTAAACCACAAACATGCAGACTAATGTCAACTGACTTTACTGCAACCAAGCAAGAGTCTGGCGGATTGAGAGGAGCCACAGACGGCATGTTTCCTCTCCATCCCCGCCACCGCTGCCTCTGACTGCCTCACCTCGCCGCTGCTTCCGCCTCAGTGCGCATGTCCGCTGCCTCCCGTCCCGCTGACGGATGCTGTCCTGGAGGAGGAGGGGGCCTACTCGTGCAGCTCCACCCCGGCGCCCAGTTAGCAGTTTAAATGGTAAAGCTCTGAAGTTGACGGGGGTCATTTGGACTGTTCCTTTTTGGAGTACCTCGTCGACGCCGGCCGCTCCAAATCCGAAGCTCCCCTCAGCGCTCATTTGTCCACATCATGTAAGTATGTTGTTGGCCGCCTGCACCAGCAGAGATGCTGTGGTGCACTTGTCATTCAGTCTTCTCACAGTTTGCTCACTTCAACTCCGTCTCAGGAAGTTTATTTTTCTGTTTAAATGCTTCAAACAGCACCTTGTTGTGGGCGAAGCTTGAAAACCCATCTTTAAACATTTAAAAAGTCATTAGTTCAAGTTAGAGCTAAAGGGTTTTTTGGTTTTTGTTGGTTGGTTTTTTTTTTTTGTTAGTTTTTTTTTCTTGCAGTTTGCATCATCTCGTTAAAGAACTAAGAGGAAAATAGCAAAATGGGCGGTCTGAGTTCTGCAGTACATTCAGTAAATAACACAGGAAGCGTCTTTATTCGTGTATTAAATGGTACAAGAGAAAATGCTGCATTCAAGACAAGCTGCAAGTTTAATATTGTGGTAAGGAAGTTAAGTTTGAATATCGCTAACCAGGGAGTTTCCTGTTTTCCAAATATGGCTGTAAAAGCCACATGTCTATCAAACACTGTGGCTGAAGATGCAGACAAACTGAGTCCTGACAGTTTTTACTCAACACCACTGAAACCTGTAAGTGTCAATGCCGATGGTTCATTTAGTCCTGTTTCAGAGACACATTTCAGTTCCCCATACTTATGCACACTAATAGTTCAAAGATTTCAGCTCATGAACTGCAGGAAATAAAGTGTTTATCCCAAACAAATGCCAACATTACTCTCACTTAACTTCATGATGTTGGCAAGGAGCCTTTAATAGAGACAAAGCAAACTTCGGCAGTGACTCCATGTTTATCTGAGTCCCGTAAGACAAGCGATTTTGACTCATCATTTCCAACATCACGGTGTCTCTGAAAGAGGAGTATGTTATAGGTATATATGTTAGGAGTAGAGAATCTATCTGGTTGTCATGTTTGTGTTTAAACAGACAGCTCAGTATTCTCTGGTGTGCAACTTTAACTGTACACATCAAGTGTTGTCATTGGTCTGTTTCGGTCAGCGGGATTTAATTGTTTTCTTGCTGTAATCCCAATCACTGTACAAGGCAAGGACACCCTAATGTGTCAGGGTCATTAACAAGATGGTAACAGGAAGAATGTTTGTGAAACAGCTGAGAGAGGAAATGAGTAAAATCATTCACAGGCCCTGCAGGTCAACTTCTTTCACCCACAAATAGAAAGGTCACGTAGTCTCCTGGGTGACATCTCCACTTGTTTATTATGTTTGATAGAGGCTCTTGTCCTGTATATTGGACTCATCATAAGTTTTGTTGTCATTTGTGCTCCTCAGTCTCCATGTGATGCTTTTAGGAACATGGCCCAACATTTAATGACAGTAAAGGATTTGATTTTCTTAACAGAAATTTTATACTGTTTGGACTTGAAAGCTCAAACTGAACTAAGTTGGTCAGTGAGCTTGTTTGCTGAACTGGATACCCCAGTGTTATTGTGACTTCTGATTAATTTATCTTTTCAGTGATTCATTGCCCTATTAGATTTTCAGTCAGTCAATATGAAACTCTTATCTTGTCAACCGTCTTCCGACACCTGTGTTCAACGAACAGAGTACAAAGCTGTGTTGACATCACAGAGAGGGAGAGAGGAAAGGGGCACTAAGCCAAGGTGGTCAAAGTTAAAAGGGGCTTAAAAAGGAAGGCCTTGATTGGCTGCTTGTATTTTAACACATGGAGAGTGTCAGGAAATATATGTTTACCAATATCTGCTATATGGCTGTATCACAGCATCTCATCAGTTGGCCCAGTTTCCCTCCACTTAGTTCACTATGGCAAATAAAAAGTGCCTGTTGCTGTCTGCATTGAATATTTATAACGTATCATTCAGTAGTTTCTGGGTGGTTTGGTTTTGCTGCTTCCCACTGGTACATTTATAGACTTTCTCAGGAGACTCAGTGGTTTTACTTTTTTTTCCATCTCAACTTAAGTGTATGCAGCACACAGAGGTAGAGTAGGATGGAGTGACAGCATGCGGACAGTACTGACTCATCAAACAACCACTAAGTTTTCTATTCAGTAGTTCAGAGGCTGATCCTGTCTGACAAGGTTTGAGTTATATTACGGCTCAATGGACCTTTTTTTCTGTAACTGATTAAGACATGTAGTGCACAATATTATGATATATTCATGATATTTTCTACTAAGCTGTATTTATTTAGAGTCATGTGCAGGTACTATGTTTGCACTTATTCTTGCTTGTGTCCCACTGTAGGTATGACTCCCAGACATGGCAGACTCCCAAGCACTTGTGGGTAATTTAGCCACTGACTGTTGCATTTAAAAATTAATGCCACTAGGGGGCCCAAATGAAGCCTGATTGTTAAAGCTCCGGGCCCCCCTAAGGCTCGCTCCCTCACTGTTATCATTTTAGTATATGACGAGGCCAGCAAGAAGACATACTATTCCCTATATGGGCTTTGTTTGGGAGTTCACTTGCCTTGCTGTTTAGGTCCGCAGAAAAGAGTCCTGCTCCAGACAAGGGGCCCATATATGGTCATCACAGCACGAGACTGAAGCCTCTGAGCACAGAGACGGGGAGAGGCAAATCTGGAGGGGGGGAAATGGATGTTGTCAATTAAGCAAAGACATAATGATTGAGCCGGAGTGCATGGCAGTGAGCATTAAAGGTTTTGGGGATATTTCAGATAAAGCTGTTGACAAAGTTTACTTGCCTTTGTTACTAAGTTAATTAAAATCCATTCCCCAGCCTCAATCTTTCCATCTAAATTAGGGAGGGAATTGTTTGTGTGTGTCCCTGGTGGCGCGTGTGAAAGTGTAGGGTTGATAGGGGGTGGAGGTCTGTGAGAAGGACTGCTCTGTGGAAGTCCCCGATGGATGAAGCGCGTTAACCCTTTGTGTTACATCTACTGACAGGAGGCAGCAACTTTTTTTTCCTACCAATGATGACTCAAGTGATGTGCTCAGAAAGAAAATACTAATAGGATACAAGTACCAATGATTGTGTTAATCTGTGCTGTGTGTTTTGTCTTTATAGCATATATAAGATTCACTGATCACAGTTTTTTTTTTCATTTATTTGCAACTGATGCATCACTGCAACATGTTCCTCAATAAACACTTTGTTGAAACCTCTCACCTCTCATTTGTTTTACCTGCCTTCCTGCCCTCTTTGACCCCACTTTCCTCTTTTCTTTCCTTCATCAGTTCCGTCCTTCCTTATTAACTGCCTCCCATCCGTTTCTGCTATTATAATGGTTCACTGAGTCAATGTGTTTGTTGCCTCCAACAGTTGGCCCTCCACCTCAATCCAAGATGTCCAAGAAGGCCCCAAACGAGGATGAGAAGTACCTTTTTGTTGACAAAGACTTCCTGAACAGCCCCATGGCGCAGGCCGATTGGGCGGCCAAGAAGCTGGTGTGGGTCCCATCAGAGAAGCATGGCTTCGAGGCAGCTAGTGTAAAGGAGGAGCACGGTGACGAGGTGCTGGTGGAGCTGGCTGATAATGGGAAGAAGGCGACAGTCAACAAGGATGACATCCAGAAAATGAACCCACCCAAGTTCAGCAAGGTGGAGGACATGGCTGAGCTCACCTGCCTGAACGAGGCCTCCGTGTTGCACAATCTACGGGAGAGGTACTTCTCTGGCCTTATATATGTAAGTATACACCAAAACCATGTCAACAAATTGATTCCGTCACACCAAAATAGTACTGGATCTATCTGTAACAACACAGACGTTTGTTTTACTGCATTCATGAGCAGTGATTCCCCAATTTTTAATCCAACTAACATAACCATCTGAATGAAATCTTTTCACAGTCATAATTCCTGTATTATTACTTTTCTCAAGCCCCAATCATAATTAAGATGTTGCAGAGCCTTCAAACAGATTTCACTCCTTCTGTACAAGAAGCCATTGCGCAAACCCTTCCTCTTCTCTCTCAGACATACTCTGGGCTGTTCTGCGTGGTGGTGAACCCCTATAAAATGCTTCCAATCTACTCAGAGAAGATCATTGACATGTACAAAGGGAAGAAACGACATGAAGTCCCCCCTCATATCTATTCCATCACCGATAACGCCTACAGAAACATGATGCAAGGTAGGATTTTTATACTCCTCTCTTTAGCCTCCAGTCAGAAAAAATAATAAAATAAAATTAGTAAGTCTTGCCGACTGAGGCACAATAAAGCAAGATCTTAACTCACTGACATTTCTCACACATAATAAAGCTGAACTTTTGTTTGTGTGATTTCAAGCTGCTTGCCTTGAATTTTTAAGTGATTTGTAACAAATTGATGTTTTGGCTGGCAGCTTTAAGAGCCTCGTGTGGATGAGCTTTGTTATCAGGCATCAAAACTCTAGCTCTTATCTCAGAGTTATGGCAGCTGGCAGGATTTTAGTTCCAGCACGTTTGCAGAGAGATTGATAAAATACACAATTTGACCAGTGCCATCAGGTTGATACATTCAAACACAAAACTGAGTCTTTTATTATTAAAAACAATCCAAGAGAAATTACAGCGCTCCATCTCTGTGCTGCGAGCTTATTACAAAGTAAGTTAGTATGGAAAATATAATCAAATCAAATCTAATCTCATTTATTTACATAACACCAAAACATTACAAAGTTACATCAAGGCACTTTACACACACAGCAGGTTCAGACCGAACTCTTCACAGAGTTGTCAAATCCAACTTTATGGACTATTGGAGAGTTGGTGTCTCACAGAGGTGACAATCGCAGAAAGTGGCCTTGGCAGAGTCGTGCTTACAGTAAATGGCTCTTGACTAACCCTTCAGAGGTACAACTGCACACTGGCTGGTTTCTCGGTCTTCCAGAGGGTCATGCCCACTGGACTTGATGTTGATGTGAGGACGGTCTCTCAGAGGAGTTGACATCTGGATTGAGAGATGGGTGGAGGGCAGTAAAGTATTTCCTGTTTCAGCAACCTACACTTGCTCATTCAAATCTTCTAACTTTATTTCTCCCCTTTTGGTCAGTGTGAATACCAAACATTTTTTCTTAGGGTCAAGGAGATTTTAAAGGTCCTGTTAAAGGTCTTATTGGAGTCAGCTCTTTTTTTGAATTTGAACTTTAAGTTTGCCAATGAAACAGGATGTTTGGACAGGACTTAAAGTAATTGTTAGGAAGTAATTGTTTAGAGAGCTCACGAGAATGGAATCCTCCAATGCCACAACAACTCATCTCTCTGCCTGCAGAAAGAGCTCAAATACACATACCAAGTGCTAATAATGCTGCGACTGGTGTTTGATTGGATTGCCCCAAAGTCTATGATCAAACTCTAGATTTTGACATAAGGTATATGTACTGTGACACATGGGAGTTTTTATTGGAGGAAACGTTGGCAGCATCAAGTGCAACATGCTTTGGGTGCCCTGATAGCCAAATGGTTATGGCATATATCTTATAAATACTCTGAGCAGGGGAGGAGATTCACAGCCAGACAGTCTTTCCCCTTCTCTCTGTGCCATTTCCTGTCTCTGTACACTGTCCTATCAAGTACTAAGAACATGAAATGAGCGAGAAAATAACTTGAAAAGAGAGCATCATCCTCTGAGAGCCTCTTAACTGGCTGTCTGCAGAGTGGAGTTTTCCCAAACACATCAGTTGTTGAGGATTTCATGTCAAATCCATCAGCAGATTAAAGGCTGCATAGGAAATCACAACTAACATGAGCTTTCATGAGTTTGTACCCAATTTTCCACTTTAAATCATGAGCTCATTCATAATGACAATCTGTCAGTATTAAAATTGATGTGAGTGTTCGCTCAGTTTAAGTGCATACAACATAATGGATGTAAAACACTGGACACGCTGCATGCATTTATGCTTACATTGTCACTTCCTGACGTTCTCCATTAGAAAGAGTTTAGTTACAACACACAGAAATTATGCAAGTGCCTTTAGATTCAATAGCTCAGTGTCTTTCCCTGGTGTGCCAGATCTCTGTATTTTATGGGAATTGATAGTGGGAAGTGTGCTGAAATGATTTCTGACAGGTATCTGGCAGCTCCAACACATGACAGATCATCTGGATAGAAAAGAGGGAAGCCTAAGAAAAGCATCTGCAACAATATCCACCTCTAATCTGTGGAAAGACATTCTGCAGCAGGAGCGCCTATGTTGAAACAACACTCCCTTCCCTTAAGTCTTTTGGCTGGTGCTTTAAGAATGCAGTTGTCACTAATATGTATACATTGGAGGATTTTACCGGGCCCGTACACAGGAAATTTTGGTAGTTTCCATTAGATCTATGGTGTGTAAATACATGAGTAAACAAGAAGGGGGAGGATTGATTAGTGTTTGCATGAGTGTTTGGATTAGACTTCATCAGCCTATCTTTGAAGAGGACCCAGAGCAGCTGCAACTTAGAGACAGTTTTCATTTAATGGGAGAATCACACACTTGCTGCCTCCCAGGACACTGTGTGCGCAAGAAAGAATGTGTTTTGATTCACTGCATTTATTTCAGACTAAACACACGGGACGTTTGCTTCTGCTGATAATATATGAAATATATTGTTGCTCACTGACCACCCATTCAGCTTTAAAATTTAACAGATGGCTTTAAGTTGCTTTATGGCCAAGTGCAAGAAATAGAGTGAGCAGCAAAGTCAGTCAGTTTGTAAACGTAAAAGCAAAAGCCCAAAAGGAAAGTCGTTCACACTTCATTAAAAAAATAAATGCGTTGAAATAAAACTTAAGACGTGGTAAGACATTTTAGCTCCACAACCACTTTCAACAAGTTGTTATACAGCCTGCAATACCTGACGGAAAAAATGCACCTCTTGTTTAAATTTGGAAACTGACACAGACAGGCGGGACAGTCTTATTTGTGAGCACCCAGATGGGGATCACTCCCGTCCCTGTGTTTAACAAAGAAAGTGACTCCAAGTTTTAATTTAATGGTTTCATATTAAGATCATTCATAAAATTAAGTTTTAATCAGATGAGGCTTGATCTTTAATCCAAAACTGTTTTTTATAGGCATCATTGTTTTTGTTTCTTGAGGCTGGTTACCAAAATTCCAGGAACAAGACCACAAATCTCTGAGCCTTTATTATACAACATTGTAGGTGGGTAGTTGTTATTGTTGATCCATTAGAGGGATTTCCCATGAAGTAGTGGCTAATGACGCTCTACACTGTGATGTAATACGAATAGTTCATTTGTTAGTGTGGAAGTGGTGCATAACTGCAGCAAATCCAGATAAATCTCCTAAGCTTCGAGACATTCTTCCTCCAGTCTTGGCATACATCCCGTTCCCCCGAAAATGGTCCTCAGTCTTTGATGTCAGAAAGATGAAAATGTGAAATTCCCAAGGGAGTTTTGCTCTACGCTTCCAATTTATCCACAGCATTCACCAGAAAATGATTTCTACCTCACACTGCGACCCGACCCCGGATGAGCGGATGAAGATGGTTGGATGGATGGATGGATGCGTGAATCAGTGTCAAAAAAAATATCCATCCATCCATCCATCTTCTACCGCTTATCCGTTTCCGGGTCGCGGGGGTGCTGGAGCCAATCCCAGCTCACTCTGGGCGAGGGCGGGGTCACCCTGGACAGGTCGCCAGTTCAAAAAAATATTTTGCATTGATAAAAAACCTGTCCCTGCTCTCTGAGCCTTTAGTTTAAGTATGATTGTTTCTGGATGTTTGACACAAGCTTTCTACTCTGGCCACCTCTCTCTCTCTCTACTTCTCTCTCTCTCGCTCTCGCTCTCTCTCCATCTGCCTTAATTAGGAAATGCAGAGAGGGAACGGGCATTTTGTGTGTATGTGAGGAATGGAACTAGTGGAACAGCAGCCAAACATTAAGTCCAAAGAGAGAAACAGCGTCCTTGCAAGTTTACAGTCAGGGCATGCTGCACTCTGTAACTGTGTGTGTCTGTGTGTGTGTGTGTGTGTGTGTGTGTGTGTGTGTGTGTGTCCTGTGAGAGGTGGGAAACAGCATGAAAGTTATGATGCTGCGTATACAGTGAATGATGCTCCTCCCTGTTTAAGATGAAGAACTGTTTTTGAATGTTCTGTGTTCTGTCTCTTTCCCCACATTTTTGCAGGTGTCATTTACTATTAGGTTTGGTCTCCAAAACTGACTGTCGAGTTATCTTCTCATTCAGCAGTACTCCCTGTACTCCCCACGGATGGTTTTTATTGAAGGATACAGTTACAAAATAGCCGTACATGGACTTTTTGTATTCTCAGGAGTTTTTTCGGAGATGATATAATGACTCATTGCTCAGCACATTGAGATTATTTCTGGGAGTTACATGTTTCTTTAGGCACAGGGGAGCTTTAGCAAATCACACAACCTCCTCCAAGCTTTAAAATTAGTCCCAGCTGGTGTCTTAAGTTCTACAGTAGATATATCTTTATTTATGGAGAAAGGCTTGTGATTTCACTAATGTTCATTACAGAAGTGCACTGTGCTATTAAGCATGATTCTACACATATCCCCTTCCCAAAAATAATGGTAAAACAAATTAGTCCTTTCTGTTTGTAAAAAATTATAAAAATTACATATTTGTAGTTTGTTTTTTACAGATTCCTTCCCCACCACATTTTTCTGCTTTTAGAATCTATCTGGACACCTCATCTTAACAAAAATGTTGAAAGAATACATCCTGCAATATTTGTAGGATGTATTTTCATAGAAGTCATCTAATACTACAAACTTTATATTTCCACAGATCGCGAGGACCAGTCCATCCTCTGCACGTAAGTGAAAATCTGTCACCTCCGATCTCACCTTTGTCGTCTTTGCTTAACCTTTACCTTGGACATCACATCAATGGCGGCTGTGTGTGTCCATGCCTGGAGGAACAGTTACATAATTCTTGTGTAAACATACAGTTATACCAATGAGATACCTGTCTGGTCTCTGAGCACCCAGTCCCAACCAGAGAGAAATCATTCATAATTTAACAGTGATGTGTTCAATGTGGTTTTGTTTTTCTGTTTTTTTCGCCCTATTTGTCGTTATGCAATGCTGTGGGTTTGTGTTGCATTTAGATGGAGCTCAGCTGAATGTGTGTGAGTGCGTTCGCAGCGCTCCCTGGGGGCCGTGGCTTTGCTTTCCTTGTGGACCCTCGGTCAGGAAGTATGCCCTGCATCCTGATGGGAGAACCAGATTAGATCTCCAAATGTTTGGGCTCCATTGTGACTGTTTATTTGTTTTAAGCTAATTATTGAGAACCTTGATTGGGGGGAATTGGACATCCAGGGACAAAACATCTGTCAGAGAGTAATCAGAGTCTGATCTGAACGTCACTTAGTTTTAATTTATATGTTTTAATTGCCATGACTTGGTATTTTTATGATAAATCCAGTCATGATTCCCTTCAAATAAGGCGTAATCTGCTACACAGCAAAGTTTCCACTCTCACATACTTTTCATCCCGCTGGCATATGTTCTTTGTTTATGTCAGTCTCCTCCAGTATAAATGGTCAGAGTGCTTCAGAAAGGAGGGATTCTCATGCACTAAGTCAAACAAATAATAACACCCCAAATATGAGTATTTAAAATAAAACAGCATATTTTCCTCTCCAGCTGACTCTGCTGCAGTCATTGTTATTTGCTGATTAGCATCGAGCAGCTGGTGAAGGCCACCAAAGATTCCAATATTTATTTGTATTATCTATGAGTTAACAGTAGCAGCTTATCCTGATCAGCCATGGTAGCAGTAAAGGAATGAAAGGAAAAGCTCCTCTTCCTTAAAGCTCCTTTTACTCTGAATTTAATGATGCCAGAATGCAGAAAAATCTTTAATCACATCAGACCATTTCGTCAACTATTAAGGTTTTATTTATCTAAAGGAAATTCAGTAAATGTTTGGTGGTATCGGTCATGTGTTGTGTGTGCGTGTGTAATCAGTACTGTTAATGGTTAACAGTACTAGTAAACTGGTAAATGAATTTGACTTTGAGGCCAATGCGACAAAAGTTACACACATCCTTATTTAAAACTGTTTAAAGTGATGAACTGTGATTTGATAGAGTAGAGCAGGAATACTCTCAGTCAGGACCACACGGTCATTTTAAGATTTCACCTTGAACTCGAGCCACATTGCACCAGCTGGAGCCATATAAGGCAGAAATGTTCTAGGTGCAATACATGGAAATGTCATATGTGACACTCTCCCCCTTATGTGTGTGTCTGTGCATGTGCGTGTAACAGTACTGTATGTTTTTTGTCAGTATTGCTTCTATATAGAGACAGTTCATATCATACTTTTTCAGATTAAAATAGATCACATTGATCAGAAAAGTGGTACAGTAACTCTGAGCCTCATGGAGGCTGTTGTCTGTCCTGTAACCGCGATGCATGATGTAGTGCAGTGGTGTAGTGGATGTCAGCACAACTTCACCATCGTCCAAGCTGCGTGGAGGGAAAAATAGTCTGAAAATGAAAACAGGATTGAGTATATCCCCCTGCCTTATGGCATTATTGGCATTGATTGTAGGGTTGCTTTACTGGTTTACATTCAGTGTTAGAGTGTTTTCTTCTAGCATTAATTATATTCCTCAGATTCCTCCACACAGTAGCAAAAATTTTCCATGGGAAATAACCAAGGGGCTCCTTACATCCACTCTCTAGATTTTGACATTTAGTGGCAGGATGTTGCTGAAGATTGATTGTCTTTTCTGACCTTGCTGAAGGCTTGAATACCTCATGGACTAATGGAGGAGGAATCCTGCTCATTTATTTCTCTGGATTGTCTGGAGTACTGATTTTTTTCTTTTAATGTTAAGGAACTTATATGGAATACTGTGGTTCTCAGCCTTGTTGACTTTTGACCCTCTAAAATAATAATAAAACATAGTAACGCATCTAAATTTTAACAGCGTGGCACCTCTGACAAATCAGATCTACTCGGTTCTGTCCTTTCAAAAACCAAATACTGACATAAGACTGCACTCATGGCTGCGTCACAGTCGGAGCCTGGATGTCGTGTGTCCTCAGCAGACGTGAACAGGACAGAGTAATCAGATTCCCTTCAGAGCTGCCAAGGCCTCACAAAGCCAGAGCATCCCATGCCTTTTATGGACCCACACTTGAGGCTCTTTCTGTGCGTTAGACAGTTGGCTGACGGCTCTGGGATCGTTCAAAGTTTTCTAAGTGTCCAAGATCGTTTTCAGGGAAAGAACATGTCCTGGCTTCTGCTTGAAAACTGCTTTTAAAAGACAGCACATTTTTTAGATGTCTGACAGGTTTGAAAGTTGTCTGTCATATAACTCATTCATAATGTTGTAAATGTCATAAGCTACTTACATACTGATTTAGTTGCCATGTGTCATATGATTAATTCTGTGTGGCATACATTTATTTGAATTAAAAATAAAAGTTTTTAACCCTGTTAACACTTTTAAATGTCACTTTTTAAAAATATAATACAAGCAACATAAATGGACAATGCCTTATCTACTTAACATTACTTTCACTTTTAAACTGCAGTGAACCAGTGACAGTTTCATAAAAATGGATCCACAGCCAGGTATTTGACCATAACATAGGAACCAATCCTGACAATTTTTGGGGTTGAGTTGAGGGAAAAATAAAACTTACAAATAAAACTTAATATTCTTATGCATCTTCTAGTCACATACTTCAATGCACAATTAGTTCCTGAGTCTGGGTCTGACTGAGGCTTAAACATGTGGCTGAGTCTCTACTACATTTCTTCCACTAATCATAATGAAAATCTGGAGTTTCACCTGTCAGTCTACCAGACGCAACACTCGGCATAAAGTCTAATCCAGATTTTTAAACAAGGAAGTGAGAGCTGATGAGTTTAGAGTGCTGGATTTATCTGTTTTATTTATTTTTTTATTCCCTTTCTATATGGGGAAACCATGTTAAACTAAATATTAATCATGGCAGTGTGTTTTTAGATAGTTAAAACATCCCTGGGCCTTTTAAGGATTAAATCAACATTATTTTGATTTGTGTGATGTAAATGTAAAACTCTAACCTGCACACTAATAACATATCTATAAAGTAAAGCCTGGAACAACTGGAGAGACAGAGGAAACAATAGGGACGACTTGACCGCCTTTTTATGTTGTACACCTCTTGCTCCCCACACTTCCTGCCTCTCTTTATGCTGTCTGTAAAAATTCATGCACAAATGGCAAGAGTATTTTTTTTTTTTTTTTTTTTTTTTTAAAACAACCAAACTTCTCTGCATTTCCGGATGTTATGCTAAGCCAAGCGTAGATGATTTCTAAAGTTTCACATTATCAGTATTCACATCTACATTTCAGCACAAAATCTTTTAAATCAGTGTATGAACTGTAGAGTTGGTGGTAAAAGGCTCAGTGTTCTGTAGACAGACTGGACAATAACATTTTGCTTTGAAAAAGGTGTTTGAGCGGTTATCTCTGCTGCACATGATTTCCATTCAATTAAACTGGGTTATTGGACTGTGAACAGAGAACCTGTCACCCCTGATTATCTTCTTGTTCTCACTCTCATTCCCTTTCATTATCTCCCCCCTTCTATCTTTTAATCCCCCTCTCGTTTTTCCGTCTCTAGTGGGGAGTCGGGTGCTGGGAAGACGGAGAACACTAAGAAGGTCATCCAGTATCTGGCTGTTGTGGCCTCCTCACACAAAGGCAAGAAGGACAGCAGTGCTGTAAGTATCCATGTCGACTGAGTATGATGCATTCAAAGTTAGGATCTGCCAACTAGTTCCCTCAGTCTTCAACATGTGTAGGAAACTGCTCAGTTTAATCCTGTATATCGCCGTTTCCTCCAAATAGCAACAATCAGGATCACAGTTTGCCTACGTGAGTAAAGGGGAATGCCTGGAGTGTGTTTTTGTGTGTAGTGTTAATGTGTGTACCTTCATTAGGTTAGAAAAGTGCATGAAGATGTTGTCACTGAGTTACCAAAAACTTTATTTCCTGTTTGTAATTATTTCTCTTACAGCAAGGGTCAAGATCCTGAACCTTACCTCTTTTGAGTTAGAAGGTGTTTCGGCTAACATTTGTCATCTCTGTATCTTTACCCAACCAGAGCTGATTTAGACTGCATGACCATCATCATCATGATAGTACTGACTTGAAATCACCTCTCAAACCTAGAAAACGTTCAACAAAAGGATGTCTAGTGTTGCATAGTCCTGATCAGGTTCATGGTGTGGAGTTTTGTGTTATCTCTCTTCTCATGGAACACCCTTTCACTGCCAGCGGAGATCAGAGGATTGAAGCCTCCCGGGCAGTGAAAGGGTCCCTCACAGATCAACGAGCACAGTGTGAGCATGCCCGTCTCTTCTTCTTGTCTATCAAACACCGACCTCCCCCTCCGCCTCCCCTCCTCCTCCTCATCCTCATCCAACTACCTGCCGGTTGCCCTGACACAGGCCATTGTCTTTTTTGTTTCTGAAATCCTTCTGTATGGGCTAAAACCAGCTCAGCCATCCTCTTTAAGTTGTGATTTATAAACTTTTTGTGCTTCAGGCTGCATCAGAGATTAGTAAAATGGTACCTCTTAATTAGCTTCTGATGATTTTGGATTTGATGGCCTTGATGTCACTTCCCTTTGCCATTGACCCCACTCACCCTGTTCACCCACTGGGTTTTTGCCCCAGAGGAAAATATCATGCTCTGGGGGATTTCAAGGCTCCCACGGACCTTCGTCTGAACAGAAATAGTATCTCACTTTCTCTCCTCCTCAGGCAAGACTTTGACTCCTGCTGCTTTTGTCCTCCTAAGTGTCTTTAAACTCTTCTTCCCACATGCTGTTACTTTTACTGTCTTTTTTGCTTTGCTATGTGTTCTCCTCTCTCCTCTCTTTCCCAGTGACATAAATGAAAAGGAGCCTCCTCTCTGCTTTGCGAACTCTGAACTGCACCTTATCAGCTGGTCTGTATCTTTCCTGTCTTCCCATAAACCTCAAAAAGCTTCTAACTTTTAGCTCTTTTGAATCTAATACGTTTTTATCAACAGAGCAACAAAAAAACAAAAATATAAAATAAACAATACGCAATATATCAGCATTTTTTCAGTGAAGATTATTTATCTCTTATCACTGATTATTAGTCATTTCAATAAGCGATTGAAAAACAAAGCAAAATCTTGTCTTTGTTGTACATATTTCTTGCAGAAGGCAAACGACAATGCCTTAAAAGACCTTTTCTATTTATCATCCCTAGGAGGACTGTCTGTAACTGAACATTGAGAAATTGAGTCATCTCAATTTGTGGCATCTTTAAAACAAGTCACGCTCTCCTCCTCTTTGCGCCTTTAGCTCGTTTACAGGGGCTGTTTTTAAGTGAGAGAGTAGGTAAGGTGAAGGTCTGCAGCACCTGACCTTGATACTCGGCTGACACGACCCCTTTGATCAGGTGGATTAGCTCAATGCAAAGTGACGGTGTGTCTGCCTCACATACTGACCGTCGCCCAGCTCCCAACAAAGGCTCTGCAGTCACGCTGGAAGAAAATCGCATTTCTGCAAGTCTGTTTGTGGATCTCTATCATTTCAGTTTGCAGATACTCTGAATCTGAGAGGCTTTTGGAGGACTTCTTAACATTATTTTCATTCTTCTCCTGACCCAACCTCATTTGTGTATCTCCTGCCAAATCATCAGCAGCAGCTTCTCCTTCATTTAATTTCTCCTTTCAAAACAAGCAGAGAAATTCTGCTTATACTGTAGAAACGGGATTAATGTGGAATTATATCATACTATAGATTTACTTGTTAAAATTGACCCAGACCCATACCCCCTTGAAACACCTCATTCCCAGTGAACAACTCCTGCACCCCCCCCACCAAAACAGCCCATCACCATGTGTCACAGCAACATTTCTGTATCACTTTCATCACTAGGGGGAGCTAGAGAAGCAGCTCCTGCAGGCCAATCCCATCCTGGAGGCATTCGGAAATGCCAAGACCATCAAAAATGACAACTCCTCACGATTTGTGAGTTTGCTGTTTCTAAAAGTGGACACTGTTAAAGTATAATTCCCCAACTGGAGAATACCTTTAAACTGTTTTCTAATTTATATCTCGTTCATCTCACCATTCTATTCTGTAACATCTTCTCTCCTCATCACTCAAACAGGGAAAATTCATCCGCATCAACTTTGATGTGACCGGCTACATTGTTGGAGCTAACATTGAGACCTGTATCCTTATTTACTCAGACGTGTTTGACACAATGTTCGCATTAACAAACAGCTGTTGTCAGTCTTTGAACTGGAATATGAAACATCATCTGACAGGACTTGTTCATCTGCCCCCCAAGTTAATTTCAGCAGCACCAGTGCCTATTTTTCAACATTGCTTTGCTCTGGTGTCATCAAATTCATCACATTTTGATCCAGATCTTCATTTGGCTCATTCAGCATTGAGGATTGTGTAGAGGACAGAACACATTTGTATTCTTTGACAGCTGACTTCTCTCAGACCTGCTGGAGAAATCTCGTTGTATCAGACAGGCAAAGACAGAGAGAGCTTTTCACATTTTCTACTACATGATTGCTGGAGCCAAAGACAAACTGCGTGGTGAGTTACACTCCACAGCACATAACCCACGCATCACAACCTTTCTAAACATTACTGGGGACAAATCAACCATGTTGTAGGTCATCACAGCCATGTGAACATCTGAAATAAAAGCTCAGTTCCACTTTGACTCCCATGTGTTTTTAGTTGATCCAGGAGGATTTAGAGAAGGGACATGTAATCCTTTAACCAATGTTAAACCATTAGTATTAAGCTAATGCTGAGAAAGCACGCTCCTGAGTGGGGTTTTATTTTATTGGTTATTGGTTATTGGTTTTGTTTATTTATTTCAGAGGGACAAAGCAACTTAGCATAGTTCAAGTAAAAAAAAAAAGTTTATAGCTACTGTTAACTTTCAACTCTCATCCTTAGTTTGGCTTTTACATGTACAATGTCATCAAAACTGTGAGTTCTCTTTATCTACAGACTACAATACACTACATATATGAAAAGACAATAACAACAGAGAAAATGCTAAAATAATTACCAATATATACAGTTACTCTAGATATTTGTTTGCTTTTAGTTAGCACTAAAAATGTTTTGTAAAAACTTTTTATATCTGGAGTGAATTTGATTTCAGATGACCAACGTTGACCAGTGTTGTTGTATGGCAGCAACACATTCACTAAACATTAAAGGACACTGAAGAGAACACATAAAATCCTTTGTGTGTTTTATTCTCAGAGGAACTTCTTCTGGAGGCCTTCAGTAACTATCGCTTCCTGAGCGCGGGCCACGTTCAGATTCCTGGCCAGCAAGACGATGAGATGTATGAAGAAACCATGGAGGCCATGAAGATCATGGGCTTCACTGATGAGGAGAGAATCGGTATCATTGACCTTTTTGAGCTTATGCATGCGCGCACGCACACACACACACACACACACACACACAGAGTAGTAAATCAAGGAACATGTGGTTAGTTGAAAATGTATTTATATTGACCATTTGTATGTGTGCACATGTGTAAATTATAAAACAACATACAGAAAGACTTGACTGCCCTCTCCTGACTTGATCGGACCTTTAGAGAAGTTCAGACTTGACATAATATTTCCTGATCTGAGTACAAAGAATAAACAATACAGAAGATCTGATGTTGAAAGTAACCAGTCCACCTATCAACCCACTGCCAGTAACTCTCCCGAGCCTGATAAAATGCTCAGAGTGGGACTGGGTGAGACGCATCTACTGTCTCTGTTTGACCGGCACGTCTTTATTCCAGAAATCCTGAAGGTGTGCTCCACTGTGATGCAGCTGGGAAATATTGAGTTCAAGAAAGAGAGGAACCAGGAGCAGGCCACAATGCCAGACAACACCGGTCAGACACCTTTACACAATTTGATCATCCTCTTTTTTTAACTACAATGTTAAATTCCTCATATTTTATTTATGCCAGTATATCTAAAAAAAGACAGAAGCAAGAGACAACATGTAAAATAATAATAATTTTCTTCTTGTCTCTCCAGCGGCTCAAAAGGTGTGTCACCTGCAGGGCATCAATGTGACAGACTTCACCCGTGCCATTCTCACCCCTCGAATCAAAGTGGGCAGAGAGGTGGTGCAGAAAGCACAGACTAAAGAGCAGGTACTACACGAGATGCACTGTATGAAACCATAACAGGGAATCACTAATTCTGCTCATAATGTACATTTATCAGACCTGTCATCTCTGTTTGTGTGTATTTGTAAGGCTGACTTTGCCATTGAAGCTTTGGCTAAGGCTGTTTTTGAGCGACTCTTCCGCTGGATCCTGTCCCGAGTTAACAAAGCGTTGGACAAAACCAAACGCCAAGGAGCCTCCTTCCTGGGAATCCTGGACATTGCTGGCTTTGAGATCTTTGAGGTATTGACATGTTGATCACTGATGAGTCAGAAATTATAAACTTTGATGTTTGTGTGTCAGAATAAATGTTTTAGCTCTGTCCTTTTGTTGTTTAAGGATAACTCCTTTGAGCAGCTATGCATCAACTACACCAACGAGAAGCTGCAGCAACTCTTCAACCACACCATGTTCATTCTGGAGCAGGAGGAGTACCAGAGGGAAGGCATCGAGTGGAACTTCATTGACTTCGGTCTCGACTTGCAGCCCTGTATTGAGCTTATTGAGAGACCAGTGAGTGGCCTTGAGACAGCCAGCACACAAGCCTACAAGAGATGATTTAGTGATTAAGTATGCCGTGTCTTAATGCTGAGCAAACTTCACATCTCTGCAGAACAACCCTCCTGGTATCCTGGCCCTGCTGGATGAAGAGTGCTGGTTCCCCAAAGCCACAGACATCTCCTTTGTGGAAAAACTCTTAAACACGCAAGGGAACCATGTTAAATTCGCCAAACCTAAACAGCTCAAAGACAAGACAGAGTTTTCTATCTTTCATTATGCTGGGAGGGTGAGTATGGGCTGATGACAGAAATATGATGTAAACAAGAATTACCTTATTGAGAACCAGTATTCTTATGTTTAGTTATGAGATCAACAACAACATTGTTGTACTGCAATGTAAAAAATCTGTTTTGAGCTCCAATAACACTGACATTGTCTGTAGGTGGACTATAATGCCACAGCCTGGCTGACAAAGAATATGGACCCTCTGAATGACAATGTCACATCATTGCTCAACAACTCCTCCAGCCAGTTTATACAAGAGCTCTGGAAAGATGGTGAGATGTCTGACTCAGCTGCTTTCAGTCAAACACAGCACATCAACAACACTTATATTTAAATGAATTATCTAGGAAAATGTCCTACTAGTAACTGTCAGCTTGCATCTGCAAACTAATGAATCAAAGATTTCAGTGTTGTGATCCTAATAGAGCTGAATTTTGAATTGACTTTTGATTTATTTTAATTTTTTTATTTTTGATTATTTGGTTTTGAAATACATAATTTAAGACAATGATTCCAGTTGATGTGCAATTTAAAACTGTGCACATCCCAAAGCCTCTATTGGGTCTAAAAAGACAGTGGTACCCGGCAACACATGCTGCCACTCTCATGCAAATCTGACCTGTGGACAGAGATGAAAGGACATAAAGCGAGAAAAACGCTGCACTGAGTCAAAGGAAACAAACACTTTTGAGCCACACTTTGTACCACTGAGTGTACAAATTTGGGTGTTGTTTTTTTTTTTTTTTTATCTCTGTAGTGGACAGAGTGGTTGGTCTTGACACAATAGCCAAGATGTCGGACAGCTCCATGCCAAGCGCATCCAAGACCAAGAAAGGAATGTTCCGCACGGTGGGACAGCTCTATAAGGAGTCTCTGGCCAAACTCATGACCACTCTGCACAACACGCAGCCCAACTTCGTCAGATGTATCATCCCCAACCACGAGAAGAGGGTAACAAGAAGACCAATGTTATCAGCGTTTTATAAAAAACATCAGTATTGGTTTCAAAGCATGATGATTAGGATTAGCTCTTATGAAAGGCTGACCTTGTATGGCCACTCTCTCCTGATCCTGTGAAAAACATAAGCACAAAAACGTATGTATGCTTGGAGGACAAAAAACTTACAAATTAGAACAAATCAAACAGTATCTGCTTTTCTGTTCCACTTATGTATTTACAAAAACATAAAAAAAAAAAAAAACAATATCCAGATGTATCTGTCAGCAGCCAGTCAGTGTTTAGGGAGTTTTATTTTCCCCAGGCAGGGAAACTGGATGCTAATCTGGTCCTGGAGCAGCTGAGGTGTAATGGTGTATTGGAGGGGATCAGGATCTGCCGACAAGGATTTCCCAACCGAATTGTCTTCCAGGAGTTCCGCCAGCGGTGAGTGGGATCAGATAGGTCACTAAAAGTTTTACTGGACATATCATGAGTTCATCAAATCTCACAAACAATATTGTTGCAAAGCTCTCTGACCATTTCCAATCTTTATACATTTCTGTCTCCTCACAGTTATGAGATCTTGGCTGCAAGCGCTATCCCCAAGGGTTTCATGGATGGTAAACAAGCTTGCTGCCTCATGGTAAATCCCAACCCAACAATTCCATTCAGTGCACACAGAGTTTTTAGACGTGTACATATGTGACCCATTATATCCTCATCCTACTCATTGATCTCCTGTCTGCATAGATCAAGCATCTGGACCTGGACCCCAACCTGTACAGGATTGGACAGAGTAAGATCTTTTTCCGCACAGGAGTGTTGGCTCAGTTAGAGGAGGAGAGAGATCTGAAGATCACTGTGATAATCATCGCTTTCCAGGCCCAAGCCAGAGGCTTCCTGGCCAGAAAGTACGTATGCAGAAGCCTAATCAATTTTACAATCTGCGATGAATTGTCATGGTAATTTGTTGTTTAACTGTGGAGAGGGGGCGTCATATTTTTGTTTCAATCACAATAATTTAGGATCCAGAACTTATTCCATTACATCTTTCATTCATTCACCTTCTGCCACTTATCCATTTCTGGATCAGAAGAGGGGGTACTGGAGCCAATCCCAGCTCACATTGGGTGAGGGCAGGATATACCCTGGACAGGTCACCAGTACATCACAGGGCCAACATACAGAGACAGACAGAGACAAACAACCACTCACACTCTACGGACAATTTAGAGTCACCATTTAACCCAAACATGCATGTCTTTGGACGGTGGGAGGAAGCAGGCAACAGCGCTAACCACTATGCTGCTGTGCTGCTACATTTTTCATAATATGTTGCTTTTGTTGCTGTTATTTCTTAAGGGCATTTGCCAAGAGGCAACAGCAGCTCACAGCCATGAGGGTGATCCAGAGGAACTGTGCTGCCTACCTCAAACTCAGAAACTGGCAGTGGTGGAGACTCTTCACAAAGGTCAGCTGCTTAATTATGTAACCATATCATCATACACCCATGTGCTTTTTATGACCCGTGACCCCCATGTTAAAAATGTGATTTTTGCTCACTCTGCTGAACCACAGGTCAAACCTCTGCTGCAAGTGACCCGACAGGAAGAAGAGATGAGCCTGAAGGAGGAAGAGTTGCAGAAAGCCAAAGAAGTTGCTACAAAATTTGAATCTGAGCTGAAGGAGGTTACCATGAAACACGCAACGGTAAAGGATGAACGAATGCTTGATCGCACAAGCATCAAAAACTGTGTCCAAGTATCAAAGCCAATGCTTATTGTTTAGGGGCTCAGTGGTTATTCAATAGAAGAGCTTTAAATAAGAAGAAGAATAAGTTACTGTGAGTTGTCTACTTGGACTCTTCTGATATAAATAAATTAAGCTGAGGTAAATCTTTTGGCTCCAGATTCTGGAGGAGAGGAACGCTCTGCAGGAGCAGCTTCAGGCAGAGACAGAGCTCTATGTCGAGGCTGAGGAGATGAGAGTTCGTCTGGCTGCTAAGAAGCAGGAGCTGGAGGAGATCCTTCATGAGATGGAGGCGAGGCTGGACGAAGAGGAAGATCGTGCTCAGGCGCTGCTATTGGATAAGAAGAAGATGCAACAGCAGATGCAGGTCTTCACATTTGTTTGTTTCTTACACACTGTTACTCTGGTGCTATTGCGTTCACTCTGCTTATTTCCTCCTTTAGCTGAGCCTACTATGACAATGTGGTGAAATTGGAATTTTGCAGGAGCTGGAGGAACATTTGGAGGAGGAGGAGGACGCACGTCAAAAGCTGCAGTTAGAGAAAGTGACGTGTGAGGGAAAGATCAAAAAGCTGGAGGATGACATCTTGATAATGGAGGACCACAACAACAAGCTGCTGAAGGCAAGTATAACTCACTATTGGTCAGTCGCTTAATAAGACAGCTCCTGTGCTAAAGAAATTTAACAAATAGATGAGCTACTTCCTGTTTTTTGGTAGGAGCGGAAACTGATGGAAGAAAGAATTGCAGACTTCAGTGCCAATCTGGCTGAGGAGGAAGAAAAGTCCAAGAACCTCACCAAACTAAAAAACAAACACGAGTCCATGATCTCTGAATTAGAGGGTAATCATCCTGGATTTGCTGTCATGTATTAAACAACTTCAGACTATTACTCATGTCACAGTTAAGGCTGTACTCTGATTATTTCTCTCCTGTACCAATAGTCCGCTTGAAGAAAGAGGAAAAGAGTCGCCAGGAGCTGGACAAAGCTAAACGGAAGTTGGAGGCAGAGTCAAATGACCTACAAGAGCAGATTGCCGACCTCCAGGCTCAGATTGCCGACCTCAAAGCCCAGCTCGCCAAGAAGGAAGAGGAGCTTCAGAACGCCTTGGCCAGGTAAATTCCTGAGAAATTACACTAGTACTCGTTTATAGATGGAGTCTTTGATACTTTTTGATACAACATCACCTCTGAACCACGTGGATACTCTGTCTCTTAACCAATATTATTTTCACTAGCAAAGTTCTCTTTTGTTCATTTTTCCCTCTCAGGTTAGAAGATGAGACAGGCCAGAAGAACAATGCTCTGAAAAAGATCAGAGAGCTGGAGGGACACATCTCTGACCTGCAAGAGGATCTCGACTCTGAGCGGGCAGCCAGGAACAAGGCAGAGAAGATCAAACGGGACCTTGGGGAGGAGCTGGAGGCCCTCAAGTCTGAGCTAGAGGACACCTTGGACACCACTGCCACTCAGCAAGAACTAAGGTTAGTCAGACAATGCTGAAATATCCACTACATTTAATGTATTTTATGGTTTTATGGTTGTCCAGTGTGACACAAAATGAATGGTAACTGCATTGTAACCAAATAATAGTAAAATCTATTTGTAAACAGAATTTGAAATAGTGCTGTCAATGGTCATATTTTTTTAATAAAATCTGCGTTATTCATCCACCTGCTCTGCAGAGCCAAGCGTGAACAGGAGGTGACCCTACTGAAGAGAGCCATCGATGAGGAAAACCGAACCCACGAGGCCCAGGTCCACGAGATGAGACAGAAACACACGCAGGCTGTGGAGGAACTCTCAGAGCAGCTGGAGCAATCCAAACGAGTAAGTCACAATCATGTCAGACTGTATTTTACCTACTTAAATGTTAGTTACTTTGTTTATTTAGGTTGAACATGGTTTTTTTCTGTCTGCTCCAAATGATATTGATCTTTGACTTTCTCACCTCTGCTCAGGTGAAGTCGAATTTGGAGAAGGCTAAACAAGCTCTGGAGAAGGAGACGTCAGAACTAACCATGGAGGTGCGCTCACTGACCCAGGCCAAACAAGATGGGGAGCAAAAAAGGAAGAAGTTGGAAGGTCAGGTGGCAGATCTGCAGTCACGGTTCGCCGACAGCGAGAAGCAGAAGGCTGAGCTGGGAGAGCGCTGCTCCAAGATAACTGTAAATAATAAATTACATGAGGAATAAAGACCACGTGTATGCTCAATATAAACACTGACCAAACCTCTTCTTTGTCTTCATACAGGTTGAACTGGAGAGTGTGACAAACCTACTGAATGAAGCAGAAGGCAAGAACATCAAACTGAGCAAAGACGTCAGCAGCTTTTCCTCACAACTCCAAGACACACAGGTACTTTTAGCTGAAGTTTAAGAGCTGTACTATATTCCCTGTGCAGTTTATAATACGCTGACAATATGACGATATGCTGAGCTGAAAACTGTGACTTTAACTTGGTGTGTGGCTACAGGAGCTCCTGGCTGAAGAGACACGTCAGAAGCTGCAGTTCTCCACAAAGCTTCGGCAGGCAGAAGAGGACAAGAACAGTTTGCAGGAGCAGCTTGATGAAGAGTTGGAGGCCAAGCGGAACGTGGAGAGACAAGTATCCACTCTCAACATCCAGGTCAGAGGTCAAACTAAGAGCTGCTAATTAATTAAGCAAGTGGGAGAATACCAAATTTTCCATTTTTAAAACATTAACAAAAGTTGCTGTGAAATGACTTCTGAATAGCAAGATTCCTGTTTTGTCATAAGTGACTGACACAGTCTCAGTCTGCCTGCAGCTGTCTGACGCAAAGAAGAAGCTGGACGAGATGACAGGAAACATTGAGCTGCTTGAGGAAGGCAAGAAACGCCTTCAGAGAGATTTGGAGGCAGCCAACACCCAGTTTGAGGAGAAGGCCTCAGCATACGACAAGTTGGAGAAGACCAAAAACCGCCTGCAGCAGGAGCTGGAGGACACGTTGATGGACCTGGACAACCAGAGACAGAATGTGTCCAACCTGGAGAAGAAGCAGAAGAAGTTCGACCAGGTGGGATAGATCAGGAAGCTGGTGATACCAGGAGATATCTCCTCTTCTTCTACGTGCCACTGCTGACTAGTTTTTTTTTGTTTTTTTTTAAATACAGAAGTATTTCCAATTGCTGCCACATTAAATAAATATTATGCTGCTTTGAAGGATAATGGGAAAACTGATATTTAAAGTGGTACGTTTGGTTATTTTTACCCGGTGCTAACCAAACTTGCGACTCAAAAACAAGGTATTGCATGTTATATCGAATCCTACACACACCCAACTATCTCTGGTTATTTGCCCTGCAGATGCTGGCTGAGGAGAAGAGTATCTCCAGCAAATTTGCAGACGAGAGAGACAGAGCTGAGGCTGAGGCCAGAGAGAAGGAGACCAAAGCTCTCTCCCTCACGAGAGCTCTTGAAGAGGCCCAGGATGCCAGGGAGGAGCTGGAGAGAGCCAACAAGGCCCTGAAGATGGAGATGGAGGACCTGATCAGCTCCAAGGATGACGTGGGAAAAAATGTTAGTATTGGAGCATCACAGAGCATGTCACACTTCAAACTGTTATGGAATTCATACTAAATAATAGTATTCTCAGTTCATCTAAAAATATACTGCTGGCAGGTCCACGAGCTGGAGAAATCCAAACGTGGCCTGCAGGCCCAGGTGGAGGAGATGAAGACTCAGCTGGAGGAGCTGGAGGACGAGCTGCAGGCGGCTGAGGATGCCAAGCTGCGTCTGGAGGTCAATATGCAGGCGCTAAAGGCTCAGTTCGAGAGAGACCTCCAGGGACATGATGAGATGGGAGAGGAAAAGAAGAGGCAACTGATCAAGCAGGTAAAGACTATGAACATGATCTGATCCACCATCAAAGACCAGCTACGCCAGAAGTCTAAAATGACGGTGTGGTCTGGTTGCAGGTTCGTGAGTTGGAGACAGAGCTGGAGGATGAACGTAAACAGAGGGCTCTCGCATCGGTAGCCAAGAAGAAGCTGGAGACAGACATGAAAGATCTGGAGGGACAGATCGATACAGCCAATAAGGGACGAGATGAGGCCATCAAGCAGTTCCGTAAGCTCCAGGTAAGAGTGAAGAGCTGGAATAAATACAGCAGCAGATTCCACACACAAGTTTTTACATTGAGGCCTGTCATTTCCTTTTTTTTTTTTTTTGTCTGCATTTGTCCTCATAGTTTAACACCACAGGGTGTCATTATTATATGAGATTGATGTAGTGATATCTTTATTGTATCTTTATTGAGTGGAATGACCTTTGAGTGGCAGGGAGGGCAGTGCTACACCTTGGTGAATACAGGGGGGAATAAAGGACAGAGAAGGTGTGGAAGGATGGACAGGGGAAGGGAAGCAGGTGGTGCTGGTAGGAACTGGTGGAGTGAAGGATCCTGTGCTTCCCCTGTCACCTCACTGAGGATTCGGAGAGTCCAGAGTGTTTCTGTGTAGATCTTTGGAGAGATGGGAGTCCCAACAGAGGGGCCGAGTCAAAGACAGGGTACATAGTGATGGAATGAAAGAACAGCTCAGCCCATTTTAGGCAGGATCCATTAACTCTTCATGATGTCACCCACCACGAGCTGGTAAGTGCATGTGGGCATTCCTTAAGCAAGCGCATGCCGGAGCACCGTGACCCTGGATGTGGTGTGATGCGTTAAGATTGGGGGAAAGGAGCGGGGGTCAGAGGACTGCAGCACAGCCCGATGGAGTGCCCCCTCAACCCACCCTGGTCCATCCCCCAAGGTGTGGTGCATTAAAATCTAAAAGTGTATGTGGCGTACTTAACTGTGGCTGTGAGAAGTAACGTAGTGGAAAGTGTGTGGTGTGTGAAGCATGATGTAAGTGCAATTTAGGAGGCAGGCAAGTGAGGGCCCGGCCCCCAGCCGGAGGGCCACAGGTACGGCGGCCAGGGGACCCACAGGAGGGGTGGGGGCCCCAGGGAATCCGGAGGTCCCCCAACCAGACCCCACCCCCCAGCACAGCACAGCAATAGGTGCATGACAGCCACCACGAAATTTCCTTTTCTAAGCTTCGAATCATCGCAGTCACCGTATAAGCCTGATAGCATTAAAAATGGAAATTACTGGAAGGTTTTTTTGACACGGTAAGCAGTGAAAAACACAATTAAATGGACAATTCACTGCACTAAAGTCAGGTCAAAGCTATGTACATACCTGGTACATAAATCAGTCTCATTCTTTCTTGTTTGTCTTCCTCCCTCCAGGCCCAGATGAAGGACTACCAGAGGGAGCTGGAAGATGCCCGTGCTGCCAGGGAGGAGGTGCTGACCACCGCTAAGGAGAGTGAGAAGAAGGCCAAGAGTCTGGAGGCTGAACTCATGCAGCTGCAGGAGGTAACATTTTAGACTCCTAACATGGCAGAAACTTGTCTGAGAGCACAGATGTGAACTAATAAGCTAATTTCTAATCTGTTTGTAGGAACTGGCTGCAGCTGAGAGAGGGAAGAAACAGGCAGAGGCAGAAAGAGACGAGCTGTCTGATGAGCTTGCCAGCAACTCTTCTGGAAAGTGGGTGGAGAGCTTGTGATTTTGTCTTTGTGAGGTGAACATGAGAAAGATAATGTGATCACATTTGATCTCTGCTGTCTTCAGGTCAGCCCTGGTAGATGAGAAGCGTCGCCTGGAGGCAAAAATCTCCCAGCTGGAGGAGGAGCTGGAGGAGGAGCAGAGCAACATGGAGATCCTCAACGACAGGCTGAGGAAGAGCTCACAGCAGGTGACCAGACAGGCGCAGCCAACCAAGGATCATTTGGTCCATAGACCTCCTCACTGTCTGCACCCCTGCCTACCAGTGTGACGTTAACAGCATATATTTCTCCACAGGTGGATCAGCTGAACAACGAGCTGCAGACGGAGCGCAGTACCTCCCAGAAGAACGAGAGCGCCCGGCAGCAGATGGAGCGCCAGAACAAAGAGCTGAAGGCAAAGCTTCATGATATGGAGAACCAGGTCAAGTCCAAGTTCAAGTCCTCCATTTCCACCTTGGAGGCCAAAGTGGCACAGCTGGAGGAGCAGCTGGAGCAGGAGAACAGGTTGGCGACAAAGACACCCACTAAGGATGATGTCTGATGTTGTTGACAGGTGGTTTCATGTCATTAGACACAAGTTAATACTTCTACTGTAAAAGTTAAACAAGTAATTCATTTACTTGTTCCATTTATGTCTCTATCTTTAATATCAATGCTATCAGAGACTGACTGTAAGGTCATGGGTCACACAAACTGCCTTCACGTGCCTTTATTTTCATTTTGACATTAAGCTGTTGTGCCTCAGTCATCTTGAACTCTCCTGCTTTTTTTCAGGGACAAGCAAGTGTCTGCCAAGAGTTTACGCCAGAAGGACAAGAAGCTCAAGGACCTGCTGATGCAGGTTGAGGACGAAAGAAAACAGGCAGAGCAGTACAAAGACCAGGTACGTTCCCTTCACGAACACACCAACACACTGTCCAGTGAACAGACAGGGTTCAGTAGAGCGGTCTCTCAGAGAGCAGTAAACCTGCATGTTTTCACCTGTACGTTCACCAGTCGGAGAAGGCAACTACTCGCATGAAGCAGCTGAAGAGGCAACTAGAGGAGTCGGAGGAGGAGTCTCAGCGTGCCACGGCCGCCCGCAGGAAGCTGCAGAGGGAGCTGGATGAAGCCACTGAGGCGAACGACGCAATGAGCCGCGAGGTCAACTCTCTCAAGAGCAAACTCAGGTAGGACAGTGGGCTAAGCACGACACGTCTGCATACCTGTACGTCTCTGTTCTGTCTGAGGATGTTTACACAGCATCTAATCCAAAGCCTGGAGACATATTAGTATACATGTGAAATACACACTGTACAAATCGCAGAAAAACAAATAATTGACATTTTGTCTTCCCATTCCCCTGAGCATCTTTTCTACACTGGGAGGGGTGAAAACAAACAGTATAATAGAATATTTCGTCTGACTGAACACAAGCAAAACAATCCTGTCCATCTCTATTCCAGAGGCAACCCTGAACCCAAGGAGTAACACAGCAGGTACCTCTGCTCCTGAGTGTTATCCCATCACCATTCCTATGTCAACTTACCATAACTTCTCATTTCCCCATGCACACTCCTAATGCTGTTGTTTCTTCCATTGAGCCTAACTGAGAGAAATATGGCTCATCCAATTCCTCACAGAACAAAGTCACGCCATTCGATTTCCATCACACCTATTTCCCGGTGGTCATATTTTTCTCAGTGCTTGGTTTAATTGCCATAAACCAAACTCATCCTCCTGAGCCAGGAGTCAAATGAGTTCCCGAGATAACCAGCGTGCTTAACCTGTAACCAAAGCACAACCTGTATATTCCTCATCATCCTACTTGCAGTGTGCCACACCCTAGTGGTAAAAAAAAAAAAAAAAAGAAGAAAAGAACCTTTATCACTTCATAGGCTGCTAACCACCCCTCTCACTGTTCTGCTGTGTCTGTGTTTGTTTGCGTCTCTGCCTTGTGTGTGTCTCTTTGTGGCATTTTAGGCGTGGAAATGAGCCCTCCTTTGGCAGCACACCTCGGCGTATAGGCGGAAGCCGAAGGGTGGTCGACGATGCTTCAGAGGAGGAAGCCGACTCCCAAGGCGACTTCAATGGAACAAAGGCTGCAGAGTAAGAGATGTCTGATAAACAGAAATCGACATTACCTTCCAGGGCAACATCTGCCACTGACAGCAATGAATATCTTCAGAAGCCTGTTATGTTATCTAGTTCTTCCATATCACTTCAATATATATGTTTTCTCCCATGTTCAGTAGTGTACTAATCTGTCTTCTTGTTTTAGAGCACCTTTTCTTGACACAAAACAATCAGGAGAACTTGGTATCAACTAGGGGAGATGTTTTGGTGGCTCTGCTGATGATGTGTGATTTGCAGTTCCTTTTATTTTTTTTAATTTACACTGTTTTGTACTGCACTGAATGACTGACATTGATTTCTCATGCAAGTTTTGTACACAAAAGAATAGGTGCCTCTAATTACCACGCCAATCTGCCAGCAAAACCTCAGGTCGCAACACTAAGTGACCTTTGAACTGAGAGCAGAGACATAATGTAAATCTACAGATCTGTAGCTATTATCAGTGACTTTCGTCCTGTTGCCTGTGACTGCTGTTGGTGTTTCTGTGCAAAACTGAACTGGTTCTTGTGAGTGGCCACGTAGACAGACTTCTTTATACTACGTCTGCTTCCAGTCAGTGCTGCCACTTGTAGGCCAGTGAACAAATATTAGGTGTTAGGGTGAACATTTTCTAAAGTCACGTATTCATCTAATTTTCACCTTTCCTGTGCCCAGATATGTTTAATAATGTTTATTCCTGTAATAACAGGTTTGAGGGCAGATCCAGCTATAGAATCATGAGCCAGATGTCAGTAATGGGCACTGAGCATTCACATCACACGAACAATATTTTTCCTTTGCCCAGATTTACTGTACATGTAAAAAAAAAAAAAAACAAAACAAAACTGCGGCCAATAACCCTAAATGAACTCATACTTATTTCTATATTGTTATATGTAGTCAACTTATGTTTACATGACACCCTTTGTATCTATTAATTGTGGAACCACCTGCACAAGAAATAAAGATATATTAAAAAATATTACAAAAATAAAGCCTTGGTTTTCTCCTTTTTAATGTTCCTGCCTTGGTCAGTAACTTTAAAGTGAATCATCACCACAGAACATAATCCACATTTTTTCAATTCGGTAGAAAAACGAATGCAAACCAACGGGATAAGCGTTGCGTAGATAACCTCAGGCACATACAGTTTGAAGTCCAAATACACAAGCAGTTGTAGAGGTGCTACAAACAAATGCACACCTGGTCCACAGTGGTCAAAGATTAGAAGTACAGTTAGCTCATTTTAGTGTGAGGAAGGTTAAACAGCAAAGAGAAGCAGGACCTGCATTTCTCATACATATGAAGTTCATTCCTACACACAGGCTACAGAGCAATGGCTGCAGTGTAAATGTTGTACTTAGATATGTACTGAAGTATCTGCTGAATGAGCTGCTGGATGGCAGAAGGGAGAACTCCACATTAACCAGAAGTATTAGAGGGAAAAGCTCAGTCTGTTAAATCACTATTTTCCCTTTAATGATATCTCTTAAAAGGCAGGAGAAGGGGATATAATATAGACTCTGTATACCTACACAAATACAGTAGGAACTGTGCTTATCTTTGACCTGTTAACATCTATTATTGCTTTGTCTTTTCTCCTCAATGGTCTCTCACCTATAGAATTATTACTATACATTCAGTAGTACACTTGCCAGTCTGAAGTCTACAGTCAAAAAAATTATGTAAGTAAAAGAAAAGTTCTTTCTAACACTAGATGATAAATCTGCAGCACGATTCATCTTATTTTGAGACAGAAAACTTAAACCTACTCTTCAGTTATCGGCCTCTCACACCAGAAAATGAATGATCTATTAAAACAAGTAGAAGGTGGAATTGAATTTTCCAAGCTACAGTGCTAAAACTGAGCTGAAGGAATGTGACATTTCTTCATTTCTAGGAGGCTGATACCGCAACAAGCACCAATTGATTTGCTCTATTACAGCAAAGAGAGGCCTACAAGCTGAAAAGGTAATAGCATTAATGAGCGATAAAGGCAGCGATGGCTAAAACAGCTCAGAGCAGAAACCAATTCATCTGAACGTTTTTTTTTTTTTTTTTGTAACAGTGGAGAATTGAGGCAGATTAAAAATAATGTTCAGTAACGCTTTAACTAACCAACCAAAACAGTCTTAAGGACTAAGTGATACCATATTTGATTAGAACTACATTATTTAAACCCATAATTAACAGAATAAACACAAAACAATGTTACAATGTTAATGTTACTAAAAAAAATGTTAACGATTACCATTTATCACAGCTTTGGTTCAGACTTTGTCATAAACAATATTTGCCTGTTACAACTTATTTATAAACCACACTTCAGGTTTGGGTCCCTATTTCAGTGAATTTGTGGGCAGTAATGTTCCAAAAGCTCTGTTGTGCTTGATCCATCAAAAAACCAATCAGCCAAACCTGACACCACAGTGTCAAAGATACAGCAGGAGATAAACTGTGAGCAGTAGGTTTTATACAAGCTGTAGTCGTGCTGCTTCCTATTATAACTATGGTGTGATGCTAGTCTGAGGCAGTAGAAGTCCATGCGCAAATTATTTGGGGCATGGAAAGAGGCTTTCCTGTTCCAACAGTTCAGCTGGGCAATGGTAGCAACAAGGGAAGACAGCTCAGTTCACAGTTCCATTGCTGTATTATATTAAGGAGGGAGGGAATGAAGGAGGGATGAGGTTATTCAAGGAGAGAGGTGGCTCATCTTCTTTTTGTCTCATAGCAGGATCTTGACTCCCCCCTGTGGAGACTGTGCACCCTGAGAGATCCCTCTCGGAGGAGCCGGTCCAAACTCTAAGCGCTTCACTAAACTGCAAGACACAATGTAGCACATACACTCAACTAAATACTGAAAATATTGTTCCTAGTAACCGTAAAGTGACATAAAACAAAATCAAATGATAAGTTTCAAATAAGTCTGGAAATCAAGAGGATGAGATGGCTTTGTATTCTGGCATTACTAGGATGAGTTTGTAGTTAAAGCATGAAATTCATCATAGCTCACACTGGAACGTGGATTCAGAGGAACTGAACAATGGATATGGTTTTACAAGATTAGCTAAGTGAATGGGTCTTTTATTCAAAATTTACAGTTTTTTTTTTTTCAACCTGTGTCTTATTATTATGACTGGTTGGATTATTAGATGCAAATTGTGAGTAAATATTAAAACATGAAGAATTTTATCTCTCTTAAGCATAAAATACAAGTTAGTTATTCTTGATCCAGAAGAACTGACATTGGTGTTATTATTGATAGAACAACCCAAAGAGTTGGGTTTTTTTTTGGTTTTTTTTGTTACACTTCAGATTCTGCTGCTGGCTTTTTCCTTACCTGTCGTACAGAGGAGGGGGGCACATGCTGGTTTGGACCTCAGACGTTGCTTCTAAACCTGAAGGACTACCGGGACCAGCTGGAAATACAGGTCTACTAACAGATGTGTCGTACACAAAATCTCGACAGGATGCCAACTTGGACTCCAGGTTCTAGCAGGGGTTTTAAAAACATTGTCTGTCAGCTCATACATGAACAGCCCCTACTTGGAATTATACAGTTCAATAGAAGCGTAGGTGTGTGTTATTTTAATTATTCTATTCTAATCTCTTACTCCAACTTTTCTCAGCAGCTCCCCTACGATATTGAGTGCAGATATTCTAGCAGAGGTAGTGAGGGGAGTCCCAGTCAGACCATCACCTGAAACAAAACCAATGTGAGCAGGTAAAGGCAGAGTTCGTTCATACAAAGATGGCAGATTCACTTATTTGAGAAGTTATGTATTTAAATACATTCAACTCACCTCGGCGGATACTGGAGGCAGGGGGTGTGGCAAATGAGCTGAGAGGTTTGGAGGGCGTGACAGGAAAGGACGGGTTACCGGCTGAGGGGCACGGCAGGTCTGTTCGATCTGTGTCTTTGCCCAGGCTGCTGGATCGACGCCTTTCCTTCTGACGGACAGCCAGTTCCTGACGAAGATCTGCCACAAACAGAGAAATGTCAATCCAGGGTCACTCGTTTAAAAAAACAAAACAAAAACAAAAACATGACATTCAATTTGGTACAATTATTTAATTAGACTTGAAACAACCTGAAATAAGTGATCACTCACATACACATAACTTTATATCAACAGTAAGTGCATTCATCTAAAAATCAATCTGAAGTAATAAAAAAATGTTACAGCAGTCTGCTGTTAAAAATGCACTTAAACAACTTACAAGGTCTAAGACGTGTATAGGGTGTATAGGCTGTAGATAGAGGGGGCCAACATTCATCATCTGTCTTAACAAATCAAAGTTATCCGCTTCCTGGAGGAGCTAATCTTAAAAAACAGCTATCCTAACCATCTTATCTACGAGACAAGTCAACAACAATCCAATATGTGTGTGTGTCTGCAACAGCATTTGACGGAGTTACTCCTTCCAGTTGTGTCTGTTTCATTTCAAACAGAAACACAAAATCATAGTCAATCTCCTTCTTTTTGAGGGGTTCAGCACCAAATATAAAAATCCAATAACATTTATACATGCTAATGTATACTAAGACATTACAGAGTCATACTAGAATACAACTTTGCTTTAGACCATGTACAAGATAATCAGGTAAGATATACAGAATATAAATAGAAAGTCTATTGTTACAGTGAGTGTACCTCGAGCTTCGTCCTTGAGTCTCTGAACAGACTCGAGCAGGTTCTCCTTCTCATCCAGTTCACTTTCAAGGAAGGCATTTCTCTCAATGACTTGGTTCATCCGCTGCTCGAAGTCCTCCAGAGACATTATGGTAGCCCTGGAACAAACAAAGTGGATGAGCCAACAAACATTAACAATCATTATGTTTATAGACTTAACCATACACACATATAAAATAAAGCCATGCTGTGGTATTACTTGTGTGGATTGCAACTGGGTCAAAGTCAGCCATTTAGTTTGTCCATGAAAATTACATCAACTGGCACGATAATGATCAGATGTCTGTAACACAGACCTTTTGGTTCTCTCCAGGTCATCATTGGACTGCTCGAGTTCTCTGATATATTTCTGCAGGTGATCTCTAACTGCTCTGGTTTCTGCCAGTTCTTCCTCCAGAGTTGAGATGTGCCTTACAGCATCAGAATGCTGGAAATCAAATTTTTCCTGCATACAGCACCCAGACAACAAATGAAGAAACGCTGACATTGTCAGTTCTGTTATGTCATGGCAGATTTTTAGGTAATGCAGCAACAAGCAAATTTTAATGAAAGGTTGTGTGTAGTCTGACAATGGCTGTGGCAAAAATCGCATTTCTCTCCTGACCTCCCTGTCCCAGACAACCTCATACCAATCAGGACTTTCTGGCACAATCCTGTGTTCACTTCCTCTATTAATGTTCTCTTCCCCAACGGACCACTTATTAAAAATAGCAGTCTATTGTTAATAGCTAGGCAGCAATTTTCAGTGGCAGTGGCACTGGCATTCTGAATTTGGGCTGTCCTGAAGCTGTCTGTGAATGTGGGTGTGACTGTCTGTCTGCTTCTCTGTCTCTCAGAGATAATACATTTAAATCTTCATTAGTAACTGTAGCACGACAGCCCTGCGCAGCTTGTTGGAGCGAATGCCTATTTTTAACCAAGGTACTCAACCTTTATGCTTTCCAGTTCCATGCGAAGTCGATTATTGTCAAACAGAAGCTCTTTGTTTCGACCCTCACACTGCTTCAGCTCGGTTTCCAGTTCTGCCTCATAGTCTCGACTCATCTGCTGAAACTCCTGCAGCTCCTCCTGAGCCTCTTCAGCCCTGATGACAAAACAATGTCAAGTCACAAATGTGTGTATACAACATGACATAGATGCAGCTTTATACATTAATATTGTTTCAGTTAGTTGGTTAACCAGTAGTGATATATATTGTTACCTTTGTTGGTGTCTCTCTGCCTGCTCCTTCCAGAAGCCCAGCTCCTCTTCTAAGGATGCAAACTTGTATGTTGTTGGCTCTACCATGTCTGCTGTGGGTCGGGATGGAGGTGTGGGATACCCAACGACAAAATAAATCACATTAGATTATCTAATACTTTCCTTATCTACCGTTAGACCACGTACAACCCTATAGTTCAACAGCACCAAACTATAACCGAGAGCGATTGCTAACTAGGTTAGCATAAGTCACCGCCTACATTTTTGTCATTGAACACGAAGGCCGAGACAAGTCATGACTACCTAAATGTGTCTCTTTTTTATTTCTCCCGCGTATTAAAATGTGAGCACGGAAAGTAAATGTGCTGCTACTGTTTAAAGCGAATAGAAGCATTGGCCACTGCAAATACCTGGGCTAAGTTTTCAGCTAAGCTAAAGTAGCTATGCTAAGCGATTTAGCAAGAATATTTAATCTCAAAACAACGATAAACAAAAAGCACGCAGACTGACCTGAATACAAAGAGAGGATTAAAACATACTATTGCTGATGGAATGGATTTCGACTGAGAAACAAAAAGTTCCGAAATGAACATCAATATTTGTGAGTTTCAAACTAATCTCTCATTACGTTGTGTTGCAATGATCCTTGACTCAACAACCAAATATAAACGAAGCTCCGATTCTCGGATGCCATTGGACAACAGAAGTGACGTAAAGCAAATAATATCCAATCATATCATTTCAGGAACTTCTAGCTGCGGAAGGAGGAGCCTCCAAGTGTCCTCTGTTCTTGTGATGGGAGTTCGGATCTTTTCACTGACTCAGGTCTTTTAATCTCGTTCAGTAAAATGAACTTTTTTCAAGTCATTCGTTCATTTGGTTCATTGGAACCAGTGTGGTGCTGTAGCTGTCATTTGAGTAATGACTGACAAAGCACCGCTTTCAAACACTGAAGAGCAACATGGTTTGCTTCACTTGGCATAAAACACACAAGTTTGCTTTTGTTAAACTATTGAGCACCCTTTTGGGCCATAGCCTACTGAAGTTGAAATTACTGATTACTTCATTTGCTGGTAGAAGAGCACTCCGCCTATCATTAAAAACTGTCATTCTAATGATTCTGATGGCTATTCATTTTAGCCTACCTGGTCACTGAAGACCCGTAGTGTATGAATTCATTCCAATGGAAAGGCAAATTAAACATCCATCCCATAGCTACATAGCTAACGTTAACTTTCGTGCTAACGTCAGATAGCTCTCCTCACCAGTAATAACAGCATTGGTCATGTTACTGCTGTAACCACGTGAATAATTAACGAAAGACCCGAAGAACCATAGTTATGAGTCGTGAACGAATCACTAATTTTCTACACTGAGCCTGCGCAGCAGTGTTGCCAGGTCCGCTTATTGTAAGCAACTTTGGGCTTGTTGTTCTGTAAAGTCGCTTGCAAATATCATCAGTTGCGGGTTGCGGGTTTTTTGGGCTTGCTTTGTGCCCAGTATTCCCTTGTAATAGATGAAAGATATTTACTGTTTTTTATATATATATATATATATATACTGTTATCAAATTGCGTCTCTCTTACACATTGTCGTAGGTTTAGGACACTGTTTGGGCTTTTTTGGGGGGGGCTTGTTTCCTTAAAGTTGGTTGTTTGTTTTTCTCGCAAAATCTGGCAACACTGCTGCGCAGCGGCATTAGGACAAGTCAGGACCTGAAAACCAGTACTAATGGCCGTGAATGAATCAGTCGCACCCACACTGAACTGGTTGGTGGTGAACCGGAGGCTGCTGCCTACAACTTGTCTCGGACAGTCACCCAGCCGCCCTGACTAGATTCTGGCTGCTCGGGAGCTTCTGGGGGGAGGAAACTCTCTCGGCTGCCGGAGGAGCTGTTCTCGGTCGGCCCGCATCGGCTACAGGGGGGCGGCTAGCTGCACTAGCATAAGCTGGGCTAGCTAAGGTGCGCAGCCGCGACTCATTAATTCTCGCCTCCATTTCTGCCATCATCCTGCATCTATGACAAGAAGTACTGTCATAAAAGGAGGCAGAGGAGGAATTAAACATGTAGCACATAGGAGAGGAGAGGGAGGAAGAGAGAGTGGAGACAGAGAGCTAGAGGACATTGCTAATCGTTTAATTAGATTAGCGGAGCAACAGAATCATCTGAACAGTTTAGGGAAAGAGAAAAGAGGTTGAATACTCAGCTAAGTATAAGTTTGATAACAGTTTACTGTCTATTAATCAACACGAATTAACACACAGCACAACCACTAAAGACCGGACCTCCACGGACTGGACCCCCAGACCCCCCGGAGTTTGAGACTGTGTTTATTGTGTCCATATAATATGTTATGTGACGGACTCCTGCTGGATAGGAAGCAAAAAAGCAAAAATTCAAACTCAATTTTTCTGCCTCTTTCCTGATCCCCTAAAGTGGAGCTGTGTGGATATTAACCAGGTGTTTTAGCACAATATCTCATGTGCCACAAGTATCAACATACATTTCAATATAGTTCCCCATTGCTGAGCCTATTTTGTGTTTGTAAACCTTTCTCTACAAAAACGAGCTGTTTATCTGTCATGTTGGGAAGTAAAGCACATTGCAGTGTAAAGGTGAGGCAGCATGTCTCTGTATGTCTTATTGTTTCGTGTTGTGTGAACGATGTATGTAAGTGAATTTCCCTCAAGATAAACAAAGTATATATCATATTTATAATATCAAAATAATATAATATTGCACCTCATGAGCGACGCTAGCCCAATTTAAAAAAATTTAACTCAGCACCCCCAAAAGTTGTGTTGAAAAGTTATTGTTTTACACTTTTAATTCGTCTTTCACAAGCTCAAATAATGTCCCAAGAAAGAGTCGATAGTTTTTAGGTTAAACATAATATATTCATATAATTAAAAAGAACACCCCCACCCCTCGCAAATGGTACGATCCTCCTCACACGCTCTCCCGGTACCTGCACTGCTCTGAAGCTCTGAAGCCAGTCGGCTAGCGCGACGAAAGTTGTTCAGCTGTTAAACTGTGGATCCAGTAAGTAGCTCAAAGAAAGTGTCTCACACTTTCATACCCTCATTATCCCTCATTACCAACACCTTATAATTATTAACAGTCCCCATTTTGCCTCACAAACCCACATATTACTTTTAATATTGTTAGGAAGGATACAGTTAGCTAATTGGCGATTTTTTTATGTGGGACTGTTAAGTGGTGGTGGTGGTGGTGGTGGTAGGGCTCATTGGGTGCTCAGCACCACTAAAGCTCTGATCCTAGAATCGCCCCTGTTGCACCTGTAAATGAACTGTAAATGAAAAATACAGACGGAGGTTGCTGATCTATCAGTTTTCTGCCGTGTGCCTTGCGCAGCACGGTGGCGTAGTGGTTAGCGCTGTCGCCCCACAGGGTCGTTCACGGCCTGGGTCCTTTCTGTGCGGAGTTTGCATGTTCTACCCGTGTCTGTGCGGGTTTCCTCCCACCGTCCAAAGACATGCATGTATAGGTTAACTGGTGATTCTAAATTGTCCGTAGGTCTGAACGCAAGTGTGAGTAGTTGTTGGCCCTGTGATGGACTGGCGACCTGTCCAGGGTGTACCCCGCCCCTCGCCCAGAACGTTGGCTGGGATTGGCTCCAGCGGGAAACGGGAAAGCGGTAGAAGATGGATGGATGGATTACTAAATGAAACACCTTTGACATAATTCAAGACAACATTCTCAGACGGTAATGAAAATGTATTCCCTCAAGAAAATTTTTTCATGATTTCTGTAAAATGTGGCAATGCTATCATCAGTTTAGACAGAATCTAGTTTTACTTTCTACATGCACATACAGTACACTGCACATAAAATTTACATACAAACACGTGGGCAACACAGGGGGCATAATGGTTAGTGCTGTTGCCCCACAACAAGAAGATTGCAGGTTTGATTCCTGAGAGTTTGCGTGTTCTCCCCGTGCCTGTGTGGGTTTCCTCCCACCGTCCAATGACATCATGTTTAGGTTGATTGGTGACTTTAAATTGTTCGTAGGTCTGAGTGTGAGTGTGAGTGGTTGTTGTCTGTCTCTGTGTGTTGGCCCTGTAATGGATTGGTGACCTGTCCAGGGTGTACCCCACCCTCACCCAATGTGAGCTGGGATTGGCTCCAGCACCCCCCATGACCCAGAAACGGAAAAGCAGTAGAAGATGAATAAACACATGCTTTACAGTCAAGATGTTCTCCAGCAGTTCTATTAATACTTAACAACTTGTGCTTGTTTTGGGCTAACTTTGGATGGACTTGCTATCTCATTCCTGCAGCTAGACTGTAATTACATCTAAACCCACAATTTAAAAACTTCAGTCATTTTAATACAAAGGGGAGGAAGAAGGCACCCTAACTCAGAAAATTAACTTACAAACTTCAGCCCAAGGAACATGGCTTCTATTATAAATTATGATTGGAAAACCTCCAGAAATCCTGAGAAAAGTTACATATACCATAGAGACACAAAACATTTCACTTTCAAGAAAAAGTACTCAGAGTATTCACATATATTCGGAATAAGAAGTAAAATGTATATAGGTCAAACTACATACATCTCAATGATTATAGGCCACTTCTGCTTTTCCAGTGGATTACGGTGCTGTGGGTCAATACATCAGCAACAACTCAGATAAAGGTAAGTGCACAGGGATTCCTCCAAATTCTTTTTTCCATTGCAACAGGGCTTTCGTCATCAAGTCAGTTATTTAGGGAGAAGGCAGCAAGAGCTGTAGAAAGATAAATCAAGTTTAAGTTTAAAGCCAAGGTGTAGTGAGGCAATTTCACTGACGATATTGTGATGCTAATTTTGTTTGGACAGGATGGTGTAAATATGTGATATTGACCTTACAGGAATCATTCTTCAGCTTTATTCGTTTTTTCGTTCTCCTTGCGTATGCACGTCTTCTTACTGTCTAGAACATCAGTCTTCACCTGACCCAGAGTTCGCAGCAGGCACATCGTGTCAAACCCCTCATCACCAGCTTCTTGTAATAACACCAGCACCTGTAAAAACATTATATTTACATGAATTAATTTTACAGAAGCTTTCATCCAAAGGTGCTTACACTTTTGGGACATCACTAAAGTTTCAATGCAGTAGGAAACTTTGTTGTTGCTCAGCACATCTATTTAATAAGTGCAAGGTAATAGTAAGTGCTAGTTTGGTGCATATTTTAACCATAGCACTGAAGCTACAGTATCAGCTCTGTGACTCACCTGCAGACACTTAAATGATTTGAGTTCACTCAGGTTCTCCTTCAGGAACAGTAGATAGATACTCAGGTCATTGTAGAAGGGTGTGACCACTCCCAAAGCACCAAATCCTGGCAGTATCTCATAAGGCCGGAGGAAACCGGAGCTCTGATGTGCTGGTCCAAGAGCAGCATACACCACCAGCGGAACAAGGAGCACATACACCCCCAGGTTGATGTAGCTGAGCAGCCTGAACACACCCACTGCTACGAGTTTGCACTGGACAGCAGATGGCACGATGCTGTCGTTTTTCAGGATTCCAGTCTGCAGGTCGCAAGGAAACTCATCTGTGAAGGAGGCCAGCTGGATGTAGTAACCGAGGTAAAGGCAGGCCAGCAGGAGGATAAGCAGAGTCAGACCTCGGCAGGCCAGGTACTTTACAACAAGGGAGTGAGAGAAGCGCTTCGTCTTCAGGTACTGCTCTACTAAGGGATATTTGAAGCAGCTCTCAGTCAGGTCCAGAGCACTGTTGCAGAATTAAGGCAGATTTACTTTTTTAACACAAAATGAAACAAGTTCACCTGTTTTTTAACTCACTTTGTACCAAAAAGAAAAACAGTAACAGTAACATCATTATCTGAAATAAAAATCATGAAAAAGTCACTTGATTCAAATAATAATCATCATCAAATCAATCAAATAAAAATGATCAATCTAGACTTTGTTTTATGAACTGTTGCGGTGTCATTGTTAAAAAGGCTATCCACACAGTGTGGGCAGTCCAATCCTCTCTCTTCTTTCACACAAGGGGGAACCAAAGACAAATGTCCAATATTTTTAAATGATGAAAATGATAATGTGGCTTATATGGGGCTTACCTCTGAGTGTCCTCAGGTGCATCCTTGCCATCTAAGGATACCAGATTCTTTGCCAGTTTGATGGCACGATTATAAAAGCGGTCCAGCTCCTCCATGATGAATTTAAGGTCGGAGGAGAGGTGTGGAGCTGCAGTAAAACGCCAGAACAGGGCCGGGATGTACAAGAGGATGGCCAGTAAGAGCAGGATATATGGAAAGAACTGAATCAATCAGAGAAAGGGGAAGGGCAGGAACGATGCCTTCATTTAGGATATTTATGGACACATCTTTGGCCATTTGTTAAATGATCAATACATATAAACACAATAAAACTGTCACGTCTCATCATTCTCCCTGGCAGTGTCCTGTATCATGGGGTGACGTCTTTACCTTGTGCAGCCATAGTGGGGAACTGTCAGCTTGTTGCTGCACTGCAGCCCAGCAAAATGAGTCTACATACGCAGCCTGTCTCCAAGTGAAGTTAGTGGGAGCAAAGCAGGTGATCTGAGTACCTGGATGACGAAAGTGAAGAGTAAGTCAGAGCTCATGGGCATTTTTAATGCTTCAGCAAAAAGAAACAAACAGTGTAACAATTGTCAGCTGCCATTCTCCTGCCCTCATAACCTACTTTGCCATTTTCAAGTACCTTGTGTCCGTAATTAAGGCATTCCTTCCTATGGTAGGGGAACAATAGTATATTCATCTGCAGTTCACAAATGACCCAGTTTGTCAACAGACAGTGATAATTTGGCAGCACAGGGTTTGCAATGTTATAAAAAAAAGAGGCAATGCTAATGTTATTAATAACACATGAGCTTTACCCACAATGGCAAGAAGTCAACATTATCTATCTAAAAAAAAAAAAAGAATCCACATCTAATTTTTCTTCATCCTCTGCATCTCACCGTTTGCGGTTGCTGTAATGTATTTCATTGCGGAAAGTCAGTGAGGGGTTTTGGACATAATGTCTTACAGTCTTGCAAGGACAATCAGAGATGTATCAGGACTTGCAATGTAATGGATCCATGCTGTCTTGGTGATTCTAGCAGGCTGTCAACTGGAGCAGACAATAACAACAGACTGTGGGTGTTATGACCTATGAAGATTGTGTGGATTTGTTCAACTGGCAGAGAAGCTGAGCTCATGTTTACTCTTAAGAGTCTTTGCAGACTTACAGTACAGCACCTATTTAATTGTGGAACACCAATCCATATGGCACCAGCTGGTTATCTACAGATAGGGACAGAATACAGTGGCCCACACATAGAGGAGTGTGTTAGTGTCAGTGCATATGAAGCTGCTCAAAGTTTCCATCACCATCACCATTATCAGCGGCAGCAGTGACAGCAGCATGTAGCTCACTGTATCTGGGCATGAAAGCAGCAGAAGGGTGGAGAGCCAAACCACACCTTCTCCAGCATCCATACCTCTGCCCGTCTGGACATTTACTACCCAACAACCCTCAGTCCCATCCCAAACCAGTCATTCAAACAAGTGTATTTCAGCAGGTATTGTGTATCCAAAGAGCGACACAAAGAGAGATATACTGTTCTCAGAGGGTGCAGTTTTCCCCGCAACTCACCGACGGACACCTCCTGAGCGAAAGCGAGAGAGATGAGAAACAAAGGCAGCCCCACCGCCAGAAACGTGACTATCTTGTCCGCCGCCAGCTCCAGACGCAGCCCTTTGTATTTGGCCTCCGTGGGGTCCTTCAGCAAGAAGTCGGAGAAAACGTACTCCGTGGCTAAGTGGGCTATCGCCATGACGGGGGGACAAAAAGCCGTTGCTGTCTGATAACTGATAGGAGAGTCCGATTCTTTTCAAGAGACCAAAAGCGACCCGTGTCTCAGGGTGGACCTACAGAGAGAGTTCCCACCGTGGGGAAATGCAGACAGCGTGTGAAGGAAAAAACGGAGTCCTTATTGTTTATTCGCCATCTCCACTCACCACCAGGACTGACCGGGACTGACGAGTCTACCTGCTGTCCCGTTACTGGAGCCTACAGCTCCGGGGCCGCAGGGAGGAGCCGCCAGGGGCCGCTGCTGACCCCGAGACTACACCAAACCCACAAAGTCAACACAAGCCGTTTCAAACAGATTTTGTGGTTTATTTTCTGATTCAATTGGTAAAGTTTTTTTCTTTTTTAAATTTATCCGCTGACTTTTTATATTATTTCAATAAATCGGTATTGTGGTGTCAAATAAACATCCCACTCCGCCCGTTAAAAATACCGTAAAACACAGTCTACACCTTTTGGTAGAGTATTTATATAAATAGATTATAGACTTCCATCACTGCTTGGTATAATCTTCCACAAGGGATTATTTTACAAAGGGGTTATATGGTAATATTTGTTTTGTACTGGAATCTGAAAAGCAACGAGTAACGAGTAGTTTTAAAACACATTGATATTTCGCTGTTTTTATAATGTGGAGTGGAGAAGTATACCCTGGTTATACTCTATTTACCTTTGAGAGAATGTAACTGTCTAGTACAAAAACGGTTCCAAATACTTGTGTGTTTTATATAGTAATGAAAGCTCATACAAGCGATAATTTTTACAACAAAATCTGGATCATTCAAATGATGGAAAAGGTCCAATATTCAATTACAGTGACACATACCACAAGGCTAAATAAACACATAGATTTAACATTGATATGTAAAATTCTTATACATTTAATTCGTTCAAAATTTATAATTGCAAACTTTAATTTAATGAAATTTTAATATAAATAGATGTTTATTTAGTAAAATGCCACCAAGGATAAAAAAGGATTTAGCATTTTTGTAAATGTCGCACTATTCAACTGTTTATCCTTCATTACGTAGATCAGTAACATTTGCGACAGTTGCGCGCGCTTTCTGGCAGATTTAGGTTACAAAAGGTGCTGGTAGCCAGGGAGACAGACAGAGGGGAACGGTACAATTGCGTGGGAAGATGTGAAAGTCAAGACCTTCTCAGGTAGATAAACACAGTATTGGAGACGATTCAACATTGCAAAAACGTTTTTGTTAGCTTAAGACAATGGACTGCGGCCTGTGGAAGCAGCTATGTCTCTGCTTAACCAGCTGCATAAGGCTAATGTGCCTGTTGTTAGCTTAATGAGACGCTAGCTCCAGGCTAACGGCTGATGTTTCATTAGCCCAGAGGAAGAAGCGAGTTGAATAAAATTTGGTGAATTTCGGTATAAACTGTGCTTGTGATACTGAAAGACACGACGACAAGCTAGCTGCTCGTCGGCTGTCTCTCTTAAACAACTGCGCATTTTCTTAGCTTCAGATCAGCAGGATATACTTCCCAACTTAATAAACATTGCCTCCACAGGTTTGTCCATTGTATCGATTTCGTGTTGAGGCTGTGTTATGATAGCCTCATTTTCACAAACATACCTGTGCTTACGTAGATGAGGCAGTAAGGATATGAAGCGTGAGTCACGTCGGGAACTAAATGACCTGGTCCACGGTTGACTTTCGTTTCCTCTCACCAGGAAAGAATGAGAGAGAAGAGAGCTGAAAGTATGGTGAAAGGTCTGTCTGGGTTGTACGATGGAAGGACTGGGAAAGGAGAGATCCATATGCAGCACGAGTCCCTTCCCATGGCTCAGTCACCGCAAACCAGAGGCCTCATCTCTACTATGGAAACTTAAGGACTGCTTCTCCGCCACTGACACAAGCACCCCTCATCACGCAAACGAAGAAGTAGGTATTTTAAATGACGAGAGAAAAAAAAAAAAGAAAAATCTCTTGGGTTAAGATCTAGGCTTTGACTGGGACATTGCCATTTAACATCATCCAACTTCTGTTGCGCTTCAACAGGTGGACAGCCATTTTGATGTTATCTTATGAGACCTCGATACTCATTGAACTTTGAAATTTATTTTCCTGCCCAATTGACTGTCCTTGCTAGAGGCAGCAAAACAACTCCAATCATAATGCTTCTTCCACAAAACTCCCCTTTTGGGATGAAGATTTCATGTTTGTATGCGCTGCGTCTTTTTGCAACATGCAGAGTGATGCAGGTTCTCCCCAATTTGTCTTTAATCTCTTGAATCAGAAAACCTTTCCAAGTAACAGTGTTCAATGTTAATGTGCATGCTGCCAAATATTAGGGGAGTTTAAATGTTTTTTTTTTTTCCCCTCCAGGATGTCCATTTCAAGACACCATGCTCCATACAGTTTGATTTATGTACGGTAGACTTGTTAACTGGTGTTGACCATCTCCAGTTCCTTAAGCATTTGCCTCATCAATTTCAGGCTTTATTTTCCTTTTTGTGCTTTTGGAGTCATCTCAGCTGGATGTGTACTTGTAGGAAATGTGGCCACAGGATGAAATAATCTTCCAATATAGACAGTTTGTCAAAATGTGGACTGAATATTTTAACAATGAACTTTGTAACCCTCTCAGCTTTATGCAAATCAACAATTTGTGATGGGAGATCTTCTGAGATCTCCTCTAAGACATAGGTTACATCAACAGATGTGCTTTTATTGTTGTTGTTGTTTTTGTTTTTTGTTTTTTTTCCTTTTCCCTTCCTATTGGTCAAATTAGCAATTTAGTGACCACACCTTCAGTCTTGTCTCACTGATTAGATGTCAGGTGACTCCAGTTAGTATTTGTTAATGTTGTTGGTTGAAGGGTTCACATATTTTCCAACCTTTACTGTGAATATTTAAATTTAATTTTCAATATGGTTAAAAACAAAACAATGAGTTGTGTTTTAAGTAGTTAAAATGGACTATGTGATTATTCATAATTCTAAATTAGATGATGATCTTTCATGCTGTATTATTTTACATTAACAAGTTCTCACTATAACCAAAATAATCCACAGAACTAACATGAGGTGATCATGTCATTTTTTTTTATTTTTATTTTTTTATTTCCTAGAACAATTACATGGAGAGCAGAAAACCTGTGCTGGAATTGAAAGATGTCCCTCCTCCACCTCCTCCACCACACCATACTTCCTCTTCCCAATCATCCCAGTCCTTCTCTCTGGCCCCTATTCCTATGCCTCTTCCCTGCTTACCTCCTCCACCTCAGCTTGCACAAGGCTCCCAACAGCAACAAGAGGGGCTTAGCCCCAAAGTAAGCATTTGCACTCATTGTGACTATTGTAGCACTGATGGCTATGGGTTATTAGGTGGTGGTGTTGTTAGTAGCAGTAGTGGTAGCAGCATTGCTGGTGTTGTGTCACTCTACAGTACCCCAGGCTCCGTGGGATCCCCCATCAGCAGTATTAACAGGTCTGGGCCATGCTCTGTAGCCTCATCTGTCCATCAGTATAAAAATGACCTGAGCTGCAGAAGTGAAGGTGAAACTCATGACCCTTTGCTCAATCTTAGTTACAGACCTCAGTTACGCTCTTCTGTTGCTACCTCTCAGCCTGTGTCCTCACACCCCTACCTTCCCTGCTGCTCAGGACTTCACCACACCTGCTCAGCTGCACCTCTTCCATGCAGTCAACCCAGCCTTTACCTCTCCCCAGCTACTTTGGCTCCTTCTCTCCCCTCTGTTTCTTCTTTTCCTACTTCGTTGCATGGCTCTTGCCTGGCCTCTTCTGCCTACTACACCTGTGGTGTGGACTACAGCCCTTCAGTCAGAAGATCTCAGAGAAGCGCACATGGTGACTACCGAACCCCCACAACCATCACTACGACAACCACTTCAGCACACCTCTGCTCTAATCCTATGCACCTAAATGTAGAACGCACACTTTGTGTGACGGGGGCTCACTACTGCCAAGAGTGCTTCTTGAAGGTTGGTAGAGTTCTCTTAATTCACTGTGGCTTCATTCGTATATGTGTGCCATCAAGCTCACTTTCGGTAACTTGATGTTTTATGTATGAGCTACCAGAGTGATGTTAACTGAGAATAGTTTTTGCATTTGTGTTGTTTGAAAATTTTATCATGTTGCATACCATTAGTTGCAACTGTCAGTGGTATTTGTGACCTTGTGACTTGTATGTGTCTATTTGTAGCCAATGAATGGTCCGGCATCTGAGTCAGACAAGGTTTGGCCCAATGTTCCTGCTCCTCAGACTGCTCCTATCCCTGTTCCCATATGCAATGGTTGTGGCACTTCCTCTGATGGCATGGTGCTCATGCCATCAACTAGCCTTGGCAAGATTGGCCAGAAGTATGGTTAGTGGGCTCTGCTATACTCTATGGAGCTGGAGTGAATGAGAAATATTCTTCTGACCAAATAAACTGCAACAATGCTGAAATTATCAATTTGAAAACTTTGAGGTAGTTAAACTTTGTTTACCATGTGTCAGGTTCCCCAGACAACAGTGGTCCAGAGAACATCCCTCCAGTTGGTGTCTTCTGGGACATTGAGAACTGCAGTGTCCCCAGTGGGCGCTCTGCTGCAGCTGTGGTCCAGCGAATTCGTAGCCGTTTTTTCCAAGGTCATCGGGAAGCAGAATTCATTTGTGTTTGTGATATCAGCAAGGAGAGTAAAGCTGTCATCCAAGAGCTCAACAACTGCCAGGTACTGATAATATTGTTCAGTATTTGGGAAAGATTCACACTGTCACAAATAAGGAGAGTCGTAATACCCTAGATGATGACAGTCTCATCCACATAGCCACAATTTTATGGTGGGCAGAGCTGGAACTATGGGGAATACAGTTACAAAACGGGAATATATTAACAATTAAGATGGGCCTGAATAAAAGACTTAACTGAATCCAGGGAATGTCATACAGATTCATAGTATATCTCTTGTTTTACATCAAATTATCATGTTAATGTAAAAGATATGTTGCACTAAAGACAGCAATATGAAGGTGAAAAAATCTGAAATAATTCAGAAGATATGAAAACATAATTTTGCTTTATTAGGTTACTGTTGCACATATCAATGCCACAGCCAAGAATGCAGCAGATGACAAACTTCGCCAGAGCCTCAGACGCTTTGCTGAGACCCACACTGCACCAACAACTGTTGTCCTAGTATCATGTGAGTTCAGCTCAGATTGATATCGATCAACTGCAGCCATGCTACCACAAAGGATTTTGGCTCAATGTTTGGTATCTCTTCTGTCTTAACAGCTGATGTGAACTTTGCAAGTGAGTTGAGTGACTTGCGTCATCGCCACGGTTTCCAAGTAATCCTGGTTCATGGCAACCATACATCTTCGGCCCTTCTCCAGCATGCCCACCAACATGTTGCCTTTCAGGAGATGACAGCTGATCTGCCGCCCCGCATGCTTGTCAAAGCACAGGTAGGCCTCAGTAATGCTTCGTTCAGACTTAAAAACTTTGTATTTGTATTGAATGCGGTTATTTCCTGGCAGCAAAAGTAACAAAACAGAATCTCATTATAGGCTAGACCAAAAGGACAGAGAGAGGCAGTTGGAATCGTGTCATATTGAGGGTCATTACAATTTTTCCTAATCTATATCGCATACAGCCATTCTCCAGGTTGTTTCTACTGAAAGGAAGACTACTGCTTAATCTTGTTTAAATGTATATTATACAAACCAGACAGGCGCGCTGTCTCTTCCTCCCCTCCCTCAGCCCAGTTTCAACCTCCTCTATGTCCACAACCTTCCTGTCAACTGTGACAAGAGCCTGCGGAACGCTGTGAAGCTCAGGCTCCGCCGCCTGTCTGACAACTGTGGTGGCAAGGTACTGGGCATGTCCCAGGGCACAGCAGTCCTCCGTTTTGGCAGCCCTGAGGCAGCTGCACGTGCCCGCAAGCGAATGGAAAATGAGGATGTGTATGGCCACCGAATCAGCCTCTCCTTCTTCCCCCAACCCAGAGATGAAGCAAGTCTTGAGCCTGAGATTCAATCTCAGTCCCATTACTTGTCTCAGACTCTGCCCCAACCCCGTCAAACCCAGGATTCAATGTTCGCCCCTCCCGCATCTATACCCCTCTTCTCTTTTCTGCCCCTGGAGAAGCCCAGGTCACCTAGGAGGCCACGGCGTGCAAGTCGCCCATGCCATACTCCTGGCACGGTGCCTGAAAGGCCCTACAGCCCCAGGAGGGGGTGCAGTGGGCCTCCCGGTGGTGCTCCAGCCAAGCCCCGTCAGGTCAGCAGTCTAATCATGCCTGCTTCCCCTTAACCTCCATTGCCCTCTGTCCTTGACTGGACTGCTTTGTAAAACGCAATAGCTTTTCCCCTCCCTCATGTCCTTCAGCTTTGACACTAACAGCTTGTCACTGCTTGCTTCATTTGTCTTCCTTTGCTAGTATGCAGCATTTATTGGTTGTTGACAGTGCTTCATGTGTCCTCCTTTTGTCCTGCATGTTCATTGGTCAGTCATCATCCATGAGTTGCCTCGGCTTCTATGCATTTTTCTGACTTTATTTTGTTCAGTATGTCAGTGCTGATGTACTGCTGCATGTGAGTACCCAGTTCCTATGCTCTGTCCAGCGTCTGTTCCATTCCTCAATTAATTTATGAATGATCTTGATTTTTGTGCTTCATAATGGGGGGAAAAAAAACTGACCTACTGACCGGAACAACTTGGCTTTCTCCTGCTTGGTTGTTATCACAGAGCAGTGCAACACTGGAAACAAAATGAACCATCAATTGGATTACTGTTAAGATTGACTGAACGTCAGAATGGCTATTTTAAGCTTTTATTTTTATCTGTAGATTCCAAAGTCAAGAGAAATTTCAATTTGAAGTTTCTCCAATATCATTTAGCACTGAAATTTAGGGAATAGAAAAACATTAAGAATATTCAGGTAATTTAGGTTGTTGAACAGATAGATGATGTGAGTGAATTTTGGTCATGTTTTATAGCTCTAGTTTACAAGAGAATGATGGTTGGAAAAAATTATAGGCACACACTTACTCTGTAAGTATTGTACTCAGTTGTCAATACCCTCTACAGAATTGCATAAAATGAATAAAAACTTGTCACCTGGTTGATTTTTTTTTTTTTTGATTTTTTTTTTTTTTTTTTTTGGTGTTCAGCCATTGTGCCATAATATTTTTTTTGTTTGTTTGTTTTTTTCCTCTCTCGCCATTGAGCTTGTTCTCATGCACTAATGCATTTGCATTTGTTTGAACCCTTTACTGTCCCACCTGCAACCCACATGAATGCACAAACACATCTGCAAAGTCTAGGCATTGACAATATATCATTTGCCATGTGTGTGATCCAGGAGCTGGGTACTCTGGAGGGCAAGTCCAGAATGGGCTTTCATCAGCTGGATAAAGGGCGTGCTGCTTCCTCTTCCCCACACAGTAATGGTGAGACTGGAGCCCTGGATCAATTGTCCAAACCTGGCCTCACTGGAGAATCCACGTACAGACGGAGGTATAAACAGGGGAAAAGGGACTTTATTCTGAAGCTACATTCACACTAATGTTTTTGTTTTTAGCTCTGGGTTACAAAAAAGGCTGATAAGACCCAACCAGGGAGTCAATGTGTGTCAACATCAGTCATTTTCAAAGGTGTCTGTTTTCAAGCGGTTCCAATGGGGGCTCCGAAGCCATGTAGACATAAGATACAATTGTAGCAAAAGCTATGTGATTTCAGAACAAATATATTTGAGTGACAACAGCTAGAGAAGAATGAGATTTGGTATTTAGATTCAAAACAGCTTTGATAATTGTCTACTTTTTCATCTTTCCATGTAGAAGAGAAAGCTCCAACCCTCGCAGCCTGACTGAATCCCCTGTTGAAAAAGGCAACAAGAGCTCAGGAGAATTCCAGATCAGCACACCCTCAGCCTTCAGCAAGTTGAACTTGCACAGGAGCTTCAGTCCTCTTGTTCTCTCCCAGGGCTCCTGGTCCTCCAGGTCACATATTGTCATTATTCACTCATGTTTGAAGTTGGCCCAGAGCATAAAAAGCTTCATAATATTAAATGTACACTATTTCATAATGTTAGATGTAATATTCTTTCTCCAACAATAGGAGTGTGTCCCCTTGCATGTCCAGCCGCTCCTCACCCATTCTTGCTGCCCCTCGCAGCCCATGTCCTGAAGGTTCACCCGAGCCTTTCTCAGAGGGAGCAGAGGTTCAGGTGGGCAACCTGGACTACAGAATGTCCCGCAAGGATCTGCAACAAATGCTGCATGACACCTTCTCCCGATATGGGCGGGTAAGCCCTCTATCAATGAAGTCGTCGTCATCATGCAGATTATTGTCTAATTCAAAAATACATCTTCTCTGACAAAATGCTAATTTTAAAAGAACAGGTTTCTCTTTATTTTTGTCATGATTGTTTCCAAATATTCTATTTGAAATCAAATTGGCTGCTGTTTCTAAACATCTCCCTGGTATGACTTGTTATGTCTAGGTGAAAGCTGTGGAGCTTAGCCCCCACACTGACTATCAGCTGAAGGCCACAGTTCAAATGTTGTCTCTACAGCACGCCATCGGTGCAGTCAGTGGCCTGCATCGGTACAAGATTGGAAGCAAACGCATTCAGGTGTCTCTCATCACTGGTGGCAACAGCAAATCTTTAGCCATGCTCAGGTATACAATATTATATTCAAAGCTTGGTTAATGTGACAAATGCAGCATGCTTTGACTGTCTAATGCAAAGAGTTTGAGATTTTCTGATGTATTTATACAATTTTATGTTCAGTTGGTTTGGATTTTGGTGGCAAATTTCACTCTTGTTATTAAACAGCACAGAGATCATCACCATTCTTCAGGATGCACCTGCCAATTGTCTTCCACTTTTCAAGTTCACTGAGATCTATGAGAAAAAGTAAGCTACTGGTTTTCAACTTGTGGCTTTCATTCTACTCTTTAGCAACTGTACTAATGTAAATTTCCTACTAGGGATGTGGTGATTCAAAATTAGAAGTTTCATTTGTGTGCATCGAGTCTTTGCTGCTGAAATGTATACTTTTTTTTTTTTTTTTTTTAAATCACATTTCCAGGTATTGCCGCAAACTGGTGGTTGGTGACCTCTACAGACTACCAGAGGTGGTGGCGATACGGGAACAGGGGGGTTCAAGGCTTCTGTGCCTTCTCCCTAGCAGCCAAATCCGTCAGAGTCCACTGGGATCTTCTCAGTCCCAGGATGGCTCTTCCTCTGCCAGTGGTAGCCCTGTTGTGTTTGAGGAGCTGGAGTACCACGAACCTGTTTGCAGACAACACTACGCAAAGCAAGACTTTAGGTACAACCAAGAAAATCTCACATAATATTTACATGGTAGGATCTCACAAGCACCACCATCTGAACTGATCTGGACAAGTTCAGTTGACTGTCACACTTGTTTCATCACTGATTGTGTATCTTACCTGTCTCTTTATAGTGAGGCTGACTTTGACCCTGACTCCTTCAAAATTCCGTTTGTTGTGATGTCTCTGAGCACCTTAGCATCTGAGGTCCACAGTCTGTTGCAGTCACATGAGGGAACCCTTCCACTGCTCAGGTTACAACAGGCTCTTACTTCTATGTTTTAGCCTTTTTATAGCATGTTTACATGTATAAATAATAATCAGTAATGTATGCTTTCCATTTAGTTTCCCAGACTGCTATGCAGCCAAATTCAGCCCACTGCAGTTAGGCAACGAGACACTGGAGGGTGGTGTTCCCTTGGAACACCTCATTACTTGTGTCCCTAGTATCACAATAGTCACAGCTCAGAATGGCTTTAAGGTCATCAAGTGGATCCACAACAAACCACCAGCGCCAAATCAAAATGGTAGGCACATTTACAAATTCAACAATTTTAATATCGTTTGCTGTCAATTATCTGCTGATTGCATGCAATCCCGGACCTATATAGTGCAGTCTACCTATGCTGTACATTTGTATAAAGTTCTTTTTTTTTTTTCTCCTTTGCCCATATAGAACCATGGTTTCAGCGCTGCAAAAGTCCAGTTGGCAACCCTCAGCTCATTCAATTCAGCCGAGAGATCATTGACCTGTTGAAAAGTCAATCTTCATGCATCATGCCCATCAGCAAATTCATACCCTCGTACCACCATCACTTTGCCAAGCAGTGCCGTGTCTCTGACTATGGCTATTCCAAATTGTTGGAACTGCTGGAGGCGGTGCCACACGTTCTGCAGGTAGCAATAATAATGAGGATCACGTGATTCTTAATATTTCTTCTTTTACCAACCACAATAATAATCATCCTACTTTTTTTTTTTTTTTTAAATTGTCATGTGTTTTGCTTTTTTAAATATAATTTTGTCTACCCACAGATCTTGGGCATGGGTACTAAGCGTTTGCTGACCCTGACCCATCGTGCTCAAGTGAAACGCTTCACCCAAGACCTACTCAAACTGCTCAAATTTCAAGCCAGCAAACAAGTAGCAATCAAAGACTTCATGCAGGCGTACCACTGGTCAGTCAACATAGCTTGCAGCTGTAACTGATGCTTTCATGTGGTCTTTGGGCTTTGTAGAGATCTAAGAGTTTGGAACTGTCTCAGCATTGCTGTGTCATTGCTTTGCATAATGTGTTCTGTCTTGTATTTTAGGTGCTTCTCCAGAGACTGGAAGGTCATAAACTATGGCATATGTGACTTGATGGACCTGCTGAATGAGATCCCTGAAACGACCATTACTGTAACAGTCCATGCCACAGACACAGTCATCTCTGTTCCCAAAAGAGGTCAATTTAAACAAGTTATTGAAAACACTTTAAAAGATACTGGCATTTCACATTAAAGGAAGACACAGCTCTGGAAGCTGACAAAATATTCATTTGCATTAAGAAATCTAAACCACTTCTTCCCCCCTTCAGAACGCACAGTGGAAGAAATCGAGCACACCAAGCAGTTTGCAAAAGAGGTGGTGGACCTGCTTCGCCACCAGCCTCACTGTCGAATGCCCTTCAGCAAGTTCATCCCCACCTATCACCATCACTTTGGTCGTCAGTGCAAGCTCAGCTACTATGGCTTCACCAAGCTCATGGAACTCTTTGAGGCAATCCCTGATGTACTTATGGTGAGTAAGGAAGATGTAATGTATGTAGTGACCAACCTTTCAACTGCAACGATTAGTCTTGAGGTATACTTATGAATCCACTGTATGACAATGGCCCCATTAAGTGGTATGACAATGAGGAAAATGCTAACACCAGGTTGTGCTCTTTTTACCTTTTTATCTTTCAATCTGATTTTCCCCGGTTTAAATTTTTTTTTTTATGAGTTGACCTTACAAATCCCATTCATTTCCATCATGTCTGAAAACTCAATGAACATCTAATGTTTCCTACCTGGGTCAGGTGTTGGAGTGTGGTGAGGAGAAAATATTGACACTGACAGAGGTGGAGCGTATAAAGGCCCTAGCAGCTCAGCTCGTCAAGCTGCTGCGGGCTCAGAAAAACTCCAGCCTTCCTGTTAGCCAGCTGCTCACTGAGTACAGCAAGACCTTTGGTTATGGTCTACGCCTGCAAGACTACGATGCCAGTTCCCTGCCAGCTCTGCTAACAAAACTCTGCCATGTTGTGAAGGTAAAAAACATCTGGAATTTCTTTTATTTTTAATTTAATGGTAAACACATAATTGATTCAGTGACAAGTTAAAGTAGCTTAGCCTCCCAAAGGAGATGTCCATCTAACTAAATAATTTTATTGTGGCAACATAATTTCAGAGTTGTAGTCATGCACTGTTAATTTTCTTTTTGTTTTGTCACAAGACTTGTGGTAAATCTGTCTGTGTACATTTAGCAGTTCATTATTAGGTACACTTTATAGAAAGTAATGGAGGGCTGTCCAACAGACCTGTTGCACAGTCATTATATGCCCATAAACAAACACCACTTCTTTACGTTTTGCAGGTGGTGGATGGCTCGGGAGGACGAGAAGTGCAGTTGATTAACAGGAAGTCTCTGCGCTCGCTTACATCCCAACTTCTGGCTCTGCTCATGTCCCAGGAAGAGGAGCAGGTCACCAGGGGTCTGAAGGTGGAAGAGCTTAGCCAGTATTACCTGAATGTCCATGGAGCACCCCTCAACCCATGTGAATATGGGTTCCTGTCCCTCAGTGAGTTACTCAAGAGTCTGCCCTACCTTGTGGAGGTGAGTAGAAAGAGTGTGTTTTATGTTCTACCTATACACCCCTTCTATAGAAACTTTAAGGCCAGTTGTGCCTGTGGTGGTAATCGAACAAACTAACAGTGTTGTGCCTTTTTTTTTTTTTTTTTTTTTTTTTTTCCCCCCCTCTTCTTCTTTAACAGCTATATCATGAGGAATATGATGAAGACTGTAAAGCTGGCAACACTGCCACTGATAATGGTGATGAGTGGGTGAGGCTGACCAGGCTTTACCAGTTTGCCCGTAACATACGTGCCCTGCTCCACACCTACCATTACAACCAGATCTTCCTGACTGAGTTCCACGGCGCATACACCAAATTTACAGGATGCAGCCTTGAGTCACGTTCCTACGGCTATGCCAGCACTGATGAGCTTCTCAGCTCCATCCCTCAGGTAGGAACCAGTTCAGTAGATGGTTTTTACTGTAGTACCTTGGATACTTGTATATTGCCAGTGCCTGCTCGTAGGTGGGGCTTATGTCTGTCATGGTCATTAGATTGATATATCTGCAGGACTTGTCATTTTGGAAGACCCACACCTTTCAGGTAAACCTTAAACAGCTACAGTATTTCCTCAATTTTGTATTTGTCTGATTCTTTTGGGGCACCAGGTGGTTTGGATCAAAGGGCACGGTCACAAGAGGATTATCGTTTTGAAGAACGATATGAAAGGTGAAGTTGATGGCCATTTTTCTCCTAGTTTACTCCCTTAAAGTCAAGCCATGAAAGAGATTTCCGGATGTGCTGCTGATGCTGTGATTTTGTTGTTTAGCAAGGACAAGCTCTTCAGTCCCCAACAGCCCCCAACCAGAAGAGAATACAGAAAGCCCTAGAGACAGCCCCTTTAGTACCACAATGTCTGGAGCCCAGAGTCCAGGTAGAAGGCGCACGCACACACAGACTGGCTTTATTGGGTGTTGCCTCTACTACCCTCACAGAGTTTTGTTATGCCTTACATTTTTATTTATCTGCTGGGTCTGTTGTTTTATGCTTTAACCACTGGATAGAAAGATTTGGTCTAATTTAACCTTTTGCAGTTAAATTATCAGTGAAATAGTCCATATGTGTTTTTCCTGCCAGGTGACGATGTAGTTGAAGACTCAGAGCTACTATGTCTGACATCACCAGTGGACCTACTCTGTGGTCCTGTACCATCCTGCTTACCATCGCCTCAGCTGCACCCCGATCGTGTTCTCCTCCAGCAGGCAGATCTGATTCACTTTGAGGAGAAAACTCTGCCAACGGGTCAGTTTTAATGATTTCATATGGTTGTATTGTATTTAAATCTGTTTCAATTAATAGTAAATGCAGCTGGAACTACAGTTAAACAGTTTTTTTTGTTATTTTACCTCTTTTATGCAATTAGATACACTTTTAGCTATAATGATATATTGCAGGTTTGTAATATTCATTTAGAAAATCAGGTTCTAAGCATTGCAAAACTTAAAGGTCTAAACAAATAATTTTTCAAAGTAAACCTTCCAAAATTGTGTGTCTCAGATGTTGTTTAAAGTATCTAGTTTTTAGAAAAGATCAACAGTAAAAAATTACACTGCAGGAACAAAAATGCATTTTAATGAGTACATGACACATTTAAATACACTTTTTCTGTTTTTGACAAGATGTGAGCTCAGTCTGTTCTTGTGTGATTTCAGAGTGTGAACTTGAATTGGCAGCTGTAGCCGTCACTGACAGTACATGTGTTCCACCTGGCAGCACAGAAGACACCAAAATCATCAAACCTCTTACGGTCTCCAACACGAAGACCCCCTTGTCCATGGACAGTCCCAGCAGAAGAGCTACACGCAGCAGAATTAAGCTAGCTGCTAACTTCTCCTTTACAGCAGGCCTCTGATCCCCTCACACGTACATGTCCAGTCCCATGCACACAAAAGAGAAACTAGTTCACACAGAGTGTAACTCTGAATAGAAGAGTTGACCAGCTACACTTAAAACAGAAATTAACTCCAGAAGAGCATTGGTACTGTCCCCTTTACACGCAAAGACTGTTGCATTCTTCTTCCTTCTCACTTTTTGTTTCTCTTTCCTTACTTCACAACCTGTGTGTGTTCTTTCAGTGATGCTTGCCAAGCTGTGATTTTTCTTCTTGCAGATTTTCTGCAATTCTTTTATTTGCCAAATTCATATGCCATAAGTTTTGTTTCACCCTGACGGAACTTACTTTAATTCCCAAAATGTTCATCTTTAGTTTAGAACCACATTGTGTCGAAAGACTCTCTTGCTCACAGATAATGAATGTCACAGAGTTAATTGTCACGTTCTTAACAATAGGATAAATGCTCAGGAGTAACCAGTTTAAAAATGGAAAAAAAAATTGTTGCCCACATTCTCAGTTTAAAAATTTGTCATAACTAAAGATGGATGTTGAGATATCTTGTTCGTAAACCATTTTGAGAAACCCTCTTCTAACTTTTTTGCTGACATTCAGTCACATTCGGACTAATTTAAAATTTTGGAGAGTTTACTTTGTAGGTAACCCCAGACATGCCAACCAAGCTTGCTGCTGAGCCCCTAACCGATTCCTTCTTTTAGTCGTCCTTAAGAGGTAGCTTCTCTTTGGGGAATATTATCACCTTGTCTCTGTAAAGTGGGCAAGAGACAGGCTTTTTAGTTCCTTTTGTATGATGCAGAGTGTTTAGTAGTCGATGAAAGAGTTTTGCCTAAATGTGCAGTGTATTTGGTTTTTCCTCAGTTCCATCATTGATTTGCCACCATTGTTAGCTGTTCAGATTGTCGTCTTTGATGGACGCAAACTGCCTTTGAACAGTTAAGTTTGGATCAAAAGGTTTTGATTGATATTGCAACAAACACTGCTCTCAGGAATTTTTATTCTTGTAGTATTATGACTTCGTTTATGGCAAAGAATTTCATTCTTCTCCCCAAGGCCACTAATGAAGGCCTGAAAACGGTAAAGTGGCTCTTTAGTACTCTGGCCAGGTGTGTGCTGAGGCAGCAGGAACTGACATGTACTGTTAGTCTTCAGCCAGCAGCCAGTGGTGTTTGTGTTCTTGTAGCTATAGACTGTGTGTGGTTTACATTGGAGTAGATGGTGTGAAATGTGAATGTTGTGCATAAATGAGTTTATGCATGGTGTAAGCCCAGGATGAGCAGTCAAGAATAGATGATCGCAAAACATTATTTAAGATCACTTTGATTTCCACCATGTTTTAAGGCACTTGGGAGTTGGCGTCACCGTTGCAGTTGACACAGAAATGCTCAAGGTTTTTTGAGTCAACCTTGTTGCTGGCAGGCTCTGTATCAGTGGTGGTGTCCACAGCGTCTGAGTTGATGAGTTCCAGGGGAGCAGTGAGCACTCCTGAGTTTTTGATTTTTAACGGCAAGGTGAATGAATGCTTGTGAGTTTTAGGGAAAAGAGGGGACAGGAGACGATTGGCTGTTTGTGGAGCAGCATGGGGGGCTCTGAGTAGCCTCCTGAACAGACGACGTGTACACACAGAGGATCCTCTACGGCTCTCTGGAAGATACCGGGCGTTTACAATGGCTTGTATTCGCCACGGTGCCAAAAGAATCACCATCGTACCTCCCCACCCCTCATATCCCGCATAGAGGAGTTTTTACTTAATGATGCGTGTTGGTTTTCTCCATTTTCTTCTGTCCTAATTGTTTACAAGGCTGCTGGTTGCTGAGTTGCCATCAACTAACGTTGCTGTCCATGAAGTTTAGCACAACCCAAGTGTTCCACTGTCTGAGGAATGGGTTACAGCCCATTTAATCTGTTTCAGTGTTTAGCAGTGTTATTCCATAAGTTTTCCTCTTCAGACATGGTTTTGACTCGGTGCCTTTTTTTTAACGCTGAGATTCCACCTGCCAACTCATCAAAATGTCTGAAACAGCAAGCAAAATGTTTTTAAGCAGGGCTGTAGTGGCTCCTCTCTCCGGTGTTTTACTGTCTGTCTGGAGAAGTTCAGAATAATTATTTAGAATCACTGATCGAAAACGTCTCAAAATGCACACAAGAAATTCCTAGATTTAAATTTGGTGGTAGGGGTGCATTACTTTTTGTGTATGTGGGCAAACTATAGCACTCCTAAGAGGCACAGTGGCAACAATCAGACTGATATTTGGACTTCCCTATTTAGGCCTTCTCTTGTCGTTTGGTTACATCAGTGAGAAGCTACTGTATCCGTCAAAATATGCACTTTTGCATAGTTTTGGTTTATGAAATACATGTGATGTTATTTTTAATGTTTGGACAGGATTGAAAGTACTTGTCTTTGCTTCTGTATGTCACTTTGTATGGTTTTTACAGTGCAGGACACTTAGACAATGTCCTGCACTGACTTGCAATCTACTCTTATGGTAATGATTGCAAAGAACTTAAGTCATCACGGCTGTGTCCTTAAAACTCCTGCCTTGTGGTTATGTTTTGTTTACATGCTCAACAGTTGTCACACTGTCTTCTGTCTTCACCCCCCCCCCCCCCCCCCCACCCCCAGATTGTTTTGTGCTCCCACCACATCAGAAGTTGCTGTAACAGTCTGACATTGTTGAAGGGACCAAAGAGATTTTCGTTTAATAAATTTCACAAGCATCACGTCTACCTCATTTTTCTTTCCTTGTGGTCTTGAAGGAATCGCACCAAACTTCAGCGTTTTCCTGAAAGATGCTCTTTATTTAAACATATATGTACAGGTAGTTTTCAGTTTATTTTCTGCATATTAGTTAAATATTCAACATTAGGACCTTCATAAATTTACTACTACTACAGAACGCTAAAGTTATCAGAAGGAAGGTAAAGTGACAAAGGGCAACACTTGGCTTTACATGAGTCACTAAAGTCCTAAACACTCAAAGGTACACCATCTATTGTAGGCATTTGCAAGAAAGTCGCTTTCATTTCCTGGGGTTTATCATTTAAAAACATAAGACTAAATTCAGAGGATGCAAGTTGTTTGTGAGCAATATTTGCAATATCCATAATAACTATCAATGATGTCACTCTACCACATCGTTATTTCCCAGTAGCTGATGGCTGAGGTGATAGTTAGTATGACCAGGGATGTGATGTATTTAATAAAAGCACCATGGAATGTGTGTTGGCCTGCGCAGTGGTTGACCAAAATAAAGCCGTTTACAGAATGTAATGCAAAACTTTGGACATGTTTCAGTGTGATGCTACAGAATGATTAAACTTAAACATATTTCCTCATATACACAGTTATATTACTGTGGTTCTGGCTTGTGATCCTCATTTCTCTGTTCTCAGGGCCACTATGAGGGATTAATTAGGGGAATGGATATTTTGGCCTCTTTAAAGTTCAGTTTGTTGCCTTATGATGCTTTCAATTGGAAAACAAACCCTGCGGCATTTTCATTATTAAATTTATCTGCTGCCATGTTGTTTGCCTGAACCATGTGTTCCTCCCACACTGTGTCAATGATATAAGTATAGAGTTGTAGGTCTCCTGAAAGTGACAGAGGTTCACTGGTTTGTGTTAAATGGCTGAAATGCTCATTACCAAACACGATGAGGTGAAAGCAGATGTACTCCTTTCCTGTCACACAGAGAAACCCAGGATCAGTTCATTTACTCTGGACCTTGTGCTTGTTGTGCTCTACTTTTTATCAGACACGTCGCCACAGGACCACATCGTTACCACCAGAGGGAACGTTGCATATTGAAATCTGTTTCTTAATAAATGTGTATATATTAGATTTAAAAGCGCCTCCAGCACTGATGAGGGATCAGTTCCCAAACTGGAAATGTCTTCCTCAGAGTCCTGGGGAAGCCCAGGCTATCTGAGGTTCTCTGAGTCACAGGAAGTGAGATATGGAATGGGAAGTAATGTGAGCGTGTTGTTTCAGAGGTCTCTGTCAGTTACATGACGGCACACTGGGTGGCTCCACAGCAGTCTTTAATGATGGCCACTCCTGACTTGGTGATGGATGGTTTGTTCGGGGGCAGCTCCAGGATTTGTCTCTTGGGCTTCGGAGGATCTTGCCATGAAGGTAAAGGAAAGAGAAATGATTACATGGTGAATATGAAAGTGCATAATACTCTGTCTTTCAGACTGTTGATGTGTCACTCACTCTGCGCGTCTTTAAGCTTCTTCTCCAGAGGCATCAGCTTCAGTCGGAGAAACTCGGCCATCTCCTTGTCCTCCTCTCGCTCCCTGAGGTACGACAGTCACATCTTAGTTGTACAATTAAATGAATCACTTCAATGAATCACATACTAGTTTTACCTGGGCACACATTGGACCTGGCCTTGAGTTAAGATTGAGTTTGAGTCACAGAGCCAAACAAACAAAGAAAATTTCCTTAGTGTGATGATGTACAACAGTGAAAGAGAAATGCTATTGGAATGTGTAAATGTATGGCTCTTCATACTATTTATTTTGTGTTTATAAACAAGGTTGTGCTGGGGCACCCTGTTAGAGCTCACACCAAAAAGAGTTATTCCTAATCTGTGGCCTTTCGCTGCACATCATCCCCCTTCTTTCTCTCTCTCACTAACCTCCCCGTCCAACTCATTGCAGCTGTCTGAGTAAAGGTGCTGCACAGAGCTGCATGATGGGTAATGGCTTTAAAATCTTAAAATCTCTTCTTATGTTTTTGTCAATGATGGTCGAGGAAAAAAAACTGCTGCTGAGCTCTGTGAGAGTAATGATAAAACACAAAAAGCACAGTGCAGGGCCTCAGTGTATCACAACATTGACACCCTTTTATTGGACTGTAAGGAATAACTCTGATTGAGCTGTTTCATTTATAAATAACTGAGGTGAAAGATTAAAAAGCAGACAATGATTTTGCATCATTTTCTCTCTTTGTCACACTGTGGCAGCAGAGGAACAAGAAAATGATGTTCATCAGTCAGGCTCACTGTCACACAGCAGTGACAGTGACTGTGATGATGATATGACCATGTCCCTTCACTCTAATGAGCCTCCTCCTGCTGTTTCTCCACCAGCCAGCCGTCAAACGAGCAGACGGTGGAGGCACTTCAGTCTGAGTAAACGGACAGACCGTCCGATCCCGGGGAAGGCTCTCCCAGATATTGAGAGAACTGACAAGCCGGGGCGCTCTACCTTAATCTCTCCACCTCAGCATCATCCACCAGGAAATCCCTCTTTTGCACCAGTTTATGGATCTTCAGGATCAACTCCTCCTCCTGCTGCTGGTGCTTCTTGTTTTTTTCTTTCTCTGGAGAAAAAGCAGTGAATGTCATGAAGGCATAAACAGATGAATGAAGGGGAGGACAAGCAGGACAAGCAGGACAAGCAGGACAAACCTGTTTGTTGTTATTTTATTTCTTTGTGTAAAATGTAACACGCTTTACATGTAATTACTTTACACTCACCTCTGAAAAATGACTTTACAGGAAGTCAGCTGGCCCTTAAACACTGAGTCCATCACAAACAGACTCGCCTCATGTATAATGTATATGTATGTATGTATAATTATAATATAACAAGCTTAATCATGTAACTGTCACTGTGCTCTGTGACATCTGCATTCAGGGATCCACAGAGACAACAGTGCTTTGTCTCACTTTCAACCTTCATGCTCTAAAGCACAAAAAAAGACACAGATAAACTGAGCAAACAAAGAGCACACACACACTAACAGCTGCAGAGGCAGGTTGTGTTGGTGCTGTCAGTATCTAGGCTATTTTGGAAGAGGAAAAAAAAAAGAGTTGAAAAATGACTGCTAGCATCAGCTCTTTCTCCCTCCTGGAAATAGAGTGGAGGTGAGCAGCTCCAGTGTGTTTCTGCTCTGGGGGAAAATGAGGAGGGGGCGGGGGGGGGCAACCCCAATATCAAGGGAGCAGCCATTCGTCACATGACTTAACGGGGCCCCGGTGGCTCGAGGGAACGTCAGAGAGGGACAGTTTTTGTTTTCCAACAGGGTGCGCTTGGTGTGACCTGCATGAACAGGTGACGCCTGACCGCGTAATACAATTCTGTCAAAGCTGAACAGTTCTTCTATGAAACTTAAACTATTGAGGTTTTTATTGAAGTATAGAATTAAAAATCCAAACAATTAAACTAAATCCCAATGAGGACTGTATATTATGGTCAAAAGATCCGGCAGGAGTTTTAGACCTTAAAGCTGAAATGTTTTTCTCTTACAAATTTAAAGTTAAACTCACAGACGATAAGCTGCTTTGTTCAGCTCAAAGGTTTTGTTTCTACTGCTTTACTTGTTGTTGGTAGCTCACGGTGGCGAATGCTCATTAATGTCAGCAAACTCATTTTTGCTTACAGATAGCGAATTCATTTTCTCCTGTTAAATCATGTTTGAGCACCTAACGCCGTCCTGTAGTTTCCTCTTTGTTGCGGCTGCTGAGGATTTTTCTGCTCAGCTATTCTTGCTGGTATCTGGTGGTTTTGCATTGAGAGGATTTATGACCCTAGTAATTTTAGTCGTGGCTGCAGCCCCAAGTCAAAGCACATAGTTGGCTTTGTTGTATAGGATTGCATTGAATGGTTTAATGTTTCTGGTATTTTGTACATTCTCTGCCAGGTCAGGGGCTTAAAACCCCACACTGCGTTTGACAGGTCCCACGGTTGGTTTTGTTAGTAACAGCTAATGAGCACCCACGTGTGTGTCCTTGAGCAGACACCTGCCCCTCCTGTTTACACACACTGACACATGATGTAAACACTTGCATTAGAGATGTGTTTTCATCCTGTTGCCAGGTTCTCCCTCTGCCTGTGTTACTATGGGAGATGCAGCACAGATACTGAGACAATAAAAGAACTGACAGAGGAGATAAACCAATATTGGATTCTGCACTCTGCACAACAAAAACATTTGTGTTAACTGAAATTCATTTCACCACAGAGACATTATACTCGTCTGTAAAGCTCCCGTCAGATCTTGTTGCCTACTCGGTTTAGATGCAAGTTTGTTCGATCTGATATCTCCCTCATAACTCACACACACCCTGAAACGTACAACCAGTCCTGGATAGGTTAGTATAGCGACGCTTCCTATAAATCAGGTTATGGGACTCTGGTGAGCGCTTTGTGCCAAAGACTCTATTTTTGGTCTAGTTCTGACAGTGAGTGTAGACAGTTTCATCTACAGATGACAGAGGTTTATTTCCTAAAAGGCTTACAGCTGGATTTTTTGATCTTGGTTGTCTTCATGGCAGCACACACATATATATATGTTTGTGTGTGTGTGTGTGTGTGTGTGTGTGTGTGTGTGTGTGTTCCTTTGAACAATACCTGGTACTGCGACAATTTGTCTCAGCTCCTGCTTTAAGCTCATGATATCTTTGCAGAGCTGGATGTCATCCATCCTGAAGAAATGAGACAAAACAGCAAATCACTGGCTTCCACCAACTTCTGCCTCCATTTAGTCTTTATCTTATTGCAACTGAAACAATGTTAGAGAGATTCATATATTGTTCAATGAATCCTGTAGTAAAGCAGACAAATGAAAAAACAGCTAGAAGGATCTATATGAATAACGTGCATGAAAAACAAACCTCACTTGACACCAGGTACCATTTTTATTATTTGATATTGGTGATGTGAAATATTCTGTCAGTTGCACTGACATTTAGTTAAATGGCAGAATAATTCTAAATAATAATTACTTCTGTATGAAAATGCAAATAAACTGTAAAATTCGGCTTCCCAAACAGTGCTGGAACTACAGATTAGCTTCACTGCTATCGATATAACCTGTGACTTCTCATTCAGCTCCTTTTTGGGGTCAAAAGGTCATTTATTCCACCGGCTTATGACCACATACCTTCAAACCTGCTAATTAGCAAATGTTAGCTTGCTAACATTTGCAGAGGAAGATATTTAGCATGTATTACATGTGCTAAACATCAGCATGTTACTCAATGTCATGCTAGCATGCTAATGTTAGCATATTGCTCATAGTTCCAAAACAAAACCTCATTTGCATCTGCTAGCATAGCTATGGATACTGTCTTGTTTAGTTATTAACTGTTTAATCATTATTTCACAAAGAAACAATTTTTAAAAACATCGATGTTAAAGATGCTGGTCTTGATTTCCTAAATTTTGTTTTATCAAAAAAACAAACAAACAAAAAAAAAAAACCTGCCCTAAACCAAAAGTATTCAAAATATGAAGATAAAATCTAATTCTCACATGTAAATGAATGTTTGGCATCTTCTCCTATAATAAATCTGTAAAAGGGTTTTGCTGAATAACTGATTGATATACAAATCAATTTGCTGTTAATTGAGATGTCATTGAGACCCCCTCGCCCCGTTTGTGTGTGTGTGTGTGTGTGTATGCGTGCAAATGTTAAACGTGCAGCATAAATCAGTCCATGTTGCCCTCTGAGCCTCCCTGAGCCCTGACATCTCACACTCGGGACCTCAACATTTCCCCCTCTTCCTAAATCCCTCCCTCTGTCTCTCTGTGGAGCGGTGACAGCTAGCACAGATTTAATTCTCCCTGTGATAGATCAGTCTGATGACTCATCCACAGCCTCCTCCCAGCTCGCTCTGCATTTATTCCTCTTTCTCCATTTTACACCTCCCTCCTCCTCCTCCTCTCTCCTCCCATGTCCCCTCAGCTTCTTTCTTCCCCTTCACTGTTTCAATGCTTTCTGTGTATTCCACAAGCTTCTGCACTCTGACACACCATCTGCCAGTTTGTGTGTCTGTGTTCATGTGCCATTTTGAGTCACGCAGAGACTGACAGCAGAGATGTAAGCAATACGCAGCTTGGCAGCCAAAGGAAGCCATTCCAGTGGGCGTGTAAAAAAAACGTTATCAACTCAGTAGTCTCAAGGACCCAGATCAGCTTATTCTGCAAGAACAAGCGCCACACTGCAGATGTTGAGGATGTAATGACCCACAAAGTACACAGTTTAGTTGGATATGTCACAGTGCTGATACAATCTGATGTAGATTCCACAGAGAGAAATGAACTGAGGCAATGGCTTGTATTTCCACATTCCTTATGGTTTTATAAAGGTGCAGTGTTGGACACTTCAGTTTAAGACAAATTAAATCATTTTATTGATGATAAAAAAAAAAAAATCATTTCGCTTTCTGATGTAGTTTGACTCTATTGTTTTACTGCAGCCAGAGATATTTTAGGTTTGAAATATAAATACACCAAAATTTCTGACAGTTGATAAAAAAATAAATTCTGAATTTATTCTCAACTGCGATTTATTAGTATTTATTCTCTAGAGCTCTACTGTAAGTCTGTATTAGAGCATCACTAGTTAGTCTATTAATTACTTAGTCTATCGACAGATCCATTGATCATTTATCACATTCATCAAACAAAAATGCTGAACATTTGATGGTTTCTGCTTCTAAACATAATTTACTGTCCCACCTTGTCTTATATTACAGTAAAAGTGTAAATGAGACATCTGACTAAATCACATCACCTTGTCCTATTAGGTCCAGCCTTGTTTGTATTGGACAGCACAATAAAACTCCAGATCGATTGATTACAGCGATAAGCTCAGTGTTTGTTTGATCAGCTTTTTAACAGCACTGTTGTCAGGCTGGGCAGAAAGCGCAGACGCAGCTTTTAAACAGAGGGAATAACACAAAATCCATGAAACTATTGTTGATGAGAAGTCAAGGGGTTCTTAATGGTGACTCATTCACCTGAAATTGGCTTCTGAGGAATCAATGGACAAATGGACTGAATCTTTCATTACTGAACATCCTTATATCACAAACAGCACTTGGGTGTCTTTGCTGTGCGTCATGAGAGCGTCAGCTCTGTCATAGCAACAAGGCCTGCCTCATTATCCACTCAAGGACACCGTTGTGACAATATAACCATTCAATCACTTCCACGTTCTGGTACATGTGTCACTTTATGTGTCACAAAAAACATAAAGTGACACATCAGCAACTCACATGAAGCGCAGTTCTGACTCCCGGCGCACCAGGACCTCTCGCAGGCGCTGGATCCGAGCCATCTCCACCTCGATCTCCTCTGGAGACATTGTGCTTTCTGCCATGGACACATCAGAGTGACCTGAGGGGCAGAGGGACAACACACAGTGTTAAATGAATGAGGAAGAATAAAAAAAGAAGGTAGGTAAAACGTCCAAGTAGAGAGACTGTTTTCCTCCACAAGGACACGTCTGCTTTAGTCCTTTCTGTTATGCAATTCTCTTCACCTTGCATAGTGCTTAAGCTTTTGAAGCTTTTTTACTGCTTTAAATGACAGAAAATACTCACTACACATGGCCAAATTACAGATTCCAGCAGCACAATCCCCGAATCTCCTCTGAAGATTTAATGGTAGGTTCATTCTCCTGTGCTTTCGTGTGATAGTTGTAGCCAAGAGTTCTTTAAATTCTGCCTTTTTATCCATGCAAACTTTCTCAAATCACCAGCTTCCTGGCAAACGCTGTTCTCACCTCATCTCGCAGCAATATTTGGTTTCACACCAGCCAATAACATGGAATTTGGAAAGAAAGCAGCATATGTAATTGAGAGAGGTGATTTGAAGTTTGGAGTCACAGCTCTGCCTCAAGCACATATGACAGTTTTCCTTTGAATGGTTTCACTCATTGATGGGCAGAAAATCTATATGTGCATGGTCAAGAATATATTAGAGCCACTGTGATGAGTGGCTGCTGATGGGGAGGAAAGACATAAGAACAAGGACCAACGACCAGATGTGGATTCTCACTGACTGGGTTTTTACTCCCAGAGCTGGAACGTTGACTCACACTGCAACCACTAAACACTTACTTCACTGACCAAACACTCATTACTCCGATCAGTCTATTGACGACTGCTAATGCTGCAGTGGCTGCAACAGTCTGGCCATACCAGGATCTTACAGCATACAAACAGCACATATTCAGAGTGCCAGTCATTCATCGCAGTTGTCTGTGTGGGACAGAGGTGTCCTGCTTGCCTCCTCTTTTTCCAACAACCCCATCTGTCTCTATGGCTAATCATTAAAGGGACGTGGCAACAATAGTAACTATCTCTTGCTGTGGTTCACCACAGAGCTTTACAAAATCTGAGGATGGAATCTGGTGCATATTAAAAGATGAGGATGTTCACCGGATGGAGGGGGGTTACTGGAAGATAAGTTGCATCATCCACAGTATTGGAGATGTGAGTCATACAAAGGACTGAAAGTCAGGATAGTTCGGCCTGTGCTTTATCTATTTTAACCTTTTTAATCAACCTCTCACAATACCCTCATTATGGAGAAGAAACTATTAAGAGTACCCCTTTAAAAAGAAAAGGAAAAGCTTATTGTAATACTACAGTAGAGTCGTATACCATCAATCACATGTCCATCTACACTTCACAGGACAGAATCATTCACATTTGTCCATCACTTTGGTGCAGAAATGAGTAGACTCCATGACAACACAATCGGCCAGCTGACACTGAAACCTGTTGTCAGTCTCCTGTAAGAATATTATAGCTGCATGTAACAACTGCTTTCCTTACTATTTGTTGTTCAATCTATTAATGTTTGGGTTTATTAAATGCTTGAAAAACATCCATTACAATTTCCCATGTTGATGCCTTTAAATGTCTTATTTCCTGCTACCAACAACCCAAAGCCCAAAGATATTCTGTTTATGATAACAGAAAGCATTAAATCCAACCATCTCATAACACCATATGGACACACACTTTTTCCCACTTTTGTTGTGTAGTGTAATCATTAATCTGTTCATACAGGCTGTGAAGTCAAACTCAGAGGACAAACTCTCCAGTCCACATGCTGATAGATAAGAGTGAACAAACTAGCACATCTTTAGTCCTGAGTTGTCAAATGTGACGTACGTTTATTCACAGTATCTCCAGTAAAAGAACAGACCGGATCAGCTCCTTGTGCGCCTGCAGCAGCACAATCTGCAGTCTTTGTTTGTGGTACTTTTGGTGGATGTTTGATGAGGACAAAGCTGACTCACCATAGCAGACAGAAGTCTGCACAGGAGGATCCTTTTTATTTTTATTTTTTTACCTCACTGATGTTGAATCATTACCCAAAAGTGTCTGGTGATGACAGACAATCAAAGTTGTAACGATGGAACCGCAGCACAACATGAACTGCACCCTTTCTTCATCTCGTTTTCCTGCCTCTCTGCCATGTGCTCACCATCAATAAGACCAACAGCATCAAGTCTCGAACAGCCCATTAAGGGTGGCAGCATGCCAGCTCAGTAAGGTGTTAACAGCTCCCACTCATCCGAGCGAGCCGCTCACACGTACTCAGCCTTAAAAACAGGGCCAGCAAAGAGCAGCTTTCATACTTCCTAATTAAAAGCATCTTGTTCACCAGGGGCAGGTGAGGTTAAGTCCAAAGCTTGAGCAACCAGCACCGTTAGATGTGAAAAGAACTCACTGAATTATTCAGCTTGAATTACCTGTGTTTCATTAAAAAAAACCAAGTGGCTCATCAGTGTACTTCAGGATTATGATTTAATGTGGAATAAATAGCCTGAAGAGCGTAGATGGTGCAGCCAGAGGAGGCTCCACCACAGGGAAGTGTCAGCATCTGTATGACATCCAATGCAGACACCCCTGACACATTCTGCAGTCACACTATACACACAGTGCTGCCAATGCTACCGCCTCTGAACCCCTATACCCCGCCCCCACCCCCTCCAAAAGAAAAACTGATGGTAGGCACAAAATGGAAAGTTCAAGGCAAACACAGGTAGTATTTGTTTTAGAAATAATAGGCGGTAAACCCGGAGGAGGGAGGCTTGATCTGCTGTAACTCTGGCTTGTTTTCTAGCTGTTTGTGTGTGTGTGTGTGTGTGTGTTTGTGGGAGACAGTGACAGAGAGAGAGTGATGACTGGATCTGTGTCTAAAAATACCCACAGATTTTTTTCTTCCCCCCGCTCTGACTTAATCTGGAAGTTTGTTTACACCCGTCTCCCCTGTGACAAGTTCCCCTCAGTTTAACTAACATGGACAAATGTGATGTCACATTGTTGTGAGTTGCTTCTGTCAACACATGCGTCATTCATCAGCCTTCATTTACCTGATCTGCTCTTCAGGCTAAATAATAGAAGCTGCTCGAACTCTGCGTATTTTTGTTAAAAGTCATTGTCTGGTACATCTCAGAAAATATGAGATCATTTCTTCATTAGTCAATTACCAGAGAATGAATTACCAGATATTGTCATGTAACAGGGGCAGGACAGCAGCGTGCATGCATGTTTGGGTTAATTGGTGACTCTAAATTGTTCGTAGGTCTGAGTGTGAGTGTGAGTGGTTGTTGGTCTCTGTCTTTCTCTGTGTGTTAGCCCTGTTATGGACTGGTGACCTGTCCAGGGTGTACCCCGCCCTCACCCAATGTGAGCTGGGATTGGCTCCAGCACCCCGCGACCCAGAAACAGGTAAGCAGCAGAAGATGAATGAATGAATGTTTTCTTATATTCAAAGACCAAATCATCAACCTAATGACCCAGGAAATAAAATGCACCGATAATAAGAGGACACAAAAATAAATGCAGAACAATAAGAAAGCAGCTGAAAGAGCAGCAGCATGTTCAGCTGTTCCATAGATATTATTATTATGAACTGTTGTTATCGGGCTCCTTCTCTGTACAAATGAGTCAAATAAAAAGCACAGACTGAACATACTGCAAGAGGATGAGGACTAACTAACCCTGCACATCCAACTGTCCCTCAAATGTCCCTGTGCATGTGAAAGCTGGACCACACATGGATGAGAGCGGAGGATGGACTCTGGACTGTCCCTGTCCTCCTGCTTCAGCTCGGCCTCAATGTAACACACAAGTTTTGTAAACGCTGGGATTGTTGTGTGTTTGTGCTTCACACTATTTCCTGGCTCGGACTAATGCTCACAGTGTGCATGCAGGGGAATGAGCAGGCCTTTTGGCTGCTGCTTCCCAAACCTTTGTGAGTCACGGGTTAACCCTTTCAGGGACTGAGACAAACTAAATGTTGACCAAAAAAAAAAAAACCTGCACACATCCTCCGACAGAGCCGCTCGTCCTACCTTTGTCCGTCGTCCACGCCGTTTCCGACACAGCACCGTAGCTCCGGAGTGCGCGCTCGGTGTCCGAAATAGATTTCTTCAGTTCCATGTCGCTGGAGTGGCTGCGCGCCCAAACTCCCCCCCCACCCCCAAAAAGAAACGAGGAGTGTCCTTCCCGCTAAACCTAAACGGCTCCCCTCTGTGTGTGTGTGTGTGTGTGTGTGTCCTCCCTGATCACTCAAGCTTCATGAGGCTCCGGCGACCCGAGACGTTGATCATCTTTATCTCAAGCCCTTCGACGTGTGGATGGAGAGGAGAGGATGTAGGGAGCATGCGCAGTGCAGGCAGGGATGTGAGGGACCTGGGAGACACCCGCTGGTACCGAGATAACGGTAAAAAATAAAAGAGGAGCACGGTGGCATCCAAGTTTGGATTGTCAGTCTGTCCAAAAATGAGTTACAGATCCCTGAGCTCAGGCCGGATTACAGTCTTCATTATCAATAAAGTTCTTTGGGACCTCAGCTCTTTCTGCCTCTGGATGATGGTTCACATGCTGATACACATGTCTACTTACAGGTCTGGATGCATAAGAGAAACACTATTACAGTAAATTTATTCAAAGGTGTCTAAAGCCGTTTTATTCATTTTGAATAGATAGTCTGCTTGATGGAAACAGGTGGGACAGAGACTGAAAACAGGCTGCAGATAAGAGACAGGCAGATTGTTCAACTCAGTATATCCCCAAAAGAGATGAGCCAGAGCTCTATCTAAATGACGAACAACACGTACACCTGAGCTATATTTCTGCCCAAACAAAAGCCACACCACTCCTAAGATGCACCTCTGACTGCGAAGAATCAGATGTGATATAACATAAGAAAGTTCCCGGGTTGTTTCATACATATAGAATATTTTATGCTGCTATATCTGTATTTTTGCTCAGGAAAAACACTCAAAATCAAAGTGGAGTTTTTATTTTTCATACAATAAATTGCATTTGTCTCATTTAACATTTACACAGTGCAACTATAGTGCAAATGTGATCAAACCATTTGTTCAATACATTATAGTGAAGAACGCTATTGCAATTGTTTCTCTTTGTGATATTAAAAAATAATCAAGACAGAAACTTCAAACAGTACAATAGGAGCGCACTGATTCTCTGCTGAGTTGCTTGTAGTTATCTAACCCAGTCTTCAGCTGCTGATATGAACATAGGGGATATCGAATGATTTCACCCTTTAGTACCAGTGTAGCACATCAGTACACGCATATTAGGATATGGTTAAACAAACAATAACTACACGAATACTAACCTATTTTATTTAAGGGTCCTATTGTAGACTGGTAAAAAGGCATCAAACAGCAGCAGTGACTACACAGTTTTCTGTGCCGCAATTTAAACACAGTAGTGTTGATATAGTGTTAATCAGCCCGGTGAGACACATCAAATAGTCAAACAAAACTCAATAGCTTCTGCTAATTCAAAATGTGTAACTACAAATTACCTTTTGGGTCATACCTTAAAAAAGGAATTCTTCCTGAAAATTTTTGATAAATATCTGCCTGAGACAGACGAGAAATGTTTCACCCCAAACCTTTTAAACATTGAGTATGGAACCATTTATCTGATTTCTATTTAGAAAAATTACAATCTTCATAGAAAACTGGAGGCAGCATCTAATGTTACATTTCCAGAGTCACTGCTGGCAGGTAAAAGCTGTAGAGTAACATTTTCACAAAGATATTAAATTTAAAAAATTATTAAATATAATTTAAAAATTATTAAATATAGATATATATAGAGCAAATTGGCATTGGTGCAAAGAGAATATAGAGGGCACCCCTGTTACATTAATGTAAAGTATGACATCAAGCAGGCAGCATTTTTGCATTCAAGTAAATGGATGACCGACAGAATTCATCGGTCAGTATTAAATAAACTCAGAGGAAATGTCAGTAGTATCTCATTAACACAACATTAAAACATTGAACTCTAACATATATTTTGAGATTTCTTTTTTAAATGATTTTTAACATACGGACATAAGGCCCATAATACGGATCCTTGTATTATGGCCCTTATGTATGAAATACCTACCTATAAATTAATATTAAACAAATGTGCATTAGAGTACAACTTCTTCCTGTCACCTGTGCAGTGTGCATCTGTATTTGACACATTTTGTACCACTGTATAAAATGCAAATAAAGCAGATAGTCCTTGGAGATGAGGCACTCTGATAACGGTCTGAGCATTTGTGCTAATACAGAGTGATATTTCAATCTTTATCATTTTAAAAAGATTTTATGAAGCTAAAGGTCTAAGCTAATATGTTAGCTGCCTCTCTTCCAGATTTTTCATTTAGATGAAACTGTCCCAGACATACAGTCTTATATTATTATATCTTATTCAGTATGTTCCAGTGGATATGGTCTTGTTTCAAATGTAGGAACAGAGGACTGCATTAAAAAAAAAACCTGAAGAGGAATATGGCATGATAATGAAACAGTATTTTCCCATGGATTTGATATTAAGAAATATTCTGTAAATACATTACATTCCATTTGCCTGAACCTGGTTCCCAAACCACCTGGTCAGTGTTAGTGCAATATTAACCAACAAGCCAGCTGTCCACTGGAGCAGATGTTTTCTGTGCAGACCAGTGTTGTCCTGTTCATGACAGGCCTTTGCACATTCTGTGTGTTTCAGTTCTGAGTAGGTTTGGATGCCACGGTTCCATCTATGGGAGCCACTATCTTGCCTTCAGCATTCGCTTTCCCCTTTGCAGGTTCTGCTTCATCCTCTTTGGGAGGGAACATCCAGGCCAGAGCAGCAGCGGCCGTTCCATCGCCACTCTGACGTGAGAAGCACAGGAAGGTGGCCCAGACGAAAGCACAGCAGCCCGTGAAAGTTGTCCGCACGTACAGAGGCACCAAAGCAAAGTTCAGAAACTGCAGGAAACAGATAATACAGTATATGAATCCATTTTTACTGGTAAATTCTAGACAACATTGTTGTAATTGATAAATGCTTATGCATTGTTTATTGATAAATAATTTATTATATGGACATAAGATCCTTAAAATACTACATTTCTAAGCATTTCTGAGTGTCTGACTGTCGAACAGACTCCATTCTTTAAGTTTAAGTGAGTCTTGGCTCTTATTATAGCAGCCACTGGAATTAACAAAAACATGAGGAAATGCAAGTTTTCAAAAATAAATAGAATACAAATATCTGTTTACCATCTCGTGAATTGTGGCAATAAATCTTTAGTGAATGGACTACTGAGCATAGATTTTCTATATACAGTTTGCAAGAATGCACAAGTACGGTATTCACAGGGGATAATTACCTGCATGAATGGCCAGAACATCAGTCCTGTCTGAAAAGAGAAACAGGAAGGACACCAGTCATTTTATAGGTTTACAAAACAAGAAGTAAATTGAAACATCAACTGACACAGCTGAAAAATTCGATGACATTCGATGAGCTGTGTTTTAAGCAAAATACAGACATGATACTGGCATCAACAGAGCTCTCCCAAAACCATCTAAAACATGATAAATTCAGTGGTATATACAGTACAGTAAATGTGGATACACAGTGCAAAAACTGTCTCTTCTTGATATGTGTGCAGCCTAAAGCTTCTCATCTACTGTGATTTGAAATGGCACAAGTTTACTGTCAAAACACATCACGGTTCAATCTGTGGTTCAGTTTAGCGACAAGCATTTGAAAATGACGCCGGCAGGAAAAACAGGCGATGACAGTCTGTCTCCTCTCCCTCTCACCTTATAAGTATTCAGGAATTTTTCTCTCCAGTCCTCCAGGATGTCTTCTTTGCCTTCCAAGAAGCTGACACCTGATCCACACACGACAAATTAAAGTTAACTCTTACTGGCAATTGAAAAATACTGAGTGACTAGACAGTGAAACCCTGTACTGTGGAAGTATCACTATTATAATCAAGATCTCATGTCAAGTTTTTCCAAACCGTCGTATTGATATACTGATGGAAATATTACGACTCATTATTTTGCAAGACGTTATCCATACAGTGCATGTGCATGGCTTTAGTCAGGTGCATAACTATGGGGATTTTTAGGTATTTGACTACTTAATTGAGTGGTTTTGGCTTCCAACGTGTCAGATTCATGAGAATTAATCTACTAATATTTAGACACAAATTACTGTTTGTTTGATGTTTTTCTAATGTAGGCTAGTTACGTATACAATCTTTGAAGGAAGCACCGAACAAGGTTGTGACTTGTCAGCATGTGACCTTTGGAAACATTTAGAAGACCTAAGCTCCTGATCACACTGACGACGTTAGGACTAACACTATCTGCCTGTAGCATCACATCTCCTCAGTTAAGATGCGACTTTCATGTGACCTCTGTGGTGAAGGTTAGTTCTAGTTTGATGGGACAATGGACAGCAGCTGATCTTTGCACCAGCGGAGCAGATCACAGGGAACACGTGACTGACGTTACGCATTGACAGATATGTGATCTGCTCTGGGTTAACCATTAACCGGCCGTGACCCCGCCGTCCTCCAGCCCGCCGACCTGTGTAGAAGACGCTGGTGGCCAGCGGCGCCGCTGTGGTCTGATCCAAGACCAGCTTCCTCATCACCATCCCGGCCGAGGCGCCCGGAAACCTCCGCTCCAGGAACCGCATCCAGAAGAAATTGAAGTTGCCATGGAAACTGAAGGCGACCACGGCGACGTTCCTGGTGTGGGACCAGTCCATTTTGTCCCTCCGCGAGAACCACTGGTGGACAAAGTCCCCCCCGGCGAACAGGAAACCGTACAGGGTGACGTTTGTGAGCCACGGAAACCGGCGGACGTGTCTCATAAACGCCTTTCGCATCGTGTCCGGTGAGCTGGGCGGCGGGAGGGGAAGAGGAGGAGTATTGAACCGGTGAGCCAACGGTAACGGACCGAGGGCAGACTGGCCGGACCTTACCGGACTAACGGCTACACCGACGGTCCGATCCGGATCAACGACGGAGGGGGTACAAGATGCTGATACAACGAACAAACTCACAGGTGGGTTTATAATCCCAAACAGGATACTTCCATGTCGAGCACCGTCAGACAGCCGGTACCGCACAGAGAGCCTGTCACCGGCCGGTCCCCTCTCCTGCTGTACAATGACCACGCCCCTTTTTACGTCAACAAACCAGAGCGGAGTCAAAAGGCGGAGCAACAGCGGAAACAGCGGAGAGGGCCATCAGTCCAGGTTCCGGAGTCATCCGGACAGGACCTGGAGTCATCCGGACAGGACCTGGAGCCATCCGGACAGGTGCCGGAGCCATCCATCCAGGACCCGGAGTCATCCGGACAGGACCCGGAGTCATCCGTACAGGTGCCGGAGCCATCCGTACAGGACCCGGAGTCATCCGTACAGGTGCCGGAGTCATCCGGACAGGACCCGGAGCCATCCATCCAGGACCCGGAGTCATCCGTACAGGAACCGGAGCCATCCGGACAGGACCCGGAGTCATCCGGACAGGACCCGGAGTCATCCGGACGATGGGATGTCGGGATGATGATCTCGGTCTGATGTCAACAATAAATGACTCAATCAGTGGACCTCTTGGGACTTCTGCAGGGGGTTTCACTGACACCTCAGTAAAGGAAAAAGCCCCTGCTGAAATCCACTGTAGTTAGTTTGCAATAATACTGATTTTATCTTGAAGCCAACTCAACACTTGTATAAAATGTTTAAAAAATTTGGCAAAGAAATATTGACTGAGGGCAACCTGTCTATATTAACCCTTTGATACCATAAAAAGAAACAAAACATTTCACTGAATCCCTCAAAATATTTCTAAACAATGAAATTGGCCCATTATCTAAAGGACAAAACAAGAACAAAAACTGTTTCTTAAACATTACTACATTTTTTAAACATATCCATGCCACTGCCATAATCCAATTTATCTTTCATATTCCAACCTGTACTGTTGTAACACACCATTTTATACCGTTTTGAAATGGCATTCGAACAATCCCTAATTCTTTGAAGTCATTGACTTTTGAAAAATTCATTTTCTCACCTTCTCCACTATTTTACTTGGCCTTTCAAACTGGATTTGACCATTCACATTTACTTAACAGGTACAGTATGTTGACAGGTTGTACTGAACGCTTTATGCAACTTGAACTCAGAATAACACAACTAAACGAAAGCCTTATGCAGTATATGGTGATTTAATTTTAAACCATAAAAAAAAAAGACAAAACAAGTTAATTTCCACCCTTTGTGGAACACATATTTACACATGCAATTTTCTAAAACATACACATTCATATGCAAGTTTACAGCATCATGGAGAGTGTGTGATGAAACAACATATTCAACTATTATCAGGAAGGTACATTTATAGAGAAAAATAAACCCTTTAACTTAAAGACGGCAGCCTTGTCACTGTTTTGAACAACAACAAAAAAAAAAAAATATTCTTTTTTGTTGCTTTTTAAAACTTCACATCTATAATAACTTCTCAGCAGTAGGTCAAAGTCATTTTTTTATGAGCCGCACATATATTTTTTAAGTACATATTTCAAATCATGCACATTTATTCAAAGAGTGAGTCTAGGTTGATTTCTGAACTGAATGTATTGCTTTCAGACTATCAGTTTGGTATAGTTCAATTGGAGCGTAACACTACAGACTGTAGTTCAGGCAATCATTGGCTTAGGAGAATGCTTGTTGTTGCATTCAGGTACATGTAGGAAATGTTATGTACTGAGAAGCAAACCTTTAAAAGCAAAACAATCACTTCATTCTTCATTTCATATAATCATTTGCTCCTATTCACAACATCCATGGCTTCTTAATGTTTGCCCTTTAGTTTTAAGTAGCAGTGATATGAAGGCAATCAAATTTCAATCTGATTTTCATTGTGTATTTGTATAAACTGAATTTAGACTTCAGAAAAAGTTAAGCATTTGTTGCCTATAGGCCAAAAAATAAATAAATCCATAAATCAAAGCACTCAAGTGCAGATGGATATGGGTCTTGTCTTACTGCAACATAGCTGAAGGTGTAAGGTGCAAACTTTGTATCACCTCATAAGAGTGGAAATTAACTATTGCAGGCATCAACACAATCCCATATTCTTCTTCGTCTGTACTCTTTACTGGACCAGCCAGATGAGTCAGGAGCATTTCAGCAGACACATGGTCCAGTCTCGTGTCACCTTCTTGATAAGACACAATGAATTAAAAAACAGACAGTGGGTTTATCCGATTACATAAGAGGCAAAAATAGTCAAGTTCAAAGTTAAGGTTGAGTTAAAAAGGGCATTAGGCCTCTAAGATGGAACAACCCTCTCCCAGTCCCCCTGCTCATTCCTATGGTAGAGCTGTGGTTGACCCCCAGGGAACAGGCTGTCAGAGTTGGGATGCTCTAAAAGGAACTGGATGGTGGACTTCATATGCTGGACAAAGTGTGGCGGCTCAGCCATTGGAGAAGTGGACAGGTACTGGGCAGGAGAAAGAAAGAAGAGAGTTAAAACGTTTGTACATCAATTACTTCAGGAAACTGCAATCAGTGAAAAAGACTGCCTGCCGACTGAAATATAAATTGTCACAAAATCATAATTATTATATTGTATTAAATTGAGTTATAATTAGGGCCTGAATTGTGGCCAGTTAGTTATGACCAAAGATGTGTTCTGTTAGGCCACAGTTATTTTGACCTTTGACAATCTAAAGCAGTTCATCTTTGAGTTCATGTGAATGAATGAAGAAATTCTCTTAAGGTGTTCCTGAGATATCACTTTCACAAGCATGGCACAGAGGCACGAAGGAATGAAAATTATTAATACTAAAACAAGTTTTTAAAAGAAGGAAGGAAAAGACCTTTGAAAGATACTTATTTTTAAAATCCTTTACCTTTAAAATTGTGTCATCACTCTGTGTTAACCAGAAGGCAATATCCAGATTTGAAAACCACTTGCAAGGGCCAATTTTTACAACTCCCTGACTTGAATCATATATGTCAACCATCTGTAAGGGAAAAAAACATTTTTATCAATGGTTTACAGTATACTAACTGATGTTTGAGTCTTATAATAATGTGTCACTGTATCTGAAAAATACGTTAAAATAGAAATGTAGATATTATTCATAGAGAGTTGGTTTTGTAGATCACCTGTTCTCCAGCAAAGGTCCGTGCTGACCGCAGCTCTTCTGCAGGTCCTTTATGAGTGAATGACGAAGGGAACACATCTCCCGTTTTAACATTTACTCCTGTGGAGAAATCAAAAGAGACACAAAAAATTAGCAATCACATTCTTTGAAAGCAGTGCAGTATTCATAGTCATCACTTACCTATTCCATATATGATTGGTCTATGAGTTCCATCAACAACAATGTCATTCATTTCTACAACAGCAGAGAAAATGAGGGTTATGTAGATAAAGATGCAATTTGTAGGATATTTAATATAAATAATAAGAAAAAAGTAATATTAAGCTATTAAAGTTACCTGTTATGCAACATGTTTCCAAATGAATATCCTCTTTCTGTATCTGGAATGCTGCTGTAAAGTGAAAATGAGCCCTTTAACTTTTACATAGTTCAAATACTGCCTGCAATATTTCAAAGTGAGACATATGATATTTTAGACGACTATACCTAGTATGTTAAGGCTGAGTTCATGAGATGTCTTTGACTCGTCATTAAATCCCCCAACAAGATGGAGCTCTAATCTAAGTAAGAGAAAGCAAAATAAGGGAAGAAAGAGGTGCTAAAATATTTGAAAAGGACACTCAGATCAGGTTCTCTCGTGTTTGTCTGTTTCTTACCTGCCCTCCTTACTGACACTACTCAGTGATGTGACAGCCTTCACAAGGAGCGGCACTTCAGACCCAGTGTTGGACCCATCACAGTGAGCAAGGCAAACAGCCCCACTTCCTAAGAAATAATGCAATTCCACCACGGTCATTACAAACTGCGTGCACTAGCAGCATAAGGCACATAGCATAAATCTAATGAAGGGAACTTTACCAGTGTGTCGCAGCACAACCAAATGACAGGTGGTGGCATCATCAGATCCAATCACTGACACAGAATCTGTGAGAGGAGGAATAAAGAAAGCATTTATTATCATCACCATCTAAATCATGAATTGGAAGCTGTAGAACTATTTGGGAGTGTTTTATGGGTGTTGTTATTGCAAGACTTGAGATCAAACAGTCTAACCACAAAACAATCGGAATATCCAATCAGGATTTTTTTTTTTATGCTTCAGAATAACAATTTGATGATGTAGAAAACAGACGTGTTTGTATTTAGATGATCATGCATCTCAACTTACTGTCTGCTGGTGTTGTTGCAGCAAACTCTCTCTGTTGGACATACAACAGGCACTTTGGGTCAACATCAACAAGCGGCTTTGAGCGAAATGTTCTGGCATTTTCCTGTAACGTAAAAGTTAAATGTATATTTTACTAGATGATGAGGGCCATTGTAGATTAGTTTCACTGCAAACCATATTTTATCCATTAGTGTACTTCATAGGCATTAACTCAGACTTTAAGCCTTTTAGATCTGAGTTATCTTACTAAAAGCTGACTACTTGGCTTCATAGCTGTCAAAGAGATAGAAAGGTAGCCTGACTTGTTGCCTCTATACTAACAATAAACAATCTCTGCCAATGTAATTTCACATCATTCCCTATCAAAAGTTTCAAACATTCCTCCAATAAACATGTGTATTAATCTTTCAACATTGTTCAGGCAGTTAATTATTGCACTAAGTTAACAACCCTAGATGTGAATATGATGATGACAGCTTTTTTTAATCATCCATTCGCGTTTAACGTTCGTCCCCACTTGTCACAACCCGAATCTGTTAGACTTTCTCAGTGACATTCGCTGCCAGATTTTTATCAGGCGACTTGCTACTTTAAAGAAGAACAGGGTTTAACTGGCGATGGCAGTTTCTCAATAAGCTAAATTTAGCGACTTTCTAGAGACAAACCTGTAAATGTGGATGTCTGTCGAACAGTTCCGTTGTCGCACTTATGCGGTCTAGTCCTCTATTTTCAATTAACAAAGGCATTTCCTCAAGCCAGGTCTCACTTTAAAAACAGCTGGTCACCAAACTAGTATGAAAACCAGTAACTTCATCTTCCTAAGGCTTAATATTTCCTTATATCTGCCTAACAAAGTAAGACCAGGTGGAGTCGGTCGCCTTAAACTTCCGGTAGGATTTCTTCTTGTACGGTTTAACCGAGACGGGCTCACAGCGCCACCGACCGTTAAAAGGCACAAAGGCGTACACTGATGAAATTCTCCATTGTCAATAAGCAAATATTTTTACGTAGTATCGCTTCCATCGAGACAAAGCTGCGCATTGTTACTAGTTGAAGTTACGTCACTAAAGAGGGCAGTGAGGGAAGGAGCAGGGCGGTTGTTTTTTAGCGCGGTGACGAACCAAAAAAAATTGCTTATTAAAGTATTTTTTTAGGAAAAATTTGCTAGTGTGATTAATGTAATATAATTACATTGAAAGGTTAAAGAAGTCTGAGGCATTTTAAGCACAAAGTACGCATATTCTGCATTTATTTAGCAATATAGTTTACGACGTAAACACGTCACTCGTGTCACTCGTGAAAGCTACCGTGTCAAATACAGAGAGGATATTGTTGTATTTTTCTGTTTTCCCAACATGAGAGGAGGTTCCTCCTATGGAGACAAAGAAAGGGACCGTGGACGAGACAGGTACATTTGTAGTTCATATATGGAGGCAACACAAATGTGTTTACCATAGATTTGGTGTTGCATAATGACTAGACATGACAGGAAGTTTGATCCCAGGCCACAGCTGTTTTGAGAGTCCAACTATAGTAGTTTCTGAGCGGTGTGAGTCGACAACAGGAGACAGACAGTTGTAACTTTTTGGGTAAAGTTACAAACAACTGTAACTTTACCCAAAGATTTACCTTGACATGTCGCTTGGGAAAAAGGTCGTGTTGTCAACAAAGTCTGTGAATTTGGCCTCATGGTGGCGCTAAAGGCGAAAATATGGGGTCCCCAAATAAGTTATTATTCAAAATTACAGTCTTTATATTTAGATGGAATTCAGAAAGCATTTAGATCCTTTGTTTTTTTTCTCTTCAATAGTAGGTTTAGTTTTATATGGCAGTGACAGTGTTTGAGCTTCCCCAGTGGACCTTATTTCTTGCCCCTTATTTCTTAGGCCACGGTTTGGGGCCATGGGTGGTCGCAATGGACCTCCTCCGCAGAAGTTTGGGAATCCAGGGGAGCGTCTGCGCAAGAAGAGGTGGAACCTGGATGAGCTCCCGAAATTTGAAAAGAACTTCTATGTTGAACATGCTGAGGTCCAACACATCAGTCAGGTAAATTTTATGTATGATATCAGTATCTTTATGAAAAATATTGATTAAAAGTAATAAAAGTTATTTGTCAACATGTCTCATTTTTCTCCTCTTTTGCTGTCATATCCAGTATGAAATCGAAGAGTTTCGAAAGAAGAAGGAGATCACCATCAGAGGCCCTGGATGTCCAAAACCAATCCCTGCTTTTCACCAGGCACAGTTTCCTCGTCAGTAAACCAGAGACCAAAATTACCAATATGTCCGTGCAAATAATCTCTGTGAAAGAATAGTGTTGTGTTTGTTGTCCATGTGGTGATTGAAAGATGTACAATAAGGTAAAAATCCAACTGCCGCTGTTTTGTCGATCATTTCCCTGCATCTTCTGACAGAGTATGTGATGGATGTGCTCATGCAGCAGAACTTTAAGGAACCGACAGCGATTCAGTCTCAGGGTTTCCCTGTAGCCCTGAGTGGCAGGGACTTGGTGGGGATTGCACAGACTGGCTCTGGGAAGACACTGGCTGTAAGGATACCTGGTTATCATAATTCTTCACAATGAAGACTCCTAAGTTTAAAAATGTTTATTACATACCATATTTAAAGATAGTATAGACATCATTGTTTCATAGAAGAATTTGCATGATCAGGTCAAGAACAAATGCATATGAGATGAGGAACAGCAGCACAGTTGCAGAAGATGATCAAACCCATTGCCTTTTGTGCCATATTGTCCCTTGCAGTATCTTCTTCCTGCCATTGTGCACATCAACCATCAGCCCTATCTGGAGAGGGGAGATGGGCCGATTGTAAGTGCTCACACCTAACACACCTGTGTTAGATAAGGAGTTTTATCTAAATCTTTTGATCAATGTAAGATCATTTCATGTGCATACAGACAGTCTGTAAAACCCTTCTTGCTCTGTCCTCAGTGTCTGGTGCTCGCCCCAACAAGAGAACTGGCACAGCAGGTTCAACAGGTTGCATATGATTATGGAAAGTCTTCCCGAATCAAAAGTACCTGTGTCTATGGTGGAGCACCCAAAGGACCACAGATTCGAGATCTTGAGAGGGGTGGGTAAAATAGAATAGAATAAGCTTTATTATCATTAACCAAGTACAACAAAACTTGGGTTGGCATCTCTCTTACATACAGTAAGAAATTAAGAATAAAGTTGCAACACAACAGCATACAGCAACATTCAAACTGAAATGCTGGCAATATCCTGTATTATACATGAACTATACACAAGTGTAGTGGCTGGCTCTTTGATGTGTGACTATCGCAGCTGTTGCCTGACATTTTACTACACACTACATGTCTGAATTCACAGTCACTTTGTAGTTGTTGGACTGCTCACACAGAAACATGAACAAATCAACAATCAGTGCCTGACTAGTGAAAAATCTTTCTTTTTTGGACTGGTGATGTCATACCTCTAGGGGTTGAGATCTGCATTGCAACACCTGGCCGTCTCATTGACTTCTTGGAGGTTGGGAAGACTAACTTGCGTCGCTGCACCTACCTCGTGCTGGATGAGGCTGATCGCATGTTGGACATGGGCTTTGAGCCACAAATTCGCAAGATAGTTGACCAGATCAGGGTAGGAGAGCATCTAAATTGCCATGACCACTGAAATTAAAATCGGTGTGGCCCTCAAAAAATCAGCCAGATGTTTTGTCTTTTCTGTGTCTCAGCCTGACAGGCAGACTCTGATGTGGAGTGCGACCTGGCCAAAGGAAGTTCGGCAGCTTGCCGAAGACTTCCTGAGGGACTATATCCAGATTAATGTCGGTGCCCTCGAACTCAGTGCCAACCACAACATTCTGCAAATAGTCGATGTCTGCATGGAGACAGAAAAGGACCACAAGTAAGGATAGCGAAAGCAAAAAAAACTGTATATTTTCTAAAACAGCAGCATGCCATGATCATCTCTGCTATAACCACTGTAATAGTTGAAACTGAATTTGGTGGTGCTGATGTGCTCTGTGTGCTTCTCTCTGTCTTCAGACTTATTCATCTGATGGAGGAAATTATGGCTGAAAAAGAAAACAAAACTATCATCTTTGTAGAGACCAAGAAGCGTTGTGATGATCTTACTAGGAGAATGAGGCGAGACGGGTGAGGAATTATTAGGCAAATATTTGACAGAAAGAGTATACCCAGGTTTCACTAATATTGCCCACATTTTGGTCCCTAGATGGCCAGCCATGTGTATCCATGGAGACAAGAGCCAGCCAGAAAGAGATTGGGTACTCACAGGTACAAATATGTCTAATGCATCTCTACTTCTGTCCTTCCCTTAGTTGTAGATCAGTATTTTGTCCATTCATCGTTCATCAATAATGATGGTTTAAAATTTGATCCATTGGATTTCATTTGTTTTAATCCCAAAGAATTTCGCAGTGGCAAAGCTCCCATACTGATTGCTACTGATGTTGCCTCTCGTGGTCTGGGTATGTCTTCCAGCACATACACACACACACTGACACACACACTGACACACACACTGACACACACACACACACACACACACACACAGATACATAAAACATACACATAGACATAGACATACATACGTATTAAGTTAATAATCTCACATTACCGTCTTGTCTCTCCTTTTTCTCCTTGTAACAATAATTAACTAAACATTGAATAATATACAGTCACCACACTCACGCTGATGAGGTCAAATACAACTTCTTTTTTTGGCAGTTAGTCTTTGAGCAGTAGGTAAGTATAGCACTGATCAGCTACTGCAGGAATGCAGAGCAGCGTTTTATTGCTCCATATTTAGATATAGCAAATGTAAATCAATATAGAACAACAATAAAACATGCCTTTATTGTGGAGATTTCTTCATTTGATGTTATGATAGTGTTTTATATATATATATAACAGCAGGTAAAATGTGTAATTCACTTCACATAAACAAATTAAATTTAGTGATGAAGATGAAATAAAACTAGCACATTACAATAAAAGATTCACCTTCTTATTGCAATCTGACAGTTTATGAAGTGTAACGTCCAGAAGGGAGGCAGCAGGCCTTCTGCTCCACTGGGTTTATAGTCTTATAGTCTGTTTCTTGTTACTGCAGTTAAAAAGCTTCCTTCAACCGGGGCTCTTTGGCACGCTGCCTGAAAGGAACGGTGTGTAGGGCAGCTGCTCCTGCACACCTCTTCTCATGTCTCCTTCATGGTGTCAATAAAAATTTATGGATGATGCTGCTGATATGAAACATTTAGCCAGATGCAAATTAATAACCTGTGCAATTGTTCAGGAAAAGGACAGATTTTGTTATGTTCACAGATGCATATGTGCAGGACACTGACAGAGAATGGCTAGTTTGACATCTCATTTGTGAGAAGGGGGGATAAGTGAAGTGTCTTTGACTTGCCAAAATTCCTATGACCGTATCCTTGTTCTTTTTTCCCCTCTTCTCCTCTCAGGGTTTGGCAGCACACGGCAGCTGTAACAGTCTGCGCTGCTGCCACTGCCCCCTCTGTCACGTTAAAGTAGATGCTTGGGTAGTTTCAGAGGGCTCAAAGGCCCTCCTATTCTCCTTGGCTAACTAAGATCCCCCCTGCCCAGTATTGACAAGTTTATAAATCCTACGAGCCTTCCTTGGGAGCAGCCTGAGGTGCCTGTATGTCTGCCCACCGCTCCGTCCCAAAAAGCAGACAGACAGGGGAGAGAGTTAGAGGGGCTCGTCTGGATCCAGTCCTGGCCAGGGTCTGAGGAGGGTCCTGCAAGGCAGCGAGAGAGCAACAGAACCGTGTGTGTGCGTGTGCGCGCGCATGTTTGTGTGTGTGTGTGTTTAACTGGTTCTGCTCCCGCTTTGAGGGATGAATCCTGTCTCCCTCCCCCTCAGCCTCTCCCTATGAACCAGGACTGATCAGGGGGGGCTGACTACCTTTGTAAAAACAACATGAAGGGGGTAAGTACCTCACCACCCCTTTCTCAATTCCAGCTCACCATGCATTTTATTCTGCTCATATTTTAGAGGAAGCAGAGCAGTTTTAGGAACTTGTTGAGTTGGTTATAGCTGCTGTAACAGCTATTCCCTCTTAGGGGACATGGATGGAAAAAATGGGAGACTTATTGATCAGCAGTGCTGTCAGAGCCCCACATCTTCTGTAATGAGAAACAGACTCTGTGTGTCTTCACACATTTTGACCAGTACTGAAGTTGGTGCAAGCATTACGAGACTCAATATATGTGAACCGTTGAAGTCAAGCTCAGCTTTATTTGTATTGGAATAAAATGAGTGCTGAAATGAAACCTTGGATATGTGGATTTTTGCGCAGTGTCGGATACAGCAGGGTAAGTTGTTCTATTTGTGAGTATGTATGAGTTTTGGTTTCTCAAGTATAAAATAAATATATTTTTATTTAATTGCATTGTAGTTGTCAGCTCATGAAATTGAATTAAAATGGTAAATGTTGCTCTCCTGAGATTGCTATCTTTTACCTTTTACTTTATCCTAAAACTGATCATTCTTTTCTCAAAAGATGTGGAAGATGTGAAGTTCGTCATCAACTACGACTATCCCAACTCCTCTGAAGATTATGTCCACCGCATCGGCCGTACGGCGCGCAGTACCAACAAGGGCACTGCCTACACCTTCTTCACCCCAGGGAACCTACGGCAGGCACGAGACCTTGTCCGGGTGTTGGAGGAGGCCCGGCAGGCCATCAACCCAAAACTGCTTCAGCTTGTGGACTCGGGCCGGGGGGGAGGAGGAGGTGAGAAGAACTGTCACAGTATTTCAAATGACAATATCTCACAGTTCATCAGACTGAATTTGTAAGATGTGTGTATAGGTCTGAAAAGGAGGTTGGGATCAGTAATTAGGTGTTTGTTACAGGTGGCAGAATGCGTTACCGTGGCAGCAGCTCCAACAACCCTAACCTAATGTACCAGGAAGAGTGTGATCGCCGCATGCGTGGTGGAGGCGGTGGTGGCAGCCGTGACAACCGCAGCACCCGCAACGTAGATCGCTCCACTTCCTCCTCCTCTTCCTCATACAGGGACAGAAGTCGGGATCACAGGAACAGCTACAACTCGGGCTCAGATCAGTACCAGAGCTACAGCAGCAGTGGGGGCTACAACTCCCGCAGCAGCAGCCAGTCAGGTGGCAGTGGAGGTCAGGATCCGTCTAGCCAGCCGCAAGGTCAGTTTGGCCAGCTTCCTCCTCCACCATCAAGTGGACCACAGCCCCTGATGGCACAGCAGTTTGCTCCCCCACAGCCCTCACTAATGGGCTTCATGGGGCCACCACCGTATCCCTTTGTTTCTCCACCACCCCCTCCTCCAGGTCCTCCACCTCCCCGGAAGTAAAATTAAAGTGAAAGAAGCACTCAGGCAATTTTTCCTAATCGGTGCGCTCACAGTGTAATTTCACAATTCCAAGAGGTGGAGGTTTGACAAGGCTATAGACCTACGGAGGTAAGGGATTGTGTTTGTTTTTTTATAAATTAGATTTTTTTTCTTGTATGTACTTTTTAATCAACCTAAATTTTCACACGGAAAATAGAATATACATATTTTACCCAAAATCTCACACAGTTGCTGTCAACCATTTACCCTGCAGTAAAAGCTTCATATGTTGTTATTTATATCGATACTAAAACAGTGGACTCCAGTTTGTTGTCTATTTCTAGTGCGAGCTGTGTCTTCATCAGCTCTGTCAGGAAACAAGGTGTAAACTCAGGCCTCAGTGGTTATGTGTTTGAGTGTGCTGGTTGATGAGAAATATAACTTATAAATACGTCACATTCCAGAGTCATGTCTTGTTCCAGCCTCTAAATCCTTGACTCAGATGGAATGAGATTTGTGTTTTTGACCAGCATATTTTAAATGTCACATTTTGGTTTTTGTTATTCTGAATGTGCATCTAAATTTTTTAATCCTCTGAAATAGTATTGCCATACAACCACCATTATCATTTCAGTTTAGTGGACCATGACACTTAGGGAGCTACATTTTTCATGCATGCCTTTGCTTTGTTCTCTCATGAATTATGTCAGATTGGACGAATCTGTGTTTGCTTGTAACTGTTTAAAGAAGCAGATCAAACAAACTCGTTATTCTTTACGTTTTTCTTGTTACATCATTCATTCTGCTCTTTTTACTGTTTTCTTAATAAAAAAATGAATCAACATCTTATATCCACTTCAAATTATAGGTATTTCAGGTTAGTTCCATATACAAATGACTTTATTAGCCTTAAATATACAGCAGTTGTACAGTTTCAGTTTGTAGCCAGCATGTGTGCTGCATTTATTGGTAAATATACATATTGGCAGAAAGGTTGTATTCACAAGTAAAAGCACAGAAGCAAAATACTTTTTCACATTTACCTAAAACATCTATGTAGAAAGACTTCACCAGTCAACCTTCTCCAAGTACTGTAGCTATCACTTGGTTTTGTTGGATGTTTTTTCAGTCTATCAGTCTGAAGAAAAATCTGCATCCAGTTGTAGTTTGATGTGTTTTTCTGCATTTTCAGTCAAAGTTAATGTGGGAGATCAAGACTGAGCCACTTTTTCAAAGCTGGATGGGGCTGGAGACACTGTGCTGGATCATGTTTCAGTGAAATGTTCTGTGAAGTGAATTATTTCAATTCTATAATACTAATGGAATTTGTAATTTGGAACTAAAATGTTGTGTCCTTAATACATGGGATGTCAGAAAACTCTAAAGCAGAGATGAGTTGGGAGGGCAACAACTGCTGCTCCCTGTGGCCCAGGGACAGTTCAGGTTGCTTGATATGTACCTGGATTTAAACACAGAGGTTGTTTGTGGGTTTATCCAACATAGTCAGGAGCTTTGCAATCTGTTCTGTCATCTAACCCCTTTCAAACACTTGAGTCAAAAAATGAGCTGCAATAGAAGAGGATAGCTGTCGTACTGATGTTTGGGGCAGCGCCTGTGATCTTAATTTCACTTTCATGTACAGCCCATATTAAGATAAATCTGTTCTGAATGTGACAGTGAAAACCTGCAACACCTGCAGCAGCTCCCTCAATGCATAGTTACAATAAATCCACTGAAAGATGAAAACGTTCATTAATTACAATCTGATCAGTGAAGAGCCAAGGTTTTCACTGGGGCAACTCTTTCTCATTACTGCTGTTGCTCTGTCAGTATCAGCCCTGGACAATTTAGCCATGTGAATAAATAAAAAGGCTATTAAAGAGTGTTTTAAAACTTGATAAGATTGATTGATTACACTCTATTGTTAAACGACTATTTACTGGTGTGTGCTGATCTAACATGAAATTTAACTCTTGATTTCAGCTACGTGTTAAGTCTATGAATATTGCTCAGCAGTAATTCCTTCATAAATCCTACAGATTGACAGAAGCTTTATCTAAACTACAGTTACACACATTTGAAGTTTTCAGTGTTTTCCTCTCTTATTTCTCAGGTGGAATCATTCTGCCTCCAATATGACTTTATTTGTAACCGCGATGAGTGATCACAAACCCGCACTCCAATCAATTCATGACCACGAATATTCAGATGATTCTGTAACATTAATTCACACATCATTTGCTTGTCAGTCTTTGCTGATAAGGACATGAACAAATGAAAACAGAAACAAAGATCAAACCAGTCATTTGTTTACATATATGTACAAAGCAAAACAAAACAAAAAAAAGTTTCATATCAGGCACATGTGGTAGAATCAAACTGGATGTCTGCGACGTCAGCTCAGGACTTCACATGTCCCTCTTTGGGTCAATCAACAGTACAAAGGCAGCAAATGAGAAGTGACAAAGGTAAATTTAAATGGAATGGTTTCATGTGCAAATTTTAAATAAAATAAGTGCATGTGTAGATGAAAATCCACAAATCAAAATCCTGAGTGAAATCTGATGCTCCAATCTTTTGAAAACAAAAGTGCAGAAAGGTTACATTTTAAAAGGGCAGCACTTCAGCACCCATCCTTCATGGACACTGCGTCACACCACAGCAGGTAAAGCAGATGTTAAAGGACTTCATGTCATAACTCACAACATGAATGATGGCTGAAATCCATTTAGCTGCTTCAACTTCAGGCTCCTGGTGTTGTGCAAGCTGACTGACCGTCATGGCTTCCTGGGACATGGAAGCAGCGTTCATGTTGCTGCTGTGAAAAAGGCTTTGACACACCAAACTGACCTTTCTACGCTGTGATACACTATGTTAAAACCAATGCCTAAAAAATACTAATGAATAATTTAGTTCTCCAACTCCTTTTACAGTTATAGGATTTCAGGGTAATTCCTCATTCTACCATTTGTCTCCGTTGAATCAAAAGGAAGATTATTATAATGATTTAATTTACGTATTATTTGATTATTTTCAAACATAACAATGTGCTTGACAAATACACAGCAGTTTTCATTACAGGTTAACAATGGAGGTTTTTCACTCAGCTGGGATTCAGTTTGAGTGGTGACCCAACTCTTCCTGAAAATTGAAGTGTTTTCAATAAATCAATTATTCATATGATAGCAAAATAGTGACTACTTCATATCATGAACTGAATGTATTTGGGGTTTTCAGTCTCTTGGTAGAAAATTTAATATAACTTTAAGCATTTAGCTGATTTAAAGTTTAACAACTGTTGGTGAACTGAAAGAAAACAATGACTTCCTCTGACACTCAAAAGAAACACTGGACACACAATCCCAGATCATGTTTGCATCAAACTCAACTTTAGGTTTTGTGTAAAATAAACAAAAAAAACAAAACAAAACACCAGCTGTTATATGTAATTCACATGACATGGGACTATCAGACAAATATACATTTGTTTTTTTGTTTTCTTTTTTGTAAAAGGCTCAATTTGTTTTCCCAGAAGTCACTACATTGAGTCAGTGTTTTTGATAGTTTGATTTATACGTCAGTGTTGAACTGATTGGTAGAAGAGAAAGTAGCAACAAAACACAGGAAAACACAGACGATGGATCAAGGACAGGAAGGCTGTGTAGGA